>CANTUQ010000005.1:2745000-3995000 GCA_947683425.1 Excoecaria cochinchinensis
GAAGGATGGTTTGAAGATGAAAGGGTTGAAGGACTGGGAGTCTCTTAAGGATATAGCTATTGAAGCGGAGGGAGAGTTCTTGACTCGGAAGGCTAACAATGATAATTTTGCGAAGAGAGGTAATACCGGTCAAGGAACCGGTAGGCTAGCTGGTCCCAGTGGTAGCACCAGAAGAACAGTTGAGGTGTCTGCTACTGAAACAACTACCCAGAGGAAGTTTTCAAACTTAGGAAGACCACTGTCTTGGGTCTTGAGGAGGTTGATAAAGGAAGGGAAATTGCAGCCCTTAGCTCCTAGGCCTACTATGACGCAAGGGAAGCCTGGGCACAAGGACAATGAATTCTGTGCATTTCATCAACACTCAGGTCATCTGACGGACAAATGTAAAGCGCTGCGGCACTCCATTCAATACTTGATTGATAGTAAGCAAATTTCTGACCCTGAGAAGAGGGAGTCTGAGAAGAAGCCTGGTTATAACGCCGTACCACCACTAGTGTTTATGATCGGATCTAGCTTGCCAGAGTGGTACGTGCTGCAAGACTTATATGGGAGCGAGAGTATTGCTGTTGATTGTTCCGAGGATAGAAAGGAGAGAGCAGTCGTGGCGACCCTTGATTGTTGGTCAAGCAGCGAGAGCGGTGGAGAGGCCGAAGAGGAGGGAGAGATGAACCTTGATTTGTGGAGATCCGATAAGGATGAAGAAGAGATAGGGGCTGTAACAAGAAGTGGGAGAGTGGTCCCTGAGATTATGAGGCTACTTGAGCCAGCGCAGACGCCAACGAAAAAAGAGCCAGAGGAGAATCAGATTGTTAAGTAGTTGAAGAAGACTGCAGCTCAAATATCCATCTGGGATCTCTTGAGACAGTCCCCTTCTCATAGGCAGAAGGTAGTAGAGGCTTTGGTTGAGGCCACGGTCGCCACCACAATTTCCCCATCAGAGTTTTTGGGTCTAGTTAAGGGAGGATCGGAGGAGAGATTGGTTTTTTCTGACGCCGACCTACCGATCGAAGGCCGAAATCATAACCGACCCCTATACATCAAGGCACAGATTAACGATAAGCACACCGCTTGCATTTTGGTGGACGATGGGTCTTCTATTAATGTGTGCCCTCTGATAGCTCTTCAGGCTTTTGGTTTGAATGAGGATATGCTTAGTGGATCAGATCTGACTATCACAGCCTATGATAATTCAAGGAGGCAAGCCTCGGGAACATTCAAGACCCTGGTCAAGACAGGACCCATTGAGGTGGAAGTAGAATTTGTGGTTCTGCCCATTCCAGCTAACTTCTCAGCCCTGCTCGGGAGACCTTGGTTTCATAAGTTAGGAGGAGTGCCATCCACGCTGCATCAAATGATAAAGTTCCCACATGAAGGGGAGGTGGTGACTATCAAGGCAGCCAGGGAGAATCAGGTCTCAGCGCTTGAAATTGCTAATCAGCCATTTAGTGGCTTCCACGTGTCCATGATAAGAGAAGAGCACGGGTTGGTGGATAACCCAGCTGTGGTTAATATGATGAAGAAGATGCATTATCTTCCTGGGGCTGGTTTGGGTTGAAACTCTCAAGGGCTGCAGACTGCGATTACCACTCGAGGTCAGAAGAACCGGAAGGGTCTCGGGTACAGAGGTGGTTTTTGCAAGAAGAAGACGGAAAATAAGATTCCTCATATTTTAGAAAGCTTTGTACCATCATCCTCAGTGTGCGCTTATACTGGCAAAGATGAGCCGCAATGGGTGAAGGGGAGGATTGTCCCTGGATTCGAGATCTTTAACGATGTTTTTGACTGGCATGTCGGGTTTATCAAGACCGCTGAGAACTTCTGGGATGAAGAGGTCATGACTCAGTGTATCACTTGGGACAGATGCGAGCCTAAAGAGGTTGTCACCGAGAAGATGCTAGCTGCCAGGCTGAAAGGGAAAGAGAAGATGGCAAAAATAGAACTGGAAATGGGGATTTGAAGATTTCCTCAGATATACCTGAAGGGCCTCTGCTGAATCAGGAAGCCAATGAACAAGCGGCAACAGCATCGACCTCTAGAGAGGCAGAAGAAGACTCTAGCTTAGACTGTCTTTTTATTCCAGAACTTTTTTATGATGTAAATGACAATTATAATATTATTAATAAGGCAAATGATTTCTCTTACTTATGCGATGTTTCTAATGATTCCAACATGCATGAACATGATCATATTCCATCAATTTTTGACATCGATTCCACCAATACAATGCCTTTTAATCTTGGAACCTCGGACAATCCGAAAGAAATTCTAATAGCATCAAATATAACTCCTGATGAGAGAAAAAATTTTGAGAGAATAATAAGAAAACATGAAAAAGTCTTTGCCTGGACCTATGAGGACATGCCAGGAATCGACCGAGACATAGCAGAACATGCTATCCCGACTTATCCAGACTATAAGCCCGTAAAACAAAAGTTGAGAAGGCTCAGGCCAGAATGGGCAGACAAGGTCAAGGAGGAAATTCGGCAGCAGATAGAAGCCAAGTTCCTTGTTGAAGTGCAGTATCCTACATGGTTAGCAAATGTGGTCCCTGTAGCGAAGAAGAATGGAAAGGTCAGGGTGTGTCTGGATTATTGAGATCTGAACAAGGCCTGCCCTAAAGATGATTTTCCACTACCCCATATCGATGTGTTGATAGACAGTGCCGCCAACTGCGTGATGTATAGCTTCGGAGATAGTTATGTAGGCTACAACCAGATCCTGAACAAAATAGCTGACCGGGTTAAAACCGCTTTCATCACAGAATGGGGGACCTATGCCTACTGAGTTATGCCTTTCGGCCTGAAAAATGTAGGGGCTACGTACCAAAGGATAGCGACCAAGATTCTGAGCGATTTGATCCACAAAGAGGTAGAGGTGTATGTCGATGACATGATGGTCAAATCAGCCACCCGAGAGGGACACTTTGAAGCTCTAGAGAAGTTCTTCACCAGGATTGACAAGTATAATCTGCGGCTTAACCCCAAGAAGTGCATTTTTGGAGTGACTTCAGGAAAACTATTGGGACATGTCGTCAGCAAGAGGGGAATAGAAATTGACCCAGACAAGGTGAAGGCCATCAGAGAGATGCCCGTGCCGCAAAAGGAGAAGGATGTAAGGAGTTTCCTGGGCAAGCTGCAGTACGTCAGCCGATTCATTGCCAAGCTCACTTCAATATGCGAGCCTGTTTTTAAACTGCTGAGAAAGAATCAACCTGTGGTCTAGAACGAAGACTGCCAGAAAGCCTTTGACAGCATCAGGGAATATTTGTTGAATTCGCCAGTGCTAAGGCCGCCGCAACCGATCAAATCGCTTATCCTGTATCTGGCAGTAGAGGGCAGTTCTGTGGGCGCCATGATGGCTCAAGAGGATGAATTTGGGGTGAAATTCGCAATTTATTACCTCAGCAAGAAGTTCTTGGCTTACGAAATAAAATATGCTGAAGTAGAGAAAATCTGCCTCGCAGTGATTTGGGCATCAAAAAAACTGAGACATTACTTCCACTCATACAAAGTTTAGGCAGTAGCCAAGCAGAACCCTTTAAGATATTTGCAGGAAGCGCCGTCTTTGCTTGGTAAGATGGGGAGGTGGCTGCTCTTACTACAGGAGTTCGATGTGCAATACATCACCCGCAAAACTATTAAGGGGCGAGCCGTAGCCGAATTTCTTGCTGAGCATCCTATTAAAGGAGACACTGCCGAGTTCACCTTTCCGGATGAGAGCATAGTCGCGATTTCTGTTCAAGGATGGCAGTTACACTTCGACGGGGCAGTGAATAACAGAGGGGCCGGAGTTGGAATCATCGTGACAACCCCAGATAATGAGAAACTCCCCCTAGCCAAGAAGCTGAGGTACAAAGCAACCAATAATGAAGCCGAATATGAAGCATGCACTTTCGGGTTGGAAGCTCTAGCTGCACTGGGGGCAAAGAATGTAGTAGTCTTTGGTGACTCATCCTTGGTGATTAACCAGGTCCGAGGTGAGTGGGCTGTAAAAGAAGAGCGGCCAGTACCCTATGTCGAATATTTGAAAGAGGTATGCGGGCAGTTTGAGACCTGCGCTTTCCACTTCGTGCCGAGAGATGAGAATCGTCTAGCTGATGCGTTAGCAACCTTAGTGTCAATGTGGGATAATCTTGAAGGGATAGCTATGAAGCCAGTACTAATTTCGAGTTCTGAGAGGCCCAGCTTTGAGATCAAGCCCGTAATGGAAGTAGAAGTGGCGGATGGAAAACCATGGTACTTTGACATCATGAATTACTTGGAAAGCAATGAGTTTCCAGAGGAAGCTACTGAGAAAGACCAGAGGATGATCCGGAAGCTATCCACTCAGTTCGTATCCTTGGAAGGGGTGCTGTACAAAAGACAGTCAGACGGGATTCATCTTAGGTGCTTGAATGAAAAAGAAGCCCGCAAAGTGATGGAGGAGACCCATGTAGGTGTCTGTGGGGCTCACATGAACGGTTTGACCTTGGCTAAGAAGATCATGAGACAAGGCTTTTATTGGCTTACAATAGACAATGACTGCTCGAAATATGTCAAACAATGCTAGTTGTGCCAACAATACGCAGACTTGAGGCACCTACCAGTATCAGAGCTACACAATCTGACATCACCTTGGCCTTTCGCTGCTTGGGGGATAGATATCATTGGAGAGATTCGCCCTATGGCATCCAATGGGCACAGATACATCATAGTCGCAATTGACTATTTTACCAAATGGGTAGAGGCGGAATCCTTCAAAAAGATTGACGCAAGGGATATGGCTAAGTTCATAGAAAGGAATCTGATCTGCAGATATGGCCTCCCTCATCACATAGTGTCTGACAATGGGGTGCAGTTCATGGGAGAAACCAGGAAGCTCCTCGAGAAGTATGGCGTTGAACATCATAAATCTTCTCCCTACCGACCACAAGCAAATGGAGCAGTAGAGGCCGTTAATAAAAATATGAAGAAGATCCTGTCCAAGATGGTCCAAACCTAAAAAGACTGGGCTGAAAAGTTACCCTTCGCCCTGTGGGGATATAGGACAACGGTAAGGACATCTACGGGTGCTACACCATTTTCCCTAGTATACGGGATGGAAGCAGTATTGCCAGTTGAGATAGAGCTCAAATCACTGAGGGTGGTCATGGAAGCCCAGATTCCGGAGGCCGAATGGGCACGACAGAGGCTACAGCACTTAAACTTATTAGATGGGAGTATGCTGAAAGCTTATTATCATAACCAGATCTAACAGAAGAGATTGGCCAGGACCTTCGGCAAAAAGGTGAGAAGGCATCCGCTGAAAGAAGGGGAATTAGTGTTCAAGCAGATGAGGCCAGGCATACCAGATATCAGAGGGAAATTCATACCAACTTGGGAGGGGCCGTATATCCTTAAAAAGCTGCTGTCCAAAGGAGCTGCAATCTTGTCGGATAGTGATGGAAACGAATTCAAAGAACCGATCAATGTCGACAGACTCAAAAGGTTCCATGGCTAAAGACCAAAATAAAAAGAAGAGAATAAAATGCCCTGCAGGTCGAAAACCGAAAAAAAAGGCGGCTGTGCTAAAATTGGGCGCCTCGACAGGGTGAAAACAGAAAAAAGGCATCCCGTGCAAAAATTAGAGGCATGAGAGAAAATGTCCGATCGTGAAAACCCGAGAGGGCCGATTGGTAACAGGAGTTGATGCTGTTAAAATTTGGTTTCATGTATTAATAGGGCATACGCGGTTGAGTAAATGTCAAAACTGATCATATATGCTGAAATTATATGGAAATGTACACAATTTTGTGAAATAGAGTGAATATTATTCTTTTCATTTTTGTCATTTTCTAGTTCTGCATTAAAAAGAAATGTAACACTAAAAAAAATACATGTGTAAGCTAAGCTAAGTCCTGCTGCTGCTCTCACTGACTAGATGCTTGAGCCGTCATGTCCTGTTATCAGATGCTGGACTAAGGATCCACCTCTTGTATTCGCTGGTTGAAGCCACAGAATGATTGCCGAACCTCGGGATAACAGTCTTCACCGGCAGCTTGCTCCACAGCTCATGATACCTTGAGGCGAACGCAACCGGAAGAGCTCCTCCCCGGAAAGATAAGGGAACCCTCACCACATCCTGGGTCATCCCGAGCTGACACGTACATCGAGAAATGATGCAGAAGGTGGCTCGACGGAGCCCACAGAGGGGAACACACCCCGATGGCCCATCAATGACCACATGAGACAGTGGGAGCTAGGCAGACGTAAAACTGATATCGTCATCTGACAGCTCGCCAAATCTGGCAATGCCTTCACCAGCAGTGGCACACCCATACAGTCATCGACGCGGAAGAAAATGGCTCGGCGAGTACTGTGGAATGACTCAAGGAGGTGGCTCGGACAACACCCTCAATTTCTCTTGTAGCCAAATCTGAAAAAAAAAAAGCCGCTGGAGTAAGTAGGGTTTGCTTCAGGCAAAAATAAGGCACAGGGTTGTGTGAAAATCCGAAAGGATGCACCTCCCGCTAAGAAAAGCTAGTGTGAAAATCCATAAGGGACGCACTACCTTTGAAATAATGACACACCTGGAGCAATAAGGGGCTGCCGGTAAGAGTGGTAGTAGATCCAGAGCTCACAGCGTCCAAGCCCAGAATGGTCTCAGCCAGAATGAGTGGTAAGGGTGATAACCCCAGATGAAAGTCGCTCAGAACTCCGAACAAGCGAGGGTCACCTGTCAAACCCCTTGGAACAACAGTGAGGAAGTTCACCATGCAAAACAAGAATACGATGCTTACCCGATAGGTGGGGATGTCAGTGAACTGATCCAGAGCCTCGATCAGTGGCCCCAGGGCAAAGGAAGAGCCCGGAGAGATCAGCCGGATGGCCTCAGAAGAAGGTACACCCAGGGCCATAGCTATGTCCCGGGTCTTGAGTAGGCCGCAGCGGGGGACGCAAGGCAGAGCGCCAGGAGGGAACCAGGCTCCGAGAATAGCAGCTAGCTCTTCAGGTAAAGGGCACAGTTCCTGGTAGGTGAACCGGAAGGCGTGAAACCGGGGGTTCCAGAAGTGGGTCGCCGCCAGAAGGAGGTTCTGGTCAACTTTGACCCGGCAAAGGTATTTCAGCCCAGCCAGAGAGGAAAGGGCGCCTTCTTCCCAAGTGTGTTTGTCATCTAAGATACGGTACATTCTTTGGGCTAGAGAGGAAGACATGCTAAGAAAGATGAAAGGCTCAAGACGTTGGAAAATGAAGAGACGTAAGAGGAGCAAAATTTTGTAAGAATTTATAGGGAAGTGTCACCGACGGCCTACCCGCCTCTCCTAAGAGACGGCCTGCCCGTCAGTAGAGATCCACCTGGCAGACGCATACGTCAGCATTGCATTCATCACGCGTATTAACTAGCATTTATTGAGAGGCAGACGGCCAGCCCGTCGGTAGCTCCTACAGGCGCCCAGCCCGTCGGTCACGAAACTCTATATAAGGGCGAGTGACAGACGAATTAACGACGCTGCCACTTTCACTTCCCTTCTCCAAAACGGTTTCTTCTTCGTTTTTTCTGCATTTTCAAGCTTTCCTTTTCATTTTCTTTGCATTTTCTTCATCTTTTTGTTCTCCACTCACCGGACGCTCAGACATTCATTTTCTTCAGTTTTTCTAAACTTCTCGCGACTGCAAGTAAGTAAAATAACTACCTTTTTTTAATTAATTCAATTTATTTCTTCATTTTTTCTTCCTTTAACCTTAAAAATGGTTAGGATGCTTTAGATGCCTTAAAAAAATTTAGGGAGAATGCTGCCCATTTTATTTATTTATTTATTTATTTATTACTTTTTGTAGTACAATTAATTTGAACCTTTGCATGATCACATAGGAATAAAATTTTTCTATAACTTTGTTGCTTTAGAATTATACTCTCTAGCGCACTATTCTATGTTGTTGAGGCCAGAGGCCATTATTCTTGTGTTGTTGGGGACACACTCTTGCCGGGGTGCGTCCCATTTATGGACCTATGTTGTTGTTGAGGCCTGAGGCCTAGTTTGATGCCTTTTTATGCAGGAGGTTGGGCACACCCTTGCCGGGGTGCTGCCCAAATTTTTATTATTTATTCTAAAATTGAATATTTTTGTGTATAATGCATGCCTTGGAGCCTAAGAAAGCCCATTTTTATCCGCTTTAAATATTTCCATGCCAATTGCATGTTTCTTTTGCTTCGATATGTGCTAAGCATGTTGGGCAACTTCCTTTGACAGGGTGTTTTCCCCTTTTTTTTATTTATTATCAGCTTATTATCTCGTTTTCGGGCCGCCATTGCCTTAGTGAGGCCTAAATGGGCCTTCACCTTGAAAATAAGTCTAATAATGCTTGTTTTGTCAAATTTTCGCTATCTAATTTTTCTCCTTTGCAGGATTGCCTCCTAGACGCAGAGCACCGCAAGCCCAGCCCGAGGTCGTAGTTCCGGGTTGGATGGACGATGAGTCAGCTCAGAGATATAGAGCGTTGGCTCAGGTAGAGCTTCGAGCTAGCCGCTTCGTGTCTCGGCCGTTTCTAGAGGCCCTGGGGATGGCCCCAGAGTTTGATATGCTTATTGAGGGTGCTGGGTGGGCAGAGTTCCTTGACCCCTCTTTCCAGACTTTTCCAGAGGCTACTCGCCAGGTCCTAGCCACCCTCCGCTATGGCGATTTTCAGAGGTCGGATACCGAGCCAGGGGTGGTCCAGTTCTGGTTTGACGGCGACCATTTCAGTATTACCAGGCAGAGATTAGCACAGGCCATGGGGCTCGCTATAGAGGAGGGGGTCGAGATCCCACGGCGAGCGGTGAGACGCACCTACTGGGTGGCCATTGCCCTACCGGGAGTGCTGTATGATCATAATACAGCGAAGAGCACTGTACTGGTATCTCAGGCACTCTGGTATTTGCACAGAGTGCTATCCAGTTCGTACCTTGGTCGAGCTGGTAATCCAGGGTCGCTTAATGCGGCAGAGATCTGGAGCCTCTAGGCTATGGTGGCAGGCCAGCATCTCAACATTAGCCATGAGATCTTGGCTAACCTAACTAGAGTCGGCAGAGGATTGACACCGGTGGTGATAGTGGGAGGAGTTATCACCCAGTTGCTTTTGAGGTTGGGAGTTGCCCTAGACAGGTTGAGAGGACCCTTGGATGAGGGGATCCATGTGGATGCCGCAGCGGCAGTGCAGATGGGGATGATCTCCCCGATATCAGGGCAGGCAGAGGCCTACAGAGTGCTGTCCATTCATGAGACCCGGCGGATGTTCTCACTTCCACCTTTGGGTCCAGATCTGGACCACTCGGAGCAGCCGGAGCAGCAGCCTACTCAGCCGGAGCATCAGCCTCCACAGCCTAAGCCCGAGCCAGAGCAGTAGCCTCCACCGCAAGAGCCCCAGCCTGATCCTCCACACCCAGAGCCAGAGCCTCAGCCTCCTCAGCCTCAGACTGTCCCACCGCCACCACAGTAGGAGCAGCCTAGGACTCTGCCGGATTTCGACATGGAGTTCACGATGGATGAGCTCTTTGCCGCTTCACCGGCATCGAGAGCGCCGACTCCTGTCCCGTCGCCGAGTGTCAGGGTGCAGAGGACTATCCACGGGTCCCCCGAGAGATATCATCCTTATTTTTGAGGCGACCCAGGGGCATCCACCTCCGCAGCACCGCCGCTAGAGCCACCACAGCAGCAGCCAGCACAGCCTGACTTCTCTCAGCTCCTCACTTCCATGTTTACAGCCCTAGAGCGACGACAGGATGAGAGGGATAGACCTATACACGAGAGGTTGGACCGCCAGCAGGCTGCTATTCAGGAGCAGTCCCAGTCTGTAGAGCGGCTAGCCCAGGAGTAGGCCGGTTACATCGAGCACACTACACGGGAGTAGGCTCGGGTCATAGAGGCCTTCAGAGATGAGCAGGCTCGGGCCATAGAGGCCTTCAGAGTTGAGCAGGCGAGGCTGATCGAGCAGGTTGCCCAGGGTCAGAGGGAGCTTAGGCAGCAGCTCGCTCATGATTTGAGGACATCTCAGGACCAGGCATCTCAGAGGGTTGATATGACCCTACAGATGATCGATGAGTCACTCGACTCTCTGAGATCCCGGGTCCAGGCGATAGAGGGGATCCTCCCACCCTTGTCTCAGACCATGAGGGAGTTTAGGGAGCAGACAGAGCAGTGCCTAGAGCAGATGAGGAGGGCCGCCAGCGAGCAGACCATTCAGATGAGTCAGGCGTTCAAGAAGTTGGGAGACACAGTATCAGAGACCTTAGGGTTCATGAGGACTTGCACCAAGCCTTTCTTGGATGGCTATGCTCAGGTCCGATTCAGGCAGACCCCCGATGTTGGGGCGGGACCCACTATGGCTCAGCCTCCACCTCCGGCACGGCCAGCTCCGCCTCCACCTCCGCCAGGGATAGTGCACATATCGGATGATGAGGATCCCGATGAGCCCTCTGACTACACACCCCTCTGACATTCAGGGAGTCATACTTTTACATTTTTGTACATTTACACTTTGTATATACATTGTACGAAAATAGACATTTCTAGTGAAAAACTTCTGTTTTCAATTTTACGCATTTATGCAGTTATTTATGATTCATTCATATTACAGATGAATATATGCTTTCACATTTGCTCATATTCCAAAATAAGGAAAACAAAAAATGGTGAAAAATGATGAATAACAACTCAATAAGAAAGAATATAAATGAACATGGCATAGCAGATAAAGCAGAATCACGCCATTGATAAACAGGTTAAAAGATGACCACTCAAACATGAACTAACAAAACCTTTTATCACACAGGTACAGAGAAACATCGATCCGAACACAGGCATCGATTAAAAGTCTGAACAAGGGCACCAAAGATTCTTTTTTTTTTAGAACGAGGAACCCCGCAAAGTCTCCTCCTCTTCACATCGAGTTTGTAGCCAGAGAGCGCTACATCTTCTCAACAATTGAAGTTGTAGTTAGAGAATGCTACTCTTCACCTCGAAGCTGTGGTTAGAGAAACACCACTCTTCACACCGAGGTTGTAGTCAGAGAGTACTACATCTCACAGTTCACGCGGCAGCCAGAGAGCGCTACGCACCTTGCAGATCGGATGGGGGTTAGCAAGGGAACTTCAGATCGAAGCAGTGGTTAGAAAAACACCCCTCTTCACACCGAGGTTGTAGTCAAAGAGTACTACATCTCACAGTTCACGCGACAGCCAGAGAGCGCTACGCACCTTGCAGATCGGATGGGGGTTAGCAAGGGAACTTCAGATCGAAGTTGCAGTTAGAAAAACACTGCTCTTCACAGCGGATTTGTAGTCTGAGAGCACTACATCTCACCGACCCTGCGTAAGCTGAGACGAGGCCAGCAGAAATCGAAGTTGCAGTTAGAGAACACCGCTCTTCATATCAAGATAGTGGCTAGAGAATGCTACGTCTCACCAATAGCTACAGGACGAGACGAGACCGATAGGGGTATCTTCGCATCGCCGAACAAATCGAGATGAGGACTACCCGGCAAAAGGCACGAAAGGTAAGAACCGTCGAAGGTACGCCTTCTTTCTTTCTGTCCTTTCTCTGAGTTTTGGCTTATCTAGGCGCTTGTGCACTAGTTTCCCCAAAACTGGGGGCAACTGTAAGCACCGTGTCCCGGAGCGGTCCGGATCAGAGAGTACCCTATGATGAAATCAGTATCCGAGCCTGTATAAATGGTTTGGATTTGGAGGTTTTAGTCCCACGCTCCATAAGAAATGAGTCTTTTCACCTTTCATAGGCAAAGGGGGAGAAAACAGGGAGTTTTCGAGTCACAAAGGTATATTTTCCTCCACAGAGGGCCAGCCCGTCTATGAGGGCCAGCCCACCGCTTAGGGTCACAGACAGCCTGTGGTATTTTCCAACGCCCATCGAAAAGCACCGCCTGATTTCCCGGAGCACCCAACCTTTTCGACGCCCGTCGGTGGAAGTGGCAGGGCCGTCGGACAAATCCTTGTGTCAGAAGGATTCTTCCGACGCCTGCCTCCATACACCGACGCCCGTCGGTCGTGCCTGGCCTATAAAAGCTTCGAATTTTCTCCTAAAAAGGGTTCCAAAAATTTTTCAAGAGGGGAAACTCTGCCAAAATTCAAGCATATTTTCTCTCTCTTCCAGCAAACACATTCATAAAGAATTTCTTTCAATTAGAGGATCAAAATCATTAAAAGAAACTAAAAATTAATTAGTTTTCTTTGGATTTTGATTCCAAAGTCAATCTTTTGAGGGGTTAAGGAGGAAATAATCCATTTTCCTTTTTTTGATCCTTCATTTCGCTTCTCGTGGAATGCGGGGGGCTCTAATCAACATCAAGAATCTCACTTAATCATTATCTGAGGGTAAATATTCCGGACTCATTCTCCATATCATTTCATCTTTGTTCCTTATTTTGTTGTTCTTTCAACTTTTTGCTATTATCTTTCTATATTTTGACTCTTTTTGTCTCATTTTGTGATAAAACCTCTTTTTTGGCTTTAAAAAAGTTTTTTTTACTGTTTTTTCGGAGACAGTGGTGACTGACGGGTCATCTCCGTAACCGACGCCCTTCGGTCACCCCACTCACAGGCGCTCCTTCTCTTGAGTGACCGACGGACATGTAGGTCATTTTGACTGACGCCCGTCGGTCACCCAACAGAGGCCGTCGCTGGGACCTATCTCCACATTTTCAAGACTTTTCTATCTCTTTCAAGTCCTTTTGACTTTATTTATGTTGATTCTTTTTATATTGACATCTTTTAACTTTCTATGAGCATATATTGATTCTCTTGGATTATCCTGAGCTTGAGGGGTTATCTACCATACTCGGAGGTTTCGTCCGGTTTAGTTTCCTAACTTCCTTGGTCATTTTCTTTATTCGTTTATTCATTGACTATTTTTATGTACATGGATATACCCTTTTTGTATCTCGCTAAGTATAAAAATGAATCAATGTTTTATATTCAATAAAATGAGGTTTGCATAAACGCAAGGACCCAATGTCCTATTTTTATCCAATAAAAATCATCACAATAAAAACATTCAATTTTAATAATGATGCATGTGAGGACCAAAGTCCTCAAAATAAATAATACCCCGATTCATGTATGTCTCGTACATTTATAAAAGGGAGTTGTATTCCGCTCCTTGTATTATTGTAATTTATTGCTTTCACTATTTACTCGCTCATTTACGGCTTTCCAAATATGAATAAATGCGCCTTCGATTAATTGCATCGTGTGGAGAGAGAGTGAATTTATGATAATTTAAAATTTGATCATAAAATAATCGAGGTAGAAATATATGAGAAATCCCGAACCCAGCTCTGGTTTTTGGGCTCAAAGAGGCTAGAGGTCTACCCTCCAAGACACCTTTTTGTGCCACGAGACTTTAGCGCTAATCCTAGGCTCCTTAGGGCGAGAGGTTTACCTTCCAAGACCCCTCTGGCTGGCCCAAAATGGATACTAAGTGCAGTCTCAGGCTCTCCGAGGCGAGAGAAACTTTCCCAATGTTCTATTGGGTGGCGACTCCATGAAACCTCCTTGTTGCCCAACATAGACGCACTTGCGATTTATTGCAAGCTGTCAACAGACCCACAAATGCCCCGATCGCCCACGTGCGGGCGGTCCCATGGGCGGCAGCGAGGATCCTGCGCGCGTCACAGGTACCCTGCTATCTGTGCGTCGCGATTGCGACAGAAGCCCTTCCTGCTTGCCCTATTTTTCCGAAGTGATTCTTTTGTCCCACTTTGCACGGTTTCTCACTATTGCATGGTGTACGGTTTTCCTTATGCCTTGATGATATATTATTCTAGTGTTATAATAGTGAATATTAAAATGATAGTGTTTTGATTCGTGTACTTGGATTAATTTAAAGTACTGTAATTGTGAGTGAGTAGTTAAGCCTAAAGTGTCAAGGTAATGGATAATTAAGCATGCTTAAGAATTAGTGAGTACAGCTGCCCGTGTTGACCCCGCTAAGGGTCAAGTGAATACGGATGACCTCCGTTAAGGTCTTAGTGAAAATATTTTTGAGACTCCGGTCTCCCGTACTACCTTCGGGTATAAAAAGTATTTTGAGGCTTCGGTCTCCCGTGCAGTGTTCCCGTATCCTCCACCATTGAAATTCAGGCTATTGTTTGGAGTGTTTGGTATTTGTTTAGTGAAGTGTTATGAATATTTTGTGATTCTAGTTAGAGTATTTGCTTAATGCTTTCTATTATCAATTCTGATTTCATATCGTGATTGTTGACATATATATATTTCTGTTCTGCGATACCTAGTGAATTCAGTTTAATGTTTGAATTTATGTATTATTGCATGATATTATTGTATAGTGTTCTGTTGTCTCTGTTTCTCCCCACTAAGCATTATTGCTTAGCACGGGTTCTTTTCCCGTGTAGGTGGTAGGGTTTAGGGTTCCCATTCGAGTCGCGCATCTGCAGGCCGGCCACATAGGAGTAGACTTATTTATTTTTGTCTCCTCCTGTAATTCTTTTTGTATATGTATTATTTTCGTATAGTGGCATATGTAATTTTGTAAAGGATTTAAGATGTAATCTTTTGGATATTGTATATAACTATATTTTGATTATATATGATACATGATTCTCTATTATTATTGTAAGTGAATGCTTTCGCTTAGTGCCCGTATGTATTGTTATGAATGTATGTTTGCCGTGTCGTGAGTGAGTGTCAGTAGCGCACCCGGCATCCTTCCAATGGGGGTGTCGGGGGCGTTACACTTCTAAATCTTCATATACTTAACACATTATGATTCAATCATGTATGATCAATATCGCATACCATGTCATGTTCAATAATTAAAAAGCATGTATACATTTAATTCCTTTATTAAACTACTATGCCATAACATTATTTACATATAATTTCAATTGACAAACATTCATATACTCATTTCATAATGTTAGGTATGAATTGGACAAGTTATAGGAACTTGCAATGAAGTTCGGATGCATTTTGAGAAGGCAAAATACACAAACTATAGGAGAGTAAAGGTGGTCAATGATTCATGCTAACCATGGGATCAAAATAAGAAGTAAAAACCCTCATTTAACTTGTTCTTTCGTGCTCAAGATCATGGTCGCGCTCGCAATAGTAGCCTCCATCAGATGCCCAACGAGACTGCTTTTCACCTCAAATTTGAACCACAAGAAACAACACCTAAACTTCATTTTTAGGAAAAATGTCCTCTTAACAATTGTTCACTAAGATATTAAGTTTTAAATGGGACAAATATCAGGTCATTTGGAATTCTAAAACAACATATATGAATTAAACAATCTATATTGCTCCCATAAAGGCACCTATGTTTTGGCCACTTTTGGGATACTTAGAGTTAGAATTAGGTCAAGCATATGTCTGAGACATATTTAGGAGTTGATCTTAGGTTTCAGCTCCAATTTGAATCAGCCAATTTGGTGCTCGAAAACTAAAAATATCATATAAACAACCCACATAGGTCAAATGGACCACAAAGACAGTTTTACACAATCAAGCTTATCAAGCCTGAAATCAGCCAACTTGTGCAAACTAATACACCAAATTCAAACTATAGTTCTTATACACATATATGAACATTATGGCACAACCAAATTCTCAACATATAACATTAACCATAAATTACACAAGCACTACTCACATCTCCGAAATTATGGTTCATGCATAAACATGGAAATCACTAGCACAATGAACACACACTTCCATTTCCACTCAAAATATATCACTCATGTATCTGAAGAAATTTAAATTCCAAACTAATCAATCATGCATTTAATCAAAGGTTAGTACAAAATCTAATCTAAAACCTCTTGAAGCTCTCCTTCACTCTTCACTGCTCAAATGGACTTCTCTTTGCCCCTTTGCCTTTCTACTAGCTTCTTCAACTTACAATCAATATACATACACATACAAAACTCAATTAATTCCATGAACTGAAATCTAAATCAAAGAGAAGAAGGAAACAATACTTAGGCTTACCTTTACGTGGACCTAACTTAACATTCAATTGAGCCCACTTGAAACCAATGCAATAAGTGAAGAACAAGACAGAGACCAAAAGGGTTGAAGAGTAAGAGAAAGAGGACAGAATTGAGAGGATGGCCGAACCAAGGAATGCTACAAAAGTGACCAATTTCTGCCTTCCACAAATCCATTTATATGCATGGTTTTGCTAGGTGTCAAGCCATAAGCAATCCCAAAGCTAGGTGCATTCTCTCAAAGCAACACGTTTCCACTACTACATCAATTAAGGTTAATAAATCCACTTAGCTTAATTAATCTCACTTAACACTAATCAAGCAAAATTACGCATTGGAAACTACACTAATTTAATTTTATGCAATTAGGTCCTTAATTCTCATTTTTAATTTAGTCCAAATCTGTAAACCCTAATTTTACACTCACTTAATTACGCTAATCACACTCAATACAATTAGGGTGGTTTTTGGGCCGCTATAAAGTGCCATCTTTCTACTTGACAAACAAAACCGGAGCACCCCATGGAGATACACTTGGCTGAATAAAACCCTTATCCAATAGCTCCTGTAATTGAGTTTTTAACTATTTCAATTTAGTAGGAGCCATACGATAGGGGGCCTTTGATATAGGTGTTGTGCTCGGTAGAATTTCAATGGACAATTCCACTTCCCTTTCAGGTGGTAAACCCAGCAACTCTACAAGAAACACATCAGGAAATTCATTTACCACCAGTATATCTTTCAATTTCACCTGTCCCCAGCTAGAATCCAATATCAAAGCTAGAAAAGCTTCACATCCTTTTCTTAAATACTGTCTAGCTTGCATGGCAGAGATTACATCAGTCAAAGAACTTGAATGAATACCCCGTAAAATCATATTAGGTTGATCTAGACTTCTAAGTACCATTATCTTCTTGTTACAATCAACTATCACTCGGTGTTTAGTCCACACCCAAGATTAAATCAAATTCATCGAATGGAAGTTCAATCAAATCAGCATGAAACGCTCTACCCTTGACCACAATAGGACAATTCCTATACATCCTATTCACATTAACACTATGCCCCAGAGGACTAGTCACACATATGTCATATTCTAACTGATCAGCAGGGGGCAATTTAACACATAATTTCTCTAAACATATATAAGAGTGTGTGGATTCAGGGTCTATTAGTGCATGCATTTCAGTATCAAAAAGTAGAAAAGTACCAGCTATAACTTCTGGTGTGTCCTGCTCCTCACGAGCCTTTATGGCATAGGCCCGTGCTGGTGATGTAGTAGGACAATCAACTATCTTTGACACCGCGCCACGTCTAGGTTGATTACCTCTAGCATGACCTCTTCCTCTACCTCGAGTCACTGGAGGTGCATTAGATCCACCGTTGCTAGTTTCTTGCTGATCTCTACTTCCATCATAGGCTTTCGGACAATTTGCCAAGAAATGATTGGTGCTCCAACATTAGAAACACCCACCAGTCAGCCACTTGCATTCTCCTCTATGACACTTGTTATAATGAGAACATTCTAGCACATTATCACCTCATCCACTTGTTGCACCTCTACCCGTACTAGAAGAAGTGGAGGGTCCTTGTTGCCTTCCCCTGGTAGCAAGACCACTAGTTGACTCAACTTGAGAAGCCAGTTGAGGACTTTTAGGTATAATCATAGCTGCTTGTACAATCTGATAATAGCTCACATTTTGAAAAGTGGTCATGGAAATCAGCAACGTCTTAATGGATTTATTAAGCCCTTATTTAAATTTGTGGCACCTAAATTCCTTAGTAAGCACCACTGCAGATGCATACTTATTGAACCTACTAAACTCCTTCTCGTATTCTGCCACTAATAAAGGTCTCTGCATCAAACTCAAAAACTGCTTCCACTTAGCTTCTCAATATAAGTTAGTGGTATACATGTTCTGGAATTCCCAAACAAAGAAATCCAGGTGATCGGATTGGGAAGCATTAGGTGTTTCAAAATCAATTTCCACCAGTCATATACAGGACCTTGTAAAAGAGATACCACACAACCTACTTTCTGATCAGGAAGGCATCCAATTTCCTTCAGCACCCTCTGCTCCTTTTTTAACAAAAACTCGACTTTATCCACCTCATCCAAACTTGTACCATAGAATTCTTCAGCCCCATGATTTCTTAATAAGTCTATTGGAGCCTTTGGTGCAGTCATTCGATCCAAAACCCTTACCATATCATGCGATAACTTAAGCAAAGCTTCCATAAGTACCATCAGAACATCTTGTTCCTCTTTAACCAGTTCAACTGAATCGGGAATGGATGGATCCAGATCCCTGGGGTTAACACTTTCAACTATCTCCTCAATCGATTCACAGGAGGAATCCATCTCTATACTACAAAATACAAGGACACTCACATTAGGCCAACATTGCAACACCCTTATACTGTACATACATTATGCTTACTTATACGTTTACCATCACTGTATGGAACAAACCGTCATTTAATAATTGCAAACACAGGTAAATTTTTTTTTTCTTTTTCTTTTTACTTAACTATATATGATTGTAACCTTAAACCATAATAGCCGGACTCCATTTATTCATTTGGTATAATTTTTACAGTATAACTATTATATACTTAAGCTACCCATCCTGCAAACCAAACAATGCTTAGCCCAACTCAGGGGCACAACAACATAGAACATCATAAGACATTCATAAACAGTCCAAAATACATATTGTCCATGGATACCATCACACCATTCAAAATATATAAATGTTCACATACATGCCTTAATATACAACCATAAATCTTTCCATATACATATTCATGCCAATAACTTAAACAAACAAAATGTTCTTTAACTATATCCTTTTCTGGTCCGCTTCCAAAATTTCGAGGTATGCTTGCTCCAAACGTCCTACGTGGTACCTACACAAAGTAAAAAAAAAACTACGTGCTGAGCATTAAATATACTCAGTGGTGGTTATAAATCCAAAAATTTTCACTATCTTAATGCTACACACACACATGCATATTTCAAATATTTTAACTCATTAAATCTATTATTAGTCATTTTCCATACTGCAGATTTTTTTATTGCATATTTTACAATTTTACTAGTTAATATCCCACAAATAACTAATTTATCTTATTTCCAAGCTTACTTCATTAATAACCTTATTTATTCTATTAATCATTCATTATCACTTAATTTCGCAATTAATTCTTATATTGCTATTTAATTACATTTTAATCTTTAAATTAACACTATTATCAACAATTTACAATTTGGATTAAATTGGTACTAGTTCACTTAATGACCATTTACCTCTAATTCTTTTAAATCTTTACATTTAAGCCCATTTCCATTTCAATTCTTATTTCACTTCATTACTGTTCATTTTCACTTCAATTCTCTTCTTGGTGACTATTTACACTAAAATATGTACTACCGATGCATTAAATTTTACATTAGTTATTATACATTTCCATATTCATTCTTATTAATTATTATTACTATTTATTTATTCATTCACTAATCCTCCATTATAAATTATTTACATAAATAGCATTCATTTTACTAACCAATTACATTTAAATCTTTTAATTTACACTATTTGCATCAATTTACATTTTAGTCCTTAAATAAATTACTAAATTACAATATTCCCCCTTATTTCTTATTTATTTACAATAATGCCACTAGTTAACCAATTTCCAAAATTAATTTATTATTTAACCTACAATTTACAATTTAATCCCTTAAATATTATTTTTGTATCAAAATACATTTTAGTCCTTATACAATAATCAATTTACTTATTTTACTAATTTATTTCATATTGTAACACCCCAATACCCCTCGGGAGGAATATCGGAATGCTACACACACAAACACACACATTCAAGCCAAACTAAAGCGGAAGCATACAAAAACAACATAAATACTTGCATTGCTGAACTTATATAGCTACAAAAATGATATCATTACATGCCAAAAATCAGAATTTCATGCTCTCGTACATATACAAAGCACTATACAAGAGTCCTATACAAAAGGTATACTATAACAATTACAAAAGAATCACTTCAAAGACAACTCCTAGTGGCCAGTAGATGGAGACTCTCACTCAGAACGGAACCTGCAAACCTACACAGAAACAAAGCATCTGTGCTAAACGATAACGCTTAGTGGGGATGAACAGAAAAAAAGGGACTTCCAAGGAAGTCACAACAAAACATAATACAAGCATATAAATTATAGATACTTGCACCAGTAATTCAGAAGCTAATCACATACACAGCATAAGCATGTCAGTCAAAATACTCATAATCAAATAGATTTGGAAGCAGCAAAATAATTGCTAACATACTGAAATAACATAACGTATAACTGATATAGATTCACATTTTTCTCACAAGTATACAATAAATATAGCCTGAGATCATGACGATGGTGGATACGGGTAATAGAATACTGTCAAGCAGTATCAGAAGACCGAAGTCTAAATTTTTTTGTACAGAATACCGGAGTCTAAAAGCTTTTATAAATAACACCGAAGTCTAAAACTTTAAACCCCTATGGGTTGACAGGAGCAACTGCAAAACTCTAGCCCTTAATAAGCATGATTATCTATCCACTACCTTGACCGATCAGGCTGACAGACTAAGCCACACGTAAACCAACCATTTCAAAGATCAAATCACATTCATGTCTCACTAACTCGTCTACAACTACAACAATCATTAGGTATACAATCTTTATTAATATCATACATATAAATTACCTTGAACATGTACAAGCATATACCAAAGCAATGACCATCACCAAAGATACTTCAAAGAACTAGGCAAACAGAGCTGCACACAGTCGCGCTTGCAACAGAATACACAACTCGCAATTGTCGCGCTCTTGACAGAACAAAAATAAGAATATCATCTTCACAACACACAAACTTACACACGCAACTTAGCTTCCATTCAACCGTACACATATGCTCATAACCTTAAACATGCAATATACTATATACTTTTGAAGACTCTAAATCACTACTTAACATATTCATATATCAATTTACAACCATAAACATGAATATCCAAAAATCATAAACACATGCTATTCAAATCCATTCAAGCAAACTTACAACAACATGTATCTATAATAGTTCTAAGATAAATCATAAACAACCTATTAACACATACAATTCCATAATTTCATATTATATCACAAAATGTATCAAATGACTCATAAATTACAACACCTGCCCAAGTTGAAGAGCACACGATCCCGACCTCTTGAATTGCAGCCAAAAACCCCCAAATTTAGACCCTGTTCGGAACTTCATCCACAAACAAGAACACCAACACAAAATCTCTTAGTCCATTACACAATCAGCTCAAACCAAAACAGAAATGAAGTAGAAGAAGACCCAACACAAAGCTAAATCACACTTACCTTCTTAGTCCATTAATAACCTCTTCAAACCATCCAATGCAGAAATTAACCAAAAGAAAATAAAAATCCAAGGAGAAAGGGAAAGCAAAACCGAGAAAGAGAGTGGAAAAGAGCCAAAATGCATGCAATCCCACTTGAGTATAGATTTCCCCACTAAAAATCACTTATATAGCATGCAAAAGTCCACTTGGCACTTTCTCCTCAAGCCACATGTCTACCTTATGACCCGTGTCTCACAAACCCTTCCTAACTCCTTGCATGCCGCCACTTGTCCAAAACCCAAATCAAAAATCCACTTAAATCCCGCTTAAGCTAGATTTCAGCAAGAGTGTTCTATCGCACTCACGACACAACTCTAACTCACCCTCAGCATAAATTCTTAACTCAACCAACTTACATATAAATCCTCCATTAACTCCCAATACTCATCCCAATGTGTCCTCTCTTACTATTACATAACCATATACTTACCAAAACACCTCAAATCCTACTAGGGTGTAATCCGGGTTGTTATAATCTCTCCCCCTTAAGAAATTTTGTCCTCAAAATTTCACCCGATACCACAATTAGCAACTCAGTTACTATAACAAAACTTATACAAATCAAACTCAGATACATAAGAACTTACCAAAAGGACCCGCTTGATGAAGTTCCTTGTCTCTGACCATAGTATAACACCGAGCTGGACCACCTAAAGGAACCGATTTCTCAACCGTCTCTAATGATTCTTGCACTGTCTGTCCTCTACTTCTTCCTCCTCTAGCAGATCTAGTCACCCCCATATTACCCTTACTATCTGGCTGAACTGAACCTTCCTTCAAATCCGGGCAATTAGCCAGCATATGCTCCATGCTGCCACATCGAAAACACGCTCTAGTGATCTTCCTGCAAGTACCCCAATGAAACCTCTCACACTGTTCACATTTGGGCAATGTACTTCCCTTACTCGATGGTGCCAAAACACTTCCCTTCGATGCTGATTCATGACCCGATCCTTGGGTAACCTGTCCACTAGTAGCTTCTCGTGACTTCTTAGTACTTAGCAAAAAACTATCATTTGCTTTCCTCTTGTGTTCCTTGCGCTGCTTAATCACTTTAGACTCTTCCAATTTTATTGCTGCTGAAACCAATTGGTAGTAACCTACCAAATGCATAACAGTCATAGCAGAAAGAGGACCTCTGATGTTCTCTCTTAACCCATCTTCAAACTAGCGACGCTTGAATTCCTCAGTAAGCAACAAATCTAGCACATACTTGCTTAACCTACTGAATTCCTTTTCATATTCACTTACTGACAAGCCCTTCTACCTCAAACTCACGAATTCTTTCCACTTTGCCTCTCAGTAAGCCTTAGTCACATATCTCTTCTCAAACTCTTGAACAAAGTAATCCAATGTCATCTCTATAGGTCGCTGGGGATTCCTCATCACCAGCTTCCACCGATCATAAGGGGGGCCTTACAATAGAGACATTGCATAATTAACCCTCTGCTCCAAAGGGCAATTAATCTCTTGCAGAATTCTCCCTGTCCTCTCTAACCAATATTCAGTTGAATTCGACTGATCCAAAGTCGTACCAGTAAATTCCTCTGCCCCTCTCCTAATCAAATCAGTTGGAGCCTTAGGATTAGTTAACCTCTCAATCAAATGCATCATTCCTTGCATCAATTTTGGATTTCCATAAGCTGGAACCATACCTTTAGCTCGGGATCTCTCTTGTACAGGCTGACGAAACCTCGCTGGATTCACACTACCCACTGTCTCACCTATCTCCTCACTGGGATCGAATTCCATCTAAACTCTACACAAGACAACATCTGCATTAGGCCACGACTCTAGACAGACTCGTACATATCTAAACATCTTATAGACCAGAACCATCTAACCAGCGCTCTGATACCACAACTTGTAACACCCCAATACCCCTCGGGAGGAATATCGGAATGCTACACACACAATCACACACATTCAAGCCAAAACTAAAGCGGAAACATACAAGAACAACATAAATACTTGCATTGCTGAACTTATATAGCTACAAAAATGATATCATTACATGCCAAAAAGTAGAATTTCATGCTCTCATACATATACAAACACTGTATAAGAGTCCTATACAAAAGGTATACTATAACAATTACAAAAGAACCACTTCAATGACAACTCCTAGTGGCCAGCAGATGGAGACTCTCGCTCAGAACAGAACCTGCAAACCTACACGGAAATAAAGCATCCGTGCTAAGCGACTTCCATGGAAGTCACAACAAAACATAATACAAGCATATAAATTATAGATACTTGCATTAGTAATTCAGAAGCTGATCACACACACAACATAAGATGTCAGTGAAAAGACTCATAATCAAAAAGATTCAGAAGCAACAAAATAATTGCTAACATACTGAAATAAGAGAACGCATAACTGATACAGATTCACATTTTTCTAACAAGTATGCAATAAATATAACCTGAGATCAAGACGATGGTGGATACGGGCAACAGAATATTGGCGAGCAGTATTAGAAGACCGAACTCTAAATTTTTTTATACAGAAGGCCGAAGTTTAAAAGCTATTATACAAAAAACCGAAGTCTAAATTATTTTATATAGAAGATCGGAGGCTTAAAGCTATTATACAGAAGACCAAAGTCTAAAACTTTAAACCCCTATGGGTTAATAGGAGCAGTTGTAAAACTTTAGCCCCTAATAAGCATGCTTATCTATCCACTACCTTGTCCGATCAGGCTAACACACTAAGCCACACCTAAACCAACCATTTCAAAGATCAAATCACATTCATGTCTCACTAACTCGTGCACAACTAAAACAATCATCAGGTGTACAATCTTTATTAATATCATACACATAAATTACCTTGAACTTGTACAAACATATACAAAAGCAATGACAATCACCAAAGATACTTCAAAGAACTAGGTAAACAGAGCTGTACATTATCGCGCTTGCGATTGATGTCACGCTCGTGACATAATGCACAACTCACAAGTCGCTCTCGCGACAGAACAGAAATAAGAATATCAACTTCACAACACAAAAACTTGCACACACAACTTACCTTCCATTCAACCATACACATATGCTCATAACCTTAAACATGCAATATACTATATACTTTTCAATACTCTAAATCACTACTTAACATATTCATTTATCAATTTACAAACATAAACATGCATATCCCAAAATCATAAACACATGCTATTCAAATCCATTCAAGCACACTTACAACAACATGCATCTATAACAGTTCTAAGATAAATCATAAACAACCTATTAACACATACAGTTCCATAATTTCAGATTATATCACAACATGCATCAAATGACTCATAAATTACAACACATGCACAAGTTCAAGACCACAGGATCCCGACCTCTTGAAGTGCAGCCAAAAACCCCCAAATTCAGACCTTGTCCTTGCCCTTCTCAATCCTTATTTTCGAAACTTCATACACAGCCAAGAACACTAATACAAAATCTCTTAGTCCATTACACAATCAGCTCAAACCAAAACATAAATGAAGTAAAAGAAGAACCCAACACAAAGCTAAATCACACTTACCTTCTTAATCCACTAATAGCCTCTTCAAATCATCTAATGCAGAAATTAACCAAAAGAAAACAAAAATCCAAGGAGAAAGGGAAAGTAAAATCGAGAATGAGAGTGAAAAAGAGCCAAAATGCATGCAATCCCACTTGAGTATAAATTTTCGCACTAAAAATCACTTATATTGCATGCAAAAGTCCACTTGGCACTTTCTCGTCAAGCCACATGTCTACCTTATGACATGTGTCTCATAAACCCTTCCTAACTCCTTACATGCCGCCACTTGTCCAAAACCCAAATCAAAAATCCACTTAAATCCCGCTTAAGCTAGATTTCAGCAAGAGTGTTCTATCGCACTCACGACAAAACAATAACTCACCCTCGACATAAATTCTTGACTCAACCAACTTACATACAAATCCCCCATTAACTCCCAATACTCATTCCAATGTGTCCTCTCTTACTATTACATAACCATATACTCACCAAAATAACTCAAATCCTACTAGGGTGTAATCCGGGTTATTGCACACATTTTCTCTTATTTAACCTAATTGACTATTAAAATTACATTTTTGCTATTTAGTCCCTAAATCTTTTATAATTCTTATAATTAACTCCTTTTTCACTCTTTTTCTTATTTTTACTCTTATTTACTCATTTTTTATTCACTTTTACCATAATTACCCTTTTTCACTACATTTCTCAAATAATTTAATTTAAATCTATTTTTTTTAATTTTCCCCTAGTATCATCCAGTCAAAATCACTAGACTAGATATACGGGACAGGGTTCCTAAGCCTTAAACATACCCAAGCGACCATTTAGGGCTAGATTGTGCTTTGGTAGTCTTGGAGTGATCACTTAGGGGCCAGATTGTGCTCCGACGATAATACATTTTACATTCTAATAAACATTGTGACACTATAGGTAGACCGTCTTTGACCTACAATGATGAGTGGCCATGACTCGCTATCACGGTATATTATATCGTCCCTATGGCTAGCCAACTATATCCTGAACTAGATTTAACCACCAAATCGCTAAGGGCAATAAAATTATTCATTCAATGTAATTTTCATTAAATACATAACATACATTTTATTAATATTATTAAACATCAAAGTACCATTTATGGCCAACATAACATAATCATTTCCACTTCATTCTTTTTCCATCAAATTAATTCAAAAACTCTTATTGTAATGGCTCAAAATAGCTACTTTCGCAAATAGTAATTTTCAAACCATGAACAGTGATGCTAGTCTAAATAGTACCACCTGGGGTCAAAAAAATATTTTATTAGATCATTGAAAAATACAAGTTATGAGGAGTTTAAGGATGTAATTTAGAGTGAAAATGATGTCAAATGGGTACCCAAAAGTCAAAAATAAGAAAAAGCCTCGGGCTCGGTTCAAATAATAACTAAGTTTGATTGAGGTTTGATAGGACTTTTAAAATAGTAAATGACCTCTAAAAATTTATCTGAAGGCACAGATACACTCAGAATGCCATGTAGAATGATTTGGCAGTGAAAAAGGAATTTTATGATACCAATGAAAAAAATTGGTGAATCAGATTGATTTATTTAAATAAGTTCGAAAATGGACCTTGATTGAGTTGAAACCAATGTTAAATAGGCTATTAAGAGCATAAGGAAAATGAATGATAAAAATTAAATCGAATCGATTCAACCAGAGAACCAAACCGGTAGAACCAGTTGACTATAGTTTGACCAGTTTGACCAAGAGTTGTTCGAGCTCTAAATGGTGCTATAGAGCTCAAAAAAACTATCTGAAAATACGAATTTGCTCTAGATAATGAGGGGAATTATATGGTGATGAAAAATAAATTTTACGGTGAGAAAGAAAATTTTATTATCGGACTGGGAAACGTTCTCTAATTGACCTTAAAATATTCATGGAGACTAATAAGTATATTTGGAGAATTTTAGGATCATTTTTAGGAGAAATTGGAGTTAGGAAGTGAGATAAATAAATTTGATTTGCTTAATGGGCTTATTAAACTAAATGGGCTTTTTGGTTAGCCCTTGGTTTGGTCCATCTTGAGGTACTGTATAAGGCTGAAATATCTCCCATTTTCTAGATTTCTCTACACCTTTCTTCCTTCTTCTCCTTGGCCGAATGAAGTTCTCTCCATTTGTCCATGAATTCTTCATTCCTCTCTCTTAAGCTCCATCAAATCCAACCATCTCAAGTAATTTCTAACCTATCTTTTCAATAATAGTGGTCTCTAGAGTTCATTTGAAGAGAAAGAAGTGGAAAAAAGTAAATGGAAAAGGTTATGTCCCAAATTTAAGGCAAGTGAAATTGAGGTTTCTAATTTGTTTTAAAGGTTCAAATAGATACTTTAGGATGTGTAGAGTGTATTTATGTTGTTGGATTAAATAAAGGAAATAAATTTATGGTGGTTTCTTTGATGTGTGCATTCGGCCACTTAAGGAACACAAAGGAAGTGATGGTGTTTCAAGGAGGCAAGACAAGGTTGTTGAAGAGGTCTAAAATAAGAAAATGAGGTTAGGGCATGCAATATCCCAGTCTTTCCATTTATTTTGTATAGTTTTAGATTATCTTTATATTGTATGTATGTGATTTATGCATGTTTAATTGAAATAAACTTGATAGACATGTTTAAGAAGATTAAATATGAGATTTTGAAAGATTAAAATGGAAGAAAATAAAATATATACTAAAGATGTCATGTAGGCCAAATGGTATATATAAGTATACATGGGTATATTTTGTGAATTAATGTAATCTAACTGTATATCTATGTTAGTTAACATGTAATCTAGCTTAAATGAATGATAAATAAATGAGAAATAATTTTTAAGTTGAAAGTGTAATATGGACCAAATAGGTTGTCTAAGTATAATTGAATAATTTTTGAATTTAATGAAATTTAATGGTATATCTAGGATTATTCATATGTAATTTAAGTGAATAAATGAATATATAATCAAAAATATAATTATGAAGAGCAAGATTAAATGGGACGAATGGTATACAATAATAAACTATAGTATATTTAGTTATTTAACTAAGTATAATAACATAAAATGAATATATAATGAAAATTGAGTGCATGTTAATTTATTTTGAATTACCTGAACTTATTCGAATATTTTAGGGTATAATAAGGTATTATGTTATAATGGAAATTATGAGATATGTGGTATTTTAATGAAGTTATGGCATGTGTGATGTTAGAATTAATTAATTAGTGGAATGAAGATATTTTAGTAAAAAAAGAATGAATTATATGTGAAATGGAAATGTTTACCGAATGGAATGTTATGTTAATCAATAGTGTAATTTAATTTAAGTTGAGAATATAAAGGAAATTGAAGAAATGGAAAATTATATTTGCCCTTAGTAGTAGTCTGGTGGTTAAATTTAGCTCAGGATATAGTTGGCTAGCCATAGGAACACCATACCGAGGTGTTAGTCATGACGACTCACTTCAGTAGTCCAATGACGCTCTACTAAATGAATGAATGTTAAAATTTTGAAATGTAAATGAAATAAAATGTAATTGTATGGGAGGTCCTTCAGAATCACTTTAAAATATTGTGGATCTTTGGGGTCCACGTCCCATGTATCTGATTCGAAAATTTCTACCAGATTAATACTAGGGGCAAAATGGTAAAAGTGAATTAAAATTGAGTTAATTAGAGTAAATATAAGAAATGGAGTAAAAAGGTCTTAATTTTAAAAAAAAATAAAAAGAATTTAGGGATTAAATGGCAAAAATGTAAATTAAATAATTAATAGAGTTAAATAAGAGAAAATAAGAATAAATTGGTTAAATAAGTAAATTGATTATTGTATAAGGATTAAAATGTAATTTGGCATGAAAATAATATTTTAAGGGCTAAATAGTAATTTGTAAGATTAATAATGAATTAATTATGGAAATAAAATTTATTAGTGACACTATTGTAAATGAATGGAATTGGGCAATATTATAATTTAATGAAAGTTAGGGATCAAAATGTAAATTTATGATAATATAATAGTGTTAATTATATGATTAAAATGTAATTGAATGATAATATAAGAATTAATAGTGTAACTAAGTGATAATGGAATATTTAACTAATAATGAATGATAACCATGAGATAAATTTAAGTAATAAATTATATAATAAGTAAATTAAATATATATGTAGAGATGTAAAATTTACTAATATTAAGTTGGGTAAAATAATGATAGTATAAAGACTAAAAAGGTAATTTGGCATAAAAATGATAACTACGGATTAAATTGAAATTTTAGAAGTCTAACAATTAGTTAGATGTGAAGAATGGTTAAGTAATGGCATAATTATAATAATGGATAAATTGGAGAGTAAAATCGTAAAAAGAGTAAGGTTATGGGACTAAAGTGTAATTTGACACGGAAAATGAATAGTAAATGTAAATATAAGTTATAATGATATTAATAATGAAAATACGTGAATGGAAAGAAGTATTATTTGTAGAAATATTAATTAATGAAATAGTAGTAATTTAATTAGAAAGAAGATTAACATGATTATAAGGATAAATTGATAAATTATGTAATTTAGTTGAAAAAAATAAGAAGGGAAAAATAACTACGTAAAAATAAAATGGTAATTAATGGGGATTATAGAACAAACTTGAAAGCCATTGAAAGTGTATGGATTTAATTGTAATTGATCATATTAGAGTAAGAGAATTAGAGAAAATGTTAAGACAAAATGGCAATAATAATGAAAATGAAGGGTAAAATCGTAAATTGAATAAAACTAAAGAAAATGGTAATAATAACGAAAATGAAGGGTAAAATCATAAATTAAAAAAAAGTAAGGACTGAAACGTAAATTACCTTTAATATGCCTAATAAAAATGATTAAGTTGTAATTTATCTAGAATTATAGCTAACAAGTGTAATTGTTAAAGAAAATTGATAATTATGTAGTAAAGTATTGGAAAATAATAAATAAAGGTTAAAAGTGTAGTGGAGTATAGAAGAAATGAAAATGTAAATACTAGATTATAAATTGACCACATTACTGTCAAATGAAGGACCATATAATTTTGAAATATGCGTATGGTATTTAATGGAGATGGGGATAATAATAATATTGATTGTAAAAGAAATAAATAATGAAAGTGTAATGAATTAATAAAAAATATTATTTTAATGTTAAGAAGTTATTGTTAATGTGTAGGGAAAATGTGCAAATAGGTTTCTGCATTTATAATTAAGTTAATAAGAATAAACTAAGTTAATAATAATGATGGACAATAATAGTATTAGTGTTATTACGGTTAAATAAAGTAGTGATTTTAAATGAATAAAGTATAATATCATATAAAATAAAAATTAGTGTAATTGTTTAGTAAATGCCGATAAAACTTAAGTATAGAAGTGAAAGGATGATAATGGAAATGAAAACAATAAAAGTATAATGCTAGAACTCATATAAATATTAATTATAGTACAAGATGAAATCAAGATTGGATAGTATATTAAATTAAAAGATTTAATAGAAATAATATTGCCAATATAAATAGTAGTGGAAATAATTGTAACACCCCTTACCCGTACGTAGCAACCTTATGATAACATAGCCGGTATATGACGCCGATAGAAGGATGTTACCAAACGAAACACAAAAGGTACAGTAAAAAATAATGAAAAATCAAATTATAAAATTTCTTTCAAAATTTCTTTCAATACAAAACACTTTCACATCCATAACTTGTATAATACTTTTCACTTTAATCATATTATATACAGATCGCTTATTACTGAAACAGTGATTAATTACATTACAAATAACAATTACAAATTCTATTTAAAATACTCCTACGGACTCGTTGGCCTTGACTGTTGTGGAATGTCCCTGGTGACACTTTTACCTCGAAACCTGCATGGATGAAACATCCGTGCTAAACTTAAAGCTTAGTGGAGAACACATATAAGATGGACGACTCCTCACAGTAGTCGTCAACAACATATACAAATGTAAAAAAATATCAAAATCATATAAAGACATATATTTAATCACTCATATACAAATATTTCATGTAAACTCAAGCTTTTATCACTATTACAACCAGAGAAAGCACAATGAAACCTATAATCATATATTCTTACTTATTATATATATATATATATATATATATATATAATCCTTTATGCATTTAATCTTTTCTTATACTCTCAATATGACATCAGAGTTAGTTTCTTAACCAATTCTTGACTCATACACTTAAAGCAATGTTACAAACATTCATGAAAATATGCATGTTATAGTCGTAATACTTATTAGGTATTCGCATATACTTATCTCATTTGGTTGTCTACTTATTTAAATCATTGTACATTTAACCAGTCATATTATTATTAATCATACCATTTAAAACATTTCACATCATTCCTTTCCATTAACACATATCATTTATTGTTATTCTTGTACTCATACAGTAAACATTTTATCATATTTAAGTCAAATGAGACATAAGTTATACAGTCATTCAAAGATTATTCATATTTAACAAATTTCATAATAAGGTCAAAATCAATTTCTTATATTCATTTTATTTCATTTTAACATCTCACCATAATCACTTAAATATAATATCAAAATGATTATGTATAATAAATTACTTATGAATTTCACAAGATGCATGCATAAATTACCACACTCAATTATTGGCTTATAATTTATGTTACATACTTATTACTCTTTTATTTAATTGATGCCCGCATTAGAATACTATACCATATAGGCACATGACACATCTATTCAGAACAATACATCTTTCATAAAAATCACACAGCATAATCAGCAAACCACATAAACGTTTATTATAGTTCACTTATAAGATTTACTTATATAAATGCATTTATTTATCAATAACTTTCGTATTTTTCATTTAGTATCTTATTATTCAATTATTTCCTGCATTGCCAAAGAGGTGGATAATGGGTTAAAATGCATAGGTACCCAAAGGAACAATTACACATAGGGGTTTAAATAGGATTCAAAATGCATAGGGATCCAAAAAGGATCTAGAGATGCAAAGGGACCCAATCGGGTGTTAGTGGTTATGCCCTAGGCCAACTATTTGGACCTTAATGTAATGATTGTATTTTATTTATATAATGGTTTTCTCCACATTAATATTAATGGCTTATTACATTATAGTAATGTTTGTGAATAATATAAAAATTATTCTTATTATTCCCTAGTCATTTATCACTAAAGGGCATAAAGATAAATTAAGATTAGTATGAGTTCGATTGGTAATCATGAGATCATTATATATATATATGGTGATATAAATCAAACTTGTAGGTACTTGTTAGAGAATAAGGTACTGGATAGACCCGCTATAAGATCACTACATGAGTTAGTGTCATAAGTGATCTTATAATAGATATGTTATTGAATCCTTTGACCTGAGGTTATCACGATTTCCAACATAAGGAACATTATGTTTTGAAATAATCAAACATTATCTTTAATCGGATAATTACAAAGTTTATAATTGGACATGATGAGAATTTTTGCAAAGGTAAGTGAATATTTAAGATGGAATTTGTTCCTCTCTTATGAGAGAGATATCTATTGGGCCCCTCGATAAGTAGGACTGTGAAATGCATAGATGTGCTCAAATGAATTGATAATGTAATCAATGTCATTTGAATTTATCAATCTACTTAGTGATCGGGAAGTTATATGTTTCAATAATATAAGTTTGACATGCACCATAACTTATGTTCGAGCAAGAGATATTGTGACCTAAGGATAATAACATACTGTTAGGTTAAAATCGGACTAATGATACTCATATTATTTTGGTACTCATAATGTCTTGCTAGAGGCCACTTATGACTTATGGGCCTATAATAGAATTAGGCCCATTGCCAACTTAATATGAACCTATTGGGTCACATTGTAGTGCCCCGTAATCACCCTAGTAGTATGAGCCGTTTGTGTGTGTGATTTTGTGTGTGTGTTCAAGTGTGGCATGTGTTATTATATGTATGTGTATGATTTAAATTGAAGTATTAGGTGTTGTAGACTTGTGCTTGGGTGTGAATAAGTGTATGGGAGTAAGGTATGTTTAGTGAGGTTAGGTTTGTGTGTATGTGAGAGGATGAGTTTTGTGTTTATGTTGGGGTAGTCTTCCAATAGGGGGCTGCCATGTGGCATGGGAAGGTGTATGTGAGTGAGGAGAGAGGTGAGAAAAGTCAGATTTCCCTTCTCCTTTCCCGTTTTCTTTCTTCTTCCTGTTCCTCTTCATCCTCTTGTGTTCTTCTTACTCTTCTTGCAATCTTTCCTCTTTTGCTGCAATCTTGGTGAGTTTTGGGTTATCTTGAGTTATTTTAGGTAAGTGTTAGCTTATTGTTCTTCTTCTTTTTCTTGTTCTCTCTAATTTGGGTATTTGGGTTATTGTGGGAGTTTATGTTTTGAAATTTACTTTGATGATTGTTGCTCAGAAAACCCTCCTAGAGAGCCCAAAGGCAAGGAAATTGCGAGTGGAAGCGGAGCCCAAGATTAGAGTCAAAGAATTTGAGGTTTGGCAACATTTATGGTTTTGTGTCTGGTTGGGGGTAATAATTGTGTTTTGGTATTAATTGTATGTTAATTGCTTGTAAATTGAGGTATGAGTGTGATTGAGTATGCCTTTGAATGTTGATGAGTAGTAATTTTGTGGTATTTGATCAATTTTGGGATGTGTTGAAGTTTGGTTGTGAGTTGAGTTCCTTTTCCCGTTGAATTTCTGGGTTTTTGGCGAGTTACACGGCGGTAAGGAAATTCCTCACCACCGTGTAATCGCATTCTATCCTCTAAAATTCTTTGCCCTTGTTTTTAAATGGCAGTAAGAACTTTTCATATCGCCGTACAAAATCATTCTGCCTTGCAGGAATTCTGGGTGAGTATTTACATGGAGGTAAGGAATTCTCCATACTGCCATGTAAATACATGCTGCCTTCTGAGGACTTCGTGTTGGACATGTTACACGGCGGTATGGTTTTCCCTTACCACCGTGTAGGATGTCTTACACGGCAGTAAGGGTAAGTCATACCGTCGTGTAAAACCCCTCTGTTTTGAAATTCTGCAAAATTTTAAGTTATGTCTTTTTCCTTCCTTTTTCATATGTTATGGGTTTTTAATCTTATTTGAGGACTTCTCAATTGGAAAATGGATTTTTAATTTGTGTTTTAGATTGTCAAATTATACTAAATGTGAAGTATAGTGAATGTATGTATTAAGTTTATAGTACCTTATTTTAAAGCATGTGTTATACTTTGAGTATGATTTGGGATTATGCATAACCTACGAAAGTCAAATTAAGTGGATGATAGACATGCCTATAGAGTTCAATTTGCTGCAGCCATGCGTATGCGTTTTGGACCCTAATCAGGTCCCTGAATTAGATCCACACGATCCCCATTTAAATTGAATCTTGCTTAAGATTTCATGCATAAATGTTTTGAAATAAAAAGAAAAGAATGATTTTGATACCCTAGGGTATCCATGCGTTTCAAATGATTATGCGTTACTCGCTATCCACTATTTTTGAATAAGCAGGTCTTATGTAAGTATGAGTTTTGATTTGGCACTGTGTGTGTGATTGAATGGTAAAAGAAATTATTATCTTTAGTATGATGAATTGTTTAAGTATGGATTTAAGTATGTGCCATGTGTATGTGATTTGTATTCGACATCCACTGTGAGTGGTCATTTTTCATTGTGCTTTTCCCCACCAAGCATTTTTGCTTAGCACGGGTGTTTCATCCGTGCAGGTGTGGAAGATGTGGGAGTCCATGAGCAGGGTGATCCGTTTCAGAAGGGCCGACACAACTAGGAGAGAGATTTTGTAGTTCTGGATTGTACTTCTTTTTTTATATGTAATAGTTTAATGATTTTGTAAAGAAACTATTGATGTAAGTTCTTCTTTTGTATGTTGCTTTGATAGCAATTTGTTAGCGATCTTTTGTGCTACGACAGTTTTGTATTTTTATATGTAAAGACTTTTATGTACATTAATAATATTATACCTTTTGTTCTCAGCCTTGGCCTTTTGTTTGTGAAATTTTATTTCACTGCTTTGAGTGTATGATTTATTATTGTATGTTTATGCTTGAGGTTTTGCGTGACAACCCTCATCTATCGGGAGCCTTCATCCTCCTCCAAGGATGAAGCTTCCTACGTATAGGTAAGGGGTGTTACACACACACCAAGAATGTAATGAACACACTAACTTTTAATTTGGGCATTTTAGATTTAAATATAACAGATATTTAATTATTCATTTTTATTTTTTTATTTATATGATATTTCTTATTATTTGAATAAGAAATAAATAGATAATATATATATATATATATATATATATATATATTTATATCTTATTTTTGAATAAGAAATGATATCCTAAATTTTCTATCTACGTATTAGGGTTTAGGTGGCTATATATATATATATTGAGATATATTTTTTATTTTTCTCGAATTTCATTTTTAGGAGTGGCTGACCCTTATCGCTTCCGTACAATACATACATAGCATTGCTTATACTATTTCTATGATTGTTTAATCGAAACTTATAGCAATTACGGTAAAATAAAAAAAAATTCAACTTATTCTTTCAAACTATCATGTCACTAACAAGTTGCACTAACGCAACCCAAAAATACATTTATCACATCATATCATACTCTAATAATCTATAACATTCACTATGGTTATAGTACATTGTACATAATCAATCCTAAACAGTTACATATACATGCCAAAACAATATACATACTATTCTTCGCTTTAATCCGGAGACCCAACCTGAGCTCAAAGCTGATAGCACGCCTGTTCCCTAGACGTCCCACTCGGTACCTGCAAGCAGTCAGATAAACTACGTGCTGAACATTAAAAATGCCCAGTGGTGATTACGAATCAAAAAATTTCCAATTCTAACTCAGGTACATACATACATGCATACACTTTGGTCCTTACATTTAGGCTTAACATTGTTATATTACTATCTAGTCCTTCATCTTTATTTAGTTTCCCAATTTACTAGTCATATGACTTGATTACAATTTTAAATTATTTTCTAACTTAGACTCTTAACTTGTTACCTTATTGTAAACTATCCACTTTGGCCCTTTTAACTTACTCTTTGACTTATTACTACTTTAACCCTTAACTTTAACATTGTTCACTGATTCTCTCATCCAACTTCTCTGCTTTTCATTTATGCTCTATCCTCATTTCTTATAACTAATCAATCATGTCACTTCATTTACTTTAATTAACACATTTTACACTGCATTGTGTTTCACTTCTATATTACATTTACTATCATACACTTACTTCATTCCCTTCATTATACCCCGTATACTTCTATAATGCATTTTACCTTAGCTAATTCCTCAATTCCATTTAAATCACTCACATTCTTACATTCATGTACATTTTACTTATCAGTCCGTAATAAGTCAATTCTTTAGAATTAGATCACTTAATCACTCATTTGGTTATTTTCATTTAATAATCCTATTATTTAACTTAATTACCCTTTTACACTTTATTTACGATTTTACCATTCAATGCCCATTTAATTATCTTTGCGGCATTTTCCACTTATTTCACATTTTTACATACTATTATCCCTTCACTTTTCATTTTATTCTAACAGGTACCATTAATATGGTAAACTTTCGCTTTGGTCCCTAATCTTTCAATTAATTACAAAATTGCCACTTTTACATCATAATTACAATTTTTGCCACTAGTTCATTTCTCTTTCCATTTTAAATCATTATTTGGCTTACAAATTACATTTTTGTCCTCAGATTAACATTCTCATATTAAATTACAGTTCAGTCCCTAAACTTTACATTCTGTACACAATTGTCATTTGAAGTTCACTTTTCTTTTCTGTATCATTTATTAACCTACTTTTACATTTAATTACAATTTTACCTCAAGCTTTTATCAAGTTACAATACTACCCTTCTTTTAACGTTCATTCACAATTTTGCTATTTAAGCACTATATTTCACATTTATTCACTTCTTAACTTATAATTTGCCAATTAGTCTTCTAATTAATTATTTTTACGGTAAATTATGTTTTATTCCTTGAGCTTTTATTCTCTTTCATATAAGTGCTTTTTCACTCAATTTGTTATTTTCACTTCAATTTTTACATCTTCAAGTCATTTTGTCATTTCAATATGCCCCAGGGGTTCATTACACTACAGTAGGGAAAGACCCCAAATGATCACTCCAACACTATTACAAAACATAACACTGAACATAGAACGAATCTATGCACTATGGGAGACCATCTCGAATCTGTCATAGTAAAGCAAGTCATCATTACTTACACTGTAACACCCCCGACGCTCCCGTTGGAAGGACGCCAATGCGCTACCACACGCTCACTCAGAGGCACACATACATATCAGCGGAAGCATACAACATCAATATCAATTAAAGCAAAACTCATAAACTTAACATTAAATCAAAAGATATTAAATACATCATTCAGAATTACAAAGGATCCTTAATAAAAAAAATAACATATGCCACTAAACAAAATAAAATAAAACATATACAAAAAGAATTACAGGAGGAGACAAAAATAAATAACTCCACTCCTATGTGGCCAACCCTGCAGATGCGCGACGAACCGGACAAAACCTGGCACCTACACGGGAAAATAACTCGTGTTAAGAAATAACGCTTAGTGGGGAGGAACAAAGACAATAGAGCACTATACAATAATATCATACAATAACACATAAATTAAGCATCACACTAAATTCACTAATTAGAGGGAAATAGGGATACATAAGTCAATTTACTATATGAAATCAGAACTTATTAACAGAAGGCAATAAACCATTACACTAACTGGAATTACATAATATTCAAAAGATTTTACTATGCAAAAGCCAAACACTTCAAATAATAGCCTGAATTTCACCGGTGGAGGATACGGGAACACTACATGGGAGACCGTAGCTCAAATACTTTTTTATACCCGAAGGTAGCACAGGAGACCGAAGTCTCAAAACATTTTTACTAAGACCTTAACGGAGGTCAACCGTAATCACTTGACCCATAGCGGGGTCAACACGGGCAGCTGCACTCACTAACCCTTCTTAAGCATGCTTAATTATCCACTACCTTGACACTTCAGGCTCTACACACACTTCCAAAATGTAACACTACGCAAAATCACTATTTCAAGTATACATATTATCAATCCATTGCATAAATCTATAAATCATTCATAGACCTTACATATCACGGCACATAACTTGTATAAGCATGAAAAGATTAAACAAATGCATATTCACAAGTGATTGAAGTTAAAGAAATCATGCAAGACCCATGCAAGAGTGAGAAACGATGCAAAGGATTTTTAAGATGCATTTTAAGAAAAACACGGCTTTTAAGGTAGTATGCAAATCCACCAAAATCAAATACCATTTTAAAGAACTGAATTTCAAAACAGGAGAGGGTTACACGGTGGTATGGGGATACCTTATCGCCATGTAAGATACCCCACACAGTGGTATGGAGTGAACCATACCGCCGTGTAGAAGGATCAACAATTAAGGGAAATAGAGGCAGTTTACAAGGTGGTATGCACTCTCCTTACCGCCATGTAAAAAGACGACAAGGCAAAACACCAAAACAGAATAGGATTACACGACGGTATGTCCTCCCTTACCACCGTGAAAACCGCCCAGAACCCAGATTTTGCAGAAAAACACTTATTTACATGCAAACTAAACTCTCAACTCAAAACCACTTTATCCCATCATGCATACACTCTTAAAATTACTAAACACATTCAATCTAACTTCTCAAAATCATTTATGGACATAATTTACACCATTAAACTTAACTCAATTTCATGCAAAATGCCAAGATCAAATCACTTCAATATCACATACATACTATCACTATTACACTAGCATCTCACATCATCATCCATACTAAAACAAACCCATGCATATACTCAAACACAACACTAAAAAATTCCAACAGCAACAACACAAATACACAAACACAATCCAAATGAGAACAAGGCAAACAAATTCCCTTTAAGCACACATTCAAGACCAAACTCCCAAACCTCAAAAGTGAAGCTTCCATCTTCCTTCAAAGTCCCACTTTCTCCTTTCCCTTATTCTTCCTTCTCTCCTCCGTTTCTTGCACAAAAACCCAGCCAAGAACACACTTTATCAAGCCATGCATTCACTTAACCAAAAACCAGAAAATAAAGGAGAAGAAGAAGAAGAAGATCCCAAAGCAAACCCAATCACTTACCTTTCAAAACCAGCTCCACAACTCAGCAAAAACCACTCCAATCTTGATGAACTCATGTTAGGGCAACAAGGGAGAGCAGAAAAGAGAGAAAAGAGAAGAAGAAGGGGAGGGAAACGTGAACAACAAGCAGAAATTCTGCTTTTTTCCTTTCCCTCTCTCCTTCCCTCACTTCTCATTGATGCTCAAACCTACCTAAACCACATGGCATAATCCTATTGGACCAAAGGTTCCCACTTTGACTTCTCTACACTAGGCACCATACACAACCCACACTAGAATAATTCCTTTAAATACACTAACATCCTTGGTACCACACACCACATACACACTAGATAAATTCTTCACTAACTTCTTTCATTTAATTTTGCAATTATGTCCTTAATGTCCAAATTCCTCATGCATAAATTACCGTATTACCCTTAATTTTCTGACTTAGCTCACGAATTCCGACTAGGCCCTTTTTGGGTTGTTACAATCACTCCCCCTTAAAGAAATTTTGTCCTCAAAATTTCCCCGCTATCCGCAAATAGAACAACCCAAAAACAACCGAACATAACAAAGGCTAATAACACAACTTACCGGAAGGTCTTGCTCGATCCGCTGCATCCTCTCCAAGCATAGCATATACTCGCGGGCACACACACACTTCTTCCGTTGGCGGCTTTTGCACTGACTCCGACGGCGCCTGAGAAGGACTTCCACTACCTTTGCCACTTCGGTTCCCTCTCGATCTTTGATCGATCACTGTACTCTAGGGTCGATCCTAAATCTCTCTTCGTTCTGGACAATTAGCCACCATATGCTCTTTGCTTCCACATCTAAAGCGCGCTCCAAAGACTCCCCTACACTCGCCCCAATGGCATTTTTGACATTGCTCACATTCCGGAATCACAATTCCCCTGCTAGAGGGTGGCGCTATACTCCTAACTTCTGAATGCACTGGAACCGAACCCTTCACTCCTTGACCACTCGAAACTCCTCTCGCCTTCTTAGGACTTCCATGTCCACTATTCGGTGCCTTCCTCTTTTGCTCAATCTTCTGCTTAATCATCTCCAATTCTTCTAACTTGATCGCTGCTGCCACTATCTGATAATACCCAACCGGTTGCATAACTGCCATTGCCGACAAGGGACCTCGAATCACTTCCCTCAACCTATCCTGGAAATGCTGACATTTGAACTTTTCAGTCAATAACATCTCAGGCACATACTTGCTCAAGCGACTGAACTCTTTCTCGTAGTTGCTAAGTGACATGCTCCTCTGCTTAAGACTTATAAACTCCTTCCATTTAGCCTCTCTATACGAATCAGTCACATATTTCTATTCAAACTCTTGATTGAAGAAGTCCCAAGTCAACTCAGCCGGTCGTTGAGGGTTCCACAACACAAGTTTCCACCAGTCATAAGTCGGTCCTTAAAGTAGCAGCACTAAACAAGATGCCCTCTGATTTGTGGTACAGTTAATCTCTTGCAAAATTCGATCCACTCTCTCAATCCAGAACTCGGCCACATCTGTTTGATCCAATGCAATTCCATGAAAATCTTCGGCTTCTCTCTTTCTCAATAACTCTATAGGAGCCTTTAGAGCCATTAACTTATCCACTAACTGCAGCAAACCTTGCACCAAGGCCGGATTCTCAAATCCCACACCAGGCCTACCATGACGTTCATCATGCTGATGCTGCGAAGCAGATTCCTCGACTCTCACTGCATTCACACTGCCTGTTGTCTCACCCACATTCTCACTTGGATTAGACTCCATCTAGACACTACACAAGACAAGACACATATGCATTAGGCCACAACACAAAACTAACTCGCATGCAACGGCTCGACACTTAATAATCAAAGACAACCAGAACTGCCTAAACCAGCGCTCTGATACCAAAACTTATAACACCCCCGATGCCCCCATTGGAAGGACACCGGTGCGCTACTACACGCTCACTCAGAGGCAAGCATAAATATCAGCGGAAGCATACAACATCAATATCAATTAAAGTAAAACTCATAAACTTAACATTAAATCAAAAGATATTAAATACATCATTCAGAATTACAAAGGATCCTTAATAAAAAAAATAACATATGCCACTAAACAAAATAAAATAAAACATATACAAAAAGAATTACAGGAGGAGACAAAAATAAATAACTCTACTCCTATGTGGCCAACCCTACAAATGCGCGATGAACCGGACAAAACCTGCCACCTACACTGGAAAACAGCCCGTGCTAAGCGATAACGCTTAGTGGGGAGGAACAAAGACAACAGAGCGCTATACAATAATATCATGCAATAACACATAAATTAATCATCACACTGAATTCACTAATTAGAGGGAAACAGGGATACATAAGTCAATTTATTATAGGAAATCGAAACTTATTAACAGAAGGCAATAAACCATTACACTAACTGGAATTATATAATATTCAAAAGACTTTACTATGCAAAAGCTAAACACTTCAAATAATAGCCTGAATTTCACTGGTGGAGGATACAGGAACACTACATGGGAGACCGAAGCCTGCAATACTTTTTTTTACCCGAAGGTAGCACGGGAGACCGAAGTCTCAAAACATTTTCACTAAGACCTTAACGGAGGTCAACCGTAATCACTTGACCCATAGCGGGGTCAACACGGGCAGCTGCACTCACTAACCCTTCTTAAGCATGCTTAATTATCCACTACCTTGACACTTCAGGCTCTACACACACTTTCAAAATGTAACACTATGCAAAATCACTATTTCAAGTATACATATTATCAATCCGTTGCATAAATCTATAAATCATGCATAGACCTTACTTATCACGGCACATAACTTGCATAAGCATGAAAATATTAAACAAATGCATATTCACAAGTGATTGAAGTAAAAGAAATCATGCAAGACCCATGCAAGAGTGAGAAACGATGCAAAGGATTTTTAAGATGCATTTTATGAAAAACATGACTTTTAAGGTAATATGCAAATCCCCCAAAATCAAACACCATTTTAAAAAACTAAATTTCAAAGCAGGAGAGGGTTACACGGAGGTATGGGGATACCTTACCGCCATGTAAGATACCCCACATGGTGGTATGGAGGCAGTTTACACGGCGGTATGCACTCTCCTTACCGCCATGTAACAAGTTACATGGGGTAAGGAACTCTCTTACCGCCATGTAAAAAGACGACAAGGCAAAACACAAAAATAGAATACGATTAGATGGCGGTATGCCTCCCTTACCGCCGTGTAAATAGCCCATGTAACACCCCCTACCCATACGTAGGTGTACCCATCCTCAAGAAGTGAGAAGCCGTATGAGCCGGGTGTGTCACCAAGCAGATAAAGATACAAAGCATAAATTCATACATAATAACCATACATCATTACGGGGAAATTAGAACCTTCATAAGCATCAGAATGATCAATCATTACAAGAGCAAAATTCGTTACAATAATGTTCTGATCAAAAGCCAGAATAAAATAATTACATATCCCAAAAGTATATAAATGCGGAAGCTTTACAAAATTATGGTATAAAGAGAGTTCCGATACAAAAGAATCAACATGCTATCAAAAATAAAGCCCTAACACTAATCCCTCTGTGTTTGCTTGACTGGCGACGACTCTCCCAAAAGAACACCATCCTCCGCACCTGCACGGATAAAGCACCGTGCTAAGCGATAAATTAGTGGGGAACACACAACAAACGAGTGGACGGCCATTCACAATGGTCGTCAATGCAATACACATACAATATGATAAATGCGGATAATGATATCAGCTATATAATTATACTTGCATAATAAAGACATGCATTCAGAAGTTCACATCCACATTCGTTTACACTTTAATTGATTTCTCATACTTATCATTATACGCATCCGAATACCATATTCTTGTAATCATATCAAAGTGGAACAAAACAAATAGAGCACCTGCTGACTCACAATAGTGGATAACGAGTAAATGCATAGCGTACCTTACGGGCATGAATCGGACGCATAGCATACCTTACCGGTACGAATCGAAAACCATTTTATTTTTGTCGCATTCAAAATATTTTACAAAGGGGACCTTAAACAAGATCCAAAACGCATAAGTAGTTCGCAAGGAACCAAACGGGGACCTGATCGGGGTCCAAACAGAATTGAGGGCTGCAGCTAAGAGACTCTATTAGGCATGCTTAACTATCCACTTACTTGACTCTAGCAGGTCATGCATCATTCAAATCATGTTTCCAAGTGTAATACATCATTACACTTACATTCATCTCAATGAATCATAAATAAGACATGCATAACTCGATAACATTCAATAAACTATAACATACAATATAGCATACATTACTTATTATTTGACTAAGTTAAAATACCCTTCATATCATTTGCCAATTAAAACACATAAATAAGGACTAAGGAACTCAAAACAGAAGAAAAAGGATTGAGAAGGACCCATTTACATTTGATAAAAACAGAAGGGACAGGGGCCTAGAAGGGCACGAGTCATGCTTGAGGAGCACGACTCGTACTCCTAGAGCCCTGAGGGGCACGAATCGTTCTTGAGGGGCACGAGTCGTGCTTGAGGAGCACCGAGCTCGGGTCGTGCTCTGGGAGCACAACTCGCTCTCCCTTGCTCCTGCTCCCAACAAGGGAGAGCGAGTTGTGCTCCCAGAGCACGACCCGAGCTCAGCTTCCAGCCAGGAGCACGACTCGTGCTCCTGCTCTCTCTTCATGCCTCGAAGAAGATCGTCCCTGACATTGCGATTTCAAACCCTAACATCGTGAAAAATAGCACAGAACCCAAAATTCAAAATCCAATTTGATCTCACCTGAAATAAGCTTCCCCAAGCACGCAAAACCAATGTAAACAATTTATAAAGACTCCCCTCAACAATTACTCACTAAAAACACAAATTAGGTAAATCAGAATCCCAAAATTCCAGAACCCAGAAAAATGATAGTAAGCTCATTCCCATCACGTTGCTTTCCATCACCTCAAAATTCAGAAGCATAATTTGAATCAAATCAAACTCATAGTAGTTTTACAACATGCAATGCATAACCCATTCAATTATCAACCAAATAAATCAACATTTCACAACATACACAAAGCATCAAAATACAGAGATTCCCAAACCTGTTATCCCTTTGCCTCAATCACTTGGTTCCACTACTCCCTGCCTTCTCTTTCCCCTTGGGATCGCGAGGAGGCTCAGCTAAACACAACCACCGAAGAATACCCAAAAATACAAACCCTAAGTTAAATCTAAACCCAGAAATCAAGAAGAAGAAGATAAACAAAAGGGAAGATGATAAAAAATGCAATAACTTACCAAAGGGATGCAAGGAGATGAGTAATTTCCACCAACAGTAACTTGAATCAAGGCTAGGGTTTCTAAAGAAGAGCAAAAGAAGAAGATGAGACAGGGGAGAAGAAGAATCGGAAAAAGGAAATGAATGCTGCCTTTCCCAATTTTCCCTTCCTCCTTAACTCATCTTTTTCCTAACCCTAACACTTGTCATTTTTCTATTGGTGGAAACTAACCACTCACACCCAGCAAGCATACCCTACTCACACACAATACACTCCCAACTAATGCACACCCTACCAATGTGTGAATAAAGCACACAACCACAAATCAACTACTCATACCCTACACCCATATGAGTAATACACTCAAATGCAACCTAACTAATTCACACTCTAATGCCATACATGCATCCATATGATAACATAACCTTTAAAACATATATTTTACCCAAAATACCCTTATGACATGCCAAACACATACCATGCATGCACACACAAATGGACTCTTACTATTACGCGTCAAACGGGGTGTGACAATTCTCCCCTACTATCAAGAATTTCGTCCTCGAAATTCTCACCTGAACTGAATAAATGCAGATACTGAGCTCTCATCGACTCTTCTGGTTCCCAAGTCGCTTCCTCGACTCCATGATGGTTCCATAACACTTTTACCAATGGAATTTGCTTACTCCTCTGCTGTCTCACTTCTCGAGCTAGGATAGCTTTTAGTTCTTCATCATAAGAGAAATCTGGCTGTACTTGTACATCTTGAACTGATAAAACATGTGAAGGATCTGATCTGTACCGACGAAGCATCGAAACATGGAAGACATCGTGCAATTTTGCCAACTCCATCGGTAAAGCCAATCTATAGGCTACCGGACCAATCTTAGCCAAAATCTCATAGGGACCAATGAAGCGAGGACTAAGCTTACCCTTTTTTCCAAACCGAAGCACCTTCCTCCAAGGCGAAACATTAAGGAAAACCTTGTCTCTGACTTTAAACTGCACAGCGTTCCTCTTCAGATTGGCATAAGACTTCTGTCGATCCTTAGCCGCCTTTAGATTCCGCTGTACAACTCTGATCTTCTCCTCGGTATCCCTAACCAACTCTGGTCCAATCACTGAACGCTCGGATAGCTCGGTCCAACAAGCTGGAGTCCTACACTGTCGACCATATAAAGCTTCATACGGTGCCATACCGATGCTCGACTGATAGCTATTGTTGTAGGCAAACTCCATAAGTGACACGTATCTGTCCCAACTACTCGAAAAATTCAAAGCGCACGCCCTCAACATATCCTCCAAAATCTGAATGACTCGCTCGGACTGACCATCTGTCTGAGGATGAAATGCTGTACTAAAATTCAACTTGGTTCCCAAAGCCCTTTGCAATTCCTTCCAAAACTTCGAAGTGAACCTCGGATCCCGATCTGATACTATGGATAACGGCACTCCATGCAACCGAACTATTTCATCCACATAGATACTGGAGAACCTATCCATCGGATAGTCCACCCTCACTGGCAAGAAATGAGTTCACTTCGTAAGCCGATCTACTATCACCCAAACTGAGTAATGTTTCTTCTGAGTCAAAGGCAAACCAGATACAAAGTCCATAGCAATATCATCCCATTTCCACTCAGGAACGGATAAAGGCGTAAGCAATCCCGAAGGAACTTGATGCTCGGCCTTTACCTGCTGACATGACAAGCACTTGGACACAAAATCCACAATGTCCCTCTTCATACCAGACCACCAATAAAATTGCTTCATGTCCCGATACATCTTCTCACTGCCGGGATGCATAGTGAAAACTGTAGTATGTACCTCACTCAAAAGCTGTCTCCTCAACTCCTCATGCTCAGGCACACACAAGCGGTTTCTATACATAAGCACCCTATTCAAAACAGAGAAGTCCGACTGCTTACCAGAACTAACCTCTTGCACAACCCGCTGTAGCCTCTCATTATCTCTCTGAGCATCCACAGTCCTCTGTCTCAAGGTAGGCTTCACTCGCAACTGAGCAACCAAAGCCCCATCTGTATCAAACCTCCATCTAAACCGCCTCAAAAGCAAGGCTGAAATCGACCACCGACTCAAAGCATCAGCGACTACATTGGCCTTACCCGGATGGTAATCCAATATGTAGTCGTAGTCCTTAAACAACTCAAGCCAACGGCGCTGCCTCATGTTCAACTCTTTCTGTGTGAGGAGATACTTCAAACTCTTGTGGTCCGTAAAGATCCTACATTTCTCCCCATACAGATGATGGTGCCAAATCTTCAAAGCAAAGATCACAGCCGCCAACTCCAAATCGTACGTCGGATAATTCCTCTCATGTGGCTTCAACTATCGAGAAGCATAAGCTACAACCATACCTTCTTGCATCAAAACACAGCCAAGACCCACACCCGAAGCATCACTATACATGACAAACTCTTTACTCGAGATGTGTTGAGTAAGTATGGGAGCCTCAATTAGCAACTTCTTCAACTTCTCAAAACAAGCCCGGCACTTATCCGACCACTCAAACCTGACACCTTTTCTCAACAATCTCGTCATCAGAGCGGCAATCACTGAAAAACCCTTAACAAACCGACGGTAGTAACCCGCCAAACCAAGAAAACTCCTCACTTCCTGAACATTCCTGGGCGCTTTCCAATCAACTATCGCCTCAATCTTGGCTGGATCAACTTGAATACCCTTAGCCAAAACAATATTACCTAAGAAGGATACTTCCCGAAGCCAAAAATCACACTTACTAAGCTTGGTAAACAACTGATGCTCCCTCAACACTTGTAAAACTAGCCGGAGATGCTCTTCATGCTCTTTCTCATCCTTGGAATACACCAAGATGTCATCTATAAACACCACTACAAACTGGTCTAAGTATGGCCTAAACACTCTGTTCATCAAATCCATGAATGCCACTGGAGCATTGGTCAAACCAAATGGCATCACAAGGAACTCACAGTGGCCATACCTAGTCCAAAATGCAGTCTTAACCACATCCTCATCCTTAACTCGCAACTGATAATAACCCAACCGAAGATCAATCTTCGAAAAGACACCCGCACCTCGAAGCTGATCAAACAAATCCTCGACTCTAGGCAAGGGATACTTGTTTTTCACTGTGACCTTATTGATCTGCCTATAGTCGATACACATCCGCAAGGACCCATCCTTTTTCTTAACAAACAAAATTGGAGCTCCCCAAGGAGATATGCTGGGTTGAATAAACCCTTTATCCAATAGCTCTTGTAGTTGAGTTTTGAGTTCTCTCAACTCTACAGGAGCCATCCGATAAGGTGCTTTTAATATGGGAGTGGTACCCGGCAAAATCTCTATGGACAACTCGACTTCTCTCTCAGGAGGCAAAACCGGCAACTCACTCGAGAACACATCACTAAACTCCCACACAACAGGGATGTCCTCAATCCGAACTTGATCCCTCTTGGAATCCAACACAACTGCTAGGAAAGCCTCACAACCCTTCCTAATAAACCTCTTAGCTTGCATTGTTGAAATCACATTGTTCAAAGATCTAGCACCCAAACCTTTAACAAACACAGAAGATCGATCCTTATCCCGAAGCACAACCGTCTTCCTATGACAACCAACCATAGCCCGATGCCTACGCAACCAGTCTATACCAAGAATTAGATCAAACTCTCTGAAAGGCAACTCAATCAGATCTGCTGGAAACACAACTCCCTCAACCAACAGGGGACAATTCCTATAGACTCTACTGATATTGACACTATGCCCTAATGGACTGGTCGCACAAATCTCATAATCTAACTGATCTACCACATGCAACTTATCAATTAACTTATCAGTGAATAAATATGAGTGTGTAGAACCAGGGTCAATTAGAGCATATAATTCAGTGTCATGGAGTAGAAATTTACCAGCTATCACATCGGGTGCATCCTGCTCCTCTCTGGCTCTCACAGCATAAGCTCTAGCTGGGATCAGCAACAGACGCTCGACTAACTCAGATGTAGCTCCCTCTCTAGGTCGACCGCCTCGACCTCTACCACGATCTCTAGCACGGTTAGCCTGTGTGGCATTCGAACCAACTCTACTGGCCTCCCTCCGATCACCCGAAGCTTCATACGATCTCGGATAGTTGGCCAAAAAGTGCTCGGTGCTCCCACAATGGAAACACCCACCAGTAAGCCACCTATAATCACCCCTGTGCGGCTTGCCACAATGTGTGCACTCAAGTAACACTTCTGTCCTAGAACACGAATTGCCTCTACCAGAACCAGATACCCTGCCTGAACCCTGCCTTCTACCTCTCGTAGCTGGGCCTGCAGATGACTCATTCTGCGGGTTCCTTGATCTCTTACCCGAGGATGAAGAAGACGAACCTCCACGAGAGGGATTCCTTCTTTGAGCCCTCTCTCTCAAAACAGATTCTGAGCTCTCAGCCCGCACTGCAGCTTGCTCAATCTGATAATACCCAATATCCGGAGTACTCATCAGGGAAATCAACATAGCCATCAAGGATTCATTCAACCCAGCCTCAAAATGCCTACATCTGAACTCATCTGTCAACACACCCTCAGAAGCATACCTAGCCAATCTGTTGAACTCTTTCTCAAATTCTGAAACTGTCATCGCTCTCTGCTCCAAACTCAAGAACTGTGCCCACTTTGTATCCTTGTAGGTCTGAGTCACATATTTGTTCATGAATTCCCTTTCAAAGAACTCACAAGAAACCGGATCAGGCAACTGAGGATGCCTACAAACCAATTCCCACCATTCATAAGCAGACCCTTGCAGCAAAGCCACTGCACACTCTACCTTCTGATCAGGAGGACACCGGACCCTCTCAGAGCACGCTTCACCTTATCAATCCATTTCTCAGTAAATTCTAACTCATCCAAACCCGTTCTATAAAAGTCTTCAGCTCCAGCTCTTCTCATACTCTCGATAGGGGCTCTAGGGGCAGTCACTCTCTCCAAGACTCTAGCCACATCCTATGAGAGCTTAAACATAGCTTCAAAAGGCATGGCTGCAGCCTCAGGTTGGACCCTAATAGTTGAGCCGACACAAAGACAGAAGGATCAATAGCTTGGGGATTCACGCTTTCAGCTGATCCCTCAAGAGATCCACGATCCGAATCAGAAGACATCCTAAACAAATAAAAGAAGACAGTCGCATCAGCCAACACAGTCCTAAACATATACACATCTATGCACACAACACCCAAAAATGCCTAAACCTTGGCTCTAATACCAAAAACTGTAACACCCCCTACCCATACGTAGTTGTACCCATCATCAAGGAGTGAGAAGTCGTATGAGCCGGGTGTGTCACCAAGCAGATAAAGATACAAAGCATAGATTCATACATAATAACCATACATCATTACGGGGAAATTAGAACCTTCATAAGCATCAAAATGATCAATCATTACAATAGCAAAATTTGTTACAATAATGTTCTGATCAAAAGCCAGAATAAAATAATTACATATCCCAAAAGTATATATATGCGGAAGCTTTACAAAATAACGGTATAAAGAGAGTTTCGATACAAAAGAAACAACATGCTATCAAACATAAAGCCCTAACACTAATCCATCTGTGTTGGCTTGACTGGCGACGACTCTCCCAAAAGAACACCATCCTCCGCACCTGCACGAATAAAGCACCGTGCTAAGCGATAAACGCTTAGTAGGGAACACACAACAAGAGAGTGGACGGCTATTCAAAATGGTCGTCAATGCAATACACATACAATATGACAAATACGGATAATGATATCAGTTATGTAATCACACTTGCATAATAAAGACATGCATTCAGAAGTTCACATCCACATTCATTTACACTTTCATTGATTTCTCATACTTATGATTATACGCATCCGAATACCATATTCTTGTAATCATTTCAAAGCGGAACAAAACAAATAGAGCACCTGCTGACTCACAATAGTGGATAACGAGTAAATGCATAGCGTACCTTATGGGCACGAATTGGAAGCATAGCGTACCTTACGGGTACGAATCGAAAACCATTTTATTTTTGTCGCATTTAAAACATTTTACAAAGGGGACCTTAAACAAGATCCAAAACGCATAAGTGGTTCGCATGGAACCAAACGGAGACCTGATCGGGGTCCAAACAGAACTGAGGGCTGCAGCTAAGAGACTCTATTAGGCATGCCTAACTATCCACTTACTTGACTCTAGCAGGTCATGCATCATTCAAATCATGTTTCCAAGTGTAATACATTATTATACTCACGTTCATCTCAATGAATCATAAATAAGACATGCATAACCCGATAACATTCAATAAACTATAACATACAATATAGCATACATTACTTATTATTTGACTAAGTTAAAATACCCTTCATATCATTTACCAATTAAAACACAAAAATGAGGACTAAGGAACTCAAAACAGAAGAAAAAGGATTGAGAAGGACCAATTTATGTTTGATAAAAACAGAAGGGACAGGGGCCTAGAGGGGCACGAGTAGTGCTTGAGGGGCACGACTCGTGCTACTGGATCCCTGAGGGGCACGAGTCATGCTTGAGCAGCACGACTCATGCTGTTGCTCCCAGCAAGGGAGCGCGAGTTGTGTTCCCAGAGCACGAACCGTGCTCGGCTTCCAGCCAGGAGCACGACTCGTGCTCCTGCTCTCTCTTCACGCCTCAAAGAAGATCGTCCCTGACATCGTGATTTCAAACCTTAACATTGTGAAAAATAACACAGAACCCAGAATTCCATCCCAACTTAAATCCAATTCGATCTCACCTAAAATCAGCTTCCCCAAGCACGCAAAACCAACGTAAACAATTTATAAAGACTCCCCTCAACAATTACTCACTCAAAACACAGATTAGGTAAATCAGAATCCCAAAATTCCAGAACCCAGAAAAATGACAGTAAGCTCATTCGCATCACGTTGTTTTCCATCACCTCAAAATGCAGAAGCATAATTTGAATCAAATCAAACTCATAGTAGTTTTACAACATGAAACGCAAAACCCATTCAATTATCAACAAAATAAATCAACATTTCACAACATACACAAAGCATCAAAATACAGAGATTCCCAAACCTGTAATCCCTTTGCCTCAATCACTTGGTTCCACTACTCCCTGCCTTCTCTTTCCCCTTGGGATCGCGAGGAGGCTCAGCTAAACACAACCACCGAAGAACACCCAAAAATACAAACCCTAAGTTAAATCTAAACCTAGAGATCAAGAAGAAGAAGATGAACAAAAGGGAAAATGGGATTATAAATGCAATAACTTAGCAAAGGGATGCAAGGAGATGAGTAATTTTCACCAACAGTAACTTGAATCGAGGCTAGGGTTTCTAAAGAAGAGCAAAGGAAGAAGATGAGACAGGGGAGAAGAAGAATCAGAAAAAGGAAATGAATTCTGCCTTTCCCAATTTTCCCTTCCTCCTTAACTCATCTTTTTCCTAACCCTAACATTTGTCATTTTTCTATTGGTGGAAACTAACCACTCACACCCAGCAAGCATACCCTACTCACACACAATACACTCCCAACTAATGCACACCCTACCAATGTGTGAATAAAGCACACAACCACAACTCAACTACTCACACCCTACACCCATGTGAGTAATACACTCAAATGCAACCCAACTAATTCACACTCTAATGCCATACATGCATCCATATGCTAACAAAACCATTAAAACAAATATTTTACCCAAAATACCCTTATGACATGCCAAACACATACCATGCATGCACACACAAATGGGCTCTTACTACTAAGGGACAAACGGGGTGTGACAGCCCAGAACCCAGATTTTGCAGAAAAACACACTTGTTTACATGCAAACTAAACTCCCAACTCAAAACCACTTTACCCCATCATGCATACACTCTTCAAATTACTAAACACATTCAATCTAACATGCTCAAAATCATTTATGGACATAATTTACACCATTAAACTTAACTCAATTTCATGCAAAATGCCTAGATAAAATCACTTTACTATCACATACATACTATCACTATTACACTAGCATCTCATATCATCATCCATACTTAAACAAACCCATGCATATACTCAAACACAACACTCAAAAATTCCAGCAACAACAACACAAATACACAAACACAATCCAAATGAGAACAAGGCAAACAAATTCCCTTTAAGCACACATTCAAGACAAAACTCCCAAACCTCAAAAGTTAAGCTTCAATCTTCCTTCAAAGTCCCACTTTCTCCTTTCTCTTGTTCTTCCTTCTCTCCTCCGTTTCTTGCATAAAAACCCAGCCAAGAACACACTTTATCAAGCCATGCATTCACTTAACCAAAAACAAAAAAATAAACGAGAAGAAGAAGAAGAAGATCCCAAAGCAAACCCAATCACTTACCTTTCAAAACCAGCTCCACAACTCAGCAACTCCAATCTTTAAGAACTCACATTAGGGCAACAAGGGAGAGCAGAAAAGAGAGAAAAGAGAAGAAAAAGAGTAGGGAAACATGAACAACAAAAAATTCTACTTTTTTCGTTTCCCACTCTCCTTCCCTCACTTCTCATTAATGCTCAAACCTACCTAAACCACATGGTATACTCCTATTGGACCAAAGGTTCTGTAGACACCGGGTCCCGAGTAGCCTTGATCAGGATTACCCGATGATAAAATTTAGCTATGCCGGCTTATAGGCAAAAAGATTGGAGTTCGGAAGTATTTTTTCCTTATCTTTTCGATGAGCAAAAAGTGTATTTTAAAAATATTTTTAAAATATTTTTAAAATTATTTTGGAGAAGAAAAAGTGTGTTTTAAGTTGAGGGTATTTTATTTAAAAAAAAAAGTGTGAAAAATGATGAAAAGATGGTGAAAAATCGGGGGAAAATAATCGCGACGGAAAGGCGACGGATCCTGGGCGTCGCTAATGTGCGTGCGCGGAGCACGCCCGCTCCGACGCCTTGGGCGTCGCTCGTTCCGACACCTAGGCCGTCGCTCGTTCCGCGCACGGCGAAGTGCACCGAACGTCCGCGCATCAGCACGAGAAAACGTGCGCGAGACGCCGATTTTGCCCCCATTTCGCCCTTTTCGCCCATTTTTTGATTCCCACTTGATTTTTAACCATTTTTGGAAGGTTTTGGGTGGTTTTTGGGTTGTTTTTGAGCGTTAAAACACTAGAAAAAATTCAGATGAGAAGGGGGGACGAATTAGAGACATCTTGAGGGCAAAAAAACTGGATTTTTGGGTTTTTACTTAGAGAGAAAAAATCAATCTCTACACACTTGTTTTTAGAGTTTTTCTTCAAGTTTCCAAGCTATTTTCCAAGTATTTTCACAAGGAAGAGACAACGAATTCAAGACTTCTACCTTCAATTCTTCAAAACTGAATTTGAGGGTAATTATTCTTGGTTTTACTCATTAATTCTCTTGTTAATTTCATTTATTTTTGCTTCCAATTAACATATTAAACACGTAAATTCTCTTAGTCTCCATATTCTTCTTCTTATTTTTTATCTTCAATTGTTCATATAACAAGTAAGCTCTTTAAATTCTATTATCTTATTTTCATGTCAAATTATTCTTTGTTCATGTAATTATGCATGTTTAATTTAGGTTGTTAATACCTTTGATCTCTTAATGCTATATCATGTTTATTATTATGCTTTTTTTGCATGTATGGGTGTTATAATCATTATTTTATGCTAGTTATGCCTGTCAAGTTGTGTTATTCTCATGTTACATTTTCATGCATGTCTTAACTATAATAAAATTGATTGTCACTAATTTTCCATGCATGTTGATCACTATTATTAACAAGTTGCATTTGCCATGATATTTCCTCACTTTATGTATGTTAAATTGCATCATAATTATTTTTATGCATGTTATAGTATTTTATGCATGTTATATTTCATTATACATATTATCCTTTATGTCATATTATTTCCTTGTGTTAATTTCTAACACGAATTTCTTCTATTTTATTTTTGGTTGCAAATCCTTATTTTATTCTCACTTGAACATCCCATGCACATGAAGGAGGAGTTGCGAAGCTTGGTATTTTCATTGCACATTTTCAATTCTCATTTTATTTATATTTCCTTGTATATATTCATTGAATAAATTGTTTTTTTTATGCACGCACGAATAAAAACCAAACAAATAATTCTAATAAATTAATTTGGATTTTTCATAATAAATGGGACCAATGTCCTAATTTTCATCCCAAATAAATCATCACATCCAAAATGTTTTCTTTAATTGTGCATGCGGGGACCAAAGTCCTCATAATTAATAAATTCCCCGGTTTTATGTATGTTTGCACTTTTAAATGGGAGTTGTGTTCCGCTCCTGCTATTATTGTAATTTATCTTTGATGTTATTTTTGATATGTTTATCTTATCGCTTTCAATGTGAATATTTGCGCTTTTAAATTAAAATTGCATCGTGTGGAGAGAGAGCGAGTTAATAAACTCAAAACCAAATTATAAAATTAATCAAGGTAGAAATAGATGCGAAGTCCCGAACCCATTCTCTGGTCTTTGGGCTCAAAGAGGCTAGAGGTTTACCCTCCAAGACACCTCTTGTGTCACGAGACATAGACATTAATCCTAGGCTCCTTCGGGTGAGAGGTTTAACCTCCAAGACCCCTGTGGCTTGCCCAAAATGGATAAAAGCGTTGTCTTTAGACTTAAGGAGGCGAGAGGTTTACCCTCCAAGACCCCTTCGGCTTGCCCAAAATGGATGAAAGTGCTGTCTTAGGCTCTCCGAGGCGAGAGTAACTTTCCCAATGTTTTATTGGGAGGCGACTCCATGAAACCTCCCTGTTGCCCAAAATAGATGCACTTGTAATTCGTTACAAGTTGTCAACGGACCTCAAATGCCTGATCGCCCTCAAGCGGGCTGTCAAGGGGCGCCCACGCGGGTCCAGCGCGCGTCACAGTGACGACTCCACTGGGGACAACTGGTTCGAGACTTCAATTTGAAAATACCTTGATTAACTTTTACAATTAAGTTTTAGTTTATGAAATTCGCTTTATCTCAAAAATTGCATATCATCTCATTAGAGCCTTAGATTAAGTTAGTTTGGTCCCTTTTCAAACCCCGGTACGTTCCTGAAGCACGACCCTATTTTCACTCAATTTAGGGAAGTGTTGAGGATAATCACCAGCACAAGCCTCGTACCTCAATGGTATATCAAAATGATGACCCGATCGATCGTTATGCTCGTGATGAGCTAGACTCGTCGGCAGGGATCATGCTTGGGTAACCCAAAAATATCATCACCCCATGACTAAAGCTCATGTAATGGCAATAGATACTTCCACTAGGTGAAATGTACCGTAATACTATGCTTGCTATATGGGCCATCATATATTAGACGAAATCAATTTAATTAAATGGTCTTCATCAAAGGCTTTCATGCCCCGGTGGGCCCATCTTAGTTAAATTGAATTGTTCAAATACATAAAGGCCAAACACCCATATGTATGTACATTAGATAGGAGCTGTTATGCTGCCGGTTTTTCACCGCGCACCATACGTGTCCATTGGGTTCCACGTTAATCCATGGATCAAGCCCACCTAGGAAAGAGACCGCACTACCACGTGTGTGGGAGATATAAAGTTGGAAGGATCTATCTGCTTGCATGTGTTTGTCTATGTTGCATCTGCACGAGCATGCATTGCATTTTAATCATGTATGATCTTAACAATTTTTGCATTTCAGCCATCATAGATTCTCTTGGGTGGTCTAGAGGTCCCGACGGACGGTTAAGAAGGACGCTGCTTTTGGGGTTAACAAAGTTAGTGTCGGATCAGAGTTCAGATTCAATCTCAGAAAATAGTGTGGCGTTTTCTTCCAAATCATCAACAGAAGTAAGCATGGCTAATCCATCAAATGAATCTGATGCAACCCGGGCAATAATCGCTGAGGAGGTAGGAAAGAGAATGGAGGAATTTGAAGCCCGAATGATTGCATGATGGGCAATCTTGCCGCCACAATAGCTGGGCAACAAGCTGCTGCTGCCCCTATCCGAGTACCAGCTAAACAAGAGGCTGTTAGAGAAGAACATCCTGCTGCAATTAACCAACCAATGGTTGACCCACCTATTGTTAAGCAAAGAGTACCTGCACCTATTGAGCGCAGAGAGGGCCCCAGGTCTGAAGTTGAGTTTGGGGGAGATGAGCTAGAGGAGCGTACCGTAGCTAAAGAGAAGTCGCCAAAACTGGATGAGGCAATGTGGAGGAAAATGGAAGAGAGATTTGAGGCCATGGCAAGGATGATGACTGTGGGAAAAGGAATGAACCCGGAAGACCGAGAGCTGGATGGGGATGACCTGATTCCCTAAAATTTTAAGATGCCGGACATTCCCAAATTTGATGGCACCTCTGACCCTGCCGCACACATTAAGCAATACTCGCTGGTCATGAAAGGAATGACCTTAACAAGAAAGCAAAAGATAGAGTATTTTTGCTTGAGTCTCACAGGAGCTGCTATTGATTGGTACCATGGGCTTGAGAGGAGCTCCAAGGAGGATTGGGACTTGCTAACCAAAGAGTTCCTTAAGCAGTATGATTGCAGTACCCGGATGGAGGTCACTTTGAAAGATCTCGAGTTGCTACAACAGAAGGCTGGGGAGTCCTTCGACGAGTACCTTACTCGGTGGAGAAACCGGGTTATGGAGATGAAACGCAAACCGGACACTTCTGATCAGATCCGACTATTCATTCGAAATGCCAGCCCTTACTTGAGAGATGGACTGAAAATGAAGGGACTCAAGGATTGGGAGTCCTTGAAGGACATTGCCATAGAAGCAGAAGGAGAATATTTAGCCAAGAGGGCAAACAGCGAGTCCTATGCCAGGAAGGGATACAGCAATCAGGGGACAGCCAAGCCAGCAAGTTCAAGCAGCGGTAATAGAGGTGGAAAGACAGATGAGGTGTCTGCAATAGGCATAAGTCAGAGATATTTCTCGAATTTGGGTAGGCCCTTATCATGGGTGCTGAAAAGGCTAGTAAAAGAAGGAAAACTGCGACCCCTAGCACCTAGGCCGGCCAAAACCCAGGGACAGCCAGGGCACAAGGAGAATGAGTACTGCGCATTTCACCAACATACCGGCCATTTGACGGATAATTGTATAACGCTAAGGCATCGGGTCCAAGATCTAATTGACAACAAGCAGATCACCGATCCTGAGAAGAGAGAAAGCAAGAAGAAGTCCGGTTATAATGCAGTGCCACCTCCAGTCTTTATGATTGGATCGAGCCTATCAGAGTGGTACGTGATGCAAGATCTATATGGAAATGAGTATGTCGCTATTACTCGCCCTGCAGTGGATGGAGAAGGGGTTTTCGTGGCGACAATAGACTGTTGGTCCACTTGTGAGAGTGGAGATGATGAAGATGAGAAAAATGGGGAGTTCACGGATCCGTGGGATTCAGAAGAAGAAGAAAGAGTAGAAGCAGTAAAAAGAAATGGGAGGGTCATTCCAGAAGTTGAGAAGCAACAAGACCCAGCACAAGCAGTCGCAGAGAAGGAGCCGGAAGAAAATTCAATAGTGAAGCAACTAAAAAAGACCACGGCTCAGATATCTATTTGGTAACTCTTGAGACAGTCCCCCTCTCACCGACAGAAGTTACTTGAAGCATTGAGTGTATCCACCGTAGCAACTACAATCTCTCCATCCGAGCTTTTAGACCTTATTAAGGGGGGATCGGGGGAGAAGTTGGTTTTTTCTGATGCAGACCTACCAACAGAGGGTCGCAGCCACAACCGACCTTTATACATCAAGGCACAGATCAATGGTAAACACACTACTTGCGTCATGGTTGATGATGGGTCGTCAATAAACATTTGCCCTTTGGTGGCGCTTCAGGCCTTTGGGATGGATGAGAGTATGTTAAGCAAATCTGACCTGACCATTACTGCCTACGACAATTCCAGGAGGCAAGCATTGGGAACTTTTAAAGCTATTGTAAAGACGGGGCCTATTGAGACAGAAACGGACTTTATAGTCTTACCGATTCCAGCAAACTTTTCAGCTCTGCTTGGAAGACCGTGGTTCTATAAGTTAGGGGGAGTGCCATCCACCTTACACCAGATAATTAAGGTACCTCATGAAGGAGAGGTAGTGACCATTAAAGCAGCAAGAGAGAACCAAGTGTCTGCCTTGGAGATCTCTAATCAGCCATTCAGTGGCTTTCATGTATCGGTGATCGGAGAAGAGCAAAGCTTAGAAGGTAGCCCTCAAGTGGTGAACATACTAAAGAAGATGCACTTCCTCCTAGGGGCTGGTTTGGGAAAAGAGTCACAAAGGCGGCAGGATGCTATCACTACACGTGGTCAGAAGAATCGAAAAGGGTTGGGCTACAAAGGAGAGTATAGTAAGAAGAAAGTGTCAGAAAAGATTCCCCATATTTCAGAGAGCTTTGTGCCATCATCATCGATTTGTGCTTACACTGGAGAAGAAGAGCCGCAATGGGTGGACGGGAAGATCATCCCGGGATTTGAAATTTTCAACGATGTCTTTGATTGGGAGATCAGAGTTGTTTAAACTTTAGAGAACTTTTGGGACGAGGAGATTATGACCCAATGCAGCATCTGGGATAGGGATGAGCCCGAAGAGATCGTCACTGATAAGATGTTAGCCACTAAGCTCAAAGGCAAGGAGAAGATAGTTGAACCAGAGCCGAAGATTGAAGATCTCAAGATTTCACCAAATTAAGAAGCTAAAGCACAGTCGGCTGCAGCATCGGCGTTGACTGAAGTTGATAGTCATTTAGATTCTCTTTTTATGCCAGAACTCTTTGAGAACAATGTTAATGTTTCTAATTATGTTAATGAGATGAATAACTTTGCTTACTTGTGTGATGTTTCTGATGATTTCATTTCGCATAATCATGATGCATTCATTTTTGATATTAATTCAACTGGCACAACTGCATTTAATCTCGGAACTTTGGAAAATCCAAAGGAAATTTTGCTAGCATCAGACATAACTCCTAAAGAGAGAATAAAATTTGAGAGAATGTTAAAAAAATATGAAAAAGTCTTTGCCTGGACCTATAAGGATATGCCGGGAATAGATCGAGATGTTGCCGAACACGCCATCCCAACTCACCCAGAGTTTAAACCAGTCAAGCAAAAACTCCAGAGACTTAGGCCAGAATGGGCATAGAAAGTGAAAGAGGAGATCCATAAGCAGATTGAGGCTAAGTTCCTGATAGAGGTTCAATACCCAACATGGTTAGCTAACGTGGTTCCTGTAGCTAAGAAAGACGGTAAGGTTCGAGTATGCGTCGACTATCGAGACCTGAACAAAGCTTGCCCTAAGGATGATTTCCCGCTACCTCATATTGATGTGCTGGTAGATAGTGCTGCCGCTTGTATGATGTATAACTTTATGGATGGGTACGCACAATCAAATCCTTAACAAGATAATGGATCGGATTAAGGCAGCCTTCATCACCGAGTGGGGGACATACGCATATCGAGTTATGCCTTTTGGGTTGAAAAATGCAGGAGCAACTTATCAGAGGATGGCCACCAAGGTTCTCAATGACTTAATCCATAAAGAAGTAGAGATGTATGTCGACGACATGATGATTAAGTCGGCTACTAGAGAAGGTCACTTTGAGGCTTTAGAAAAGTTCTTTCAAAGGATCAGCAAGTATGATATGCACCTCAACCCCAAGAAATGCATTTTTGGAGTTACATCAGGAAAGCTGCTAGGCCATGTAATAAGCTAGAGGGGAATTGAGGTAGATCCCGATAAAGTCAAAGCCATAAGAGAGATGCCGGTGCCCAAGAAGGAGAAGAACGTCAGAAGTTTCCTAGGAAAGCTTCAGTATATCAGCCGGTTTATTGCCAAGCTAGCTTCAGTATGTGAGCCTATTTTCAAGCTTCCTAGGAAGAATCAGCCGGGGGTATGGAACGATGACTGTCAATTGGCCTTTGATACCATTAAGGAGTATTTGTTAAATCCTCCGGTGTTAAGACCACCACGCCATGCCAAACCACTAATCCTGTACCTTGCTGTGGAAGATAACGCAGTGGGTGCTATGATGTCTCAGGAAGATGATTTTGGTGTAGAGTTTGCCGTTTACTATCTTAGCAAGAAATTCCTGCCTTACGAAGCCAAATATGTAGAGGTGGAAAAGATTTGTTTAGCAGTTATCTGGGCTTCTAAGAAGTTGCGACACTACTTTCATTCCTTCAAGGTACAAATGGTTGCCGAACATAATCCTCTTAGATACCTCCAAGAAGCACCCTCTTTACTAGGGAAGATGGGAAGATGGTTATTGCTGTTGCAGGAATTTGACATTGAGTACCTAACCAGGAAAACCATTAAGGGAAGAGCCGTAGCGGAGTTCTTAGCCGAGCCTCCTATTGAGGGAGATCAGTTTGAATACAACTTTCCAGATGAAGATGTCACGGCCATAGCAGTGCAAGGGTGGCAATTATTCTTTGATGGAGCAGTCAATAATAAGTGAGCAGGCGTAGGAGTTATTCTTACGACCCCAGATGGTGAAAGGCTACCATTGGCTAAGAAGCTGAGGTATAAAGCTACCAATAATGAAGCAGAATATGAAGCTTGCATCTTTGGGTTGGAAGCATTACTCGCTCTGGGGGCAAAGACCACAGAAGTATTCGGAGATTCTTCCTTGGTAATTCATCAGATTAGAAGGGAGTGGTCAGTCAAGGAAGAAAGGCTATTGCCTTCTGTAAAACACTTAAGAACGTTGAGCAGCCAGTTTGAGATTTGCACTTTTCACTTCATCCCCAGAGATGAAAATCAGTTAGCCGATGCTCTAACAACATTAGTGTCTATGTGGGATAACCCAACAGGAGTTGCGATGAAACCCGTGCTGATTTATAGTTCGGAAAGACCTTGCTTTGAAGCTGAACAGGTGATGGACATTGAGGCCACTGATGGAAATCCATGGTATTATGACATTCAGAATTATTTAGAGAGATCAGTCTTTCCAGAGGAAGCCACTGAGAAGGACCAAAGAATGATCAAGAAGTTATCCACTCAATTCATCAGTGTTAATGGCACTTTGTACAAAAGGCAAGCTGATGGTATCCAGTTTAGATGTCTGGCAGAGAAAGAAGCTAAAAGAGTTATGGAAGAGGTTCATGCCGGGGTTTGTGGAGCTCACATAAATGGCTTAGCCTTAGCAAAGAAGATCATGCGCCAAGGGTTTTATTGGCTCACAATGGATACAGATTGTTCAAAATTTGTGAAGCAATGCCAGTTATGCCAACAGTACGCGAATTTGAGGCATGTGCCAGTTTCAGAGTTACATAACTTAACATCTCCATGGCCATTTGCAGCGTGGGGAATAGACATCATAGGTGAAATCCATCCTACGGCTTCTAACAGGCATAGATTCATCATAGTTGCCATTGACTACTTCACTAAGTGGGTTGAGGCTGAATCTTTCAAGAAGGTTGATGCAAGGGATATGGCTAAGTTCATTGAGCGAAATTTGATATGCAGATACGGTCTCCCACATCACATTGTGTCTGATAATGGGGTGCAATTCCTGGCAGAGACTAAACAGATGCTCCAGAAATATGGGATCCAACATCATAAGTCTTCTCCTTACCGTCCTCAAGCAAACGGTGCAGTTGAAGCGGCGAATAAGAATGTGAAGAGAATTTTGGCCAAGATGGTTCAGAACTACAAGGATTGGGCAGAAAAGCTACCCTTCACACTTTGGGGTTATAGAACAACAGTCAGAACCTCTACGGGGGCAACACCATTCTCTCTGGTATATGGAACTGAAGCAGTCCTGCCGGTTGAAATTAAGCTGAAATCATTGAGGGTAGTCACGGAAGCTGAGATTCCTGAAGCAGAATGGGCACAACAACATTTGTCACAGCTAAATCTGTTGAATGAAGACAGGTTACGAGCCTATTACCACAGCCAAGTTTATCAAAAGAGGCTGGCTCGGTCATTTTGCAAGAAAGTACGAAAGCATCCGTTGAAGGAGGGGGACTTGGTCTTTAAGATGATGAGGCCGGGAGTGCCAGACATACGCGAAAAATTCAGACCCACCTGGGAAGGTCCATTCATTTTGAAAAAGTTGCTAACAAAAGGAGCAGCAATTTTAGCAGACAGTGATGGGAATGAGTTCAAGGACCCGATCAATGTCGATAGACTTAAAAGGTTCCATGGCTAAAGACCAAAAATAAAAAGAAGAGAATAAATGCCCCGCGGGTCGAAACCCGAAAAAAGGCGGCCTTGCTAAAATTGGGTGCCCTGTTAGGGTGAAAACCGAAAAAGGCATCCGGGGCAAAAATTAAGGGCCAAGAGAAAATATTCAATCGAGAAAACCCGAGAGGGCTGATTGATAACAGGAGTTTGATGCTGACAAAATCCACTCCGAGATTAGATGTAGTCATATGCTTTTGAATTCTTGTCAAATGAAAATCATGTATGATGAAATCATATAGAAATGTATACAATTTTGCAATGAATAAAAGAATATATTTTCATTGATCTTTCAGTTCTGTATTAAAAAGAAATATACCAATTGTTCATCTAATGATTATTGCTCAGTCCTTCATTGGATATGTGCTTTTTGCTCTTAACAGAACCTTTGATGATAACCTTCTCTAAAAAAAAAAATATAATAATAAAAAAAAAAACAGAAAGCCGTTAGAGATGAAAACCGTAACTGGCTCTCTAAGCAAAAGTTAGGCCAAAGGGCAGGGTGAAAACCTGGAAACAGGCAGTCTGCCCTCCAAAAAAAATAAAGTAAACAAAAGCTGCTGGATTGGGTTGGGTCCATTCTAGGCAAAAATTAGGCAAAGGGTTGTGTGAAAATCCCATAAGGGACGCATTTCCCGCAAAGAAAAGCTAGTGTGAAAATCCACAAGGGACGCACTACCTTTAAAACAATGACGTTCAATGCCTGGAGCGATAAGGCGGCGTTACTTCAGATAATCCTATTTCAATCAGTTAACACACAACACAGAACATGAATCCTGGGTAAATGATCATTGACCAGGGGGGCAAAGGATATACACCGGACGTCTCTTTTAGAAAACTTGCCGATGATCCTCAGGATTCAGGGGGCATGGTAGAGCAGACAAGCTATAACTTCAGCAAACCTGGACCACACATTTTTGCAAGCATGTGCATTCCATATCATACACACGTGATTTCTTGTATATTCCTATGGCATACAATCTTGCAGGAGAAATCGGAAGGGAACACCAACAAAAGCCGAGTGACGACACCAGTCCAAGCATCTAAAGGAGCACAGCTCAAAAATTCACAGCGGTTAGCATGATGGCGGCACTACCCACAAGAGGTTAGCACGACCACGGCACTACCAATTCACAGCGGTTAGCACGATGGCGGCACTACCCACAAGAGGTTAGCACGACCACGGCACTACCAATTCACAGCGGTTAGCACGATGGCGGCACTACCCACAAGAGGTTAGCACGACCACGGCACTACAAATTCACAGCGGTTAGCACGACCACGGCACCACCAATTCACAGCGGTTAGCACGACCACGGCACCACCAATTCACAGCGGTTAGCACGATGGCGGCACTACCCACAAGAGGTTAGCACGACCACGGCACCACCAATCATAACCAAAAGACAACTTGCCCATGACACGGCAACAGCTATATTCATAACTCCATCCAGCAGGAAGATCGCTGCTTCATGTACGCGTTTCTTTCCTTTTCCTGAATTTTGGCTCACCTAGGCACCCATGCACTAGCCTCCCCAAAATTGGGGGCAACTGTAGACACCGGGTCCCGAGTAGCCTTGATCAGGATTACCCGATGATGAAATTTAGCTATGCCGGCTTATAGGCAAAAAGATTGGAGTTCGGAAGTGTTTTTTCCTTGTCTTTTCGATGAGCAAAAAGTGTGTTTTTAAAATATTTTTAAAATATTTTTAAAATTATTTTGGAGAAGAAAAAGTGTGTGTTAAGTTGAGGGTATTTTATTTAAAAAAAAAAGTGTGAAAAATGATGAAAAAATGGTGAAAAATCGGGGGAAAATAATCGCGACGGAAAGGCGACGGATCCTGGGCATCGCTAATGTGCGTGCGCGGAGCACACCTGCTCCGACGCCTTGGGCGTCGCTCGCTCCGCGCGAGCGACACCTAGGCCGTCGCTCGTTCCGCGCACGGCGACATGCGCGGAACGTCCGCGCATCAGCGCGCGAAAACGTGCGCAAGTCGCCGATTTCGCCCCCATTTCGCCCTTTTCGCCCATTTTTCGATTCCCACTTGATTTTTAACCGTTTTTGGACGGTTTTAGGTGGTTTTTAAGGGTTAAAACACTATAAAAAATTCAGATGAGAAGGGGGGACGAATTAGAGACATCTTGAGGGCAAAAAAACTGGATTTTTGGGTTTTTACTTAGAGAGAAAAAATCAATCTCTACACACTTGTTTTTAGAGTTTTTCTTCAAGTTTCCAAGCTATTTTCCAAGTATTTTCGCAAGGAAGAGACAAGGAATTCAAGACTTCTACCTTCAATTCTTCAAAACTGAATTTGAGGGTAATTATTCTTGGTTTTACTCATTAATTCTCTTGTTAATTTCATTTATTTTTGCTTCCAATTAACATATTAAACACGTAAATTCTCTTAGTCTCCATATTCTTCTTCTTATTTTTTATCTTCAATTGTTCATAAAACAAGTAAGCTCTTTAAATTCTATTATCTTATTTTCATGTCAAATTATTCTTTGTTCATGTAATTATGCATGTTTAATTTAGGTTGTTAATACCTTTGATCTCCTAATGCTATATCATGTTTATTATTATGCTTTTTTTGCATGTATGGGTGTTATAATCATTATTTTATGCTAGTTATGCATGTCAAGTTGTGTTATTCTCATGTTACATTTTCATGCATGTCTTAACTATAATAAAATTGATTGTCACTAATTTTCCATGCATGTTGATCACTATTATTAACAAGTTGCATTTGCCATGATATTTCCTCACTTTATGCATGTTAAATTGCATCATAATTATTTTTATGCACGTTATAGTATTTTATGCTTGTTATATTTCATTATACATATTATCCTTTATGTCATATTATTTCCTTGTGTTAATTTCTAACACGAATTTCTTCTATTTTATTTTTGGTTGCAAATCCTTATTTTATTCTCACTTGAACATCCCATGCACATGAAGGAGGAGTTGCGAAGTTTGGTATTTTCATTGCACATTTTCAATTCTCATTTTATTTATATTTCCTTGTATATATTCCTTGAATAAAATGTTTTTTTTATGCACGCACGAATAAAAACCACACAAATAATAAAATGTTTTTTTTATGCACGCACGAATAAAAACCACACAAATAATTCTAATAAATTAATTTTGATTTTTCATAATAAATGGGACCAATGTCCTAATTTTCATCCCAATAAATCATCACATCCAAAATGTTTTCTTTAATTGTGCATGCGGGGACCAAAGTCCTCATAATTAATAAATTCCCCGGTTTTATGTATGTTTGCACTTTTAAATGGGAGTTGTATTCCGCTCCTGGTATTATTGTAATTTATCTTTGATGTTATTTTTGATATGTTTATCTTATCGCTTTCAATGTGAATATTTGCGCTTTTAAATTAAAATTGCATCGTGTGGAGAGAGAGCGAGTTAATAAACTCAAAACCAAATTATAAAATTAATCAAGGTAGAAATAGATGCGAATTCCCGAACCCATTCTCTGGTCTTTGGGCTCAAAGAGGCTAGAGGTTTACCCTCCAAGACACCTCTTGTGTCACGAGGTATAGACATTAATCCTAGGCTCCTTCGGGTGAGAGGTTTAACCTCCAAGACCCCTTTGGCTTGCCCAAAATGGATAAAAGCGTTGTCTTTGGACTTAAGGAGGCGAGAGGTTTACCCTCCAAGACCCCTTCGGCTTGCCCAAAATGGATGAAAGCGCTGTCTTAGGCTCTCCGAGGCGAGAGTAACTTTCCCAATGTTTTATTGGGTGGCGACTCCATGAAACCTCCCTGTTGCCCAAAATAGACGCACTTGTAATTCGTTACAAGTTGTCAACGGACCTCAAATGCCCGATCGCCCTCAAGCGGGTGGTCAAGGGGCGCCCACGCGGGTCCGACGCGCGTCACAGGTTCCCACTTTGACTTCTCTACACTAGGCACTATACACAACCCACAATGGAATAATTCCTTTAAATAAACTTACAGCCTTGGTACCACACACCACATACACACTAGATAAATTCTTCACTAACTTCTTTAATTTAATTTTGCAATTCGGTCCCTAATGTCCAAATTCCTCATGCACAAATTACTGTAATACCCTTAATTTTTCGACTTAGCTCACGAATTCCGACTATACCCTTTTTGGGTTGTTACATGCACCGTGGTATGGGTGTCCCTATTGCTAGCCACACATATCCTGAACTAGATTAGACCGCCAGACACTAATAAGGGCAATACTTTTCAACAGACTTTCAAATCCACTTTTCATGCTTAACATTTCCATTTACATTAACCTTTCATTTCTGTTTCATTTTACTAGTTACACAGCATTTTCATCAATGTTATACATTTCATATTATATACTTATTTTACATAATAAGTATGCTTTGGTCATTAAGTGGTCATGAATTTGCTTCAAAGCCATCATCATTCTTTTCTTATCATTTATGCTTTAATTATTCACTTAATTAAAACAATTTCAATATACTTATAATTTCAATCATTTCAATTTTTAGTATTATTTTCCACCATGGACATAATGTGAAACTAATATCAAATTATTCGATTAAATTCTTATAATTTCAATTAAATGCATATACTTTCAAATTATATGCATATTCATTTTATGGCTTAAATATCATTAATTGGACTAATTGCATTTTTTGATTTATTAAATCAAATTATCCAATTTTTATGCAATTCTTTTCATTAAACTTTCTTTTTTCACTTCTAATTCATTCATTTGTCTGACTTATTATTCACATATCATGCATACCACAAACCCAGCACATTTTCCTATCTAATCCATTCGGCCACCTTAAGCATTTTCCTCTATCACTTTATTTTTCATACATTCAATACTTATTCCACTAAATTAAGCTTCAATTCACATGTGTATACCATTTAATTTCACTTAATCACTAAGTATACAAATAATATACCTACGTATACCATTATGTATCATTATGGCCAACACTTGCCATTTGTTTTCTTTCAATCAAATCACTCTACTAAGCTTAATTAACTTCTTTAAACTCATCTATCAATTCAATTTCAATTACACATGCATTTTACACATAGTCATTATACTAACATAATACAAAACCCTAATTTTCAAATGAAAATTCTTGGATTAAGTAATCACAAACCTCATATCCATGCACTAAGCTCCTCAAGCTTCCTTTTCCCTAGCTTTTCCCTTGGAAATCTCTTTTTCCCTTACTTTCTCCTCTATGGTAGAAAATACAAGTCAAAAAAACACTCATCAATTCTCTTCTTTTATGCAACATAACTTCATAAATACTCTTAATACACCCTAATCTATCGTCTAGAACCAATAAATCAAATTAAAACATTCTAAATCTCTTACCTCCAATTAAAAAGATAACCTTGAATCCTTGTTTTTCCTTATTTTTAACCCACTAAATGGATACTAGAAGTTGCTATGATCTCATAGAGGGGCTAAATTAACTTTAGAATTCTTGAATTTGGAGAGAAATTGATCAAGGATTGAAGAAATTTGAGAAAGGAGAAAGGTGAGGGACTTCGGCCAACTAAGGGAAGGAGAAGGACTGAGTGTGACACCCATTCCCAACTGACAGACTAGCTCAGCTAATCTAGTTAGGAATGACCGTTACACGCATAGAACACATGCACATTCACTCATCATGCATCTCATACCAATTATCTATAGATAATTGGTATGAGATGCATGATGAGTGAATGTGCATGTGTTCTATTCGTGTAATGGTCATTCCTAACTAGATTAGCTGAGCTAGTCTGTCAATTGGGAATGGGCATCACAAGTTGTGGTATCAGAGCATAGGTTCAGTCTTTTCTGGGAAATTGGGTAGCTAGGTTGTGTATAGTTATGTTGACCTAATGCGGACGTCCTTGTTTAATCTATGAAGTAGCGATGGATCCTGAATGCGACACCAGAGAAAAAACTGCTGAAAGCATAAATCCCCGAGAAGTAGAAGTGACGGGGTCTGGTCAGTCTCGGCCAGTCAGTATTGGGAATGAAATGCCAGCGGTTCCTATGGAAGCTCTATTGAAAATGTCGCAAGATATGGCGAGGGTTATGGAACGTATGACTGCACCACAGGCTCCATTAGAATCCTTGAGAAAGTATGGGGCTGGATAGTTCCATGGTACTAGTCTGGATGAATCTGAAAAGGCAGAGTATTTGTTAGAGAAAGTACAGAGAGTTCTGGGAGAGATTAAGTGTCCACAGGATCAACAAGTGGAATGTGTGGTATTGTTACTTCAAGGTGAAGCATATGACTGGTGGAAGCTAGTCCTATAGAATCCGACGCTTCCTAATCTAATCACTTGGGAGTTTTTTAAAAAGGAGTTCAGAAACAAGTTTATGACAAAAGCATACAAAGAGGCTAACTGGAAGTAGTTTTTGAGTTTAAGACAGAGAACTATAATAGTGGCAAAGTATGAGAAAGAATTCTGCCATTTGAGCAAATATGCACCGAAGGATGTTCTTACTACAGAGTTTCGGTGTCAGCAGTTTGAAGAGGGATTGAATGAGGAGATTAAGGCATTATTGATTTTACTGGCTACTAAACAGAATGTGAGTTACTACCGGATAGTTGAGGCGACAATGAGAGCCGAGAGATCTTTGGGAGCACAGCGAGATAGATTGCAGAGAAGAAATGTAAACAGAGGTGGATCTAATATAGGTAAAAGATCAAGAGATTCTCCTATGGCACCACCTGCAAAATCAGTGTTTAGCTCTGTAGCAAAGAGTAAGAAGCATGGGGCTCCTTTAATATCTAGTTCTGGAAGAGGAGCGTCTGGTAACAGAAGTGAGGTACATGAGTGTCCTCACTGTGGGAAAAGGCACAGAGGAGAGTGCTGGAAAGTAACGGGTGCTTGCTTTAGATGTAGAAGCACTGAGCATTTTCTTGCTAACTGCCCCAAAGCATATGAGATGACAGGAAATCAGCTTGAGCAGAGTAGGGGTGGCTCAAACTTGCCTCCTATTAATAAAGGAAGAGGAAGAGGACGTGGCAAAGGTAGTCAGTCTAGAGGTGCAGCCAATTCTGAAACAGTGGATAGGCCTAGTGCAGCACCGATTCGGGCATATGCAATGAAGGCACGAGAGGATCAGGATGCGCCTGAGGTGATAGCAGGTACTTTTCTACTCTATGATGTAGAAATATTTACACTTATTGATCCTGGTTCAACTCATTCTTATGTGTGCTCTAAAAAGATATGTGAAAAGCTGCCTAAAGTGAAATGTTTAAAATATAATATATGTGTATCCAGTCCTTTGGGGAATAATGTGAACCTAAATAAAGTGTATAGGGATTATGCATTAGAGGTTCAGGGTAACGTGTTCCCAGTGGATTTAATTGAGTTGCCATTTGATGAATTTGAATTGATATTGGGAATGGATTGGCTGACAAAGCACAATGCAGTGGTTAAGTGTAAAAGGAAGATTGTGGTACTCAGTGATGATAAGGGTAATAAAGTAACATTAAGAGGAGTTTGTGCGAATCCTCTTGTGAATGTGGTTTCAGCGATGCAAGCATACCGATGTTTGAGGAAGGGATGCAAGGCATATTTGGCTTTAGTGCTAGACAGTAAGAGGGAACATGTGAAGATACAAGATATACCTGTGGTAAGAGAGTTCCCTAATGTGTTTCCTGAGGAACTGAGTGGTGTGCAACCAATAAGAGAAGTTGAGCTATCTATTGATGTAGTACCTGGAACTGTCCCAGTGTCTAAAGTGCCTTACAGGATGGCTCCTACTGAGTTGAAGGAGTTGAAGACACAGTTGCAAGAGTTATTGGACCGAGGTTTCATTAGGCCTAGTGTCTCTCCTTGGGGAGGACCGGCCTTATTTGTTAAGAAGAAAGATGGTACTATGAGAATGTGTATAGATTACCGGCAACTGAACAAGGTGACAGTAAAGAATCGGTATCCTCTACCTCAAATTGAGGACTTGTTTGATCAATTAAGAGGAGTAGGGGTGTTCTCAAAGATTGATTTACGTTCTGGGTATTATCAGTTGCAAGTAAAGAAAGAAGATATACCCAAAACTGCATTCAGGACTCGATATGGGCATTATGAGTTCCTAGTAATTCCATTTGGGTTGACTAATGCGCCTACTGCATTTATGGATTTAATGAACCGAGTGTTTAAACCGTATTTGGAACGATTTGTGTTAGTGTTCATAGATGAAATTCTGGTATATTCAAGGAATGAGAAGGAACATGAATAGCATTTGAGAATGGTGCTTCAGACGTTGCGGGAACATCAGCTGTATGCTAAACTGAGTAAATGCGAGTTTTGGTTGCGAGAGGTGTCTTTTCTTGGTCATGTTATATCTTCTTAAGGTATTAAGGTGGATCCGGCTAAAATAGAAGCGATTGTGAATTGGAAGCCACCTAAGAACGTGCTTGAAATTCGCAGTTTCTTAGGGTTGGCTGGATATTATCAGAAGTTTGTGAAAGGGTTTTCAGTGATAGCTTCTCCATTGACGAGATTATTGTGAAAAGGAGTTAAATATGAATGGACAGAGAAGTGTCAGCAGAGTTTTGATCAGTTAAAGAGAATGCTAGTTGAAGCACCGATCCTTACATAGCCTATGACTGGTAAAGAGTATGTTCTGTACACCAATGCTTCAGGAATAGGATTGGGTTGCATATTGATGCAAGATGGAAAAGTGGTAGCTTATGCGTCAAGGCAGTTGAAGCCGCATGAACAGAATTACCCGACCCATGATTTGGAATTGGCAGCAGTAGTGTTCGCTTTAAAGATTTGGCAACATTACTTGTATGGTGAGAAGTGTAGAATTTACACTGATCACAAGAGTCTGAAATATCAGCTTACTCAAAAAGAAATGAATTTGAGACAGCGAAGATGGCTTGAGCTATTTAAAGACTATGACTGTATTGTGGATTACCAGCCAGGGAAAGCTAATGTGGTGGCGGATGCATTGAGTAGGAAATTAGTTTCAGCATTACAGTTAAAGCAGACCAGGTGGAGATTTTCTGCGGATGGAGCTTTGCTAGCACAGTTGAAAGCGAGATTGGTTTTGAGAGATGAATTATTAGTGGCACAAGGGAATGATGCAAGGTTGTAACAGATACTGCAGTAGTCAGTCGGTAATGGGGACAAGACTGACTATTCAGTGAATGAGAATGGAGTATTGTTATATAAGAATAGAATGTGTGTGGCAAATGATAAAGAATTGAAGAAGAAATTGATGCATGAGGCTCATAATACAGTATTTCACTGTGCACCCAGGCAAAAACAAGATGTATCAAGATCTGAAATAGCTGTATTGGTGGCCAGGTATGAAGAGAGATATAGTGGAATATGTGTCCAAGTGTTTGGTATGTCAACAAGTTAAGGTGGAACACCAAGTTCCACAAGGAATGTTGAGCCCACTCCCTATTCCACAATGGAAATGGGACAATATCATAATGGATTTTGTTTCTAGTTTGCCTTTGACTTCGAGGCAGCAAGATGCAGTGTGGGTTATAGTGGATAGATTCTCCAAGTCAGCTCATTTTGTACCGATTCGGATGGATTACTCTTTGGATCGATTGGCAGAATTGTATGTGAGGGAGATTGTTCGATTGCATGGGGTACCCTTATCTATTGTCTCTGATAGGGATCCCAGGTTTACTTCTAAGTTTTGGAAGAGTTTGCAAGTTGCATTGGGTACGAAGTTGAACTTCAGTACTGCTTTCCATCCACAAATAGATGGACAGTTAGAAAGAATTATTCAGGTTTTGGAAGATTTGATGCGAGAATGTGTTTTGGATTTCTCAAAGAGTTGGGATAAGTATCTTCAACTTATGGAATTTGCTTATAACAACAGTTATCAGACTCGTATTGGCATAGCACCATATGAAGTTTTGTATGGAAGGAAATGTCATACACCGGTTTGTTGGACAGAATTGAATGAGCACAGAATTGTAGGGCAAGATTGAGCCCAAAGACCAGAGATAGGTTCGGGACTTCTAATTTATTCGTCCCTTGATTAATTTTACAATTAATTTTTGAATTTATTATTTCACTCTCTTTCCACACGATGCAATTAATTAAAAGGTGCAATCATTCACATCAAAAGCGATAAATAAAAATAACATTAAGATAATGCCCAAAAAAATAAATTACAATAAAACTAGGGGCGGAATACAACCCCCGTTGTAAATAAAATACAAATGAATATTCAGAATTAGAATAAAGTAAAAAAACTAATAAAGGAGTTTTGAAGATAAGAATGAATGAAAATAAAGAAAACAAATGAAAATTGTTTGGAAAAAATAAGGAAAGGCCCAGGGACGGCCGTTCAGGCGTTACCGACGGGCGTCGAAAATGCGATCGGCGGGCAGTGAAGTGCGCTGCATGCGTCCCGTCCCTCGAGTAAGGGACGGGCATCGGCAGCCACACTGCCCGTCAGTCACCCCCGGTTTCTCAAAAAAAGGAAAAAAACAGATTTTTTACAAAAAAAATATTTATTTTAGATAAAAAAAAAAATTAAAAGAAACACAAATAATTAATTCAATCAACCAAACGTCAGATCTGTAATATTTACCCTCGGATTATACCTTTTTGGATGAGTGGAGGATAGTTTTCGGTCCCGCGCAGGTTCACAAAGATCGAATAAAATTCAAGACAAGAGAATTTATATTTCTTGATTGAAAATTACAGCGATTCAAGTTTTGGAATCGATGAATTGATGGAAACAAATTAACCTTGTAACCTCAATTTAACTTGATTCCTCAAAACAAGTTTTTGAAAATAGAAAATAAAAAAAAATGATGAAAAGAGTTTTTTATCGAAATCAAAAAGAACCTTGAAGAAAATACTAAAAAATTATAGTGGAAAACCCTTAAGAATTGTCCAACCCCCCAAATTGGTTTTTTTTTCTCTTTATATAAAAAAATAGAATCCTTTTCCTGGTAGGACTAGGAAGTCGACCGACGGGCGTTTGAAGCTCGCCGACAGGCATCGGTTAAAAATTATCCTTTTCCAACTAGGATTAGGAAAGAACCGACGGGTGTCTGAAGCCCTCCGATGGGCGTCGGTTAAAAAGAATCCTTTTCCTACTAGGATTAGGAAATAACCGACGGGCGTCTGAAACTCACCGACGGGAGTCGGTTGAAAGGGATCGTGCAGTCATTGGCCTCACCGATGGCCTATCCCTCGTAGTGAGAGACGGATTGTCTCAACTACCGATGAGCATCCTTCCACCGATGGGTAAGCCATCCGTGGAGAAAGAAAAACATTTTGAGTGTAAATTTCCCAATCTCCATGAAGATGTTACACTGTAAATAAATAAATTTAACCCTTGTGAATCTGGAGGACCAAAAACTCCTGAATTTCATCCTTTCATTCGAAAACGGACACTGATTTCTTCCTCGGGTAATCTCTGATCTGAACTGCCTCAAGGCACGGTGCTTACAATTGCCCCCAATTTTTGGGAGACTAGTGCACTAGTGCCTAGACGAGCCAAAATTAAGAGAAAAAGAAGGAAAAAGACACATACCTGAGGCAGTTCTTACCTTTTGAAAGGGAGCGGCTGGTTGTTCACCTGGCGGGCCTCGTCTCGGTCTGCTCAATGGTGAATGTTGTGGATGATGGCATTGTCTAGCCATGATTTGTTCTGATGTATGGGTCCCTACCGGTCTTGTCTCAACCTGAAAGGTGAGATGTAGCGTTCTCTAGCTAAGATCTCGGTGCGAAGCACAGTGCTTTCTAACTGCAACCTCATTGCCTCGTCTCGGCTCGCACAGCTTTGGTGAGATGTAGTGCTCTCTGACTACAAATCTCAATTTGCAAGATGCAGTGTTATCTAACCGCAGTCCCATCGCAATGTATCTTATCGCTGATGCCCTACCGACCTCGTCTCGGTCTGCATGGCCTTCCGCTAGCCTCATCTCGGCCTTCACGGGGAAGTGAGATGCAGCACTCTCTGACTGCAATCCCGGTTGCAAGATCCAGTGTTCTCTAACCGCAGTCCCGCTGATGCCCTACCGTCCTCGTCTCGGTCTGCATGGCCTTCCGCTAGCCTCATCTCCGCCTGCGCGGGGAAAGTGAGATGCAGCACTCTCTGACTGCAATCCCGGTTGTAAGATGCAGTGTTCTCTAACCGCTGTCCCGTTGATTCCCTACTGACCTCATCTCAGTCTGCACGGCCTTCCGCTAGCCTCGTCTCGGCCTGCGTATGGAAAGTGAGATGTAGTACTCTCTGACCACAATCCCAGTTGCTGAAACTTTCTTGCTAACCCCCATTCGATCTGCAAGATAGTTTTTGTTGAGTATGATCTTGAAGGACAAAGCGTTTGCTCTATTCATCCTCCTTTTTGATCACTGGTCGCTGGGCTGATGTGAAGCCAAGTTCCTGTATGGTAAATGATCTTTGTTAATTCTTGTGCAAAATAATCTAATTGTTAGGTTTATGCACATTTTATATTGTCATTGTTACTTATCATTTTCTTGTTATGATCATTAATCATTCATCTTTAGTGTAAATGAATTAAAGATAAAGGAAATAAGACATAACTTTAGCAGCAAATGTCTTTCCACTAAAAGATTCAGTTTTGTACATCGTAATATAAACATAATGATAATGAAAAATACAAAAATGATATCAAGACTCCCTGAATAGCTATAGGGGTGGATAGTCAGAGGGCTCCTCTTTGGGATCATCATCATCATCTCATATATGAACTATCTGCAATCGAGATGAAGAGGCAGAAGGTTTGGCTCCTGACGTAGATGGCTAGCCAGGAGGATCTGATGGTCTAGGCTGCTGAGATGCCCAAACTCTGACCTGCGACTGGAACCTGGGAGGAACAGCCATCGGTACAGACCAAGGTTGTGCTCTCTCTGGATCCTGCTGCTTGAACTGCACCTAAGCATACCCGTCTAGGAAGGGCTGCATGCAAACTGTCATGAATCATAGCATATCCAAGATAGCCCCTCCTAACTCCCTGAATGCATTGCCCTATCGAAGGGTCCGATCCGTAGCAGCAGTCTCCATATCCTTCAATCTATCCTCAGCATGCTCTCTAAACTCTCTGATAGATCGGGTAATGGGAGGTATCTCACCCTGCAGCCCCTAAACTCTGAGCCTGAGAGTGTCCACTGTCTCATCTATAATCTGTAGAGATGCGTCTACTCTCTGAGACGTCTCATCCTGGGATGCTCCTACCTCCTGCCTCAGCTGCTCAATGAGCCTGGCCTGCTCCTGGATAACACCCTGCTGCTGGTCCAGTCTCTCTAATATGGCCCTATCCCGCTCTCCGAGCTGCTCTAAAAGGATCATGTCCCTCTCCTCCTGTCTATGCTCGAGGGACGTGAACATGGAGGAAATGACTGTCATGAAATCTGGCTGTGCTGCTGGAGGTGGGGCTGGCTCTGATGTATGCTCTGGCGGTGGAGCTGTAGAGGTAGATGCCCCCAGGTCCCCCCTGGCATAAGGATGAAACTTCTTGGATGGTCTAGGGGCTATCTGCTGCACTCTTGGAGGGGTAGGACTCCGTACCCTCGGTGCTGGAGGAGTAGCGAACAGCTCGTCCATAGTGAACTCCACCCTTATCTCAGAAGGAGTACGAGGCTGCTCCTCCTCTAGCTGTTGCTGTGGAGGCTGCTCCTCCTGATAGACTGGATGCTGGGGCGGCTGGTCCTCCTGGTACTGTGGCTGTGGAGGCTATCCCTCAGGCTGCCCCTGTGGCTGCTCTAAAGAGGGAAGTCTGAATGCTCGTCTGGTCTCATGAATGGTGAGCAGTTTGTATGCCTCGGCCTGCCCCTGTATCTGTACCACCATGCCCATCGTGATAGCGGATGGGGCATCTACATACATGATCTCCTCTAGAGCCTGCCCAAAGATCCCTGGACGAATGCCCTATCCTAATAATAATCCTGTGATCACCTCGCCAACATAGACCACCGGGGCTACCCCCCTAGACATTCTCACTAGGTTAGCCAAGATCTCGTGGCTAATACTAAGCCGCTGACTGACCACCATGGCCCATAAGCTCCATATCTCTGCAGCATTCAGTGACCCTGGGTTACCAGCCCTTCCCAAGTAGGAGCTGGATAAGACTCTATAGAGGTATCGAAGGGCCTGAGATGTGAGCATCGTACTCTTCGCCATATCATGGTCATACGACACTCCCGGTAAAGCAATGACTACCCAGTGGTGGCGTCGGACCGCTCTCTGGGGCATCATAACATCTTGCTCAGAAGGAAGCCCCATGACCTGTGCAAAACACTGGCGCGTGATAGAGTAATGATTGCCTCTATCCAAAACTGTATAACGCCCTCCTCTGTATCTGACCTCTGAAACCCTCGATACTGTAAGGTGGCAAGAAACTATCTCACCATCTCTGGGTAGGTCGAAAAGGCTGGGGTCAGGAACTCGGTCCACCCAGCTCTCGCCATCAAGGTATCAACCTCGTCTGCCATCCCTAGGGCCTCAAGGAATGGCCTGGAGATAAAACAGCTGGCTTAGAAGTCCACTCGAGCCAATAGTCTATATCTCTCCCTAGCCTCGGGAGTCATCCAATCGGGGGCCTGTGGCTCGGGCTGGTCACGCGGAGCACATCGTCATGGCAGCATCCTAGAATTGCAGAAAGATGAAACTCGATGAAACTCTAAGAAAATTACTTCGGGAGATGCACAACGATGCGAGGGTAACAGGGGTGCAATCAAAATACAAAATAGCGCAAAAATGATGAAAATATGAAGAAAAAACAAAAACTGGGCGCTGGTGAACAGGAAAACGAAGAGGAAGAAGAGAAAAGAAACTGTTAGCCCATCGGTCTGATAAGCTTATATAGATTTTCATGACCGACGGGCGTCCCGTCACAAGGAGTGAGCGATGGGCTGACCGTCTGTCGCTCCAGATTCCCCTCATTAAATGCAATAAATGTGCGTGATATGCAATGATGACTCTGCCAGGTGGATAATGACAGACGGGCAAGCCGTCTGAAGTGAGGGACGGGTAGGCCGTCTATGGGGCTTTTCTTTATAAATTTCACTCTTTTTCTTGGGATCTGTGCCTTTTCTTCTATTTTGACCTTGTAGCAACTTCTTTTCTCCAGTTTTCCCTTATTTCCTTGCCTTATTTCCTTCACTGACCTCAAATTCTAACTCTCAAAGAATGACTTCTCCTCTTCTTCAGAAAATGTACCGTATTTTAGATGACACTCATACTTGGGAAAATAGCACCCTTATTCCACTTTCTGGGCTAAAATTTTTATGAAGGGCCAAAATAGGCCACAACCTCCTTCTGGCTGCACTTCTAGGATCCCTGCTTCCATGTTTTCAAATTCTCTTATCAAGAATTGTGCCCCCTGCCTGAGGAACTTGCCGCTATTATCGAAACATGGTACCCTTCTAATGCTCTGCCTTGCGTTCCCGATTGTAGGCTGGTTCAAAATCGGGGTATTGCTTTATCCTTGGGTATACCCCCTTCTGAAGCCGCTAGCTTGGTTCCTCTGGGTTCCACATTCCCCTTGGGCCCGCTGATTGAAGCACTAGACAGATTTTTTGATGTTCCCTCTTACCGCATAAGTGTCGTATTTCTATTCTGCATGATGAGTACTTAACTGTAACCTCGAAGGAGTTGATTGGCGATCCTCGTCTATTTGGGACTCTGGATGATTTTCACCCCTTTCCCACTTATTCTGGCTGAGACTATCCTGGGCTTGGACTCTGTTCATTCTGGGTCCTCTACTTCATTCGCTGGAAGCCCCTTATTACTCCAGGTACGTCATTATTTGAAAGGCAGTGCATCCCTTATGGATTTTCACATTAGCTTTTCTTGGCGAGAAGTGCGTCCTTTTGGATTTTCACACAACCCTATGCCTTATTTTTGCCTGAAGTAAATCCAACTTACTCCAGCGGCTTCCTTTTGTTTTTTTTAGATATGGTTGCAAGAAAAATTGAAGTTGCTATCAGAACCACCTCCCGGAGTCATTGCTCAATATTCTCCCAGGCATTTCCTTCTACGTCAATGGCTGTACTCATTCGCGAGTCCTGATGAGGGCATTGCCAGATTTGGTGAAGTATCAGACGAGGATATTGACTTTATGTGCGCTTGGCTTCCCTTGTCTAATGTGGTCATCGATCGATCTTTGGGGTGTGTTCCCTTATGCGGGCTTCTTCAAGCCACTTTTTACATTATTGCCCAGTGTGTTCGTCAGCTGGGATGACTCAGGATGTGGTGAGGGCTCCCTTATCCTTAAGAGGCGGAGTTCTTTCTGCAGCTTTTGCTTCTCGTTATCATGAGCTCTGGAGCCAACTTCCAGTGAAAACTGTCATACCTCGCTTCGGTACTCACTCTGTCACTTCTACCAGTGAATACAAGAGATGGGTACTTAGTTCAGCATCTGACAACAGGACACGACGACTTAGGCATTTGGCTGGTGAGGTAGTAGTAGAGCATAGTTTAGCTCAATTTTGTACGCCTTTTGAGCATCATGTTTCTTTTCAAAACAGAACTAGAAAACGATGTAAATGAATAAATCAAGTTTTATTTCATTTCATGAAGTTGTGTACATTTTCGTAAGATTTCGACACACATGATCACTATTTGTCACTAATTCAATTATGCAAGCCACATTCGCTCATGGAACCAAATTTAGCCAAATTTTGATAGCATCAAACTCCTGTTACCAATCAGCCCTCTCGGGTTTTCTTGATTGGATATTTTCTCTCAAGCCTCTAATTTTTGCCCAGGATGCCTTTTTTCGGTTTTCACCCTGACGAGGCGCCCAGTTTTAGCAAGGCCGCCTTTTTTCGGGTTTCGACCCGCGGGGCATTTATTCTCTTCTTTTTATTTTATAGCCTTTAGCCATGGAACCTTTTGAGTCTATCGATGTTGATCGGTTCCTTGAATTCATTGCCATCGCTATCCAACCGAATTGTGGCTCCTTTCGATAACAACTTCTTGAGGAGAAATGGTCCTTCCCAGGTTGGTCTGAACTTTCCTCTGATATCCGGTACACCTGGTCTCATCTACTTAAACACTAAGTCCCCTTCCTTCAACGGGTGCTTCTTGACCTTCTTTCCAAAGGACCGGGCGAGTCTCTTCTGATGGATCTGGTTGTGGTAATAAGCTTTCAACCTATTTTCATCCAGCATGTTCAGGTGTTGCAACCTCTGTCGTGCCCATTCAGCTTCTGGAATCTTAGCTTCCGCAACCACTCTTAATGATTTGAGTTCAACTTCAACTGGCAGTACCACCTCTATCCCATATACCAAAGAGTATGGCGTAGCTCCTGTAGATGTTCTGATGGTTGTTTTATACCCCCATAGAGCGAAAGGCAACTTCTCCACCCAATCTTTATAGTTCTGCACCATCTTAGCCAGAATCTTCTTGATATTTTTATTAGCAGCTTCTACTGCCCCTTTGGCTTGAGGGCGATATGGAGATGACTTGTGGTGCTCAATGCTGTACTTTTGGAACAGTCTCTTTGTTTTAGCTATGAACTAGACTCCGTTGTCTGATACCACATGGTGTGGAAGGCCATACCTACAAATCAAATTCTTCTAGATAAACTTGGCCATATCCTGAGCGTCAATCTTTTTAAAGGATTCAGCTTTTACCTACTTGGTAAAGTAGTCAATGGCGATAATGATGTATCTATGTCCATTGGAGGCCGTAGGCCGAATTTCGTCAATGACATCAATTCCCCAAGCTGCGAACGGCCATGGTGACGTAAGACTGTGCAACTCTGAAATATGTAAATGCCTTAGGTCTGCGTACTGCTGACATAACTAACACTGCTTTACATACTTCGAGCAATCATTATCCATGGCAAGCCAGAAAAACCCTTGCCTCATGATCTTTTTGGCCAACGTCAAACCGTTCTTATGGGGCCCCGCATACGCCGGCGTGAGTTTCTTCCATTACCCTTTTAGCCTCTTTCTCGTCCAGGCACCTCAACAGGATGCCATCAGCCTGTCGCTTGTACAAAGTGCCAACTATACAGATGAACTGAGTAGACAACTTGCGAATCATCTTCTGATCTTTTTCTGTAGCTTCCTCGGGAAAGGTCGCATTCTCTAGATAGTTCATAATGTTGTAATACCACGGCTTCCCATCTGCTACATCTATTTTTGTTACTGACTGTGACTCGAAACTAGGTCTATCAGAGCTGGAAATCAACACTGGCTTCATGATTACCCCTTCTGGATTATCCCACATTGACACCAAAGTGGCGAGCGCGTCAGCCAATTGGTTCTCGTCCCTTGGGAAAAAATGAAATGCGCACACCTCAAAATTACCACTCAGATCTTTCAAGTACTTAACATATGGCATTAGCCTTTCTTCCTTAACAGCCCATTTACCTCGAATTTGATTGATCACCAGGGATGAGTCTCCGAATACCTCAACGCTCTTTGCCCCCAAGGCTAATAATGCTTCCAGCCCGAAAGCGCACGCTTCATACTCAGCCTCATTGTTGGTCACCTTGAACCTTAGCTTCTTTACCAAAGGGAATTTTTCATTCTCTGGGGTCGTCAGGATAACTCCTACTCCTGCCCCCTTGTTGTTCACAGCTCAGTCAAAGTGTAGCTGCCAACCTTGAACTGCAATAGCTGCCACATCCTCATCTGGGAAGTTGAACTCGTAGGAGTCCCCTTGAATTGGGTGTTCTGCTAGGAATTCTGCCACCGCACGCCCCTTGATGGTTTTTTGAGTAACATACTCTACATCAAACTCTTGTAGCAGCAATAACCACCTGCCAATTTTCCCTAGTAAGGATGGTCCTTCTTGCAAGTATCTTAAGGGATTCTGCTTCGCCACCGCTTGCACCTTGTAAGAGTGGAAATAATGTCTCAATTTCTTAGAGGCCCAAATTACCGCAAGACGGATCTTCTCCACTTCAGTGTACTCAACCTCGTACTGCAAGAATTTCTTACTCAATTAGTAAACAGCAAATTCCACCCCGTCCTCTTGGGCCATTATGGCACTTATAGAACTATCCTTTACGGCTAGGTACAGAATCAGGGGTTTACTTGGCTATAGCGGTCTCAACACCGGTGGATTCAACAAGTACTCTCTGATGGTATCGAAGGCCTTTTGGCAATCCTCGTTCCATACTAGAGGCTGATTTTTCCTGAGGAGTTTAAAGATTGGTTCACAAATCGAAGTTAATTTGGTGATGAATCTGCTGACATATTGCAATTTGCCCAAGAAACTCCTTACATCTTTTTCCTTCTGAGGCACCGGCATCTCTATGATGGCCTTAACCTTGTCTGGGTCAATCTCAATTCCCCTTTGGCTAACCACATGTCCCAGCAACTTCCCCAATGTGACCCCGAAGATACACTTCTTAGGGTTTAACCGCAATTTGTACTTATTTATCCTCTGGAAGAACTTTTCCAATGCTTCAAAGTGGCTTTCTCGGGTGGCTGATTTGATCATCATATCATCGACATATACTTTAACCTCTTTATGGATCAAGTCTTTTAGGATTTTTGTTGCCATCCTCTGGTAAGTGGCTCTTGCATTTTTATGGCCGAAAGGCATTACCCTGTACGCATAAGTTCCCCATTCCGTAATGAAAGCCGTTTTGAACTGGTCAATTATCTTATTGAGAATCTGATTGTAACCCGCATAACCATCCCCAAAGCTATACATCTCACAAGCGGCGGCGCTGTCTATCAATACATCTATGTGGGGTAACAAAAAATTGTCTTTCAGACAGGCCTTATTCAGATCTCGGTAATCCACACATACCCTTACTTTACCGTTCATTTTGGCCACAGGGATGACATTGGCCAACCAGGTCGGATACTGCACCTCAACTAGGAATTTGGCCTCGATCTGTTGGCGAATTTCCTCCTGTACCTTATCTGCCCATTCCGGCCTGAGTCTTCTCAACTTCTGCTTTACGGGTTTATGATCTGGATACATCGAAATAGCGTGTTTTGCGATTTCCCAATCAATTCCTTGCATGTATTCGTAGGTCCAGGCAAAGACTTTTTCATATTTTTTTAATATTCTCTCAAATTTTTCTCGCTCTTCAGGAGTTATAGTTGATGCTATCAGAATTTCTTTTGGATTTTCCGTGGTTTCAAGATTAAATGAGGTATCATCAGTTGAATCAATGTCAAATATGAATGGATTATGATCATGATCATGCATGAGGAAATCATCGGAAACATCGCACAAATAAGCAAAATTGATCACTTTATTAATAAAATTGAAATTGTCATTAACATCATTGAAAAGTTCAAGAATGAAAAGACAATCTAAACAAGCTTCTTCTTCTTCCTCCGCTGGTGCATCTGCTGCAGTTAACGACCCTGCGTCCCTTTGGTTCTTCGTAAGCTCCTCGGTCATCTCTTGAACGGCTTCCTCCATCTTTGCTTTCCCTTTCAGCTGGGTGATTATCATCTTCTCAGTGATCACTTCTTCGGGCATGTCATGGTCCCAAATCGTCTTACTGGTCATGATTTCTTCATCCCAAAAGCCCTCTACTAGCTTGATCAATCCAATGTCCCAGTCATAGACATTATTAAAGACCTCGATCCCTGGCATTATTCTCCCGTCTACCCATTACGGTTCAGCTTCCCCTGTGTAAGCACTTACTGCGGTTGTCGGCATAAAACTTTTCTGAATATGGGAAATTTTCATCTCTGACTTTTCACCCCTTTTTACAGCACCAGTATAACCCAAACCTCTTCTATCCTTCTGACCTTTGGTAGCAATGGCCGTTGACACCCCCTGAGACTTCTTTCCCAATCCCGCACCAGGGAGGAATGACATCTTCTTCATCATGCTCAACACTTGCGGAGTTTCTCCCATCCACTCTTCATTCTCTATCACAGCAACATGAAACCCACTGAATGGCTACCTTGCGATCTCTAGAATCGAAACCTGATTCTCTCGTGCAGTCCTTATGGTTATGACTTGACCTTCGTGGGGTATCTTTACCATTTGATGAAGTGTTGAAGGGACTCCACCCAACTTGTGAAACCATGGCCTACCCAAAAGAGCTAAAAAGTTGGCAGGTATAGGTAGCACTACAAACTCCACTTCAGATTCCACCGGCCCCGTCTTTACTATTGCTGTAAATGTGCTTGAAGCATGTCTGCGCAAGTTGTCATACGCAGTGATAGTGAGATCAGATTTGGCCAACATGTCCTCCATCACTCCAAAGCTGCCATTGTTACTTGGGGGCACACATTTATCGATGAGCCATCATCCACCATTACACAGGCAGTGTGCTTATGGTTAATCTATTCCCTTATGTAGAAAGGGCGATTATGATTGCGGCCCTCTATTGGCAAGTCAGCATTGGTAAAAATGACATTTTCCCCCGCTCCCCCTTTCACGACATCTAGAAGCTCGGCAGGCGAGATAGTTGTGGCCACAGTTGCCTCGCATAAAGCCTCCACTACCTTCTGCCTATACGATGGAGATTGGCTCAAGAGATCCCATATAAAGATTTGAGCCGGTGTCTTTTTCAGTTGCTTAACAATCAAATCTTCTTCCGACTCCTTCTCCTTTTGACCTGCTTCTGGTTCTTTAGGCCTCTCCACTTCTGGAGCTACCCTTCCGCTCCGGGTCACAGGTCCTACTTTGCTCTTCTCCTTCCCTTCGTACTCATCCTCTTCCGAACCCCACGGGTCAGCGAACTTCCTGGCACCATCATCCTCCTCTCCACTTTCATCGGTGGACCAGCAATCGATAACAGACACTAATAACCCTTCTTTACTTGTCTTAATAGTATGCACATCATTGCCATATAGCTCCCTCAATACAAATTCTTTAGATAGACCTAACCCGATCGCATTCACCGGTGGGGGCACATTGTTGTATCATGTCTTCTTCTAACCTCCTCTCTTTTCTGGGTCCGTGATCTGCTTTGAATTGATGAGATCCTGAATTACATGTCGCAAGGCTTTGCAATCATCAGTAGTGTGTCCAGTATGTTGATGATATGCATAGTACTCATTATCCTTGTGCCCTGGTTGGCCCACTATTCTAGCCGGTCGGGGAGGTAAAGGCTGCAGTTTCCCCTCCTTTATTAGTCTTCTCAACACCCACGACAAAGACCTTTCGAGGTTCGAAAAGCGTCATGGAGTAAAGTTGGTAGTTGATACTTCCGCGGTCTTTCCAGGGCCTGCCGACCTGCTAGCTCCACTAGCACCCTTCCTAGGATAACTCTCAACACTCGCTTTCTTAGTCAGGTACTCCACATCGGCTTCTATGGCGATATCCTTCAGAGATTCCCAATCTCTCAATCCCCTCATCTTCAAACCCTCCCTCAAATATGGGCTCGCATTTCTGATGAACAACCGTATTTGATCTTGAGTATCCGATTTTCTCCTCATTTACATCACCCGGTTCCTCCATCGGGTTAGATACTCATAAAAGGACTCACCTCCCTTCTGCTGCAGTAGCTCTAGGTCTTTCAGGGTAACTTCCATCCTCGTACTACAGTCGTACTGCCTCAGAAATTCCTCCGTCAACAAATCCCAATCTTCTTTAGTCCGACGATCCATCACTGGGCCGGTTAAGCTTAAGCAAAAATACTCAATCTTCTGCTTCCTCATCAGAGTAGTACCCTTCATCACCAGTGAGTACTGTTTGATGTGTACGGTAGGGTCAGAAGTACCGTCAAACTTGGGAACATCTGGCATCTTAAAGTTCGTTGGTATGGGGTCCTCTCCGTCTAACTCCCTATCTTCTGGATTCATCCCTCGACCCTTCGTCAAAGTCCTAGCCATTGCTTCAAACCTCTCTTCCATCTACTTCCAAATAGCCTCCTCAGTTTGGGGTGCCTTCCCTCTCTGAGACACGCGTTCCTCATAATCTTCATCTGAATCATCGTCTAACCCTAGGACTTGTTTACCCCTCTGAACCCCTGAAGTAGTTGCTCTAAAATGCACTGGTGGTGGATGATTCTCTTCCAATGGGTTTCCTCGGACCTCCTCCATTTCATTGCTTCTCACGGGAGGAGGTAGTGGGTTCTCTTGAGCAACCGGCCGACCCATCGTGGCTAACATGTTTATCAAACGATTTTCAAAGTCCTCAAGTCTACGGCCCACTTCCTCTGCAACTATAGCCCTGGTGGCATCAGTCCCCCTCAGTGAGTTTGCCATTTCTGAAGTAGCGTAGCTAGCTTCTGAAGTAGTATATGAATATTCTACCCTTTCTAGTGGCTCAAAAATAGAATTCCGAACTAACCGCCCTCGAGGACCTCTTGTCCACCTAGGCAGATCTATGATGGCTGCAAACACAAAAAAGTTAGAATGATGCATGAATGCGATAAAATGCATGATCGTGCTATGTGACACCCATAAATCACATGCAAGCACATAGGTCCTTCGACCCTTGTCACTCCCACACACGAGGCCATAGTCTCTTTCCTAGGCGGGATTAGCCCATGGGTCAACAGGGACCCGATGGATGCGCATGGTCCATGGCAAAAGATCGGCAGCATAACTCTCATAATTGATGTAACAAGCGCGTGAATCATGATCATTATGTATTTAGGTGATCCCACTGAATCGACATGGTCCTACCGGGGCATGAAAGCCTTTGGCTAGGTAACCGATCAAGACATTTGGATTCACCCAATACGTAAGGATCCATATAACAAGCACAGTATTCAGTTTCATATCACCTAGGGAAAGTGTTTATGTCCATTACATGAGCTTTGGCCAAAGTACTGTTGCTTTAGGGATACCCAAGCATGGTCCCTGCCGACGGGTCTAGCTCCACACGAGCATAACGACCGATCGGGTCACCATTTGATATACCATGATGGTACGAGGCTTGGGCTGGTGATTATCCCTAACACTTCCCTATATTGAGTGAACATAGGGTCGTGCTTCGGGAACGCACCGGGGCTGATAGAGGGACCAAACTAACATAATCTAAGGCTCTAATGAGATGATATGCAATTTTGAAAGAGAGAGAAATTTTTAAACTAAAACTCAATCGTAAATTTAATCAAGATACTTTCGAATTGAAGTCTCGAATATGTCTCCAGCGCAGTCACCACTGTGATGCGCACCGAACCGTGCAGCTTCCCAAAGGCCCGCTTTAGGGCGATCGGGAGAGGTTCATTGGAACTTGTAAGGTATTTACAAGTGCATTTATTTTGAGCAACAAGGAGGTTTCATGGAGTCGCCACCCAATAAAACATTAGGAAAGTTTATCTCGCCTCAGTGAGCCTAAGACGGTGCATATTATCCATTTTGGGCAAACCAAAGGGGTCTTTGAGGCATTCACCCCAATAGAACATTGGAATGACCCTCTAACCCTATGGAGCCTAGGATTGTAATTTAAGTCTTTTGGTGGGACACAAGAGGTGTCTTGGAGATCCCATTCTAATAAAACATCGAAATGGACCTCTCGCCTCATTGAGCCCAAAGACCTGAGATAGGTTCGGGACTTCTCATTTATTCGTACCTTGATTAATTTTACAATTAAGTTTTGAATTTATTATTTCACTCTCTTTCCACACGATGCAATTAATTAAAAGGCGCAATCATTCACATCAAAAGTGATAAATAAAAATAACATTAGGATAACGCCCATAAAAATAAATTACAATAAAACTAGGGGCGGAATACAACCCCCGTTGTAAATAAAATACAAATCATGCATAAATCGGGATATTCATTAATGATGAGGACGTTGGTCCTAGATATATTTATTACCAAAAAGCTATTTTTCATGTGATGATTTTATTGGATAAAATAGGAATTTGGCCCTTGATTTTGCGAAAATTGTCAAATTGATTGCTATAAAACTCTTAGCCATTTTTATTAATGCGACAAAGAACAATTTTACACAGGGAAATAAATAAATAAGCATAACAATAACAACATTAATGCAATTGATATAATGATCAATACTAAAACTAATAATAAAACTAGCAATAGTAATAATAAAAATAATAAGCAGAAAAATAAATAATAATAAACCTACAATAAATACCAAACAAATAATAATGAGGGTTAAAGGAATAAACCGGGTAGGAACCCTTGGATTTGGGTGGCCATCATCATCCTCAAACTTATAACCCATCCAAAATGATTAAACAATATCTCACAAAAACAAACAAACACAATAGTACCAAAAAATTCAGAATTAGAATAAAGTAAAAAAACTAATAAAAGAGTTTTAAAGATAAGAATGAATGAAAATAAAGAAAACAAATGAAAATTGTTTGGAAAAAATAAGGAAAGGAGTAGGGACGACCGTTCAGGCGTTACCGACGGGTGTCGAAAATGTGACCGGCAGGCAGTGAAGTGCGCTGCATACGTCCCGTCCCTCAAGTAAGGGACGGGCGTCGATAGCAGCACTGCCCGTCGGTCACCCCCTGTTTCTCAAAAAAATGGCAAAAAACAGACTTTTCACAAAAAAAATGTTTATTTTAGATAAAAAAAAAACTTAAAAGAAACACAAATAATTAAATTCAATCAACCAAATGTCAGATCTGTAATATTTACCCTCGGATTATACCTTTTTGGATGAGTGAAGGATAGTTTTCGGTCTCGCGCAGGTTCACAAAGATCGAATAAAAATCAAGACAAGAGAATTTATATTTCTTGTTTCAAAATTACAGCAATTCAAGTTTTGGAATTGATGAATTGATGGAAACAAATTAATCTTGTAACCTCAATTTGACTTGATTCCTCAAAACAAGTTTTTGAAAATAGAAAATAAAAAAATAAAAAAAATGATGAAAAGAGTTTTTTGTGGAAATCAAAAAGAACCTTGAAGAAAATACTAAAAAATTATAGTGGAAAACCCTTAAGAATTGTCCAACCCCCCAAATTGGTTTTTTTTCCCTTTATATAAAAAAACAAAATCCTTTTCCTGGTAGGACTAGGAAATTGACCGACGGGCGTCTGAAGCTCACTGACGGGCGTCGGTTAAAAAGTATCCTTTTCCAACTAGGATTAGGAAAGAACCGACGGGCGTCTGAAGCCCTCCGACGGGCGTCGGTTAAAAAGAATCCTTTTCCTACTAGGATTAGGAAATAACCGACGGGCATCTGAAACTCACCGACGGGAGTCGGTTGAAAGGGCTCGTGCAGTCATTGGCCTCACCGACGGCCCGTCTCTCGTAGTGCGAGACGGATTATCTCAGCTACTAACGGGTGTCCTTCCATCGACGGGTAAGCCGTCTGTGGAGAAAGAAAAATATTTTGTGTAAATTTCCCAATCTCCATGTTGTTTATCACTACCATATTTACGCGTTAACATTCCGCTATCAAATAACTTATACACTTTGGTCAGAATTTCTCACTTCTTAATCACTACATCATTCACATATCACATCTCAATATCCTTATGACGGGACATATTCTTAAATAATGTCAACTTGAACTCATCAGAACTATCTTACCAAATCGAGTAAACCCTATCTCCACAAATCGTTACTCCATTCCTAACCCATATCACAATTATAATCATATCATTGGTTGGGATCCAACATAGGCCTTCTTATGTAATCTACTTACATATACACGTAGAATCTTATCACCATAATATCTATTACCTCAATTTGCCAAACTACACTCATGGTAACCTACACTTTACATTTCCTCAACATCTCCACTAAACGATCTCGTACTCAAAGCACAGCCTGTCAGCCACTTTTAATTGAGTTAAATTAGAGTGCTTGTCACATACGAATAAGGGATGTGAGTGAAATGAATGTACAATGATTTATGTACGGAAAATGATGCAGATGCAATTTATGCAATGACAATTACTTTCCCATCCCCATGCTGACACATGCTTATGTTCAAATATCTCAACTAAAATGGCTGACAGATGCACAGAGTGCCACTAATAACCTTAAATCAAAACCATTTATGTCCTTTGTAACACCCCGAAATAGCCCTAGAAGAATGACAGAATTTTTGTTCAAGAAAGATTAGTGTTGTGCGTGTGAGTCCTGTCGCGAGCGCGACAAGCGTCGCGGGCGCGACAGAACCACTCCGGTGATAGGGTATTTAAATTGGCCTTTTAAGTAGTAGCTTTGTAGGAGAATGACACATGGCTTTGTAGTGAAGTGACACGTGGCAATAGATTAATTTATGTTAAGAAAGATTAAGAGTTAAGAGAGGAGATTAGGATTAATTAAAAGGAAAAGAAGATAATCATGCATTTAATGGGTTAGATAGCATTTAATAACCTAGTTAATTCTTGGATTTGCTTTGACCAAGTGCCTCTCTCTTTTCTATTCCCGTTGGTTTCTTTGCCTTGGCCATTATTCTTCTTTTCTTTTCCTTTTCCTTGAGTTTCTGCCGTTCACTTGCTTTGCCCTTTCTTTCTTCTTCCTTCTTGACATGTTTTGAGTGATTCATTTGGATTAGCTTGGAGAGGGGTTAGTAAAGCTTGATTAGGTCTCCTAAGAAGGTAAGTAATGCTATTTAGTTAGTATTGGTCTTCTTCTTCTATCTTATTTCTGTTTTTGATTTAAAGTAAGAGAGAAGAGTAACTTTGTTATCTTGAATGGTTTGTGTATGGAAGCTGTGGACAAGAGGCCCAATAAAGGCAAAGAGAAGGTCGGAGCCGAGTAGAGAGCGCGATTCAACTCCTAGAGGTAGGGATCGTGTGCGGTTTTTCTTTTACTTGTTTTGATTGCTTGTTGTGATATATGATGTTTGAATATGCATATGTTGTGGTTATATGAGTGTTAAGTGAGTTGCACATGTTTTATAGTTGTGAAGTGTGTTAGGGGTAAAATTCTGTTTAGTTGTTCATAGACCTCTGTGTATTGTATTTGACATAAGTAGAGTTACAAGACTTCAATTGTGTTGAATCAAATTGTATCTGAAAGCTAAGATCCGTAGCTAAAAATGTCTAAGAGGGAGATAGAGCTAATTCTGGGCCTATGATTCTCGAAACGGTTAAAGACCGTAACATCCCTGTTTGGGTCGGGTGACTTGAACATTATAGGTTGTTTAGATCATAACTCAAGTTGTAGAGATCCAATTGACTTGAAAATTGTCCCATTTGAACGTTAACATCCTAGGGAAGATTTGTTAAGAGGAAGTTTTGTCTAAAAATGTCATTTTGACATCCGTTTAGCCTGAACAAAATTGATGTTGTTGGGATTTTGTCTGGATCTCTGGCTCTGTCACGAGTGGTGACGACCGTGACGACTCATGACAGAGGAGGCTTGTCACGAGTGGTGACGACCGTGACAACTCGTGACTTGTCAGGAGAGGTCTGTCATGAGTGGTGACAACCGTGACGACTCGTGACAGAGGAGGCTTGTCACGAGTGGTGACGACCGTGACGACTCGTGACTTGTCAAGAGAGTCTGTCACGAGTGGTGACAACCGTGACGACTCGTGACAACCTCCACCTCTATTTTTGACCATTTTATGTGTTTTTCTTCTCGAATTGAACCCGTATTGCACCCGAACTTTAGGATAAGTTCCCATAGCATGTCCAACTCATATTTAACCCTATCAAATGAGCATATGAATGTTACCAATTGACATTATATGTAAATAATAGTATGATATAAGAGTTTATGAGTGGAATTTAAATGTTACATGCTTTTAGTTGTTGAACATGATTAATAAAGACTGTATATGACTTAAATGCCTCTAAAGTTGATGAGTTGTTTTGGAGCCTGATTACCGTTATAGTGGATAGATAAGCATGCTTATAAAGGGCTAGAGTGCAGCTGCTACATGTTGGCCTTAATTGTGCCCAGAGTTCGGAATATCTCGTGTATTCCATAGAGTCTGAGTTAATTCTCCATATGTAAGATACTGTAAACAGTATCCAGAGTAACCCGTATCCACCATGAAAGGAATTCAGGCTTATTGTTATTGCTAGTGTATAGTGAACATGAAATGATTGTATGTAGTGTTATGAATAAAAGTTAAAGTTCATGGGATTAATGCTATGTTTATATGAATTAGAGTCTATGATTTACATGATTGTGAAAATATATGCAAGAGTTGTTTTATGTATATTTTACTGGTGACTTCGAAAGAAGTCCTTTGCAATATTTTCATCCCCACTAAGCGTTATCGCTTAGCACGGATGTTTATTTCCGTGTAGGTTGACAGGTGCGGACCAGTGAGAGCGTTCATCTGCAAGTGATGGCCACTAGGAGCTGTTTTGTTATACCCTTTTTGTATATTATAGAATTAGGGTTGGTGATGTTTTGAGTAACATCATTATGTACATAGGAAGTATAGTATAAGTGGCATGTAAAAGTTAACTGTTATACATATGTATACCGAAAATGAATATGTAGCAAGTATAAAGTTTTTGTATTATGTACAGTTTATATATATGTTATAAGAGCTCTTTTTGTTGGGCCCAAATTATTCTTATTTTTTAATATTAATGTTTCCGCTACGGTATATGTACATGTATACGTATGTAGCCGCGTGGCGCCCCGATATTCCTTACCGGGGGTATGGGGGTGTTACATCCTTACTCTGCATTCCCTTAAGAAAATAAGAAATCCCTTCCAAAATTCCAACTATACGAGAAAAACTCTTTAACAAAATTTATGATGATACTGCTAATGTCCAACTTCCATATCTTTCAACAATAAACAATTCAAACAGTTAAAATACGATCTATCAGCTGTGCACGTTCTAATTTTTACACTTAACTTATACAAAACTTGCAGTTTCTAACACCAATACAGAACGAGGACATCCGCTTTGGCCAACACAAAAAGATATAGACACATTTTAAACTCTTAGTAGTCCAGAACCGACTAAACCTAAGCTCTGATACCACTAAATGTAACACCCCTCATCCACGTATAGTATACTGTATGGCAACATAGACAGTATGTGACGATGGGTGAGGAATGCTATGGGCAAAGCAAGCCGGGAACAATAATATAAGTAGAGTTACAAATTTTTTTTTTCAAAACATACAAACATCCCATAATACAAAAGACGTACACTTATACTTAGCATTACTTTACTCATTATCATTTTATTACATCTCAATTGCTTAATACAATACTAATTAAGAATTACATTAAAAGGTAGATTACAATTCCTAAACACTAGCTATTACTACGGACTGGATGGCCAGACTGTTGCGGATTGTCCTCGGCGACACGACTAACTCCAACCCCGCATGGATACACACCCATGCTAAGCACAAAGCTTAGCGGGGAAAAACACATAGTATGGGCGACTATTCACAATGGCCACTAGTCACAACACACAATAAATATCAGAATCCAGAACACATAGGTTCGCGAAGCGCAAACTCATACCATATATAAGTCACAACATACATTGTGATCACAATCTCATTGAGTTCATAATCATACACAGATCTTCACATATCTTTATCAATTCACATTTATTGTTCAGTTCACATATTTATATTCATTTAATGGCTGCTAAGTCAAAGGGGTGGATAACGAGTAACACATAGATACTTGAAGGTATTAACACTATTCTCATAACACATAGATACCCGAGGGTATCAAAACAATCTTTTGATTTTATTCCAAAAACATTTTTGCGTAGATTCGGTACAAAGGGATCACGAAGATCCAGTCGGGGGACCTGATCAGGGTCCAAATCATTCGGTAGCTGCAGCAACAGTAGCTCTATTAGGCATGCCTAACTATTCAAGACTCGACTAATGCAGGCTAATACTTACTTGTTTCTTTTAGAAATGCTCATGCCATAATATAAAATCTTTTTCAAAAGTACATACTTTTATTATAATCGCATAATAATCCGATACATAAGTTGTTCATAAAAAACAATGGTTCATATAATTATAGCAATTCATAACCTTTAATTATAATCACATTTAATTTTAATACATGCTCCACAAATTATTACAACTATAACTTGCATGGTATAGTATATCTTAAATTATACACTATGTCGCAGGTAAACCACACCAAAACTCATGTCAAATAGCTCAATCAATCATCTATTCATGGCACAGAAAAGAGTCGTGCTCGCGACTCTTGTCACGATCGCGACAAAAAGTTTGATGGCCTCTGTCGCGCTCGTGACTCCCGTCGCGCTCGCGACAGAGCCAGCCATACACGAGGAATCGCGCTCACAACCTAAGTCTCGACCGCGATAAAACCAGGTGACCTCTGTCGTGCTTGCGACACCAGTCGCGCTCGCGATAGAGTTAAGCATCACCGTCCTTTCACCTCTCACTTGCATACACATCACATAGAAACATACTTTGCATACACTTCACATAGAAACATACTTACTTTTGTCATGACCATAACTAATTTCATAAGCTTTATTTCCCTCAATTCCATGTATTACTTAAAAACCCCAACACAAGTATCTTGCACTAATCACTTTACCAAGAATTAACTGTCATAAAATAATCATATACAAGTCGTTTGAGACACGAGAGGTTCATCTCAATTTCAATTTATGCCACACTTGAAACAATCATTTAATTCATTCTTTACATTCCATAACAATTCTAAACTATAAATAAGTCTACTTAAGGCTTGAGTCATTAATGGCTCAACTGTACCTTAACTTCCGATCAAGTTTTTAAACTTGGTTTTGGACTTAGAAGAGTGTCTTAAACTTTCTATGTACCTTAAAGAGTTGAGAATCCAAACCCTGTAGTTCTACTAATTCAAAACGCAAGTTATAAAATTTAACTTCAAATTACCTAACATAAGATAACTCCGATCAATATTAAGCATATTCGAAAATGTTCGACTGATTAATCTTTTAAGTAACTAAGTCAATATTCTTATTTATAACCTCCAACACTTGTATTCAAAAGTGATAACCATTTATTTGTTCATTTCCAAACTCTAAACATATGATAAATAAGTCTCAAGTGGTCCCAAGTGTAACACCCCAAAACCACCCCAGTAGTTTGAGCCTGCCCGTGTCGGAATGTGTGTATTTTATGTGTTGCATGTGTGTGTTAAATTGGTTTATTTATTTAATTTATGTATATTAGTTGAGAAGAGGTGTTAGGATATAGTGTATGGGAGTGTATAGAAGTAAAAGTATGAGTAAGGGTTAGCCTAGAGTGTATAGCCAAGTTTGGGAGTAGGGTGTGTTAAAGGGCATGTGTCTTTTGGAGAGTTTGACATGTGGCTAAGAGGATAAGTGGGCATTTAATGAGGTTTGGTGAAGAGTGAGAAATCAGCCATTTCCCTTTGATTCCTGTTCTTCCTCTCCTCCTCACGCCGTTCTTCCTTTCTTCTTCTTTCTTCTTGCTCTTTCCTTCTTCTTGGCCCGATCTTACTTCCTCTCCTTCCCCTTGAGAAGATTTAGTTGATTAGCTTGTGGATTTTTGAAGCTTAGAGGTGAGTGGGAGTTATTGATGTCTTAGATTTCTTTCTCTTCCTCTTCTCTAGGTTTTATAAGTATATATGTATGTTTGGGTAGTTGTAAAATTGATCTTGATTGTTATGGGTTTATGGTTCAGAGGAGGCTCCTAGACCTGATAAAGGAAAAGGAATCGCTAGCGGAAGCGGAGCTCGCGATTAGGAGCTAAGGAGAGAAGGTTTGGGATTGTTCATCTTTTGTGCATTTTTATGATTTGAGTTTGATAAATGTGTTTTTGCTTTGATTGGGATTATGAGTTGAGTTGTTATAACTTAAATCGAAATTAGTGTGATATGTGATGAGAAAGAATGAATATTGTTGAAGAATTTATGGGAAATTATGTGAATAGTTATAATTGTTGTCAAAATTGCTGTTTTGGATATTCTTAGAATTAGACATGTAATTGACTTGTTTTAATTGAGATAAATGGTGATGAAGTTGGGTTTTTATTTATGTTATGAGTTGTGAATGCTTGAATTGCTGAATTTTGAGTTTTGAAATCAATTTTGGAAGTTTGGATGTGAAATTTGTGTGAAATCTGCAGAATTTGGGCGTAAGAGTTGAAAAACCCGTGTCTGTCGCGATCGCGACACTGTCGCGAGCGCGACAGAATGCGGAGGTTTCGGCCCTCGCGCCGGCGCGAGAAGTGTCGCGCCAAAGAACTCGAGAGAGCTCTCTATCGCGAGCGCGACAATTGTCGAGAGCGCGACAGAGTGCTCGAGCTCCGAGCTTGTGCGAGATTCTCTTCTGTCGCGAGCGCGACAAGCCTCGAGAGCGCGACAGAAGAGCAATCCCTACGTCCTCTCGCGACCACGAGATCTCTCGCGATCGCGAGACGAGGCGGGGAAGTGTAGCTTGGCTTCTGTCGCGAGCGCGACAGACGTGACTTCCAAATTTGATTTCTTCTCCTTTTTCTTAATGACTTAAATTCTTTTGCATGTAGTTTTCATTAAGCTTTGACTATCTTTTGCCTAATAATATATACATGTAAACGTGATAAGATTTTGCATAACCTGCTAATGTCGGATAAGTGGATAGTTAGGCATGCCTAATAGAGTTATGAGCCGCTGCAGCTATATGTACGACTTGGACCCTGATCAGGTCCCACGATTGGATCCTCGCGATCCCTCTGTCTGAATCTTTCTTAAGATTCCACGTAATAATAAATTGGAAACAAAAATAAAAAGAATGATTTGATGCCTTCGGGTATCTATGTGTATATGTGACGATACCGATACTCTCAAGTATCTATATGTACTCGTTATCCACTCATTAGGATTAAGCAGGTGTCATTGTGTTTTGTACAAGAATGCTTGAATGTGAATGCTAATATCTGAATTAAGTATGTACGATTATATGCTCATAATTGTATTGTTTCCACGTGTTTTCCGTTACCGTCACTGTGAGTGGCGGTCATGCATTGTGTGTTTCCCCACTAAGCGATTTCGCTTAGCACGGGTGTTTATCCGTGCAGGTGTGGAAGGTTTTGGTACGCATGTTCTGGGCGTGTCGCATCGGGAAGGCCAACGCAACTAGAGATGGGATGTTTTATAGTATAGGCTTTCCTTTATTTTTGTAACGGATGTAAAGTTTTGTTGGCCCTTTTGAACAGTGTATCTTGGGCCTTTGTAAATTAGTTCTTTTGTAATCTGATGTATTATGTAAAGACTTTCTTTTGGTATATGAATAAAGTATACATTTTGTTCAATGTCATTCTTCTCTGTATTAAAGTTTTTAATTATCTCCGATATGTCGCTCTATATATGTAATGTTTGCATGTTTGTACTAGTGGGATGTGACACTCCTATCTATCCAGGGAGGCCTCTCCTCCAATCTGTATGGAAGTCTCCTTGATATAGGTTGGGGTGTGACATTAGGTGGTATCAGAGCGATTGGTTTAGATGTTACTGGGTTTCAGTGTGTTAGTTAGTTGTTGGAGTTGTGTTGGCCTGATGCGCACTGCGTTTATGTTTTGTAGTTATGGAGTCCGCCCGTGGATCGCTTGAGGGGTCAGCGGAAAGTGCGAATCCCCAAGAGCAGGATCCCTCAGTTTCTGGTCCGGCTCAACCTCCTAGGGGTTATCCTGAGGTGCCTTTGGGACCAATGGAAGCGATGCTTCAGAGTATGACAAGAGTACTTGAAAGAGTAACAGCGCCTAGTGCACCTATTGAAAGGTTAAGAAAGCATGGAGCAGAGGATTTCTTTGGTACTGGTATAGATGAATCTAACAAAGCAGAGATGTGGTTAGAAAAGACAGCCAGAGTACTTAAGGAGATAAGATGCCCACCGGAGCAAGAAGTGGAGTGTGCCTTGTCTTTGTTACAAGGTTCAGCTTATGATTGGTGGAAGTTGGTGACTAGTCAACCGCAAGTTCCTGAACCGATAACATGGGAGTTCTTTGAGGATGAGTTTCAGAATCGGTATGTGACCAAAGCTTATAAGGATGCTAAGTGGGCACAGTTTCTCACTCTTAAGCAAAGAACAATGTCTGTGGCTGAGTATGAGGATGAGTTTAATAAGCTCAGTAAGTATGCGCCGCCAAGGGTCCTTACAGAAGAGTTTCGATGTCAGCATTTTGAAGCAGGCTTGAATGAATCTTTAAAAGTGATGTTAATATCATTGATGTCGGCTCCAAATGTGAGGTATTATCAGTTAGTTCAAGCAGCCTTGAGGGCGGAGCGTTCTGAGAATATATTGAGAGAAAAGGCTCAAAGGAGAAAGTCTGCAAGAGGTGGTTCTTCTTCAGGCAAGAGAGCAAGGGAGTCGCAAGGAAACTTTGCTGATGAATCTACAGTTAGTCCGGCCCCTAGAGGGAGAAGACAGGGTTCTTCTAGGGGAGCGGGTTCAGGTAGAGGAGATGGCCCTCCCCGATGTTCCCATTGTAATAGACAACATTGGGGTGAATGTCGGTGGTTAACAGGAGGCTGTTTTAAATGTGGCTCTACAGACCATTTACTTGCAAATTGTCCAAACCGATTTGGAGATTCTTCGGGACAACAGGAAGTGAGCCGAGCTGGATCTAATGTACCCCAAGGAAGTCGTAATAGGGGTAGAGGAAGGGGTCGAGGTGGACGGCCTCGAGATAGAGAAGCCTCAGAATCAGTAGATCGTCCAGTGCCATCATCTGGTAGAGCTTACGCTATGAAGGCCTGAGAGGAACAGAATGCTCCTGAAGTGATTGCCGGTAAGTTCTCTTTGCTTGATTCTGAAGTTTATGTTTTGATTGACCCGGGCTCTACCCATTCTTATGTGTGTTCTGGTAAGTTGTGGGATAGTTTGGGTAGTGAGGAGAAAATGGAATATGGGATTTGTGTATCCAGTCCGTTGGGTAAGAGTATTATGGTTAATCGGGTGTGTCGGAAGTGTCCTTTAAAGATTCAGGGTACCGAGTTTGTAGTAGATCTGATTTGTTTGCCATTCCATGAGTTTGATATTATTCTGGGAATGGATTGGTTGGATAAGCATCGCGCGGTAGTGGATTGTCATAGGAAAGTAATGGTTTTGAGGGATAAAGATCAAATGCCTGTTGTGGTAAAGGGAATTGGAAGCAGTTCTTTGCATAATGTGGTATCAGCTATGAAAGTTAGAAGATTTATCAGAAAGGGATGTGAAGCGTTTTTAGCTGTGGTTTTGGACTCTCGAAGAGGTCAAGTTAAGATTCAAGATGTTCCGGTTGTAAGAGATTTTGTAGATGTTTTTCCAAAAGAATTACCGGGATTACCTCCCGAGAGAGAAGTTGAATTGTCAGTAGAGATTGTTCCAGGTACAGCTCCGATTTCTAAGGCTCCTTACAGAATGGCTCCAATGGAATTGAAAGAATTGAAGAGTCAGTTGCAAGAGTTGTTGGATAAAGGATTCATTCGGCCTAGTGTGTCACCGTGGGGCGCTCCAGTGCTGTTTGTTAAGAAGAAAGATGGAACCCTTCGGATGTGCATTGACTATCGGCAGCTTAACAAAGTGACTATCAAGAATAAGTATCCACTGCCGAGGATTGAGGATCTTTTTGATCAGTTGAGAGGAGCCGGGGTATTCTCCAAGATAGATTTGAGGTCAGGTTATTATCAGTTAGGGGGTTAAGGAAGCAGATGTGGCTAAGACGGCTTTTCGGACGCGTTATGGTCATTATGAATTTTTAGTGATGCCTTTCGGTTTGACCAACGCGCCTGCAGCCTTTATGGATCTGATGAACCGAGTTTTCCGACCGTATTTGGACAAGTTTGTTGTGGTATTTATTGATGACATTTTGGTGTACTCTAGAGACCGTAAAGAGCATAAGGAACATCTTAAGTTGGTGTTGCAAATGTTAAGAGACCATCAGCTGTATGCGAAACTCAGTAAGTGCGAGTTTTGGTTGAAAGAAGTGGCCTTTCTTGGACATGTGGTGTCAGCGGAAGGTGTGCGGGTTGATCCTAGCAAAATTGAAGCGATTGTTAATTGGATGCCTCCGAAGAATGTGCCAGAAGTGAGAAGCTTTCTGGGTTTAGCAGGGTATTACCGACGGTTTGTTCAAGGGTTTTCAGTGTTAGCATCTCCTTTAACCAAGTTACTTCGGAAGGATGTCAAGTTTGTATGGACTGAAAAGTACCAAGCCAGTTTTGATCGTTTAAAGGAATTGTTGGTTAAAGCTCCTGTGCTCACACAGCCGGTTTCGGGTAAGGAATACACTATGTACAGTGATGCTTCGGGAATTGGGTTAGGTTGTGTTTTGATGCAAGGAAATAAAGTAGTAGCTTACGCATCAAGACAGTTGAAGCCTCATGAGCGGAATTACCCGACTCACGATCTGGAGTTGGCAGCGGTAGTGTTTGCGCTTAAGATTTGGCGACACTACTTGTATGGCGAGACGTGCAGAATTTTCACCGATCACAAGAGTCTCAAATATTTGTTAACTCAGAAGGAGTTAAATTTGAGACAGCGGAGATGGTTAGAACTTTTCAAGGATTATGATTGTATCATTGACTATCATCCGGGTAAAGCTAACGTGGTAGCGGATGCTCTTAGTAGGAAGTCTTTGTCTACGTTACTGGCTAGTCGAGGCAGATGGAGATTTGATTCTAAAGGTGCTCTAATTGCTCAACTTAAAGTTAAGCCAAGTTTGAGATCGGAAATTGCAAAGGCTCAGTTAGATGATCATGTGCTTCAGCGCGTTTGTCAAGCAGTGAAAGAGGGCAAGCAGTCTGAGTACTTGTTAGATAGTGAAGGAGTGTTGAGGCACGGTAATCGGTTATGTGTACCTAATGTGGGTGAATTAAGAAAGAAACTGTTGCAAGAAGCTCATTCATCAGTTTTTACTATGCATCCTGGTGGAGACAAGATGTATCAAGATTTAAAGCAATTTTATTGGTGGCCAGGAATGAAAAGAGAGATAACAGAATTTGTTTCAAGGTGTCTTACTTGTCAGCAAGTGAAAACCGAGCATCAAGTGCCATCGGGATTGCTTCATCCCTTACCCATTCCTCAATGGAAGTGGGATGACATCACGATGGATTTTGTATCTGGTCTCCCTATGACACAGTGTAAGCATGATTTTGTATGGGTTATAGTGGATCGTTTGTCGAAGTCTGCGCATTTTCTACCAGTGCGATTGGACTATTCGATGGACAAGTTAGCGGAACTGTATGTGGACGAGATAGTCCGATTGCATGGGATTCCGTTATCCATTGTATCAGACCGAGATCCTCGTTTTACATCCAAGTTTTGGAAGGAACTTCAGGTAGCCTTGGGAACACGGTTAAATTTCAGTACTGCTTTCCATCCGCAGACTGATGGTCAGTCAGAGAGGGTTATTCAGATTTTAGAAGATATGCTCCGAAGTTGTGCTTTAGAGTTCTCAGGAAGTTGGGATCGGTATGTGTCTTTAATGGAATTCGCTTATAATAACAGTTACCAGGTAAGTATTGGTATGGCTCCTTATGAAGCACTATATGGACGGAAATGCAGAACACCAGTATGTTGGACTGAACTATTAGAAAAGGCTATGATTGGTCCGGATATAGTACGGGATACTGAAAAGAAAGTGAGGGTTGTACAACAGAACTTGAAGGCAGCCAAGGACCGACAGCGTTCTTATGCTAATCTGAAGCGTCGGGACATTCAGTATGAAGTGGGTGATAAAGTTTTCTTGAAAGTGTCACCGTGGCGTAAGGTTCTCCGTTTTGGCAAGAAAGGCAAGCTAAGTCCACGATTTATTGGACCGTATGAGATTCTAAGGAAAGTGGGTCCAGTAGCATATCAGTTAGCTTTGCCTATGGAGTTAGCTAAATTACATGATGTTTTTCATGTATCTATGCTCAGGAGATATCGGTCAGATCCTTCGCATGTGTTACCAGTGCAAGATATTCGGATTCAGTCAGACTTTTTTTTTGATGAAGAACCGAAGAGGATTTTGGATAGAGAAATCAGACAGCTTCGGAATAAACAGATACCGTTAGTCAAAGTTCTATGGCAGCATCACGGTATTGAAGAAGCTACATGGGAACCAGAGGAAGCTATGAGATTACAATACCCTCAGTTATTCGGAACAGGTATGAATTTCGAGGACGAAATTCTGTTTAAGTGGGGGAGTATTGTAACACCCCAAAACCACCCCAGTAGTTTGAGCCTGCCCGTGTCGAAATGTGTGTATTTTATGTGTTGCATGTGTGTGTTAAATTGGTTTATTTATTTAATTTATGTATATTAGTTGAGAAGAGGAGTTAGGATATAGTGTATGGGAGTGTATAGAAGTAAAAGTATGAGTAAGGGTTAGCCTAGAGTGTATAGCCAAGTTTGGGAGTAGGGTGTGTTAAAGGGCATGTGTCTTTTGGAGAGTTTGACATGTGGCTAAGAGGATAAGTGGGCATTTAATGAGGTTTGGTGAAGAGTGAGAAATCAGCCATTTCCCTTTGATTCCCGTTCTTCCTCTCCTCCTCACGTCGTTCTTCCTTTCTTCTTCTTTCTTCTTGCTCTTTCCTTCTTCTTGGCCCGATCTTACTTCCTCTCCTTCCCCTTGAGAAGATTTAGTTGATTAGCTTGTGGATTTTTGAAGCTTAGAGGTGAGTGGGAGTTATTGATGTCTTAGATTTTTTTCTCTTCCTCTTCTCTAGGTTTTATAAGTATATATGTATGTTTGGGTAGTTGTAAAATTGATCTTGATTGTTATGGGTTTATGGTTCAGAGGAGGCTCCTAGACCTGATAAAGGAAAAGGAATCGCTAGCGGAAGCGGAGCTCGCGATTAGGAGCTAAGGAGAGAAGGTTTGGGATTGTTCATCTTTTGTGCATTTTTATGATTTGAGTTTGATAAATGTGTTTTTGCTTTGATTGGGATTATGAGTTGAGTTGTTATAACTTAAATCGAAATTAGTGTGATATGTGATGAGAAAGAATGAATATTGTTGAAGAATTTATGGGAAATTATGTGAATAGTTATAATTGTTGTCAAAATTGCTGTTTTGGATATTCTTAGAATTAGACATGTAATTGACTTGTTTTAATTGAGATAAATGGTGATGAAGTTGGGTTTTTATTTATGTTATGAGTTGTGAATGCTTGAATTGCTGAATTTTGAGTTTTGGAATCAATTTTGGAAGTTTGGATGTGAAATTTGTGTGAAATCTGCAGAATTTGGGCGTAAGAGTTGAAAAACCCGTGTCTGTCGCGATCGCGACACTGTCGCGAGCGCGACAGAATGCAGAGGTTTCGGCCCTCGCGCTGGCGCGAGAAGTGTCGCGCCAAAGAACTCGAGAGAGCTCTCTGTCGCGAGCGCGACAATTGTCGCGAGCGCGACAGAGTGCTCGAGCTCCGAGCTTGTGCGAGATTCTCTTCTGTCGCGAGCGCGACAGAAGAGCAATCCCTACGTCCTCTCGCGACCACGAGATCTCTCGCGATCGCGAGACGAGGCGGGGAAGTGTAGCTTGGCTTCTGTCGCGAGCGCGACAGTCGTCGCGAGCGCGACAGACGTGACTTCCAAATTTGATTTCTTCTCCTTTTTCTTAATGACTTAAATTCTTTTGCATGTAGTTTTCATTAAGCTTTGACTATCTTTTGCCTAATAATATATACATGTAAACGTGATAAGATTTTGCATAACCTGCTAATGTCGGATAAGTGGATAGTTAGGCATGCCTAATAGAGTTATGTGCTGCTGCAGCTATATGTACGACTTGGACCCTGATCAGGTCCCACGATTGGATCCTCGCGATCCCTCTGTCTGAATCTTTCTTAAGATTCCACGTAATAATAAATTGGAAACAAAAATAAAAAGAATGATTTGATGCCTTCGGGTATCTATGTGTATATGTGACGATACCGATACTCTCAAGTATCTATATGTACTCGTTATCCACTCATTAGGATTAAGCAGGTGTCATTGTGTTTTGTACAAGAATGCTTGAATGTGAATGCTAATATCTGAATTAAGTATGTACGATTATATGCTCATAATTGTATTGTTTCCATGTGTTTTCCGTTACCGTCACTGTGAGTGGCGGTCATGCATTGTGTGTTTCCCCACTAAGCGATTTCGCTTAGCACGGGTGTTTATCCGTGCAGGTGTGGAAGGTTTTGGTACGCATGTTCTGGGCGTGTCGCATCGGGAAGGCCAACGCAACTAGAGATGGGATGTTTTATAGTATAGGCTTTCCTTTATTTTTGTAACGGATGTAAAGTTTTGTTGGCCCTTTTGAACAGTGTATCTTGGGCCTTTGTAAATTAGTTCTTTTGTAATCTGATGTATTATGTAAAGACTTTCTTTTGGTATATGAATAAAGTATACATTTTGTTCAATGTCATTCTTCTCTGTATTAAAGTTTTTAATTATCTCCGATATGTCGCTCTATATATGTAATGTTTGCATGTTTGTACTAGTGGGATGTGACACTCCTATCTATCCAGGGAGGCCTCTCCTCCAATCTGTATGGAAGTCTCCTTGGTATAGGTTGGGGTGTGACACCAAGGATGTTCGGGTGTACTTCGGAAGGCAAAACATTATAAAAACACAACCTATACAAGGGTGAAGAGGGGCAAGGGTTCATACCAACTATAAGGCTCAAAATAAGAGAAAACACCTTCAGCAAGCAGGTTCTATCGCGCTCGCGACAAGGGTCGTGCTCGCGACAGAAGCCTCCGTCACTTGCCCTACAAAAACAGATGTACGTGACTGCTTCTCTCCCCGACTTTGTACCATCTAAATGACCTAGTAAACTCATTTTTAGCCAAAACTTCCTTATTATAAAATTTTTCTTAGGATGTTAGCTTTCAAATGCAACAAATGTCAGATCAATTGGACATCTAGAACTCCAGACCTTCCCATCTTGGCCTGAATTTATCTCATATTTTCGAAACACCTAGTCACATTTGCTTGAAGACTAAATCTCCCTCTTTCAGTGGTTGTCTTTTGACTTTCTTCTCGAATGACCTGGCAAGCCTTTTTCTAATTGACTTGGTTGTGATAGTAAGCTTGCAACCCATTCTCATCTAACATATTTAGCCGTTGTAATCGTTGCTACGCCCAATTATATTTTGGAATCTGGGCTTCAATGACTACCCTTGAAGACCTGAGCTTTATTTCAACAGGCAATACTGCTTCCATCCCATATACCAAGAAATAAAGCGTGGCTCCTGTAGAGGTTCTGACGATGGTTCTCTAGCTCCAAAGTGCAAAAGGCAACTTCTCTGCCCAACCCTTGTAGTTCTGAACCATCTTGGCCAAGACCTTCTTGATATTTTTGTTAGCAGCCTCCACTGGCCCATTGGCTTGAAGGTGATATGGAGAGGACTTGTGATGCTCAAAGCCATACTTCTGGAGTAGCTTCTTCTTTTCAACCATGAATTACACCCCACTATCAGACACAATGTGATGTGGGAGACCATGTCAAATTCTTCTCAATGAACTTGGCCATATCTACATATCAATTTCTTCCTTTCTTTTTTTTGAATTTTTTTTAGACAAGCTTTGTTCAAGTCTTGATACTTTACAAATACACACACTTCTCTTCTTGACTATTGGGACAACGCTGACCAACCAAGTTGGGTGTTGTACTTCGATAAGAAATTTAGCCTCGTTTTTGCTCGTAGATCTCTTCTTTAACCATTCCTGCCCATTCTGGCTTGAGTATTTTGAGCTTTTGCTTGACTGTTCCATGATCAGGATATGTCGGGATAGCGTGTTCGGCAATTTTACGGTCAACACCTAGCATGTTTTTGTAGGACCAGGCAAAGACTTTTTTATTTTTTTTCTTTTTTTATTCTCTAAAATTTTAATCTCTCATCAGGAGTTACATTAGATGCTATCAAGATTTTCTTTGGGTTTTCCAAAGTTCTGAGATTAAACGGAGTAGCATCAATTAAATCAATGTCAAATATGAATAAGTCATGATCATGATTATGCATAGTGAAATTATAAGAAATATCACACAAGTAAGCACAAATGTTCATCTTATTAATGAAACCAGAATTAAAAATGTCATTATTAAATAGTTCAAAAATAAAAATGAACATCCAAATAGCCAACATCTTCCTCTGCTATTGACACAAATTGCTTAAAAATCTTCTAACACCTCAAGCTCCCCTTCTCTGGATGGTGCCCCCAAGATTGGCGATGTTGTGGCTTTATAATTGCTCTATCTCTTTCTCTTCTTCCTTTAGGCTAGGCATTGATTTTTGAATGTGATCTCTTAGAGGACAACAATAGTCTATTCTATGCCTTGTGTACTTGTGATATGCACAATACCAGTCTATTCTGTGTCTAGGTTGTCCTTGACTTGGGGTAAGCCCGGCTGGCAAGGGTTGTAACTTCCCTTCCTTAATGAGATGGGTGAAGTACCAAGATAATGGCTTACCTGAGATAGTGAGGTGGCGCCGAGTTGTTCTAGCGGCTGGGACTTCTGTGGCCCTAACATTTCCCTTATTATTGTTGTGGCTACTTGAGCTTCCATTTTTTAGAGTATGCGTCATCACTGGGTCTCCACCCTCTTCAGGCACAATGTCACATTCTAGAGTAGGTCTCATTTCTTCTCTTTGCTCGACTGGTGAAACAAGTGGAACCTTGCCTCTAGGCTCAGAAGTAAACGAAAGTACCGTGGCCATCGCTGTTTGAGCCTTCCTGACTGTGGTCGGTTGAACTTGGTTAAGAGAAGTTGCCATAATCTGGGATTGAAGAGCGAGCGCCATGGCATCCATTCTTTACTTAATCATGGTCAATAACCTTTTTTCAAGCTCTTCGAACCTTCTGTCCATCTCTTGGATAACTAGGGCACGAGTTTCTTCAGTCTGTTGCAAAGGGCCAGCCATTTCCAATGCCTGCAGACGCTTTGGTAAGGATGCTAATCTTTGTCAGCCATCCCGAACTCTGATCGCTCTTTAACCTAAGTAAATGGTTTATAGTGGTTGTAAAGTCAAAGGGTTAGAATATTGTTTGCGATGCTTGGAAAAATTTATACATAGGATGACACATGCATGTAAAATTATATGCACATAATAGAATGTACACACATGAAGGAAATGTATATGTGTTTTTTTTATTTTATTTTTTACATGCATGAATGACATGTAATGGATGATCGAGCTATGCAAATGGTCATCGATGATTAAAAGATCTAGAGATTACAATGATACATATAATGTATGGAATAAATTATACACAGGATGATATTTACATGTGAAAAATAATATGCAAACGAAAAGATATACACATACATGAAGGAAATTAATTTTTTTTCTTTTTTTTATAAATATATATATATTTTTTTTTACGTGCATAAATGACATGTAATGCATGAGCATGCTGTGCAACATTCATAACCACATGCAAGCAAGTAGATCCTTTCAACCTTATCACTCCTACACATGAGGTCATGCGGTCTCTTTCCTAGGTGGGCTTGATCCATGGATTAACGGGGAGCCCACTGGACGCGTATGGTGCATGGTGGAAGAGCGGCACTATAACATTTCTTAACTAATGTGCATAGGTATGGCTTTTGATCATTGTGTATTTAGGCAGTCCAAATAAATCAACATGGGCCTATCGGGGCATAAAAACCTTTGATTAGGTGACCAACCAATCTATCTGGGTTTGTCCAATACATAGTGATCCATATAGCAAGCATGGTATTATGGTTCATACCACCTAGGGGAAGTATCTATTTCTAGTACATCATCTTTGGCCAGGGTGATGATACTTTAGGTCTACCCAAGCGTGGTCCCTGCCGACGGGTCTAGCTCATCACGAGCATAATGACCAATCGGGTCTTCATTTAATATACCATGATGGTACGAGGCTTGGACTAGTGATTATTCTTAATGCTTCCCTACATTGAGTGAATGTAGGGTCATGCTTCGAGAACTCACCGGGGCTAATAAAGGGTGAAAACTAGCGTAGATCTAAGGCTCCAGTGATATGCAATGAAATTTTGAAAAGGGACAAAATTTTAAATTAAAACTCAATGATATGTTTTACCCAAGGTACTTTCGAACCGAAGAGTCATTTAAGTCCCCAGCATAGTCGCCACTGTAACGCGCATCGAACCTCGAGTGCCCTGAATAACCCACTTTTAGGGTATTCGAGACGTTTATAAGACTTGCAAAAGATTGCAAGGGCATATATTTTGGGCAACGAAAAGGAGTTTTGGAGTCGCCACCCAATAAAACATTTGGAAAGGTCATCTAGCTTCACTGAGCCTAATACAGCGCATGTGTGTCTATTTTGGGCAATTAGAAATATTTTGGAATCCTCCTTCCAACAAAACATTAGAAAGATTCATCTAATCTCGTGAAGCCTAAGACGATGCATATACGTCTATTTTAGGCAAGCCAGAGATATTTTGTAGTCCCCACCCCAATAGATCATTGAGATGGTTCATCTAACCTCATGGAGCCTAAGACAATGCAACTTGGGCCTATTTTAGGCAACAAGAGATATTTTGAAATTCCCTTTCAAATAGAATATTGGAAAGGTTCATCTAACCTCATTGAGCCTAAGACCATAGATGGTTCAGGACTTCCCATTTATTCATACCTTGATTAAATTATAATTGAGTTTTTAGATTAAAAATTTTCATTCCATTTTCTCACTCAATTACATGCAGTAATTAGAGCGCATATAGAACACATAATAAAAGCGATAAATAAAAACAAGATTAAAATAAGTTAAATAAAAATACAATAAATTACAACGAAACTAGGGGCGAAATACAATCCCCAATATAAAATAATGCGAATCATGCATAAAACGGGGTATTCATTAAAGATGAGGACATTGGTTCCCGCATGCATATTTAAAGGAAGAACAATGTTAAGATGTTTGTTTTGCTTGGATAAAAATCAGGACATTGGTATGATTTTGTTTAAGAAAAATTCCGCTTATTTTGTATAAATCTTTTGCTATTTCCACATCATCATGCACAAAGAAAAATAATATACAACAAATAAGAATTGAAACTTAAAGTAAAAAGAAATAGGACGAGGAAAATAAACCCGATTTATGTCCCTAAATCGCCCAAATGGGATCTCCTTTCTCAACACCCCGTATTCAAAAGAAACAATTAAACTCACAAAAGTAAGAAACACGTTAGTAAAATAATAAAATAATATGACAGTGGAAAATGATTAAAAAATGAAAATTCTAAATTATAAAAAATTTTACTTTAAAAGGAGGAAAAAAATAAGGTTAAAGAAAAGAAAATGAATTAACCGAGGAAAGGGAAGAAAGATCCTAGGGACGGCCCAAATTGCGTGAGCGACGGGCGTCCCTAGGCCGATCGACGGGCAGAAGAAAGCATCCGCGATGGCCCATTGCTCGCTTGAGCGATAGCCGCCAGTGGAGCTTCGACCCATTGGTTGCCCCAGATCCGAAAAAAAAAAACATAAAATTCAACTGAAAATTGATTTTTTAGGCAATTAAGCACAAGTAAATTGATGTAAAGCAATAAAATAAATTGGAGGTCAATCTAGAATATTTACCCTCGGAATATTACCTTTTGAAGGCGAATATTGTATGATCTATTCCCTTGAATTCTACAAGGATCAATCGACAATGTGCAATTTCGAGTAATTTTCTACCGCAAAATTGTAATTTTCAAAATCAAATCAAGAAAAGAAAATTTATTTCTCTTTCTTGATATGTTTCATAGCAATTGTAAATATTAGAAAGGACAAATCAAGTAAAAACGAATTGATTTCGATTTGCCGAATTCACCTTATTTTTAAAAGGATTTAACAAAATTTTGATGAAAAATAAGAATAAAACTTTTGACAATTTTAGAGATTTTCTGAGAATTTTTCTAAATTTTTTCGATAAATTTTCCAATCTTTTACGATGAAAATTGCTAACCTCTGAAAATGAATCTTAGCCCCCTATTTATAGATTAAGATGAAAAATTCAAAAAGTTTTAAAATTTAAATTTGAATTTGAAAAATATTTACAAAATCGAATAAAAAACGCTAGATCTTGGAGAATATTTGAAAATTAAATCAAATATTTGGGAAATATTTTGGAAATCAAATCAAATCCATCAATCAAATAAAATATTTGAAATCTCGTAGAATCCATTGAAAATCCACTCAAAACCGCTGCAGATCGTCGATCGACGGGTGTTGCTCGGTGAACCGACGGGCGTCGGTCGTAGGGACATCCTCTATCATTTTGAGCGATGGGTAGTCATACAAGAGATGGGCCCAAAAGATAGGCATCGCTCGCATGAGGGGTGGGCTATCCCACGCAAATGACGGGCATCGGCGAGGGATAGGCGTCCTAAATGCGAGCGACGGGCATCGTTCCCTCGAGGGACGGGCATCCCTTATGCGCGAGCGAAAGGTGTCAATCGCACGAGGGAGGACCATTGCTCGGAGCGAGCGATGGGTCATCCCTTGATTGACGGGACACCCATCGGTCAACCCTAAAATAAGATTTTTAACTTAAATGATGGACAGCAACCTCCCGTTGCCGAAAATCCTTAATCCTTGGGAATTCAAAGGGCAAAAATCTACAACCTTCGTCCTTTTACCTAAAGACAGATACCAATATCTTCATCAAGTAACTCTGATCTGCACTGCCTCAGGACCCGATGTCTATAATATGATTGGTGAAAACTGGTTCTGAGGCACCCAATGCTTCCCAATCCGATTACCTGGGAGTTCTTTGTTTAAGAATTTCAAAACAAATATATCACCAAAGTATATCGAGAAGCGAAGTGGAAGCAGTTTTTGAATCTGAAACAGAGAGTGTTATCTATAGCAAAGTATGAGAAAGAGTGAAGTAGACTTAGGAAGTATGCACCTATAGGGGTTCTTACTGAAGAATTTTGATGCCAACAGTTTGAAGAGGGACTCAATGAATCTATGAATGTGTTGTTGATTTCCATGACAACTTTCCAAAATGTTAGCTATTATCAGATTGTGCAAGGAGCTATGAGAATAAAAAGATCAGAAAGGATTCAAAGAGAAATAGGACAAAGAAGAAGTTCCTCTCGAGGTTGTTCCTCCTTAGGAAAGAGGCCCAGAAACCCGCAAGTAGCCTTTCAAACTGAGTCTATTAGTAATCCTGCTACAAAAGGTAGAGGACATGGATCCTCTAATGTATCTGGTTCTTATAGAGGTGCAGCTGGTGGATGAGGCGATAATGTACCAGAGTGTTCTCACTGTAACAAGCAGCCATAGAGGAGAATGTAGGTGGTTGACTCGTGGATACTTTCGATGTAGAAGCACCAAACATTTCTTCGTAAACTGTACGAAAGCTTATGACATAAGTAAAGATCAGCAAGAAGCTAGTAGGGCTGGATCTAATGCACCTCTAACTGTCTGAGGCAGAGGAAGAGGGCTTAGCAGAGGTAACCAACCAAGAGATGGAGCAATATCAGAGATTGTTGATCGTCTTGCTATAGTACCAGCACAGGCCTATGCTATGAAGGCTCGTGAGGAGCAGGATGCCCCAGAAGTTATAGTTGGTACTTTTCTACTCTATGATATTGAAATGCATGCTCTAATTGACCCTGAATCCACACACTCATACATATATGCTGAAAAGTTGTGTGCTAATTTGCCTCCTGTTGATCAGTTAGTCTATGATATATGTGTGACTAGTCCATTGGGATATAGTGTTAATGTGAATCGAGTGTATAGGAATTGTCCTATTGGTGCAGGGTAGAGAATTTTCTGCGGATTTGATTGAGTTGCCATCACATGAGTTTAATTTAATTTTGGGTATGGACTGGTTGTGTAAACACTGGGTGATATTCGATTGTAGTAGGAAGACAGTAGTGCTTAGAAGTTCGAATCAGTCTAATGTGATTGTGAAGGATATTCATTCTAGTCCTTTAGTTCATATAATCTTCACTATGCAAGCCCGACGGTACTTAAAAAAAGGATGTGAAGCCTTCCTATCTCTGATTTTGGATTCTAAGCGGGGACAAGTGAAATTACAAGATATATCGATGGTAAATGAATTTCCTGATGTGTTCCCTAAAGAGTTGCTTGGTTTACAACCTGAAAGGAAATCGAACCGTCTATTGAATTCTACCTAGCACTGCTGTGACGTGCATTGACCCTCGGTGGCCCCAAAAACCCGCTTTTAGGGATTTTGAGAGAGGTTCATAGAACTTGTAAGGATTATAAGGGCATCTATTTTGGGCAAAAAAAGGTGTTTTGGTGTCACCACCCAATAAAACATTGGGAAAGTTCGTCTAGCCTCATAGAGCCTAAGACAAAGCGTTTGAGTCTATTTTGGGCAACAAGAGACATTTTTGAATTCCTATTCCAATAAAACATTAGAATGGTTTATTTAATCTCATGAAACCTAAGATGATGCATATGAGCCTATTTTGGGCGAGGCGAGATATTTTGAAATTTCCATTCCAATAAAACATCGATAATGGTTCATCTAATCTCAGAAAACCTAAGATGATGCGTATAAGTCTATGTTGGGCAATAGGAGATATTTTGGGATTCCCTTCCTAATAGAAAATTGGAAAGGTTCAACAAACCTCATGAAGCCTAAGACCAGAGAGAGTTCGGGACTTTACTCTTATTCATACCTTAATTAAAGTTATAAATGAGTCTTAAAATTAAAATTTCATTCCTTTTCTCATATAGTATAATGCAGTTGTTAAAGCGCATGATCAACCACATAATGAAAGCTATAAATGAGGCAAAATTAAAATAAAGTAAGTAAAAAGGCATTAATTTACAATAAAACTAGGGGCAGAATGCAACCCCCTAATAAAACAAATGTAAATCATACATAAAATGAGATATTTATTCGAAGTGAGGACATTGGTCCTTGAAAGAATGCTTGAAAGAATAACATTAAAGTGACAGTTTGGTTCAGGCAAAACTGGGACAATGGTCCTGTTTTATCAGAGAAAACTTTATTTCTTTATAGAAATCTTTAGGTGTTTTTTTAATAACGAGCAAAAGAAATGACATTTATAATAATGAATAAAAATTGAAGAGATTAGATAACTCAAATAAAAAAGGAGAAAGAAAATGAACCGAAGCGGTGTTTCCAAATCATCCCAGTTGATCCTCTCCTTCAAGCATCCAACATTCAACAAATTAAAGAAAACTCACAACAAATGATGTAGCATGTTAGCGAAATAAAATGTTAAAAGCAAAATAAATAATTGAAATAATAGGGAGAATAGAAATCAATTTGTCTAAAATAAATAGAAGCAAGAAATAAAAGAAGAGGAATAAAAAAATAATCAAAAAAAAGGGGAAGGATGAGACCCAGGGACGGCCAATTGCCTGAGCGACGGACGTTCTTAGGGTGACCGACGGGCAGAAGAGGCATCCTGTAATGGCCATCGGTAAGGCATTCAGCCAGTCGGTCATCTCCATATCGCAAAAAATGAGAAAAATTAACTCGAATCCAAGATTTCACATTTTTAATTCATTTTTCATGCAACAAATTTTCAATAAATTGAATAAAGCAATAAAATAGGTTAATTAAAATGAATTAGCCCAAAATGTTTACCCTCGAAATATTAATTTTCGGAAGGTGAAGTCACGTGGAGTTCCCTTGAATTCTACAAGGTTGTTGATCGAAGAAAATTATCAAAAATAATTTCTCCTAACAAAAATGGTTCTTTTCAAATAATTTGGAATTTTGAGAAGGTAAATCAAGAGAAATAAATTTATTTCACTTTCTCAATTTCACTTCTACGATAGTTTCGAATCTTTAGAAAGATAGATCGAGTGAAGAAAATTGATTTTTCTTTCTCGAGTTCCTCCTAGTTTTTTTCAAAAAGTTTTGAAAGGAAAAAATAATATGAAAAGAAAATCTTTGCTTATGAAAATCTCTAACTTCTTAGGAAATTTTTCCAATCCTAAATCTCGATCCTCAGCTTGCTATTTATAATCTAACTGAAGATAAAGCTTGCAAATTCTATGTCTCAAAGGCAACCGGGATCGTTTCCCTTGAATGTGGACCGGAATCCAAAGGAAGAAGCTAAAGCGATCACACTGAGAAGTGGCAAGGAAGTGGTACCGGGAAAGGACCAAGGTAAAAATTCTTCATCATCATCAGAAAAGGAGGAGCCGACACGGACGGTAAGTAACTCTAACTCTAGGGTAGAGGTTAATGAGAAAGCTCCTAAAAATGATAAGGGTAAGGGTCTAGTGAATCCTAAAGTAGAGGAACTTGATATTAATGGACTGCAATTTCCTACTGTGGCTAGACAGGAAAAGAAAAATGAGCAAAAGGCTAGGTTTCTAGAGATGTTTAAGAAACTGCACATAAATTTACCATTCGCTGAAGCCTTAGCTCACATGCCTAATTATGCAAAATTTATGAATGAATTATGTTCTAATATAAAGAAATTAGAAGGGCATGGAACTGTACAGCTCACAGAAAATTACAGCGCTATAATTATGAACAAGATCCCTGAAAAATTGGAAGATCCAGGTAGCTTTACTTTACCCTGTGAAATTGGTGAGGATTTTTATGGAAATGGTTTATGTGATTTGGGTGCTAGCATAAATTTGATGCCTTATTCTATTTGCAGGAAGATCAATCTTGGAGAGCTCAAGGAGACAGGAATGAGACTCCAACTTGCAGATAGGTCAATGAGGAGACCCAAAGGAGTGATTGAGGATCTGTTAGTGAAGATGGAGAAATTTATTTTCCCAGTGGATTTTGTAGTGATGGAGATGGAAGAGGACCTCAAGGTACCACTCATTGTGGGTAGGCCATTTTTAAATACAGCCAAGGTGTTGATAGATGTACATGGTCAAACGGTAACCCTAAGGTTCTCGTTTATTTTGTGGATGAAATAGATGAGTGTGTAGAGGAGGTGCAAGAAAAAGTGTGGGGAGCTGATCCAGTGAATGTGAGTTTGATACATTCATTGGAGGATGGAGAGATGGAAGGAGAGATGAAGGGAAAATCGATAGCAGCCGTGGAAATAGAAGATAAAGAAGAGGAATTGCAACAAGAAGAGCTTAATCCTAAAAAGGGGGATTCAAATTCTAAACTTAAACCTCTTCCCTCTCATTTGAAATATGTGTTTTTAGAAAATGAGCAAAAACCAGTAATTATATCTTATTTGTTGTCAGGTGTTGAAGAGAAGATGTTGCTTGAGGTGCTGAAAAAGCACAAGGGTGCCATTGGATGGGAGACATCAGATTTGAAGGGGATTGACCCTAGTTACTGCACACACCGAATTCTGATGGAGGAAGAATTTAAGCCGGTAGCTCAGCCTCAAAGGCAACTCAATCCGGCAATGCAAGAGGTGGTAAAGAAGGAGGTACTTAAACTCCTTGACTCAGGTATTATCTACCCTATCTCTGACAGTAAATGGGTTAGTCCAGTGCAGTGTGTGCCTAAGAAGGGGAGAATGACAGTGGTCAAAAATGAGCTGAATGAATTGATTCCAACACATACTGTTATGGGTTGGAGAGTCTGTATTGATTTTAGAAGGTTAAACAATGCCACTAAAAAAGACCATTTCCCCTTGCTATTTATTGACCAAATGTTAGAGAGATTAGCAGGCAATAGGTTTTACTATTTTTTAGATGGGTACTCGGGATATTTGCAAATCCCTATAGCTCCTGAAGATTAAGAGAAAATAACCTTTACTTGCCCTTATGGCACATTCGCCTATAGGAGAATGCCTTTCGGATTATGTAATGCACCGGTTACATTTCAGTGATGTATGATGGCTATTTTCCATGACTTCATAGAGAAATTTATGGAGGTATTCATGGATGACTTCACTATATATGGGGCTGATTTTGAGAGCTGTTTAGAGCATCTCGATTTAGTGTTAGGGAGGTGTGAAAAGACCAACCTAGTTTTGAATTGGGAAAAATGCCATTTTATGGCGAGAGAGGGCATTGTGCTTGGGCACAAAATTTCAGAGAAAGGGATAGAGGTTGATAAGACCAAAGTTGAAGTGATAGAAAAGTTACCACCCCCGACTAGTGTGAAGGGCATTAGGAGTTTCCTAGGACATGCAGGGTTTTACCGCCGTTTTATCAAAGATTTTTCAAAAATTGCTAAACCCTTGTCCAATTTGCTTATAAAATATGCTCCTTTTAATTTTAATAGTGAATGCATGCTAGCTTTTGAGACTTTGAAACAAAGGCTCATTTCAGCCCTAGTGATTATATCTCCGGATTGGAATCTACAGTTTGAATTAATGTGTGATGCTAGTGATTATGCAATTGGAGCAGTGCTTAGACAGCGGCGGGATAAAATATTTTGTGCAGTTTATTATGCCAGTCATACTTTAACAGGGGCACAGGTTAATTATACCACCACTGAGAAAGAGCTTCTCGCGATTGTTTATGCTTTTGAGAAGTTCAAGCCATATTTGTTGGCCACAAAAATCGTGGTCTGGTCAGACCATGCAGCTTTGAGGCATTTGTTTGCCAAGAAGGAGCCCAAGCCGAGACTGATTAGATGGGTGCTTCTATTGCAAGAATTTGATTTGGAAATCAAGGACAAAAAGGGGGCAAAAAATTTTGTGGCAGATCATTTGTCAAGATTAGAGAATGATCATATTGCGAAAGGAGAAATTCTAGATTTATTCCCTGATGAGCATATTTGTGCTTTTTCTGTATGTGAAAGTTCTATCCCTTGGTTTGCTAATGTGGCGAATTTTCTTGTAGGAGGTTTTATGCCGAAGGACTTTACATGGCAGCAAAGGAAGAAGCTGCGAGCTGATGCCAAACATTACATTTGGGATTACCCATACCATTCCGCTTGTGTGCTGATCAAGTTCTAAGGAGGTGCATCTCAGATGAGGAGAAGGGAGAGATTATCACAGCTTGTCACAGTGGAGAAGCTGGTGGACATCATGGGCTAAATAGAACGGTATCGAAAATTTTATCTTCTGGTTTTTATTGGCCTACTATGTTTAAGGATGTCCAATTTTTTGTGAAAACGTGTGATAGATGCCAAAGGGTAGGAAATATTTCTAAGAGAGATGAGATGCCCTTGACTAATATGCTTGAGGTAGAACTGTTCGATGTGTGGGGAATAGACTTTATGGGACCTTTTCCGGTTTCATACGGGTTTGAATATATTCTAGTGGCAGTTGATTATGTGAGTAAATGGGTAGAAGCTGTAGCCACTAGAACTTGTGATGCAAAAGTTGTTTTAGAATTTTTGAGAAAGAATATATTCACTCGGTATGGGGCCCCTAGAGTCATTATTAGCGATGGTGGTAAAAATTTCGTTAACCACCAATTTAAGGCTTTATTGAAAAAATTTGGAGTTAGGCATAAGGTCACGACCCCTTATGATGCTCAAGCAAATGGTCAGGTTAAAGTGTCAAACCGGGAGTTAAAGGCCAGTTTAGAAAAGACGGTCAATGCATCTAGAAAAGATTGGTACCTTAAGTTGGATGACGCTTTGTGGGCTTATAGGACAGCATTTAAAACACCGATAGGGATGTCCCCTTTTAGGTTGGTTTATGAGAAGTCCTGTCAGCTCCTAGTGGAATTAGAGTATAAGGCTTATTGGGCTACCAAATTTTTGAATTTTGACCTTGAAAATGCAGGAAAGTGCAGGGCCTTGCAGCTGAATGAGTTAGAAGAGCACCGATTTTGGGCATATGATCATGCCATAAAATACAAAGACAATACCAAGAAGTGGCATGATCGAAAGCTGGTAAGGAAGGAACCTGTACCTGGAATGAGAGTACTCCTTTATGATAGCAGGATGCGGTTATTTCCCGGAAAGTTGAAATCGCGATGGAAGGGGCCCTATGAGGTTATGGCAGTTGATAAGTTTGGAGTGGTGACATTGAAGCACCCGAGGTTTGAGAATGAATTCAAGGTGAATGGACATCGTGTGAAGCCTTATTTTGAGTCTACATTTGATAGTGCTTCCTCGATTGTCGCTCTTGCAGATCCTTGACGGTATTTAAAAGTCCAGCTACGGACTTGTTAAATGCAGAACTTCTTCTTAACTTTGTTTAGTATTGTCAAATTTGTGTTTAATAGTGAAACTATGTTTTTATTGGAGAGTTTTCAAAGTAATTGTAGCTAGAAGTTTAGAGAGGTTGATGAAATTTTTTGCAAGTGTGCAGGTGGTCACAGTGGCAAGGGATTTGGTTACCACCGTGACCAAATGAAGTTGCATTCTGGATTCTGTTTGGTACACATGTCACGGTGGCAAGGTATCTGTTTGTCACCATGACCGATGAGGAACGCATTCTAAAATGGTATAAATGGTATGTCACGGTGACAATGAATTTAGTTGTCACCGTGACCATTGGGTAAGTAACATTCTGTTTTGAGGTGTGCATGTGTCACGGTGGTGATAGTTTTTATTGTCACCGTGACCCCAGGTGGGTTACATTCTGTTTTCAAAATGGGTTATGTCACGGTGGCAATGAAATTCATTGTGACCGTGACATGATGAATATTCAATTCTGTTTTGAGAGTGTGTTAAGTCACGGTGACAACTAAAGTTGTTGTCACCGTGACCCTATGGTGGTTCAATTCTGGATTGAAAATTTTGGGTATGTCACGGTGGCAATGAAATTCATTGTGACTGTGACCCACACGAAAATATCTTTTAAAATCCCAGTTTTCCATATATTATTTCTCACTCTCCCACACATCATTCACTCTCACCGTACGTTATTCGCTCTTCTCTGTAATCTCTGTATTTCTTTTCTCTCTGTTAGGCTACCATCTCTGATAATCTACAACAAGTAAGTCATTTTTCTTTTCCTTTTTCGTTATTTTCTTTATGTTTTCCTCTGCGTGTTGTTCCCTGTTCATGCTTCTTCTCCATCGTTATGCTTTTCTTGTTTGCTTTGTCCAAATATTTGGTTTTGTCCTCTAGTATTGCTTTGAAATCTTGATGTGAATCCTCTTAATTCTTGCTTTCCTTCTTAATTTTTAGCCTTAATTCTGAACGTGAATGATTGGGAAGTAGGATTTTAGGGCGTAATTTGTGCACAACTTGGGTTGATGATTTCACTCAACTTTTGGATTGGACTTGACTTTTATCAATCTTAAACTATTTGTTATGCATTGTATTGTTGCTAATTGCCAATTTGGGAGGTTGTTAGTGCCCTTGATTTCCAATTCCAGTGCATTTAAGTGCTGCTTACCAAGTGCTTGATAAAATGTCTCTATGAACTGATTTTCCAGCTTTTGCAATTTTTAACATTTTGAAATGCAGAGTTTTATTTGCCCTGATGCTTAATTGTGCTTTAAGGTTGTCATTGCACACTCTTAACCTCTTTATGAGTTGATATCACTTTGTTAAAATCAAGCTCATTTGGAGGATGAATATGTTTGGGGTAGAATGGCTTATTTATCGATGAGTAAATTTGTGCCATTGTTTGTTTAAACTTAGATTTTTATTGAAATTGGCTGATTGTTTTCATGCAGTGGCTCCAAAAAGAAAAAGTTCTGCTCTACCTTCTAGTTCTACCAGCCAACCCCCCAGTCCAGATTCAGTGGACATTTCCAAGGTACCATTATGGGTTCCGAGTAATAAAAAGGTTCCTTATGCTTTCTTCACCAAATGCTCGTACATCCCAATGAGCTATTTGGATTTTGGATTGTTGGAGAAACTCGGAATAAAAAATGGAGTCCAGCGGCTTATCGCCAACATTGGCTGGGAGCGAGTTTTCTTGCTTAATGAGAAAGTTTATCCTACTTTGACAAGAGACTTTGTGTCGACTATCACCTGTCGACCAGGCCGAGACCTTATCAATGATCTAGGTTCTGTTTCATTCTTCTTAGACAATATAGAATATAACATTACTTTTTATGAATTTTTAGAGTATCTTGGTTTTCCACACCTAGTGCCGGATTGTTACAGTGGCTATGATAAAGATGGTGCATGGGGTACAATTAGAGACGCGGTGACTGCCACACAATATGTCTCGGGCAAAACTAATTCCCATCATTTAGACAGCCATATTCTGCGAATCCTACATCGATTTTTCTCATTATCTCTTTTAAGTCACGTGGATTCAGCAGGCCAAGTCAATCTGCCTAAAGCTCTATTTCTCGCTTGCATGGTGCGGGGTGTCCAAATTAATGGCACCACGCATGTCTGGAATAAATTTGAAGAGATGCAATGGCACCCGAAAAAAGTGAAAAAGATAACACTGGTGGGTTGGTCATAACCATTGCTAAGCGTGTCTGTCACCCCTTGAAGAAGTATAAATCCTTGCCTTCCATTGCTACAATTGATCAGAAGATGCTCACAAATATGAAGGTCATAGTGAAGGATGTGACGACAGCTGACGGCTTCCGATTGTCCACTCGTGACGAGTATCTGCAAGGCATCGAGCGAGGTCTAGGAGGCTTGCCACGCGAGAATGAGGAGGATCCTGAGGCACTAGCAGTTTTCCTCCGCACAGTATGACGCGATTATGGAGCACATTGACACCATCGCTACATCTGTGGGCACCATATCCGCGTCTCAAGCTGACATTCACTCCCAAATGGACCAGATGCTCTTGGGATTTTTTGCCTTGTCTGCGCGGTTTGATGCCCACTTTCCACCTCCGCCACCATCATCGAAGCATTGAACAGGGAGCTTTACTACCTTTTGTTTTGTTTTTTTTCTTTATTTTATTTTTCATTTTGTTTTGTAATATTGAGACTTGCTAGGGACAGCAAGTTCTTGTGTGTGGGGTAGGGGAGTAACTCTAACTTCTTATATGTAACTAACAGCATATTATGTTTGTTTATTTTTGTTTTAGCTTTTGGGTACTTTATTGTTGTTGTTTGATTATCCCTATCTTAGCTTGGCTGGCTCTTAGTTATTCCTATTGTGAATGTTTTGAACTTTAATTTGAGAATGGTTTATCTTAAAAATTAATCATAGCAAATGAGTAGTTGGAAGTTTTAGAAGCAAATTAATCTAAATCAGTCATATATCTTGTAATTTCCAATCTTTTCTGCACTATAGGCTTATTTGTAAAAATTTGAAAAATCCAGTGCGTAAAAGTTTTTAAGTGAAGGAATTTTAGGATAGTTAGAACCTTCCTCATCACCCTTCGAAACATCATAACAACTCAAGCAAGTTTAGGACATGATCTAGGCAATTTCTTTCTTTGGTAACCATTTTAAATAGCTTTTGACCTACTTGTTTACTTCATTTCCATTCCTAGCCCCGTTGAGCTGATTTAGTATGCTAAAAGCATACTATGCATTTTTCTTTGTTACACTATTATTTTACAATTTAACCTAAATGCCTTTGACTATCCTTTCTAAGAATTGGCCACTCTAGGATTGGGTCGGGATAACATTAAAAGTTGAATTAGGGTATTTATTGTGAAAATAGTGTGGGAGTGAGAAGAATTGTGAAACTTTGGCGTGTTGTCTAGTATATCGTTTAAGTTCCCTTTAATGGAGTCAAATTTGTGGTAGGAAAATAGAGGTTTTGGGTATCTCATCATAAATATAAAAATAAAATAACATATATAAAAAAAAAAAGAAGAAAAGAAAAGAAAAAGAAGTTGATGAGTTGTTGATTATTGTTAATCTTGGAGTTATTGATTATAGAAAAATTCGAGTGTGGGGAACCCTTAAATAAAAGAAGACGTATTCATATTCATGGATATTTGGGTTTGAAAGATAAATTCATTAAGGAAGCTCATCACTTTGTTTTCTTGAGGTTTAATGTATTTCATGTTTGGGGAAGTTTAGACGACCTTTGGCAACCATGAGTAAATTGAAGGTAGGTCATGGAAAATTTTTGTTCAGTTTGGGTAGTGGAATTATAGGTAGAGTCGCTGACTCTTTATTTAATTTCCTTTACTATTCTTGTTAGCCAATTACCTAACCCAACATTTCAACCTTTGAATAAGTCCTTTTGATCCTGCTCTTGATTTGAGTTGTTTAGTGGAGATGACTCTTGTGGTTCCGGTGCTAAAGGAGAGGCTTATGGTTATCCTGAGTTTTAAGTGCGAAACCTGTGTGCAAATTTACTTGCATATTCATTTTCTTTGCTCAATTGCTGGAATGCATTGGTTGTTTTGTTTTGAAAAGAGAAAATTTGTTTTGAGCCTAGCACACACACACGTGAAATTACTTGATATAAATTGATTTGAGAATTTATAACTAAGACCCTTCTGCTTAGTGCTATGACTGTTGTTAAGTTTTCGTGTTCCGAGTTAGAGTTTGAAATTTCAGGAATGTGGATAATTCATTTACTCGAGGACGAGCAAAGTCTAAGTGTGGGGTATTTTGATAACTTCAATATAGTACTTAGTTTTGATAGTGTTTTCGTATGATTTTTGTGTGTTTAGTTGTGTTTTTCATCATGTTATGTTTCCTTTTGGTTAATTTTGCTAATCTTAGTCAAATTGGAATTTTGATGCATTATAGATAGCTTTTTGATGGAGTTTGATTTGTCTTTACAGGTGTGGCTCTAGGTACCTCACGGTCACAACCAAATTCGTTGTGACCGTGACATAAAGAGGAATTGCAAACAGGAGCTGACTTACAGGGGTCACGGTCACAACAAAACTCATTTTGACCGTGACATAGAGACCCATCGAACAGAATGCAGGTATGAAGCACCTCACGGTGGAAACCTATTTTGTTGTCACCGTGACATGAAAATCACCAAGGCAGAATCAGTGCAGTATGTACCTCACGGTGGCAACAAATTTCATTGCCATTGTGACATAAATTTTTCCTGGACAGAATCTACAATTGAAGACCTCATGGTGGCAACATATTCCATTGCCACCGTGACCCCTCTCATGGGCACAAAGGCAGATTAGCGTTCTCGACACCTCACGGTGGCAACAGATTTCATTGCCACCGTGACCACTCTGACACTATATAAACGTATTTTTTTGTTTGGCTAGGGTTTCGAATTTTTTAGTTTAATTTTCATATTAGTTTTGGGATTGACGATTTTTTTGAGCTTTTCTTCTATTCTGAATTTTAGTTTTCCAAATTTTTGTCTTTAGTTTTGAATTAAAAATCAAGAATATTTCATCAGATTCATATAGTTTAATTTCAATGGAGTTTTTATTTCGGGTTTCCAGAATTTTAAATTAATTCTCCATTGAAGATCCAAAGAAGAAGATCGAAGAACATAGGATTCAACCAGGATTTTCGCCTCAATGAATTTCTGGGTTTATTCTTTCCTTTATTCTCTTGATTTTGTAATGGATCATGAGTAGTCTTTTAGTTGTTTGGGGGATCTTTGAATCCCCTACCCTTGATGTGAATTCTGAACATGTTTTGATATTCAATATATGAAAGAAAGGTTTATTTCACTGGTTCTTATTGTCAAATCATGAGATGTATATTTTCAAGTTAATTTCTAGTTTTGATGAATGATTTAATTCATGTCTCTTAATTGGTTATTGAGTTGTATGATTGAATGTCATGATCAATTATCTTCAGATTTTCTGTCATGTTTGCTGTATCATTTGGACTGCTCCGGAATGGGAATCTAGATGTGCAGGTTGCCATGGTTTAAGATTGGAGTGAGGAGTGAAATAATTAGGTTTTGGGTTGTTTGGCTCCGGAATGGGAAAGCAAACCAAACTTAGGATTGTAGACCCGTGTTTAGGCTAGTTGTATGGCTTGCTCCGGAATGGGACGTCATGCAATTAGAGTAGCTTACTCTGGAATGGGACGCTTGGGTTAAGAGTGTTACCCCGATTTCATTCGTATATGTTTCTTTATGTGTTTTGATTCATGTTTGGGTATGGCATGGATGAGTGAACCTGAGCAACGTTTTTCTATTCTGAATTCTTTGCTTGTTAACTTTTTCCATCAATTTATTTCTACCATTTATTGCAGTAATTTAATTTGATTATTTATGTTGCTTGTTTTTAGCTGTTTAATTCTTTTGTTTTTAATCAATAGATTACTAAATCAATTCAAACTTTTGGGAATTCTTTAGCATTCATTTAATTTTCTTCACTTACACACACAATTCCTTGGGTACGATAATTCGGGGTCTTAATTTTACCCCACTGTATTACTTGCCAATTCAGTACACTTGCTGAGATCGCGTTAGCTGCTATTAAAGGGTTGGTGACACAAATTAATAGGTTGGCTAATATCTTGACTGAGAGCGCAAGGTACATTGCCTATCAGCCTGAAGCTAATCCAAAGGAACAATTGCATGCTATCACATTGCGAAGTGGAAAAGAGCTAGTTGACCCAATTCTTAAGAGCGGACAAGTTGCACCTTTTAATGAAGAAAATGAGAAAGAAGTGAGGACAACACCGAGACTTTTTGCTGATCCTAATGTACAGCCTGCACAACCTACAATTCCATTTCCTCAAAGGTTAAAACAAAAACATTTAGAAAAGCAATTCTCAAAGTTTTTAGATGTCTTCAAGAAGTTGCACATCAATATACCATTTGCAGAAACACTACAACAGATGCCAACATATGCAAAATTCTTGAAAGAAATACTTTCTAACAAGAGAAAACTTGAAGATCTTGGGACTGTCCACCTCACTGAAGAATGCTTTTCTATCTTGCAAAGGAAATTGCCACCTAAGATGAAAGATCCAGGGAGTTTAAATATTCCTTATACTATTGGTAATTTGGATTTTGATAGAGCTTTATGTGATTTGGGTGACAGTATTAATCTCATGCCTTTGTCTATTTTCAGGAAATTAGGATTAGGAGAGCCTGAACCCGCTAATGTGATACTCCAATTAGCTGATAGATCCATTAAGCATACACGTGGTATAGTGGAAGATGTCTTGGTCAAGGTTAAGAAATTTATTTTTCCTGCAGATTTTGTTGTACTTGACATGGAGGAGGACAGCCAAATACCGATTCTTTTAGGAAGACCCTTTTTGGCAACAGGGCGTTCTATAATTGTTGTTGCATAAGGAAAATTAACTCTTAGGCTTCAAGGTGAAGAAATTTCCTTTAAAGTTTTTGATGCCCTTAAAAATACTTTTGAATTTGATTCTTGTTATTTTATTGAGAGTAAAGATGCCACTGTTGAATTATGTTTTGATGATGTACAGGGTTTGAATTCTTGGGATCCAGAATTTTCCACAGATTTAGAATTTGATGAGAAAACGGATGAAAAGTGCTCTTGGATAAGAACTCAGCCATTTGAAGAATTAGGACGATTATTGGAACCCACACCAAAGCCATTTATGGATGATGCTCCAGATTGAACTAGTGCCTTTAAGAAGTCTAGCTAATGACTTTAAATTTAGCGCTTTCGGGAGCAAACCCGATAAATTCTTTTTATTTTATTTTTTTTTTTTTTACTTTCATATTCGGTCCCATAAATTTTTAGGTGTTTGATTTTTTTTTAAAAAAATTAAAAAAAATAAATAAAATTTCGGCATTAGAAGTAGGAAGTATTTTATGTTTTATTTGCTATTTATGAAAAAAAAAGAAAAAAAATAATAATTTTGTCACACTGCATTTCACGGGTTAAACCTGTGAAATACACTGTGAGTTGTTCAAATGCAATTAAATTGGCGTTGAAATAAAGGGGCCCGGTGACGTTTTACATTTAAACTCCTTCTTTGCTCATTCTTTAGTTATTTTACTTCCAGTGGTCTGTTTTCTCTTTCTAATGTTCTCATTCTTTAGCTTATATCAACTTTATCTTTCTCATATCAATCTCTTGTTCATTTCCTCTTAATCCACAGTGAATCTCAATGTCAGCAACCCAAGTCAACATCACAACATCGGTTGGAGCAGACCTTGAACAACCAGTAAGTTCAAATCGAGAAGATATGGGACTATCTCCGTGATGGGAATTTCCCATGACGAGTCATGTCACTCTTTCCCTTCACGCAATTCAGGGCAGTTTCATTTCCTTCCTCTTAATTGTTTTTGTTTTGTTCATTGGGGACACTGAACATATCAAGTATTGGGGGGGAAACAGTTTCTTTAGTGTGTTTTAATGTTTTGTCACTCCTCTCATTTGTGTTTTTGTTAATCTTTTAAGCAATTTAACTGCAAATTTTCTCGATTATTTCAAGTATAAAGTCCCATGTTAAATTCTATGTGACGCCCGTTCCCTAACGACAACTAGCTCAGCTAATCTTAGTTAGAGAAGGTCGCACACACACACAGAACACATGTGGAAACTGAATAATAAAATTTCATTACACACTATTTTAATTCATGCATCACATGCCAACTACTATTAGTCACACGCCTTAGCTATTCGCATGACACACATACATGTGGGAGGTTACATCCGTGATTACTACATTATTACATGCCTTTACATATTCAAAATACATATTAACCAAATAAAACTTATACAAAAGTCCAAAATAACAAACCCCCAAACCTACACTATATACTTCCTATTGTTGACCGTACCAAAATGCGGGGGACGTCCTTTAGTCACCTCTCGTCCGTACCTGCACGGATTAGAGTAAATCCATGCTAAGCGATAACGCTTAGTGGGGAACTCATACATATAGCATATAATTTATCACACATCAGAATCATCATACATAACATGCTAATAAACATGCCAGATCAACCATTATTATATTCAATCATAAGGCATCAATTACTTATTCACATTTCCATACTTTCTTGTATCACAATCACTTCTGTTATATTTAATTAACTTTTAGCCGATTAACCAATTAGTCTTTTTGCCACTTTGCCTGCAATTCAATGACGCGGATAACGGGTATCGCATCGGTATCTCTCAGATACCAGTAATCTCATCGAGACTACTTTTTCATATTTAGCACCTTCTGGTGCTTCATATCACATTAGTACCTTCTGGTACTTTTCATCATTCCACATATAACACAATCCAGTAAGGATAATCGCATTGTGATTCCCATGGAATCAGACACATTTAACGCATGGGGCTGCAGCACTTGACCCTATAGGCATGCCTAACTATCCACCACTTGACTCGCAGGCTTAAGTTGTTAAACACTTATTCAGTTCACTTTTCACTTTACACATTTGTAATAGCACACAGCCATACATTTCATTTGCATATTCAATATACTTTCAAACTCAGTCTTCACATTTAATATTCACATAACTTATCACATCCAGAAGTCATCATAGTTGTATGCATTTGTAGTTCACTTAACACATATACATTACTTACTCATGCTGTCCTTCATTTCAGCTTAAAGCCATGCCATTTGAATGACCAAACACATTAGGATTATATTGCCAAAACAGGGTGGGTCACGGTCACAATGGATTTCATTGTCACCGTGACATATTGAAGTCCAAAACAGAATGCAAATTGGGGACATGTCACGGTCACAACCAATTTCATTGTCACCGTGATGTGTTCCCAACTCTCGGCAGAATGCAACCTGAGGGTATGTCACGGTCACAATGAATCCCATTGCCACCGTGACATATTCTCACTTTGCAAAACAGAATGCTCCCTTGGGTACCTCACGGTCACAATGAAGTTCATTGTCACCGTGACATACCAAAATCCATTAGGCAGAATTGAACTCAAGCATACCTCACGGTCACAATGGATTTCATTGTCACCGTGACCTATGCAAAAACACCATAACATGGTTATGTTTTTCAGTCCATTTCTTCCTTCTCATTAAGACTTCAAATCTCATTCTCATTTTTGGCAATTAACCCAAATACATCAATAACACATACCTGATTTTCCCTTCTTGTTTGGCATTCAATAATAGTACATATCATGATCACTTTCAAGTACTTTATCACAATCAAATTGCTACAATACGCATACAATTTAGCATCACATAGTTCATGCTCAACCTTCAATTTCACATATCATGCAATTCAGTTCAAAACCCTATTTAACCAACACTAATCACAGATTCATACAATTAGGGTTTGTTCCCAAACCTCGTCGCCTTAGCTCCTAATTACGACGGACGCTCGGCTCGCCGATTACAGCCTTTCCTTTATCTCTCTTCACTTCTTCAGCTAACAAAACAACACAGATACTCAAGCTCAAACTCAAACCAATAATATCCCATCCAAACCAGCTCAACCAAGAAGAAAGAGTAGAAGATGAGAATATGCACTTATTCACTTACCTCTTAGGTTTAACCCTTAATTCTTGAGCAACTTAACATCAATATACTTACCCTTCTTTAACACTCACTCCCACGCAAGAAAGAAAAGAGAAGAACACAGAAAATTGCTAGATTACACAAATGAAACTCTTCCCTTCCCTTAACTCACTCTTGCATGCAAAGGTGTAGGTGGCATCCTCTCAAGAAGCCACACGGAAACCACTTCCTCTAATCTGCCTCCACTTTCCATTAAATCAAGTTATTTTATTCTTAGTTAATCCTTCCTTTAACTAGTTAATCAGCCTTTAACTCATGCTTAGCACAAACATTCATAATTACCATTTAAATCCCTTAACTAAACTTCTTTCTTTCAATTAAGTCCAATCCTACACACACATGCCAAATTAGGTTAATTCTCTTAGGGTACAAATCCGGCCATGACAACTCTCCCCTCCTTAAAGAATTTCGTCCTCGAAATTCATACCTGAGTGAAATAGTTGTGGATACTGTTCTCGCATAGCCGCTTCTGGTTCCCAAGTTGCTTCTTCAACACCATGGTGCTGCCAGAGTACTTTCACAAGTGGTATCTGCTTGTTCCGAAGTTGCCTTACTTCTTTTGCTAAGATCACTATTGGCTTTTCATCATAAGTGAAATCTGACTGCACTTCCACTTCTGGTAGAGATAGCACATGGGAATCATCTGACCTATATCTTCTTAACATAGACACATGGAACACATCATGTAGCTTAGCCAAAGTCGGAGGCAAAGCCAACCGATAAGCTACAAAACCTACTCTTTCAAGCACTTCATATGGCCCAATAAACCTTGGACTCAGCTTTCCCTTTTTACCAAATCGCAGTACCTTCCTCCAAGGAGACACTTTCAGAAACACTTTATCACCTACACTGAACTCAATATCTCTTCTCTTCAAATCAGCATACAACTTCTGTCTGTCACTTGCTGCCTTCAATCTTTGCTGTATGATTTTAGCTTTCTCTTCTGTATCACGAACCAAATCTGGCCCTATGACTCTGCTTTCATTCAATTCCGTCCAGCAAATCGGTGAACGACATTTCCTTCCATACAAAACTTCATACGGTGCCATACCAATACTGGTCTAATAACTGTTGTTATAAGCAAATTCCATAAGTGGAAGATACCTATCCCAACTCTTAGAGAAATCCAAAACACACGCTCGCATCAAATCTTCCAAAACCTGAATAATTCTTTCCGATTGTCCATCGGTTTGTGGATGGAAAGCAGTACTGAAATTCAATTTCGTACCCAACGCTGCCTGTAAACTCCTCCAAAATTTAGAAGTGAATCTAGGATCCCTATCAGAAACAATAGACAAAGGTATCCCATGCAATCGGACAATTTCCCTTACATACAATTCAGCCAACTTTTCCATAGAATAATCCATCCGAACAGGTATAAAGTGAGCTGATTTCGAAAACCTGTCCACGATAACCCATACTGCGTCTTGCTGTCTTGAAGTCAGAGGCAATCCAGTAACAAAATCCATCGTGATATTATCCCATTTCCATTGGGGAATAGGGAGTGGATGCAACATCCCCTGGGGCACTTGATGCTCCGCTTTAACTTGTTGACAGACAAGGCACTTAGACACATATTCCACTACATCCTTCTTCATCCCTGGCCACCAATACAACTGTTTCATATCTTGATACATCTTGTTTCCACCTAGATGCATAGTGAAAATTGTATTATGAGCCTCGTGCATCAATCTTTTTCTTAATTCTTTATCGTTGGCCACACACATTCTATTCTTATACAGCAGTATTCCATCTTCATTCACTGAATAGTCAGTCTTATCCATAACACCAACTGACTGCAGAACTTGTTGCAATCTCCCATCACTCCTCTGAGCAACTATTAACTCATCCTTCAGAACCGGTCTTGCTTTCAACTGTGCCAATAAAGCTCCATCTGCAGAAAACCTCCACTCAATCCGCTTTAACTGTAATGCTGAAATTGACTTCCTACTCAAAGCATCGGCCACTACGTTAGCTTTTCCCGGATGATAATCCACAATACAATCATAATCTTTAAACAACTCGAGCCACCTTCGCTGTCTCAGATTCAGTTCCTTCTGTGTAAGCAAATATTTCAAACTCTTGTGATCCGTGTAAATCCTACACTTCTCACCATACAGGTAATGTCGCCAAATCTTTAAAGCAAACACTACTGCAGCCAATTCCAAATCATGAGTAGGATAATTCTGCTCATGCGGTTTCAATTGCCTTGACGCATACGCTATCACCTTCCCCTCTTGCATCAATACACAACCCAATCCGACACCTGAAGCATCGGTATACAATACATACTCTTTACCAGTCATAGGCTGTGTAAGAATCGGTGCCTCTACTAACGTCTTCCTCAACCGATCGAAACTTGTTTGACATCTTTCAGACCACTCATATTTCACTCCTTTACGTAACAATCTTGTCAACGGTGAAGCTATTACTGAAAATCCTTTCACAAACCTTCTGCAGTATCCAGCCAACCCTAAGAAACTGCGAATTTCTAACACATTCCTAGGCGGTTTCCAATTCACAATTGCTTCTATCTTAGTTGGATCCACCTTAACTCCTTCAGATGAGATCACATGACCCAGAAATGATACCTCTTTGAGCCAGAACTCACACTTACTGAGTTTGGCAAACAGCTGATGTTCTTGCAAAGTCCGAAGTACAACTCTCAAATGCTGTTCATGCTCCTTTTCATTTCTTGAATATACCAAAATATCGTCTATGAACACAACCATAAACTGATCCAAGTACGGTCTGAACACTCGATTCATTAAATCCATGAATGCAGCTGGCGCATTGGTTAACCCGAATGGCATTACTAGAAATTCATAATGCCCATAACGAGTTCTAAACGCGGTCTTAGGTACGTCTTCCTTCTTCACTTGCAACTGATAATACCCTGAACGCAAGTCAATCTTTGAGAATACCCCGGCTCCCCTTAACTGATCAAACAAGTCTTCAATTCGAGGTAAAGGATACCTATTCTTTACTGTTACTTTATTCAGCTGTCGATAATCGATACACATTCTCATTGTACCATCTTTCTTTTTAACAAATAACACTGGTGCTCCCCAAGGAGAAACACTAGGTCTAATAAAACCCCTGTTCAGTAATTCTTGCAACTGCTCCTTCAATTCCTTCAACTCAGTTGGAGCCATTCTATAGGGTGCCTTAGATACCGGTACAGTTCCTGGTACCACGTCAATTGATAACTCAACTTCTCTTATTGGTGGTACACCGCTCAATTCTTCAGGAAACACGTCAGGAAACTCTCTGACTATTGGTATCTCTTGCATCTTCACCTGTTCTCTCTTACTATCTAATACCAGGGCCAAATAAGCTTCACATCCTTTTCTCATACACCGACAGGCTTGCATAGCAGATATTACATTCACAAGAGGATTAGTGCACACTCCTCTCACTGTCGCTCAGTTTCCCTTACCATCAGAGAGTATAACTATTTTCTTTTTACACTTAACATCCGCATCATACTTAGTTAACCAATCCATACCCAGAATCAAATCAAACTCACCAAACGGTAGTTCAATCAAATCCGCTGGAAACACACTACCTTGAACTTCTAATGCACAGTTTCGATACACTCTGTTCACATTAACATTACCTCCCAAAGGGCTAGACACACATATATCATATTTTAAACATTCAACTTTAGGCATCTTTTCACATATCTTTTTATCACATACATATGAATGAGTTGAACCAGGATCAATAAGTGCAAACATTTCCACATCACAAAGTAGAATAGTACCTGCTATCACCTCAGGCGCGTCCTGATCCTCTCGTGCCCTCATAGCATAAGCCCGCACTGGAGCCTCATCAGGTCTATCCACAATCTCAGAATCGACTGCACCTCTGGACTGACTACCTCTGCCACGTCCTCTTCCTCTTCCTCTGTTCGTAGAAGGCAAGTTGGAACCACCCCTACTCTTCTCTTGTTGATTTCCTGACATCTCATAGGTATTCGGGCAATTAGCAATGAAATGCTCAGTGCTCCCACATCTATAACAAGCACCCGACACTCTCCAGCATTCTCCTCTATGCCTCTTACCACAATGAGGACACTCATGAACCTCACTTCTATTACCAGATGTTCCTCTTCCAGAACCAGATACTGAGGGAGCGCCTCGCTTCTTCCCTCTCGCTGCAGAACTGAACCCTGATTCCGCAGGTGATGCCACATGAGAATCTCTTGATCTTTTCCCCGTCTGGGAACCACCTCTATTCGCATTCTTCCTTTGTCTCCATTCTCTTTGGGCTCCCAAAGTCCTTTCAGCTCTCAGAGCTGCTTGTACAATTCGATAGTAACTTATATTCTGCTCTGTTGTTAAAGAAATCAGCAAAGCTTTAATTTCCTCAATCAACCCATCCTCAAACTGTTGACATCGCAACACATCAGTTAACACACCTTTCGGCGCATATTTGCTTAAGCGACAGAATTCTGCTTCATACTCCGCCACCGTCATAGTCCTCTGTCTCAAACTCAAGAACTTCTTCCAATTTGCCTCTCGATGTGCTTTAGTAATATACTTGTTCTTGAATTCTTTTTCAAAGAACTCCCAGTTTAATGGTTCAGGAAGCATCGGATTCTCCAGGACCAGCTTCCACCAATCATATGCAGGACCTTGAAGTAATGACTCCACACACTCAACCCACTGATCTGGAGGACATCGTATCTCCTTAAGAATCCTTTCCACCTTCTCAATCCAGTACTCTGCTTTTTCTGACTCATCTAACCTTGTTCCAGGAAATTCCTCCAAACCATGCTTCCTCAAAGATTCTATTGGGGCTCTTGGCGCCATCATACGTTCCATCACTCTCGCCATATCTTGTGTCATTTTCATCATGGCTTCCATAGGCCCAAATGGAATCTCATTCCCATAGCCAACTGATCTAGACTGCCCAGACCCTGTCACCTCAGCTTCACGAGGGTTCACACTTTCGGCAGACTCCTCACCGGTATGCCTTCCAGAATCCATCTTACTACACAAATTAAACAAGGACTTCCGCATTAGGTCAACAAACTATACACATCTTATCTACCCAATTCCCAGAAAAGACTCAACCTAGGCTCTGATACCACAACTTGTGACGCCCGTTCCCTAACGACAACTAGCTCAGCTAATCTTAGTTAGAGAAGGTCGCACACACACACAGAACACATGCGGAAACTGAATAATAAAATTTCATTACACACTATTTTAATTCATGCATCACATGCCAACTACTATTAGTCACACGCCTTAGCTATTCGCATGACACACATACATGTGGGAGGTTACATCCGTGATTACTACATTATTACATGCCTTTACATATTCAAAATACATATTAACCAAATAAAACTTATACAAAAGTCCAAAATAACAAACCCCCAAACGTACACTATATACTTCCTATTGTTGACCGTACCAAAATGCGGGGGACGTCCTTTAGTCACCTCTCGTCCGTACCTGCACGGATTAGAGTAAATCCATGCTAAGCGATAACGCTTAGTGGGGAACTCATACATATAGCATATAATTTATCACACATCAGAATCATCATACATAACATGCTAATAAACATGCCAGATCAACCATTATTATATTCAATCATAAGGCATCAATTACTTATTCACATTTCCATACTTTCTTGTATCACAATCACTTCTGTTATATTTAATTAACTTTTAGCCGATTAACCAATTAGTCTTTTTGCCACTTTGCCTGCAATTCAATGACGCGGATAACGGGTATCGCATCGGTATCTCTCAGATACCAGTAATCTCATCGAGACTACTTTTTCATATTTAGCACCTTCTGGTGCTTCATATCACATTAGTACCTTCTGGTACTTTTCATCATTCCACATATAACACAATCCAGTAAGGATAATCGCATTGTGATTCCCATGGAATCAGACACATTTAACGCATGGGGCTGCAGCACTTGACCCTATAGGCATGCCTAACTATCCACCACTTGACTCGCAGGCTTAAGTTGTTAAACACTTATTCAGTTCACTTTTCACTTTACACATTTGTAATAGCACACAGCCATACATTTCATTTGCATATTCAATATACTTTCAAACTCAGTCTTCACATTTAATATTCACATAACTTATCACATCCAGAAGTCATCATAGTTGTATGCATTTGTAGTTCACTTAACACATATACATTACTTACTCATGCTGTCCTTCATTTCAGCTTAAAGCCATGCCATTTGAATGACCAAACACATTAGGATTATATTGCCAAAACAGGGTGGGTCACGGTCACAATGGATTTCATTGTCACCGTGACATATTGAAGTCCAAAACAGAATGCAAATTGGGGACATGTCACGGTCACAACCAATTTCATTGTCACCGTGATGTGTTCCCAACTCTCCGCAGAATGCAACCTGAGGGTATGTCACGGTCACAATGAATCCCATTGCCACCGTGACATATTCTCACTTTGCAAAACAGAATGCTCCCTTGGGTACCTCACGGTCACAATGAAGTTCATTGTCACCGTGACATACCAAAATCCATTAGGCAGAATTGAACTCAAGCATACCTCACGGTCACAATGGATTTCATTGTCACCGTGACCTATGCAAAAACACCATAACATGGTTATGTTTTTCAGTCCATTTCTTCCTTCTCATTAAGACTTCAAATCTCATTCTCATTTTTGGCAATTAACCCAAATACATCAATAACACATACCTGATTTTCCCTTCTTGTTTGGCATTCAATAATAGTACATATCATGATCACTTTCAAGTACTTTATCACAATCAAATTGCTACAATACGCATACAATTTAGCATCACATAGTTCATGCTCAACCTTCAATTTCACATATCATGCAATTCAGTTCAAAACCCTATTTAACCAACACTAATCACAGATTCATACAATTAGGGTTTGTTCCCAAACCTCGTCGCCTTAGCTCCTAATTACGACGGACGCTCGGCTCGCCGATTACAGCCTTTCCTTTATCTCTCTTCACTTCTTCAGCTAACAAAACAACACAGATACTCAAGCTCAAACTCAAACCAATAATATCCCATCCAAACCAGCTCAACCAAGAAGAAAGAGTAGAAGATGAGAATATGCACTTATTCACTTACCTCTTAGGTTTAACCCTTAATTCTTGAGCAACTTAACATCAATATACTTACCCTTCTTTAACACTCACTCCCACGCAAGAAAGAAAAGAGAAGAACACAGAAAATTGCTAGATTACACAAATGAAACTCTTCCCTTCCCTTAACTCACTCTTGCATGCAAAGGTGTAGGTGGCATCCTCTCAAGAAGCCACACGGAAACCACTTCCTCTAATCTGCCTCCACTTTCCATTAAATCAAGTTATTTTATTCTTAGTTAATCCTTCCTTTAACTAGTTAATCAGCCTTTAACTCATGCTTAGCACAAACATTCATAATTACCATTTAAATCCCTTAACTAAACTTCTTTCTTTCAATTAAGTCCAATCCTACACACACATGCCAAATTAGGTTAATTCTCTTAGGGTACAAATCCGGCCATGACATTCTATTAATCATAACTAAAAATTTATAGGAGTATCTGATTTTTGCTAAATTTTGCAACCTCATTTCTAGTGTTATTCCTTTTTACTATTGTGTGTAATCCTTTGAACATGTGATTTAGGAATTCCTTTGTTTTTAAGAAAATTTTGCTGGATTTAGAGACTTTAAGAAAGTTAACTTTGCACTGAAATTGTAATGAGGTTTTACTTCCTTTCAAACCCATGTCTAATGTATGAATTTTGAGATACCCCTTTGAGACCATCAGTTACTCGGGAAATACATTTTATGTACTCCTTTGAGATTACTGGTTACTAGGGAAATACATTTATTTGTACCCCTTTGAGACCATCAGTTACTGGAGAAATATATACAAGTACCCCTTTGAGATTGATTGGTTACTGGGGAATTATCTGAAACACTTAAATCTGTTTCACTCAAGTTACTTATCAAATGTTTCAATATTTAAAAAAAAAAAAAAAAGAGAATGATAAGTATTCCTTGTTTAATTTGAGTAAGGAGTTAATCTTCAATCTTAGTTTCTTTAACTAGCATTATTTTCTTTAAATTTTGGATATTTATGAATTTTTGTTCATTTGGTTACATGATCAAATTAGTAGGAATTGATAATGCTAGTGAGGTTTGTATCCTAGTGTTAGAACATTGAGACTCTTATTTATTTTGGTTATGATTTTTGTGAGTATAGATGGGCTATTATATTTGATTTTGTTGAGAAAATTTCTTTCTTTTTGCTTGAGGAAAAGAAAAATCTCAAGTGTGGGGGAGTTGTTAGTATGTGATTTTATAATATTTTTGTAGTATATTTAGGATGTTTTTGTTTAAGTTTAATGTTATTTTATTGATTTAATATCGGTTTTTCTTATGTTTTTGCATTTATTTTGAATGATTATGTTCATGTGTTAATTATGTGTTTTTGTTTAAGATTTGGGTGACTTAGATTAATTTTTAAGATGATTTGTGCTTAATGGGACAGCAGCTGACCAAAGCTGGGACCAAACTTACAACTAAAGCAAGGTCCAGCTTTGGTCAAGAGCAATTCTTGAGGAAGAAATTGACGGAAGAGGCAGAGGCTTACCAAAGATGGGACAAAAGCTGGAACCAAAGCAAGCATCAACTTTGGTAGAGAGAAAGTAACTGACAAAAGCTGACACCAAAGCAAGACCCAGCTTTGGTCGCAGCTTTGGTCAGTAATCTGATGTGTTTTTAATTCCTTATTTTGACAGATTTCTAATTTAAGGAGGACTCTTAAGAAGGGATTAAATGGGGGGATGACTGCGCATTTAAGGAGAACATCTCTTAACCTATTTTTGAGGGAGAAAACACGAGAAAAAACACGTTGATCGTGGGAAAAGCAAACAAGATACAGCAGACAAAGGAAGGAAGAGACGATTTGTTGTAGCCAACTTCAGATCCCGTTCTTCTTCTTCCTCTGTTCCATCTCTGATTGTGTTCTTCCTCTATTCTTCTCCTTTCTTTATTTTGTTTATTTTTCTTTGGCTATTATAATGAACTTGATGGATTTTAGTTGTGATTTGGGATTTAATTTTATTATGAACTAATTCCATAGTTAGGGCTATAGTGGATCTTGATTTTGAAATTATGTAATCTATTTTGGGTTTTATGCATGAGATTGATTTTATGGTTTGAGATTATTTTTTTATTGTGATTAATGCTTGTTGAAATTGATCAATTCAACATGAAACTAATCAATTAATTTACTTGACCAATTGGATTAATTGATGGATCAAATGAAACATAACTTGGATTGAAAATATGAATGATCAAACTTATTTTTGTCCTTGTGGTTTTTGATTTTTATCAAGGTTTTTCCATTGAACTTAATGATTTCTAATTTTAGTTCTTTTACTTTATCAATTGGAAGAATTAAATTGAGATTAGGGTTAAAATACCATGATCATTGGATTTTTATTAATTTAGGGAAAAATCACCATCTCATGTGAATTATCATTCTTTTGCATAAAAATCTAGAAAATTACATAGTTGAGAAGTTAAGTGAAACCCAAGTCCTAACATTCATCATAACTATTAATTCTCTTCTTAAAATTAGTGTTAAATTAATTAGTCATTTGTTAGCATAGTTTAACTTAGTTTCATCCTCAAGTATTGTCTGTCTAAATAACATAAGAATTCTAAAGTTTTAGTAATTGTTGGGTTATTCCCTGAGGATGATATCTGGACTCACTATCCTTTACTACTTGCACCGACAGAGTATAGTTGCTCTTAGATTTAGTTTATTTTGCCCGTGTCATACCAAATGATCAATATTCCCTACGAGGGGGAAGTAGTGGCAATTCGCACTGCAAGAGAGAACCAGTTGTCGGTATTGGAGATCACCAGATAGCCCTTTAGCGGATTTCATGTCGCTGTGATCAATGGAGAGGAACGCATCGAAGGGAGCCCTCAAGTAGTGAACATGATGAAGAGGATGTCTTTCCTCCCTAGGGCCGGTTTAGGCAAAAGTTCTCAGGGGCCACTGACTGTCATAACTGCGAGAGGTTAGAAGGATAGGAAGGGCCCTGGATATGAGGGCAGTACAATGAAGAGCAAGGGGACAACAAGTGGGATCCCTCACATCAAGGACAGTTTTGTGCCGGCCGCGTCATTATGCGCATAGGCAGGGGAAGCCGAGCCTTAATGGGTGGATGGAAGGATTGTACTAGGATTTGAGGTCCTTAATGATATTTTCAATTAGGACATTGGAGTGATCAAGCCAATTGAGGGTTATTGGGATGAAGAAATCATGACCAATGGAATGATCTGGGACCGAGAATCACTCGAAGAGATTATCACCGAGAGGATGGTGGTTGCCCGAGTGAAGGGGAAAGAGAAGATAGAAGATAAAGCTGCATGAAAAATAGAGTAAAGCTACACAAGGGGCTGCTGCAGTGCCTCTGAAATGCAAGTTTGACCCACAGCTGCCGCCTGTAACATCTATATCGGCAGAGAAAGAAGAAAAAGATAGTTTAGACTTTCTTTTTGTACCTAAACTTTTCAATAATCTTGATGAAATTTCCAGTTCTATTAATAATATGAACAATTTTGATTACTTGTACGATGTTTCTGATGATTTCACCATGCATAATCATGATCATGACTCATCCATATTTGATATTGATTTGACTGATGCCACTCCATTTAATCTCGAAACTTCAAAAAACCCGAAAGAAATCTTAATAGCATCTAATGTTACTCGTGAAGAGAGGTCAAAATTTGAGAGAATTTTAAGAAAATATGAAAAAGTCTTTGCTTGGACCTATAAAGATATGCCGGGAGTAGATCGTGAAATCGCAAAACATGCCATCCCAACATACCTTGATCACAAGCCAGTCAAACAGTTAGGAGGCTTAGGCCAGAAGGGGTAGAGAAGGTGAAGGAAGAAATTCACAAACAGATCGAGGCCAAGTTCTTGATTAAAGTGCAATATCCGACCTGGTTGGCAAATGTTGTCCCGGTAGCCAAGAAGAATGGCAAGGTACGCATATGTGTGGACTACCGAGATTTAACTAAAGCTTGTCCAAAGGATGACTTTTCGCTCCCCCACATTGACGTGTTAGTAGACAGCGTAGCCTCTTACATGATGTATAGCTTCATGGATGGTTACACAGGCTACAATCAGATTCTTAACAAAAATAGCTGATCGAATCAAGACAGCTTTTATCACTGAATGTGGGACATTCGCTTACAGAGTAATGCTATTTGGGTTGAAGAATGCAGGCGCAACCTACCAGAGGATGGCCACCAGAATCCTCGACGACTTGATCCATAAGGAAGTAGAGGTATACATGGATGACATGATGATCAATTCAGCCACCAGAGAAGGTCACTTTAAGGCTCTAGAGAAGTTCTTTTAGAGGATCAGTAAGTATAATTTATGATTGAACCCTAAGAAGTGCATTTTTGGGGTCACTTTAGGGAAACTGTTAGGACATGTGGTCAGCCAGAGAGGGATTAAGATCCACCCGAACAAGGTCAAGACCATCAGAGAGATGTTAGTGCCTCAAAAGGAAAAGGATGTCAGAAACTTTTTAGGTAAGTTGCAATATGTCATTAGGTTCATCGCTAAGCTTACTTCAATTTGTGAGCCAATCTTCAAGTTGCTCAGAAAAGACCACCCAATAGCATGGAATGAAGATTGCCAGAAAGCTTTTGACACTATTAGGGAATATTTACTAAACCCCCTAGTTCTGAGGCCACCTCAACTAGTCAAGCCACTTATTCTATATTTAGCTATAGAAGATAGCTCTGTAGGTGCCATAATGGCTCAAGAGGACGAGGTCGGAGTGGAGTTCACAATCTATTACCTTAGTAAGAAGTTCCTTTCCTATGAGGTCAAGTATTCAAAAGTGGAAAAGATTTGCCTTGCAGTAATCTGGGCCTCCAAGAAGTTAAGACACTATTTCCATTCTTACAAGGTACAAGCGGTTGTAAAACAGAACTCTCTTAGATATCTGTAGGAAGCCCCATCGTTGTTAGGGAAATGGGGAGATAGTTGCTGTTATTATAAGAATTTGATGTTGAGTACATCACTCAAATGACCATTAAGGGGCGTGCAGTAGCAGAGTTTTTAGCTGAACACCCTATCCAAGGGGATTCGTGTGAGTTCAATTTCCCAGACGAAGACATTGCAGCTATCACAATACAAGGCTGGCAATTACACTTTGATGGAGCAGTAAATAGCAAGGGGGAAGGAGTAGTAATCATTCTGATGACCCCAGACAATGAAAAACTCTCGCTAGCTAAGAAACTGAGATACAAGGCCACTAACAATTAAGCCGAATATGAAGCTTGCACATTCGGGTTAGAAGCCTTAATAGCTTTGGAGACAAAGAGCGTAGAAGTATTTGGAGACTCATTCCTAGTGATCAATCAGATTTGGGGTGAATGGGCTATTAAGGAGGAGCGACTAATGTCATATGTGAAACACTTAAGGGATCTGAGCAACCAGTTTGAAGTGTGCACCATCCACTTTGTCCCGAGGGATGAGAATTAGTTGGCTGATGCGCTTGCAACCTTGGTATCAATATGGGATAACCCAGAGAGGGTAGTTATGAAGCCCATTTTGAACTCTTGTTCTGAAAGGCCCAGTTTTGAGTCTAATCGCATCATGGAGGTTGAAGTTGTGGATGAGAAGCCATGGTATCATAACATCAAGAATTACTTGGAAAACACAACGTTCCCAGAGGAGGCTAGTGAAAAAGACCACAGACTAATCCGTAAGTTATCCACCTAGTTCATCTGCATAGACGGTGTGTTGTACAAACGACAAATGGCATTCAATTGAGATGTCTGGATGAGAAAGAGGCCGATAGGGTAATGGAAGAAACTCAAGTTGGGGTTTGTGGGGCCTACATGAACGAACTAACACTGGCCAAGAAGATCATGAGGCAAGGGTTCTATTGGCTTACCATGGTTACAAACTACTCCAAGTATGTGAAACAGTGTCAGCTGTGTCAGCAGTATACATATTTGAGGCATTTGCTAGTTTCAGAACTACATAGTTTAATGTCATCTTGGTCGTTCGCAGCATGGGGAAAAGACATTATAGGAGAGATATGCCCTACGGCCTCTAATGGCCATAGATTTATCATAGTTGCTATTGACTATTTTACCTAGGTAGAAATAGAATCATTCAAGAAGGTCGACACCCGGGATATGGCCAGTTTATAGAAAAGAATCTGATATGCAGGTACGGTCTCCCACATCACGTTGTGTCCGACAACGGGGTCCAATTCATGGCTGAGACAAAGAAACTGCTCTAGAAATATGGTATCGAACATCACAAGTCCTCTCTGTATCGCCCACACGCTAACGGGGCAGTAGAGGCCGCCGATAAGAATGTTAAGAAAATTTTGTCCAAAATGGTGCAAAATTACAAGGATTGGGCAGAGAAGTTGCCTTTCGCACTCTGGGGCTACAGAACCACAATTAGAACGTCCACAGGGGCCATGCCATATTCCTTAGTATATGGGATAGAAGCTATATTGCCAGTTGAGGTGGAACTCAAGTCTTTAAGGGTAGTCATGGAGGCTCAGATCTCGAAAACTGATTAGACACAACAACGATTGCAGTAATTAAACATGCTGGATGAGAATAGATTGCTAGCTTATTATCACAACCAGGTCTATCAGAAGAGGCTTGCACGTTCATTTTAGAAAAAGGTTAGAAAGCACCCGCTGAAGGAGGGAGATTTGGTTTTCAAGCAAATGAGACCAGGTGAGCCGGATATACGGGGAAAATTCAGACCGATATGGGAAGGCCCTTTTGTCCTCAAGAAGTTGTTATCCAAGGGAGCGGCAATTTTGTCAGATAGCAATGGGAATGAATTTAAGGAGCCGATCAACATCGACAGACTTAAAAGGTTCCATGGCTGGAGACATAAAAATCAAAAGAAGAGAATAAATGTCCTGCTGGTCAAAACAGAAAAAAGGCGGCCATGCTAAAATTAGGCGTCTCGCCAGGGTGAAAACCAAAAAAGGCATCTTGGGCAAAAATTAAAGACCCGAGAGAAAATGTCCAATCAAGAAAACCCGAGAGGGCTGATTGGTAATAGGAGTTTGATACTGTTAAGATCTGATCTAAGATTAGATGTAGTTTTGTATTGTAAATCCATGTTAAATGTTGATTATGTATGGTGAAATCATATCGAAATGTACACAATTTTGCAAAAAGGAATAAAACAGAAATTATTCGGACCACATGATCATTATTGTCCAGTTATTTCATAAAAAAAACATCAATTACTACAGAATGCATGTAAATCTAAACTATGCTCTGATGCTGCTCTTGCCGGCTAGATGCCTAAGCCGATGGGTCTTGTTGTCAACGGCAGGGCTAACCACCGATCTCTTGTAGGCACTAGTGGAAATGGTGGAGGAATCTCTAATAGAAGGTGGGATGGTCTTCACCGGAAGTCCGGCCCAGAGATTATGATACCTGGATGTGAAGTACAAGGATAAGACACCACCCTGAAAAGCTGAAGGGAGTCTCACGACATCCTAAGTTAGCCCGAACTGTCGAGTAAAATGCGCAGTGATGTAAAAAGTTTCCTCATAAAGCCCGCACACTGGGATGCACCTCGAGGAACCGTTAACGATCACAGCAGTAAGATGGAGCCAGGAGCTCATAAAACTAATGTCCTCATCTTCCATTTCACTAAATCGAGCAACACCCTCATCAGGGGAGGGAAAAGCGTATAATCGCTACCGGGGTAGGAAATACCTCAAGGAATACTGGCCAATCACCCTCAGAGGGGGCTCTGATAAAAGTTTCAGTTTCTCTTGTAGCCAAATCTACAAAGCAAGAAATCAGAAATGAAAAAATATATAAAATAAAAAATAATGATAATAACATAAGAAAGAAAAATTATTAAGAAAAAGCCGCCGGAATGGGTAGGGTCCACTCCAGGTAAAAATAAGGCATAGGGTCATGTGAAAATCCGAAAAGGCGCATTTCCCGCTAAGAAAAGCTAGTGTGAAAACCAACAAGGGGCGCATAACCTTTGAAAATAATGACGTACCTACAGTAATAAGGGACTCCCAGTGAAAGCAACAGAAAGATCGACACAGACAGAATCCAAGCCCAAAATGGTCTTGGCTAGAATCAGGGGAAATGGGGTCAGCCCGAGATGGATCCCGTCCACTATCCGAAACAGCCTAACGTCGCTAATCAGCCCGCCAGAAGTCACAGTCAAGTATCGGGAAAAACAAAACAAAAGAATGACGCCCGCTTGGAACAGAGGAATATCTAAAAAGTCCTCCAGAGCTTCAATCAGTGGTGTCCAAGCATAGGTAGAGCCTAAAGGAACTAGCCCGGCAACAATAAAAGGAGGGATGCTCAAAGCCATCGCGATATCTCTCGTGTGAGTCAATCCACAACGTGGAAGGCAGGGTAAAGGGCTGGGAGGAAACCATGCACGAACGATCGCAGCAAACTCTTCAGGCAGGGGGCATAATTCTTGATAAGTAAACCCGAACACATGAAAGTGGGGGTCCCAGAAGCGGGCTGTAAGACTCTTATAACACTATACTATACGTACGGTGACCGGATGTCTCAACTGTCCCGTTGTACTAATGCCACCATGATATGTTACAGTACATAGTTCAGTAAAAAAAATTTTGCATTTAAACATCCAATGATACAGTAAAACAATTAATAATAATACAACAACTAATACATAGGACTATTGAAAACTCGTACCTATATTACACAAACCTAACATGTACCATCTATTATGATCATATGCATGCCATGTCTATGCTACTATTTACGTTACCTGCCACCTTTTCTCAATCAACAATCATATGTCGGCCACTTCACACTTCCTATTTCTCATAACCTGCACGCTGTTACAACACTACGTGCTAAGCATTAAAATATCCAGTGGTGGATATATATCCTAAACTTTCCATCGAAGATCACACATGCATGCATACACACTTAGGATTACCTTTTTACCATTTTCATTTAATCCATAATTGTCTATATTTACTTTAGTCTTTTTCTTTTTAATACTATTATTATGGTTTTTAATTACCAAAAATACTTTTATTATTATCGTTATTATGATAGTTAATACTATAATTATTCAATTGTCATTCTCTTTTTCTATTCTTACCCTTACCTTTTATTTTAAACATTTTCATTTAACTATAGATTAACTTTTAAAATTCACCTACTTGTAACACTTGTTCATTATTAATCCTTAGACTTCTATTTGCATTACTTTAATTTTTCCTTAATCATTCCAGTTACGTATTACCTAATAATTTTCATTGTTCCATTTTCCTTTTATCATTGTCAATTCTGTCATAATATATTTACTTTCTATTGTCTATATTGCTTATACATCTATGTTTGTTAGTTAATTATAATTATTGATATAAAATTTACTTTATAATTTTATTTACATTACGGTCACTAATATAATCAAAATTCATATTTCATTATCATGATTATTAACTTATTTCCAATGTTTTTTTATTACAATTACTATTTACATGCTTACTCATATTTCCTATCCCTACACTCATTTTTCGGGTTAATTTCACTGGTAGTCATCGAACTTATACCAAAATTACGCAAAAGTAACTAAATAATTTTTTCATTCAAAAAAGTTATTGAACTTAAAACTAATATACACAAAAGTCATTATGAACGGATTCCGATCCCCGGAAAATCTAGCTGCTTAAAATCATTTCACTGATGGTCATTGAACTTATACCAAAATTACACAAAAGTAACTACATAATTTTTTTCTTTCAAAAAAGTCATTAAACTTAAAATCATTATACACAAAAGTCATTATTAACAGATTCCGGCTAGATTCCGGTTACTGAAATCCGTTTATAATGACTTTTGTGTATAATGGTTTTAAGTTCAATGACTTTTTTGAAAGAAAAAATTATTTAGTTACTTTTGCGTAATTTTGGTATAAGTTCGATGACCATCAGTGATATCAACCCCCTCATTTTCCTTACTTTTAATTAATTAAATTTCAAACTCTATCATTACTATTATAACTAATATCGGTACCATATTTCGATTAAGATACTTAATCTAATTTAATGTGCATTATAATTCAATTCACATTCTTGTTAACATTATTATTATTATTATTATTATTATTATTATTATTATTATTATTATTATTATTATTATTATTATTTTTGCCAATGCTAACATTTATTTTATCATTTATTTTCATATATGTATACTTACATTATCATTTATATTATTATTTATTTACTTATATTATATATGTTATATACATATATATATATATATATATATATATATATATATATATATATATATATCATTATTATTATTTTTCTTACATTTTACAGTACCATAACTCACCGTATAATATAAACCATTACTATTATTATCCTTGTTCTCATTAACATTGTTATAAATATTTACATGAACATAACTATTAACCCTAACATTATTCTCATTATTACTAGACTATTAATTTTCCCAATAATATTTTATCACCAATCTACACTTATTTAACTTATAAATTATACTTAATTCTTTAATTTATATTCCTGCTATTCTTTTACAGTTTAATCTCTAGACTTTTATTAAATCTACAATATTACTACTAATCTAATTTAATTTTTACATATTTGCTCATTTTATCTTTTCATTTCTTTATTAGTACTAACATAACAAATTTTCATTTTAAATCCTTCAACTATATTAACATTCCAATAATTATCGTTTTATTATCACTTATTTATAATCATGCCATTAAATAACTTTATTATTACATTTATTTCATTATTTAGCATGCAAATTACGAATTAGTCCTTACAATATTACTCTAAGGCTAATTTACTCTTAAGTCCTTTTTAATTTTTTTAAAATTACAATCTTACCCTTCAATTACCATATATTTACAAGTATGCCATTAAGATTATTTCTTTCTTACTTTTCACATTAATTCCATTTCTTATATGTAAAATTCCCATTTAATCCCTAAGTGTCATTTTTGTATCAATTTACCTTTTAGTCCTTAATTCACTAATATTTTTACTTAATTTAATATTTAATCACATATAACTCTATATTTCCCTTTTTAATTCATTCTTATACATAATTACTATTTTGCCCCTATTATTTTAAAATCTTTATATTTTAGTCCTTCTTTACTCTATATTACTTTATTAATATTCATTCACTCATTTTAATTCATTTTCTATTATTTTGACATACAATCTATTATTTAATCCTTAAAAACTATTTTTGTGTCAATTTATGCTTTAATCCTTATACTATTATCAATTTACTTGCTTTACCAATTCATTTTCTATTTTCCCTGATTAATCTTATTAATTCCTTATAATTAAGTCCCTTGTTATTCTATTCCTCATTTAAATTTCCATCTACTTACTTCAATTCATTTCTTTAGCATTTTAAAATCCATTTTCATAATTTTGCCCCTAGTATCAATCCGGTAAAAATCTCCGAATCGAATACACGGGACGTGGACCCCACAGATCCACTACATACATTTTAGTGTGATTTTGAAGAATCACCCATACATTCCATTTCATTTCATTTCAATATTTGAACATTCCAATATTTAGTAGACTGTCATTGGCCTACTTAAACGAGTCGCCATGACTTGTACCGTGGTGTGGAATCCCTATGGCTAGCCAACTATATCCAGAACTAGATTAACTACCAGACCACTATTAAGGGCAATTAAATCATTCATTCACTTCGATTTTCACTATAACAGTTACTTAAAATAAATTATATTATTAATTAACAAAACATTCCATTTAACACATTTCCCATTAACATGTAATTCATTCTTTTTCTACCAATACATCCTCATTTCATTATTTAATTAATTCTAATGTCATTCATGTCATAATTTCCTAACTTACCATACATATTATTATTTCCATCATAAACATAATATATCATTATACTCTAGAATATTCAAATGTATTCAATTTATTCCAAGTACATTATAATATACTCAATTTCTATTAAATATTCATTCTTTACCCTAATTTCATTGGCATACCACATAAATAATAATTCAATTATTAATATAATATATTATTATTTTCTAAAATTTTTTTTTTGTTCAATTAATTCCAATTAAATCAACATACACTGATTATACCTTACATATTCATTTTATATCAAAATATTTAACCATTTTCCATTTTACACTATAATAACCCTAAAGTTACTATTCGGCCTACACTTATACTTCATATTCCATTTTTGTTTTTTTTTTTACTCAATTTTCATTCATTTCACTACAATATATTTACAATAATATATAATTATACTTAATTTGAATTAAATCATCAACTTTACTTGAATTACCTTTAGAAATCCATTTGGCTCACTTAATCTTTCTCTTCTTATTTTATTTTATTTTTATTCTTTCTTTTCTCATTTAATTATATTTCATTTCATTTAGCCTAAATATACATTTTAATTACATTTTATCATAACATATATTCTATATAATCTAATTAACCTACTCGACCATCATTAATTTTTCATCTTCAATATTTACTTTTCACATCCTTATTATTATTTAGGTTAATTCCCACCTTAAATTACAAGTATACACCATTAATTCATATATATCCAAAGTATGCACGAATTTCCTTAGGTATACCATTCGGCCAACATTATACCTTCCCTTTAAATATTATTTGTCATTTCTTTAATTATTAATTTAATCATATTACATATAATTAATTATGAATATACCATTAATTCAGCTAAAACATCATGTATACCTTAATATACTGAAGGTATTCTATTCGGCCAACATTATATTTTTAACATACAATTTATTTTTCTCCACTTTAATCATTCTAAATGTTATATTAAACTTCCATAAACATGTCCATTAAGTTTATTTCAATTAAACATGCATAAATCATACACACACTATATAAACATAAACTAAAAACATACAAAATAAATGGAAAGAATGGGATATTGTACCCACTAACCTTAGATTCATTTTCTCCACTCCTTAATCTCTCTTTCCTTTGCCTTAGACCCTTGAAACACCACCATCTCTTTATACATCCTTAAGTGGCCAAATTCTCATTTTTAGGACATAAACTTGAACACTTGATTTTTCCCATTTATTTCACTCCAAATGAGCCTTTGAGACCATCATTAATGAAAAGAAGGGATGCATTTTACTTAGGGAGGTGGAATTTGGTGAGAACTTTGGAAGAAGAAAGAAGAATTTGGTGGAGAAATGGAGAACTTTCATTCGGCCAAGAGAAGTGAGGAGAAGGCTGGAGAGAAATCTAGAACTCTATTGATTTTTCAGCCTTAATTAGGGTTCTTAGATGGGCTTGGGCTTGGTTCAACCAATTGGGCCAACCCAAAGCGCATTAGGGTTATTAAGCCCATTTTTCAGTCCAAAAATTATTTTCATCACTTTCCAAGTTCAATTTCTTCCCACATCAATTCCATAATTCATAAAATATATTTATTAAGCTCCTCATAAAATTTCAGCCCAATTGGAGACCATTTCTTGGTCCGGTAATTTCCTACCAGTCCGATAATTCAGTTTTCTGTCTCACCGTAAAATTTATTTTTGAATACCATTTGATTCTTCATAATTTTTCAAGTAAATCCATACTTTCAGATAATTATTCTGAGTTTAGCAACATCAATTTGAGCTCAATCAACTTTTAGTCAAACCGGTCAACTGGTCCAACCGGTTCGATTCCTTGGTTGGATCGGTTCAGGTCATTTTTCATGCTTAACTTTCTTTTTACTCTTAATAACTTATTAGACTTTGATTTCATCTCAATCGGGGCCTCTATCCGGTCCGATTCCATTAAACCGGTCTGATTCACTTATTTTTCAGTATTGTCATAAAATTTACTTGTTATCACCAAATTGTTCTACTCATTATTTTGAGTCCATCCATGCCTTCAGATAGCTTTTCAGATCTCATTTACTATCATAAAAGTCCAGTCAAACCAAAAGTCAACTCTTTCATTATTTGAAACGGACCGACACTTTTTTCTTATTTTTGACTTTTGGGGACCAATTTGACCTCATTTTCACTCTAAATTATACCATCAGATTCCTTATAACTTATATTTCCTAATGATCCAATAAAATTATTTTCTTCATCAAGTGATACTATTCACTCTGGTGTCACTATTCACTGCCCAAAAAATTACTATTCACGAAAGTAGCTATTTTGGGCCATTCACGGGCTGTAGCCAAAAGAAAGTTTTGATCTATCCTAACTCTTCTTAGGAATTTAAAGCCAGAAAGTGGGGCTAGGGTAGTATTCTCCCAAGTTCGGGGATTATCCAGAACTCGGTGCATCTTAGTGAGAACAATTGCGAACATTCTCTTGATATTACGGCCAAAAATTAAATTTAATAAGAAAAGAAAGGAAGAAAAGAGATAAAAACCTGAGAAAGGAAGCTCTACTTGAAGTCCAGGGTGAAGAAAGCACGAATCTCAAGGAAAAGATGAGAATTTCAATCAAGCCACGAGGGACGGGCTGCCCGTCGCTCGGTCTCCAGAAGGGTAGCCCGTCGATCAACCTTGTGGGGCCACCTTTTGGGTTTTCATCTGCATATCCCATGCATAAACATTTTACGTATATTTTGGTCATGTTAATTTCACATGAAGACAAGTTTGGGGAAAAGGGGTAAGTCATGCACGGAAAATCAAGAGGCAAAGTGTTCAGGGAGTATTGATTTATTATTATTTCAGGAAAAAAAGAAAGAAGAAAAGGAAAAAGAGATATTTTGATCTACCGACGGGAAGCTCGTCACTCGGTTATCCGACGGGTATCCCATCGGTCACGCGAATCCTATAAAAACCATTCCTTTTCGCATCCGTTCATTTCTTTCTTCTTTTTCCTTTTCTTCTTCCCCTTATTCCTCGCAAAACCGACGCCCTTCACCGATTTTTCCCCATTTTTTTGTTCATTTATGACCCGTTTTGCGCACCACTTGCGCCAAAATGATCCTTGCACTGTCACACACATTTAGGACTAAGTTTTGTGCAAATTCGGTAAGTTTTTTTTCAGTACATTTCGTTGACTACCGAGTAAGTATGTCACCTTTTTCTTCTACCTTTTCTTCTTCTTCTTAGTTAAATTTTCATGTTAGATGCATGATAGGCATATATTCTCTCAATTAGGACTGAATTCTGCCTATTTGTTTTTGACATTTCGAAACTAAGTGTAAACCATGTTGATTATGATTAAAAAATAGAAGCAAATGATGATAAAATAAAAAAAAAAGAGAGAGAGAGAACTATGGACTTGTGAACCTGCCCCCATCTAACTGAATTTTGGAACCAAATTGGACTAAGTTGAACGCATAATCACTATATGAAATAAAGTGCAATAATGAAATTATTGCTTGGGGCCTGAGGCCTGTCCCTATAGTTGCGTTTCTTGTGCAGGATGTTAGGCACATCCTTATCGGGATGCTACTTAAATTTTTTTAGAATTTTCTGGATAGGCACATCCTTGCGGGGATGCTACCAAAATTTTTTGGGTAGGCCCATTTTAGCCGAAATGCTGCCGAAATTTATAAAACTTTTTAATCTTTTGATTAGCTTACTTGTGATGGTAATGCAAAACTAACTTTCATTCTTTTCAGGATGCCTCTACGACACAACGGCCCTCAGGATCCGGCCGATCCTCAAGCTCCCATATGGATGAGCGACGAGGCTAGGGGGAGATTCCAAGCCTTGGTACATGTGCAGTTTCGCGTCAACTGCTTCATCCCTAAGCCATTTCTGCAGAGCATGGGGAAGCTCAACGAGGTCGATACCTTAGTAGCAGTGGCAGGATGGACAGAGTTTTTATGGCCCTCATTTCAGACCCATCTTGAGGTTGTCAGGGAGTTCTTGGCCACTCTTCATTATGTTGGATTCTAGAGGTCGAACACGAAGGAGGGGGTCATTTAGTTTTGGGTTAGAGGGCGCCATCATAGCATCACGCGCCGGACTTTTATGGAGGCCATGGGGCTTCCTCACGGGGATAACGTGATGATCCCCCAGAGAGCTATTAAGAGGCATCATTAGGAGGTTATTGCCATGCCAGGTGCGCCGTATAACCACAATACGGTGAAGAGTACAATGCTCTCATCTCAAGCGCTACAGCACATACACAAAGTTCTCGGTAGTTCGTATCTAAGCCAGGCAGGTAACTCAGGGTCTGTGAATGGAGTTAAGATTTAGAGCTTGTGGGTGATGGCGGTAGGATGGTGCCTTAACATTAGCCACGAGATAGTGGTTAACTTGGTCAGAGTCTCACGGGTGATAACCCTTATAATATGGGCTGGGGGAGTGGTTACTAGCCTACTTCTGCACTTGGGAGTTGATCCTAACAGCTATGGACCTACACTTAATGAGAGTATTTATGTGGAGGCATATGCGGCTCAGACCATGGGTATGATTGCACAGGTGACTAGCTATCCACAGGAGTATCGGACTAACATGTTCTTTGTTTCTTGTAAGTTTAACTATTTTTCTTAGATTTGGGAGTTAAAATGGAGCAAGCAGAGGTGATTTGAGGACATTACTCGGGTTTGTCTCTTTATCTAATTTCCTTTTATTATAAATTTGATTTTTTATTGTAAATATTATTTTACCCCGCTAATATAAAAATGTCTAAATATTTATACAAATAGATTGGATTTGCCTAAATAAAAATGGGACCAATGTCCTAATTTTCAATCCAAATAAACTGTCACCTCTGAACGTTTTCTCTTAAGTATGCATGCGAGAACCAATGTCATCATCTTCAATAAATATCCCATTTCGTGCATGATGTGCATTTACACTACAAAAAAACCCAAATTAGTGATGGAAATTAGCGACGAAAACTTTTCCATTGCTAATTAGCGACTGATTTGTGACGAAATTAAGAATTAGTCATGAAATACTATTTTTTTAATTTTAGCGACAGAAAAAAGAACATTCGCTAAATTTTGGTGGCAATTTATGGCGCCTTTTTTGCGACTATACAATTCGTCGCTAATTTTTGCAACTAATTTAGCGACTAAAAAATTCGTCGCTAAAATAGCGACGTCAATTTCAGTCGCTAAATTTGTAGAAAATTTTAGCGACTTTATTTGTAATGGATTTAGCGACTAAACTTGTTGTCACTAAACACACTTGAATTAGCGACAGAATAGTGACCGATATTTCTATCGCTAACAAATTTTCAAATTTTTTATATATGAAAATAATTTTTGGAAATTAAAGTAATACGTTAGCGATGGAATAATCCGTCACTATTTCGTCTGTAAAATTAATTATAATTGTAACATCCCAAAAATGGCCTAGTAGAAATTGCATGTTTAATTGGAGGTATAAAGGGGTGATTTGGTAATTGGTTTATGAATTGGGATTTATGTTAGGAATTATAAGAGTTTGTTGAGGGTATAATGGTATTTGTGTAAGTGACTAGAGGATAAAAGAGAAAGAAAGTCAAAGAAGGAAAATGAGGTCCAATAGAATTGTGACATGTGGATAAGTGGGTGAGTGCATTAATGGGGATTTGAAAGGAAGAAGAGAGAGGGAGAGCAGGAATTGTTACTTCACGTCGAAGCCATCTGCTGTTTCCCTTTGTTGCACACTCTCACGTTCTCTCTCTCACTTCCTTTACTTCTCCATTTCTGCTCTCAATCTTTGCATGTGGGTGTTCTTTAAAACTTGAGTTAGGGTTTTGAGATAGATGTATTCTAAGAGGTAAGTGGTGGTTGTTTTATGGCTTGATTCTTCTTCCTCTTCTTCTTCACGGGTTTGGTTTGGGATTATATGGTTTATTCTGGGGTTTAAAGTTTGATTTGCATGGGTTAATTGAGCTGTTGTTTTTGTTGGTTTGTGAAAGAATCTGAAGAAAGGAGAAAGAGTAAAGGAAAGGAAAAGATTAGATTTTGAAGCTAGCAGGTTGAACTCCATTTCCAGGTTTGGGAGCTTTGTGTTTGGATGTGTACGTTTGAGAGTGGTTGTCTATTTCTCTTTGGATCTTGGGTTGATATGTGATTATTTGTCATTTGTGTGTGTGACGCGCGAAGAACCCCGATGGCCCCGAACAGCCCTCCTTTAGAGGCTTTCAAGAAGAGTGAGGTTCGTTGACAACTTGCGACGAATTGCAAGTGTGTCTATTTTGGGCAACAAAGAGGTTTCACGGAGTCGCCACCCAATAAAATATTGGGAAAGTTCCTCTTGCCTCGGAGAGCCTAAGACAGCGCATGTATCCATTTTGGGCAAACCAAGGAGTCTTGGAGGCATTCACCTCAATAGAACATTGGGAATGACCCTCTAACCCTTGGGAGCCTAGGATTATTAATTAAGTCTTTGAAAGGGACACAAGAGGTGTGTTGGAAGTTCCAATGAGTGATCGAAAAGACCTCTAGCCTCATTGTGCCCAAAGACCAGAGTTGGGTACGGGACTTCACATCTATTTCTACCTTGATTAATTTTACGATTAAATTTTGAGTTTATTAGTTCGCTTGCTCTCCACACGATGCAATTAAAGACGCAAGTATTCATGTTAAAAGCATTAATAAATAAATAAATAAAATAAAATGAAAATGGCTACATAAAAAATAGAGTACAATAACACTAGGAGCGGGATACAACTCCCATCTGTAAAAGTGCAATACATACATAAATGGGAGAATTCATTCACTCTGAGGACTTTGGTCCCGCATGCATTTATTATAAAAATGATCTTTATTGTGATGTTTTTTATTAGATGGGAAAATAGGACATTGGGTCCTTGAAGTTATAAAAAACTCAATATTAATTAATATAAATCATTTGTCTATTTTTTTTTAACGCGGGATAAAACAATTTATCGCATGCATAGAATAATTAATAAACAAATAAATATTAAATAATCAAATAAATAAATAAATGAACGAATAAATAAGGGATGAGGGATTAAACCAAAAGAAGTCCTCCCAGCATGGAAAATCTCCCCTCTAGCTCAAAGCATTCAAGAAATAAACAAAATCTCATAAGATAAATCAATAAATGTTAATATTAACAAAATCAAAGCATGGACAAATATAATATAAATTAAAACTCAAAGCTGAGATAATAAAAAAACTATCGATAAAAAAACAGAAGAGAAAATATTTGAAAAATAAGAGAAATAAATAATAAAGAAGAATAAATAATAAAAGAAATAAGAGAATTTGGAAAACTGTAGACAGAAACCAGGGACGGCCTTACTTGACTGATCGACGGGCATCTCTAGGGGTGACAGACGGGCTACATACCGTCACCCAACTGAGAGACGGGCTCAACAATAGTGACTGGCGAGCAATAACGGCGTCATTTACGCACCGTCGCTAAACTAAGAGACAGGCGTCGGTGGCCTTATCGCCCGTCGGTCACTACTGTTCCTCAAAAGGATAGCAAAAACCAACTTTTTCTCAAAGAAAGTAATTTTTCCACCTCAAAATTCAAAAATAAATGCAAATAATAAAAAAATAAGCTAAATGAAATATATGCCCAGAATGATTACCCTCAGATTTACCTTTTAGAATGGATATTCTGAAGATTTGAAATCCCGCACGCTTCGTGACAAATGGGTGAAAACCAAGAAAATGAAATTTAGATCTTTTTCTTCTTGATTTTCACAAAAATGGTCAACTATTGGAATAAAATTTAGTGGAAACTAATCGATTTTAGCTCCCTCGAATTAATTTGATTCACCAAATCAAATAAAATGAAAAGAGAAATTTTGAGAGATGAAAAGAGTGCGAAAATGGGTTTTTTAGGTAGGAAAATAGCCAAATTCGTCCAACCCCAAAAACAGGTGAAGAAAAGCTTTTTATAGTTTTGAATGACCGACGGCCGTCGGAAAACCACAGACGGGTGTCAGTTGAATCCTATTGGAAACAAGATTAAATCGACGGGCGTCTAAGCCACCGACGGGCGTCGGTTAAATCCCTTTTCCAATAGGAAACAGGATTCCACCGACGGGCGTCTAAGGCTCACAGACGGGCATCTATGCAAGGGCACGTGTCCATCCCTTATCTCACCAACGGGCCGTCCCTTATAACGAGAGATGGGCTCCTAGGTAGCGACGGGCTGGCCGCCGGTGGAGGAAAATTCCTTTCTTACCCCAAAGCTCTCAATTTTCTTTTTCTCATTGCCATGAATAAAAAAAAACACATTTCTCGTGAATCTAGAGGGCCAAAATCTCCAAATCTCAACCATTTATTCGGACTCGGGCATCGATTTCTTCATCAGGTAATCTCTGATCTGGACCGCCCCGGGACATGGTGCTTACAGTTGCCCCCAATTTTGGGGAGACTAGTGCACAAGTGCCTAGATGAGCCAAAATTTAGAGAAAACATGAAAACAAAAGGAAGAATAGCGTACCTGAAGCAATCCTTACCTTCTACATTCTTTGCTGCATAGACCTCGTCTCAGTCTACTCAGCGGAGAGTGATGGATACCCCTATCGGTCTCATCTCGACTTGTAAGGTTTTGGTGAGATGTAGCGTTCTCTAGCTACAACCTCGCTGTGAAGAGCAGTGTTCTCTAACTGCAACTTCATTTGTTTCTGCTGTCCTCATCTCGGCTCGCGCAGTTTTGAGGAGATGTAGTACTCTCTGACTACAAACTCGATTTGTGATCTACCCCGCTAACCTCATCTCGGTCTACACGGTGGTTGATCTGTACCGCTAGCCTCATTTCGGCCTGTACGGTGTGAGGTGTAGTTTCTCTAACTCCAACCTCTATGTGAATAGCAGTGTTCTATAACTGCAACTCCGATTATAAAGTTCCCCTGCTAACCCCCATACGATCTGCAAGGTGTGTAGCACTCTCTAACTACAGCGTGAACTGTGAGATACAGCACTCTCTGACTACAATCTTAGTGTGAAGAGCAGTGTTCTCTAACTACAACTTCGATTTGTGAAGTTCTCCTGCTAACCCCCATCCGATCTGCAAGGTGCGTAGTACTCTCTGACTACAGCATGAATTGTGAGATGTAGCACTCTCTGACTACAATCTCGGTGTGAAGAACAGTGTTCTCTAACTACAACTTCGATTTGTGAAGTTCCCCTGCTAACCCCCATCCGATCTGCAAGGTGCGTAGTACTCTCTGACTACAGCGTGAACTGTGAGATGTAGCACTATCTAACTACAACTTCGATTGTGAGATGCAGTGTTCTCTAACTGCAGTCCCGCCTTGTGAGGTGTAGTGCTCTCTGACTACAACCTCGATTGTGAGATGCAGTGTTCTCTAACTGCAATCTCGGTTGCGATCTGCTCTATCGCTGATGTTTATCTTGAACTTTCTTTTTTTTTCTGCAAAAAAAGGAAAATGCAAATTTGTAGGGTAAATTATAAAAGAGATACGTACCTGTGGCAGCACCTGCCTATTGGGGTCATTGTCAGTTGATGCTCACTGGGAGACTTGGATGCTCACCAAGAGGCTTTGATGCTCACTGAGAGACTTTGATGCTCACTGAGAGACTTTCATGCTCACGGGGAGATTTTGATGCTCACTGGGAGACTTTGATGCTTACTGAGAGACTTTCATGCTCACTGGGAGACTTTGATGCTCACTGGGAGACTTTGATTTTGAGCCTCCAGAGAGGAAAAAAGATTTGAAAGTTTTGTTACTTGCATGGCGGATAGATTTCAATGTCTTTGGTGATTTCTCTTTTTTTATTTTTGTTTTGGGATATTTTCCTTTCTCGGAATTTTTACATTTTGAATGTATTTGAAATTTTACAGTATATTGGATTTTCAAGGCCTTGAAAATGTATTCTTCTTTGTTTTATTTGTTTTTGTCGCTTTTGTTTTTGTATTATTTATTATTTATTTTTTATTTTTTTATATTTGTTTTTGAATTTTCGTACACTTATTGCACGAAGTGTGTGAGCGTGCCCTTTATGATAGAGAAAACTTTCCTGATTGCCCTCCGGCATGGCGTGTATGAACAGGCTTACGTTGAGCCGAACTCACCTCTTAGGTCACCTTTGAGCATGAGGTCTATTCGAAGCTTTCCCCTGAGTCACGTACATGGCAATATATACAAAATATTGTGTGTGTGTGTCGGAACATGTGTGCGAAATGTATACATACATTTGGATCCGAATTTTGTACACTTTGTGTGATGTGTGTGAGCGTACATCTTATAATAGAAAAACTCACTTGCTTGCCCCCGACATAGTGTGCATGAAGAGGCTTGCTTTTTCTGAACGTCTCCTTGGGAACAGGTCCACAAGATTTTTCTCTTGTGAGGTCTTCATCTTGATTATTGTGCACTGTACGCAGGCATATATCTCATGATCGAGAAACTTAGCTTGTTGCTCCCGGCATGGTGTGTGTGAGTAGGCTTGTTCTTCTGGGCATTCCGCACTTGATTTTATGTTGGGTGCAGTGACTAATAACACTGAGATGAAACTGTCCTTTGGATTATCCTTGCTCATGAGGTCTATTTAGACCTTCCCTTTTGAGTCATGTGTACAACAACATATACGCCAGATTGTGTGTGCGTTTATGGAATCATGTGTGAGAAATGTACATACATAAGACTATATACAAAAATACGAGCAAAGGATTAATGTACAATAATTGTGTATGCACAACTATAAGTATAAAGGATTGAATACACAGAATATACAGGGAGGTATGCAAAAGATCCATGCATGTGAAATGTGTATGAGATGCAACAATGGATAGACTATGTCCTAGGTGGTTAAGAGATTCGTTGAGGGTACTTGCTCGGCTCCTTTGATGCCCCCTGAAGGATCTAGAAAGGCGCCGTCTTGGTTTTACTTATTCTAACCCAACCTTTTGAATAGGAATGACCCGTGCGCATCTTTGCCCCCCGGTCAGTGAGCGTCTTGCCCCCAAGACCTTGAATCAAGCTCTGCATCATGTACTACCTGCCCAAAGGAAAGTTATCTAATGTAATGCCGTCTTATCGCTCCAGGCTTCTAGAGTCATTATTTTAAAGGTAGTGCGCCCCTTGTGGATTTTCACACTAGCTTTTCTTAGCGGGAGATGCGTCCCTTTTGGGATTTTCACATAACCCTGTGCCTAACTTTTGCCTGGAATGGACCCAACCCATTCCAGCGGCTTTTTTTTTTTCTTTTTTTTTAAAAAAAAAAGAACAGACTGCCTGTTTCTAGGTTTTCACCCTGCCCTTTGGCCTAACTTTTGCTTAGAGAGCCAATTACGATTTTCATCTCTAACGGCCTTTCCTCTTTTTTTTTTTTTTTGAGACACTCCTGCCTTTCAGGTGCAGCTGCAAGAAGAGTTGACATTACTATCAAAGCCCCTTTTCTAGGGTAATCGGCAGTTATTCTCTGAGGCATTTTTTACCTAGGCATCGGTTGCATTTCATGGCCCCCCTGGAATGAATGTGCTGCTAGATCGGGCGAAATAGAGGATGGAAAATTGGGTTCTTTAAGGTTTCATGAGGCTGCCTTTTTCATTACCACCCATTGTGCTTGATAGTTCAAAGGGATTAATGACGAGGTGAGGCATCCCTGTCTTTCCAAGGTGGATCTTCAGCTTCGGCTTCTACCTCCATACATCATGGCCTCTAGGCTAGCTGCTGGTGAATACTATTATACCATCCATCGGTGATTATTCCTTGCTTCCATGAATTGAAAAGGTAGGTAACTAGCCTTGCAGTTGACAATAGAACTCATCGACCTAGGCATCTTGATGGTGCGAGCGATAGCGGAGTGTAGCCATTTAGATCTCATGCATTCGACAACGAACGATGTTTCTCTTTTTATAACCGAACTAGAAAATAATGAGCACAAGTATTTGCAAAGATTGTGTACATTTCAGTATGATTTCTTTACGTATGATCATTATCTAACATCGATTCAAAATGCATACTACATCTAATCTCAGAGTAGATCTTGTAAGCATCAAACTTCTGTCTCCAATCAGCCCTCTCGGGTTTTCTTGATTGGATATTTTCTCTCAAGCCTCTAATTTTTGCCTCGGATGCCTTTTTCGGTTTTCACCCTGACGAGGCGCCCAATTTTAGCAAAGCCGCCTTTTTTCGGTTTTCGACCTGCGGTGCTTTTATTCTCTTCTTTTGATTTTTAAGTCTTTTGCCATGGACCCTCATGGTTTATTAACGTTGACCGATTCTTTATTATTGTCCATTGCTGCTATCTCGAATAACAACTTCTGAAGAATAGATGGAATCCTCTTGCATTGTCCTAAATTTGTCTCATTCATGTGAACATCTGGTCTCATTGAATCTCTCTCTTTTTGTGGTTGTATTCTGTCTTCTTCCCCGTATGATCAAGCAGACTATTTTCTCATGGATCAAACTGTGGTAATAATTTCATGACTTGTCTTTGTCCAACATGTTTGACTACTGCTGCTGTTGCCATGCCCAGCTGGCTTTTGGAATCTGGGCTCTCATGACTGTCCTTAAAGATTTGAACTTTACGTCGATTGACCATACAACTTCTGCCCCCGTGACTCTTGTGGAGGTTCTGATGGTGGTTCTTCAGCGTTTGAAGTGCAAAAGGCAATTTTTCAGCTACATCTTGTAGTTTCGAGCCATCTTGACCAAGATCTCCTTGTTAGCAGCTACTCCTGCCCTATTGGTTTGAGGCAATACAGAGAGGACTTGCATGCTACTAGAGCAACTCCATGGCCCAAGTCATAACTCGTCCTTCTGTTCTTGAATGTTGTGTGGTGTGGGAGACCATGATCCTGCCCGTTGGGGCTGTAGGGCATACCATATGTTGTTTATTCCCAAGTTCGAGCAACCTATATCCATTACAAGTTGATATAATCCTTGTGTTCCTTTTTAGAAGTCAAGAAAAATGGCAAAGTACGGGCATGTGTAGATCAACGGGATTTGAATAAAGCTTGCCCCCCTTATGATGAATTTTCAATGTACACGCTGATTTGATTTTTTCTTTTATTTTTCTTTCTTCTTTTTTTTCTTCTTTTTTTTTTTTTGCTCTTTTTTTTTTCAAACAACATTCCCTTTTAACAAGCTTCGCTCAAATCCTGGAGTTCACATATACGCGCATCTCTTCTTAACCATTGGAACCATCATTAGTTAATCCAGTTGGGCGTGGAACTTCGACTATGGATTTTGGCCTCATTCCTGCTTGTGGATTCCTTTCTTCGACCCGTTCTGCCTCTTTTGGCTTTAATCTTTCAAGTTTCTATGTGATTGGTCCATGATCGGGATATCTGGAATGATGTGCTTGGGGATTCCGTTAATGACTCTTAGCATGTCTTCATATGTCTAGGTGTAGACACCGGGTCCCGAGTAGCCTTGATCAGGATTACCCAATGATGAAATTAAGTGTGCCGATTTATAGGCAAAAAGAATGAAAGTTGGAAGTGATAATTTCCTTGTCGTTTTGATTTGTTACGAATGAATAAAAATGTATTTTAAAAATGTTTTAAAAATTATTGTGGGGGTAAATAAAATGAATTTTTAATTTTTTGTGTTTTATGGAAAATTTTTAAAAAAAAAAAAAAAATATATATATATATATATATATATATATATATATATATATATATATATATATATATATTTTTGTGCGAGTGTCGGGCTGCGGAAGCGCTGGGAGCGCGCCCAGCGCTCACCCGCGCGCTGGGCGACGTGCAGCGCCCAGTGCGCGCGCGGCGCGCGAGAGCGCTGCGCTGGCGACGGCTTGCCCACGCACCCTGTGCGCGGGAAGCCCGTCGGGCGCCCCTGTCGCCACTTGGTCGCCCATTTTCCGATTTTTTGCCATTTTGGCCTTAAAATTTGATTTTTCTTCAATTTTTTTTGTAGAATTCAATGGTAGAACTTTTAAAATTCCAAACTTTTGATTTTCTTCAGTTTTTTGGGTTTTATTGAATTTAATTCAATTTAATTCTTCCATTAAAAATCTGATTTTTTGGGGGAAAAGTAAAAAGGGGAATTTTGAAGGAAAAAGGAGGAATTTTCTTTAGAAAATTATTTTGGATTTCTTCTTTCTTCTCTCAAACAAATTCTCTCAATTTCTAAAGAATTTTTTCCAAGAAGATTATCAAGGCAAAAAAAATAATAATTTTTGTTCTTGGTGACTTTCTTCTTTTCAAATAACAATTTTTTTTTTACTTTAAGACAAATAAATTAATTGTTTGTTCTTGAGTAAAATTCATCTTTCAATATTTTATTTTTCTAATCATATTCTTCAAATCAAGACAAGGAATTGGATCATCTACCTTCATTTCTTCAAGATAAATTTGAGGGTAATTATTCTTGGCTCAATTTCTTCATTTAATTTTAATTTCATTCTTTTGTTGTTATTTAATTAATTAACATGTAAATTCTTTTAGTTCTATCATTTTATTTTATTTTTTATTCTTTTGATTTTATTTAATTAATCATCATGTAAATTCTTTTAGATATATTATTTAATTGTTCATGTTTTTACTTCTTATTCTTTATCTAATTGTTCATACTATTATTTCTTGTTCTTATTTCTTCTTTAATTGTTCATGTTCATATCATTGTCATCATTTTTGTTCACATATATTATTAGTATTATCATTTAACATGTTTTAGCATAATTGGTTTATTTTTATTTTCATATTGTTCTTCCATATTTAATTGAATTGTTCATCTTCTTTTATTATTATTATTATTATTATTATTATTATTATTATTATTATTATTATTATTATTATTATTATTATTATTATTTTTGATTGTTCATATTCTTTGTTATTATTGTGTTATTATTATTGTAGTTATTACTATCATTAGTATTATTATTATTATCCTTATTCTTGTTTAATTTTATTATTACTATTATTATTTATGTTTTATGCATGCTGATTTTTTATTATTACTTTTGCTTTTTATGCATGATTGGATGTTATTGTTATTATCATTTTTTTTTTATGCATGTTAAATTGTTAATTAATTAGATTGCATATTTTCATTATATCATTTTAATTGGCTTGTCATACATGATACAATTTTGATTGCTTTAATTTAATTATTTTCATGTTATATGTTTAACTAATTTTTTACTAACTTCACTTTTATTTGCTTTTTTCTTTTATTTTTAATATTTATTTTTATGTGTGAGTCTTTTCCATACCAAGTGGGAGCCCATGAAGATTTGAAGATCCATTTGGGAGTTGATTTGTTAATTTTTGTTATTTTCATTTCTTTTACTTTCATTATTTTATTTCTAATATGTAATTTGTAATAAATTATCTTTATGCACGTTAATTAAAAAAACCATAAAAATATTTCTAGTTAATTAATTTATTTTTTTTTTCTAAATAAAATGGGACCAATGTCCTAACTTTTTCATCCAAAATAAATTATCACTTTAAAATTATTTTCTTTAATTATGCATGAGAGGACCAATGTCCTCATTTTAATAAATTACTTGATTTATGTATGAATTGTATTTTATTTACAAATGGGGGTTGTATTCCACCCCTAGTTTTGTTGTAATTTATTTTGCTTTCTGTTACTTTATTTATCGCTTTTATTATATGATTGATATACATTTAATTAAATTGCATTAAAATTGAATGAGAAATGGGATGAAACGCTAAATTCAAAACTTGATTATAAACTTAGCCAAGGTATGAATAAATGGGAAGTCCCGAACCTGTCTCTGGTCTTTGGGCTCAATAAGGCGAGAGACCCATTTTAATGGGATCTCCAAGACACCTCTTATGTCCCGTAAAAAGGCTTTAACTTGCATAGTCCTAGGCTCCACGAGGCGAGAGGGCCCTCCTAATGTTCTATTAGGATGGGACCTCCAAGATCACTCTGGCTTGCCCAAAATGGACATAGCAGCGCTGTCTTAAGCTCACTGAGGCGAGACGAACTTTTCCAATATTTTATTGGGTGGCGACTCCATGAAATCTCCTTGTTGCCCAAAATAGACGCACTTGTAAATAACTTACAAGTTTCAATGAACCTCTCCTGATAGCCCTAAAGCGGGCCTTCGAGAAGATATGGGGTTTGGCGCGCGTCACAAAAAATTAAATTTTTCATAAAACACAAAAAATTAAAAATTCATTTTTTTACCCCAAAATAATTTTTAAAACATTTTTAAAATATTTTTAAAATACATTTTTATTCATTCCTAACAAATCAAAACGACAAGGAAATTATCACTTCCAACTTTCATTCTTTTTGCCTATAAATCGGCACACTTAATTTCATCATTGGGTAATCCTGATCAAGGCTACTCGGGACCCGGTGTCTACACCAAGCAAAGACTTTTTCATATTTTGTTTTCATTCTCTCAAATTTTAATCTCACTTCAGGAGTTATAATAGATGCTATCAAGATTTTCTTTGGGTTTTCCCAAAGTTCTGAGATTAACAGAGTGGCATCAATTGATTCAATATCAAATATGAATGAGTCATGATCATGCATAATGAAATCATAAGAGATATAACACAAGTAAGCAAAAAACGTTCATATTATTAATGAAGAATGTCATTATTAAATAGTTCAAAAATAAAAAGAACATTTTGAATAGCAAATCATTCTCCGTTTTTGCCAACACAAATTGCTTGAAAATCTTCTAATGCGTCAGGCCTCCTTCCTCTGGACAGTATCCCAAGTTTGGTGATAACCGTTCTATCCCTTTCTCCTTTTTCTCGGGTCTAGAATCTGATCAATGTCAACCCATTTTTGTATACATTCCCTCAGAGCGTTGCAATAATCTATTTTATACCCTGTGTGCTGATGATATGCACAATACCAATCTGCTCTATGTCCTGGCTTTCTTTGGCTTATGGTTGGCCTTGGCGGTAGCGGTTGCAATCTCCCTTCTTTGGTAAAACGATCAAAATACCAGGATAATGGTCTACCTAAGTTGGAATCGCAATGCACGGCCATCTCAGTGACTAAAGCTTCAGCCCTCTCATCACCATCACTCTTGTTATTATTGCTAGAACCCCCTTTGAACTTTATACCGCCATACCCATGGTTGGCGACAATTGCCTTCCTTGCTAAGTGCTCCCCTTCTGCTTCGATGGCTATATCTTTAAGGGATTCCCAATCCTTTAATCCCTTTAACTTGAGTGCCTCCCTCAAATATGGTCTGGCATTTCTGATAAATAACCTGATCTGATTTGGGGTATTAGGCCTCCTCCTCATCTCCATTACCCGGTTCCTCCATCGGGTTAAGTACTCATGGAATGACTCATCCGACTTTTGCTGTAGTAATTCTAGGTCTTTTAGAGTGACCTCCATCCTTGTACTACAATCATATTGCCGGAGAAACTCCTCTGTCAGTAGATCCCAGTTTTCCTTTGTTCTTCGGTCCAGCCCATGATACCAGTCCACCGCAGGACCCATTAAACTTAAACAGAAAAACTCTACCTTCTGCCTCTTGGTAAGCGTAGTACCCTTCATGATTAGAGAGTATTGCTTGATGTGTGCAATGGGGTCCGATGTGCCATCAAACTTCGGGACATCAGGCATCTTAAAATTTAAAGGGATTAGATCCTCTCCATCCAACTCCTTGTCCTCGGGATTCATCCTCTTTCCCGTCATTAGCATTCGGGACATCGCCTCGAACTTCTCTTCTATCTTTCTCCAGATGGCTTCTTCTGTCTGGGGTGTTTTCCCCCTAATCGATAGGGGTTTTTCGTGTTCATTCTCCTCTAGGTCATCTTCTAACTTCTGGGCTGGCCTTTTCCCCTAGGCCCTGGATCTGGTAGCTCTCAAATCCATCGATGGTGGGTGAGTTTCCTTTTATAGTTCTCTCTGTCCTCCTCCGTTTCATTATGTCTCATGGGAGGGGGCGCCGGGTTCTGTGGCGCAGCTGACTGAGCCATTTTTTCCATAATATCCATCATTCGATTTTTGAACTCTTCAAACCTTCGGCCCACTTCATCAGCTATCAAGTCCCTAGTAGCCTCCGCCTCTCTTGACGAGTTGGTCATTTCTGAAAAATTTCTGAATGCCTGTTAATTGTGCTTGAAAACACCCTCCGATAAGGCAGCTGTCGGAATCCCTAACCAACTAGGAAAGTGGTCTTTTATGGCAAAAAAATAAAGAGTTAGAATGATGCATGAATAATATGCAATGCATGGTCGTGTTGTACAATAAATAGTATACAATATCTAAAAGAATTATAATAATACATGTGAAACTATACACAAGATGATATGTACATGTAATAATTATGTGCAAAGAAAATGATGTATATATAAAGAGAAAATAAAAAGTTTATTTGTGAATGAATGACATAAATATGCAATGCATCATCCATAACCACATGCAAGCAAGTAGATCCTTTCAACCTTATTGCCCCCACACACGAAGTCGTGCAGCTTCTGTCCTAGGTGGGATTAGCCCATGGGTCAACCGGGGACCCGATGGGCGCGTATGGTGCACGGCTGACAACCGACAGTATAACCTCTCCTAGCTAATGCACAGGCGCATGAGTTATGATCATCATGTATTTAGGCAGTCCAAATAAATTGACATGAGCCTATCGGGGCATGAAAGCCTTTGATTAGGTGATCAGTCAAATTATCTGGACTTGTCCAATACATAATGATCCATATAGCAAGCAAGGTATTATGGTTCATACCGCCTAGGGGAAGTATCTGTTGCCGTTATATGGGCTTTGGTCATGGGTGATGAGATTTTAAAGCTACCCAAGCATGGTCCCTGCCAACGAGTCTAGCTCATCACGAGCGTAATGACCGATTGGGTCTCCATTTTATATACCAAATGGTACGAGGCTTGGGCTGGTGATTATCCTTAACACTTCCCTACATTGAGTGAACATAGGGTTGTGCTTTGGGAATGTACCGGGGTTGAGAAAGGGACCAATCTAGCATAAATCTAAGGCTCTAATGGGATGTAATGCAATTTTGAAAGAAGAGCGAAATTTATAAACTAAAACTTAATTGTAAATTTTAATCAAGGTATTTTCAAATCAAAGTCTCGAACCAGTCCCCAGCGGAGTCGCCACTGTGACGCGCGCCGAACCCCGATGGCCCCGAACAGCCAGCCTTTAGAGGCTTTCGAGAAGAGTGAGGTTCATTAACACCTTGCGATGAATTGCAAGTGCATTTATTTTGGGCAACAAAGAGGTTTCATGGAGTCGCCACCCAATAAAACATTGGGAAAGTTCCTCTCGCCTCGGAGAGCCTAAGACAGCGTATGTATCCATTTTGAGCAAACCAAGGGGTCTTGGAGGCATTCACCCCAATAGAACATTGGGAGTGACCCTCTAACCCTTGGGAGCCTAGGATTATTAATTAAGTCTTTGAAAGGGACACAAGAGGTGTCTTGGAGGTTCCAATGAGTGATCGGAAAGACCTCTCGCCTCGTTGAGCCCAAAGATCAGAGTTGGGTACGGGACTTCTCATCTATTTCTACCTTGATTAATTTTACGATTAAGTTTTGAGTTTATTAGTTCGCTCTCTCTCCACACGATGCAATTAAAGACGCAAGTATTCATGTTAAAAGCATTAATAAATAAATAAATAAAATAAAATGAAAATGGCTACATAAAAAATAGAGTACAATAACACTAGGAGCGAGATACAACTCCCATCTGTAAAAGTGCAATACATACATAAATGGGAGAATTCATTCACTCTGAGGACTTTGGTCCCACATGCATTTATTATAAAAATGATCTTTATTGTGATGTTTTTTATTGGATGGGAAAATAGGACATTGGGTCCTTGAAGTTATAAAAAACTCAATATTAATTAATATAAATCATTTGTCTATTTTCTATTTAACACGGGATAAAACAATTTATCGCATGCATAGAATAATTAATAAATAAATAAATATTAAATCATCAAATAAATAAATAAATGAATAAATAAATAAATGAACGAATAAATAAGGGATGAGGGATTAAACCAAAAGAAGTCCTCCCAGCATGGCAAATCTCCCCTCTAGCTCAAAGCATTTAAGAAATAAACAAAATCTCACAAGATAAATCAATAAATGTTAATATTAACAAAATCAAAGCATGGACAAATATAATATAAATTAAAACTCAAAGCTGAGATAATAAAAAAACTATCGACAAAAAAACAGAAGAGAAAATATTTGAAAAATAAGAGAAATAAATATTAAAGAAGAATAAATAATAAAAGAAATAAGAGAATTTGGAAAACTGTAGACAGAAACCAGGGACGGTCTTACTTGACTGATCGACGGGCGTCTCTAGGGGCGACAGACGGGCTACATGTCGTCGCCCAACTGAGATACGGGCTCAATAATAGTAACCAGCAGGCAATAACGGCGTCATTTACGCGCCGTCGCTCAACCGAGAGACGTCGGTGGCCTTATCGCCCGTCGGTCACTACTGTTCCTCAAAAGGACAGCAAAAACTAACTTTTTCTCAAACAAAGTAATTTTTCCACCTCAAAATTCAAAAATAAATGCAAATAATAAAAAAATAAGCTAAATGAAATATATGCCCAGAATGATTACCCTCAGATTTACCTTTTAGGATGGATTTTTTGAAGATTTGAAATCCCGCACGCTTCGTGAGAAATGGGTGAAAACCAAGAAAATGAAATTTAGATCTTTTTCTTCTAGATTTTCATAAAAATGGTCAACTATTGGAATAAAATTTAGTGGAAACTAATTGAATTTAGCTCCCTTGAATTAATTTGATTCATCAAATCAAATAAAATGAAAAGAGAAATTTTGAGAGATGAAAAGAGTGCTAGAAAATGGGTTTTGTAGGTAGGAAAATAGCCAAATTCGTCCAACCCCAAAAACAGGTGAAGAAAAGTTTTTTATAGTTTTGAATGACCAATGGCCGTCGAAAACCCATAGACGGGCGTCGGTTGAATCCTATTGGAAATAGGATTAAACCGACGGGCGTCTAAGCCACCGACGCGCGTCAGTTAAAACCCTTTTCCAATTGGAAACAGGATTCCATCGACGGGCGTCTGAGGCCCACAGACGGGCGTCTGTGCAAGGGCATTTGTCCGTCCCTTATCTCACCCACGGGCCATCCCTTATAATGAGAGACGGGCTCCCCGGTAGCGACGGGGTGGCCGCCGGTGGAGGAAAATTCCTTTCTTACCCCAAAGCTCCCAATTTTCTTTTTCTCATTGCCATGAATAAAAAAAAAAACACATTTCTCGTGAATCTAGAGGACCAAAATCTCCGAATCTCAACCATTCATTCGGACTCGGGCATCGATTTCTTCATCGTGTAATCTCTGATCTGGACCGCCTCGGGATACGGTGCTTGCAGTGTGTTTTGATACATGTAAAAGTATGTGTCCATAGATATGTTTATATGAGTTGAGATGATAAAGTTAAAATGTTTTGCATGTCCAATTTGAATAAACGTACATGAACATGAGATGAATTTATGGGTTTGTGCAACCTCAATATATGTTATTTTGATTTGTGTAATTTGTGTGTTGTTGTTGTTATAAGCATGATTGGAGAGCACTGGAGGTATGTTTTTATATGATTTTGGGTAAAATGGGTTTTGATTTTGTTAAGCTCTGAGTTTTCGCGATTTCTGCTGAGAATTGGAAAACACGATAATGTCGCGAGCGTGATGCTTGTCACGATCGCGATAGAATTGCGTAGTTTATCCTCTTGCGCAGTGCACTGAGATGATCCGTCCGAGTTGTGAGGAGGCAGTACAACTCGGCAGTAGTGCCTGGCATCTTCACGAGTCATGAAGTCTCTTCACGAATCATGAAGATGGCTCACGACACGTGAAGATTTGGGTGGGAAGGACATGAGTCGTGAGCAAGGATCACGACTCGTACCCTCTTCCCTTTGTGGGAAGACACGAGTCATGCATAAGGATCACGACTCATGCCCGCTCCCTTCTATGAGCTGACATCGTCACGATCGCGACTGGCCTCTCTTCCTCGGCTACTGTCACGAGCGCGACATTGATGCCTTTCCTGCCCTATTTTGAAAATGAGTTTTAAGGTTCTTTTTAGATGGGTTTTCATTACATGGCATATGATTTGTCTTATATGGCCTATTAAATGATAAGGTATATGATCTTAATAAGATTTGTATATGATTTATATGTCTTCATATTGATCAATATACATGTATACATGAAATTCTATAGTTATACTTGATTTATTCTCTGTTATATGATAATAATATTAGAACATGATTGAATTGTTATCTGAGCCTGATAGTCATAGTAGTGGATAGATAAGCGCTTATCCAGGGTTAGAGTGTGAGTACAGCTACTATATGTTACAAGTTATACGTTGACCCCATTTGGGTCTACATGATTTGAGACTTCACTCTCCGGTATACCTTCGGGTATACATGTTTACACATGATTCGAGACTCTTGTCTCTATATGTTTGGATACTATGTCCTATCAGTATCATTAGTACCCGTATCCACTAGTTAGTGAGTAATCAGGCTACTACGTGAGGCTTTTACATGAGATTTGCATATGAGACCATTATATATATGAAGATATATGCGACATGTATATGTATATGCGATATGACAAGATGAAATCTAATACTTGTATTCGAACATGAATGGCTAATTGTTGTATTGTGTAGATGCATATGAATATTGATTACTTGGATATGAATGGTTACTTTCCGGTATACATGTGTATGATGAATATTTGTTATAGGTATGAGTAGTATATGTTTATATGCTTTTGTTATTGTTAAGCTTATATATATATGTTTATTGCAATTATATGTACATGCATGTTTTGTTCCTCCCCACTAAGCGTTATCGCTTAGCACGGGCTCTTTTTCCGTGTAGGTGGCAGGTTCATTTTGGAGTCAGAAGTCTATAGTCGGCGTTATTTTGTCTTTCGCTGTATTTTGTATTTTGAGTTTGATTTTGGAAATGTAATTTTGTAAGGGATGATTTTGTATATGTATATGTTTAATGTTTACAAATCCCTTTTGTAAAACGATATGATTATTTATATATGGATTTGTTATCTTTATGATTATACATATTTGTTTCTAGCATGCTTGAGTATAAGTATATGTATGTGTGCACGTGGCGCTCCAGTATCCTTCTAATGGGGATAACGGGGTGTTACAGTTTTTGGTATCAGAGCACCGGTTTAGTCGGTTCTAGTTCTATGTGATTGTTTGAGTATAGAGTCTATGCATGAGAGTCTGTCTAGAGTTGTGGCCTAATGCAGATGTTGTTTTGTGTAGTGTCTAGATGGAGTCGGATCCGAGTGAGTATATGGGCGACACGATGGAAAGTGGTAACCCGATTGGGCGTAATCCGGTCGGACGGGATAGGCCTGCACGTGAGCGCGCACCAGCAGAAGATCAGGGTTTTTGTTTAGATAATCTATCACTAATGCAAGGCTTGGTTCAGTTGGTAGATAAATGTTAGCCTATTTTACATGTGCTAATTTCCGCAAGCATACGGTGTACCGAAATAGTACAAAAGATGTCGATCCCACGAGGAATGTGCTAATTATTACACACTATTACTACCCAATTTTAATCTTGTTTACAATGATCATAATTTTGTTGGTTAAATCTAAACTACTCTATTATTTAAACTAATTAAATATTTCATGTTAATCAAAGAAGACAAAACATTTAATGAAGAATTAACAATTATAAAACTTGATTCCATCATATAATTATAATTTTAATCTCTTAAGCAAGCCAAGTTGGAATATAGTTCCAATTTACTCTTTCAACATAAATTAGAATGCCTAAAACATACATTTATAATTCTAACTCACAATTTTCATTAATAAATTAGAGAGTTATACAAACATACATTTATAATTCTAACTCACGATTTTCATTAATGAATTAGAGAGTTATACATGCAAACTTCAGGAATAATGACCAACCTATAAAAACCATTTAATATTATGATTTCTCAAACAACACTTCAATGATGAACTTCTATTAGATGCAAGAAAGAATTTATCTTTCAATTAAACTCATACTTATAATAATCATTTATAAAAATACTAATTGAAAATTCTACATTAAAAGACTACTAATTTAGATGGGAATAGAAGATAATAATAATATTCAAGTTCTTAAATAATATTCATTTAATTTACAGAGAAGAAATAATAGATAAGAGTAATGAGAAAGATGACTTGTGCACTTTCCTCAAGCCCTTGTAATAAATTTTCCTTCTCCTTGATCTTCTTCTTCAAAACATGAAAAACTACTTAGAACTTTAACTAAGAGAAACTGTTCTTCAAACTACAGAAAAATTACTTAATAAAAATTCCAACCTAAATTACATTTTTAAAATTATAATTAACGTTGATATTTATAAAATTCTAAAGATTGTGTTCCTTAGAAGTTTCCCTTCACAATGGTTGCAAAGTTTGATGGAAGAAGGTGCCTTTTGTAATGACTTTTCAAGGAAAACTGCCCCAACAGATAGTTCTGTCGCGATTCGTGAGGATGTCGCGCTCGCAACAGAACACGAAATGTGTTTCTTTCTCCTCTTTCCTCTCTTTCTCTCCCTTTCCCTCTCTGCATCAGCAGGACTCGTGATCTCCTAACACAAGTCATGTCCTCGTGTACGAGTCGTGCTCTCGTGTGCATGTCTCGGCTCCTTTCCCATTTCTTCTCCTCTTTTCCTTCCTTGCTTCTCCCTTATCTCTATACCAGAACGACTCGTGCTCAAACGTGTGAGTCATGCTCCCTTGTCCACTCGGATGATCCCTCTGCTTTCTTCTTTTCTTCTTTCTTCCTTCTTCTGCTTTCTCTCTTGCCATGCTTGGCAAGTCGTGTCCATCCATCCAACTCGTGCTCTCTTCTCCAGTCATGCATTTTCTTCACCATTTATGCTTCTTTTCTTTCTTTTCACCTAAATCAACTTACAGAACACATAAACACATAAACTAACACAAATACATGAAATATAAACACATTTGCATAATTAACTTCCTAAACTCACACAAAACATAAGCTAAATAATACATCAATTAGCCACCTATCAAATTCCCCCACACTTAAATCTGGCTTGTCCTCAAGCAAGAGAAAAGAAATGAGAAAAATTGAATACCCAATAAACCTTATTATACAGCATTGTTCAATAAGCATATGTGTTAGATTTGAAAAGAACAAATACCTCACACACTCAAAAAATATCAGTGAATCAAATTTAAAAGTATGCATTGAAAATTTAACAAGTCACTTAACTTTACTAACTCCAACATAAAGAGTATAAGTCTCAAAAAACTAAACATGAGTTAAAGAAAAAATTTTGATCATAAAGTTGAAAATTCTAAGGTTGCTAGCTGCATTTGGGACAATTTTTGAGCTCACTTACCCTTAACCCAATCTCATGGCATTTTTAGACTTTCTTTTCTTTTCTTTCATTTTTTTTTCACATGGGTATATTTCTTGAGTTAATCCCATGCATAGCAAGAGAAGGTAATATGGGTGCGTTTTACGCTCCATCCCATACTTTTGACAATTTTAGATATACATCTTGCTAGTTATTTTTAAAAATTGTGGGTGCATTTTATGCTCCATCCCACTTTATTTTTTTATTTTTAGTCCTCACCCATGATTGAAAAGATTAAGGTAAGTATTATGGCTATAGTTTCCACTAAGTAACTAGAACCCTAAAAGTTTAAACTAAATGAGCAAATTCTAATATTTAAAAACAAGGTTAATAAAAAGACTAAATAATCTATAATGTTGAAAGAAGTAAAAGAAAATAACTTGAAAAACTAAAAACACATACCAAAAATTTTGAAAAACTGATAAAACTGAGCATAAAAGATAAATGTTCTAACAACCTATAAAATATACCAATTGAACAATGCCTTATAATAAAATTCAGTAAAAAGCCTAATTGAACAATAAACACATACAAACAAACATACAATCAACATATAAAACAAAATTAAACAAAGAAACACACTCACTCTCCCACACTTAGAACACACATTGTCCTCAATGTGAAAAAGTGAAACAAAATAAACAAGTAAAAGAAAGAAATAAAACAAGGAGAAGAAAAACTCCCTGCTCATGGTGAAGGTGGAGGTGATGGAACAGCAAATCCAGATTGAGTATCCATCCTATACTCCAAATGCCTTTGGCTTCTAGATATAGATGAAAGCTGATCTTGCATATTGGACATATTTTGAAGAATCTGTTCAAACATGGCTATCACATTGTGGCTAGATGACCCAACATCAGGTGCTGCAGCCACCCCAAGCATAGATGCATCGCCACTAGGCTCCTCATCACTTTCTGCTTCTTGTTGGGCAGAGGGGCCTGCAAGTTCCCTCCAACAAGACCTTGAACATGGTGGTATTTCCTGAAAATTAGCACTAATAACCTCTCCACGCACAAATAAATATTTAGTAAAATATACACAAGGACGATCACGAGAATATGAACTAAAATTAATTTCTAAGCTCCTTGCAATAGCAGATATAATGTGCCCATGTGTGAAAGGTGAGTCTTTCCTATTTGCACAGTGCAACAATTGATGAAATACCCAATAAGGCCAACATATAGACTTGCCCTTGTGCACACACCACATTAGAAATAATTCATAGTAAGAAACTCTATTAAATTCAGTCCTATTAAAAACCAAAGAAGCTAATAACTTGTGTAAAATCCAATATTTCAAATCCTTGATAAACATGGATTTAGCATCTCTTGTCCTAAAAGTTGTTTGCAAATCAGTTAAAAAGGTCCAAAACTCATTTGTCTTAAAGGATCTAGGTGGTTCATTTAATCCAATCTGTGAAAAACCAAAAATCCTATTCATCATAAAATATGTCAAAGTATGAAGTTTACCATCCAACCTAAAATCTATCAAATATTCATTTTCAGCATTCTTGTTCAAAGTAGTATAAAACTCTAAAATTAAGTCAGGATGAATGGAGTCTTGCAAATCTAAACAAACCACAGTTGACTAGCATTTCATTGACAGAGTTTAACATGCCTACCTATTCAAGGAGATTAGTAGGGAAAAACTTACATTGAAGAATAGCTCTATCCTTGAAAACAAGAAATTTGTTACCTTCATCAGCAGAATGAATGGGGAAATTGGCACCCAACGTTGAAGATAAATCACCTTATGCGTCCTCCATCTGCTCTGGGTTAACTCTTGAAGAGGAGGGATTTTTAGTTCTTACCATGATGCTTAAAAGACAGAGATTGAAATGGAATAAAACCAAGTAAATCCTAAGAAAATGGAAGATATTGACGAGAGCAGAATGCTGCGATGAATAGAAAGAAACTAAGAAAGGAAAACAGAGTATATTGCGTGAAAGAAAAATAAAGAAAGAAGAACAAAGAAGGAAGATAAAGGGACGAAGATAGTGTACGACTCGTGAAGTGTAACACGATGAGGGAACAGACTAAGGGAAAGAATAAAAAGAAGAGGGAAAACTGAAATGTTAAGTGAAAATGAAAGGTTGCAATTTTACTGAGTTAGGGTTTTTATTTTTCCTCTATTTTAAATACTGAGTTTTTGGTTTTGTATTGTTAGGGTTAATCTATCTTAGGCTAAATGAAATTAGGATACACACTAAAACAAAAAAATCAGTCAGATTAGTAAAGAAATAAAACAATTGAGAAAGAGAAATACTTACAGCGGTTAAAAGAAATTACGCGACTAGAGATTGGGGCAGACTGCACGAGTCGGAGGATGCTGCATGACTCGTGCAGTGGACTCTTACCTATGTGGGACTCGTGCATGCCAACACGAGTCGGAGGACATGGGGGCACCTTCGATCATTGCCTTATGTCGCAATCGCGAGGATGTCGCGCTTGCGACAAAAGGTACATCGCGTAAATAAATTTATATATATATATATATATATATTTTTATTTATTTATTTATAAAATAAATAACAAAACACATAATTTAACTAAATTTACCTGTAGAACAACAACAAATTATGTTAGATAATTAAAATTCAAAATATGGAAACATTAATTAACAAATTACATAAAATAACTTAAAAGAACATAAAACACATATAGAAAGAAAATTTATTTAAGCAACCTAAATAAAAGACCAAATAAAAGACCAAATAAGAGACTATAAAATCTTAAGGTTTCATGTGCTCCCTAGGATTTTCTTCCGTATTACTTGGAAGACATCCTAGACTTCTAGATGGCAAGGAACTTGCTAATTGCCCCAATTGAACCTCAAGATTATGAATAGATGAAGCATGATTCTTAGTGATTTGGTCAACTTTTGCTTCAAGCTTCTTTTGATTTTCATCTTGAGCACTCATCTTAAAATTTATCTCCTCAATGAATTTATCAATTTTTCCTTCAAAAGCTCCAAACCTATCTTGTGGTTGTTGGTATCCTACACCTCTATTTTGGTTGTTATTATTATTTCCCCATGACAAATTAGGATGGCTCCTCCAACCAGGGGTTATAGGTATTAGAATATGGATTCCATCACCCTTGGCCTTGGACAAAATTAACTTGTTCCTCCTTACTAACCATTTCTAAATTGCAATTTCCACTAACATGCCCTTGTTGACCACAAATATTGCATACATTTGATAAATTACCTTCCATACTTAGGCTATTAACCTTATGAGTCAATGCCTCAATTTGAGCTTGCAAAACAACAATAGAGTTTATGGAATGTACCCCCTAGCATTAGATTTATTAGACTCCCTTACTCTTTCGATGGGCCAAATATAATTATTTATAGCCATTTCCTCAAGCAATTCAAAAGCTGCTTCAGTTGTTTTCGTCATTAAAGAACCACCAGCTGCAGCATCAATGGTACCTCTTGTGGTAGGATTTACCCCATTGTAGAAGGTTTGCATCAATAGCTCTCTTGGAAGGTTATGGTGAGGACACATGCGCTGCAATTCCTTAAATCTCTCCCATGCTTTATACAAAGATTCATTGTCATTTTGCACAAAAGTGGTGATATCTTTTATAATTTTTGCAGTTTTTGCTAGAGGGAAGTATTTTAATAAAAATGCTTGGGTCAATTGGTCGCAAATGTTATGGACCCTCTAGTTAATGAATTCAACCAAGCCTTGCCTTTATCCTTCAAAGTGAAAGGAAAAAGTCTAAGCTTAATTGCATCATTAAAAACTCCATTAATTTTAAAAGTATCACATATCTCTAGAAAATTTTCCTTTAAAAGTATCACATATCTCTAGAAAATTTGCCAAATGAGCATTAGGATCCTCATTTGCCAAACCATAAAATTGAATACTATTTTGTATCATTTGTAAAAGAGAATGTTTAATCTCAAATTGGTTAGCATTTACCGTAGGTCTTACCACCCCTTGTTGAGCACCACTCAATGCGGGTGTAGCAAAATCCATCAACGTTGGTGGATTTTCCTCTTCAGCCATTATTGGTCTCTTATTCTTATTCTTCTTTTTATTCGATTTTCTGTTACTTGACAAGCATCTCTCTATTTCAGGATTCAAAGGTTCAAGCTCTTCTTGAGAACTTCTACTACTAGGCATGAACTTATCAAATCCTGTAAAAACAACACAAAACACAAATAAGTCAATTTAAACAATCAAACAAATAAAATAAAAAAAAATATTGTAATCCAAAATCATAAATCAAGTTTCACAATGGCAACAAAAATAACATTATTCCCCGGCAACGGCGCCAAAAACTTGTTAGCGTATTTTACATGTGCTAATTTTCACAAGCATACGGTGTACCGAAATACTACAAAAGATGTCGATCCACGAGAAATGTGCTAATTATTACACACTATTACTACCTAATTTTAACCTTGTTTACAATGGTCATAATTTTGTTGGTTAAATCTAAACTACTCTATTATTTAAACTATTTAAATCTATTTCATGTTAATCAAAGAAGACAAAACATTTAATGAAGAATTAACAATTATAAAACTTGATTCCATCATATAATTATAATTTTAATCTCTTAAGCAAGCCAAGTTGGAATATAGTTCCAATTTACTCTTTCAACATAAATTAGAATGCCCAAAACATACATTTATAATTCTAACTCACAATTGTCATTAATAAATTAGAGAGTTATACATGCAAATTTCAGGAATAATCACCAACTTATAACAACCATTTAATATTATGATTTCTCAAATAATACTTCAATGATGAACTTCTATTAGATGTAAGAAAGAATTTATCTTTCAATTAAACTCATACTTATAATAATCACGCATAAAAATACTAATAGAAAATTTTACATTAAAAGACTACTAATTTAGATGGGAATAGAAGATAATAATAATATTCAAGTTCTCAAATAATATTCATGTGATTTACAGAGAAGAAATAATAGATAAGAGTAATGAGAAAGATGACTTGTGCACTTTCCTCAAGCCCTTGTAATAAATTTTCCTTCTCCTTGATCTTCTTTTTCAAAACATGAAACACTACTTAGAACTTTAACTAAGAGAAACTGTTCTTCAAACTACAGAAAAATTACTTAATAAAAATTCCAACCTAAATTACATTTTTTAAAATTACAGTTAACGTTGATATTTATAAAATTCTAAAGATTTTGTCCCTTAGCAATGTCCCTTCATAATGGTTGCAAAGTTTGATGGAAGAAGGTGCCTTTTGAAATGAATTTTCAAGGAAAACTGCCCCAACGGATAGTTCTGTCGCAATCGGGAGGATGTCGCGCTCGCGATAGAACACGGAACACTTTTCTTTCTCCTCTTTCCTCTCTTTCTCTCCCTTTCCCACTCTGTATCAGCACGACTCATGCTCTCCCAACACGAGTCGTGTCCTCGTGTGTGAGTCGTGCTCTCGTGTGCACGTCTCAGCTCCTTTCCCTTTTCTTCTCCTCTTTTCCTTCCTTGCTTCTCCCTTATCTCTATACTAGCACGACACATGCTCAATCATGTGAGTCGTGCTCCCTTGTCCACTTGGATGATCCCTCTGCTTTCTTCTTCTCTTCTTTCTTCCTTCTTCTGCTTTCTCTCTGGCCATGCTTGGCGAGTCGTGTCCATCCATCCGACTCATGCTCTCTTCTCCAGTCATGCATTTTCTTCACCATTTATGCTTTTTTTCTTTCTTTTCACCTAAATCAACCTACAGAACACATAAACTAACACAAATACATGAAATATAAACACATTTGCATAATTAACTTCCTAAACTCACACAAAATATAAGCTAAATAATACATCAATTAGCCACCTATCAATAAACTAATTGCTGCTAAGGCTCCTTCTGAGCTTTTGAGAAAAAGGGAGCAGAGGAGTTTCATGGAACCACTTTGGACCAATCGGATGTGGCTCAGTTCTGGATTGAAAGGATTGATCGGATTCTGCAAGAGATAGGTTGCCCTCCAAATCAGCGAGTTGTTTGTGCCATATCGCTTCTACAAGGATCAACATATGATTGGTGGAAGCTTGTGCTTTTCAATCCATAGAGACCGATCGAATGGACATCGTGCAAGAATTTGAGCAAAATTATGTTACTAAGGCCTATCGAGAGGCGAAGTGGAGGGAATTTATAAGTTTGAGGCAAAGGAACTTGTCGGTTAGCGACTATGAGAAAGAGTTCGGTCGTCTGAGCAAGTATGTGCCTACTACATTGTTGACTGAGAATTTCAAGTGCCAACATTTTCAAGATGGATTAAGAGAAGTGATTAGAGGTCCGTTGTCGGCCATGGCGGTTATGCAACCAGTTGGGTATTATCAGTTAGTGGCAGCGGCAATTAAGTTAGAAGAATCAGAGATGATAAAGCAAAGAATAGAGCAGAAGAGGAGAGCTCCGGATAGTGGCATTATCAGTAATAAGAAGTCTAAAGGTGCTCCAAACGGACAAGTAAGTAGAGAGACTGTTCAAGTGCCTTTTGCGGTGGGAAGTGTAGCATCGCCCACGAGTAGAAGAAGTAGAGCACTGAAGTGTGAACATTGCCAAAGGCAGCATTGGGGTACATGCCGTAAGATCACTATAGCATGCTTCAAGTGCGGAAGCTTGGAGCATCGGTTTGCTAATTGTCCCGACCGGAGGGAGAACAAGAGCCAATAAGAGAGTAAAGCTGGTACAGGTAAATTGAAAGCAATAAGAAGTAATAGGGATAAAAGTAGAGCTCCTCAGGCACCATTGAAAATCGTGCATCGGATCCCAACAGAACGAGAATATGTTCCGTCTAGAGTATGTGCGATGATTAGAGAGGATACTCCAGAGCCCGCAGGTCCTTCTGGTAAGTGTTAATTTGATAAGTTTTCGTATGAGTTTGGTTTTGGTATTTGGGATGTAAGTGGTTAGCGAAAAAATTTTGAGGTCAAAATTTCTTAAGGAGGAGAGAGTTGTAACATCCCAAAAATGGCCTAGTAGAAATTGCATGTTTAGTTGGAGGTATAAAGGGGTGATTTGGTAATTGGTATATGAATTGGGATTTATGTTAGGAATTATAAGAGTTTGTTGAGGGTATAATGGTATTTGTGTAATTGACTAGAGGACAAAAGAGAAAGAAAGTCAAAGAAGGAAAATGAGGTCCAATAGAATTGTGACATGTGGATAAGTGGGTGAGTGCATTAATGGGGATTTGAAAGGAAGAAGAGAGAGGGAGAGCAGGAATTGTTGCTTCCCGTCGAAGCCATCTGTTGTTTCCCTTTGTTGCACACTCTCACATTCTCTCTCTCACTTCCTCTACTTCTCCATTTCTGCCCTCAAGCTTTACATGTGGGTGTTCTTCAAGATTTGAGTTAGGGTTTTGGGATAGAAGTATTCCAAGAGGTAAGTGGCTGTTGTTTTATGGCTTGATTCTTCTTCCTCTTCTTCTTCACGGGTTTGGTTTGGGATTATATGGTTTGTTCTGGGGTTTAAAGTTTGATTTGCATGGGTTAATTGAGCTGTTGTTTTGGTTGGTTTGTTCAAGAATCTAAAGAAAGGAGAAAGAGTAAAGGAAAGGAAAAGATTGGATTTGAAGCTAGCGGGTTGAACTCCATTTCCAGGTTTGGGAGCTTTGTGTTTGGATGTGTATGTTTGAGAGTGGTTGACCATTTCTCTTTGGATCTTGGGTTGATATGTGATTATTTGTCATGTGTATTTTGATACATGTAAAAGTATGTGTTCATAGATATGTGTATATGAGTTGAGATGAGAGAGTTAAAATGCTTTGCATGTCCAATTTGAATAAACGTACATGAACATGAGATGAATTTCTGGGTTTGTGCAACCTCAATATATGTTGTTTTGATTTGTGTAATTTGTGTGTTGTTGTTGTTATAAGCATGATTGCAGACCATTGGAGGTATGTTTTTATATGATTTTGCATGTCATATGATTCTGGGTAAAATGGGTTTTGATTTTGTTAAGTTCTGAGTTTTTGCGATTTCTGTTGAGAATTGGAAAATGCGATACTGTTGCGAGCGCGACGCTTGTCACGATCGTGACAGAATGGCATAGTTCATCCTCTTGCACAGTGTGTTGAGATGATCCATCCAAGTCATGAGGAGGCAGCACGCACTACAAGAAATTTGAGTTTTTATGACGAATTTTTTAATGACGCATAAAATTTCGTCACTAATTATAACTTACAACGACGAATTTTTTAAAACGTCATCATACTATCTATTATTATGACGAAATTATCTTGTTTCATTTTATATTTTAATTATTGTCACTAAAAGATTAATTTTGTGACAAAAAAAATATTTCGTCATGGTTTATTTAGGAGAGATAATTTCTCACCATTTTTTTGGAGGAAAAAAAATTTAATGACAAATTAATAATTTATTGCAACGTATAAAATTGTCACAAAATATTTATTTTTTGTGACGAATTATTTTTATCATAATTAAATAAATTAGTGATAATAAAATCTTTTCGTCATAAATAACATATCGGTAATATTATATTTATGATAAATAAATATATCACAAAAAATGAATATACTGTGACGAGGTACAATTTGGTCACCTTTGATATGAAGAAAAAATTTTCAACCTTTTTCTTTTGATGTGAAAAAATATAACGAAAAAATTTACTATTTGCAACATATAAATTCGTCATGAAATAATTATTTTTTTGTGACATTAATTATTTTTGTCACAATTTAATGAATTAGTGAAGATAAAATTATTTCGTCATAATAATGTTATTTATGATAAATAAATATGTTACAAAATTTGTTTGTCTTCCATATTTTGACAAAAATAACTAAATTATATTTAAAAGTTAATTAATTAATAATGCAATAATAATTTAGAATAAAATAAATTTTTTATTAAAATATTTAATGTAAATTCTTGGCCAGAAACGATGTAAACGACGGCGTTTCCTTGTTGCTCTCTCATATCAGTGTGCCAAACTGAAGAAAGGAAATAGAGGGAACGAAGGAAACCAGAGTGATTTTTGGTGACAAAAAACATTCGAAAATCATGGAAAAATTGGTGGGAAAGGGTTATTTTTTAGCACAAATTTCCGGTTTCCTTCTCTTACTAAATCTCTCATTACCTTATAAATTCCCAATTCTTCTCCATACAATTCTACAACCCTAAGGAATTTGACGAAATTTAGGTTCTTTTGTGTTAAAGGTACGTTGACTTTTCTTTTCTATTTTTTTTTTAAATCATCAAATTCTCACAGTTGGGTTTTAGTTCTGCTGTTTTTGTAAGATTAATTTGATTTCTTGTGTTTTAAACTCACAGATTTTATAGATATAAGCTTGAGTTCCGAGATAGATTTCAAAATTGAGCAACAGAGACAAATACAAGACTTCCAGGTATTTAACTTCTCAAACGTGAACCTGAAATTAATTCTTTTTTGTCTTGCAATTTTTTAACAATTTCTGTTTCTTTTTTCCCTTTTTCTTCCCTTTCTCTTTTGAGAAGAAATTAATGAAAATCCATACGTCTTGTTGCTAAACAGAAGTTTAAACCAAAAACCGTAGATTGATTCTTTACTTGTCTTTTATTTTTTCCAATTGGTTTAAACTTCAAAATGTTTGTTCTATTTTGTGGATTTTGTTTAAATTTCAGTATGCATACACATAAGTTTGTTCTGTTTTTGCAATAGATTTTGCATTTATGTTCATGGTGAAGCAAACTCTGTTTTGCTTGAGCTTAATTCTTGTAATTGATTGTGAAATCCCATCCAATTTGAATATGATTTTGGTACGAGAAAACTTGATGTCTATAGAATTTGAATTATTAGGGCACTTTTACAACTCCATCTTAGCTTCCAGATAGCTTTACTGCTCACGACTTTGGGTGGATGTAGGCAGCTAATGATCAAAAGTAGAAAAATAGTTTTGTATGTGAACTTCACTCCTGCAATTTTTCCTGTATTGCTAATATTTAGGTGGTGAATTATGGCTAATAACAAATTTAAGGCTGTCTAATTGTCAAGATTAATTGGGTCAATGAAAAGATTCTTAACTAAAATAAGAGTAATTAAACCAGTGATCTACTTAGGTGATGGAGTTTAATTTTATCTTAAGGCAAAACATAAATTTAAACTAATCAAACTAATAAATTGCTTGATAATATGATATATGGACACAAACTTTAACATCACAATTTAGGGGCATCATACTGCTGGTTTGGCTCCAAAATCATTGCATTATTTTTTGTTTTTTTTTTATATATATTTGATGACCACTATATGGAGTCAATGTTGCTGTGCATGTTGATATTATGCAGAATATGCAAAAATGACTGTGTATATTTGATCTTGTGAAAAATAAATATGCAAAATTATACTTATATAGATTTGATAATTAGTTGAATTATACAGCAGATTATCTTCATAATTGATCATTAACTATTTCTCTACCTGAAGATTGAGGTATGTTTTGTAGAGTTGACATAGTTGTTTGTTGGATAGCAGATGTCTCGGTTGATCGTTTAGCTGTTGTACTGTTCCATTGTTTAGAAAATTGGTTTGCTATTTGGAAAATATTGCTGTATAATCAGACGTAGGCATGTAATAGAAATGGATAATAATGGTGGTTTGATAGCAATGGAAAAAGGGCAGTAACATTGTCTGAGTGTGATATATTAACCCTAAAAAATAACTGTGAAAATGGCATAAATCAGTGTTTTGTAATTTCATTATGAAAACTTAAGCAAAATTTGATCCAATTGGAATAGTATAGGCTTTTGCCTTTTCATCTAAATTTCATTAGTTTATGGATAAGTCAATAATAGGTTGTTGGTAGGTAAAAGAAACAATAAAATTTAGTGAATTTCTTCTGGAATTGGTATCTTGATTTAATTATGAAAAAGGCAAAGAATTTGACGTTTGTCTATTATTGATGGATATACCCCTTTAAGTTTTAGCCCACTACCAACATCAAATGCTTCTCATAATTTTTAACCACCAAAGGTTTTTGAAACTCAAATTCTTAATGCTCAGCTTTTACTAAATTTATTTATTGTATTAAGTTAATAAACTGAATTATTGTTTTATTAAACCTATGAATTTCCATTTTCTATTCTATTAAAGAAGACAAAATACAAATATGATTCATTAAATCAAAATATCCAAAATACAAATATTTTGGTGAGTTCTGTCTTGTTAGAAATTCATTCTTACATATTAATTGATAAGAGACAGCTGTTGAATCCTAACATTTGCATTAGCAGTGAAATTTTGTCGTCTTGGACAAGTCATTGATCCATCTTATATAAGTTATTGGACATGTGGTTTTTATTTTCTACATTTTGATTCTAGAAACAGATTTATATGTAAGTTATGTATTTGACTATTTGGTTGATTTTTTTTAATTCAAATTGAGTTGGGAAATGCAGTGTGATTGTAGAAGCTCTTAAAGTGAATGGAGCAGTAAATATATTTTGTATATCATGTAAATTTGTTAAATTTATTTATTTTGAGCATATTATTATTAATAATATATTAATATATTTATACTTATAATATATTAGTATATTTATAATAACAATATATTTTTTTTTCTCTTTTTTTTTAGGATACACAAGAATCAACTATATTTTTGAAGGTCTACACCAGTGTCAACTTTTCATTATCAGGTTTTTCTCCTTCTTTTTGATCTTATAAATTTATAAAATTCCTTTATATATTGTAATTAGTGTCTTGAAATCTGCTTAAATAGTATGCAGATTTTACCCAAAATAGTTTTATATATATATGTTTTATGTTATGTATGATATATGTGGGATCAATTTAACTTTAACTATATTATTTTATTATTCCAATTGCTTAATAATGATTATTTTCATTTAGGTTATATTAAAAAATGGATAAGAGTTGGATGTATACCATGAAATGGTCTTAGGAGTACATAGAAGGAGTACGATCTTTTATGAATTTCGTAGAAAATCATATGGGAAAAGATTGTGACATCCGATGTTCATGTACAAGTTGTATGAACTTATATATTAGAAGTCAAAAAACAGTTGAGGATCATTTATTAGTTCAAGGGATAGATAAATGTTATCAGATATGGTTTTATCGTGGAGAAACATTTCATCCCATTGAGGATGGTGATTACCAAAAAGAGTGTGATATGTCTAATAAGAATTTAGATGAAGAAGATGATGGGACTTTTGACTTGCTACATGAATTGGGTGAAAAATATTACCAAAAGGATAAAACCGATGAGCAAAATGAAGAACATAACATTTATCCAAGTGTCCTGCCTGATTATCTTGAATCTATTATGAGGGATGCTAATACAAAGTTATATCCTGGATGTAAGAAATTTTTAAAGTTTTCTTTTATTATTAAGTTGCTCAATTTAAAAGTATATAACAAGATAAGTAACAAAGCAATAGATATGTTGTTGAAGTTAATTAAAGAAGCATTAAGTTCTTATTACGAGGTAAAAAAGTTTCTGCGAGATCTTGGGTTAGGATATGAGTCCATTCATGCTTGTATGTATGATTGTATCTTATTCTGGAAAGAAAATAAAAATTATGAGTGTTGTCCCACATGTGGTACTTCTAGGTGGAAAATTAATGATAGGAAGGGAAAAAAGATAGCGCATAAAGTTTTACGGTGCTTTCCAGTAAAGCCTAGGTTGTAAAAATTATTTATGTCCCATAAAATATCAAAGAAAATGGTTTAGCATCATGAAAAGTGTGTTAATGATGAATATATGAGGCACCTAGCTAATTCTGAAGCTTGGAAGGACTTTGATAATAAGTTACCTTGGTTCGTAAATGATCCTCGCAATGTAAGGCTTGCTTTAGCTGCAGATGGTTTTAATCCATTTGGTAATTTAAGTAGCACATATAGTATGTGGCCTGTGATTTTATGGCCATTGAACCTTCCACTTTGGGATTGCATGAAACCACCATTTTTTATGATGTCCTTATTAATTCCAGGACCTAAGTCTCCAGGAAAAGATATTGATGTGTACTTACGGCCATTAATAGATGAGTTAAAGGAACTATGGATAGAAGGGATTGAAACATTTGATGCTTCTTGTCAAAATCGTTTCCAAATGCGTGCAACTGTATTATGGACTAAAAATGACTCTCCTGCATATGGTGATTTATCTGGTTGGAGTACTAAGGGTTATATGGCATGTCCAATTTGTAATGATCGAACTTGCTCCCAGTTATTGCGCAATAAGATATGTTACATGGGACATCGTCGGTTCTTACCAAAAAATCGTAGTTCGAGAAAGAGTAGGAAGTTTAATGGTGAGAGAGAAGGTGTAGAGGCACCTATTGAATTAAATGGAGATGAAGTGTTGAGACAGTTAGAAAAATTGACTATTGTGGCACCCGGGAAACATCTAACTAATAGAAAGAGAAAGCGCACTTTACAAGAATTAAATTGGACGAGACGTAGCATATTCTATGAGTTGCCTTATTGGAGTAAGTTGAAGTTAAGGCACAACTTAGATGTAATGCATATAGAAAAGAACATTTGTGAGAGTATTTTAGGAACCATATTGAATATTGATGGAAAAACAAAAGATACTCTGAAAGCAAGGCAAGATTTAGAAGACATGGGAATCCGTAAAGAGCTACACTTGGTGAGAAGAGATGATGGAAAATATGAAATGCCTGTTGCATGCTATGTCATGAAAAAGAAAGAAAGGCAAAATTTTTGTGAGTTCTTGCAATCTGTGAAATTTCCTCATGGGTATGCCTCTAATATCTCTCGATGTGTTAGTTCAAGTGTTAACAAGATATCGGGATTGAAAAGTCATGATTGTCATGTACTTTTATAACGTATACTTCCTGTTGGCATTCGTGGAAGTTTAAGAAAGGAAGTATGTAGTGTATTGGCCGAATTGGGAGATTTTTTCCAACGTCTGTGTTGTAAGAAGTTGGATAGAAATGAATTGAAAAAAATGAAATATGACATTTGTCTAATTTTATGCAAGTTAGAAATGATATACCCACCTGCTTTTTTTGATATCATGGTTCATTTACCAATTCATTTACCAAATGTGGCACTACTTGGTGGACCGGTTCAATTTCGTTGGATGTATCCTACTGAAAGGTAATACAAAAAGTAAAAAAATATTGACATTATTTATTTCTTAGTTGTCATGGATAATTAGATTTTATTTTTTCTTTTTTTTTTCTTACAAGATCATTATGTGAATTAAATCAAAGTGTGCATAACAGAGCTCATCCAGAAGGGTCGATTGCAGAAGCTTATATTGCCAAAGAGTGTATAAGTTTTTGCTCTATGTATTTGAAGGGTATTGAAACTCGTTTTAATCGTGATGAGCGAAATTATGACATTTGCAATGATGGTGGTCTATCAATTTTCTCACAAAAGTGTCGACCTTATGATGCAACAAAATATATCGAGTCATCAAATGAAACATTCAATATGGCACAGTGCTTCGTCTTGCAAAATTGTGATAAAGTTTACCAATATTTTGAGTAAGCACATACATGAACTTATGACTATGATATTAAGATGAATGCAAAACTTACGGTTTTTTTTCTCTTTATTAGAAAGCACAAAGAAGAACTACAGTTAGAAGGCTATAAAAACATTGAACAAACCCACAAAGAGAAATTTCCAACATGGTTTCGTCAACATGTAAGCTTTGTATTTAGCATAATATGGATTTAAAATTTAAATATAATCAAACAAGCTTTTTAAATTATTTTGTTTGCTTTGTCTAGATGTCACAGTTATACAGCGAGGAACAATCAAATGTATTTGAAGCTTTGTATGCACTTTCATGTGCACCCCGTAGGTGTGTAAAGAAGTACAGTGGGTGCATAGTGAATGGAGTGAGGTTTCTCACTAAGGAACGTGATAGCAGGCATAGAAGTCAAAATAGTGGCATTTCTGTTAAGGGAAATCATGGTGATGAAATTATAGATTTTTATGGGGTATTAGATGATATTATTCAACTAGACTATGTGAATGACAAACATGTTATACTTTTTAAGTGTGAATGGTTTGACCTTGGTAGGAAAAAAAAAGGGATTCAAAAGGAAGGGAGTATAACTAGTGTCAAAGTTAATGGGAGGTGGTACGAAAATGATTCTTATATTTTAGCAGACCAAGCAAAACAAGTTTTCTATATCAATGATCCTAAGTTAGGGAGTGAATGGCAAGTGGTGCAACCATTTCAATATAGACATATTTATGACATTGATGAGATCCAAGATGAAGTTTTAAATATAGATGAAGTTATTGAAGACGAAGTGTACCAGGAGAATAGGATTGATGAAGAACTTGAAGTGGATACCACTGAAATCCCTGTGTTAAATAGATTGGATATAGACACTGAGGACCTAGATTCATTGATAATCCCAAGTCTCCCTAAAGTGGATGGAAATGAAAATATCATTAATGACAATCAAGATGATGATGAGGTTGTCTTAGATGATACTTTGGTTGATTATTGTAATAGTGATGAAGATATTGGCAACTTAACTGATCATGATGCAGATGATGATGATAAAGATGATGAAGATGAAGAAGAAGAAGAAGATGATGGCATCATATGATTGGCTTTCAGTTGTGATAATTTAGGTGCTCCTACATTGTTACAGTTTTAAATGTTCTGGCTTTTTTTGCATAAATTTCAGTTATCAAATGAATTATTTTCTGCATAGCTGCATTTTAAATAAGGATGTCAATATTTTTTTTTAATCTGCCATTAATATAGTGTATTTTATATGATAAAACCTATCATTATTAAAAATCTAATTTAGGTCTTAGTGATGATAAAGCAATACCTGTTAAATGAAAGAAAAGCGAAACAAATATAATGAGCAAGATATTCAAAAGACTGAAGATGAAATTGTTCAAGAAGTCCTTGGCCTTGGTACTAGTTATATAAAAGGCCTTGGATATGGTCCAAAACCTCCTTCAAGACGTTTATCATCTGTGACGCCCGTTCCCTAATGACAGACTAGCTCAGCTAATCTTGGTTAGAGAAGGCCGCACACACAAACAACAAACACATGCTTAACCTGAATAATAAAATTTCATCACATACAATCTTAACTCAATCATCACATGCTAACTACTTATAGTGCACTCTTCATAGCCACACGCATTGCACACACTTATTTATACTCTTAGGCCAACATTCATAGTTATCAGATTATTACATGCCTTTACATATCCGATACACATTCTGATTATACAAAAGCTTATACAAAAAGGATCCCAAAATATCAACCCAAACCTACACTTTCTACTTCCTACTGTTGACCGTACAAAATGCGGGGGAGTCCTCCGATCACCTCTCGTCCGTACCTGCACGGATTAGAGTAAATCCATGCTAAGCGATAACGTTTAGTGGGGAACTCATATATAACAAATAATTTATCACACATCAGAAACATCATACATTACATACTAGAAGTCATGCCAGAACAATTATTATCATAGCGTGTACCATTTCAAGCATAGTAATGTTCGTTACTATATTCAGTCAAAGCATCAATCACTTATTCACATATCCACATCACATGCTTTATTATATTACAGTCACTTCCATTTAATATTTGATTAGTCAGTTAGCCTGCAATTCAATGACGCGGATAACGGGTATCGCATTGGTACCACTCAGGTACTAGAATCTCATCGAGATTACACTTACGCATGGGTACCCTCAGGTACCAAAATATCATTCCACTTATAATAAAATCCAGCAAGGATTATTCACATTATTTTTGCATTGTGATTCCCATGGAATCAGACACATTAAACGCATGGGGTTGCAGCACTTGACCCTATAGGCATGCCTAACTATCCACTACTTGACTCGCACGCTTAAGTTGTTAAACAAATTATTCAGTTCACATTGATCACTTTTCACATCACATACGTAGATAGCCCATACCACATTCACTTTACACATTCGCATTAGCACATAGCTAAGCATTACACTTGCATACCCATTATGCTTCCAATTCATTTTTCATAGTTAATATTCACATAATTGATTGCATTCAAGAACCATCACATAGTATGCAAATGTACATTACTTAATACACACATAACACTTACTCATAATGTTCTTCATTCCAGCTTAAAGCCTTACCGTTAGAAAGTCCAAACACATTAGGGTTATATTGCCAAAATAGGGTAGGTCACGGTCACAATGAATTTCATTGTCACCGTGACATGTTGAAGTTCAAAACAGAATGCAAACTGGGGGCAGGTCACGGTCACAATCAATTTCATTGTCACCGTGACATGTTCCCAACTCTCGGCAGAATGCAACTTGAGGGTATGTCACGGTCACAATGAAGTTCATTGTCACCGTGACATATCCATACTTTGCAAAACAGAATGCTCCCTTAGGTACCTCACGGTCACAATGGATTTCATTGTCACCGTGACATACCAAAATCCAATCGGCAGAATTGAACTCAGGCATACCTCACGGTCACAATCAATTCCATTGTCACCGTGACCTATGCAAAAGCACTATAACACAGCTATGTTTTATCACTAGCACAGCTGTGCTTTCCAGTCCAATTCTCCTTCCACATCAAGACTTCAAATCTCACTCTCAATTTTGGCAATCAACCCAAATTCATCAACCACTCACTCAATTAGCACATACCTATTTTTCCCTTCTTGTTCTGGCACTCTTCTTTGGCACAATTTATAATCAATCCCAATTCACACATAGCATACATGCTCTCAAGCAATTCATTTACTAAACACATTACCACATACACATACAGCTCATATCAAAGTCCCTATTGGACCAATACAAATCATACAATCTACACATTTAGGGTTTGTTCCCAAACCTCGTCGCCTTAGCTCTTAATTACGATGAACGCTCGGCTCTCCAACCACAGCTTTCCCTTTATCCTTCTTCACTTCTTCGGCTATCAATACAATACAAATGCTCAAACTTAAGCTCAATCCAGTAATATCCCATCCAAACCAATTCAACTAAGAAGAAAGAGTAGAAGATGAGAATAAGCACACATAACCACTTACCTTTAGGTCTTAACACTTAATTCTTGCTCCAATTAGCTATATGCATAAATCCACTTAAACCACTCTCATCCTCACTCACGGAAGCAAGAAGAAAGATAAAGTCAAATGCAGAAAAATGAAGAATGAGGCCAACACACACTCACCTCTCACTTCTCTAGGCAAATGCATGCAAAGAAGGAGGTGGCTTACTCTCATGATGCCACACGGATTCCACTCTCAATTCTGCCTCCACTATCCATTTAATCAAGTTATTTTATTCTCTAATCCACACTTACTTAACTTAGTTAATCCACTTCTTACTAATCATGCACAATTCCCTTTTCAACCTCTTAAATTCCTTTAGCCTTTCAATTAAGTCTAATCCTACACACTCAATTACACTTAGACCCCAAATTAAACTAATTGCAACTAGGGTACAAGTCCGGCCATGACAACTCTCCCCTCCTTAAAGAATTTCGTCCTCAAAATTCATACCTGAGTGGAACAGTTGTGGGTGCTGCTCTCGCATAGCCGCTTCTGGTTCCCAAGTTGCTTCTTCAACACCATGATGCTGCCAAAGCACCTTTACAATGGTATTTGCTTGTTCCGAAGTTGCCTCACTTCTCTTGCTAAAATTGGTTTCGGTTTCTCATCATAGGTAAAGTCTGGCTGAACCTCCACTTGTTGCACAGTTAGCACATGAGATTCATCCGATCTATACCTCCTCAACATGGACACATGAAACACATCATGAAGCTTGCTTAATGCCGGAGGCAATGCCAAGCGATATGCCACAGAGCCCACTCTTTCCAGAACTTCATATGGTCCAATAAACCTTGGACTCAATTTTCCTTTCTTGCCAAACCTCAGTACCTTCCGCCAAGGAGATACTTTCAAAAACACTTTATCGCCCACACTGAACTCAATGTCCCTTCTCTTCAAATCAGCATACGACTTCTGTCTGTCACTTGCTGCTTTCAACCTTTGCTGTATGATCTTAGCTTTCTCTTCTGTATCCCTCACTAGATCAGGTCCAATAATTCTGCTTTCATTCAATTCAGTCCAGCAAACCGGTGAACGACATTTCCTTCCGTACAAGACTTCATACGGTGCCATACCGATACTGGTCTGATAACTGTTGTTATAAGCAAATTCCATAAGTGGAAGATACTTATCCCAACTCTTAGAGAAATCCAAAACACATGCTCGCATCAAATCTTCCAAAACCTGAATAATTCTTTCCGATTGTCCGTCAGTTTGTGGATGAAAAGCAGTACTAAAATTCAACTTCGTACCCAAGGCTGCTTGTAAACTCCTCCAAAACTTAGAAGTGAATCTGGGATCCCTATTAGAAACAATAGACAAGGGTATCCCATGCAATCGGACAATTTCTCTCACATACAATTTAGCCAACTTTTCCATAGAATAATCCATCCGAACTGGTATAAAGTGAGCCGATTTCGAAAACCTGTCCACAATAACCCACACTGCATCTTGTTGTCTTGAGGTCAGAGGCAATCCAGATACAAAATCCATCGTAATATTATCCCATTTCCATTGTGGAATAGGGAGTGGATGCAACATCCCGTGAGGCACTTGATGCTCTGCTTTAACTTGTTGACAGACAAGGCACTTAGACACATATTCCACTACATCCTTCTTCATCCTAGGCCACCAGTATAACGGTTTCATATCTTGATACATCTTATTTCCACCTGGATGCATAGTGAAAATTATATTATGAGCCTCATGCATCAATCTCTTCTTTAATTCTTTATCACTTGCCACACACATTCTATTCTTATACAGCAGTACCCCGTCTTCATTCACTAAATAGTCAGTCTTATCCATATCACTGACTGACTGCAAAACTTGTTGCAACCTCGCATCATTTCTCTGAGCAACCATTAACTCATCTTTCAGGACCGGTCTTGCTTTCAACTGTGCCAATAAAGCTTCGTCTGCAGAAAACCTCCACTTAATCCGCTTTAACTGTAATGCTAAAATTGATTTCCTGCTCAAAGCATCCGCCACTACATTAGCTTTTCCCGGGTGATAATCCACAATACAATCATAATCCTTAAACAACTCGAGCCATCTTTGCTGTCTCAGATTCAATTCCTTCTGTGTAAGCAGATATTTCAAACTCTTATGCTCGGTGTAAATTCTACACTTCTCACCATACAGGTAATGTCGTCAAATCTTTAAAGCAAGCACTACTGCTGCCAATTCCAAATCATGAGTCGGATAATTTTGTTCGTGCGGCTTCAGTTGCCTTGACGCATAAGCTATCACCTTCCCCTCTTGAATCAATACACAACCCAACCCGACACCTGAAGCATCGGTGAACAACACATACTCTTTACCAGTCATAGGCTGTGTAAGAATCGGTGCTTCTACTAACATCTTCCTCAACTGATCGAAACTCGCTTGACATCTTTCAGACCACTCATATTTCACTCCTTTTCGTAACAATCTTGTCAACGGTGAAGCTATTACTGAAAATCCTTTCACAAACCTTCTGTAATATCCAGCCAACCCTAAGAAACTGCGAACCTCCAGCACATTCTTAGGCGGTTTCCAATTCACAATTGCTTCTATCTTAGTTGGATCTACTTTAATCCCTTCAGATGAGATCACATGACCCAGAAATGACACCTCTTTGAGCCAAAACTCACACTTACTTAATTTGGCATACAGCTGATGCTCCCGCAGGGTCTGAAGCACAATTCTCAAATGCTGCTCATGCTCCTTCTCATCCCTTGAATAAACCAGAATATCATCAATGAATACCACTACAAATTGGTCCTAATACGGTCTGAACACCCGATTCATCAAATCCATAAACGCAGCAGGCGCATTAGTTAACCCGAACGACATCACTAGGAACTCATAATGCCCGTACCGAGTTCTAAACGCAGTCTTAGGTGTATCCTCTTTCTTCACTTGCAGCTGATAATACCATGAACGCAAGTCAATTTTTGAGAATACACCAGCTCCTCTTAACTGATCAAACAAGTCTTCAATCCGAGGTAAAGGGTATCGATTCTTTACTGTCACTTTATTCAACTGCCGATAATCAATGCACATTCTCATTGTACCATCTTTCTTTTTAACAAATAACACTGGTGCTCCCCAAGGAGAAACACTAGGTCTAATAAAACCCCTATTCAGTAATTCTTGCAACTGTTCTTTCAATTCCTTCAACTCAGTTGGAGCCATTCTGTATGGTGCCTTAGATACCGGTACTGTTCCTGGTGCCACATCGATCGATAGCTCAACCTCTCTTATCGGTGGTACACCGCTCAATTCTTCAGGAAACACATCAGGAAACTCTCTGACTATCGGTATCTCTTGTATCTTCACATGTTCTCTCTTACTGTCTATCACCAAAGCTAGATAACCTTCACATCCTTTTCTCATACACCGACAGGCTTGCATAGCAGATATCACATTTACAAGAGGATTAGTGCACACTCCTCTCACTGTCGCTCTGTTCCCCTTATCATCATAGATTATAACCATCTTCTTCTTGCACTTAACATCCGTATCATATTTAGTTAACCAATCCATACCCAAAATCAAATCAAACTCATCAAACGGTAGTTCAATCAAATCCGCTGGGAACACACTACCTTGAACCTCTAATGCACAGTTTCTATACACTCTATTCACATTAACATTACCTCCCAAAGGGCTAGACACGCATATATCATATTTTAAGCATTCAACTTTAGGCATCTTTTCACATATCTTTTTATCACACACATATGAATGAGTTGACCCAGGATCAATAAGTGCAAACATTTCCACACCACAGAGTAGAATAATACCTGCTATCACCTCAGGCGCATCCTGATCCTCTCGTGCCCTCATAGCATAAGTCTGCACTGGTGCCGCATCAGGCCTATCCACAATCTCAGAATCAACTGCACCCCTGGACTGGCTACCTCTGCCACGTCCTCTTCCTCTTCCTCTATTAGTAGAAGGCAAATTTGAACTACCCCTTCTCTGCTCTTGTTGATTTCCCGACATCTCATAAGCATTCGGGCAATTAGCAAGGAAATGCTCAGTGCTTCCACATCTAAAACAAGCACCCGTCACTCTCCAACATTCTCCTCTATGCCTCTTACCACAATGAGGACACTAATGAACCTCACTTCTGTTACCAGATGTTCCTCTTCCCGTACCAGATGCTGAGGGAGCGCCACGCTTCTTACCTCTCGCTGCAGAACTGAACCCTGATTCCGCAGGTGGTGCCACAAGAGAATCTCTTGATCTTTTCCCCGTCTGGGAACCACCTCTACTTGCATTCTTCCTTTGTCTCCATTCCCTTTGAGCTCCCAAAGTTCTTTCAGCTCTCAAAGCTGCTTGAACAATTCGATAATAACTTACATTCTGTTCTGTTGTTAGGGAAATCAGCAATGCCTTAATCTCCTCAATCAACCCGTCCTCAAACTGTTGACATCGCAACACATCAGTCAAAACACCTTTTGGCGCATACTTGCTTAGGCGACAAAATTCCGCTTCATACTCCGCCACCGTCATGGTTCTCTGTCTTAAACTCATAAACTTCTTCCAGTTTGCCTCTCGATGTGCTTTAGTGATATACTTGTTCTTGAATTCCCTTTCAAAGAATTCCCAGTTTAATGGTTCAGGAAGCATCGGGTTCTGCAGGACCAGCTTCCACCAATCATATGCAGGGCCTTGGAGTAGTGACTCCACACATTCAACCCACTGGTCAGGAGGACACCGTATCTCCTTAAGAATCCTTTCCACCTTCTCAATCCAGTACTCTGCTTTTTCTGACTCATCTAACCTTGTTCCATGGAATTCCTCCAAACCATGCTTTCTCAAAGATTCTATTGGGGCTCTAGGCGCCATCATACGTTCCATCACTCTTGCCATATCTTGTGTCATTTTCATCATAACTTCCATAGGCCCAAACGGAATCTCATTCTCGAAACCTGCCGATCTAGACTGTCCAGACCTCGTCACCTCAGCTTCACGAGGATTCACACTTTCGGCAGATTCTTCTCCGGTATGCCTTCCAGAATCCATTGTTACAACAAAGATTAAACAAGGACTTCCGCATTAGGTCAACAAACTATACACATCTTATCTACCCAACTCCCAGAAAAGACTCAACCTGGGCTCTGATACCACAACTTGTGACGCCCGTTCCCTAATGACAGACTAGCTCAGCTAATCTTGGTTAGAGAAGGCCGAACACACACACAACAATCACATGCTTAACCTGAATAATAAAATTTCATCACATACAATCTTAACTCAAGCATCACATGCCAACTACTTATAGTGCACTCTTCATAGCCACACGCATTGCACACACTTATTTATACTCTTAGGCCAACATTCATAGTTATCAGATTATTACATGCCTTTACATATCCGATACACATTCTGATTATACAAAAGCTTATACAAAAAGGATCCCAAAATATCAACCCAAACCTACACTTTCTACTTCCTACTGTTGACCGTACAAAATACGGGGGAGTCCTCCGATCACCTCTCGTCCGTACCTGCACGGATTAGAGTAAATCGATGCTAAGCGATAATGCTTAGTGGGGAACTCATATATAACAAATAATTTATCACACATCAGAAACATCATACATTACATACTAGAAGTCATGCCAGAACAATTATTATCATAGCGTGTACCATTTCAAGCATAGTAATGTTCGTTACTATATTCAGTCAAAGCATCAATCACTTATTCACATATCCACATCACATGCTTTATTATATTACAGTCACTTCCATTTAATATTTGATTAGTCAGTTAGCCTGCAATTCAATGACGCGGATAACGGGTATCGCATTGGTACCACTCAGGTACTAGAATCTCATCGAGATTACACTTATGCATGGGTACCCTCAGGTACCAAAATATCATTCCACTTATAATAAAATCCAGCAAGGATTATTCACATTATTTTCGCATTGTGATTCCCATGGAATCAGACACATTAAACGCATGGGGCTGCAGCACTTGACCCTATAGGCATGCCTAACTATCCACTACTTGACTCGCAGGCTTAAGTTGTTAAAAAAATTATTCAGTTCACATTGTTCACTTTTCACATCACATACGTAGATAGCCCATACCACATTCACTTTACACATTCGCATTAGCACATAGCTAAGCATTACACTTGCATACCCATTATGCTTCCAATTTATTTTTCATAGTTAATATTCACATAATTGATTGTATTCAAGAACCATCACATAGTATGCAAATGTACATTACTTAATACACACATAACACTTACTCATAATGTTCTTCATTCCAGCTTAAAGCCTTACCGTTAGAAAGTCCAAACACATTAGGGTTATATTGCCAAAATAGGGTAGGTCACGGTCACAATGAATTTCATTGTCACCGTAACATGTTGAAGTTCAAAACAGAATGCAAACTGGAGGCAGGTCACGATTACAATCAATTTCATTGTCACCGTGACATGTTCCCAACTCTCGGCAGAATGCAACTTGAGGGTATATCACGGTCACAATGAAGTTCATTGTCACCGTGACATATCCATACTTTGCAAAACAGAATCAATTCTCCCGTGACCTATCACGGTCACAATCAATTCCATTGTCACCGTGACCTATGCAAAAGCACTATAACACAGCTATGTTTTATCACTAGCACAGCTGTGCTTTCCAGTCCAATTCTCCTTCCACATCAAGACTTCAAATCTCACTCTCACTTTTGGCAATCAACCCAAATTCATCAACCACTCACTCAATTAGCACATACCTGTTTTTCCCTTCTTGTTCTGGCACTCTTCTTTGGGATAATTTATAATCAATCCCAATTCACACATAGCATACATGCTCTCAAGCAATTCATTCACTAAACACATTACCACATACACATATAGCTCATATCAAAGTCCCTATTGGACCAATACAAATCATACAATCTACACATTTAGGGTTTTTTCCCAAACCTCGTTGCCTTATCTCCTAATTACGACGAACGCTCGGCTCTCCAACCACAGCTTTCCCTTTATCCTTCTTCACTTCTTCGGCTATCAATACAATACAAATGCTCAAACTCAAGCTCAATCCAACAATATCCCATCCAAACCAATTCAACTAAGAAGAAAGAGTAGAAGATGAGAATAAGCACACATAACCACTTACCTTTAGGTCTTAACACTTAATTCTTGCTCCAATTAGCTATATGCATAAATCCACTTAAACCACTCTCATCCTCACTCATGGAAGCAAGAAGAAAGACAAAGTCAAATGCAGAAAAATGAAGAATGAGGCCAACACACACTCATCTCTCACTTCTCTAGGCAAATGCATGCAAAGAAGGAGGAGGCTTACTCTCATGATGCCACACGGATTCCACTCTCAATTCTGCCTCCACTATCCATTTAATCAAGTTATTTTATTCTCTAATCCACACTTACTTAACTTAGTTAATCCACTTCTTACTAATCATGCACAATTCCCTTTTTAACCTCTTAAATTCCTTTAGCCTTTCAATTAAGTCCAATCCTACACACTCAATTACACTTAGACCCCAAATTAAACTAATTGCAACTAGGGTACAAGTCCGGCCATGACATCATCGAACTACATTGCTACACAAAAGCTTCAAAATGAACTTTCTAATACTCAAGAAAAGTTGAGTGAGTCTCAGTCAGAAGTGAACATACTTAAGAGTCAGGTGACTGATTGTGAGACAAAAGTAAGCGAGTTGAATTCCTTTATTTTTGGGGATAAAATCAAGTTTGATTAATTAATTATCAAAAAGAATATTTTAGAATTTTATTTGGTCTCAAAAACCTTGATTTAGGGTGAAAAAAAATCGAAAAAAAGGGGTAAAAAATCGTAAAATAGCTGTTTCAGTCCCTTTAGCGACGCCAGGGGGAAGGGACGCCCGTTGCTATTGAGCGACGGGCGTTGCACGCAGCGACGCTGCGCGGTGCAGCGCGCAGTGCGCGCAATGCTGCCCACGCGCTTTTAGCGACGTTCAGAGCGTCGCCTTTTCGCGCCCAGCGGACGCCCGCGAGCTGGGCGCCAGCGCGCCTGCGTGCTGCTACAGGAGCACCACCGCGCCCGACACTCACGATCCGATATTTTTTTTTTTAAAAAAAAAATTAAATTGACTAAAAGCACTATAATTTTAAGCCCCCATTTTTCAAAATTAATTTTTAAAATATTTTTTTATTATTTTCCAATTTTTCACTCTAAAATGCAATTTTTCAAGGAAATCATCACTTCTAACCTTTTTGCCCGTGACAAGGCATCTTATCATCATTGGGTAACTTCGATCTAGGCTGACTCAGGACCCGATGTCTACAGATAAGCATAAAGACATTTGAGGGTGTCACTTGTCATTTGAAGTTTAAAAGGGACCGTCTGACAGTGATTAAGGTCAATGTCATAGTGCATATGGCACAGTCCTGTTCTAATAGAATGAGTTCTCATTAGAACAAAACAAAAGAAGCTTCAACAATAGGGGTAAAGAAAAGGCTTGAGAGCCTGAAAGAGGTATCGAAAGATATAAGGCTCAGCTAGTCGCTATGGGGTTCATACAATAGGAAGAGATTGACTATAAGTAGACTTTCTTATCTGTTGTAAAATTTACGTCCATAAGGTTCATTCTAGCCATAGTGGCAAGTTTGAACATAGAGCTTCATCAAAAGGATGAAAAGACTGCTTTTCTCAATAGAGAAATGGATGGAACAACCTTTAGGTTCATCGGAAAAGGCAGCAAACATAAGGTTTGCTGATTGATGAGTTCAATCTATAGCTTTAAACAGTCTTCAACATAATGGTACTTGAGATTTCATCATATAATCATGTCGAATGTGTTCAACATGATTGATAAAGATCATTGTGTTTATAGTAAAAGCTCTGAAAATGAATTTATTATTTTGGCATTGTATGTAGATGACATACTTAAAGCTAAAAATGATAAATGGTAATAAATGAAATCAAAGATTGGTTATTGTCCAACTTTGAGACAAAGGATATGAGTCATGCATATTATATTCTTGAAGTTAAGATTTTAAGAGATCATTCGAGAAAATTGTTGTCTGTTTCTTGAGAGAAATATATCAACAAAGACCTTGAGCGATTTAATATGCAGAACTGCAAACTCATAGATTACCCCATTGCCAAGAATTAGTTTCTTAGCAAAGATATGTGTCCTAATAAGCCAGAAGAAATGAACGTATGAGGAACGTTCGATATGCCAATGTCGTGGGTAATCTGATGTATGCAGTGTTGTATACAAGACATGATATATGATATGCAGTGGGCATGGTAAACATATATTAATCTAACCCAGGCAAAGCACATTGGAAGCAATTAAAAAGGTACTTATATATCTTAAAAGTACTGCAGACTATTCTCTCTATTATTAAGAAAAGGATCTGCATTGAGAGAATACATAAACATTGATTAAGCAGGAAATGTGGATGAGAGAAAATCCACCTCAGGTTTTATATTCTCGTTTGGCAAGAGTGACATCTCGTTGAGTAACAAGAATTAAATCTGTGTAGCCCTATCAATAGTGGAAGTTGAATTTGTCACTTCCTCAATTGCAGTACAGGAGACAATTTGGCTGAAATGGTTTGTGAGACATTTAAGAGTAATTGTCTCAAAGGTATCAGTGACAGTCTAAAGTGACAGTCAGTCGTTGATGGCTTATAGTAGAGCTAAGCATATCGGCATTAAGTATCAATATAAGAGAGATATTGTTGCACAAGAGATATGAACTTGCAGTACGTTTCTACGCATGCAGATCCATTGAGTAAACCTATAACGAGAGATGTGTTTCGAGAGACACATTATATCTCGAGTTTTGCGTATAATTTAATTGGTACTGTTATATTTTATATTATCCCTTAACGTTATTATTTGCGAATAATAACTAAAGTTCATTGTTGGCAATACATGAGTGTGAATGTTTATGTGTAAACATTTACTGTTATTGATATAAGATTGAGCATGTCGGACAAAGAAGTAGCCCACTCACAAGAGTGTTTACCTTAGTTTTGTCAATGAGTTGGCAAAAACTAAGATGAGGCGATTTTTGAACATATGAGAATACTCGAGAGCCTGTTCAAAATAAAAGTGCCGTCTTGCAGAAATTACAAGATAAGTCTTGTTAAGGTGCGAGATAAAGTCATACATAAAATTGTATGCTTTGGATTGAGATCCAAAATAAGGATTGTATGAAATCCGATGGTCAGTTATATGTAACTACCATGTTCTGTCTAAAAAGCCAGAAGTAGTCCTTAAGTAAGCGGACTAAAGTTGGGTGCTTCGGTGCATCGCAACCTTACGCTTCTGTATGGTGTTTGATATACATATTATTAAAATGTGAGACATGCGCTCCTTTAAGGGAAGGAAAGAACACCATAACACATGTTTTATACCGTGTGTGCTTATGTGACCATAGGGATGGGAATTTAATAATATTAATGATCTCAACTTTCTCTATTGTGAGACGCTATATATATTTCAACCCTTAGAACCCTTAACTTATCCCTGAAGTATGGTTCAATGTGGCTAGCGTAGTTAATGTCCAAGAGGTTTGGGAAAAATTTAGGCCTGGCGGATTTAACTAGAAAAGTGAGTTGAATCATGATGGATGGCATATAGTAAGAGGAGAAGATAGGCTTTTGATCACTTTCATAAGGTTTTGTGGTTCACCGGCATGCCTATTATAGTTTCTATGAGTAGAAACATAATAGTGAATACGAAAATTATTTTATGAGATCATGAGTTAAAACAGTGAATGTGAGAAGGCAATCTAGGGTCAGGCATACATGAAAAGAGGATCTCGTTTTTCGAGATGCTATATATCCCTAACAGGTGTATAGCACTAGTGCTCTCGAGGTATGCTGGTCATACAATCTATCTGCCAGTATAACTGAAGATTAAGACTGCAATGCGTTCCGTCATGTGCGAGTGGGAGATGATAGAGTTGGGATACGCCCATGACTCTATATTGGATTGAGTTCAAATCCAGATTAAATTGAGTTATTTAATCTAATTAAAATTACCAAATCCTATCTCAGAAGGAGTCTGAGTTAAACTAGAGTTAGGACTCTAGCCTTTAGGACCTCTATAAATAGAGGTGAGGTCCTCATAATTTAGTAACGAGAAAATGTACACTCCGCAAGGCTGCTCGTTCTCACTCACAAGTTTTCTGTCTTAATTTTCAGGGGCATTTAGATTGTGATCTAGCTGCTCTTACCTTGAGTGGGTAAAAGCCGGACCAGTGACCAAAAACAAACGGAATCTTGGTAGACGGTTCCGCAACGAGTTTCTGCGCTAGAAAAGGTAGGTACCATTATTTAATATTATCTCCGTATAAATTATATTTGTTATAATTTTTTCCCATATCCATTATAGGAAAAAAATTTGAAGTTATTTTGTAATAACTTTAAATTATAAATTTGTAAAGAAACATTTAACAATTCAACCTAATAGGACAAATGAGACAAATAAAAGTGTTTTTAAGTATCTAACAATATTATATAATTAGGTTTAGTACCAAAAAATAGTGGTGGCTAATATGGGTGTACACGGTTCTGAATCTTCCTGTACCGAACCGAAATATCGAAAACAAAGATCCAGAACCGAATTATACCATTGACTTTTTTTATTAGAACTGAACCAAATTGTAATGTTGACTTTTTTATTAGAACCGAACCGAATTGTACTGTAACCGAATTGAAAACCGTATTGAACCGTACCGAACTGTTTTGTACTGAATTGGACCGAAATAACCAATATTTATTAATTATTATATATAATATTAGTAATTTATATATAAATATTATTTATAATTTCTATTATATCGTTATTATATAAATTTAACTTCATAATTATTTGTATTTTTTTGAAACTTTTATAATTATTTGTATTAAATATTTTAATGTATGAAATTAATATAACAAATAGTTAATAAATTAAAATAAATATTTTGATTATTAATAAGATAAATTTAATTATCATATCTATATGAATGTGCAATTAAAATAATTTGTATTTAATTTAATTTACGTTTAGTGTTACTTAACTACTACATAATTTTTCATTTTGTACAAATATTTATATACACACACAAATATAATTATTATATCAATGAAATTTTACTAATTAATGTAATTATATGAGTATATAACCATCTTACAAATTAATTTTATTTACTTTTAATATCACTCAACTAGTATTTATCTATTATAAGTTAATAATTTAATTATATATAATTAAATTTACTAATTAATATAACTATATAAGTATATAATCACCTTACTAATTAACTTTATTTATTCTTAGTATCACTTAACTAGTACTCATATATATTTTTTGTACAATACCTATATGAATAATTGAGCATATAAATTAATAATATAATTATACATAATAATTATTATATATAATGAAATTTACCAATTTAATTCATGCAATTATATAAATATATAATCAACTTACCAATTAATTTCATTTGTTTATAGTATCACTCAACTAATACTTATTTATTTTGGTACGATACGTATATGATTAATTGAGTTGTAACTTAATAATTCAATTATATATAATTGAATTTTACTAATTCGTATTTAATTTAATTTAACTTTAATGTCACTCAACCACTACTTAATTTTTTTTTTTGTACAAATATTTATATAAACAATCACTTTATCAATTAATTTTATTTACTTTTAATGCTACTTTTACATCCACCCTTATAGTTATTAACTATAATATTAATTAATAATCTTTTAACTATTAAGTCAAATTTAGTAAAATTGAGTATAATAATTGAGCCAAAATAATATATATGGATGGATGCTAACCATATAATCAGCCGATGTTGTATATATAATCACCTTATCAATTAATTTTATTTATATTTAGTATCACTCAATTAGTAATTATCTATTTTGACACAATATATATTTGAATAATTGATTTATTTTATTAATGTAATTATATATAATTGAATAATTTATTATATAATCATTTTATCAATTAATTTTATTTGCTTCTAGCGTCACTCGACTAATACTCATCTATTTCTATCACAATACCTATATGAATATCTAAATTAAAAATAAAATTATATATAATTATTTATAATAAAATTTTAATTTCTTTTATTTTTAGTGTTACTCAACTAATACTCATCTGTATTTAGCACAATATTTATGTGAGTAATTAAAAATATATTTTAATAATATAATTATATATAATTATTATATTAATAAAATTTTATTAATTAATATACACTATAAGTATATAAGTAATTATCTTATTAATTAAATTTTTTTTAGAGCAAATTAAGAATAAAATTTTAAAAATTTTAGTATAAATAATTTTTATTTTAAGTTTTGGAGAGAATTAAAATATTTGGAGGGAATTGAAATATCTAGAGGGAATCTAATGCAAACGAGTTGGGTTTTTAGTATTTGGAGCGAGTTGAACGGGCCAATCGTCATTAATTATTGTTTTTGTTATATCTTTTGCTACAGGTGTCCGTTTGATTATTATTATATGTTTTCGGAAAACTCATTTCCAGCCGGTCGACTTTTCCAAATTTTAATCTCCCGTAACAGTCCATTTCGTGCCTAAAAAATAATGTTTGCGCTTCTGTTTTTCAATTTGAAATTTTAGAGGTATTATTGTAATTTTTTTATTTTTTTTCATATAAATTGTTTGTTACCTTAATTTGGAGGGGACTTTTCAACTTGGAATAAAATTCTTTCGTTTTAAGATATTTTTGCTGCGTTAGAATCCGACCTGTTTTATATATATATATATATATATATATAAAAGAAAATAAATTTAAAAAAAACCTAAATTGTGCCTGCCTCTTTTTTTTCTGTCTCGAAATCGTGTTAAGCCCCACAATTTTTTCTATTTTTTCCGTTGGTTTTAGCTTATACTTGCATTTCTTTTTTCTTGTCGCTGCCATGTCATTTCCGCAGCTACATATAAAAGTGAGGATAAATCACACATAACTTTTGATTTTGTGGTATTCGTTAATAGTACGTCATTAGTTAGTTAAAAATTTGATCAATAGATTTGTACATAAGTTTTAATTAGGATGATCATTAGGGATGAATTACCAATTAATTTTATTAAATATTAGGATTTTAGGAAATTTATTTAAGTAATTTATCTCGAATTTAAAATTTTATCTAGAGTAAATATTGTTAAAATATGTTTTCTTTTTTTAATAAAGGAGAGAGATAAATTGAAATATTTTCATAAAATTCAATGCAAAATTGTATTTACTTGTTGAGATATTTTAATTATATTTGTATTTATTATTGTGTATATTTATATTGTAAATTTTTAAAAATATTGAATTATCCGAAATACCGTATTGTATTGTCTTATTTTGTTTGTACCGAAATAACCGAATAATCGAATTGAATTGTACTGAAAATTATAAAAACCGTACTGAACTGTGCCGAAATTAATAAGAACCGAACTGTACCGAAATTTATATAAACCAAAATTTCAATACAATACGGAGATTTGTAAAAAATCGAATTGAACCGAACTGTGTATATAAAGTTGCAAATCAAGAAATGATTAATGGTGTGGACACTGGGCGGTTTTACCGACCTATATATTCTTTACCGCCAAGAATTTGGACATCTAATTTAAAGATACAATCGTTGCAATAAAATATAATTTCCAATAGAGAAGAATAGGACATAGTAGAGATAGTTCAAAGAGAGAAAAAATAATTTATGGATTGCTTTTGTTTTCAACCAATAAATAATTTTTATTAACTAGCAATAGATGATGGGGTAGATTTTTTTTTTTTTTTTAAAAAAAAGAAAGAAAAAGAAAAAGTTGAAGAAGAAGAAAATTGCATCTTTAGACTTCTAAATTTTTATATATATTTTACAATTTAATTTTTAATTTTATTTGATCACATCAAATTTTTAAATTTTTATTTTAATACACAAGTTCAAATAAAAATTTAATAAAATAAATAAAAATTTAAAAGTTTAATTTTTACTAAAATTATATTATTATTTTATTCAAATTTAATAATTTTAAATTTAATATGGATAAAAATAAAAATTTAATGTGACTAAATAAAAACTTAAGAAATTAATTAAAAATATATAAATAAATTTAAGAATTTAAAAATGCATTTTGCCCAAAAAAAATAATTATACTCTCGATGTGGCTCGAATATAACTTAAAATGGCTTACTCATAGCCATAAATCACTATAATAATTAAACAAGTTATTTTGGTCAAGGCATATATCCAAAAATTTGCATTTACCTTTTTATCTTTAAGCTGCTAAATTTAACCAGAGAATGATTTCCCTAATTCAGCTGCATCCATTTCATTTTCACTTTCCTTCCAACAAGAAAAACTTATTTTACTGCTTCCACTTCAAAATCGTATCACTTTCTTTTCTTCTTCGCCACAGACAGAAAACAAACAAATAATCAAATCAAAGATAAACAAAATACAAGAGAAGCTAGAGAATGAATATAGAAACCAGAAAAAACTTATTTGAGCTGCGATGAATGATGAAAATAATATTTTTAATAAAAGAGAGAGATTTCTGATAAATCCAAGAATGTCTTTATCTGTAGGAGAGAGGTCGATCCGATCGAATGAGATAACCCTGCAATGAGAAGAACCCGGTCGGAACAGGCGTGAGCACTCCGAAGCTTAAGTTAGTAGCTTAGAGAGAGAATATGCTTTAGAGAGATAATGGTGTGAATTCAATACCTGGTGCCATCGTGGGCTGGGCTATTTATAAGAGGTAGTCGAGGGGCACTTGAGTGCCTGGGGAGTGATTACTGGCTGTCAGAGTAGGTATCCGGCGACACGACAGGGAGCAGGTGGTAGGCATGGGCGCTGCCTTGAGTCAGGCGGCTGATGGGACTGGCGGTCACATCAGCCGATCGGGCATGTGCGCTGCCTAGGGGCTCGTGTCTGATACCTTTAGCAGATGGGCTTTGGGCCTTGCCAGTTTAAATGGGCCGACAGGATGGGCCTTAGAGCAAATGATATTTGCTGGGTTATCACTTGTCCCCCCTCAACAGGTCCGATCGGGTATAGATTCGCCTTTGTTGGTCCGTTCGGATGGAATCAGTTATGGAGATTCCCGATCCGAAGACGCGTACTGGCGCGCTTTTTGAATTTGGGAGGCGCTTTTTCTGAAGCGACGTGCCTGCTAAGACAGTTGTTCTCCTTTAATGCTGTGAGCATACCGAGGGCGACGCTTCGTTCTTCGCAGAGACATAATGTCCTTTGACACATGGCGCTTGCTGAATGGCGCGTTGTTTGGCGTTTTTGAGAGGCTTTCGTCTATAAATAGAGGACTCTGTGAATCATTCCTTCTTTACTTTCGAAATCTCTAGCGAAGCTCTGCCAAAATCTTCCTTTGATTCCCAGATTTCTGCAACTACTCTTAACTTCTTCTTCGAATCCCTTCGAGTCTTTTTCATCAAGTAAGTATTTTTTTGCTTTTTTGCTTTCTTTGCGATTTCCTTTTTCTTCTCACACCCATTTCATTTAGAAAAGAGATTTGCGCCTTTCCTTCATTCTTTTTTGCTGAAGATGGCCTCCAGTAGTACTGAAGCATTAGACACAAGTTTTTTGGAGTGGTATGACAATAAACCAGCCGCTGAGTCGCATTCTCGCCTAACCGCTGCGGAAGTGGCCGAAATCCCCTCCAAATACGGCCTTCCTGATGAGATATCAGTGCTGGCCTGCCCTGATTCAATGGCGGTGACCGAAGGGCCTTTCGGCCAAGACGGCGGAGAATGGTTCGTTTGCCACCTCTGGAGCCTAGATGCAGGCCTGAGGTTCCCGTTGGGCGCCTTTGAGATGGCAATACTGAGGGGGTATGGTCTCTCCCCTAACCAACTACATCTGAACGGCTGGAGATCGGTGGCGTGCTTCAAAATCCTTTGCCAAATAGAAGTGGTAGCGCCGACCCTGGAACTTTTTACTCACTTCTTTTACATCTCGGGCCGGAGTGACGGAACTGAGTACTTCTTTACAAGCCGCCCGAAGAGGAAATTGATGTTCGTCCCCACCTCCATGAAAGGGTACAGAGAACGGTATTTCTTGGTGGGGAGGAAAGGAGGATTTGGGGTACGCCTCACCCGATCGGCCAGGGTCGAAACTCTGAAGGACCTTGCCGCCGGTCAGGAGTTCTACGAGAATGATATACAAAAGCTGATGGCCGCCATCAGCAGGAATGGAGGACCTTATGAATCCAAATTCCTTTTGCGTTCGCTGTTTGGCTCTCCCGCTTTCAAGACGCTAAGGACGTAGAACGTGAGCGTTAGGATCAGAAAAGACCCAATCATCGTGCATCAAAACATTCATTGCACTTTATTAATGTTTCATGAAGAGAATTTGTGTACGAAAGAACTTATCTAGCTTATTTTCTGTTGTGCAGCTGAGATGGCTGGTGGGAATGAAGCCTCCAGACAACTTGGCGATCGGATCCGCCAAAAGCGCGAGGCAGAGAAGAAGGCCCAGGAGCAAAGGAAAAGGAGGAAGTTGGTCCTTGCTTCCGAGCTTCAAGCCTCTAAGGGGGCAGCCGGTACTTCTACAACGGCTCCGGCCATCGCTGCCGTACCAGTGTCGTCGGCACCCCCCGCTGCCATTACTGTGCCTGCCTCCACTGCTGCTGGACCAACGACTGTGCCTCGAATTGAGGCCTCTTCTCGGCCGTTGCGCCGCCGGCGCCACACTCTTCGGGATGAGTCGGACGAAGACGATCAGCCGATCGGTGCTACTATCCGAGAGGCGGAAGAGGCCGCTAAGAGGAGGGCAGAGGAGGCTGCCAAAAAGAAGGCCGAGGAGGCGGCCAAAAAGAGGGCTGCTGAGCTGATCGCCGAATCGGACGCTCGGCTTGCGGCAAGAGGCAAAGCTGTGCAACACGGCGAGTCTCCAAGGCGTTCATCCGATCGGCGAATTGTCCCTATGAAGGACGTTCTGAAAGAGAACTTCGGCGACGACTGGTCGGTAGGCCAGGTGGCTAGTTACATTTGCCGGGGTCTTCTCCGGGAGGACGATCATCAGGATGCTGGCGACGCCAGTCAGCTCAGCAGGAAAACCCAAGCCATCGGCCAGCAGCTGATAGACGTAAGTATTTTACTGATTGTTTCTGGTGCTCGTTTACACCTTTGTGTCTAAGCCTTTTAGTCTTTATTCGGTGTAGGCTGCCAGGAGGACACAGCGGCTGCACATGATGGCCCATTTGTGGAAAGGGAGGGCCGAGTCGGGCGCCGTGGCCAAGGCGGAGGCAACCACGCGCTGTGAGGCTGCCAAGAAGGAAGCTTCCGACCTTCGAGCCGAGGTTGCCAAGCTAGAGGAGCGGTATGCTGCCTCGCAATCAGAGACAGTGGCCTTAAGAAAGGAGGCCTACCAGAGTGCTCAGGACCTGAAGGCTCGGCAGAGCGAGGCCGATAAGTTGAAAGGGGAAGTGGCCCGCCTATCTGCGGAGGGTGCCCAGCTAAGGCGGTTCGAGGCAGATGCAACCCGACTGGATGCTGAGTGCAGAGAGTTGGCTGCTGAGAATGCCAGGCTGAAGGCAGAGGGCGAGCAGCTTCGGACAGAAGTGGGGTCCTTGAAGAAGTCGGAAGGGGAGTGGGAGGCTTCCCTCACGAAGATTCTTGAGCTTGAGCTTGCCACTCAAAAGGAGCGCCTGATTGATGAGTTGGCGGACGCTCAGGTGGAGCTATTGTCCCGGCTAGTCCATGAAGCTGGGCGGCGCTTCCCTGGGGCGGATCTATCATGGATGGACGACCCGGCATCACTGCCTGTTCCACCAAATGAGGACGACGAAGGCGCTCCTGAGGGGGAAGTCACCGAGAAAACTTTTGAAGAAGGCCCTTTACTTCCGGAGACTACTCAAGAGGTTCCCTCTGAAGCGGAGCCTGCGGCGTCTTCAGTTCCTGAAGCTGAAGTGGAGGTTCCTCCTGTGCCTGAAACCGAGCCAATGGCACCTCCTTCCATTGGGCCTGTCTCTGAAGGGGGGGCAGTATCTGTACCGACGGCTGCGGACCCTTCTCAAGCCACCCTCGATCCAATCGTTGAAGAAGTCGCCGATCCTCCTGGCGAAGTGGAGATTGTAGATATAGATAGTTAGCTTAGGAATTTAGCTTTACTTTTTCCTTTCTTCTTTTTTTTTTTTTTATACTTGTAACAATTATTTAAAAATTGTATAGTGGAGGCATTTGTATTAATAGAACTGCATATTTCTGCAAATCAACGTATACATAAGTTTGTACTAAAATTTGCGATATGATCGAGCTAATTAAAACTCGTAATTAAAATTTGCATTAAATTTCACAAGTACTTCCTGAATTAAAATGTCGTCAAAGCTTAGTGACCGATCGGGTCAGTCTGGCTTTTCAGATCGCATAAAATTTGCACAATTAGGCTAAGCGATGCTCATAAAGCTGCATAATAATTGCACAACTGAGCTAGGTGATACTCATAGAGTTGCATAATAATTGCATAAAAGTTGCATAGGGTTGCATGATCGAGCTAATTGATACTCGTAAAGCTGCATAAGGATTGCAAAACTGAGCTAGGCGATACTCGTAGAATCGCATAGTTATTGCGAAATCGAGTTGAGTGATACTCGTATAACCGCATGAGGATTGCATAGCCGAGCGAGAGAGGTTAGATCCTCTAAAATACAGATAATATTTGGGGGGGGGGGGGGGGGAGGTAGGATCCTCCGTAAAGTAAACACTTTAGATTAGTGTATAAGTTACACATGATGCTTCAAAGAAAGAACCTCTTTATTAATCGGGCAATTGCCAGGTTTTAATACATTATGCGACATGGTACTTCTTGAGTACCTCAACATTCCAGCTTCTGGGGATATCTTGCCCCTCCACTGTTCGGAGCCTGTAAGTGCTCGGACTTAGGACTTTAGCAACCTCGTAGGGCCCTTCCCAATTCGGCATCAGCTTCCCAACTCCGGCATTTTCCGAGCCTAGTTCTGCCTTTCTGAGCACCAGATCACCTACATTGAAAGTTCTGGACCTTAATTTAGAATTATGGTATCTGGCCACTCTTTGTTTATAGGCAGCGATCTTGGTGTAGGCGTCCTCCCTCTTTCCTTCGATGAGATCCAGGTCCTGGCATCTCTCCTGAGTGTTCACCCGCTCGGAGTAAAGAGCCGATCGGTAAGAAGGGAGGCCGACCTCCACAGGAATCATTGCTTCGGAGCCGTAAACAAGAGAAAATGGCGTTTGATGAGTGCCTGTTCTGGGGGACGTTCTGTATGTCCACAGGACACTCTGCAGTTCTTCAGTCCAGTTGCCTTTGGCTTGACCCAGTCGCTTCTTCAATCCCTCCAAGATGGTCCGATTGGAGACCTCAGTCATTCCATTGCTTTGGGGATGAGCAACAGATGTGAACTTTAATTTGATGTTCAAGCCTTGGCAAAAGTTTCTGAAGACGGAGCTGTCGAACTGCTTGCCATTATCTGCAATAAAGACATTGGGTAAGCCATACCTGCAGATGATGTTCTTCCATGTAAAGCTCTTGACCCTCTCGGCTGTGATGGTGGCTACCAGCTCAGCCTCAATCCATTTGGAGAAGTGGTCTACCGCTACTATGAGGAATTTCATCTGCTTTTTGCCTTGGGGAAAGGGTCCTACGATGTCCATACCCCACTGGTCGAATGGCCACGCGACTCCGATCGGCTGTTGGTCTGCTCCATGCTGCCTTATAATCCTGCCGTGTATTTGGCACTGCGGGCATATCCTTACTTTCTCCTGGGCGTCCTTGAGCATGCTAGGCCAGTAATATCCCGTCTGAAGGGCTTTTCTCGCCATGGCTCTGCTTGCCTCGTGCGCTCCGCATATGCCTTCGTGGAGCTCTTTCAGGATGTAGTCTCCTTCTTCCTCCGCCATGCACTTCCAGGCGAAGGTCGCTTGGTTGATGGTCAGGACATGCATGATGGCCTCTTCAGTTGTTTTATCCATGCTTGTCCCCACCTGAACATTTTTGCCCTTATCTAGCGACCTGGCCTTTGTGGCCTCTGCTGGGTCCATCCTGGGCCTCTCCGCCTGCTCTTGTTGCTCGAGGCCGGGCTCTACGACCATTGCTTCTCGCTGTTGCTTTATCATGGTGATATAAGCCTCCCTGGATGCTTTCTGGTCACCTCTTACGATGGCGACGCCTCCTGCTGTGGGAATCTTCATCACCATGTAGCGGATGGAGGTCACAGCTCCTGTCTGGAAAAGCAATGGCCTGCCGAAAATAGCATTGTAGGCGAACGTCATGTCAACAACCATGAAAATTACCTTGCAAGCGTGAGCTATCGCCTCTTGGCCGAGCTCGACAAAGAGCTCTACGGATCCCACTACGGGGATGGTGGCGTTGCCCAGGCCAATCAAAGGGGTGGCATTCGGTTTCAGTTCTCCAATCGGCAATCCCATGGCTCGGTAGGCCTGGAGAGTTAGGACGTTGACAGCACTGCCGTTGTCCACCAGAATTCTCTTTACATTGAAGTTATTTATCCGAGCTCTTACAACGAGAGCGTCCTCATGAGGGAACAGGACGTCTCGTGCGTCTTCGCTGGAAATGGTGACCGAGGCAGGCTGCTCTGCCTGGCGGGAGAGGTAGACGCCTTTCCCTTTCCCCTTCTTGGGAAGATCTTCTCCATAGGACGACCCTCCGGTGATTACGTTTATCACCCCTGCATAGGGCCTGCCCGGATCGGCATTTCTGGGGTTCCGGCGCTCATCGTCGTCTGAGTCAGGATCGTCCCTTCTAGGCTTCGGCTGTCTGCAGGGTTCATCCCCTCTGGCCGGGCCTATGAATCTCTTGAGGGCCCCGCGGCGTATCAGCCTTTCGATTTCTTTTTTTAGCGAAGTGCACTCGTCGGTCAAATGACCGACGTCTCTGTGAAATTTGCAAAATTTGCTCGGGTCTCTTATATCCCGACTTCTTCCGGAGAGGTCTCTGGGCCAGTTGACTTTGCGGTGCTTCTCTTTGATCCACATTAGCACCGCGGTCGGGGTGGCATTGAGAGGGGTGTATGTCCTCTCTGCCTGGTCGTCTGGACGCGGGTTCCGATCTCTTCCCGATCCTCTGACTTGGCCTGAATTTCTGGAACTTTGAGCTCCATCTTGGCCTTTAGCTGTCCGATCGGAAGCGGGGGCTCTTTGAGTAGAGCGATTGTCCGGATATTGAAGGCGGTCCAGAACGCTGGTCCTTCCTCTCCTGTTGGACCTAAGGGCATCATCCAACTGGATATGTTGCCTGGCCCTCTCCATCAGTTCGGCGAAGCTGGATGGGGGTCTTGTTGTGAGTGACTCGAAGAGTGGTCGGTCAGTGATGCCCCCTGATAAGGCGTTGGTCGCCATCTCAACACTGACATTTCTTACTTCAGATATGGTAGCCTAAAACCTGTCGATGTAGTCCCGAAGACTTTCATCTGTCCTTTGGTAAAGGTTGCACAGGTCGTTCCCCGTCTTAGGCGCACGTGTTTGCACAATGAACCTCGTGGTGAACAGCTCCTTTAACTGTCTGAATGACGTAACGGATCCCATGGGCAGCTCATGGAACCACGTCAATGCATCCCCTCCCAGAGTGGTGGGAAAAACCCTACAGGCTATTCTTTCGTCATAAGTATAGACCTGTACCTTGGTCAAGTACTCTGCCAAGTGTGTGGTAGGATCTATTTTGCCTGTATACCTTTCCATAACCACATCTCGCCACCTGGGGGGGAGCTCAGCATCGGTGATCTCTCTGCAGAAGGGGGAGGCAGTATTCCCACAAGTATTTCCTTCGAAGGCGCCTCTTTTGGGCGCAAGGAGACCAAACTGCTTGAGCTTCTGCATAAGCCACTGGTCCTGCTTATTCAGCGGGTTCTGTTTGCTCAGGGTCGTGGCGGTGGACTCGCCCTTGTGCTTTCTAGCTTGGCCGCGGCTCGGGGTGCACATGTAGGATACATCATCCCTCGCAGACAGAGTAGCGGACCTGTTGCTGTAGGGAGAGGCCCTACTTGCAGAAACTATCTGCTTCCCCTTGTCGCTCTTGCCTGGGGTTTTGATTGCACTTTTCCTGGTCCCCTGAGCTCGGGATTCATTGATAATGATTCCCTTGTTCCTGTTTCTCCTGAAGTCTTCGCCCGCGAGGTAATCCTCTTGGGCTCTTCCAGAAGCAATTGGCATCTTACCCTTCTTGAGGGTTTGGACAATGCTTTTTGTAAAATCACTGAGAATAGCGCGCATGTCTCTCACAGTGATGGGAGTGTCCTCTGGTTGCCTTGTTGCGGCATCATCGAATTCGGGAAGGAGGTTGGCCCTTATGGGGGGCCTGGCGGGCGCTTCCCTCCTTCTCGAGGTGCCTGATATGGCACGAGTGTTGTCGTCATGGTCGAGGTCCATGGGGGTTGTATTCTCGTTGGATCTTGAGTTCGCCATCTCTCAACGAAAGCACCAAATGATAAATCCAAGAATGTCTTTATCTGTAGGAGATAGGTCGATCCGATCGGATGAGATAACCCTGCAATGAGAAGAGCCCGGTCGGACCAGGCGTGAGCACTCCGAAGCTTAAGTTAGTAGCTTAGAGAGAGAATATGCTTTAGAGAGATAATGGTGTGAATTCAATACCTGGTGCCATCGTTGGCTGGGCTATTTATAAGAGATAGTCGAGGGGCACTTGAGTGCCTGGAGAGTGATTACTGGCTGTCAGAGTAGGTATCCGGCGACACGACAGGGAGCAGGTGGTAGGCATGGGCGCTGCCTTGAGTCAGGCGGCTGATGGGACTGGCGGTCACATCAGCCGATCGGGCATGTGCGCTGCCTAGGGGCTCGTGTCTGATACCTTTAGCAGATGGGCTTTGGGCCTTGCCAGTTTAAATAGGCCGACAGGATGGGCCTTAGAGCAAATGATATTTACTGGGTTATCAATTTCATACCACTTACCTCTCGATTAATTGGCCTCTATGCATGTGGTCTGAATTAAAGCAGTTGGTGCTCGATGGAGGAGTCTCAAATAGCTGGCAGGCGGCCACTTATTTTGCGGTGGTTGATGGGAGAAAGCGAATAATCTTTGATAGAATTTTTAGGCGATGGCCATAAGTAGAGGTGTTAAAAAATGGTATAACCCGTCAAAACCGTTTAATCCAATCCATCTAATCCATTTTTTTCATAATTTTAATGGATCATTATAATCCATACAATCCATTCTAAAATTTACAAAATATTTATATGGGTTATGAGTTATTATATAATCCAACCAATTAACCTACATAATTCATTTATGTGTCAAACTGTTTTTTCTCTTCTATCTTCTATGTATATAATAAATCAGAGCTCATTGCAAATGGAGTGTAATGGTCTCAATACCGGATTAGCCGTGTATAGTATTTTCCAATAGTGAATAGTGCTTCTGGGGCAAAAAGTACACCCGGAAGTGAAAAATATTTTATTTAACTATTGGAAAATATAAGTCATGATAAGTCTGAAGTTAAAATTTGGAGTAAAAATGAGGTCAAATAGTCCTCCAAAAGTCGAAATACGAAAAAATCACGGCTTCGTTTCAAATAGTGACTAAGTTGACTGAGAGTTTGACCGAACCATAAAAAATGCTACGGACCTTAAAAAAATAATTTGAAAATATGAACGTACTTGTATTAATGAGTATAATCATATGATAATGAAAAATTAATTTTTGGTGACACTGAAAAATTTGGTTATCGGACTGATAAATAATTACCGGGCCGAGAAATGGTTTCCGATTGACCCAAAAATATTCTTGGAGTCTAATGAACATATTTTAAGAATTATGAATTCATTTTTACGAGAAATTAAATTAGAAAGTAAGAAAAAGTTGTGGTTTAAATAGTACTGGGTTGACTGAAAGTTTGACCGAAACTTTAAAAATAGTAAATGATTTCTAAAATTTTTTAAAAATTTCAGATGGGCTCTAAATAATATTTAGAATTTATTGACAGTAAAAAGGCAAATTTTTGGTAACACCGAAAATTATTGAATCGGACCGATTTGAGTGAATCGAACCGAAAATTGACTCTGATTGAGTTAAAATTTTGTGTACAACCTAATTTTTACATGTTATGAATTATTGAATTAAATTTGAAATAAATTGGAGTTGTAAAGTGAAAAAACCATATAATGTAAAACGATATAATGCAAAATGACTTGAAATGCAAAGAGCAAAGTGAAAATGCGAATTAGAGTGAAAAATGACTTAAATGAAATAAAATAAAAAGTTTAGAATCATAATGATAATTTACCTAAATAATGAGTTAAACGGATAAAAGTGATATAATAGTGAATAATCGGGTTAAATATGAAATTTTATAATTTCGAAAGACTAAAACGTAATTTGGCATAAAAATGGAAAGATATGGACTAATCAATAATTTGCATGCCAAATAATGGGTTTAGAGTGGAAAAAAGGTAAATTAGTGGCAAAATTGTAATTATAGTGTAAAAATTGCAATTTTGTAATTAATTAAAAAATTAGGGACTCAAATGATATTTTACCATAGAGATGGTATTTAGTAGAATAAGATGAAAAGTAGAGTAATATTATCTAAAATAATATTTTGAAAAATGAAATTAATGTTTTACACTTAAAAAATATAAATAGCTATTGATGTCTTAGATTTTGATAATAATAGGAATAAAGTATTCATGGACTATATAACTAGACGTTAAAATTTCGATAGTCTTTAATATTAAAAAAATGATTAAATTTAATATTATTAAATTAAATTTTGGTGCAATGGAATTAATTTTTAGGACACAATTTTTTTATTTTTTTTTTAAAAATGAAATATGCATGTGTTATCTAAAAAAATATTTATAAAAATAAAATTAATGTTTTATATTTAAAAAATATAAATATAGATAATATAAAATTTATATATTTATAATAAATCATACAAAATTAACATAATTCATGTAAACCAGTCATAACCCAACTAACCTATTATAAAGAATTTAAATTATAATTCAGCTGACTTGGCTTAGATTCAATCCATTTAAAATTTTAGATGGATTGGATGGAAAACCAATTATAACCTACCCAACCCATTTTTGAACACCCCTAGCCAACCCATTTTTGAACACCCCTAGCCATAAGAGAAATTGGAGAAATCTGATAATTTTTTATATAAATTTTTAAATGATCGTCCGAAGAGAGATTGGAGATTGGTATGAAATGGGTGAGGAAGAGATGAAATTGAAATAGGGCATCGTGTTGCAAGAAAAAAAGTAAGGAAACATTATTAGAAAAATAGAAATATATTCCATAATTCGGGTTTGGTTCGATTTTTCTGCTATTTTTGAAGTTTGAAATCAAAGCCGAACTGAATTTATTCAGTTTTCAATAATACTAAACCAAAATCAAATCAAAAAATGGAACTAAAATTGAAAAATCAATCGGCTTAAATCGAATTATGCAAACTCCTGCACCTTAGTCCAATCTCTGCCAATTTTTTATGTCAATAATCAAGATATTCAGTAAACTGCTCCTGCTAGGCTAACTTAATCAATTAATCCAAATTGATTACAACTCCCCTAAAAATCCATATATTGCGATAATTAACCCAAATACATAGAGAGATTTTGTTGATTAATCCTATTCCAAGTTTAACCAGTGAAAAACTCTTAAGATTTCATATTCTCAGGATGGAAAAAGAAGAAGAGAGTGAAGCAAAAATAAATACATACAGAAAGAAAAAACTCACAATCATAGGTATTGATTGTGATATGTAGGAACATGACAGATTAACTTGCAGAAACCTTGTGTAGATACAAAATAGATGAAAAATGAAATGGATAAAATCAGAAAACTTACACTAAGAGCAACTCTAGCACAATTGAAGAGAGGAAATAAGAAATCCCGAGACTATCTGCAATCAGCGAAAGAGAATTTCTAAGAGATCGAAAATCAAAAGCTAATAAAGATATCAAAAATTGATGAGACAGAGAGAAGCAGACGATAGATAGGGTTCCAAAATCGACGACACAGAGCCAAGCATGGATATTTTTGATATATCAAAACCTGTAAATTTAAAAGGGGATATTTTTTAAAAATGAAAATGCATAAATGAGTAAGAATAAACTATGCATTTTTGAAAGACAAAAAAAAAAAAATGCAAACAGTGTAATTGCCAAAAAAAAAATATATATATCGAAAAGGAATTATGCACAACGAAATCACACCCTTCTAGAGTTGAAGAATATTTGATATAAGTTGGCTATGATGTATTTGATATCCCGTACACATGCACAACAGAAAAATAAAAAGAACAGGACTAGTACATTTATAATGAATCAATTTGCTGCTCAATTTGGGATAAGAATGTGTTTGAAGTTTCAACATCAACCTAACAGTACTATGATGGGGATTTTGCAGGCCAAGAAGTTTCTTGGTTGGCACTGTCTATGAATGCTAAAATATGGATCTTACATTTGAATTCGCATTCAACATTTTCCCCACTAAAGCATATGATAGTTCCGAGAATGAAGAATTTCCTTTAACCGTACATATACAAGTTGCTTCAACTATCTCAACAGGTTCATTGATGGTGTCTAGATGCCAGCCAAGGTTCAAAATGTTATTCCTGCCAAGCAGTCAGTCCAACAATGCTCCTCAGCAGAGGCGTAGCCAGAAATTCAGTTCAGTGGGGTCAAAAATTACATTTTACAAGAAATTTATTTAAATAAAATTTGAATAATTGTGAAATTTTTTAAAAAAATATTAAAATCGGTACAAATTTGTTATTTAAATTTATTTTTTAAAATGTATTAAAATATTAAAAATTGTACATATTTACTTTTACGAAACCAAATATAGATATTTTTATTGATGGTTAATATAAAAATATGTATCGCATTTATCTCAAATTATTAAAATGATCCATATTTGCCCATTAAATTATGGAATAAAAGCAAATTTGTACCATTTAATATCTTGAAGATATTTCTTTTTTAAAAAAATAAATTTTAGAGGCAGATATATACTATTTATAATAATTTAAAAGTAAATTTGAACTTTATTATTAAAAAAATAAATTTATTTAAATATTTTAGTGGGATCAATTTAAAAAAATTAAACTTATAAAGTGATTTTTAAATTCTTTTTATGATTAAGTGGGGTCATTTTTTAAAAAAATTGAAACTATAAGGACTCTTTTGAAATTTTTTTATGGTTGACCCCACTCAACATACACTAGCTACGCCCCTGCTCCTCAGATGATGCTTCTTCAATTTTCTCCTCCTTAGATTGCTTGCCCTGCACAAATTACCTTGCTCCTTAACATTTCCCATTAAATGAAAAGCAGAAAACAAATATCTTGCATCACAAACTAAAATATCTGCTTAATTCAAATAATATTTGGTGCTACGTAGAATCTCTCCCATCCATGGTTCCTACTAAGATAAACTGTTGCTTTACAATTGTGCAAAAGGTATGTACATTATTTATTTTCACTCAGACTTCTAGGATTTAGCATTAAAAAAAATACATAAAATATTCTCTCCCCATTCTCCATTCCATATTAAGTGTCCATTTAGGAAGAAAATTTTATTTCAAAATAAGTGTCCTTTCAGAAAAACAAAATAATTTTATACACTTTCTTCCAAGTATAACCCCCTACTCTAAAGAAGATAAAAATAGATAATTAATGAAGTTCATTTTTTCAAAAGGCAAATTAGTAAAGTGCAAGGGCAATTAATGATTTTCTTAATCTTTGTAAAATACTCTAAATTGACACATAATATGGAATGGAGGGAGTATATAAGAAGAAAAGAATGAAAAAAAAAAAGTCTTCAATTTTTCAGTGTCTTTCCGATATCATAGGTTTCCTCCTCCATCTGCAACTGAGAGATCATATGTACATTATGTTGTGGTGGACAAAGTCCACGGGAAAGTTGGGAAAGTTACACTTACCAGTACTGATTGTGCAAAACAAATGCATCAGTAGGCACTTGTTTACCATAATCATTCCGGTTCCAACGGTAGCGTGCATGGGTCCTGTTCTTTATCTCCAACGTTGAATGCCCATAACTGGCTTCTCTGAATGCAGAATAATCTGGTTGTGGATCTCTGAACCTACAGGTGCAATCAAATATTTCATTGATATGAAAAATAGTTGTGGTTTTCTTATTTAAATTTATAGGAAGCTCGACTCCTTAGCATCAGTCATCTAATTGATCTCTTGTCGCCCTTTATTTTTCTTATTGAAATTATATATATATATATACACACACACACACACACAAATTCACTTACTTTCCAGCAAGACCTTCTTGATTTCCTCCATCTCCAACTGTAATGTATACAGGAGCAGATTTATCTGCTATAGGATAACGGTCACCACTTGATACATTGTAGTGAATATTGGATATTCGGTACTGAAATTTTAGAAGGGGAATAAATCAGCCTTACTGTCCAATAAGGAGATATTTATCATGGAGTTGTTTGATATGAAGACTGTATGAACAATAACTAAATGATCAAAATTCAAAGTAGAATGGTTCAGTTTACAATTTGCTACAAAGTTAACATATTAAAAATATGGACCAACAAGAGAGATGTCAAAGTAAATAACACCCACTCGTATATTTTCTTTCGGTCGCAAATTGCAATAGTATTTACCGTATCACAAATAGATGTAAAACAGTAGCCGTAAATAACCGTACCGATCTTTCATAAGCATGAACATGTCCAGAAAAGACCACGTCAACTTTTATAACAGATGAACCACTTCTCAAAGACTGCTCGCATACTTTCACCCTCCATAAAGTGCGCTTCATTACTATTGTAGAGTGGGATATGCATAAGAACAATCAGCCAAGGTGTCTGCTCCCTGTTAACCTTCTTGACTTCTTCTCTAAGCCATTCCCACTGTGGTTTATATTTCACTATTGAAGAGTTAAATCAATTTCAATCGCAGCATTATAATCTTTAACAAGAACAAGCCTTTTCATTAAGGAAAAAGAAAAAACAATACAAACATTGCTGTAAGATATAAAAGGAGAAAGCATTAAATATAAAAGGATAGGCAATTACAGTAAGGAATCGTCAGGTCTTTAGCCATGAAAAATTTTGCCGATCATGCTGTCATTTGGAATTGTCAGGTTTTTGGTAATATTTTCAAAAGGAAGAAAGTCTTATTAGCTCGTTTGCGCAGGATTGAAAAGGCCCTTTCTCATCAGCATTCTGATTTTCCTAGCCAGCTTGAAAATGAATTGCGGTTAGAGTATGAAACTGTATTGAACCAGGAGGAACTTTTTTGGCAGCAAAAATCCAAAGCTGAATGGATCTCTTCTGCAGATAGAAACATTTTACTCGAAAGAGGAGAATGATGATTGACCGTCTTAAATTGGATGACGGGGCTTGGTGTTCAGATAATGCCACTCTCAAGCAACATGCAGTGAGCTTCTATCAAAAGTTGTACACTGCGGACTTGGATGAGATCTCGCCCCCCTTGCCCGCCCGCCCCCCACCCCTTTCCTATTCATGGCCAGTTTCCTATAATGAGCTCACAGGATTTTCATCACTTGACTAAAGAAGTTTGTGAAGAGGAAGTCCACAATGCCCTCTTTGACATGAAACCTTTTAAAGCAAGCATGAACGGTTTCAATGCCGCTTTTTTCCAATCAAAATGGGATGTTATTAAAGGTTCCCTTTGCGTATTTGTAAGTAATAGTATAGCAGGTCATGAGTTTGATGATTCCTTGTGCAAGGCACTCATTACAATTACTCCCAACAAAGATGATCCTACTAGCATTACAAACTTTAGACCCATTAGCCTTCTTGTGGTGGCTTTTAAAGTTCTTATGAATGTTGTCACCAACCGCATTAAACCTTGCTTGCCTAGCCTTATTGGTAACACTCAAACTAGCTTTGTGCCTGGTTGCCAAATAATTGACAATGTTGTTATAGTTCACAAGACTATCCATTCGATGAGATCAAAGCAAGGCAAGGTTGGTTGGCTCTTGATTAAAGTTGATCTTGAAAAGGCGTATGACCGCCTTAGATGGGAATTTATTTATGATACCCTTGTCGATGCTGGTTTTCTTGATGACCTAATTTATACTTTGGTGCGAGCTTGGCATGCTAGTAGCACGCTTTGGTGCGAGCTTGGCATGCTAGTAGCGCTTGTCTTTTATGGAATGGTCAAATTTTTGATAGCTTCCAGCCCTCTAGAGGTGTTCGCCAAGTCGACCCTCTCTCTTCCTATCTTTTTGTGTTGTGCATGGAGAGACTTTCTCATGGTATTCAACAGGCTATTAATGATGGGTTGTGGAAGCCCATTCGATTGGATCGTAATGGTCCTCTCCACTCTTATTTATTTTTTGGGGACGATTTTATCTTTTTTTGTGAAGCTCTTATGGAGCAAATTGAGATTGTGAAGAATGTTTTGCTGGATTTTTGTGTCTGTTATAGGAAGAAGGTTAATTTCTCTAAGACTTCTTTTTGCGTTTCTAAAAATGTGAATAATAATCTTATTAATCAGCTGCAACAGTCTTCGGGTTTCTAAAATGGGCCAATATTTCGGCATGCCGATTATAAATGGGAGAAATGGTAATCATTATTGCAATCACCTGGTGGAGAAGGTTCAAAAGAGATTGGGCTCTTGGAAAGCTAACTATCTTTCAATGGTGGGACAACTTACTCTTATTAATTCTGTAATTATGGCTATTCCAACATATATTCTCTTCAAGCTTGTGTCCTACCTCTGGGAGTTTGTGAACGGATCGCTAAAATTTGTAGAACCTTCTTTAGGGAGGGAGCAATACAAACAATAAAATTCACTTGGTTGATTGGAATACGGTTTGTCTACCCAAGAATCAAGGTGGGCTGGGTATAAAGAATTTGCAGAATTTTAATAAAGCTTTCATTGTGAAGCTTGGTTGGCGCATCCGAAATGAACCTAGTTCTCTTTGGGTTTAAGTGCTTGCTGGTAAGTATGCTTTTAATGTTAATCAGCCCCCTTACATTATGTCCGAGCATCATGGGACTCCTCTTTGGAAAGCTATTTGCAGAAACTGAAATCTTGTTCTTCTTAATTCTTGCTGGTCATTGGGTAATGGAAGATCTTGCTCTTTTTTGGCTTGATTGTTGGATTGGTAATGTTCCTCTTGCCAATTTTTTCAATGGAGATATTCCTTTTAATATCAAAGACTGGAGAGTGTGTGATGTTGTCATGGATGATGGGCTGTGGAATTTCTCTCTCCTTTCTTTTTATTTTGAGCAAAGAGGTGGTAGATAGGATGTCTAGTTCTTGTCCTCCTTTTCAAGAATTAGGGGCTGATGTTCTTTACTGGAAATTATCTTCCAATGGCATGTTTTCAGTTTCTTCTACCTATGATGTTCTTTCTGATTTGGCTGCTTTTCCTGTAGTTGAAAACTGGAATTTACCTTGGGAATGGGCTGGTCCGCAGGTTCAGTCCTTCTTTTGGTTAGCTGCTAAAAAGCGGCTACTTACAAACATGGAATGTAAAAGGCACCATCTTTCAGATTGAACCGAAATCTATTATGCACATGTTGAGAGATTGTATTTTTGCCACTATGATTTGGAAGAAATTACTTAAGAACTATGATTGAGCTTAGGGATGATCACGGGTAGGGATGATCACGGGGCGGAAAATGGCTCCCCACCTACTGCCCCGCCCCTGGTAGGATTACGGGGGGAAATTCCCCCCATCCCCACCTCAGCGGGAATCTGCTAGGCCCCCCATCACGAAGACATACACTAGCGCAAGGGCAGAATGGGATAGATTCTTACAGGTGGCAATTAGCAGGATTCTGTTAGGAAGTTAGTTACTCTTTGTGATTTGGGCTTTTGGGGTTTTTAAAAGGTGGTGTGAAAGTGGTGGGGTAGCAAATGATTGAGTATTCAGTTGAGAGGAGTGAAGAGAGGCTCTTGAAATCCTCCCTACGTTATTGTTCTCCTTTGATTTCAATTAATACACAATAACCATATTTTGGTTATTTTGATTCCATTTCTCTTGTTGCCTTGTGTTCTTGCTGTGGTTGTGATCTTTTTCTTGCAAGGACCTTACATCTGGTATCAGAGCATCGATCCACACATGGAAACCCGGTATGCAAAAATGGAGAACAAAGTAGAAGATCTGGAAGGGAAGATGGGTTTCTTACACGCAGATCTTCAACAAGTGATTGTCCGCTTGCACTAGTCAGAGCAACTAGATGTGGAAACACTGAACAACTCTATGGAGCGCCTGCCATTGATTGAAAATACGATTGCGCAACTCCCATTGATAGAAGAGGGAGTTCAATCCATCCTCCATAAGCTCAATCTGGATGGCATGGAGAAGGCACCTTTAACTCAGGGAAAGACTAACGAGGGCTCTCCAGTGGATTCAGTCTACCATAGGGAAGGGCAAAACAAAAAAGTGCAAGGAGTGAGGATGGAAACTGGAGAAAATTCCAGTCTTGTTACGGGTTGGGCCAGGTCTGAGGGACTGCCGCATAAGTTGGAACTCCCGATTTTTGATGGACAAAATCCTGATGGGTGGATATTGAGGGCTGAAAGATACTTTGATCTCAATGGACTTACTTCTGATGACAAGCTCAGGTCAGCAGTCGTTTGCTTAGAAGGGGAAGCATTATCGTGGTATTATTACGAGAGCAGTTGTCGGAGCTTTCATGGGTGGGATGAATTTAAGAAGTTATTGCTGGGGTGTTTTCGAAGCACCCAGCTTGGAAATCTGATGGAACAGCTTTTATCACTCCGACAGACGTCGACAGTGGGTGAGTATAGGAAACAGTTCGAGTTGTTATCGGCGCTATTCCCTGATCTTCTAGAAGCAGTGATGGAGACTACCTTCATAAATGGGTTACAGGTGGACATTAAATATGAATTGAGACTCTGGGAACCTACTGGATTGGGCCGAATAATGAAGGTGGCCCAAATGATTCAGGACAAAAATGAAGCTACTAGAATAAGGGCCCTTCCCACCCAAAGTGGACTGAATAGTAGATCACGTCCATTCACAGGTATGCCTCTTAATACCAAAACTTTCCCAACTTCTCCATCCATCACCTTCTTTTCAAGGGCGTTCTCGCCTCCTTCTCCATTTTCTTCTTCTACCGCTGGCTCGGTCAACACTCCCAGCCCGGCGTTCCAGCCACCCCATAAATTTCGACGGCTTACTGAGTCTGAAATGAAATTGAAGAGAGAGAAGGGCCTTTGCTACCGTTGTGATGAAAAATTCGGGCCAGGACACAGGTGCCCAAATAAAGAGTTACAGGTCCTGTGGGTGGAAGAATCCAAGCCAAGTATAGAAGAGCACCCAATGGAAGTTGGCAAAGAGGAATCCACTGAAATGGGTGATTTGGATAACCTGGAGCTGTCCCTTTCCTCCTCAGTCAGATTAGCAACCCCCCACACCATGAAGCTTCGAGGTACAATCTTGAACAGGGATGTAGTTGTCCTTATTAATTTAGGTGCTTCTCACAACTTCATCTCTTCTTCCCTGGTTTCTGAGCTTAGCTTACCTATTTCTCCTACTAAGAAATTTGGAGTTACGTTGGGCACGGGGAAGCAAATTAGTTCAACCGGGTTATGCAGGTAAGTCTGTCTCCAACTCCCGGGTATAGAGGTTGTAGCCAATTTTTTTCCTCTTCAATTGGGTAACATAGACCTGATTCTTGGGTACCAATGGCTACTATCCATAAAGGCATCTTATATGAACTGGGCAGAGTTGTCAATGGAGTTTAAAGTGGGGCAGCAGAAGGTGACTTTAAGAGGGGACCCAGCTCTATGTAGAACTCAAGTGTCATTGCATGCCATGGAGCGCACCGTTAAACGGGAGGGTCATTGCATACTATTGAAAGGCCATCAACGGGGCCAGTCCACGCTGGAACAGGAAGGGGCAACTACAACTGAGCCTGATCCAGTTTCAATCGACCTACTGGCAGAATTCCAGGATGTCTTTGACCTACCAACCAGTCTTCCACCACCACGAAAATAGGACCATACCATCACTCTTAAAGAGGGAATATCACCCATCTCAGTCCGGTCATACAGGTATCTCCACTTTCAAAAAGACGAGATCGAAATATTGGTAGCAGAGATGTTGGTAGCAGGTATCATCCAACCTAGCAATAGCCCGTTTTCTAGTCCAGTGTTACTGGTTCGGAAGAAGGATGGTAGTTGGAGATTTTGTGTCGATTATCGAGCACTGAATAGGGAGACCGTTCAGAATAAGTTTCCCATTCCAGTTATTGAGGAACTGTTAGATGAACTTCATGGGGCAATCATTTTCTCCAAAATAGACCTCAAGACTGGGTACTACCAGATACGAGTACGCCCTGATGACATTCCAAAAATAGCTTTTCGCACCCACCATGGCCACTATGAGTTCCGAGTAATGCCCTTTGGGTTGACCAATGCTCCCTCAACTTTCCAATCATTGATGAATGAGGTATTCCAACCCTACTTCAGAAAGTTCATTCTAGTTTTTTTTGACGATATTCTTGTGTACAGTAAGAGCAATGAAGAGAATGAGGAGCACTTGAGGCAGGATTTTACTTCCTTGCGTTCCCAACACCTATTTGCTAATCAGAAGAAATGTGTGTTCTTCCAATCACGGGTGGAGTATTTGGGCCATATAATCGATCCTTCGGGAGTTTTAGCTGGCCCAGCAAAGATACAAGCCATGGTAGATTGGCCTACTCCCACCACTTTGAGGTCTCTTTGAGGGTTTTTAGGGCTCATAGGTTACTACAGGCATTTCGTCAAGGATTAAAGCCGAATTGCATGGCCTCTCACGTAGCAGCTTCACAAAGACGCTTTTAATTAGGATATCCCAGCCCAACGGGCTTTCCAACAACTCAAGGAGACCATGACTGAAATTCTGGTGTTGGTTTTACCCAATTTCTCTCAGCCATTTGTTGTTGAAACAGATGCATCAGGTTTTGGGCTGGGAAAAGTGTTGATGCAGCAGGGTCGACCCATTGCATTTTTTAGTCAAAAATTGAGTCTAGCAAGCCACTTCGGTTTATGAGAGGGAATTGATGGCTATTGTATTTGCAATCAAGAAGTTGCACCCATATCTTCTCGGCCAGCGTTTTATAGTGCAGATAGACCAAAAAAGTTTAAAATTTCTGCTGGAGCAGCGCATTGTGGAAGGGGATTACGCTAAGTGGCTAAGGAAGTTGATGGGGTTTAATTTTGAGATCTAGTACAAACCAGGATCAACCAATTTCGCTGCTGATGCCTTGTCCCGACTTCAGTCATTACCCACCCTTTCATCCCTCATTGCCCCTATATTGCTGGATTTTAATGACATCCCAAAACAAACAGCAGCTGACCCATTCCTCTCCAACATACTTCAGACTATCCAGCAACAACTGGATGCCTATCCACAATTCCAGGTGGTAGCGAACTTGCTTCGTTACAAGGGCAGATTGGCTTTACCCTTTGATTCTCCTTATATTCTTCTGTTGTTACATGAGTTTCAATGTAGCCCCATTAGTGGCCATGCTGGAATGCGTCGTACCTACCAACGACTCGCTGCTGAATTTTATTAGAAAGGGATGAAGAAGCAGGTTCAGGATTTTGTAGCAACTTATGATGTGTGTTAACGTAGTAAACATGAGGCCATAGCTCCCGCTGGATTATGAGTGGTTGTTAGGTATATATGTGAGTGGTTGTTAGGTATATATGTGAGTCAAGAGATTATGTCACCACTATTGAAAAAAGGAAGAAATTACATAAACATATGTTTGTTCTAAAGAAATTACTTAAGTGAAATTCTGAAACTCCTATATGTGAGATAGAATCATAGAGGAACCAGAGAATTTGATTATTTTAACCTGCTAATGTGCTTATAAAAAGAGATTAACACATGAAATGACTTCTACCTAATCAAATTAATAGAGTGAGAAATGAGGGTTCAGAAAGTTACCAAAAGGAAAATAGATGGATAGCATAATGATGTGAGCAGATGCACATCAGACATCATACCAGAGAGGACTGCTGCTTTTGGAGGCCAAATAAGGGGTAGGGTACCGATGAAGATAAGATTTGAAAGGAATGACTTCCCCCTGAACAAATTACAATTTTGAGGGAGTAAGCAAGAAATTATTCTGCTAAGACATTTTTTATGACATGAATAATAACAGATACTTGTACAACAGAATGAGAAATCCAAGTATAAAAAGTGCCAGATCAATGACAATGTATCACTACTCTGTCATGGGAACTACTTCAAAAGACATTATTGGTGACTACATACATGTCAGGTAACGTGTGCATAGCAATGCATAAAGGCATAAAGAAAATAAAATATGAATTAAAAATGTCAAACAAATAATTTCAAATAAGCAGAGAACAGGTAAAAAGACTGATAAATGAATAGAAAAAAAGAAAATAACAAGAACCTTTTACTTAATGATGTAGAAAAAGACAAAAAAAGAAAAAAAGAAAAGCACAAAAGCAAAAAGTGGGCAAAAGGAATTCCAAAAATATTCTTGAGATTGTTCCATGATTGTCACAATTGCAGCAGCATTAGAACAGTTTAATAGTTCAGCATGTCCATTATTTCAAAGCCCAGTGAATTTTGTCAAATGGACAAACAATGAATATCACTTAAAAAAAAAGAAAAAATATCGATAAATAATAATATTTATCATTAAGTAGTTTAACAATAACAACAACCCTTGCATTTTACCATGTAAGGCATGTACTCTATTTCGTGATTTCCAGCAGACCAAATCCAGGGCTGATAGGCTACAGTTCTTTCAACAAAACGGCCCCAAGTATCCCACCTTAGACCAACATCATTATACTGGTATCTATCAGCATAAGAGAGATCTCCAACAAATAAAATAGCCTGGGCTCCGTTCTGCATGAAATGCTCAAGAGTAGACAGGGAATTATAGGTCTGCCCCAAGTCACATGTGACATGCAAAGAGCTACTCATCAAGAAAATTAATAAAAAAATCAAGTTGACTTCTTAGATCTTGCATACAAAGATATGTAATGTGAAGATTTTTGAGAACAAAATTTTTATTAATCCTCTTGTGTTAATATACTAAGAATGTACAAGCTATTTGTAGAGGTAAAACAAAGAGAGTCCTAGGACTATCTTAACAAGGAAAGAAAATTCTAATGATGAAAGATAGTCCTATCCTAACTAGGAAATCTATAGTCCTATCCTAATTAAGGAATCCATCAATTATCAACATAATGTTTTCGAGAAATAGAAGGTGTCGAAAATTCAAATAAGAGGTGTGAAAGTCATTCGTGGATGGTCTAATATGATCATATAGTGCTTAGCAAAAATAATGATGAAGGTGAGATGAGGACAAGAAAAGTTAAATTAGAAGTTCAATGGTTCAGGTTGTCAAAGAGAGAGCTCATGATTTGAGAGAAATGAACAGGTACTATGACCTTTTAAACCAGAAACACAACCTAGTGCTAGGAGTGAGAAAACTTGAGGGCCTGTTTACTTACAGAAAATAGTTTTCTGTTTTCTGTATTCTATTTTTAAAAAAAATTAGAATAGTTATTTTCTGTAGAAAATTTAGAACACGTGTTCATTTATCAAAAAATAGAAAATTATTTTTTTAGAATTAGAAAATGGAAAATTGAAAAAACATGTTCGTTTATTAAAAATGGAAAATGTTTTCTAAATTAAAAAATTGAATATGTAATATTAAGAGAAAAAAGTTATGCTCTAATTTTTAAAATTCAAACAGTACATGCATATACATATAATTAAATTATACATGTATCAATATGATATCACTTAAACTAAATTTTTATAAATTGATGAACGTTGTTTAAAAAAAATGATAATAATAAAAAAAACTCAATTTCTAATTTCTATTATTATTATAATCGTTCCACAATTGATCAGCAATTGCCTCTCTAACTATTCCCATTTGCATTTGTTGAGATAAATCAATATTAATACCCTCATTCTGTACTCCAGCAGTGACTTCTTTAGACATTATTAAATCTTCTCTGCCGTATAATATAAAGAGTCAATCGGCTCTATCTTCCATTCTGATAAAATTATGCAACGTGCAACATGCAATGGGAATAAGCTTTTGTCGACGTAAAGGATAGTTTGGTATTGATTTCAAAATTGGAAATCTAGCCTTTATCACTCCGAATGCCCTTTCTATTACATTACGTAAAGATGAATGCCTCTGATTAAATAACTCATATTTTCTTGTAATTCGTCCTCGTCCATGAAAGTCATTTAGATGATATCTTTCACCACAATACAGATCCAAAAATCCCAGTATATTGGGATAACCAGCATCCACGACATAATAATAATCTATAAATTAATGTCTATGTTAATCAAATGATAATAACATAAATATGTATTAAGGGAAAAATGTTAATGAAAACTCTTACCACCACTTGGAAGGGGAAAATTATTTTCCCGTCTTGTTAATGCATCAAAAAATACTCTATAATCATTTGCTGTCCCTTCCCCTCTAGTGTACATAAATGTAAATAACATCGTGAGAACATACAGCTATAACATTTTGTGTCACAAGTGTTGCTTTTCTATCACGAAAGGTCTTTTGTTTAGAAGCTGGTGACCATGCTGCCACATGAGTACCATCTATTACACCTATGCATTTCTTTACCAGACAAAAATAAAATATTGTAACTTACAATTAATAATATATATATGTAGCATTATTATATACCATACCTCAAAATATGGATACCATCTGGGATTGCTTTGAATTTCTGGCTGCACAGGAAATCTATTCACATGTTTGATCAAGTGCGTACCTAAAGTAGCCAATGCTCTAATTACCATCTTACACCATTTATGAACAGTAGCAAGTGAATCTTGATATCGTTCCGCTATAACCCTTTGACGAAGATTCTGACAATAAACCCATGGCCACTCCTTCTTCCACACTAACATACCTTTTATCTTTTAATAAACCCATCAATTTCAATTTTTCACATCAATTTATAAAAACATGTGGTGCTATACGAAATCCTTCATAACACCTAGTCGGATTTCCTACAATAACTTCAAGAATATAATTTTTTCCACTAAGTATTGAAGTTCTGCAAGGAAACTTTTCTATAAAATTTTGAGCCATAAAGATTCTAATTAAAAGCAAATCTAAAATCTCTTCATTCTTTTCACAACTAGAACTATCACTACTCGTTGAATACACTAAAGCTTGATTTTCATGTAAATGTTGATCCATAAATCCTGCATCATATTAAAAGAAAAATAAGTTTATCAAATTTAAAGAAAAAAATAAAAAAATAAAAAAATAAAAACAAACAAATACCATATATATATATATTAAAAAAATTTAGATAACAAAAGTTAGGATAACAAGTCAAGCCATTAGACATAATATAATTTAAAAAAAATATATATAGGTTCATTTACATAAACTTTCAATCCAATCTCTTCTTCTATTGGCACGCATCAAGACAAACATTTTTCTCCATTCTGGACTGATAAATTTTTTCAGTGCTTTATTATACGCAGCACTAGAAATATCTTCTATTTCTTCCAAAATATTCATACATGCATCTATAGTATATGGATCATCTTCAAAATTTGAAGCTTGATTGCTTTCCAATTTATATCTATTGGCCTTTGCTAATTCCTTTTCCGCTCTAGCACTTAAACAAGATGCCCACATTTCCAAACATGAATCCAATTTTTCAAATTTATGTCATTTTTTAGCTCTATTAGAGCCAGGAATATAATTGGTAGGAACTCGCTTATCTTTTAAACTACAAGCATCAGTTTTTTCACCCTCTGATACATAATGAATGGCCCTTTGAAGGAATTCTTCTTCAATTAGGCACTCGTCATCTGAAGTATAAGGTAATTGTGTAGAAGCATGGTGCAGATACCCAATTGCAGTGGATTTACTGAAAATTTGACCCAATAGGTCATAATGCCTACACCCATTTTTCTTAAATGCTTTGTAATTCTTATGCTTCTGCAATTTAAAAGGCATAACATTTTAGATATTAATATCTATAATATGTATGTTAATGTAAAAAATTAATAATAAAAATTAATTTAATGATATTAAAAAATTAATAATAAAAATTAAATTAATGATATTTTTACCTTGTAAAACATCTGCCAAATGTCTTCCACAGCAAATACAATGTTTGAATTTGAATCATAGGTTACCCCGATATGCTCCATTAATTCAGTAAATTATCGATGCTTTATCCGAAGCCGACTGTATTTTCCCTTTAACTTTTCTATACCATATCTCTCTCCCACTACTATAAATAATTTGTCATCCATTTCTTGCCAATCAGATGTTTTAAAAGATGGCGTTCCATTTGCATCTTTTTTCACTCTCTCGTGTAAAATATTTAAAAATGCAAGTTCATTACTGTCAGACCAATCTTTCGATTCTTCACCATTTCCATTCTTTCCCCCATCTAATTATCTATATATAAAAAAATTTCCATTATATGAAGCATAAAAAATTTTAAAAATATTTTTAAACACATATTTGGGAATTGACCAAAAAAAATAACAACAATTAAATCTTACGTGCCCAAGAAAAAAGTACAATATGCAATCACATGGTTGGAACTATTTAGTGTAGCAAAAAAAAATGTTAAAAAACACTCAAAATGAAGGAAATGGTTATTTAAAAATATCTTAAATATATGTTATAAATAAATAAAAGGGTCATAGCAATTGTTCACAAATTTTTAGTTTCTTGAACATCTTAAATTCAAAGATAATTAATTTAAGAAATAATATAGAAACAATAATAAAAATATAATGCACTGCTCATACATGCATTGGCTGCTTTAGGAAATGTAAACACATCACTACTTTTCCCTATTTAATATGCAGAATATATGGAATTATATGTCGATGGCAAAAAAGAGATATCATGTTCATAAAAGACATTCACTGATGGATAGAAAAAAAAAAGATCAATGCTTGTTATGTGTTATCAAAAGACTATGGACATTAGTTCCTTTTACAGGCATAAGCATTTGCAAAAATTTATCCCAATAGAAATGTATAGTGTGGTCAATGTTAAAGAACAGATGGTTCTTATATATATATATATATATATATATATATAAGGGGTCATATTTAAATAGCAAAATTTTGTATTGGTTCCTTGTAGTTTTTTATTTTCTAAGCTATTCCCTAATGTTTTATAGTGTATAACCTTTTAGATGTCTCTCTCCATCATTCCTTATATGTAATAAAATTCAAATGTTACAGAATTGCATGATGTATTTTTCTATTCAAAGGGACTAATTTGCAGTTTACAATCTCTTACTTTCTGACCTAATTCCCTGATCTTTTGTACTACTCAGCCCATGTGGCCTGACTTCATTTATACACAAGACTGTACATTTATGCTGATGAAGAAAGGTTTTAAGAACAAAATGGAAATGTTTAGTTGGGTAGACCTTAATTTTAGGGTATTTGAAAACGGCTGTTGGTCAATCATGCAATATTTATCTTAATTAAAAAAATTCTTTGACCATTATAAGACAAATAATGGAAACAAAACATTAAATGACATATTTGGGAAAAGGTCCAGATGCAACTAAATTCAATAGAAGCAACATTTCAGTGGGATATTTACAGACACAGTACCAAGTCAGCTAAAGAGCATTATTAGCTGGAAGAAAGTGACACGGAGGTTGGAGTTGCTTATGAGCATGATGAAGCTCCTCAAATACCTGACGTGACCTTTGAACAGGAAGAATATAAGAGCACTATGAAACAGCTCTGTGAACTAGAAGAAACTGCAAAGTGTGCAGTCCAAGATTTGGAGGGAAACAAAGATATAAAAGAAAGTAGAGCGGGTCAAGATCAGCTAAAAAATGAGAAGAGACAAAGGGAAGCAGACAATCAAGAGGAAATAGACAATCAATCACATGAAGTTCCAGTGAGAGAAGAGAATGAGGAGGGACTAACATGTGAGCATTATCTTTCATTAATAGCTTAAAATAAATCCTCACAAATATGTGGCAATTGAAGAAAATGAAATCCAACACAAATTGACAAGACAATGAAGGAAGAAATTGATTATTTGTTCCAGTTGTGTCTATTTAAAATTCAATTGTTTTGGCATGCAACCAAAAAGGAGTTGTTTACCCTTCAACCTTACTTTTATCTTAAGATCACCGGTTTCTCTATTTCTAAAGGATAAAACTGGTCACCTTATATTCACTTCTAGAAACAAACCAGACAAACATTCTAATAAGTATAACCCAAGAGCAACAAGTGGTATAATCAATAAAATAGTATAATCCAATGAGAAAATTATAATAGTAATAAGAAATAAGTCACGTGGTGTTTTATTTTTCCAAATAAAAGGCAGGAATAAAAGTCGGGGCAGTGAATGCAATGTGTAGTCAATTCAAAGTCTAATTTCCCATTAATGAAGTAATCAACATAAGCTGTTAAACTGTGATATTTGTGGTAAATTATGATTTTCCTTTGATGGATAAGAGTTATCATTTTCATTACTAAATGGTTAGCTGAACTTGGTCACATATTTTTTGGATAAGACCTTTTATTCCATCTCCAAAATCAAATCGAATTCATCTCCAAACATACTCAGCTCTTGTCCTTTTGTTTTAAGTATCTAATTAAGCATTTTTTTATAACTATGATGGCATGATTACCTGAAAATTGCATTCGCATTCGCATTAAGTCTCATTAAACATGTTAATCGTAAATATATGTGAAGATTTGGTTCAGATAATGCAGACCCAGATACAGAAAAGTCATATTTTTTTACTTACCAAAAGACTACTAATTTTACAAATACTGCAGATAAATCATGCTAGCAGAATACAAGTGCATTTCTTTTCAAGAAACTACTGCCCAATACCAAGAATTAAAGCTAACCTTAATCAACAATTTGGAATGATTGACAAACTAACAGAGCACCATTACAGGTTTTTCATTCTTTTTCATCCAATGTTCAGCTTGTGTTAAGTTATTGTTAAGCTTATAACTGGTTTTAAGTCAATCCATTTTTATTTCTCATAAACAGTTGTTAACATGTGAGCATTTACTCATTAATATATTAAAATAAATCCCCACAAATAGGCAGCAATTGAAGAAAATAAAATCCAACACAAACCGACAGGATAATGAAGAAAGAAATTAAAAAGAATCGAATACGCAAATAAAGGTTCAAGAAATACATAAAGAGAAAGTGCGACGAAGCGTACCTGAGCGTAGTGATAGTGGTGGAGACAGAGGCGAGGCAACTTATGGAGACTTAGAGCTGAAACAGAGACCTTAGAGCTACTGCAATGGCTTCTTCCCTGCATGTTCAGAAAATTTAGACGACATACAACAATGATATAAAAAGATAAAACCATAAACAAACCTGAGTTTCCACCAATAGCCTATCAAATTTGACTATAAAAGATTAGAAATTCCATATAAATAGAAAGTAATTAGTAAAACCCAACTTAAATAAAGAAAAAAGAGTAGAAACGAGGATGGTGGGATTATGAGTTGATTTCGGCATGGTTAGTAAAGAATCCCGTGTTTTCCTTATGGAGGGATTTTGGATTTGGTTTGAGAAGAGAATCTGGTAGAAAGAACATGCTGATTTGAGCTTGATTCGTTGGAGATTATTTGAGCTTGATTCGTTGGAGATGAAATAGGAGAATTGGGTAGCAAAGAAAAAGAAAGAAAAAAAATTACTGGGATTCGATTTATAAACAATTTTGACGACGTAAAGAAAATCCCGTGTTTTCTACAGAAAATTCCATGTTTTCTAGCGAGTGGAAAATTTAGAAAACGTATTAAATTAGGTCTCTAAATTCTGTTTAATTTTAGAAAATAGGAAAATGGCTTTTTTGTTTTCTATTTTAGAAAATAACTATTTTAAACATATTTTCTATTTTTCATTTTCTATCTCTATTTTATGTGGAAAATTGGAGTAATTTTTCACAAGTGAACACACCCTTGACCCTTTTGAAAAGAGAAAACTTAACTTCTACAAAGAGCAAAGGCACTAATACTCATGTTAATATACTAGGAATGTACAAGCTATAGTTGACTATTATGATTTATTGCCTAATTTGTTAATTCTGTATTTAATAGGGTAGTTGTATACTTCCTAATTAGTCATAGGATTTCTTCCTAATTAGTCATAAGGTTTTTGTATAAAATTCTTTGTACGTTGGTTGTTTATACAAGTGAGATAATAAGAAAATTTTCTTCATAAAAATCTTTATGGTATTAGAGCGTCTGCCTTTTTTTGAAGGTTGAGTTTACTCCCTTCTGCAGTAGGTTAATGTTTTTAGCACACTATTTTCGGCAAGTGTAAGGAGGTCGTGCTTCACCCCTCTTTTTCTGACACCGCTCTCACCGGAGCAAAACCCAGGCCAAATTCGGCCTGTACCCAAATTTTTGGCACCATCTGACCTCACGCGTGAGTACACATGCCGCAAAAAAATGCGACTCCTTGTCCACTCTCCAGCATCTGTCGTGCGTGACCCATCCTCCGGCCACCTTTCATCACTGATTCTTGGCCAAATCTATTCGCCGGCCTTCTCCAACTTTGACCAGCTACTCTCCGGTCGTTTATGAAGTCTTGGGTTTTTTGGGCTTCTCGTGAAGAGGTTTTGTTCTTTTTTCGAGTTCTGTTTTTTCTAGATTCTTGTGTCTTTATCTTCAATTTTATCCCGCCATCATATTAGATACTAAGGATATAGAGAAACATTATACTATTAATGACAATCCATACTCTCAAATTAATCATGTTAAACTAGATGGCAGTAGTACCTATTTAGCTTGGTCTATATCATGTTTATTATCTATCAAGGCTAAAAGGTTTAAAGCGTATATTAATGGAGATAAGAAACAATCACGTCACTGACCTCACCTTTAGTCAATGGGACTCTGATAAATCATTTGTTATGTCCTAGCTTATTAATTCTATGCACCCCAAGATCTCTCGACAGTTTTTATTGCTTGATACTGTGGAGAAAATATGAAAAGTTGTAAAAAACACTTATTCTCGAATGGAAAATGATGCTCAGATTTTTGAACGTTGTAACAAAATTTATGGTACAAAACAACGTGAGCTTTCTGTTTCAGATTATTTTTCTGAGCTGGGTAGTTTATGGCAAGAATAGGATTATTATCAAGATTTTCAGGCAAAGTGTGTTGATGATGTAGTACTAATTCAAAACATGATTGAAAAGAAGCAAGTCTATGAGTTTTTAGCTGATTTGAACCATAAATTTGACCAATTGAGAGTTCAAGTTATTGGCAGATCCCATTTTTTCTCTCTTGAGGAGGCACATTCTTATATCAATAGGAAGAGACTAGAAAAGGTGCCATGCTTTACACTGCATCGGTTGAGAAGTCAGATTTAACTGCCCACGTTACTCATGAGCAACCGAAGGGTGTTATTTCTAATAAAAATCATCTGCACTGATTATTGTGGCAAGCCAAGGCATACAAAGAAGACTTGTTGGAAGTTCCATAGGAAACCTACAACAGGTCGAGGGGGAAAATGAGCCAACCCAACAAGGGCTCAATTAGAAACAGTAGAATCATCAAAGGAGACAGCTTCAGTTGAAAGTCTCTTCTAATGAAATTCAGCATTTTAGGCATTTTCTGTCTCAGTTCAACCCTTCGTACAGTGCTACCTCCAATTTTGTCAAGTCAGGTAACACTTTTGCTCATCTTGACTCATGGATTATTAATTCTGATGCGAATAGACATATGACAGACACTTCTAAAGGTTTTTTTTAACTACTCTTCTTATCTAAAAAGAAATAGTGTTAGGGTTGCTGATAGGTCTTTAACCTCTATTTCTAGGACAGGTTCTATTGTCTGTACTCCAAATATTAAGTTGTCATATTCTTAATGCTCCTCAATTTTCTGTCAATCTTTTATCTGCCAGTGCTATCACCAAAATTCTAAACTATAAGGTTGAGTTTTTTCCTGATTATTGCCTTTTTAGGATCTTCAAATAGGGAAGATGATCAGCAGTGGTAAAGAGCATGATGGCTTATACATGATGAAAAACAGTCGAGACTTAGCCCTTTTTGGAGGATATAAGGATGTCAACCAATAAATAATACATTGCCATAGGCGATTAGGGCATCCATATTTTTTTGTCTTAGAAAAACTATATACCAGTTTATTTTATAAAACTCAGTTTGATTATTTATCTTATGATGCTTGTGAGTATGCTAAACATACTAAAAACTCTTATACTTGAAGTGATAATAAAACCATTGTTCCTTTTATACTTATTTATTTTGATGTTTGGCGGCCCACATAGACTGCATCTTTGTCTAAAAATCAATGGTTTGTTACTTTTATTGATTGTTGCACTATAATGTCTTTGGTGTATTTAATTAAAGTAAAAAGTGATGTTTTCTCCTGCTTTTAGTTTTTTCATAAAATGGTTCACAACGATGAAAGATAGTCCTATCTTAATTAAGGAATCCATCAATTATCAACATAATGTTTTCGAGAAATAGAAGGTGTCGTAAATTCAGATAAGAGGTGTGAAAGTCATGCGTGGATGGTCTAATATAATCATATGATGCTTAACGAAAATAATGATGAAGGTGACATAAGGACAAGAAAAAATAAATTAGAAGTTCAATGGTTCAGGTTGTCAAAGAGAGTGAGCTCATGATTTGAGAGAAATGAACCCTTAAAAGTTGAAATTTGGCAAATCATATTTATAACATAACAGTTACTCTAACTAGTTTATTAATTCAAGTTTAACTAGAAATGGATCTTCTTTTTCATTGTTAATATGCAACCCAAAAAAATTAAAAAAATAAATAAAAATAAAAACAATTAGAAAAGAATTCGTGAAATAGTTTAATAATTTTATGAAAGCTAAAATATTGGCCTTGGCCATATAATTATTAAATGAATAGTTAATCTCTTTAAACTCTGGCCATACGAATTGTAGACAGCCATCCCCATATACCATATAACAAATAATTTCAAGCTTGAAATATGGCTCATGCTTTATCTAGCGTGAAACCTAGATAATGAATTATATTCATATTAAAATCAACAAAAACTCAAAATTCAAAGCAGATAACTGTTCAAGCCAAGGAAGAAGGTATAAAAATAGAACCTCTATCACTAGGCATGGCACTGAGCAGTCCCTATTTTATTTATTTTTGGGAAAAAAAACACTATGAAATTGTCCCCATAAGACTCCACAAAGAGTAACAACTTACCAATTATTCCGAATTTATAAGGACTATCTAGGTTAATCATTGAAGGTGTTTGAAACCAGAATTCCCGAGAAGAATCATCATCTACAATCTTGTAATAATATTTGGTGTCATACTGAAAATAAGCAACAATTCCATAAGTTAAAATCAGACAAACTATATTAGTGAAACAGAAAGCTCTAAATCAGGGACATATCAATTGGCTGGGAAGATTAATTTAAGAACATCAATGACAATCTAGATCCAAAGAAGTCATACTTACAATTTGGCATGATTAAACCCAGAGGTATTTCATAATCTATTTGTTATGTGAAAAGCAATGTACTTAAAGTATCCCTTGAGGAGATTTATGGGTAAGCAGGCTTATACATAACTGTACAATGGCCTGTTATACAACTTAGAACTAGCAGTCCGCTTCCAGTTTCAAGAAAATTAAGCTCCTAAAGAATTTTATCTTTTCCCTGGTTTTTGTTAGAACAGTAAAATGACCTACTATCTATACAATATAGAAATAGCAGTTTTCTTCCTGTTACAATATAATTAAGCACTTATGGATTTACCTCTTTCCAAAGGTAAACTTTACATTACCTCAAGGCCATCAAGGAGACATTGATGAATGTATCCAGACTTGTATTTGTAAAAGGTATAGTTTGTCGTTGTGCCTTCAGCAGTAAAATCATAGTTCTTTGATGTGCCATATCGTACCACATTAGACCCAAGTTCATCAGGTGTCAACCATGAGATAATTACAGCTTTTCCATCATAATCACCTTGGGTTATATGCACCTGCGTACACAAATATATGTAGCCGAAAGCAATGGCATTCCATCCCATTTATTACCGCATTAAACAATTCTAGTTATTTCTAAATAAAAAATGTGAGCTCTGTGAGATTAATTTAATTTACTAGGTTTGGAATGTAACTGTTACAAAATACTACTTTCTTTTTATTTAAAGATTTCCTCTGGATTAATAGTTAACAAACATAATTTGCTCATATCTCAATGAAAATATGAGTTCTTACAGAGGCAAAAGGTCGATATATTAAGTGTAAGCATTAAAATGGAAAATACAAAAACATACACACAGCTCTCTTTCCTTTGTTCCTTTTCATTCTCACATGGAAACAACTAGTGCTAATCACAGATTTGGAAATAGAAGGAAGTTTCACTTAATTACTACTGAAATCTACCATCAGTTAGAATTTCCATATATTTTCTACATATGCAAGTGTTCGTAAATCTCAATTAGAAACTGTTAGAAAACACACAAGGGAATTAATTCTAGGTATTCAATTGATTAAAACTTAGATTACACTACATATTTATACAATAATTAGTGAGACATAATTCCTTAATTAGCTCCTTAATTTGCTCTATCTACTACTAACTTTACGGCTACCTACTACCACTAACACTCCCCTTCAAGCTGGAGCATAGATATTAATCATGCCCAACTTGTTACACAGATATTCCATCCGAGTCCCATTCAAAGCTTTTGTGAATAAATCACCTAATTGCTCTCCTGTTTTCATGTAGCCAGTAGAAATCAGATTTTCTTCAATTTTTTCACGAATAAAGTGACAATCAACCTCGATGTGCTTGGTTCTTTCATGATACACTGGATTCGAGGCAATATGAATAGCAGCTCGATTATCACACCAGAGTTTTGCAGGTGACGAATACTTCAACCCAATTTCAGTCAAAAGATGTTGGATCCACACTATTTCACATATGGATTGTGCCATGGCTCCATACTCAGATTCTACACTAGATCGAGATACAACCCCCCTGCTTCTTGCTTTTCCATGACACCAAGTTTCCACCAACAAAGACACAATAGCCAGTAGTAGATCTTCTATCAATTTTAGATCCAGCCCAATCAACATCTACAAAACATTCAATGTGAGTGTGCCCATGATCGCTATACAATATGCCACGTCCTGGAGCTCCTTTCAAGTAGCATAAAATTTATTCCAGAGCTGCCTAATGTTTGAATGTAGAAGTAGACATAAACTGACTAACAATATTGACTGCAAAAGAAATATCTGGACGAGTTACTGTGAGGTAGTTTAGTTCCCCAACTAACCTCCTGTACATCTCTGGATCATCAAAGAGGTCCCCATCATCTTTTGTAAGACGTGCATTAGCATCCATTGGCATGCTGTATGGCTTGGTTCCTATCTTTCCAGTTTCCTTAAGTAGATCCAAAACATACTTCCTTTGAGATAAGAAAATTCCTCTCTTGCTTCTCATCACTTCTATTCCCAAGAAATATTTCAGTTCGCCCAAGTCTTTTGTATAAAACTTGGCATGTAGAAATGACTTAAGAGATGCAATACCTGCATTGCCGTCTCCAGTAATAATAATATCATCAACATAAACAATAAGAAGGATGATACCTGTTGATGATTGTCTGTAGAAGACTGAGTGATCACACTTGCTTTTATTCAGTCCAAATTCTTGAACTGCCATACTAAACTTGCCAAACCAAGCACGGGGACTTTGCTTCAAACCATATAGAGATTTCTTCAAAAGATAAACTTTCCCATACTCCCCCTGAGCAACAAACCCAGGTGGTTGCTCCATATACACTTCTTCCTGAAGGTCTCCATGAAGAAAAGCATTCTTAATGTCCAACTGATATAAGGGCCAGTGCTGCGAAGCAGCTATAACGATAAACAATCTAACAGAGGTAAAGCCACTGGAGAGAAGGTTTCTGAATAATCCACCCCATATGTTTGAGCATATCCTTTTGCAACAAGTCTAGCTACAGAACCATCTAGATTAACTTTAACGGCAAAAACCCATTTGCATCCCACAACCTTCTTCCCTTTAGGCAGATCAATCAAATACCAAGTGTGATTTCCATCAAAAGCATTTAGTTCCTGTATCATTGCATTACGCCAACCGGGGTGAGACAATACTTTTTTAACAGTTCGAGGAATAGAGATCGTGTCAAGAGAAGCAATAAAAGAACATGTAGATGGAGATAAATTATTATAGGAAACAAAGTTGCTAATAGGATAAGCACACTGGCATTTGCCTTTCCATAAGGCAATGGGAATATCAAGATCATTTAAGACTGGATCTGATGATGAATCCGATTCAGGCCTTGTACTGAAGGTTCCATATTTTCTAGAATAGACCTATACAATAGGTGGCTTTGCTGGAGCCAGATCGGAGGCAGGTGGAGCTGAATCACCTAAAATAGGAATAAGATCACTTAGAGTAGGGGGAACAGAATCAATTGGCATAAAAGGAACGGGTTCATTTGACGGCCGCGTAGTAGCGTTGTAGACTAACCAATGATCATCCTCCCCCTGGCTTGTAAAATCAGAAGCTAGGAAGAATGGTTTATGTTCCCAGAAAGTAACATCAATAGACAAAAGATACCTATTGAGTTCTAGGCAATAGCATCTGTACCCCTTTTGCAAATGAGAATACCCCAAGAAAACACACTTCAGTGACTTTGGATCCAATTTAGTGATATGAGGTCGAACATCACGAACAAAACAAGTGCTCCCAAATATTCGTGGTTTTATAGGAAACAACGGTTTAGATGGAAAAAGAGCAAAGTAGGGAGTCTCACCAGTGACCACTGACGAGGGCATGCGATTAATCAGAAAACAAGTAGTAGACACCGCATCGGCCCAAAATTGTTTAGGAACTTTCATCTGAAATAAAAGGGCCCGTGCTGTCTCCAGCAAATGTCTGTTTTTTTCTCTCAATGACTCCATTTTGGGACGGTCTGTCTATACATGAGGATTGATGAAGTATACCATTCTGAGTCATGTATATCTGAAAAATATTCTTTTGTATTATCACTTCTCAAAATGCGAACAGAAGCATTAAATTGAGTTTTGACCTCAGCACAAAAAGCACAAAAATGAGTGAATAATTCAGACCGACTTTTCATAAAATATGTCCTAGTCAGACGGGAGTAATCATCCATAAATATTACAAAATACCTGAACCCAGGTTTGGCTATCACAGAACACGGTCCCCAAATATATGAATGAACCAGTTTAAATGCAGAATCAGCTCGTTTATTAATTTGAGGACTTAAAGAGCCACGGTGGTACTTGGCATACTGACATGACTCACAATTAAGAGAAGAAACATCAGAAAATTGAGGACAAAGTTTCTTCAGAGTCGGCAAAGAGGATGTCCTAACTGACAGTGTGCTTCAAAAGGAGATAAAACACTAGAACAAGCAACTGGCCTTGGTATCTTTCTATCAAGAATATAAAGACCTCCTGAGACGTAACCTTCACCAATGATCTATTTCATTACAAGATCTTGAAAGACACAGTGATCAGGGAAGAAGGAAATACAACAATTAAGATCACGTATAAGTTTGCTTACAGAAACCAAATTAAAAGCATGTTTCGGTATATGTAGAACTGAACCCATGGAAATTGACGAAGTTAGGTTAACCGTACCAAAACCGTTTACATGAGAGAGTGATCCATCTGCCATTGTAACTGTAGAAGAAGATGCATGAGACTAACAAGTAGAAAATACATTTCGATTACCTGTCATATGATCTATAGCACCAAAATCAATGACCCACTGAGATGAGGAAGAAAAAAGACATGTATTTGGATTCTTTACCACAGCAATAGTTGTGGTGGAAGAAATTAAAGAATTCCGATACTGGATAAATTTTGCATACTCATCTGTAGGGGTTGTCACACCCCAACCTATACCATGGAGACTTCTACCCCGGTAGAGGGAGAAGAGTCCCGATAGATAGGAGTGTCACATTACACATACCAAAACATTCGATCACAACAAATAAACATTCGATCACAGCAAGTAAACAGATAATACAGGGATAATGTAAAGCTTATAAAAGAGAAGCATAGCGGTACTGAACAGGATAAATTCTTTTTTTTTTTTCTGTTATATATATTCATAAACAAAGTCTGTACATATTACAAAAGATTTCATATACAAAGGCCCAAAGAATACTATTCCAAAGGGCACACAAAATATTACATCTTGTACAAAAGACAGGAAAGCTTATACTATAAAACTCCGATCCCTAGTTGTGATGGCCTTCCCGATGCGGCACGCCTTGACCGTGCATACCAAAATCTTCCACACCTGCACGGATAAAACACCCGTGCTAAGCGAAATCGCTTAGTGGGGAAAACCACAAAATGCAATACCGCCACTCACAGTGGTGTTAACAAATAATCACAAACGAATGGTACAGTTACTTGATAAGCTGTCATAAATCAAGCTAATGCGTAGTAGCACTGTAATTATATTATTCTTAATAAGCAATAATTCATAACTTAAGCATAATATCCAATAACACTTTTGCACCTGCTATATCAAGATAGTGGATAACGAGTACACATAGATACTCGGAGGTACCAGAAATATTCTCATAACACATAGATACCCGAGGGTATCAAAACAATCTTTTTATTCTTGTTCCAAAGTATTTTCACATAGAATCTTAGGTAAGATTCAACAGAAAGATCACGAAGATCCATTCAGGGGACCTGATCAGGGTCCAAATCGTACACATGGCTGCAGCTACACATAACTCTATTAGGCATGCCTAACTATCCACTTGCTAGACTATAGCAGGTCATGCATAAACCATTCAATCCATATTTCAAAGTACAGCATACAATTCATCTAAAGAATCATGGTATCACTTATATAAAAGCACATAAAAGTATGACATGTATCATACAATAGTATAAGTTCATTCAGAAGAGATACGAAATTCATTTAAGTTAAAACTGAGCAAAAATTCAAGAAAATGGGTGGTGACCAACAAGGTTGGCCGGTAACAAGTCGTGACTGATAGTCACTACTCGTGACTGGCCTCCTCTGTCACGAGTCGTGACGGCAGTCACCACTCGTGACAGACCTCTCTTGGCTAGTCACGAGTCGTGACGAAAGTTAAGCTCTATATCTCTAATACGTTCACTAACCTCGAGTTGCTTGCCCGACCTAAGTATGAGCTGGAGAGGACTCTGTGTATGTAGCGCAATGCCTGAGATGAGAGCACAGTTCTCTTTACCCTGTCATGGTCATAAGGTACCACCAGCATGGCGATAGCCTCCTAGTACTGCCTTCGCATGGCTCTCGGGGGTATCATCACATCCTCCTTGTGAGGAAGCCCCATGGCCTGCGAAAATGCTTGTTGTGTAATGCTGTAGTGGTGTCTCCTGACCCAAAATTGGATGACCCCCTCCTCTATGTCTGATCTTTGAAATCCCCTATAGTAGAGGGTGGTGAGGAACTCTCTAGCAACCTCTGGGTGGGTCTGAAAGGAGGGCTAGAGGAACTCCGTCCATCCTGCTGCCCCTATGAGTGCATCGACCTCCTCTAGAATCCCCATGCTCTTCAGAAAAGGCCTGGAGATAAAGCGGCTAGTGCGAAACTATACGCGAGCCAAGGTCTGGAATCTCTCTCTAATATCGGCGCTCATCAACTGTTGAGCCTAAGGCTTGACCTGATCCTGGGGAATGTTGCATCGTGGAGGCATCCTAAAAGAAAGAAAATAGTTAGTTTTGTTAATAATCATGGGTATGCTAAGCAAAATTTCAAAATTTTTGGAAATTCTAACAACCTTTTGGCTAAAATGTGCCGACCAGAAATTTTCGGCAACATCCCAGCAAGGATGTGCCCAACTCCTTGCATAAAAACACAAATAAAGGGACAAGCCTCAGGCCCCAAGCAATAATTTTATTGATGAAATTATATTACATGATGATCAGGTATTCGACAATTTAGTCTAGTTTGGTTCCCTAATCATCAGTTATATAGGATCATATTTCTAAGTCCTATATTTATTTGCTATTTTATTATTATTTATTATTTCATTATCCATTTTCACTTTAGTTATCATTGTATGGGGTCCCAAGTGCAGAAAATAATCGGGTATAATTTATTCTACATTTTAAAGCTTATACATCTATCATGCATTTAGAAAAAAAATTAAGTAAAAAGAAGTGAAAAAAGAGGAAAACTGCAGTAAAACGAACCTAGTAGTCGACGAAGTGGACTGAAAAATGAACTTGAAGAAATTGAAAATAATTTGTCCTATGCGTGCGCGGTGATGCGCGGCTCATTTTGGCGCAAGTGGTGTGCAAAACGGGTGAAAAATGGGTGAGAAAATAGAGAAAAACTGAAAGGTCTCGTTCGTTTATGAGAGAGTGGGAAGAAGAAAGAAAAAAGGAGGAGAAGAAGAGCCAAAGAAGTGCAGTTATGCGCGCTTTATAAAGATTTTGCCGATCGATGGGCTTCCCGTCAGAAGACCGACCGACTGGCATCCCGTCGGTAGTTCAAAATTCCCATGTTTCTTTCTCTTTCTCTTTCTTTTTCTTTTTGCCTCCTTTTCTCAAATTTTTGAAAAGAAAATACTTCCTGAATATTTTGCCCCCGATTTCCATGCACGGTAGACTTATCCATCAAATTTACTTTCTTGTAAAATTAAAAATGGCAAAAATACGCGTAAAATATTTATGCACGTGAAATGCATGAAATGTGTAGGGGAACAGATCCTAAGGCGGTCAACCAGTTGATCGATGGGCTTTCCATCGAAAGACCGACTGATGGGCAGCCCGTCTGTCTTGGCTTTCTTTAAATATCCCAACTTTTCCTCGAATTTTGTGCATTCCTCGAATTTGGACTTCAACCAGGGCTTCTTTTCTAGGCCTTTTTCTTCTTTTTCTCTTTTCATTTTCCATTTATATTTAATTTTTTCCCCAAAACCTTTGAAAAATGTCATTCCCTGTCCTCAGTAAAATGCACCAAATTCTGGATGACCCCCGAACTTGGAAAAATACCACTTTATCCCCTTATTCTTGTCTGAGATTTTAGAGTAGAATTAGAATGGACTAGAACCTTCTACTAGCTGTAGCCCGCTTCTAAGACCCTCATTTCCATGTCTTTTGGTTTACCTACCAAGAATTATGCCCCTTGCCTAAAGAGTTTGCCACTATTATCGGAGCGAGGCTTCCACTTGGCACACTGCCCTGTATCTCGATCTATAATTTTGTCCATGCAAGGGACAATACATTGGCCCGAGCCGTTTCTTCCTCAGTCGCCACTAGACTGGATCCTCGGGGGACCACCTTTGCCCTAGAGCCTTTGACCGAGGCACTAGAGGGCTTCTCTACTATATCGACTTATTGGGCCAGTGTTGTCGATCTATTTTGCCTTTTTAGGCATTTAACAGTGACTTCTGATGAGTTGACTGGCAATTTTAGGCTATTCGGGATAGTAGATGGGATCCACCACGGGCTGACCCCATTCCTCCTGATTCTTGTTGAGACGATTCTGAGCTTGGATTCTATCTCTGTCGACCCTTCTGTTGCCTTCACAGGGAGCCTTTTATTACTCTAGGTACGTCATTATTTTAAAAGGTAGTGCATCCCTTATGGATTTTCACACTAACTTTTCTTAGCGGGAAATGCGTCCTTTCTGATTTTCACATAACCCTATGCCTTATTTTTTCTTGGAGTGGACCCTACCCATTCTGATGGCTTTCTTTTTCTTTTTTCTTCTCTTTTATTCTTTTATTCTTTTTTCCTTTTCTTTTCTTTTCTTTTATTATCATTTTCCTTGTCTTCCAAGTATAGCTACAAGAGAAGCTGAGGTTGTTATTAGAGCCCCCTCCTAGGGTGATTGGCCAGTATTCACTGAGGCATTTTCTTCCTCGACAGCGGTTGTACTCTTTTGCGTCTCTCAGCGAGGGTGTCGCTAAATTTAGTGAGGTGGAGGATGAGGACATCAGTTTTATGAGCCTCTGGCTCCCTCTTTCTGCTATGACCATCGATGGCTCTTTGGGGTGTGCTCCATTGTATGGGCTTCATGAGGCTACCTTTTACATCATGGCCCATTTTACTGGATAGTTCGAGATGATTTAGGATGTTATGAGGCTCCCTTTATCTTTTCAAGGCAGCATCTTATCTTTAGCCTTCACATCTAGATATCATAGCCTCTGGGCAAGGCTACTGGTGAAGACCATTTGTAACACCTCAAATCGGGCCTAGATGGAAATCATATGTTAATTGGATAATTAAGGACATTTTCATAACTATGCAAGTGGAATTGGAGTTAACTGAGGACCAAATTGAAAGATAATTAAAGTTGGATAGAGGAAGAATTTATTTTAGTGAGTGAAGTGATATTACCAAGGACCCAAGTGAATTAAGTCAAAGATATTTTTGTGTTGACCAATAGGATCTTGACATGTGGCTTGGTAGGTGAGCAATTAATGAAAAGGGAAGAGAGAGGGAAGGGAGGGGCAGAAAATGGGATAGCTTCCCGTGGAAGCTGTCTCTTTCTCCTCTTTCTTTACTCTTTCCCGTTCTTTCTACTCTTCCTTTCTTCATTTTCTGCTCTCAACCTCTCCCTTGTGTGCTTCTTCGAGGTTTGAGTTCGGATTTTTTGAGTTTAGGAGCTAGTTTTGAAGGTAAGTTTGGTTGACTCCTTCTTCTTTCCCGTTTTTCTGGTTGTGGAGTTTTGGTTTGCCTGGTTTGAATTAGTGTTGGTTTGATTGGGTTTTGTGCAAGAATTGGAAGAGAAAAGGAAGAGTAAGGGCAAAGAAAAAGTGGGTTCATGAAGGGTTGATTTTAAGCCTCATTTTCCAGGTTTAGGAGTTTTGCCTGCCTTCTTCTCCTTTCGGATCAAATTTGTGTGTGTACTGTGTCTAAATTCTAGAAATTTTGAGTGCTTTGTATGAGTTTATGCATGAGTTGGTTGGGTGATTTTTGTTAGAAATTCATGTTAGTGATTAAGATAAATGTATGTGAGTTCTGTAGTGAAAATGCATGAATTAGGGTAAGGTCTGATCTTGATGTTACTATTTTGTATTTTTTTCGATTTCCAGTTGAATTTATTGTTTAATTTAGTGTAAATTGACTGTATTGTGGTTTATGACCATGTTTTGGAAGGCATTTAGTGTTGAGGTAAGAGTTATTGCAAGTTTGAGTGATGTGGGCATGTTTGGTTTTGAAAACAGAGCAGAAGAAGAGCATTACTGGGGAAAAATATGACTCTGTCGCGAATGCGACGCTTGTCATGATCGTGATAGAGATGGATTTCTTCAGTATCTCTCGGTCGCTTTGTGCGTGTCGCTAAGGGAATGCGTGCTCCGAGTCGTGAAAGCCAGCATGACTCGGAGAGGCGAGTGTGGCTGTGCACGAGACGTGCACAGGTGCACGAGACGTGCACCAAGTGCACGAGTCGTGCACATGAGCACGAGTTATGCAATCTCCTTTCTCCTGCAGTGCAACCTAGCTTCTGTCGTGAGCACGACTTCTTATCACGATCGCGATAGTGAACCTCCTCCCTGCCTTGCTTTGAGTCCGAAAATGATTTCTTATTCCACTCTACATGGTTTTTCACTATTGCATGGCTCTTATTTTTACTTATGCCCTTTTAGTGATGTTGTTCTTGAATTGTGTAAATATTTATGATATGATAGTGTTTTGATTCCTGTTTCTTATATACCTTAAGTTAGTGTTTATTGGTGTCATAGTGTTTTGATTTTAATTCTGATATGGTTTGACTTAGTGATTATGGCTATGATTAGTGTTTTGACATGTGGGTTGGTCTTGTCAAGTGATGTGTTTAGAGTGAGTGAGTTGAGCCTGAAGTGTTATGGTAGTGGATAGATAAGCATGCTTATAAAGGGATATATGAGTGCAGTTGCCTATGATGGCCCCATTTGGGTCTTTCGGCCGACCTCCGAGATGGTCATTCTATTAGTGATAAAATGTTTTGAGACTTCGGTCTCCCCCTACTGTCTTCGGGCCCAAAAGGGTTTTCTTGAGGCTTCGATCTCCAGTGTAGTGTAGTGCTTGATACTGTTCGCAGTATCTCCTGTAATGTAGTGCTCCCGTATCCACAGTTAGTGAGATTCAGGCTAATGTTTGAGATGTTTTAGTGTATGTTTAGTGTAGTCTTATAATTATATGAGTGGCTTGGAATAGTGATTATGTTTTGATATGATTTTGGTATGGCGTGCATGTGATATCTCGCTTGTTGCCATGGTAAGTATTTCGGTATGTGTTCGTATTCATATTTGCATGACTTACTGTATTCCTGTTTAGTGTATTTGTTCTCTTGTGTCTTTGTTCCGCCCCACTAAGCATTATCGCTTAGCACGGGGTTATTTTCCCGTGTAGGTGGCAGGTTTGTTCGGTTCGCATCGCGCATTTGCAGGGTCTGCCACTAGGAGTTGGAGTTTTTATTTTTTATTCAGCTCCTGTATTTTTGGTATGTGTATTATTATTATTATCTTTTGTATAGTGGCATATGTAATTATGAAATCTTCGGATGATGTATATTTTTGTTATGTATATTTAATATATTAAGTTATTCTTTTATTTCTTCGTATGCTTCCGCTTATGCGCATGTATGAATGTATATGTTTATCGTTGTATTTGTTGTGGCATCCCGATATCCTTCTAATGGGGGTATCGGGGTGTTACATTTAGTGGTATCAGAGCCTAGGTTTATATGGTTCTGGTCTATAAGTTGTTAGAATATTTGTATGTGAGTCTGTTTAGAGTCATGGCCTAATGCAGATGTCGTTCTGTGTAGTGTATAGATGAAGGATAAGTGAGATGTCGGATGTAGTGAGTGATATAAAATTATGTGTATAGTATGAGTTTGAGGTGACACTCTGTATGCCTGTCAGTTATCTCATTTGAATTGTGTGAACATAAGCATATTGAAGCATAGGGATGGGAAAAAGTGCATTACTGTAGCTTACATTGCATTTTCGCATCATTTTGCATACATAAATCACTACATAGCCATTTCATCTGCATCCCTCAATTGTATGTGAAAAGCATTATTATATGTGTTTCATTGAGAAAAAGCTGACAGGATATACATCGAGTGATTGATGTTAAGAAGAAGTGTATTGATAAGAATACATTAGTGTTAGTAGTCAGAGTAAGAAGAAAAGAGTGTTAAGGGATAATGTTCTAGTAAAAGAGATAAGATTTTGATTATGTCATGAGTGTTATATATATATATATGAAGAAAGAAATATTTGTATCGGATGGATTTAAAGTATTAGAATAGCTTATTAAGATGTCATGAGTAGATTGGTTCCAGTGTGAAGTGTATATGTTTTAATAGCTGAATGGTATGAGTGGTAGCGATTTGGAGATTAGTCTATGGACTTACCTGTGTAAGTGAATTTCGAGGATGAAATTTCTTAAGGGAGAGAGTATTGTAAGACCTGTGTAAGTGAATTTCGAGGATGAAATTTCTTAAGGGAGAGAGTATTGTAAGACCCCAAATCGGGCCTAGTTGGAAATTATATGTTAATTGGATAATTAAGGACATTTTTGTAATTGTGCAAGTGGAATTGGAGTTAACTGAGGACCAAATTGAAAGATAATTAAAGTTGGATAGAGCAAGAATTTATTTTAGAGAGTGAAGTGATATTGCCAAGGACACAAGTGAATTAGGTCAAAGATATTTTTGTGTTGACCAATAGGATCTTGCCATATGGCTTGGTAGGTGAGCAATTAATGAAAAGGGAAGAGAGAGCGAAGGGAGGGGCAGAAAACGGGATAGCTTCTCGTGGAAGCTGTCTCCTTCTCCTCTTTCTTTACTCTTTCCCATTCTTTCTACTCTTCCTTTCTTCATTTTCTGCTCTCAACCTCTCCTTGTGTGCTTCTTCGAGGTTTGAGTTCGAATTTTCTGAGTTTAGGAGCTAGTTTTGAAGGTAAGTTTGGTTGACTCCTTCTTCTTTCCCGTTTTTCTGGTTGTGGAGTTTTGGTTTGCCTGGTTTGATTTAGTGTTGGTTTGACTGGGTTTTGTGCATGAATCGGAAGAGAAAAGAAAGAGTAAGGGCAAAGAAAATGTGGGTTCATGAAGGGTTGATTTTGAAGCCTCATTTTCCAAGTTTGGGAGTTTTGTCTGCCTTCTTCTCCTTTCGGATCAAATTTGTGTGTGTACTGTGTCTAAATTCTAGAAATTTTGAGTGCTTTGTATGAGTTTATGCTTGAGTTGGTTGGGTGATTTTTGTTAGCAATGCATGTTAGTGATTAAGATAAATGTATGTGAGTTCTGTAGTGAAAATGCATGAATTAGGGTAAGTTCTGATCTTGATGTTACTATTTTGTATTTTTTTCAATTTCCAATTGAATTTATTATTTAATTTAGTGTAAATTGAGTGTATTGTGGTTTATGAGCATATTTTGGAAGGCATTGATTGTTGAGGTAAGAGTTATTGCAAGTTTGAGTGATGTGGGCATGTTTGGTTTCGAAAACAGAGCAAAAGAAGAGCTTTTCTGGGAAAAAATACGACTATGTCGCAAGTGCGATGCTTGTTGCGATCGCGATAGAGACGGATTTCTACAGCATCTCTTGGTCGCTTTGTACGAGTCACGAAGGGACTGCGTGCTCCGAGTCGTGAAAGCCAGTATGAGTCGTGCAATCTCCTTTCTCCTGCAGTGCAACCTGGCTTCTGTTGTGAGCACGACTTCTTATCGCGATCGTGATAGTGAACCTCCTCCCTGCCCTGCTTTGATTCCGAAAATGATTTCTTATTCCACTCTACATGGTTTTTCACTATTTCATGGCTCATGTTTTTGCTTATGCCCTTTTAGTGATATTGTTCTTGAATTGTGTAAATAATTATGATATGATAGTGTTTTGATTCCTGTTTCTTATATACCTTGAGTTAGTGTTTATTGGTGTGATAGTGTTTTGATTTTAATTCTGATATGGTTTGACTTAGTGATTATGGCTATGATTAGTGTTTTAACTTGTGGGTTGGTCTTGTCAAGTGATGTGTTTAGAGTGAGTGAGTTGAGCGTGAAGTGTTATGGTAGTGGATAGATAAGCATGCTTATAAAGCGATATATGAGTGCAGCTGCCTATGATGGCCCCATTTGGGTCTTTTGGCCGACCTCCGAGATGGTCATTCTAATAGTGATAAAATGTTTCGAGACTTCGGTCTCCCCCTACTGCCTTCGGGCCCAAAAGTGTTTTATTGAGGCTTCGATCTACAGTGTAGTGTAGTGCTTGATACTGTTCGCAGTATCCCCTCTATTGTAGTGCTCCCGTATCCACAGCTAGTGACATTCAGGCTAATGTTTGAGATGTGTGAGTGTATTTTCAGTGTAGTGTTATAATTATATGAGTAGCTTGGAATAGTGATTATGTTTTGATATGATTTTGGTATGTCGTGCATGTGATATCTCGCGTGTTACCATGGTAAGTATTTCGGTATGTGTACGTATTCGTATTTGCATGACTTATTGTATTCCTATTTAGTGTACTGTTCTCTTGTGTCTTTGCTCCTCCCCATTAAGCGTTATCGCTTAGCACTGGTTATTTTTCCGTGTAGGTGGCAGGTTTGTTCGGTTCACATCGCGTATCTGCAGGGTCGGCCATTAGGAGTTCGAGTTTTTATTTCGTATTTAGCTCCTGTATTTTTGGTATATGTATTATTATTATCTTTTGTATAGTGGCATATGTAATTGTGAAATATTCGGATGATGCATATTTTTGTTATGTATATTTAACGTATTAAGTTATTCTTTTCTTTCTTCGTATGCTTCCTCTTATGCGCATGTATGAATGTATATGTTTATCGTTGTGTTTGTCGTGGCATCCCGGTATCCTTCCAACGGGGGTATTGGGTTGTTACACCATTACACCCTCCTTCAAGGATCGCTCCACCATTTCTACTAATGCTTATAAGAGATGGGTGCTTAGCCTTGCAGGCGACAATAGGACCCACCAACTTAAGCACTTGGCCGGCGAGAGAAGTAGTAGAGTATAGTTTAGATTTACATGCATTGTATAATTAACGATGTCTTTCTTTTTACAAAAAAACTGGAAAATAATGAACACATAAGTTGAATGATTTCTATTTTATTCCTTTTTGCAAAATTATGTACATTTCGATATGATTTCGCCATACATGATCATCATTTAACATAGATTTACCATGCAAAACTACATATATTCTCAGGATAGATCTTAATAGCATCAAACTCCTGTTACCAATCTTCCCTCTCGGGTTTTCTTGATTGGATATTTTCTCTTGAGTCTCTAATTTTTGCCCAGGGTACCTTTTTTCGGTTTTCACCCTAACAAGGTGCCCAATTTTAGCAAGGCCGCCTTTTTTTAGTTTTCGACCTGTAGGGCTTTTATTCCCTTCTTTTGATTTCTATGTCTTTAACCGTGGAACCTTTTGAGTTTGTTGATATTGACCAGTTTCTTGAACTCATTCCCATTGCTATCTGCCAGAATCACTGCTCCTTTGGACAACAGCTTCTTGAGGACAAATGGACATTTCCATATTGGTCTGAACTTCCCCCATATATCCGGCGCACTTGGTCTCATTTGCTTGAAAACCAAATCCCCTTCCTTCAGCGGGTGCTTTCTGATCTTTTTCCAGAATGACCGAGCAAGTCTCTTCTGATAAATCTAATTGTGATAATAGGCTGGTAATCTGTTCTCGTCCAACATGTTCAAATGTTGCAACCACTGCTGCACCCAATCAGTTTTCGAAATTTGAGCCTCCATGAGCACCCTTAAAGATTTCAGCTACCTCAGCTAGCAATATGGCTTTTATATAGACCAAAGAATACGGCATGGCCCCTGTAGAGGTTCTCATAGTGGTTCTATAGCCCTAGAGCGCGAATGGAAACTTCTCTGCCCAATCCATATAGTTCTGAACCATTTTGGCCAAAATCTTCTTAACATTCTTATTAGCAGCTTCCACTGCCCCGTTGGCTTGCGGGCGATATGGAGAGGACTGATGATGCTTTATGCTATACTTCTGAAGCAACTTCTTAGTTTCAGCCATAAATTGCACTCCATTGTCGGATATAACGTGGTGTGGGAGACCATATCTGCATATCAAGTTCTTTTCAATGAACTTGGCCATATCCTGGGCATCGACCTTCTTAAATGATTCCGCTTCTACCCTCTTAGTGAAATAGTCGATAACGACTATGATGAACTCGTGACCATTAGAGGCTGTAGGGCGTATCTCCCCACTACTGTCTATTCCCCAAGCTACGAATGGCTAAGGTGGTGTTAAGTTGTGTAGTTTTGAAACTGGTAAATGCCTTAGGTTCGCATACTGCTGGCATAACTGGCACTGCTTCACATATTTTGAGCAATCTGTATCCATTGTAAGCCACCAGAACCCTTGTCTCATTATCTTCTTTGGCAGCGTTAACCCGTTCATGTGGGCCCCATAGATTCCAGCATGGGTTTCATCCATAACTTTCTCGGCTTCTTTCTCATCCAGACATCTCAACTGAATGCCATCAACTTGCTATTTGTATAGCACACTATCTATGTAGATAAACTAAGTGGACGGCTTACGGATCAATCTTTGGTCCTTTTCAGTAGCTTCTTCTGGGAATACCGTCCTTTCTAAGTAGTTCCTGATGTCACGGTACCACAGCTTCTCGTCAGCAACTTCGACTTCCATGATTGGATTACACTCAAAACTGGGCTTTTTTAAATTGGAGATCAAGACAAGCTTCATGACTACCCCTTCTGGGTTATGCCATATTGATACTAAGGTCACGAGGGCATCCGCTAACTGATTCTCATCCCTCGGGATGAAGTGAAACGTGTACACCTCAAACTGATTGCTTAAACTCCTCGGGTGTTTCACGTTGGCATCAGAAGCTCTTCTTTTACAGCCTACTCACCCCAGATTTGGTTGATCACTAGTGATGTATCTCCAAAGACTTCTGCACTTTTTCCCCAAAGGCTATCAAGGCTTCCAAGCCGAAGGTACAAGCTTCATATTCAGCTTCATTATTAGTGGCCTTGTACCTCAGTTTCTTAGCTAATGGGAGTTTTTTACAGTCTGGGATCATTAGAATGACTCTTACTCCTGCCCCCTTGCTGTTAACTGCTCTATCAAAATGTAACTGCCAGCCTTATACTGCGATGGCTACAATGTCCTTGTCCGGGAAGTTAAACTCAAATGAATCTCCTTCGATGGGGTGTTTTGCCAAAAACTCTACTACTGGACATTCCTTGATGGTCTTTCGGGTGACATACTAGACATCAAATTCTTGTAGTAGCTGCAGCCATCTTCCCATTTTTCCTAACAAAGATGGAGCTTCTTATAGGTATCTGAGAGGGTTCTGTTTTGCGACTGCTTGTACCTTGTAAGAGTGGAAGTAGTGTCTCAACTTCTTAGAGGCCCAAATCACTGCAAGGCAGATCTTTTCCACTTCTGCATGTTTGATCTCATAATTAAGGAACTTCTTACTAAGGTAGTACATTGAAAACTCTACTCCGAAGTCATCCTCTTGAGCTATCATGGCACTTACTAAGCTGTCTTCTATCGCTATGTACAGGATTATCGGCTTGACCAGTTGAGGGGGTCTCAGAACTGGGGGATTCAGCAAGTATTCCCTGATTGTATCGAAGGCTTTCTGACAATCTTCATTCCATACTATAGGCTAATCTTTTCTGAGCAACTTGAAGATCGGCTCAAAAATTGAAGTGAGCTTGGCAATGAACCTGCCGACATACTGCAACTTGCCCAAGAAACTTCTGACATCCTTTTCTTTTTGAGGCACTGGCATCTCCCTGATGGCCTTGACTTTGTCTGGGTCGATTTTAATCCCTCTCTGACTAACTACGTGCCCCAATAGCTTTCCTGAGGTAACCCCAAAAATACACTTCTTGCGGTTCAATCACAAATTATACTTACTGATCCTCTAAAAGAACTTCTCTAGATCTTCAAAGTGACCTTCTTTGGTGGCTGACTTGATCAACATGTCATCGACATATACTTCCACTTTTTTATGAATCAAGTCATCGAGGATTAGAGTAGCCATCCTCTGATAGGTTGCACCTGCATTCTTTAACCTAAACGGCATTACTCTATTGGCAAATGTTCCCCACTCCGTTATAAAGGCATTTTTAATCTGGTCGGCTATTTTATTGAGAATCTGATTGTACCCTGCATATCCATCCACAAAGTTGTACATCATGCAGGCTGCGGTACTGTCTACTAACACGTCGATGTGTGGTAGTGGGAAGTCATCCTTTGGACAAGCTTTGTTCAAATCTCAGTAGTCCACACATACGCGTACTTTGCCATTCTTTTTTGCTACCGGAATGATGTTAGCCAACCAAGTTGGGTATTGGACCTCAATAAGAAATTTGGCCTCAATCTGCATGGATTTCTTCCTTCACTTTCTTTGCCCATTCTAGCCTAAGTCTTCTAAGCTTCTATTTAACTGGTCTACGATTTGGATACATTGCGATGCATGTTCGGCAATTTCACCATCAAGTCCTGGCATGTTTTGTAATGGCCGAAAAATAATTACTTTCATTAATAGTAAAAGTGGGCCCATAAATAGTAAATGTGGGACCATGAGTGGTGATATCATCAATGACATCATGATGAATAGTAACTATGGGACAATGAATAGTAATATCATCATTGACTGGATTCCATAAATAGTAACATCATCATTGACTATCCTATAAATAGTAATATCATCATTGACTGTCCTGTCAATAGTAACTGTGGGTCCCGTGAATAGTAAAAGTGGGTCCCACAAATAGTGACTCCAGGGTGAACTGTACTCAAAAATATTTTATTTCACCATTAGAAAGTGGATGTTAAATGGAGAATAATGGTATAACGTGGTGTAAAAACGAGATCAAATAGGCCCCCGAAAGTCAGTTTGAAGTTGCCTTTGGTTCGGTTCGGTTGAACTGAAGTTTGACCGAGCTTTGACCGAACTTTCATAAATGGTTAGAGTGGATTAAAAGGTCTACTAGGGGAAATGTAAAGGGTTAGAATGATTTTAGAAATTTTTGATAGCATTAGAATTGTATTTTACGACAAAATCGAATTGAATAGAATCGGACCCGAATCGGACTCCAATTGAGTTAAAATTTTGCAGGGAGACTATTTTTAATATTTTAAGAATGATGGAATTTTTTGGGAGTGAAAATGAGTTCATAAACATTCATTTAGACCAAAACAATAAAAAATGACCTGAAAACTGAAAGTCGGACCAAACCGGCTCGACCACTTTGGTTGGACCCATTTTGGTTCAATTAGACCCATATAAAACATTATTTGTTCTAGAAATCCCTTGGATTCCCTTTTTTCATCCACCCTCCCTCTTCCTCACTCTTGGCCGAATTGTTCTTCATCACTTCTCCACCATTTTTCTTCCAATTTTCCTTCAATTCATCTCAAAATCATGCCTCTTTAACATAACTCAACTCCTCTAGAATCCATTGGTGGTCTCAGAATTTCATTTGAAGAAGTAAAAGTGGATGAAATCTAGACTTGAAAGTTTAGGTGTAAAATTGAGGTAAGTGATTTAGGTGTTTCTAATTTGGTTTTAAGGTTCCTAAGTGTACTCTAGGATGTGAATAAGATGATTATGAAGTTTGATTTTTGAAAGGAAGCTTGGATTTGATGAAATCTTCATTTTTGTGATTGGACATAATTATGTCCACTAGGTGAAGGAACTTCTAGCCAAGTTAAAGGCAAGGAAAAGGATAATTAGGAAGTGTATTACAAGGATTTGGGGTTTGTGATTTCAAATTCCATTTATTTTCATGGTAAAAGTATGGATTTATGTTATATTTGTGAAGAAAGTACGTGATTTATGCATGTTTAATTGAAAATAACATGATATTCATGCTTAAGGATGTTAAAAATAATGGTATGGATGATTAAAATGAAGAAATAAATTTAGTATGAAAAGTTACTTCTTTGGCCGAATGTAAACCATGGGAATTTCATGTGTTTTAATGATGTTTTATGCATGTTTATGATGGATCTATGGTATTTGGCATGTGAACTAATGAATGGTATGTGTTAGAGCATGTGAAAACATCATGTGGTATGTGATGTATGTATGGTCGAATGTATGTTATGTGTAAAGTCATGATTTTGATGTGTTTTTATGGAAATTAATGGTATGGTGATGTTATACAACATATAAATGACCTAAATAAATGATAAAATTGATAAAAAGAATTAATGAAGATAAATTGGTATGTGGGCCGTATATATGTATGTATGTATGCATGTGTACCATGATGAAATAATGAGTTTACATGGCATGTGATGGTGTAATGATGATAATCACATGTGAAATGATGAAATGGTATGAAAAAGAATGAGATATTATGATGATATGCCATAAAATATATGTATGTCACATTAATAATGTGAAAAAAAAAATAATATTGCCTTATGTAGTTATCTGGTAGTCAAGTCTAGTTCAGGATATGTTGGCATGCCATAGGGACATAAGACCGCAGGTGTGAGCATGGTGTCTCACTTTTTATTAGGCCAAGATGGTCCTATTTTACTGTATTGAAATTGTACTGTACTGTATTTAAAGACAGTGGTGATCCCACCGGATTCTTCTAGTATTTTTGTGAATTTCTGGAGTTAATGTCTCGTTTATCCCGCATTCAGAGTCTGTTAGTGTGTTACAGGTGCATAATGGTAAAAATGAGATTAAAATAGTTAAAATATGATTAAAATAACATTTATACGGAAAAAGGGCATAAATGGAGTTATATAAAAAGTTTGAGGGCAAAATGGTAATTTTGTGCATCTGTGTGTTAAGAATGGTTAATAAGGGTAAAAATGTAAATAAATGGTTAAATATGAAAATTGGCCGCTTTTTAGGGGTAGATATGTAATTTGGCATGAAAATAGTAATTGGAGGGTAAAACCGTAATTTGGTATGTAAATTAATGGTAAAATTGTAATATTAGTGAAAATAATTAAAATAGTGGCATAATGGTAATATTATTGAATTTAAAATGAACTAGCGGTATAATGGTAATATTAGTGAATTTAAAATGAACTAATAGCATAAATGCAATTTTGGTGAAGAATAAATGAACTAAGGATATTTTTGTCATTTGGAAAAAGATTAAGGGTATAAATGAAATATTACCCTAAGTTAAGGATAAAATGGTAAATAAGATTAATTATGTGTATTAATTGTGTAATTGCCCTAATTATGTGATTTAAGGATAATTAAATATAATATTGCATGAATAATTCGTAATTAAATTAAATATGTTTAATTATGAATATTTAAATGCTAATATTTATTGAGTATTATTTATGCAAGAAAAATTAGTTTAGTGGAAATTTCTAGAATTGCAATCACCACTGGGCATATTTAATGCTCAGCATGTAGTTTTATTGGACTGCGTGTAGGTACTCCGTATGATTTTGGAGCAGTGCATACCTCACATTTTGGGAGTGGTAGTGAAGAAGTTATTTGAAAAATTTAAGTATGTTAAGATTTTGGCATGTATATGACTTATTGTATTGTTTTGAGTTTTGGTTTGTAATAGACTATTATAACTATCACTAGTTTATGTGTGTTTGGGCATGCCTAATAATTGGTAGAAATTAAGTTAACACCATTGGTAAAGAAAAATGTAGATTTTCAACTTAAAAGAAAACTGACCAAATGAATAGTAACTTAGACAATTATAGGTCAATCGGCATAATTGATAATGAATTAAAATAGGAATATTAAGTTTGATGATTAATTAATAATTGTTAATAGACTTAAGTAAATTGTCTATTCATACGGCACTATTCAACAAAAAATGTACTGATTTTAATTAATTGTCTATTTAATAACCTGACTAGTTCAATTAGGTTAACCGGATTACAATGAATAGTTAATTAATTGAAACGTAAGGTATTAGAGTGTTACATCAGTACTGTGGCATCCGATATCCGTATCAGATACGGGTATAGGGTGTTACAATATAATTGGTATCAGAGCTCCGGTTTAGGTGGTTCTAAGATCGGAGTGGGTCAATAGGAATAGTATAAGTACATGTACATGCAAATTAATTTTTGTACAGTATAGTCATGTGAGACTAATGTATGCTTGCTCTTTGTGTTAGATTGTGAGTATGGCTTCGGATGAAGGTCGTTGTGATAGCGATGTTGAGAGTGCCGCATCTATTAGTATTAGTCGATCGAGGTCGCCTCAGCATCAGGATACTCCGCCGGTTGCTCCTCCTCCTCAACAGCAACCTGAGTTTATGAATATGATGGCGAATTTCTATCAGTTTATGCAAGCTCAACAGCAGCCTCGGGGTCCTGAACAACAGTTAGCTCCACCTAGACGAAGGCCGATTTTGGAACAGATTAAGAGATTGGGAGCGAAGGATTTTTATGGTTGTGACCCTTTGACTTCGGTTCAGGCAGAGGAGCTGCTTTTTAATCTCAGGCGTATGTTCGAGACCACTCAGAGTCCGTCAGATGAGATGCTTCAGGGAGCAGTGGCCTTGCTTCAGGGTCGTACTTACACTTGGTGGAGTTCAGTCCGTAAACACACTCCAGTTGATCAAGTTACTTGGGGGTTTTTCCAGACTCAGTTTAAGAAGAAATATGTCAGTTCTGAGTATAGATCTACCATTCAAGATGCATTCTAGAGGCTCAGACAGGGAAATAAGTCAGTTGCAAAGTAAGAGAGAGAGTTCGTGTAACACCCCCTACCCATACGTAGGCGATCCCATCCGAATCGAAGTGAGATGCCGTATGAGTCAGGGTGTCACCACTCAGATACAACACAAAACATACATTCATGCATCATAAGCATACATAAATACGGGGTAATTAAAAACTTAACTTACCTTGAGGGGGCAAAAGCTGGTCATGCATACTCACACACATACAAGCTCTAAGCGGAAGCATACACACATGCATACATACAATCATTCAGCGGAAGCATAAGACGAAAGATACAACTAACGGATAACTTAATACATCATTAAAATAATACATCCAGGTCCTTACATATGAATACATAAACAAAAGCTACAGAAATACATAATCCAAACTACAGGAACTGATAACAAAATAACAGAACTTCTAGCTCCTATGTGGCCGACCTTGCAGATGCGCGACTCGAACTGAACCAATCCTGCCACCTGCATGGGAAAAGAACCCGTGCTAAGCGATAACTCTTAGTGGGGAGAACACACCAGAAATATGGACGGCCATTCACAATGGTCGCCAAGGCATAACACATTCACAATGGCAAATGCAAATATTAATAGCATATAAATAATCATGCTTGCATATTAACGCCATACATTCAGTCACTTGTATCCACAACCACATATACTTTAACTGATAGGTCATCTCGTTAACATGTTCGTCCGATTTCCACATTCAATACTCATGTCAATTCAACCCAAAGCGGACAGAATACAATATTATCATGCAAAAATCAATACAAACTCAATTACATAAACTTACCGCATTCACCAGAATATCAGATATTAGAAGGCACATCACGTGTATTCGCAATATAAATAAATCTTGCAGCTGTCTTACCATAGTACCCATATACCAACCTAAAGGCCGATTCACACATGATGTAACTTTCATGAAACCATCATATAAGAACATACATACTCACTAACTGATAATCGACTCTGGAGGTTAGTGCATTACACTACCCTACCATGATGTACACAAATCTTATACAAACCTGCTAGAGGTCTAAACATACCAATATCATGCCCTAGTGCACACACGCACAAGCCAAGAACCAAGGGACATCGTTAAAATACCACACTTCCACTACGCAACTCTAATACATTTAATATCATGCCATGAAACGTAAGCACCTAATAGCATGCCAAAGACTCTATGATAGCTAAGACCAAAGAAATATATAGCATCTCATTACATTACTGCACATGCACTTACCGAAAGCCGATCCACATGCATTGCACCACAATAATACACATACCATCCGACAATGAGAAGAGAGCACATGCCAACATGCCGAAATCACTACTATAGCAAACTAGAGAAAACACATACCATAACACCATAATTATGGCATTCAATAGTCAAGATCACATTCATACTAATTCACATGCTTAACCATGGCGGTCAACCGTGCGACATCACATTCACATACTTACTAATTAACCATAGCATTTAGTAATTCAGGCTCGCATTCATATACATATCAATTCCCATGCTTATAACCATAACGGTCTATATTCAAACACAGTCACGGTATGATATATGTGAATAATCATCCACAATGTACATGCTTGAGTCATTTATATCCCATTCAGAGATTCATAATCACATTCTGATAAGTAACTGATTCACATAACTGAAATCTTACACATTCGGATATCTTATTCACTTATTCATATTAGACAAAGCAAATAGAATACCTGCTGACTCAAAATAGTGGATAACGAGTGAACTGACAGTACCTTACGGGTACGAATCGAATACTGACATCACCTTACGGGCGCGAGTCGAATACTGACATCACCTTACGGGTGCGAATCGAATACATAAAAGGGTCCGCGAGGAACCAAACGGGGACTTGATCAGGGTCCAAACGTAACTGAGGCTGCAGCTAAAGGACTCTATTAGGCATGCCTAACTATCCACTTATTTGACTCTAGCAGGTCGTACATCATTCAAATCATATGTCGAATCACATAATATGTACGTATATACATACATATATCATCATGCATAATCCAAATTATAGTAAACATGTAAATAAGTTCATATTGTCAGCTATGCATCATACAATTCATGCTACAAAGCATATAATATAATTCAGTCATACACTTTAACATCATTCAATATTCTTAAGCATATCAGGGTCAAGTATGGAAGCATTATTATGATAATGATTAACAATGCGTAATCTGAATCATAAAATGATACAATATACACTCGAACATAGCATATTATTCTTAAAGAAGGTTCATGAGTAAATGTATGCTTAACACCTTTCACATTTTAATATAACATGCTCACAATAATAATAACCATGAAACAGAGCATTCAACTCACTTGTATTCAAAATGTGACATGTGATATGAATCACAATAATTAACGTTAATCAACCAAGTCATACAGTTTAAATCAAACAATGGTCTAATTGAAATCACCATACCTAACCATATTATAGTCAATTATTAGCATACTATCGATTCAATAATCACACACCTCAGAATACAAATACTAAAAATAATTCAGAAAAAATATGTCCCATAGAATCGTGAGAAACGATGCAAAGTGAAGAAAAGATCATTTTCGAAAACCAGATAGAAAATAGGACAGAAGAAGGGTTGCTGAGCAGAGCTGGGCATGACTCGTGCACATGAGCACGACTCGTGCTCATGTGTGGGAGTCGTGCTTGAAGAGCATGACTCGTGCTCTTCAAGCACGAGTGTGTCCTTCGAGCACGTCTCGTGCTCTGCTGCCGAGGGAGAAGAAAAAGCCAGAGGGGAGGAAAGCCACAAGCACGTTTTGTGCTTCAAGAGCACGACTCGTGCTCTTTGATACGACTCGTGTCCTTGGAGCATGTCTCGTGCTCATGGCTGCAGGGAAAGAAGAAAGAACAAATCCGAAAGAGGAAGAACAAGTACGTTACGTGCTCTCGAGCATGACTCGTGCTCTTCGAGCACGTCTCGTGCTCATCTCCTCACAAAGCCCACATTCATCCATGAACACGATTATGAACACGGTTAATCATACGTAAACCCAGAACGTCAAGGATAGGTTACCCAGGTTCACGAAATTTCACTACCCAAACTCACATACCTTCAATTCAATCCTTATCATGCATTACTAACACATCTACCCACATAAATCATGCATATACACATGCCAAAACACTCAAAATTCCAGAAATTAAACAATACTAACACATTTACAATCTAAGTGAGAATTAGGGAAAAGACAACTCAAATAAAAACTCAAATGCAGAAATCGAAGCTCCTAAACCTGGTAATGATGACCCAAAATCACTCTTCTAGCTTCAATCTTCAGTCCTTTCCTTGCCTTTAAGTTTCTTCTTGTCACCCAGAGCTTGCACAAACCCAAAACCCAGAATTACTCTTCCAAAAACCCTAACTCAAAATAGCAAAACCAGGAGAAGAAGAAGAAGAAGAACATGTAGGAAACCCTAACCCCAACTTACCTCTTCAAAGCAGTCTCTAAGACTTCCCAATCAACTCCAACTCACACATAAAACTAGGGAATGAAGAGCAAGAAGAGAGGAGAAAGAAGGAGAAGAACGTGAAGAGGAGGAGGAGAGGGCAAAACGTGATCTGCCTCCCTCTCTCTTTCTTTTCCCTTTTTCTTCTCTCCTCACTAATTACACACCCACCAAGCCACATGGCAACCTCCTATTGGCTCCAACCAAAATATCTTGTCTTATAACTCTTTGGTCCTTGGCAAACTCTTACTTCACTCACTCACACAAATATTTCCTCACTTGAACTTTAATCACTTCTTCAATTAGGTCCTTAATTACTCAAATTACATATGCACAAATTACCAAAATACCCATCACTTATCCTACTTAGCTTGCACATTCCGACTAGGCCCGATTTGGGGTGTGACAGTTCGAGCGACTTAGTGCCTATCTAGATGATGAGTCCATGACTGAGAAGAAGTTATGCCACAAATTTGAAAGAGGTCTGCATAATAACATCAGATTGGCTTTGGGTTCTCAGAGACATATGGATATGAGGTCCTTGGTTGAAGCAGCCCTTAGAGCAGAGACTATTATGTCAGATGAGGCTGATAGACAGTCCCGTTTCAAGCAAAAGAGGAAACCGGGTCAGTCTTCTAGTGTAGCTGTTCAGGGTAGGAAGTTTAGAGGGCCTCCTCAGTCGCAGAGCTGTGCATTAGCAGCTCCTGCTACTACTTAGAAGAACCCAGTCGGCAATAGTGCCCCAGTCACATCAGTAGCTAGTGCACCCAGGAGTAGAGGACGAGATTCAGTTCCATAGTGCCCTCATTGTAAGAAATTTCATCTGGGCGAGTGCAAATATTTGAATAGGGCTTATTTTAGATGTGGTTCCTGAGAACACCAGATCAGAGATTGTCCTGAGGCCCAACCATCCACTGTAGCATCACCAGCTTTGGGTGGAGGGTCAGCCCCTCAGAGAGGACATGGTAGGGGAGCAGCTCCTCCACAGGCAATTTCAGGCCCCTCAGTATAGCCACCTCAGGGTCGTACTATTGGACGTGCATATGCTGTTAGAGCCCGTGAACAGGATGATGCTCCAGACATTATTGTTGGTAAATTCTCATTGCTTTCTCATTTATGCTTTGATTGATCCTAGTTCTACGCATTCTTATATTAGTACTGCTATTGCTCGGGATAAAGGGTTGCATGACAGTCAATTAGACCAGGATATTTTAGTGAGTAATCCTTTGGGGCATAGTGTGTTGGTGAATAAAGTATATAGGGATTGTCCTGTTAGTGCTCAGGGTTATGTGTTTATGGCCAATTTGATTGATCTTCCCTTTCGAGAATTTGATGTTATCCTTGATTGGATTGGTTATCCACTCACCATGCCACTGTTGACTGTAAAAGGAAGTGATTGACTCTTAAGACTTCAAATGATCAGGATATAGTCATTGTGGTGAAAGAATAGACTTCCTTTCTGATGTGATTTCAGCTACTGCAGCTAAAAGACTTATCAAAAAAGGTTGTGTTGCCTACTTGTGTTATGCAATGAAGACTAAAAAGAAAGAATATAAGGCTTCAGATGTGCCCACTGTTCGGGAGTTTCAGGATATTTTTCCTGAAGAACTTCCAGGTTTGCCACCTGATAAAGAGATAGGTTTTACTATTGACTTAGTACCTGGTACTGCACCTATCTCTATTGTTCCTTACATAATGGCGCCTTCAGAACTCAGAGAATTAAAGGTTCAGTTGCAAGAATTGCTTGATAAAGGCTTTATCAGACCGAGTGTTTCACCTTGGGGCGCACCAGTCCTTTGTTTGAAAAAGAAGGGTGGGTCACTTCGGTTATGTATTGATTACAGACAGTTGAATAAAGTTACCATGAAGAATAAGTATCCACTAGCTCGCATTGATGATTTGTTTGATCAATTTAATGGTGCAGGCATGTTTTCCAAGATTGACTTAAGATCTGGCTACCACCAGCTAAAGATTAAAGAGCCAGATGTGCCTAAGATAGCTTTTCGCACTAGGTATGGTCATTATGAGTTCATGGTCATGCCTTTTGGATTAACAAATGCTCCTGCAACTTTTATGGATCTGACGAATAGGGTTTTCCATCCTTACTTGGATCGGTTTGTGGTTGTTTTTATTGATGATATTTTGTTGTATTCGAAGACTCCAGAGGAGCATGATGAGCAGTTGAGGATTATTCTACAGACTCTAAGAGATAAGCAGCTTTATTCCAAGTTTAGTAAATGTGAATTTTGGCTGGATGAGGTATCCTTTCTGGGTTATGTAGTATCAGCAGATGGTATTAAAATTAATCGTAAAAAGATTGAAGCGATCCTTTAGTGGAAAACGCCCAGGAGTGTTACTGAGGTTAGGAGTTTTCTTCGATTGGCAGGTTACTATAGGAGATTTGTCAAGGGTTTTTCTTTGATTGCAGCTCCTTTAACCAAGTTATTACAAAAGAATATTAAGTTTGCATATAATGTCAGGAGAGATTTGAGAAGCTTAAGTGTATGCTGACTGAAGCTCCAGTGTTTGTGCAACCTGAATCTGATAAGGACTTTGTGGTCTTCAATGATGCTTCTAGAAATGGTTTTGGGTTATGTATTGATGTAGGAAGGCAAGGTGATTGCTTATGCCTCCCGATAGCTTAAAACTCATGAGAAGAAATACCCTACTCATGATCTTGAGTTAGCAGCTATTGTGTTTGCATTGAAGATTTGAAGATATTATCTCTGTGGTGAGAGATGCTACATCTACACTGATCACAAGAGTCCTAAGTATTTGCTTACTCAGAAGGAGCTTAACTTGAGACAGAGGCATTGGCTTGAGTTGATTAAGGATTATGAGTGCTTTATCGACTATTATCCTAGTAAAGCTAACATTGTAGCTAATGCTCTCAGTAGGAAGTTCATGGCTTCTCTGCGGGCTATGAATGTTAATCTGGACTTATCAGATGATAGAGCTTTGATTGCAGAAATGCAAGTTAAGCCAAATTTTCTCCAGCAAGTGAAAGATGCTTAGAAGCAGGATGATCGGTTGTCCACCATTATGTCTCAGGTCAAAGATGGCCATGTCAATGATTATTCATTGAGTTCAGATGGTGGGTTAAATTACAAATAGAGATTGTGCATTCCTGATCAAACTGATTTGAGAAAGAATATCCTGTCAGAAGCTCATCACAGCAGCTTTGCCATACATCCTGGTAGTAACAAGATGTATCAGGATTTAAAGATTCTCTATTGGTGGCCAGGCATGAAACGTGATGTGACAGAATTTATGGGTAAATGTCTGATTTGTCAATAGGTCAAGGCAGAACATGAAGTTCCCTCAGGTTTGATTCATCCTATTGTCATTCTTGAATGGAAATGGGATAGGGTAACTGTAGACACCGGGTCCCGAGGCGGTCAAAAATCAGAATTACTTGGTGATGAAAATAATACTTGCCACAAGTAAATGTGTCAAAAATGGTGTCATCCTTGTCGAAAATCTCCTTTGTTCCTCTAAAAATTTTTTAATTCAAAAATTCGCATTATTACTCTTATTTTTATTTCTTTTCATTTTTTATTTTTATGTTGTTTTACCTTTTTTCGCGTGCCATGTGTGCGGGCCGCGCCCGCGCGGGGGGCGGTGTGCACCTGTGGGCATGCACGCTGCGGAAGCTGCGCACGCCTGCGGGTACGCGCGAGCCCCTCTAGGGCGTGCCTCACCGAGCCTCCCTGGGGCATACCCCTCTCAGGCGTGCGTCACCTGGCGTGATGCATACCCAGTGGGGCGCACGTCGCGGGGTTTCGCGCGGGCATTTTTGCCCCTTTGCGCGGTCGCTTTCGTTTTGCATCACCTGCAATTTCCAAGTCTATTTTTCCATTTGTTTCACGTTTTTGTGCATTTTTTGGTTAACGAAAAAAATGAAAGAACATTTTGTCTCTTCCCATTTTGGGAAGAACCAGGGAAACAAAATGAAGATTGATCTTCATTTTGAGGGGGGGGCTGCATATTTTTTCTAGGAAAAAAGAGAGAGTGTTTTCTCTCAAGAACAAGAGCAGCCATGGGTTTTTAAGTAAAATTTTTAGGAATTTCAAAGCTTTAATTTTTCTTCTTTTTTCTTCAAGAACATTTTAGTCCTCAGATTGTTTGAGTCTGGAAAATCAATTTCCTTTGCTCAATCATCCACCAAAAATATTTTCTTGAGTTAACTTATTCAAAAACACAGATTTTTATATTTTCTTCAAGTGTTTATCACCACAAATTTCGACGAGGAAGACGGATCTAAACACCTCTTTTCTCCAATCTATAAAATTCTGAGGGTAAACATTTTTGGACCCGTCCTCATTTATTTTTGTATATCATTTATTTATTGTCAATATTATTATTTTTTATGTTATTATCATTTATAATTTATTTCTAGCATTTTTATGTGATTATTATTGTTGACATGTTATGTGGTTTTCAGCTTCCCCTTTTTTGTTGTTTTAATTTTGTCACCGTTGTCATCAACCTTCTTCTTCTTCTTCTTCTTCTTCTTCTTCTTCTTCTTCTTCTTCTTCTTATTATTATTATTATTATTAATATTATTATCTCATGGTGTTAATATTATTAGTATTATTATTTTATGTATATTTTACATTATCATTATTTGTCATCATGGTTTTGTTTGTGTTATCATTATTATTATTATTATTATTATTATTATTATTATTATTATTATTATTATTATTATTATTATTATTATTATTATTATTATTATTATTATTATTATTATTATTATTATTATTATTATGCCATCACCATTGTTATCATTTTGTGATATTATTATTGTTAGTATTATCATTTCATATTTATTTTGTACTATCATTATTTATTATTATAGTTTTTGCTATTGTGATTTCTACTACTATTATTATTATTATTATTATTATTATTATTATTATTATTATTATTATTATTATTATTATTATTATTATTATTATTTAATTGTCACCATTATGCCATGATTATCTATTATTATTGTCACTATAATTTTATTGTTATCATTATCTTTTCTTTATTCGATTATTTTTTTAGAATCATTACTAATGTTTTTTTTAATATTATCTTCTGTCTGAGATTTAATTTGACTCGCATTGTGTGAGCATTTTCGTGACCACACGAAGGGGTCACCATGCGTAGGAGACCGCATCGATTGGGTGAGATTTTCCCTATTCTTTTTTGTATGTTGTGCTTGTTTGTAAATAACATGTTTTTTTATTTTATGCACGCATGAGATAAAAAATCACAAAAATACTTTTATAATTAAATTGGAATTTTTACTAATAAAATTGAGACCAATGTCCCTCATTTTAGCCAAGCAATGTAAAATGTCACAATAAAACGAAGAGTTAATTTTCTCCAAAAATGGGATCACTTATCCCGGTTTTCGAACTAACGATTAGCAAACTCTTCGAGCCCTCTTTAAATAAGTGCGAAGGAACCAATGTTCCTAAACTAAACAAATGACCCAATTTATGTATGTTTTTCTTATGTTTGATTTTATTTATTTGTCTTAAATTTATATTCATGTATTTTCTTTTAGACCGTTGTAATTAATTTTGGGGCAACATTATTTAATTTCTATTTGGGATTGTATTTCGTCCCAATTTACCTTTTTAATCTTCTTTTATTGGGGTTGTATTTCGCCCCAATTTCTCTTGGAATTGTGTGCTTGGCGTGTTACTGCTTTCCTTTATCGCTTTATTTATCATTTTCTTTATTGCTTTCCTTTATAGCTTTTGAGTGCTTGTAGTGCGTTTCAATTAAATGCATAAATCGTGTGAGATAAGAGGTAGAATTTTAGGAAGTTAAAAACTCATTTATAATTAACCAAAGCATAAATAAGAGTGAAGTTCCAAACACCAATCTCTGGTCTAGACCGATAAGAGGTTAGAGACCTTTCCCAATTTCTTGTAAATTGGGTTGCGACTCCAAAATACCTCAAAGGTGTCTAAAGGCGTCGTGAGGCTAGATGATCCTTCTAAATATTCTATTGGGGAGGAGGCATACAAGATGTCTCATGGCACCCAAGATCAAAAGACGTGAACCAATCCCTCGAGCCCTAACAGCGGGTGCAAACGAGGGCCTTTCCCAGGTTCGGCGCGCGTCACAGTAACCATGGATTTTGTGTCAGGATTTCCTCTCACCAAAAAGAAACATGATGCAGTTTGGGTGATTGTTGATCGACTCACTAAGTCAGTTCACTTTTTGCCTATCAGAATGGATTATCCTTTGTCCAGACTAGCCGAGCTGTATATTAGTGAGATTGTAAGATTGCACGGAGTTCCTTCCTCCATCATTTCAGATCGTGATCCGAGATTCACTTCTCAGTTTTGGAAGAGACTTTAGGAAGCTTTGGGAACTAGATTACATTTCAGCACAGCTTTCTATTCTCAGACTGATGGTCAATCTAAGCGTGTGATTTAGATTCTGGAAAATATGTTGAGATGTTGTATACTTGAGTTTGGTAACCATTGGGAGAGGTACTTGCCTTTAGCAGAATTCGCCTACAACAGCAGTTACCAGACTAGTATCAAGATGGCTCCTTATGAAGCTTTGTATGGTAGAAAGTGCAGAACTCCTCTTTATTGGACAGAGCTCAGAGAGAACAAGATTATGGGGTCATATCTGATTCGAGAAACTAAAAAAAAGGTTTGAGTGATTAAAAATAGACTGAAAGAAGCCATGGATCGACAAAAGTCTTATGCAGATCTAAAGAGGAAAGATATAGAGTTTCAAGTGGAAGATAAAGTATTTCTGAAAGTTTCTCCATGGAAGAAGTCCTGAGATTTGGAAGGAAAGGTAAGCTGAGTCCGGGGTTCATTGGCCAGTATAAGATTATTCAGCGGGTTGGACCAGTAGCTTACAGACTGAAGCTTCCACAAGGGTTAGAGAAGATTCATGATGTCTTCCATGTCTCTATGCTTCGAAGGTACCGTTAAGACCCCAGTCATGTCATCAAGCCTGAGGAAGTTTGAGTTCAACCAGACATGATCTATGAGGAATATCCAGTGATGATCCTGGCTAGAGAAGTGAAGCAGCTCAGAAGCAAACAGATTCCACTAGTGAAGATTCTCTGGAATAACTATAATGTCGAGGAAGCGACGTGGGAACCCGAAGAGACTATGAGACAACAATATCCCCAGCTCTTTAGTTTAGGTAAACTTCGAGGATGAAATTTTTGATTGGTAGGAGAGAATTGTAATGGCCCAAAAATAATTACTTTCATGAATAGTAAAAGTGGGCTCATGAAGAATAAAAGTGGGCCCATTAATAGTAAAAGTGGGTCCCATGAATAGTAACTATGGGACAATGAATAGTAACATCATCAATGACTGGGTTCCATGAATAGTAACTGTGGGATAATGAATAGTGACATCATCAATGACTGGGTGCCGTGAATAGTAACTGTGGGTCCCACAAATAGTGACTTTAGGGTGAACAGTACCAGAAAATATTTTATTTCACCATTAGAAAATGAATGTTAAATGGAGGATAATGGTATAATGTGGTGTAAAACTGAGGTCAAATAGGCCCCCGAAAGTCAGTTTAAAGTTGCCTCTGGTTCGGTTCGATTGAACCGAAGTTTTACTAAACTTTGACCGAATTTTTTTAAATGGTTAGAGTGGATTAAAGGGTATACTATGGGAATTGTAAAGGCTTAGAATGATTTATAGAAATTTTTTACAGCATTAGAATTGTATTTTACGGCAAAATCGAACTGAATCGAATCGGACCGATTTAAGTGAACCGGACCCCAAACAGACTTCGATTGAGCTAAAATATTTCAGGGAGACCATTTTTTATATTTTAAGAATGAATAATTTGGTTGAGAGTGAAAATGAGTTCAGGAACACTCACTTACATCAAAACAGTGAAAAATGACCCAAAAACTGAAAATTTTACCAAATCGGCTCGACCACTTTGGTTGGACCTGGTTCGGTTCAATTGGACACATATAAATACATCATATTCTCTAGAAATCCCTAGGATTCCCTTTTGGCAGCCACCCTCCCTCTTCCTCTCTCTTGGCTGAATTGATCTTCCTCTCCTCTCAACCATTTTTCTTCCATCTCTCCTCCATTTCACCTCAAAATCAAGCCTCTCTAACATAATTTAGCTCCTCTAGAATCCATTGGTTGTCTTATAATTTCATTTGAAAGAGTAAAAGTGGGTGAAACCTAGACTTGAAAGTTTAGGTGTAAAATTGAGGTAAGTGATTTAGGTGTTTTTAATTTGGTTTTAAGACTCCTAAGGGTACTTTAGGATGTGAGTAAGATGTTTATGAAGTTTAATTGTTGAAAGGAAGCTTGATTTTGATGAAATCTCATTTTTGTGTTTAGACATAATTATGTCAACTAGGTGAAGGATCTTCTAGCCAATATAAAGGTAATGAAAAGGATATTTGAGATGTTTATTGCAAGGATTTGAGCTTTGTGATTGCAAATTCCATTTATTTCCATGGTAAAAGTATGGATTTATGTTATATTTGTGAAGAAAGTATGTGATTTATGCATGTTTAATTGAAAATAACATGATATTCATGCTTAGAATGATGGTATGAATGATTAAAATGAAGAAATAAATTTTGTATGAAAAGTTACTTCTTTGGCCGAATGTGAATCATGGGATTTTCATGTCTTTTCATGATGTTTTATGCATGTTTATGATGGATCTATGGTATTTGGCATGTGAACTAATGAATGGTATGTGTTAGAGCATGTGAAAACATCATGAGGTAAGTGATGTATGTATGGCCGAATGTATACCATGTGTAAATTTATGATTTTGATGTGTTTCTATGGAAATTAATGGTATAGTGATGTTATACAACATGTAGTTGGCCTAAATAAATGATAAAGTTGATAAAAAAAATTAATGGAGATAAATTGGTATGTGGGCCGTATGCATGCATGTATGTATGCATGTGTATCATGATGAAATAATGAGTTTACATGTCATGTGATGGTGTAATGATGATAATCACATGTGAAATGATGAAATGGTATGAAAAAGAATAAGATATTATGATGATATGCCATGAAATATATGTATGTCCCATTATTAACATGGAAAATAAAATAATATTGCCCAATGTAGTGATCTGGTAGTCAAGTCTAGTTCAGGATATGCTGGCATGCCAGAGGGATATAAGACCGTAGGTGTGAGCATGACGTCTCACTTATTATTAGGCCAAAGATGGTCCTATTTCACTGTATTGAAATATTTTTATTGAACTGTATTGTATTTAAAGATAAGGGTGGTCCCACCGGACTCCTCTGGTATTTCTGTGAACTTCTGGAGTTCACATTTTGTTTATCCTGTGGTCAAAGTCTGCTAGTGTGTTACAGGGGCATAATGATAAAAATGAGATTAAAATAGTTAAAATGTGATTAAAATAATATTTATGTGGAAAAAGGATATAAATGGAATTATATAAAAAGTTTGAGGGCAAAATGGTAATTTTGTGCATATGTGTGTTAAAGATGGTTAATAAGGGTAAAAATGTAAATAAATGATTAAATATGGAAATTGGCCACTTTCTAGGGGTAAATATGAATTTGGCATGAAAATGGTAATTGGAGGGTAAAATCGTAAATTAGCATGTAAATTAATGATAAAATTGTAATATTAGTGGAAATAATTAAACTAGTGGCATAATGGTAATATTAGTGAATTTAAAATGAACTAATGGCATAAATGTAATTTTGGTGAAGAATAAATGAACTAAGGACATTTTCGTCATTTTGAAAAAGTTTCAGGGTATATATGAAATTTTACATAAGTTATGGGTAAAATGGTAAATATGATTATTTATGTGTATCAATTGTGTAATTGCCCTAATTATGTAATTTAAAAATAATTAAATGTAATATTGCATGCTTAATTGGTAATTAAATTAAATATGTTTATTTATGAATATTTAAATGCTATTATTTGTGGAATATTATTTATGCATGTGAAATTAGTTAGTGAAAATTTATGGAATTGAAATCACCACTGGGCATTTTTAATGCTTAGCATGTAGTTTTATTTGACTGCATGTACGTACTCCGTAAGATTTTGGAGTAGTGCATACCTCACATTTTGAAAGTGGTATCGAAGAATAGTATTTTGGAATATTTAAGTATGTTAAGAAGTTTGACATGTATATGTCTTATAATATTATTTTTGGGTTTTGATCTGTAATAGATTGCTAAAACTGTCACTAGTTTATGTGTGTTTGGCATGCCTAATAATTGGTAGAAATTAAGTTAATACCATTGGTAAAGTAAAATGTAGATTTCCAACTTAAAAGAAAACTGATCAAATGAATAGTAACTTAGACAGTTATAGGTCAATCGGCATAATTAATAATGAATTAAAATAGGAATATTAAGTTTGATGATTAATTAATAATTGTTAATAGACTTAAGTAAATTATCTATTCATACGGTACTATTTAAAAAAATTTATCGATTTTAATTAATTTTCTATTTAATAACCTGACTAGTTCAATTAGGTTAACCAGATTACAATGAACAGTTAATTAATCAGAACGTAAGGTATTAGAGTGTTACATCAGTACTGTGGCATCCGGTATCCGTATCACATATGGGTATAGGGTGTTACATCCCTCAATGTGCTCTTCGTCACCAATCATGGCCACGTGAAACCCGTTTAAGGGTTTCCTTGCGATTTCTTGAATGGACACCTGATTCTCCCTCGCAGCTTTAATCATCCCTCATGTGGGATCTTGATCATCTGATGCAGCATGGATGGTACCCCTCCAACCATGTGAAACAACAGCCTACCCAATAGTGCTGAAAAGTTGGTCGGAATAGGGAGGACTACGAACTCCACTTCTGTTTCAATTGGCCCAGTCCTGACCATTGCTTTGAACGTCCTCGATGCCTGTTTTCGGGAGTTATCGTAGGTTGTGATTGTAAGGTCAGACTTGCTCATCATGTCCTCTGACACTTCGAAAGTCACCATTGCCACCAAAGCGCAGACATTTATAGATGAACCGTCATCCACCATGACACAGGCTGTGTGCTTCTCATTTATCTGAGCCCTTATGTACAAGAGGTGATTATGGTTGCCACCCTCTGCTGGCAAATCAACACCTAAAAACACCACATTCTCTCCAACGCTTCCCTTTACTATGTCTAACAGTTTCGTAGGGGAGATGGTAGTTGCCACCATGGACTTGCATAAGGCCTCTACCAACTACTGCCTATGTGATGGAGATTGCCTCAGCAAATTCTATATTGATATCTGAGCCGGCATCCTTTTCAGCTGCTTCATTACTTGGTCTTCCTCCAGCTCCTTTTCTTTTTGTACCGCCATGGGATCTTGTGGCTTTTCTACCTCTGGAACTACCCTTCCGCTCCAGGTCACTGCTCTGACTTCTTTCTTCCCATCCTTTTTCTCTTCCTCCTCCTCCGAACCCCACGGGTCAATAGATCCTTCATTATCAGAATTATCATTTCCACTTTCGTCAGTTGACCAACAGTCTATTGCTGCCACGGGAATCCCTTCTTCACTTGCCCCCTCAGGGTAAGTGATAGCAGTGCTCTCACTTCTGTACAAATCCTTCAACACGTACCATTCGGGCAAGCTAGACCCGATCATGAACACAGGTGGGGGCATACTACTATACCCAGGCTTCTTCTGGTTCCCTTTCTTTGTTGGATCTATGATTTGCTTAGAATTGATTAGATCTTGGATAGCATGCCTCAATGCCTTACAATTGTCTATGGTGTGCCCAATGTGCTGGTGATAAGCACAGTACTCGTTATCCTTGTGCCCTGGTTGACCTTGGGTCCCGGCAGGTCTAGGTACTAAGGGTTGCAACTTCCCCTCTTTCATCAATCTTCTCAGCACCCAGGAGAGAGACCTCCCTAGATTCGAGAAGTGCCTCGGACCGGCGCTTACAGCTAAAACTTCAGCCGTCTTGCCCATTCTGCTACCACTGTCGGAACTTGCTGGTCTATTAGCCCCTTGACCACCACTGCTCTTCTTGGTGTATGCCTCACTGCTTGCCCTTCTCACTAGGTACTCACCTTTAGCCTCAATAGCTATATCTTTCAATGACTCCTAGCCTTTTAAACCCTTTATCTTCAGCCCATCCTTCAGATATGGGCTACTGTTCTTGATAAAGAGCCTTATATGATCCTGGGTATCCGGCTTTCTTTTCATCTCCATCACCCGGTTTCTCCATCGAGTCAGATGCTCGTGAAACGATTCACCGGACTTCTGCTATAAGAGATCCAAATCCTTTAGTGTCACTTCCATCCTCGTACTATAGTCATACTGCTTGAGGAATTCTTCTGTTAGTAGGTCCCAGTCTTCCTTGGTTCTCCTGTCTAACCAATGGTACCAATCCACCGCGGGACCTGTCAGGCATTAGCAGAAGTACTCTATCTTCTACCTCTTCGTCAAAGTATTACCCTTCATCACCAACGAGTACTGCTTTATATGTGCGATGGGGTCTGAAGTGCTGTCCATCTTTGGAACATCCGGCATCTTAAAATTCTGAGGGATCAGATCTTCTCCCTCTAATTCCTTATCTTCGGGGTTCATCCCTCGCCCCCTTGTCAGCATCCTTGACATTGCTTCAAATTTTTCTTCCATCTTCTTCCAAATGGCTTCCTCCTTCTGAGGTCCCTTTCCTCTCACTGATACAGGCTCCTCGTACTCATCCTCTTCCAAGTCGTCCTCTATTCTATGGGCTGCCCCGCAGACGTGGTAGCCCTCAAATCCACTGGTGGTGGACGAATCTCCTCAAGTAGGTTTTCTCTAGCCTCCTCCTATTCATTTTGTCTCATAGGAGGGGCAGCTGGGTTTTGTATGGCAAGTTGGGCCATTGTCGCCATCATCGCCATCATTCTGTTCTCAAATTCCTCAAACCGTCTACCAACTTCCTTGGCTATCAAGGCCCTGGTGGCATTTGATTCTCTCGGTGGATTGGCCATTTCGCTGTCTATGGAGAACTAAGAATTTGATCACCTATGTAGATCGATGATGGCTGCAAATTATACCCAGTCAGGATGATGCATGAATGACATATGATGCATGATCGTGCTATACAACATCCACAACCACATGCAAGCAGATATTCCCTTCCAACCTTGTTCCTCCAACACACGAGGTCGTACAGTCTCTATCCTAAGTGGGCTTAATCCATAGGTTAATAGGGAACCAAATGGACAAGTATGGTCCATAGTGGAAAAAAATCGGCAGCATAATCTCTCTTATTTAATGTGCATACATATGGCTTTTGACTATTGTGTATTTAGGCAGACTGAATAAATCAACATGGGCCTATCGGGGCATGAAATCCTTTGATTAGGTGACCAATCAATCTATCTGGGTTTGTCAAATACATAATGATCCATACAATAAGCAAGGTATTATGGTTCATACCACCTTAGGGAAGTATCTACTTTCATTACATAAGCTTTGGCCAGGATGATGATACTTTAGGTCTACCCAAGCATGGTCCCTGCCAACGGGTCTAGCTCATCACGAGTGTAATGACCGATCGGGTCTCCATTTATTATACCATGATGGTACGAGGCTTGGCCTGGTGATTATCCTTAACACTTCCCTACATTGAGTGAACATAGGGTCGTGCTTCGGGAGTGCACCGGGGCTGAGAGAGGGTCCAAACTAGTATAGATCTAAGGTTTTACTGAAATGCAATGCAATTTCGAAAAGGAATGAAATTTTAAATTAAAACTCAATCATATATTTTAGCCAAAGTACTTTCGAAGCAAAGCCTCAGGCTCCCCAGCGGAGTCGCCACTATCATGCGCGCCTGGGTGGCCCCGAATGACCCGCTTTTAGGGTATTCAAAAGAGGTTCATGGGACTTGTAAAAAAATTACAAGGGCGTCTATGTTGGGCAACAAGGAGGTGTTTTGGAGTTGCCACCCAATAAAATATTGGGAAAGGTCGTCTAGCCTCACTGAGCCTAAAACAGCGCATGTGTGTCTATTTTGGGCAATCAGAGACATTTTAGAATCCTCCCTCTAATAGAACATTGAAAAGATTCATCTAATCTTGTGAAACCTAAGACGATCCATCTACGTCTATTTTGGGCAAACCAGAGATATTTTGGAGTCCCCACGCTAATAAAACATTAAGATGGTTCGTCTAACCTCATAGAGCATAAGACAATGCAACTTGGGCCTATTTTGGGCAACAAGAGATATTTTGGAATTCCCTTTCCAATAAAATATTGGAAAGGTTCATCTAACCTCGTTGAGCCTAAGACCAGAGATGGTTCAGGACTTCCCATTTATTCATATCTTGATTAAATTATAACCGAGTTTTTAGGTTAAAATTTCATTCCATTTTCTCATTCAGTTCAATGAAAGAGTTTAAAGCTCATATCAATCATGTAATAGAAAGCTATAAATGAAGCATAAAATAAACCAAAATGTGATAATTTACAACAAAACTAGGGGCAAAATACAACCACCATTGTAAATGAATAGGAAATACACAAATATTCATAAAACGGGATATTCATTAAGGATGAGGACATTGGTCCTCGCATGCATATTTAAAGAGAGAATAATGTTAACTTGTTTGTTTTGCTTGGATGAAAACTCAGGACATTGGTCCTATTTATTTAAGAAAAATTTTGCCATTCTCGCATCAGTGGGTTTAAAAAGAATATTCACAATAAGTTAGAATTAAAACTTAGAGTAAAAAGAAATAGGGTAAGGAAAACAAAATCGATTGGCGTCCCTGAATTGTTCTAGTGGGATATCCCTTCTCAACATCTCGAATCCAAGAGAAACAATTAAACTCACAAAAGCAAAGAACATGTTAGTACACTAATAAAATGACAGTGGAAAGGATTGAAAAAAGGGGAAATAGTCTGAATTATAAAAAAAAAATCACCTTGAAATGGGTGAAAATAAGATTAAAGAGAAAAGGAAATATGAAATAACAAAAGAAAGGGAAAAGAGGACCCTGGGACGACCCAAACCGCATGAGAGACGGTCGTCCCTGGGCTGACCGATGGGCAAAAAAAGGCTTCTGCGATGGCCCATCGCTCGCTTGAGCAATAGCCGTCGGTGGAGCTTCAACTTGTTGGTCGCCCCTGATCTGGAAAAAACAAAGAAAATTCAATTAAAACTCAATTTTTAGGCAATTAATTCTCTTTTTAGGCAATTAATGACAAATAAATTAAAATCAAGCAATAAAATAAATTGGAGGTCAATCCAGAATATTTACTCTCGGAATATTACCTTCTGAAGGTGAATGTTGTGTGATCTTTTCCCTTGAATTCTATAAAGATCAATTGGCAATGTGCAATTTCGGGAAATTTTCTACCGCAAAATTGTAATTTTCAAAATCAAATCAAGAAAAGAAAACTATTTTTTCCTTCTTGAAATTTTTCGTAGCAGTTATGAATGTTAAAAGGAAAAATCGAGCAAAAACGAATTGATTTTGCTTTCTCGGATTCACCTTATTTTTAAAGGATTTAGTAAGATTTTGATGAAAGAAACAAGAAGAAAACTTTTGACAATTCTTTCAAGATTTTCTGAAATTTTCCCAACCTTTTGACAAATTTCCCAACCCTGAAAATGTATCTTAGCTCCCTATTTATAGACTTACATAAAAAATTCAAAAGGCTTTAAATTTTAAAATTAAATTTGAAAAAGATTTACAAAATCGAATCAAAACCACCTGATTTTGGAGAATATTTGGAAATCAAATAAAATATTTGGGAAGATCTAGAGAAGATTTTGAAATCAAATAAAATATTTGCAAAGATTTAGAGAAGATTTCGAAATCAAATAAAGTATTTGGAAAGATTTAGAGAATATCTTCAAAATCCTGTGAAATCCACTTGAAATCCTCGCAATCTGCCGCAGATCCTTTATCGACGAGCGTTGCTCGGCGCACCGATGGGCGTCAGTCGCAGAGGCAGTCCTGTCAATTTGAGTGATGGGCGGTTACGCGTGGGATGACCACCAGCGATGGGCGTCGCTCCTGCGAGGGGTGGGCCATTACGCGCAAGTGACGGGTGTCGCTGCCATGAAATCGAATCAAAACCACCCGATTTTGGAGATATTTGTAAAATTTAGAGAAGATTTTGAAATCAAATAAAATATTTGGAAAGATTCAAAGAATATTTCAAAATTAAATAAAATATTTGGAAAGATTTAGAGAATATCTTCAAAATCCTATGAAATCCACTTGAAAATCCTCGCAATCCACCGCAGATCTTCGATCGATGGGCGTCGCTTGCAGGGGCAACCTCCGTTAATTTGAGCGATGGGCAATTATGCGAGGGACGGGCGTCACTCGTGCAAGAGGTGGACCATCACGCGTGAGCGATGACCGTCGCTCCCGCGAGGGATGGACCATCAAGCGCGAGCGACGAGCATCACTCCCGCAAGGGACGGATGCTTTAACCGTGAGTGACGAGCATCTCTCGAGTGAGGGACACGTGTCTCTCAAGTGAGGGACAGGTGTCTCTCGAGCGAGGGATGGGTATCATTCCATCGAGAGGCGGGCGTCGCTCTAAGCAAGCAACAGGTCGCCCCCTTGATCGACGAGATACCCGTCGGTCAACCCCAAAACTAAATTTTGAACTAAAAAACTCCTCTCCACGCACAGAAACTTCCCATAACCGAAGACCTTTAATCCTTGTGAATTCAAATGGCGAAAATCTACAACCTTTGTCCATTTGCCCGAAAATGGGTACTGATATCTTCATTGGGTAACTCTGATCTGAACTGCCTCAAGACTCGATGTCTACACAAATACAGTGAATGCAAATTGGTGATGCTCAAGAAAATGGAGATGCAATATTTTTGTTGTACTTATGCTTTATGAGCCAAAATGTAAGGCAAAGTCAAAGTTACAGGCAAACAAAATTTTTACATTTGGCATCCAATGCAACTCATCCTAGTCCCATCAATTTGGATTCTAGCAAACATGCATTCATCTTAACTCAAATTAAGCACAAATATCAATAGCATCTAATTGAAAAACTAATGCAGCAGCAAAAACATAAAGCAATAAAATACCGAGCACAATTTCAAGTAATTCAAAATTAATTTGCAACAAATTTCCCAATTCAATGTTATGCCCAAATAGTCAATTATATTGAGATATTTCAATCCCAAACTAAAGCTCAAAATTCTAATTTCCATTATTCTCCCTTTTAAATGACAAATTAAGGGACAAACGCAAGTTAGGAAATTGATAGATAAACTCAAAATAAATTGCAATGACATCCCCAATAACTTAACACAAATAAATATAAAAATTAAGCTCAAAAGAATGGTTATTCCCAAGCAAGCTGCGTAATTAAGACTTAACAAATTTCCAACAAGATAGCAGTTTTAATCCAGCAATGACTGTCAAAATTAATAAATTTTCATTTTGTTTTAGCACTTAATTAATGCCAACCAATTCTAAAATAGTCCTCACAGTTCACATTAATAATTATTTTTAAAAAGCATGAAATTGACATGAACATTCATTGAGGCAATTAAGCAATCAGCTGGTGTGCGTGAATAAAAGCTGGATTTTTGTAATAAAATTAACAATCCCAACACCTAATTTTGGTTCAATTTCACCAAATAGCAACACTCATTAATTTAATTACAATAAAAATAACACAAATTCAAAGAATTTAAGTGAAGCTAGAAGCAAAATCAAACCAGAACATTTTAAAACAGAGTTGGGAGAGGAGGCATACCTAGACTTGTAGAAATAAACTAGCTAACTAACAAAAATTGAAAGAGAAAGAATGGGAAAGAGAGTTCTTAATCCCTACTTAAAATCTGCGATTTTTTTTTCACAAAAGAGGAAAATCAAAATCTGGACAAGAAATAAGAAGAAAACGCATAAATTGTATGACCCGAAGGAATGAATTACAGCTCTTGAATGAAAATTAAATTTAAAATTACCTGAAGTGGCATGGCCTACCAATGAAGATCGAAGAAAAATTGAAAGAAAGTTGAAAGAAATTGAAGAATAAGAGTGAAAACTTAGGAGTGTAGTGTTTTAAAATTGAAAACAACGTTTTTACATTACTGGATCAAAAGGACAGTTGTGTTTTAAAAACAAACACAGCTATGTTTTTATAAAACATGCTATATCGGCATTTTTTTCAAAAGAAGCACAATTGTGTTCTTTTCAAAACACAACTACGTTGTCGCACTGAACTTAAAAACTTTTTGAATGCTACTGTTTTTCAAAGTGTCACTTTACACATTTTTCTGCAGAATTAAAATTCCAATTTACTCTCAACTATTGAGTTCTAAAACAATAAAACAAACCAAAATAAAAAATTAAAAACTATCAAATTAAACACTCTAACATACAAAAATTTAAGAAAAATTTTTAAATCCTAAAAACAAAAATTCAAAACTAAACAACTAAAAATTAAAACACAAACTCAAAACGAAAATAAATGACAGAAAATTAAAGAGAAAGGGTTAGAAAAAGTTCTAGTTTATAGAGTCCCAGCTCGACTCATGTTACTCTCGGGTGGACGAGCTTGTGATCCGAATAATGGTCTCTCCAGTTTCTACTCCTCGTTTTCCCCCATCAGCAAGAGAAACAAATTAAAAACCACCAAAGTAGGAAATTCCATGTCTTCGATGAAGTATGACTCCACCTTAGGTTCACTATAAACAAATTCTATCGGCTCTTCTACCCTAAATAAATTCTTCAAATAGATTGAATTCAGTGCTTCCATTTGAGAAACAAACACTTCTTTCTCCTTTGGTGTAAAATTCTCCACAAAAGATTTGAACTCATATACCAAACAAACACAAGACTTAATTTACCACCATCACTTTGATTATCCGGAGAGACAATTAAGAGCTCAAGCTTGGATTCAAAATTTTGGATCCCTAATTCTTGACTCCTCATAGATTCTCTTAAACTTTTATCTTCTCCTCTTGATTGGTAATTGTAGCCTTCCACTCTTCCTTCTCTACTTGGAATTGCTCTTCAAACTTGCTATGTAGTCTAAAAGAACTTTGATTTTGGATGTGTTAGACTCTTGTGATATCCATGGAGCATAAGGATCTTCAAAAAACGGTGTAAATTGTGAAGAAGAAACTGCTGAATGTGTATGCACGTTTTTTAATTCTTGCAATTCCCTCATCACATCATTCATTTCTGCTTGCAAAAGGACCAATTCATAATCTCGGACATGGACCAGTGTCTAGCAAGTGTACTAGATCTGCTAGTAATATATGGAAAATATAGATTAAGACCCTAAATATCGAACCCAAGGGAGACTTGTGTCTGCATGAAATAATTTTTAAGTTTTAAAATGAAATTTGGGTGTAAAAGACAGAAAAGACATCCCAGAGTTTATAATGATGAAAATATAATTCAATGAAAACCAGAACTAATATAATTAATGAACAAAAATTAAACAAGCAAATAAAATCATAGATAGAAACAGTAATTGAGAAAAATCAATATTTAAAACAACTTTCACTAGAGGACTATCCACCTTAACTTATTACTGTAATAACGTAAATTCTTAAGAAATACCAGTTATTATGGAAAAACTAAATAAAATTAACCCTGATACCTTGTTCAAGAATATCTTTCTTAAGTATTATATTCCCTTTTTAAGAACAATTTAACACTTAGCATATAATTCTAGTTAAACTCCTAAACATTCATTGAATCTCTATTCAAGAACATTCAATTCCTGTCTATTCTCAGTTCTTCCTCTCTTAATATTAACTAATAAAATCAGTACATAATTATCTCAAAATTAAGAAAATAATCATGCACAGATAATAAGAAATTAATCCAAGAACATGAAAATCTATGACAGTGCATAAATCAATTTTTAGTTACTAGATCCATAAACCAACAATTAATTCTAACACGATCAAAGATAAGAATATGCTTAAAACCAAGAAATAATCAACTAATATTAAATTTAAAGCTCAATCAGATCATTATATTAAAAGTCAAGGATTCAAGTATCCTCTAGCAAAAGTAAAGAAATTACTCACGATTCATATTGAAATTAAAAACACAATCGAAGAGAAGAAACAAAATTATAGAGTTATAGAAGCTCCCTTAATAATTGTGTACAAAGAGATCACAAGCAGCTTCTTGCTCGTTGAATTTGTTCTCCACAGCTAAAACTCAGGAACTGATAAAAACAAAACTAAAACTAAACTAAATTGAAGTAAAAGAAAGATTGTTTTTCCGATCCGATCTCCTTCTGCCCTAATCTGGTGTTTTTCTGACTTTTATCTGCAAAAATTCTATCGGTCGCTAAATGGGAAAAGGATTCTTTTCTTTTTCTTCGGAAGTTTGGTAGATTTTGAATTCCTGAAACGCAGCCAGCTGGTGAAAAAGTCATAAAAATACACTGCCGTGTTGATTTTTCCATTTGTGAATGCACGACCAAGTGAGATTTTGCACTGCCGTGCATTAGGCTAATAGTACTCACGCGGCCAAGTGAGATTTTTGCCTTTAAGTCACTTGGCCAAGTGATGCTTTACTGTTCTTTGAATTTTTAATTGTTTCAACCATTAATTCAAGTACGGCCGCTCCTAATTCATCCCCAGCAGTGTGTAAATGTGCTCTAATCCATTCTCTAGCTTCCAAAAATCTGAAAATTACCAAATTGATCCAAAACTTAGCATTCTTTTCAATTAAATCCTTTTTCCTTTATTTTAATCCTGAAAAATACCAAAATCAACAATTAAACTCTAAAATATTAAATTAACTAATTCAACTATAATTCAACCAAATAAACACTAAATTAACCTAATTAAATAAATAAAAACACACTAAAAACATCATTAATTTCATAATTATCAAATGCCCCACACTTAGACTTTGCTCGCCCCCGAGCAAATTAGAACAATTCAACTCCTCAGAAGAATCAAATTGAAATAAAGAATCATGCAATTCAGAATCATGCTTAGCAATTTAACAAGAGCACTTAACAAAATTTCAACTAGAATAAATTCAAACAAGGCAAAATAAGTTAGTTTCCTTGTGTGTGCGCAAGACCAAAACCTTTTAAGTATTTAAAAATCAAAACACCAATGCAAACTCATAACCAAGGTTAGAATGAATGTACACTTAAGCATACAAATGGTTTTGCACTTGAAACTCTAGAAACACCATAAGCCTCTCCTTTAACACTGGAACCCGAAGGTCATCTCCGCTGAACAACTTCAAAACAAAACTTAGAATCACTTAGGTCTTTTAAAGGTTATAATGTGGTTAAGGTATTAGTTATCAAAGAATGGATAAAGGATCAAACAATAAAACAGCCACTCTAAGATCAAATTGACTAACAATTCTAAAGTATTTCCCATTAACTTAATCAATAAGGAACTTAACTTGCTTAACCTTTTACAATTCACAGCTATGACAAGAGAAAACTATTTAAATTCCCTCAATTTCACAACTCATACCCTTCTAAAAAGAAATCATAATTATTTTCCCTTGTAAGTACCCCACACTTAAGATTTTGCCATGCATGTTATTTTTAATTTCAACTTCTTCTTCTCTTTTTTTTTTATTTTTTTTTATTTTTTTGAAGAAATCGATACTCTGGATATTTACAAGGTATAATTTCCACTATTATTTGACTTCAGCCATAATCCTTGAAAATAAAACTCTTACTATACGCATCAATCCATTTTCTATTAATCTACCCAATCCTAGAGTGGCAACTCTATAAAAGGTAGGCAAAAGGTTTTTTTTTTTTAGGCTATATGATGATTTGAACAGGTATATCAAGAAAAATAAAAATTGACACGCTTTTAGCATATCTCATTAAGCTCAACTTGGCTAACAAGGATCAATGTATAAAAAGGGTAGGAAAATAGGTCAAAATATGGTTAAACAAGAAAATATTGCCTAGATCACTTTCTAAGTTGAATTGAGTTGTTTTTATGCTTTGAAGGGTGATAAGGAAGGTTCTAGTGCTCTAAAATTTCTTGCTCAACTATTTTATGCAATGGTTTTTTTTTTCTAAGTTTTAAAAATTGGTCTTATGTGCTCAAAGAATAGAAACTAACAAATATAAGTCAAGTTGAATATTAATCTAGCTAAAAATTCATTAAACAACATGTTTGTTCTCGTGCTAAGCAAAGATCCTAAATTGCATATTCTAAATTCAAGTTCAATATGTTTAATATTTGTTGAAAAACTGGGGCAAACTAAGTTTTAGTGCAAACTAAATGGTAATCAAGAACTAATGTTATTTCTAAGTAAGACTAGAAAATTCTAAAGCAACTACTATTATTATTAAGCTAAGAGTTAAAAGTTATTACAATACTACAAAACATTAAATTAAAAGAAATAAAAACATCAAAATAAGCAGAATATAGATTCATGAACAAAATGGGGTAAGATGTGTCTACTTCCCGAACCAAAATTGAGCTTAACTGAACAAGCTCTACCCCCGTCAAAAAATTTTGCTGTCCACAGCAAATGTAGTGAGTCATCTAAGGTGGTGGGAGTGGTGGTAGAGGATAACGTGTCCAGAAATCATGCACAAACTTCTCCATGGTCTGCTTAATCTCAATAATAGTATCCTGCATCGTATCCATCCTCCCCTGCATCCTATCCAAGCAGATTTGCTGGTGGTCTATTCTGCTGCTAAGCTGGTTAAGGTGGGCTTCCAAATCAAATGGCATGCCTATCTTAGCTGGTGGGACCTCTACTGGCTCATCATCACCTCTGTTCTCATTTGGCGCCTCCTGATGCTTATCAATACGTATGCCATTTTCTCTCAAATATTCCTCTCGGGCTATCCAGTGGCACCGTGGCTTTGTTTTCCATATCTTCATGTGTTTAAGCATGACATTATCAATATAAGCTATGTTACCATCAAGCGGATTGCCAAAGGAAAGATTATGATTAACAGCTTCAGCTAAAACGGTTGCTATCCAACCGATGGAAACAGCAGGAAGATTTGGAGAACACTTCTATAATTCCTGAATCTGCTGTGCTATAATCAAGGATCCATTAATAGGAATACCATCAACCAGACACCTAAGTAACATAATCTATGAAGCATTAAGTGTACTCAGGCTCTGAAGATTATTATAGATACTTCTGGATAGAAATCCGTGCACAATTCTCAAAGCATGATTCCTAAGTGCATGAACTTTAAGTTTACCACCTTTCCATGGCTTAGGATTTAATGGATCACGAACCCTTTCCTAATTTTCTTCAGGAGATGCATTAGGTAGCTCCACCAAGGCATTAGGTAAGAACCCTAAATGCTGTGAAAATTTCTTGAAAGTCATTGAATAACCATTCTTACCCAGCCGAAACTTAACAGTGCCAAAATCATCTTCATCTCCATCAAAATGACACTCAAAAGAGTATAAGAAATCCCTAATAAGATCTGGAAATGCCTTCACCTTATGCCCCATGAAATGTTCCCAGCCGATGCCATGAATCAATGGTAATATATCTGTCCAAAGGTCTCCAGCAGGAACATGCAGGAAAAAGCGACTGAGAAATGCTGGTTGGACATATTGGCAGGTGCTAGAGTACTCGTACATGTCAGATTTCGCTTGGTCAACATAAGAAGGTATACGAGTACGAGATGAACTTGAAGCTTCCGTGTGCTTTGCCTTTTTAGGTGCCACTGCAAAAATTAAAAAGAAAATTATGAGCGTGCAAAATGGCAGCAGTGAATTTAACTAGAATAATAGCCAAGCAACTACAAGATGCAATATTGAAAGAGAAAAATAGGAATGCATATAATTGAGCAGAAAATGGTAACACTGTATTCTTGATAAGAAGCAAGCTGAAGTAAAATATTATGCTCAAAATAATGCCAAAAATGAATGTAGAACCGAACCTCTGTGAAAGAATTGGCCATCAAATAACATAAAAAAAATAGATAATAGACATAATGACAATTGATGAATAGCCAATTAAAATCACAAAGCAAAAGGAATGCAAAAAATGAGAAACCGTAAACAAAAATAATGAGAAAATTGATTGGGACATTTCATCGAGCAAGTGGTGTGCACACTTTTGAAAGTGAATTTGAAAATGAAGTTAATGTGCGTTGGCCACCAAAATTTAAATTAAGCAACAAGGGCATACACATTAGGCACACAACAACTAAGTTTCCCAAAAGAATTTAAAATGAGATGTAAATGGCACGTTGAAGTTAACCCAAATCATGTACATTAATAACAAAGAATAAAGTAAAAATGGCAGTAATTAATCAATTTAAGGAGCAATCATTAAAGAAGAATACTTACTTGAAATGAAATGTGGTGGAATGATGCAAAAAATTTGAGTAATAGAGGTTTATGTGTGTGATGGTGTGTGAGAGAGAAGCACTGCCGCGGGTAGGGAGAGGAGAAAAGCAAAGTGGCCGGGCTTGGGAAATAAAAGAAGAATGATTTATAGCATTAGCCTTCACCTAGCCGCGTGATGCTAGAAGGAAGGGAAGACGCGGCCACGCAAAGCACAAGTTTTGTCATACGCGGCCGCGCAATGGCTCACGTGGCCAGGCATTTACTTACGCGGCCAAGCAGTTTGGCCTCTGACTCCAAAAAATTGTTGGACTAAAAATATGCCTTTTTCATATGCTAAAAATGCACCAAATGCCAAATGAATTGCTAAATTAACCTACAATGCCTCTGAAAATTTTTCTTCTCTTAAGATTAACTCCTTAATTTAATTGAAGCACAAATTTGTCTATTAATGCACAATTAATATCAAAATTTACAATTAAGCTCAATTTATCAATAAAAACTCAAATTAATGCCCTGCTTTAAAAGCTTTTATCATGAATATGTCCAGACTCTGCAATCTAATTTGACCCAACTTTGCAGTTTTATAGTTCATGAATCTATTGACAAAAATTTTAACTAACTAAAAACACACAAAAATAAAAACTGACTAAATTCAAAAATTAAACAAACAGAGTAGAGAATGTAGTTTTGAGTTTAAGAGTCTTCAGCTAGACTTCTACAAACTGTATTAATCATCTCGAAGCACAATGGTTGCCTCAGCAACCTCCTGTTGTCCAATTTTATACGGTTTGAGCTGATGACCATTCACCTTGTATTCGCATCCATCTCTTAGATTTTTAATTGTCACCATTCCAAATTCATTGCTTAAAACGACTTGATATGGTCCGAGCTATTTGGATTTTAGCTTTCCTGGAAACAATCTCAGATAACTGTTGTATAATAATACTAACATACCTAGAACAAAGTCCTTCATCTTCAATCGCTTGTCATGCCAACGCTTCGTCTTTTCTTTGTATAAGACTGCACTATCATACGACCATTGATGAATTTCATCAAGTTCACTGAGCTGCAATTTCCTTTTTTCTCCTATACTTCTCAAATCAAAGTTAAGAAATTTTGTAGCCCAATATGCTTTATGTTCTAATTCAACTAGGTGATGACATGCTTTTCCAAAGAGTATTCGATAAGGGGACATGCCGATAGGGGTTTTAAATGCAGTTCTATAGGCCCAAAGAGCTTCATCTAACCTCTGAGACCAATCTTTCCAAGAGTTATTGACTATTTTTTCTAGAATTGATTTCAGCTCCCTATTAGACACTTCGACTTGCCCATTTGCCTGAGGGTGATATGGGGTAGTTATTTTGTGTTTGACACCGAATTTCCTAAGCAAAGTTCGAAATTGATGGTTGACAAAATGTTTGCCTCCATCACTAATTATGGCTCTTGGTGCTCTAAATCTAGTGAAAATGTTTTTTCTAATAAATTCAAGCATAATTCTTGCATCACAAGTTCTAGTAGCTATTGCTTCTAACCATTTACTGACATAGTCCACAGCTACTAAAATATACTCAAAACCAAATGAATTTGGAAATGGTCCCATAAAATCTATGCCCCATACATCAAAAATTTCTACCTCTAGCACATTATTCATAGGCATTTCATCCTTTTTTGAGATATTACTGACATGTTGACATTTATCACAAATTTCAATAAAAGACTTGACATCCTGAAATAGAGTAGGCCAAAAAAATCCTGATTGAAGAATTTTCTGTACCGTATGATTAGTTCCATAATGACCTCCAACTTTTCCGCCATGGCACTGTCTCATTATATCTTCTTGTTCATTTTTCGAAACACAACGTCTAAGCACTTGATCCGAACAAATCTTGAGGAGATATGGATCATCCCAAAGATAATGCTTGGCATTTGCTTGAAGCTTTTCTTTTGTTGCCAAGTGAAGTTTTTAGGAAGATAGCCTCCTGCAAGAAAATTAGCTATATTAGCGTACTAAGGAACCGAATTCTCAGAAGTATAAATAGCACATATATATTCATCAGAAAATAAATCAGAAATTTCTCCCCTAGCATCGCGCCCCGTCCCTAGTCAGTTTCCCGCATATGCCCTTAGTAGGGACGGTCGTCGGTAGGTGCAGGGAAGCCCGTCGGTACGGTAACTGACCGGATCACGCCAGATTGGATAAAATTTAATCTCTTTTCTTTTCAAAATAGGGATAGAATTTATCTAAAAACTTGAATTTTAAATTCCTTTTAAAATTCAAACTTTAGATAGAGATTTATCTTAATTATCTCATAAAAACCCTATAAATAGAGGATCAAATTTCAGTTTTAGGGGTTAGAAAAATTAGAGGGAATTTGGAAAAAGAGGGAGAAGTTTTAAAGAGTTTTATTTAAAAAAGCTATCAAATATATTTTTGGAGAAAAATTGCTTTTTAGAAAAGGGTTTTTCTGTGAGCAGATCACGCAAAAAGTTTATAAATCTCTATTCATCTGTAGAGTTTTATTTTGATAAAACTTCTTTTAATTAATTGATTTCCTCAATTCTTTTTCTTACGAATTAAGTCAAATTGAGGTGATGAAATTCAGTCGTTTCCATAAATACAACTAATTCGAACACACAATTGCTATCAAAATTTTCAAGGAAAGAACAACATAAATTTTCTTTCTTTGATCTGATTCTTCTTTTGATCCTTGCGAGGCACACGGGGACAAAATCATTCGACATCCACCCTAAAAGGTAAAATCCGAGGGTAAACATTCTAGATTAACATTTGTATAATTTAATTTGATTTACATTAATTTCTATATACACTTCATATTCTTTTTTACAAAAGATTTAAGAGGTTCTTTAATTTGTTTTTTCCCTCAATAGGGACGGCCACTGGCACGATCCAGGTAGCCGTCCCTAGGCGAAATTCTCATTTTTTATCTCATAAAATCCTATCTCTTAACTTGTTTCTGTCAGAATTTTCTCACTTTTATTTTTTATTCACGTTTTTGCTAACATGTTTATCCTTGTGAGTTCTTTTCTGACCATTGAAAGTTGGAGTTGTGAGAGATGGTGGTTGCGCCATCCTGAGGATCTCGATTCAGGTTCATTTTTCTACCCTTACCTTTTATTTATGTTGTTATAGAAATGGTTTTAATGTTATTAAGGTAAAAAGGACCAAAAGCTTTTTAACAATTAAACCTGGAGATTTTCCCGAAAATGGTGGACCAATGTCCCATTTCAGCCAATAAAATTGACACTTCATAAAAACCATTTTTGTAATAAATACGTATGGTAGGACCAAAGTCCTAATTCCAATGAATATCCCGTTATGCATGTATCGCATTTTTACAAATGGGAGTTGTATTTCGCTCCTAGTGTTATTGTAATATTGAATGTTTTATCTTTTGGATTTATCTTCCATTTATCGCTTTTGATATGAATGATTGCGCCTTTAATTTAAATTGCATCGTGTGGGAAGTTGGTGAAACAATAAATTCAAAACTTAATTATAATATTGATCAAGGTATAAATAAATGAGAAGTCCCGAACTCACTCTGGTCTTTGGGGCTCAAGAGGCGAGAGGTCTAGGATTTCCAAGACACCTCTTGAGTCTCACCAAAAGGTTTAAATACACAATCCTAGGCTCTAGGGGAGTAGAGGATGAGGCCTCCAAGATCCCTCTGGCTAGCTCAAGATTGATATGTATGCGCCGTCTTAGGCTCGATAAGGCTAGACGACCCTTCCCAATGTTCTATTGGGTGGCGACTCCAAGAAACCTCATTGTTGCCCAAAATAGACGCACTTGTAAATACCTTACAAGTTTTATGAACCTTTCCTGATCGCCCTGAAGCGAGCTTTCGGGAGGACGCGGGGTTCGGCGCGCGTCACAGTGGCGACTCCACTGGGGATGACGGACGTGCCAAAGTTTGACGGTACTTCTGATCCCCTAGCACATATAAAGCAGTACTCATTGGTGATGAAAGGCACCACTTTGACGAGGAAGCAGAAAATTGAGTACTTTTGCTTGAGCTTGACGGGCCCGGCGGTGGGTTGGTATCACGGGCTCGATCGCCGAACTAAGGAAGACTGGGATTTATTGACCAAAGAATTTTTGAGGCAATATGATTGCAGTACAAGAATGGAGGTAACCCTGAAGGACCTGGAACTATTACAGCAGAGAGAAGGACAGTCCTTCCATGAGTATCTAACCCGGTGGAGGAATCGAGTGATGGAAATGAAGAGGAAACCAGATACCCAGGATCAAATACAATTGTTCATTAAAAATGCGAGCCCGTATTTGAGGAATAGATTAAGGATGAAAGGACTAAAAGATTGGGAGTCCCTGAAGGACATCGCCATTGAGGCCGAAGGAGAGTACCTTGTTAAGAAAGCAGGAAGTGAGAACTATCCTAAGAGAGGTAGTGGGAGTCAAGGGGCCAGCAGACCAACAAGTTCTGCTAGTGGTACAAGGAAGATTGCTGAGGTGTCAACTGCAAACGCCACTCTGAGACATTTTTCTAATCTCGGGAGGTCCTTATCATGGATACTAAGAAGACTGATGAAAGAGAATAAGCTACAACCCCTACCGCCCAGACCTGCGAGAACTCAAGGCACGCCAGGACACAAAGACGATGAGTATTGTGCATATCATCAGCACACTGGACATGTAACCGATAACTGTAGGACTTTGAGGCACGCAATTCAGGATTTGATCGACTCAAAATAGATCACAGATCTAAAGAAGAGAGGGGGTCAAAAGAAAGCCGGGTACAATAACATGCCTCCGCCAGTGAATATGATCGGGTCCAGTTTCCTCGAGAATTTTGTGTTGAAGGAATTATACGGCAACGATATCCTCACTGCTGTCACGAGCCTCTATGAGGGGAGTGAAGAAGGGCTTCCTGCTGCAGTGATCGATTGCTGGTCCACTAATGATAGTGGAACTGAAAGTGATGATTTAGAAATATTTTCCGACCTTTGGGGTTCGAAAGAGGAAGGAGAAGAACCAAAGAGGAAAGAAGTGGGAGCTATGACCCGGAGTGGAAGGGTAGCCCCGAAAGTAGAGAAGCCACAAGAGCCGATTGAGGACAGGAGGGGAAAGGAGCCGGAGGAAGATCCGATTATCAAGCAACTGAAAAAGACGCCGGCTCAGATTTCAATATGGGATCTTTTGAGACAATCGCCATCACATAGGCAGAAGGTGGTGGAGGCTTTATGCGAAGCAACTGTGGCTACAACCATTTCACCTACGGAACTTCTGGAGGTAGTAAAAGGAGGATCAGGAGAAAATGTTGTTTTTACCAGCGCGGATCTGCCGGCAAAAGGTCGCAACCATAATCGCCCTCTGTACATAAGGGCACAGATTAACCAAAAGTATACCGCCTGTGTGATGGTGGATGATGGTTCTTCCATAAATGTATGCCCACAGGTAGCAATAGCAGCTTTTGGGGTAACAGAGGATATGTTGGCAAAATTTGATCTTACCATCACGGCATATGACAACTCGCGTAGGCAGGCTTCGGGAACCTTCACAGCAATGGTGAAAACGGGACCGGTAGAGTCAGAAGTAGAGTTTGTGGTGTTGCCCATACCCGCCAATTTCTCAGCTTTGCTAGGCTGACCATGGTTTCATAGATTGGGAGGAGTCCCCTCTACACTGCATCAGATGGTAAAGATACCTCACGAGGGCCAGATCGTGACTATAAAAGCCGCACGAGAGAATTAGGTTTCAGTGCTGGAGATAGCCAGGCAGCCGTTTAATGGGTTTCATGTCACCATGATAGGCAAAGAAGAGCAGAAGGAAGAAAGCCCCAGGTATTGAATATGATGAAGAAAATGTCATTCCTCCCTGGTGCAGGATTGGGCAAGAATTCTCAAGGGATACCGGCAGCCGTTACAACTAAGGGTTAAAAGGACAAGAGGGGTCTTGGATATATAGGTGCTGTAAAGAAAGACGAGAGGTCGAAGATGGAAGTTCCCCATATTTGGAAGACCTTTGTGCCAGCAACCGCAGCATGTGCCTATGCAGGAAAAAATGAACCGCAGTGGCTGGATGGAAGAATTGTGCCAGGGTTCGAGGTTTTTAATGATGTATATGACTGGGGCATTGGATTAATCAAGCCAGCAGAGGGTTTTTGGGATGAAGAAATCATGACCAGTAGGACAATTTGGGACCGCGAGACGCCGGAAGAAATAATTACTGAAAAGATGATAACCACTCAGCTGAAAGGAAAGGCCAAGATAGAGGAAGCTGTGCGGAAGATGGATGAGGAGACTCCAAAGGGCCAATGTGATGCGAAAACGTCGACTGCGGCATATACACTAGCAGAGGAGGAAGAGGAAGATAATTTAGATTTTCTTTTTGCTCCAGAACTTTTCAATGATGTCAATGACAATTTCAATCTTATTAATAAATTGAATGGTTTTGCTTACTTGTGTGATGTTTCTGATGATTTCACTATGCATGATCATGATCATTATCCATCCATATTTGATATTGATTCAACTGATGCTACTCCATTCAGTCTTGGAACCCTAGACAATCCAAAAGAAATTTTGATAGCATCAAATATAACTCCTGAAGAACGAGAAAAATATGAGAGAATCTTAAAAAAATATGAAAAAGTCTTTGCCTGGACCTACGAAGATTTGCCAGGAATCGATCGGAAAGTCGCAGAGCATGCTATCCCCACCTATCCAGACCATAAACCTGTTAAGCAGAAGTTGAGAAGGCTTAGGCCGGAATGGGCGGAGAAAGTGAAAGAAGAGATTCACCAGCAAATCAAAGCCAAGTTTCTAGTCGAGGTGCAATACCCAACATGGTTGTCCAATGTTGTCCCTGTAGCCAAGAAGAATGGCAAAGTAAGAGTATGTGTGGATTATTGGGATTTGAATAAGGCCTGTCCAAAAGATGATTTTCCATTGCCTCATATAGATGTACTAATATACAGCGCCGCTGCTTGTGAGATGTATAGCTTCGCGGGCTACAATCAAATTCTCAATGAAATAATTGATCAGATCAAGACGGCCTTCATCACGGAGTGGGGAACTTATGCTTATCGCGTGATGCCTTTTGGCCTGAAAAATGCAGGGGCCACTTATCACAGGATGGCAACGAAGATATTGGATGAATTGATTCATAAAGAAGTAGACGTATACGTGGACGACATGATGATCAAGGCAGCCACTAGAGAAGGCCATTTTGAAGCCCTGGAAAAGTTATTTCGAAGGATAGATAAGTACAACTTGCGGTTGAATCCTAAAAAGTGTATCTTTGGCGTTACCTCAGGGAAGCTCTTAGGACATATAGTTAGTAAAAGGGGGATTGAGATTGACCCGGATAAGGTTAAGGCCATCAGAGAAATGCCAATACCGCAGAAGGAGAAGGATGTAAGAAGCTTTCTGGGCAGGCTGCAATACATCAGTAGATTTATCGCTAAGCTTACTTCGATCTGTGAGCCAATCTTTAAACTACTCCGAAAAGATCAACCAGTAGTATGGAATGAGAGTTGTCAAAAGGCTTTTGATGCTGTCAGAATCCACAGGTACTGAGACCACCACGGCCAGGCAAGCCGCTGATCCTATACCTGCCATAGAGGACAGTTCTGTAGGTGCTATGATGGCCCAAGAGGATGATTTTGGAGTGGAATTTGCTGTTTATTACCTCAGTAAGAAATTCTTAGCCTACGAAGTCAAGTACACAGAGGTAGAAAAGATTTGCCTTGCAATAATCTGGGCTTCTAGGAAATTGCAACATTACTTTCATGCTTACAAAGTGCAGGCAATCGCGAGGCAGAATCCCCTGAGATATTTGCAAGAGGCCCCATCTTTGCTTGGGAAAATGGGTAGGTGGTTGCTGTTACTTCAAGAATTTGATGTGGAGTATTTCACCCGAAAGACCATTAAAGGGCGTGCAGTGGCGGAATTTCTAGCAGAACACCCGATCTAAGGAGACTCATACGAGTTTAACTTTCCAGATGAGGATGTAGCAGCTATCGGGATTCAAGGTTGGAAGTTACACTTTGACGGGGCTGTAAATAACAAAGGGGCAGGAGTAGGAGTCATTCTGATAACCCCGGATGACGAAAAGCTTCCCTTGGCGAAAAAGTTGAGATTCAAGGCTACCAATAACGAAGCTGAATACAAAGCATGTGTTTTTGGATTGGAGGCGTTAATAGCTTTAGGAGCGAAGAATGTGGAAGTGTTTGGTGATTCTTCTTTGGTGGTCAATCAAATCCGAGGTGAATGGGCCGTGAAAGAAGAGAGGCTAATGCCATATATCCGGCATTTGAGAGACCTGAGCAGTCAATTCGAAGTATGCACATTCCATTTCATTCCCAGGGATGAAAATCAGTTAGCCGATGCGCTCGCCACGCTAGTATCAATGTGGGACAACCCTGAAGGGGTGTACATGAAGCCAATTTTAATCTATAGTTCTGAGAGACCTTGCTTCGAATCAAGATCAGTTATGGAAGTAGAAGTGGCAGATGGAAAGCCATGGTATCATGACATTATGAATTACCTAGAGAATGCGACATTTGCAGAGGAGGCTACCGAAAAGGATCAAAGGATGATTCACAAGCTGTCTACCCAGTTCATTTGTATAAATGGGATAATGTACAAACGGCAAGTTGATGGTATCCAATTAAGGTGTTTGGACGAAAAAGAAGCTAGGAGGGTAATGGAAGAAACACACGCCGGGATATGCGGAGCCCATATGAATGGGCTGACATTAGCCAAAAAGATCATGAGGCAAGGCTTCTACTGGCTTATGATGGATAACGATTGCTCAAAATATGTGAAGCAGTGCCAACTATGTCAACAATACGCAGACTTAAGGCATTTGCCAGTGTCAGAGCTACACAGCTTAACGTCACCTTGGCCATTCGCTGCTTGGGGAATAGACATTATTGGAGAAATCCACCCTACGGCATCCAATAGACACAGATATATAATAGTCGCAATCAACTATTTTACAAAATGGGTGGAAGCGGAGTCCTTTAAGAAGATCGACGCAAGAGATATGGCCAGGTTCATTGAAAGAAATCTAATATGCAGATATGGCCTCCCACATCACATAGTGTCTGATAACGGGGTGCAATTCATGGGGGAAACCAGAAAGATTCTTGAGAAGAACGGGATCGAGCACCACAAATCCTCCCCCTATCGACCACAAGCTAACGGGACGGTAGAGGCTGCCAATAAGAATGTGAACAGAATCCTAGCCAAGATGGTCCAAACCTACAAAGACTGGGCAGAGAAGCTTCCCTTTGCATTGTGGGGTTACAGAACGACGGTAAGGACGTCTACAGGCGTTACTCCGTATTCTTTGGTTTATGGAACAGAGGCAGTGCTTCCGATTGAGGTAGAGCTCAAATCACTGAGAGTAGTCATGGAAGCTCAGATTCCGGAGGCCGAATGGATACAAGAGAAGTTACAGCATTTGAACTTATTAGATGAAAGCAGGATGAAAGCTTACTATCATAATCAGATCTATCAGAAAAGGCTGGCCAGATCATTTGGAAAAAAGGTGAAAAAGCATCCGCTGAAGGAGGGGGATTTGGTGTTCAAACAGATGAGACCAGGAGTACCAGATATCAGAGGAAAATTTAGACCAACTTGGGAAGGGCCATATATCCTCAAGAAGCTGTTATCCAAAGGAGCTGTAATTTTGTCGGATAGCGATGGCAACGAATTCAAAGAGCCGGTCAATATCGACAGACTCAAAAGGTTCCATGGCTAAAGACCAAAATCAAAAGAAGAGAATAAAAGCCCCGCGGGTCAAAAACCGAAAAAAGGCAGCCCTACTAAAATCGGGCGCCTCGTCAGGGTGAAAACCGAAAAAAGGCATCCTGGGAAAAAATTAGAGGCTTGAGAGAAAATATCCAATCATGAAAACCCGAGAGGGCTGATTGGAGACAGGAGTTTGATGCTGTCAAGATTTAGTTCCATGAATGAATGTAGTCTTGCATAAGTGAATTAATGTCAAAAAGCGATCATGTATGCTGAAGTCGTACTGAAATGTACACAAATTTGTGAAATGAAATAAGTTTGATTTATTCATTTACATTATTGTCCAATTTTGCTTTAAAAAGAAACATACTGCTCAAAATGCATGTAAAGCTAAACTATGCCCTACTACTACCCTCGCTGGCTAAATGCCTCAGTCGTCGGGTTCGGTTATCAGCTGGCAGGCTAAGTATCCATCTCTTGTACGCCCTGGTAAAGATGGTAGAATGGTTCCCGAACAAAGGTATGACGGTTTTCAATGGAAGTCGGCTCCAAAGCTCATGATAGCGGGAGGCAAAGGCCGTAGAAAGGACTCCACCTCGAAAAGATAAAGGGAGTCTCACCACATCCTGAGTTACTCCGAGTTGACGGGAACAATGAGCTGTGATGTAGAAAGTCGCCTCATGGAGCCCGTATAAGGGAACACATCCTGAAGACCCATCAATAACTGCACTGGACAAGGGAAGCCAAGCGTGCGTAAAGCTAATATCATCGTCAGATATCTCACTGAGTCTGGTAATGTACTCATCAGGAGTCCCAGGTAAACACAGACGACGTCGAGGGAGGAAACACTTCGCAGAGTAACGATTGATGACTCTAGGAGGTGGCTCTGACAAAAGCTTTAATTTCTCCTGCAACCAAATCTGATAGGGGAAACAAAGAAAGACAAAGAAAATAAAAGCCAAAGAGAATAAAATAAAAGGCAAAGATAAGCCACTGGAGTAAGTTGGATTTACTTCAGGCAAAAATTAGGCATAGGGCTGTGTGAAAATCCGAAAGGACGCACTTCCCGCTAAGAAAACCTAGTGTGAAAATCCACAAGGGACGCACTACCTTTTAAAACATTGACGTACCTGGAGTAATAAGGGGCTCCCAGAGAATGAAGTGGTAGACCCGACATGAACAGAGTCCAAACCCAAGATAGTCTCAGCTAGAATGAGGGGGAAAGGCGTGAGCCCGTGATGAAAGTCATCCAGAATTCCAAATAGATGAGGGTCTCCGAGAAGCTCCTCTGAGGTCACGACTAGATACTTCATCAGGCAAAAGAGGAAGATGACACTTACGCTGTATGAGGGGATGTTGGAGAATTCATCCATTGCTTCAATCAGAGGTTCTAAGGAAAATACTGAGCCCTGAGGAACTAGACAAGAAGCGTCAGAAGGAGCTACACTTAAGGACAAAGCAATATCCCGAATTTGGATCAAACCGCAGCGAGGTACGCAAGGCGAAGCACCAGGTGGATACCAACTTCCAATGATAGCGGCAAATTCTTCAGGCAAGGGGCATATTTCCTGATAGGTGAACCTGAAGACATGAAAACGAGGATCCCAGAAGTGGGTTGCAGCCAAAAGAATGGTGTAGTTTACCTTGACTCTCCGTAAAAACCTCAGTCTAGAAAGGGGGGCAAGAGTACTGTTTTCCCAAATTTGAGCATCATCTAAGATACGGTGCATCTTGGAAAGGAAAGGAGAATTCATGTCTTGATAGCTAAGGCCACAGTTGCTAAAAGGAAAAAAGGGAAAAACTAGAGAAAAGAGCCTATTTTGGGGCTAAAATAGAGAAGGGGCATGAAATTCAAGAAAAATGGTTGAATTTTATAGATTTGGCTGACAGACGGCTAACCCGTCCCTATATTCAGACGGCGAACCCGTCTGTACTCGTCCACCTGGCGAATCGTGCATTGTGCATATCACGCGCATTAATTAGGTAATTAATGAGGGAATTTGGATAGACTAATGGAATGCCTGTCTGTAGCTGTATGGGCGGGAAGCCCGTCGGTACTTAAAATCTATATAAAGACGCAAGTACTAACGGGAAATCATTTTCTTTTCCTTCTTCTTCACACCGACGCCTTTTCCTTTGTTTCCAACTGTTCTTTTTCATTTTTGTCTTTTCAAATTGCATTTTTTTGCACCAGTTTTCAGTTTTTTGACTTCTTCAGTGGGTCTCGACTTCCAGGTTAGTAAAATACTCCCATTTTTTCTTTGTTTTATTATTATTATGAATAAGGGGATTTCTTTTTCTTTTGAATTAATGGAATTAGTGGCCTGTTTAATCCTGATTGACACTGTAAATAAGTTAATGGGATGAAGTTTGTTTTAATAAATAAAGAGTGCACGAACGTATGCTGTTCAAAGAATAATTAGTGTTTAGAGTATAAATACGGCCTTAGGAATTCATATATTTTGAAGCAAATAATGGGAGAATTAGAAAGCAAAGGTGATTATATTGCATCGTTGTTTGGGGTCTGAGGCCCGTTCCGTTCTATTTCTTCTTCATTATGCAAGAGTTTGGGCACACCCTTGTCGGGGTGCTGCCAGTTTTTTTTAGCAAATGTAAATATTATATTGTTGCTTGGGGCCTGAGGCCTGTCCCTTATTTTTATCTTTTCATGCAGGAGGTTGGGTACACCCTTGCCGGGGTGCTGCCCAAATTTTTTGAAATCTTTTTGGTTTAGACATACCCAGGCAAAATGCCACCTAAATTTCAACCATAAGGTCTGTTCATACCCACAATATCAAACTAACTATTTGTCTTATTCACAGGATGCCACCACGACGATACGCTCCACATGATAAGCCCGAGCCTGAGGCCCCGGGTTGGATGAGCGATGAGGCTAGACAGAGATATGCAGCACTGGTTCAGGTACAGTTTCGAGCTAGCCGCTTCGTTTCTAGGCCGTTCCTCAAGGCTCTGGGGATGGCGGATGAGGTGGACATACTGATGGCAGGTGCAGGTTGGATAGAGTTTTTGACACCTGCTTTCCAGACTCACCCAGAGGTGGTACGATAGTTCCTCGCCACGTTACACTGTGGCGGATATCAGAGATCTGACACGGAGGAGGGTGTCATCCAGTTTTGGATTGAGGGCCACCATTTCAACATCACCCGTCAGCGGCTTATAGAGGCCATGGGGCTTCCAGTCGGGCAGGATGTCATGACACCCCAGAGATCAGTGAGACGTCAGCATTGGGCAGTTATAGCCTTACCAGGAGTGCCGTACGATCATGATACGGCGAAGAGTACAGTACTTTTATCACAGGCTCTGCGATATCTTCATCGGGTTTTGTCCAGCTCATATTTGGGACGAGCTGGTAACCCAGGTTCCCTTAATGCCGCAGAAATCTGGAGTTTATGGGCCATGATAGCAGGCCAGAGGCTCAATATCATCCACGAGATTTTGGTCAACCTGGTGAGGGTATCCAGGGGGGTAGCCCCTGTAGTGTATGTCGGGGGGGGGGGGGGTTGTTACCAGATTGCTCTTGAGTTTGGGTGTTCATCCAGATATTTTGGGGCGCCCTTTGGATGAGAGTATTTATGTAGACGCTCCAGCGGCTATGACGATGGCCATGATACTACCGATACCGGGCCACCCCGAGGCGTACAGACTTCGCACTGTGCACGAGACTAGACGCGCATTTAGCTTGCCCTCGTTAGAGCCAGTAGAGGAGCAGGCTCAGGATCAGCCTCCTGAGCACCCAGAGCATCAAGAGCATCAGATTCCCGAGCACCCTCAGCATCAGGAGGACCAGCCTCCCCGACAGCCAGAGCATCCCGATGGTCAGCCTCCGCAGCCGCAGCACGAGGAGCAGCCGGGTACACCTTTTGATGTGGGGATCGAGTTTACTATGGATGAGTTGCTAGCTACTCCTCCAGGACAGAGAGCGCAGAGTCCTATGCCTCCATCATCGAGAGTACAGCGGACAGCTCCCCGAGCGCCTGAGAGGTTTAGCCCATATGCTAGAGTGGGGGATCCGGGAGCATCTACTTCTACAGCTCCACCACTTGAGCCAACGCCAGATTCGGCTCCCCCTCCATCCTCGTCATCAGCTTTCCCAGCGCAGCCAGATTTTACTACCCTATTGACTTCTCTGTTCGCATCTTTGGAGCATAGACAGGAGGAGAGAGACAGGGCCCTTCTCGGACAGCTCGGAGAGCGAGATAGGGTCATATTAGATCGACTGGATCAGCAGCAGGGGATCATCCAGGACCAGGGGAGGCTTATTGATCATCTGAGGCAGGAGCAGGAGAGACTCGTAGGTCAGCTGAGGCAGGAGAAGAGGGCCTCCCAGAGTGAGGCAACCCAGAGGATAGACGCATCTGTACAGATGGTGGATGAGTCAGTTGAGGCTCTCAGATTCAGGATTCAGGTCCTAGAGGGTGCCATACCTCCCATCGCCCAGTCCCTGCGGGGGTTTAGAGAGCAGACTGAGGATAGGCTGAGGAGTATGAGGACCACCTCCATAGATCAGACCCTCCGCCTGGGCGATGCTTTCAGAGAGTTAGGGGGGGATGTTACCAGTACACTCCAGTTCATGACAGTCTGTGCACAGCCCTTTCTCGATGGATATGCGCAGGTCCAGTTCCAGCAGCAGGACTCAGCAGGAGCACAGCCGTTATCGGTACCAGTGGCTGTACCTCCCAGATACCAGCAGGTAGCTAGGGATTGGGCTACTCAGCAGGCCGGACCGTCAGCCCCTCCCAGTCAGCCATCTGCCTCAGATGCAGAGCCCTCCGCTGCTCCAGCACGAGACTAGTCGGTTCATATATCGGACGATGATGATGACCCAGAGGAGCTCTCAGATTATGCGCCATTATAGATTGTTCAGGGAGTTCTTCTAGTTTTTTGTTTATACTTTTTGTAATCACATCTGTATATTGTACAAAATTTAACCTTTTAGTGGAAAAAATTTTGTTCAACTTGTTAAATTTGCATGTTATTTCTTCATGATTTCTTAAAAGAAAATTTAAGAGAAAGAGAAAAGAAAAGAGGAATTGATCACATGGAAAATAAGATGATGAATAATAAAGAGAGATATAAGATGTTCATAACTCTACCAATCAAGATACTTGGCGTAAGAATTAACAAAAGTCTCTTACAATACAGGAACATGGTCTTACACCGATTCAAAATTGACCCGCAGTCAAAAGGAAGAATAAACAAATCAAACATCATCTCCTTCGGGATCACAGGAAATCAAAAGATCAGAATTGCACTTTGGGGGCACGATGAGGCCGCCAAATTGAAACACCCAGTTCAAAAGAATGCCCAGCTCAGGAGAGCCATAATAGCACTTTGTACAGTCCGAAGAAGACTCGGTGCAGCTCAGGAGAGCAATTATCGCACTTTGTACAGTCCGAAGAAGACTCGGTGCAGCTCAGGAGAGCAATTCTAGCACTTTATACAGTCCAAAGTAGAGCAATTATCGCACTTCGTACAGTCCGAAGAAGACTCGGTGCAACTCAGGAGAGCAATTATAGCACTTCGTACAGTCCGAAGAAGACTCGGTGCAGCTCAGGAGAGCAATTCTAGCACTTCGTACAGTCCGAAGAAGACTCGATGCAGCTCAGGAGAGCAATTATCGGACTTCGTACAGTCCGAAGAAGACTCGGTGCAAACCCCGCATTTTATAAGTCCAGAACCGACTAGACGCATTGCCGTTCCCCGGCAAAAAGGTAAGGACTGCCTCAGATATGCGTCTCTTTCCTTTCTTCTCTGAATTTTGGCTCATCTAGGCACTAGTGCGCTAGTTTCCCCAAAATTGGGGGCAACTGTAGACACCGGGTCTTGAGGCAGTCCAGATCAGAGTTACCCGATGAAGAGATCAATGTCGATTTTCGAGTAAGGGGATGAAATTCGGAGGTTTTCGTCTTTCGGTGTCGCAAGGATTAAAATCTTTTTCTATATTATGGAGTTTTGAAAGAGTTGGATAAATTTTACAAAATTTGGGTAAAATTGGGAGTTTTGCTCCACAGACGGGCATACCGTCTGTGTAGGGACGCCCGTCCCTACTTGGAGTGATACCCGTCTCTAGGCGTGGTGGGGACGGACATGCGGTAATCTAGAGACGCCCGTCCCTAGCATTGCGCCCCGTCCCTAGTCAGTTTCCCGCATATGCCCTTAGTAGGGACGGCCGTCGGTAGGTGCAGGGAAGCCCGTCGGTACGGTAACTGACCGGATCACGCCAGATTGGATAAAATTTAATCTCTTTTCTTTTCAAAATAGGGATAGAATTTATCTAAAAACTTTAATTTTAAATTCCTTTTAAAATTCAAACTTTAGATAGAGATTTATCTTAATTATCTCATAAAAACCCTATAAATAGAGGATCAAATTTCAGTTTTAGGGGTTAGAAAAATTAGAGGGAATTTGGAAAAAGAGGGAGAAGTTTTAAAGAGTTTTATTTAAAAAAGCTATCAAATATATTTTTGGAGAAAAATTGCTTTTTAGAAAAGGGTTTTTCTGTGAGCAGATCACGCAAAAAGTTTATAAATCTCTATTCATCTGTAGAGTTTTATTTTGATAAAACTTCTTTTAATTAATTGATTTCCTCAATTCTTTTTCTTACGAATTAAGTCAAATTGAGGTGACAAAATTCAGAAGTTTCCATCAATACAACTAATTCGAACACACAATTGCTATCAAAATTTTCAAGGAAAGAACAACATAAATTTTCTTTCTTTGATCTGATTCTTCTTTTGATCCTTGCGAGGCACACGGGGACAAAATCATTCGACATCCACCCTAAAAGGTAAAATCCGAGGGTAAACATTCTGGATTAACATTTGTATAATTTAATTTGATTTACATTAATTTCTATATACACTTCATATTCTTTTTTACAAAAGATTTAAGAGGTTCTTTAATTTGTTTTTTCCCTCACTAGGGACGGCCGCTGGCACGATCCAGGTAGCCGTCCCTAGGCGAAATTCTCATTTTTTATCTCATAAAATCCTATCTCTTAACTTGTTTCTGTCAGAATTTTCTCACTTTTATTTTTTATTCACGTTTTTGCTAACATGTTTATCCTTGTGAGTTCTTTTCTGACCATTGAAAGTTGGAGTTGTGAGAGATGGTGGTTGCGCCATCCTGAGGATCTCGATTCAGGTTCATTTTTCTACCCTTACCTTTTATTTATGTTGTTATAGAAATGGTTTTAATGTTGTTAAGGTAAAAAGGACAAAAAGCTTTTTAACAATTAAACCTGGAGATTTTCCCGAAAATGGTGGACCAATGTCCCATTTCAGCCAATAAAATCGACACTTCATAAAAACCATTTTTGTAATAAATATGTATGGTAGGACCAAAGTCCTCATTCCAATGAATATCCCATTTTATGCATGTATCGCATTTTTACAAATGGGAGTTGTATTCCGCTCCTAGTGTTATTGTAATATTGAATGTTTTATCTTTTGGATTTATCTTCCATTTATCGCTTTTGATATGAATGATTGCGCCTTTAATTTAAATTGCATCATGTGGGAAGTTGGTGAAACAATAAATTCAAAACTTAATTATAATATTGATCAAGGTATAAACAAATGAGAAGTCCCGAATTCACTCTGGTCTTTGGGGCTCAAGAGGCGAGAGGTCTAGGATTTCCAAGACACCTCTTGAGTCTCACCAAAAGGCTTAAATACACAATCCTAGGCTCTAGGGAGTAGAGGATGAGGCCTCCAAGATCCCTCTGGCTAGCTCAAGATGGATATGTATGCGCCGTCTTAGGCTCGATAAGGCTAGACGACCCTTCCCAATGTTCTATTGGGTGGCGACTCCAAGAAACCTCATTGTTGGCCAAAATAGACGCACTTGTAAATACCTTACAAGTTTTATGAACCTTTCCCGATCGCCCTGAAGCGGGCTTTCGAGAGGACGCGAGGTTCGGCGCGCGTCACAATTAGCATGCCTTTAATCATTCATTGACACTTTGGCATAGCAGTGAATTTCATTTATTCATTTACATCATAATTTAACATTTGCTATCTGGTCGCACTTACTGATCTTTTACATTAATGATGATTACATCCTTTTCAACGCATAGTCACTTAACCATGCCTTTTTAATTACCATTTCAACCTAGACATGCATTAATACGACTAAGATATATTTTTGGTCCTTACATTTCTCTTCTCCTTTAAAGAATTTCTTCCCCCAAATTCATCAATGTTATATGTCTAAATATTGTACATTGTATTAATGATCATTTTTATCTCTCGATTCTATACAATTATATAACATATACATTTCAAACACCTTATTCACATCTGTGGGCTTTGCTTTCTATATTACTTACTTTATTTCCATCTTTTCATAACATATTATAATGGCCTAAATACCGGGTTAGTAGTGAATAGTGATTCCCTATGTGTGTATAGTGTATTTCAGGTGTGATTATACTAGCATTAATGCACCGGATCCTATAGGGACTCTAAGGTTAAACGTGTGTAGGTGAGAGTAGTCTTGAGATGGGTGGCCTCCTGGAAAGTTATCAGCGTAAAAAGTACACCCAGAAGAGAAATATATTTTATTTAACTATTGGAAAATACTTGTCATAATGAGTCTAATGGTGAAATTTTGAATGAAAAAAAGGTCAAATAGGTCGCTAAAATTCAAAAAGAAAAGAAGTCTCTAGTTCAGTTCAAATAGTAACTAGGTTTGACCGAATTTTTAAATATAGTAAATGATCTCTAAAAACTATTCTAAGGGCATGGATGGACTTAGAATAATATTTAGAAATTTTTTATAGTAACAAGTAAATTTTACGATAACACTAAAAATTATTTAATCAGACTGGTTTAAGTGAACCAGAATGGAAACGGACTCTGATTGAACTAAAATTTTATATAGAGGCTAATTTATATGTTTTAAGAATTATAGAACTAATTTAGGGAGAAATTAAGCTTAGTAAGTGAGAAAAAATAATTTGGAGTTGCTAAATGGGCAATAATGTCAAAAATGGGTTAAAATGGCTGGACCAACTTGGTTGGACCAGGCCCAGCCCAGCAAGCAACCTATAAATACCTATAGACATCGGGTCACGAGATATCACAGATCAGTGATACCCAATGATGAAAATTATATGCACTTTCATAGGCAATAAGGTTAGAAGTGATATTTCCTTGTCAATTTGCAAAAAATAAAAAATAAAAAAAAAATTAAGGGGCGGCCTGCCCACCCCTCAAGGGGCGAGGGGAGGCCTTCCCCTTGCCTGCCCCTCAAGGGACGAGGGGCGGCACCTGCACCTTTTTTTTTTCCCTCAAAAATCAGGTTTTTTGACTTTTCAAAATAATTTTAAGGCTGATCTTATGGGATTTGATAGAAATAATTTTGGATTTTAAACTTAAATAAGGAATATTTTGATTTAATTAAGGTTTCTTTCCCTAATTAACTAGGTTTTCATTTTTTTAATGATATAAATAGGAAAACTTAAGAGAAAAATTGAGAGACATTTTTTAGGAAAAAATTTCCTTCTTTTCTTGTCTTTGCTTCTTGAAGAGAACTTTTGGGTTGCATTTTTTTTTTCTTCTTTTTCAAGAGAATTCTTCTAAGGTTCCAAATTGATTTTTCTTAATAGAAAAATCATTCTTGAGACAAAAAAATACAATTCTTTATTCTTGGAAATTTTCTTCCATTCTTTTTTTAAGCAAGTTTTCTTGAGACAAAAAAAAAAAACAATTCTTTGTTCTTGAAAATTTTCTTCCATTATTTTTTTTAAGAAAATTTTCTTGAGATAAAGAAAATAATTATTTGTTCTTAAAATCCAATTTTTCTTTCATATATTTTTATTTGAACAATTTTTTTTGCAATTTTCTTTCAAAATAAAAGGTTTAAATTTTTATTTTTCTAATCTAATTTTTGTGCATCAATACAAGGAAATCAATCATTTTACTTCCTTCATCAAATCCAATTCTGAGGGTAAACATTCTGGTCTCGAATTGATTTTATATTTTTTTATTATTTTTTATTTTCAATTCATCACCATGTAGATTTGTAGATCTATGATGTATTTATTTGTTTATGTGATTTTAGTCATAAATTTAACATTCTTTAGCATTTTTTATTCTTTTTATTTACTTAATTGTTCATCTTATTATTATTATTATTATTATTATTATTATTATTATTATTATTATTATTATTATTATTATTATTATTATTATTATTATTATTATGTGTGTTAATTTATTTGTTTCATAATATCAATTAATTTATTTGTCATTCATAATGCAGTGTATTTCATTTTTTTTATTTTAACTCATTTTTATTATTTTATGTGTTCAATTGATTTTTTTTATTTAATTAGTAATATTAATTTTATTTTTTTTTTATTTTTTGTTTCAATACTTGTTTTTGTCACGTTTGAGCACCCTTGTAAGCAAGAGGGGGGGGGGGGGGGGGGGGGGGGGGGGGGGGATCCAGGAAATTTACTTTGATTGATTTAATATTTTTATTATTTTCCTTTATTTTGCCTTTTTTTGTCATGTAATTTGTAATAAATTTATTTATTTTAAGCACCTTAAAAAGAAAATCACAAAAATATTTTTATTAATAAATTGAGTTTTTTTTCTAATAAAATAGGACCAATGTCCTCATTTCAACCAATAAAGAAAATTCACTTTCAAAATAAGAGTTAATTTTCTCAAAATGGGATCACTCATCCATATTTTGTCAATAATACCCAAAAATAACTCTTCGATTTTTAAGTGACCATGAAGAAACCGATGTTCCTATTCCAAATGAATGTCTTGATTTATGTATGCTTACTTATTTAATTGATTTTGTCATTTATTTATTTATTTATTTTAAGTTCCTATTTTGGGGGATTGTATTTTTTTGTCGAATTTATTTATTTATTTGTTTGTTTTAATTTGGGAGATTGTATTTTTGTTCCAATTTTATTTTGTAATTTATTTTGTATTTTACTTATTTTATCGCTTTTCTTTACCATTTTCTTACGATGCTTGATGTGTGCTTTAAATTTTAATGCATGACCATGAGAGAGAGAGATAGAAATTTAATAATTAAAAACTTATTTATAATTAACCAAGATATTAATAAAAATAAAGTTCCGAACTACTCTCTGGTTTAGACTCTCGAGGTTAGACAAACTTTTCCAATTTCTTGTAAATTGGGTGGCAACTCCAAAATACCTCAAAGGTGTGAAGACTCAAAATACACCCTAACTGTATTAAGGCATCTTTAGGGTGAAGTGAAAATCGAATGTGTTTGATTTAGCGACAGAAGTGTCAAAAATGACACAACCATCATTAATTCAAAAGTTTCGGTAAGTTTTGATAAATTGGACAATTATGTTATTATACTTTAAATGGCATAAAAAAAATTATTTTGGGGACTAAAAATGTGTAATTGGCGGATTAAAATGGTTAAATGTAGTTGAGGACGTGTTTGGTATTAATTAAAAATACTGAGGGTAATTTGGGTATTTTATATTTATGGACTAAATCGGTGGAATTGGTTAATTATATGGGCTAATGTTTTAAATAGAAAAGTTAAAAGTCAATTGAAGGAAAGGAATTAGGATAAGGGATTGAAGAGAAGTTTGGCATAAAAATCTTTCTTGGACCAATAAGATGGTGACATGTGGCAATAAGGATAAGCTTGGATTAATGGCCTTATTTAAACCTTTTTAGCTGCTTTTAGGCCATTCTTGGCCAACCAAGTGAGGAAAAATGGGAAAGAGAACCTCTTCTCCTCCTTCCTTATGCCAATTCCCTTAATTTAAGCCACAAGATGGATTTTTCAAGTTTCAAGTGGTTGGATGAATTTCCTTATTTCTTCCTTAATCAATACCATTCCTATTATTATTGACGTTATCATCACTCCTATTCTTTACTCTAGCAATTCCCTATCAATTATTCAATATTATAAATTGAACACAAATCTTAATAATCATTTAAACCACATTTTTCATTATTGTAATTCTTGTAGTTTCATTATTAATACGTAAATTCCTTTTCAATTTTTATTCACTTATATAATTAACATCATAATGGGTTTATCAATTTCTTTTATATTGACACTTCTTATTAATCGCACTACCACTTAACATTATTGCCTTTAAAATCCTTATTTCCCATTATACTTAATTTGATATTCTTAATATTCCAATTTAGCAAATTACACACTTAGTTTGTCAATTCTTATAACCTTTATTCAATAATCCTACACTAGTAGCTTAATTCACTATGGCCCCTTTAATAATCTTTCCATAATTAAATTTACATTTTATTTCTCTGTATTTACTACAATTACAATTTTATCACTTTGTTTCATGTTATTAAGATTATCATTATTATTTACATTGTTAATTTATTAATCCCTATGTCATTCCCTAATTTACCGATGTATATCTAAATCGATATTTCCATCACTTCACTTATTATTCAATTTCCCCAATTAATGTTGTAGTATTTTTAATCGTTAATTGTCCTTTATTTAATGTATTATTTGATCCCTACATTAACGCTATTCGAATAATTACCTCAATTTTACTTAATTTCCACTTATTCACATTAGTGTCGCTGATTCACATTTTTAGCTATATTCTACTTACAATACTGTCACTTAATAAACCCAATTAAATTACACACACATGCCTAATTATACTTTAGATCAATTTATAACCATTATTCAATTACTTATTAATTACACTACAATATTCCAATTTCATCGATTACTTATTCACTCATTTAACAAATGTACACTTAATATTTGTGTCAACAATTAATTATACTGTAAGCACCGTGTCCCGGAGCGGTCCGGATCAGAGGTTGCCCTATGATGAAATCAGTGTCCAAGCCTGTATGGTAGGTTGGATTTAGAGGTTTTAGCCCCGCGTTCCATGAGAAGTGAGGTTTTTATCATTCCTGGGTCGAGCCGGCCCGTCGCTCCGAGTCATCGACGGCTCTGGGTATTTTTCGACGCCCGTCGGAGAATCACCGCCCCTGTCAGATTGCCGCCTGGTTTCCCGGAGCACGCAACCCTTCCGACGCCAGTCGGTGGATATGGCAGGGCCGTCGGACTAATCCTTGTGTCAAAAGGATTCTTCCGACGCCCGCCTCTATACACCGACGCCCGTCGGTCGTGTCTGGCTATAAAAGCTCCGGATTTTCATTTGAAAAGGGTTGGAAAAATTTTCAAAGGAGGAAACTCTGCCCAATTTCAAGCACATTTTCTCTCTCTTCCAACAAAACACATTTACAAAGAAATCTATTTAATCAAGGATCAAATCAACCAAAGGGAACTAAAAGCTAATTAGTTTTCTTTAGATTTTAACTCCAAAATCGATTTCCTGAAGGATTGAAGGTGAAGTATCTCATTTTCTCTCTTTAATCTTTCATCATTGCTTCTCGTGGAACGCGCAGGGCTCTAACCGACACCAAAATCTTACCCAAAGCGACTATCTGAGGGTAAATATTCCGGATTCTTTCTCCATTTTATCTTTATATTTATTTCTCATTTTGTGAAATTAATAAATATCTGTCATTATTTTCTTTTATCTTGACTCTCTCATCTTCTTTTGGGATAAAACTTTTTTTTTTTACTTCAAAAGGGTTTCTCTCTCTTTCTCTCCATTCTGTTTTTTTTGGAGACAGAGGTGACCGACGGGTCATCTTTATCACCGACGCCCGTCGGTCACCCACCTACAGACGCCCCTCCTTGAGTGACAAACGGGCATATCGGATACCCGAACCGATGCCCGTCGGTCAACCAAGAAAGGCTGTCGGTGGGTTCTGTCTCCATCTTTTTAAGTCATTTTTCATATCTATCCGGTCTCTCTGATTTCTTATATGTTAATGTTATGTATATTAACCTCTCTTAACTTTCTGTGAGTGTATATCGGTCCTCCTGGATTATCCCGAGCTTGAGCGGCTATCTACCATGTTTGGAGGATCTCGTCCGGTTTAGTTTCCTAATCCTCTTGTTTTATTCCTTTTATTGATTATCTTATGCATATGGATGTACTCTTTTCATACCCCGTTAATGTATAAAAGTGACTTAATGTTTTATACACAAATAAATTGAGGTTTATACAAATGCAAAAAGGGTCCAAGGCCCCATTTTTATCCAATAAAGATCATCACAAATAAAATATCCCATTTTGATAATGATGCATGCGAGGACCAAAGTCCTCAAAATAAGCAATATCCCGATTTATGTATGCTTCGCACATTTACAGAAGGGAGTTGTATTCTGCTCCTTGTATTATTGTAATTTATCGCTTTTATTATCTATTTGCTCATTTACTGCTTTCCGAATGTGAATAAATGCGCCTTTGATCAACTGCATAGTGTGGAGAGAGAGCGAATTAATGACATTAAAATTTGATCATAAACTAATTGAGGTAGAAATAGATGAGAAATCCCGGACCCAGCTCTGGTCTTTGGGCTCGAGAGGTTAGAGGTTATCCTTCAAGATACTTCTTGAGTCACGAGGCTTTAGCGCTAATCCTAGGCTCCTTAGGGTGAGGAGTTCACCTTCCATGATCCCTCTGGCTGGCCCCAAATGGATACCAAGCGCAGTCTTAGGCTCTCCGAGGCGAGAGAAACTTTCCCAATGTTCTATTGGGTGGCGACTCCATGAAACCTCTGTGTTGCTCAACATAGATGCACTTGCGATTCATCGCAAGCTGCCAACGGACCCGCAAATGCCCCGATCGCCCACGTGCGGGCGGTCCGAAAGGGCGGCGCTCGGGATCCGGCGCGCGTCACAGTGGCGACTCCACTGGGGACGTTTATGGTTTGAGATTTCGATTCAAAAATACCTCTTTTAACATTTATGATTGAAATTTAATTCATAAATTCGCTTTCTCTCGAAATTGCATTCGCATATCATTAGAGCCTTAGAATACGCTAGTTTGGTCCCTCTTTTAGCCCCGGTGCGTTCCTGAAGCACCTCCTCATTTTCACTCAATTTGGGGAAGTGTTAAGGATAATCACCAGCCCAAGCCACGTACCTCAAATGGTATATCAAAATGGTGACCCGATCGGTCGCTATGCTCGTGATGAGCTAGACCCGTCGGCAGGGATCATGCTTGGGTAGCCTCAAAGAAACATCTCCCTCGTCCAAAGCTCATGTAATGGCTGTAGTTACTTTCCCTAGGTGATATGAACCTTAATCTCATGCTTGCTGTATGGATCCTCATGTATTGGATGAATCCAAATGTCTCACTTGGTAACCTAGCCAAAGGCTATCATGCCCCGGTGGGGCCATGTCGAAATTTATGGAACGTCCAAATACGTGACGATCATTATCCATCCGCTTGTACATTAGCATAGGAGTGTTATGCTGCCGATTTTCCGCCGCGCACCATACGCGTCCATCGGGTCCCTCATTGACCCTTGGGCTAATCCCACCTAGGAGAGAGACTGCACGACCACGTGTGTGGGAGAAATAAGGGTGGAAGGACCAACTTGCTTGCTTGTGCTCTGTAAGTGTTGCATATCACGATCATGCATTATACCTACATTTCATGCATCATTCTAACTTTTGTCCCTGCAGCCATCATAGATCTGCCCAGGTGGACTAGATCACCAACCGGGCGACTGATCCGAGTTCTTACTCCTGAGCTATCAGATAGAGAGGGCCTACCGGAGATCTTATCAGAAGTCAGTGGTACAGTATCTCAGATGGCAAACTCGCCTAGGGGGGAAGACGCCACCAGGGCCATGATAGCGAAAGAAGTGGGCCGCCATTTTGAAGAATTCGAGGGCAGGATGATGAATATGTTGACCGCCTTGGCACAGTAGAACGCTCAGCAGAATGCTCCACAGAATCCTCCTCCTCCTCCAATGAGACAGAATGAGCCTGAAGAAGAAAGGGTTGAGAGGCAGGAAGAGCCCGTTAGGCCGCCGCCGGTAGAGTTAAGATCAGTGGCTTAGGGAGAGTTGAGAAGAAGGCCAGTGTTGAGAATTGATGACGATAGAGATATCGAAGATGATAGGTTGAGCTTGGCATCTGAGAAGGGGAAGCCACCTCAAGCTGATGACTTTATTCTAAAGAAGATGGAGGAGAGGTTCGAGGCTATGGCTCGTATGATAGGCAGAGCTCATGGGATGAATCCGGAGGATAGGGAGTTGGACGGAGAGGACCTGATCCCTTATAATTTCAAAATGCCGGATGTGCCGAAGTTTGATGGTACTTCTGACCCCACCGCGCATGTGAAGCAATATTCTCTAGTCATGAAGGGGACCACATTGTCCAAGAAGCAGAAAGTGGAATACTTTTGTCTGAGTCTGACCTCTCATGCCATAGATTGGTATCATGGCCTTGACCGCCGCACTAAAGAAGATTGGGATCTGCTCACTGAGGAGTTTCTGAAGCAGTATGACTGTAATACCAGAATGGAGGTGACTCTGAAAGACCTTGAGCTACTTCAGCAGAAAACCGGGGAATCCTTCCATGAGTATCTTACCCGATGGTGGAACCGAGCAATGGAGATGCGCCGAAAGCCTGACACCCAGGATTAGATTCGTCTATTCATTAAGAACGCGAGCCCGTACTTGAAGGAGGGATTGAGGATGAAGGGGTTAAAGGACTGGGAGTCTCTCAAGGATATAGCCATCGAAGCGGAGGGAGAGTTTTTAACCCGGAAAGCTAACAATGACAATTTCGCCAAAAGGGCTAACCCCGGTCAAGGAACCAGCAGGCCGGCGGGTCCCAGTAACAGCACTAGAAGAATGGGTGAAATGTCTGCTACTGAGGTAACCACCCAGAGGAAGTTTTCGAACTTGGGAAGACCATTATCCTTGGTCCTGAGGAGGCTGATGAAAGAGGGAAAATTGCGCCCTCTGACTCCTAGACCAGCTTTGACACAAGGGAAACCAGGACATAAGGATAACGAATTTTGTGCATTCCACCAGCACTCGGGCCATATCACTGATAAATGCAAGGCGCTCCGGCACTCTATCCAAGACTTGATTGATAGCAAGCAGATCTCTGACCCTGAGAAGAGAGAAACTGAGAAGAAGCCCGGTTACAATGCCGTACCACCACCCGTGTTTATGATCCAATCCAGCCTGCCAGAGTGGTATGTGCTACAAGATCTGTATGGGAGTGAGAAGTCCGCTGCTGGTAATTCCGAGGATAGGAAGGAGAAAACAGTTGTGGCGACCCTTGATTGCTGGTCTAGCAGTGAAAGCGGTGGAGAAGCCGAGGATGAAGAAGGGTTGAACCTTGATTTGTGGGGCTCCGATGGAGACGAGGGGGAGGTAAGCGCTGTCACGAGAAGTGGAAGGGTGATCCCCGAGATTACAAAGCTACCTGAGCCGGTACAGCCATCAGCAGAGAAAGAGCCAGAGGAGGGGCAGATTGTTAGGCAATTGAAGAAGACCGCGGCTCAGATATCCATTTGGGATCTATTGAGGCAATCCCCCTCTCATAGACAGAAGGTAGTAGAAGCTTTGGTTGAGGCCACAGTCGCCACCACTATTTCCCCGTCAGAGCTTCTGGGTTTAATTAAGGGAGGATCCGAGGAGAGATTGGTCTTTTCTGACGCCGACCTACCTGTTGAAGGACGCAACCACAATCGACCCTTGTACATTAAAGCGCAGATTAACAGTAAGCACACTGCTTGCGTTATGGTGGACGACGGGTCTTCTATCAACGTGTGCCCTTTGATAGCTTTGCAAGCTTTTGGTTTAAGCGAGGATATGCTCAGCGGATCAGATCTGACTATCACAGCCTACGATAACTCGAGGAGGCAAGCCTCGGGAACCTTCAAGACTTTGGTCAAGACAGGACCTATCGAAGTGGAGGTTGAATTTGTAGTTCTGCCCATCCCTGCTAACTTCTCGGCTTTGCTTGGGAGACCCTAGTTTCATAAATTAGGAGGAGTGCCATCCACGCTGCATCAGATGATAAAGTTCCCACACGAAGGGGAGGTGGTGACTATCAAAGCGGCCAGGGAAAACCAGGTCTCAGCGCTGGAAATTGCCAATCAGCCATTCAGCGGCTTTCACGTGTCTATGATAAGGGAAGAGCGCGGATCCGTGGATAGCCCAGCTGTGGTTAATATGATGAAGAAGATGCACTATCTTCCCGGGGCTGGATTGGGCAGAAACTCCCAAGGGTTACAGACCGCGATCACCACTCGAGGGCAGAAAAACCGGAAAGGCCTGGGGTATAGAGGTGGCTTCGGCAAGAAGAGGGTGACAGACAAGATCCCCCACATTTCAGAGAGCTTTGTGCCAGCATCCTCTGTTTGTGCGTACACTGGTGAAGATGAGCCACAATGGGTAGATGGGAGGATTGTCCCTGGCTTTGAGATCTTTAATGATGTGTATGACTGGCATGTGGGGTTCGTCAAGAATGCCGAAGACTTTTGGGATGAGGAAGTCATGACTCAGGGTATCACTTGGGACAAGTGCGAGCTTGAGGAGGTCGTTACTGAAAAGATGGTAGCTGCCAGGCTGAAAGGGAAGGAGAAGGTAGCCGAGTTGGGGCTGAAAGTTGAAGACTTGAGGATTTCCCCTGACGTGCCTGAGGGGCCTCTGCTAAATCAAGAAGTTAGTGAACAAGCTGCAACAGCATCAACCTCGGGAGTGGCAGAAGAAGACTCTAGCCTAGATTGTCTTTTTATTCCAGAACTCTTTTATGATGTAAATGATAACTATAATATCATTAATAAGATAAACAATTTCACTTATTTGTGCGATGTTTCTAATGATTTCAACATGCATGAACATGATCATATTCCATCAATTTTTGACATTGACTCCACTGGCACAACGCCTTTTAATCTTGGAACCTCGAAAAATCCGAGAGAAATTCTAATAGCATCAAACATAACTCCTGAAGAGAGAAAAGATTTTGAGAGAATAATAAGGAAACATGAAAAAGTCTTTGCCTGGACCTACGAGGACATGCCGGGGATTGACCGAGACGTGGCGGAGCATGCCATCCCAACTTACCCAGATTGCAAGCCTGTGAAGCAGAAGTTGAGAAGGCTAAGATCAGAATGGGCTGACAAGGTTAAGGAGGAAATTCGACAGCAGGTTGAAGCTAAGTTCCTCGTGGAAGTCCAGTATCCTACATGGCTGGTAAATGTGGTCCCTGTAGCAAAGAAGAACGGAAAGGTCAGGGTGTGTCTGGATTACCGAGATCTTAACAAAGCCTGCCCTAAAGATGATTTTCCACTACCCCATATTGATGTATTGATAGACAGTGCCGCCAATTGCGCGATGTACAGCTTTGGGGATGGCTATGTGGGCTATAACCAGATCCTGAACAAGATAGCTGACCGGGTTAAAACTGCTTTTATTACAGAGTGGGGCACCTATGCCTATCGGGTCATGCCTTTCGGCCTGAAGAATGCAGGGGCCACATACCAGAGGATGGCAACCAAGATCTTAAGTGACCTGATTCACAAAGAAGTGGAGGTGTATGTCGATGACATGATGGTCAAATCAGCCACCCGAGAGGGACACTTTGAAGCTCTAGAGAAGTTCTTCACCAGGATCGATAAGTATAATTTGCGACTTAACCCCAAGAAGTGCATTTTCGGAGTGACTTCAGGAAAGCTGTTAGGACATGTCGTCAGCCAGAGGGGGATAGAAATCAACCCAGACAAGGTGAAAGCTATCAGAGAGATGCCTGTGCCACAAAAAGAAAAGGATGTAAGGAGTTTCCTGGGCAAGCTGCAGTATGTTAGCCGGTTTATTGCCAAGCTCACTTCGATATGCGAACCTGTTTTCAAGCTGCTTAGAAAGAATCAGCCCGTAGTCTGGAACGAAGACTGCCAAAGAGCCTTTGATAATATCAGGGAATATCTGTTAAATCCGCCAGTGCTAAGGCCTCCGCAACCTGTCAAACCGCTTATTTTGTACCTGGCAGTAGAAGACGGTTCAGTGGGCGCCATGATGGCTCAAGAGGATGAATTTGGGGTGGAGTTTGCGATTTACTACCTCAGTAAGAAGTTCTTGCCTTATGAAATAAAATATGCTAAAGTGGAGAAGATCTGCCTCGCAGTGATTTGGGCATCAAAGAAGCTGAGACATTACTTCCACTCATACAAAGTTCAGGCAGTAGCCAAGCAAAATCCATTAAGATATTTGCAGGAGGCACCGTCTTTGCTTGGAAAGATGGGGAGGTGGCTGCTCTTGCTACAAGAGTTCGATGTGCAATACATCACTCGCAAGACTATTAAGGGGCGAGCTGTAGCCGAATTTCTTGCTGAACATCCCATCCAAGGGGACACCCTCGAATTTACCTTTCCTGACGAGAGCATAGGCACGATTTCTGTTCAAGGATGGCAGTTGCACTTTGACGGGGCAGTGAATAACAGGGGAGCCGGAGTCGAAATCATCTTGACAACCCCAGATAATGAAAAACTTCCTCTTGCTAAGAAGCTGAGATACAGAGCAACCAACAATGAAGCTGAATACGAAGCGTGCACCTTCGGGTTAGAAGCTCTAGCTGTGTTGGGGGCAAGGAACGTAGAGGTATTTGGTGACTCGTCCTTGGTAATAAACTAGATCCGAGGTGAGTGGGCTGTAAAAGAAGAACGACTGGTCCCCTATGTTCAATATCTGAAAGGGATGTGTGGGCAGTTTGAGACTTGCACTTTCCACTTTGTGCCCAGAGATGAGAACCGTCTGGCTGATGCGTTGGCAACCTTAGTGTCAATGTGGGATAACCCTGAAGGAGTGGCCATGAAACCGGTGCTAATTTCGAGCTCTGATAAGCCTAGTTTTGAAACCGAGCCAGTGATGGAGATAGAGGCATCAGATGGGAAGCCATGGTACTTTGATATCATGAATTACTTGGAAAACGATAAATTTCCAGAAGAAGCCACTGACAAAGACCAGAGGATGATACGTAAGTTATCTACTCAGTTCATATCCTTAGAAGGGGTGTTGTACAAATGACGGTCAGATGGGATCCAGCTCAGGTGCTTGAATGAAAGAGAAGCGCGCAAGATAATGGAAGAAACCCATGCAGGGGTCTGTGGGGCCCACATGAATGGTTTGACCTTGGCCAAGAAGATCATGAGACAAGGCTTTTATTGGCTTACGATAGACACTGATTGCTCGAAGTATGTCAAACAATGTCAGTTGTGCCAACAGTACGCAGATCTGAGACACCTGCCGGTATCAGAACTACATAACCTGATATCGCCTTGGCCGTTTGCTGCTTGGGGGATAGATATCATTGGAGAGATTCGCCCTACGGCGTCCAATGGGCACAGATACATCATAGTCGCGATCGATTATTTCACCAAATGGGTCGAGGCGGAGTCCTTCAAGAAAATTGACGCAAGGGACATGGCCAGGTTCATAGAGAGGAATTTGATCTGCAGATATGGCCTCCCTCATCACATAGTGTCTGATAATGGGGTGCAATTCATGGGAGAAACCAGAAAACTTCTCGAGAAATATGGTGTTGAGCATCATAAATCCTCTCCTTACCGACCGCAAGCGAATGGAGTAGTAGAAGCCGCCAATAAGAATGTGAAGAAGATCTTGTCCAAGATGGTCCAAACCTACAAGGACTGGGCTGAGAAGTTACCCTTTGCTCTGTGGGGATACAGGACAACGGTAAGATCATCTACAGGCGCTACACCGTTTTCCCTGGTATACGGAATAGAAGCAGTATTGCCAGTAGAGATAGAACTTAAATCTCTAAGGGTGGTTATGGAGGCCCAAATCCCGGAAGCCGAATGGGCACAGCAGAGGTTGCAGCACTTGAACTTACTGGATGAGAGTAGGCTGAAAGCTTATTATCATAATCAGATATACCAGAAGAGATTAGCGAGGACTTTCGGAAAGAAAGTAAGGAAGCACCCGCTGAAAGAAGGGGACTTGGTGTTCAAACAGATGAGGCCAGGGATACCAGACATCAGGGGGAAATTCAGACCTACCTGGGAAGGGCCGTATATCCTTAAGAAGCTGTTGTCCAAAGGGGCTGCAATCTTATCAGATAGTGATGGGAATGAATTCAAAGAACCGATCAACGTCGACAGACTCAAAAGGTTCCACGGCTAAAGACAAAAATAAAAAGAAGAGAATAAAATGCCCCGCAAGTCGAAAATCGAAAAAAGGCGACAATGCTAAAATTGGGCGCCTCGACAGGGTGAAAACCGAAAAAAGGCATCCTGTGCAAAAATTAGAGGCATGAGAGAAAATGTCCGATCGTGAAAACCCGAGAGGGCCGATTCGTAACAGGAGTTGATGCTGTTAAAATTTGGTTTCATGTATTGATGGCGCGTAAGCAGCTGAGTAAACGCCAAAACTGATCATGTATGCTGAAATTATATGGAAATGTACACAAAACTCGTGAAAAAGGATGAATATTATTCTTTTCACTTTCGTCATTTTCTAGTTCTGCATTAAAAAGAAATGTAGCACCAAAAGAAATACACATATAGGCTAAGCTAAGTCCTGCTGCTGCTCTCGCCGATCAGATGCTTGAGCCCTCGGGTCCTGTTATCAGAGGCAGGGCTAAGGATCCACTTCTTGTACCCGCTAGTCGAAGATGCAGAATGGTTGCCAAACCTCGGGATGACGGTCTTCACGGGTAATCTACCCCACAGCTCATGATACCGGGAGGCAAAGGCGGCCGAGAGATCTCCTCCTCGGAAGGACAGGGGAACCCTCACTATATCCTGGGTCATCCCAAGTGTCGTGTACACCGGGAGGTGATGCAGAAGGTGGCCTGACGGAGGCCGCAGAGGGGAACGCAACCCGATGGCCCATCAGTGACCGCATGAGACAGCGGGAGCCAGGCGGATGTAAAACAGATATCGTCATCTGACAGCTCGTCAAATCTGGTAATGCCTTCACCAGCAGTGATACACCCATGCAGTCGTCGACGAGGCAAGAAGTGGCTCGGCGAGTACTGGGGGGTAACGCGAGGGGGTGGTTCAGACAACATCTTTTGTTTTTCCTGTAGCTAGATCTGAAAAAAAAAAAGCCACTGGGGTAAGTAGGGTTTACTTCAGGCAAAAAATAAGGCACAGGGTTGTGTGAAAATCCGAAAGGACGCACCTCCCGCTAAGAAAAGCTAGTGTGAAAATCCATAAGGGATGCACTACCTTTAAAATAATGACGTACCTGGAGTAATAAGGGGCTACCGGCGAAGGTTGTAGTGGACCCAGAGCTCACAGCGTCCAAACCCAGGATAGTTTCAGCCAGGACAAGTGGAAGGGGTGACAGTCCCAGATGAAAGTCGGTCAGGACTCCGAACAGACGAGAGTCACCTGTCAAACCTCCCGGAGCAACGGTAAGGAAGTTCACCATGCAGAATAAGAATGTGATGCTTACCCGATATGTGGGGATATCAGTGAACCGATCCAGAGCCTCGATCAGTGGCTCCAAAGCAAAGGAAGAGCTCAGAGGAATCAGCTGGTTGGCCTCCGAAGGGGGTATTCCCAGAGCCAGGGCTACGTCCCGGGTCTGGAGTAGGCCACAGGGGGGGACGCAAGGCAGAGCGCTAGGAGGGAACTGAGCTCCCAGAATGGAAGCTAACTCTTCAGGCAAAGGGCACAGTTCCTGATAGGTGAATTGGAAAACGTGGAACCGGGGGTTCCAGAAGTGGGTCGCTGCTAGGAGAAGGTTCTGGTCGATTTTCACCCGGCACAGATATTTCAGCCCGAACAAAGAGGGAAGGGCGCCTTCTCCCCAAGTGTGTTTGTCATCTAAAATACTGTGCATCCTTCGGGCAAGAGGAGAGGACATTTTGAGAAAAATGAAGGACTCAAAATGTGGGAAAATGAAGAGATAAAAATTTTGCAAGATTTTATAGGCAAGCGTCACCAACGGCTTGCCCGTCTCTCCACAGGGACGGCCTACCTGCCTTTACACAGGGGCGGCCTGCTCGCCTCCCCACAGAGACGGCCTGACTGTCGGTGTAGGTCCACCTGGCAGATGCATACGTCAGCATTGCATTCATCACACGCATTAACTCGCATTTATTGCATGACAGACGGCCAGCCCGTCGGTCGGTTGTACAGACGCCCTGCCCGTCGGTTAAGAATTTCTATATAAGGGCGAGTGACAGACGGTTTAAACGTTGCTGTCCCTTTCTTCTTCCTCTCTCAAACGGTTTCTTAGCGTTTTTTAGCGGTTTTTAAAGCTTTTCTCCTTATTTTTTCGCGATTTCTTCATATTTTCGCATTTTCTACCCACCGGGCACTTTGATATTCATATTTTCTCCAGTTTCTATGCTTCCCGCGACTACAAGTAAGTAAATAACTACTTTTTTTGAATTTTATTCAATTTATCTCTTCATCTCTTTTCCTTTTGGCTTTAGGATGCCTTAGATGCCTTAGGAATTTAGGGAGAATGCTGCCCAATTTTCTGTATTATTATTTTTGTAATTAAATCTGAACTTTTTGCATGATCACATAGAAGTAGAATTTTTTCATAATCTCGGTGCTTTAGAATTGCATCCTTTTAGCGCACCATTTTGGGCATGATTTGCTTTTACGGCCTGAGGCCATTATTTTTGTATCGTTGGGGGCACACTCTTGCCGGGGTGCGTCCCATCTATATGTGTACACTATTGTTGAGGCCTGAGGCCTATGTTTTTATTCTTTTGTGCAGGAGGTTGGGCATATCCCTGCCGGGATGCCGCCCAAATTTTTATTATTTATTCTAGAATTGAATATATTTTTTTTTCATGTATAATGCATGCCTCGGGTCCTAGAAGGCCCATTTCTTTTACTCGTTTCAAATTATTTGTATGATAATTGCATATTGTTTTTGCCTCGATACATGCAAAGCACGTGGGCAACCTTTACCCTTTAAATTTATTATCTTTCTTTCTATCTTATTCTTGGGTCGCCATTGCCCCGGTGAGGCCTAAATCGGCCTTCACCTTGAAAATAGATTTAAGAATATTTGTTTTACGATTTCCGATATTTAATCTCTTCCCTTTTTGCAGGATGCCTCCCAGACGTAGAGCACCACAGGCCCAGCCCGAGCTTGTAGCTTCGGCTTGGATGGATGATGAGTCCGCTCAGAGGTATAGAGCGTTGGCTCAGGTAGAGTTTCGGGCCAGCCGTTTTGTATCTCGCCCATTTCTAGAGGCCCTTGGGTTGGCCCCAGAGTTTGATTTACTTGCCGAGGGTGCTGGTTGGACAGAGTTCCTTGAGCCCGCCTTCCAGACATTTCCAGAGGCTACCCGCCAGGTCCTGGCCACTCTCCGCTACACTGGCTTTCAGAGTGCAGATACCGACCCGGGGGTGATTCAGTTTTGGTTCGATGGCGACCATGTCAGCATCACTAGGCAGAGGTTTGCTCAGGCCATGGGGGCTCCCTACAGAGGAGGGGGTCGAGATCCCGCGGCGAGCGGTGAGAGGCGCCCATTAGGCGGCCATTGCCATACCAGGAGTGCTGTACGATCACGATACAGCGAAGAGCACCGTACTGGTGTCTCAGGCACTCCGATATTTGCACAGAGTGCTTTCCAGCTCGTACCTCGGTCGAGCTGGTAATCCAGGGTAGCTTAACGCGGCCGAGATCTGGAGCCTCTGGGCTATGGTGGCAGGCCAGCGTCTCAACATTAGCCACGAGATCTTGGCCAACCTGACCAGAGTCAGCAGAGGGTTGACACCGGTGGTGATGGTAGGAGGAGTCATCACCCGATTATTGTTGAGATTGGGGTTTAACCCCGAGAGGTTGAGAGGACCCTTGCCAGAGGGGATCCATGTAGACGCCGCGGCGGCAGTTCAGATGGGGATGATCTCCCCGATTTCTGGCCAGGCAGAGGCCTACAGGGTGTTGACTATCCATGAGACCCGGCAGATGTTCAACCTTCCACCCTTGGGGGCAGATCCTGATCACCCAGAGCACCAGGAGGAGCAGCCTCCACAGCCAGAGCCTCAGCCAGAGCCCGAGCCGCAGCCCCAGCCTCAGCCTCCGCAGCCAGAGCCTCAGCCGGAGCACCAGCCTCCTCAACCTCCTCAGCCGCGGACGGTGCCTCCACCACAGCAGCAGGAGCCACCTAGGACCCCTTCAGATTTTGACTTTGAGATCACGATGGACGACCTCTTTGCTGCTTCACCGGCATCCAGAGCGCCGACTCCAGTCCCATCACCGAGCGCCAGGGTACAGAGGTCTATCCATGGGCCCTCCGAGAGATACCATCCGTACTCCCGAGGTGACCCCGGGGCATCCACCTCCTCGGCACCGCCACCAGAGCCAGCACCGCAGCAGCCTATGCAGCCTGACTTCTCTCAGCTCCTCACCTCTATGTTCACAGCCTTGGAGCGGCGATAGGATGAGAGAGACAGGGCTATCCACGAGAGGTTAGATCGCCAGCAGGCTACCATTTTGGAGCAGTCCCAGTCGGTGGAGCGCTTGGCTCGGGAGCAGGCCGGCTACATCGAGCACACGACTCGGGAGCAGACTAGGGCCATGGATGCCTTTAGGGATGAGCAGACTCGGGTCCTGGAGGCTTTCAGAGGAGAGCAGATGAGGCTGATTGAGCAGATTGCTCAGGGTCAGATGGAGTTGAGGCAGCAGCTCGCTCATGATGTGAGGACGTCACAGGACCAGGCGTCTCAGAGGGTCGATATGACCCTACAGATGATTGATGAGTAACTTGACTCTCTGAGATCCCGCGTCCAGGCGATGGAGGGGATTCTCCCCCCTCTTTCTCAGACTATGAGGGAGTTTAGGGAGCAGACGGAGCAGAGCCTGGAGCAGAGGAGAAAGGCCGCCAGCGAGCAGACCATTCAGTTGAGCCAAGCCTTCAAGAAGTTGCGAGAGAAGGTTTCTGAAACTTTAGGGTTTATGAGCACCTGCACCCAGCCCTTCTTGGACGGTTACGCTCAGATCCGGTTCAGGCAGGCCCATTATCATGAGGCAGGACCCTCCACAGCTCCGCCACCGCCTCCGGCCCGTCCACCTCCACCAGGGACCATGCATATATCGGACGACGAGGATCCCGATGAGCCCTCAGACTACACACCCCTCTGATCTTCAGGGAGTTATTTTTGTATCTTTTGTATATTTATATTTTGTATATGCACTGTACAAAAATGACATTTCTAGTGAAACTTTTGCCTCATTATTGCATCATTATTCGATTAATTGCTTAATCACATCACAGAAAGTGTATGTTCTCATATTTACTTATATGTCGATAAAAATGATGATATAACAAAACAAAGCAAACAACAAAAATGATAATCGATAACAGCTCAAGAAGAAAAAATGAATAAAGGGTGAACATGGCATAGCAAATAAAGCAAAATCATGCCATCAATAGACAGGACAAAAGATGACCACTCAAGCATGAGCTAACGAAATTTTTCATCGCACAGGTATAGAGAAATACCGATCTGAACACAGACATCAATTAAAAAGATCCCTTTTGGGACAAGGAACCCGGCGGGGTCTCCTCATCTCACATCTCATAGATCGAAGCTGCAGTTGAAGAAACACTGCCCTTCACCAAACCGAGGTTGTAGCCAAAGCACGCTGCATCTCACAGATCGAAGCTGCAGTTGAAGAAACACTGCCCTTCACCAGATCGAAGCTGCAGTTGAAGAAACACTGCCCTTCACCAGATCGAAGCTGTAGTTGAAGAAACACTGCCCTTCACCAGATCGAAGCTGCAGTTGAAGAAACACTGCCCTTCACCAGATCGAGATTGTAGCCAAAGCATGCTGCATCTCACAAATCGAAGCCGTGGTCAAAGCATACCGCCCTTCACCAGATCGAGATTGTAGCCAAAGCATGCTGCATCTCACAAATCGAAGCCGTGGTCAAAGCATACCGCACTTCACCAGACCGAGATTGTAGCCAAAGCATGCTGCATCTCACTGATCTAAGTCGTGGTCAGAGCGTACCGCACTTCAGACCGGGACTGTAGCCAAAGGCTGCTGCATCTCACCAGATCGAGGTCGTGACCAAAGCCTGCTGCACCTCACCAAATACCCGCGGGTCGAGATAAGACCGAGGAGAGTATTTTCGCATCGCCGAGCGGATCGAGACAAAGTCCACCCGGCAAAAGGCACGGAGGGTGAAAAGCCGTCGCAGGTACGCTTCCTTTCTGACCTTTCTCTGAGTTTTGGCTTATCTAGGCGCTTGTGCACTAGTTTCCCCAAAACTGGGGGCAACTGTAAGCACCGTGTCCCGGAGCGGTCCGGATCAGAGGTTACCCTATGATGAAATTAGTGTCCAAGCCTGTATGGTAGGTTGGATTTAGAGGTTTTAGCCCCGCGTTCCATGAGAAGTGAGGTTTTTATCATTCCTGGGCCGTAGGAGAGAAAAACAGAGGTTTTTTCGAGTCGGAGGGCTTTTTGTCCTCCACAGACGGCCAGCTCGTCTGTCGAGCCGGCCCGTCGCTCCGAGTCACCGACGGCTCTGGGTATTTTCCGACGCCCGTCGGACAATCACCGCCCCTGTCAGATTGCCGCTGGGTTTCCCGGAGCACGCAACCCTTCCGACGCCCGTCGGTGGATGTGGCAGGGCCGTCGGACTAATCCTTGTGTCAGAAGGATTCTTCCGACGCCCGCCTCTATACACCGACACCCGTCGGTCATGTCTGGCTATAAAAGCTCCGGATTTTCATTTGAAAAGGGTTGGAAAAATTTTCAAAGGAGGAAACTCTGCCCAATTTCAAGCACATTTTCTCTCTCTTCCAACAAAACACATTTACAAAGAAATCTATTTAATCAAGGATCAAATCAACCAAAGGGAACTAAAAGCTAATTAGTTTTCTTTAGATTTTGACACCAAAATCGATTTCCTGAAGGATTGAAGGTGAAATATCACATTTTCTCTCTTTAATCTTTCATCCTTGCTTCTCGTGGAACGCGCGGGGCTCTAACCGACACCAAAATCTTACCCAAAGCGACTATCTGAGGGTAAATATTCCGGATTCTTTCTCCATTTTATCTTTATATTTATTTCTCATTTTGTGAAATTAATAAATATCTGTCATTATTTTCTTTTATCTTGACTCTCTCATCTTCTTTTGGGATAAAACTTTTTTTTTTACTTCAAAAGGGTTTCTCTCTTTCTCTCCATTCTGTTTTTTTCGGAGACAGAGGTGACCGACGGGTCATCTTTATCACCGACGCCCGTCGGTCACCCACCTACAGACGCCCCTCCTTGAGTGACAAACGGGCATATCGGATACCCGAACCGACGCCCGTCGGTCAACCAAGAAAGGCCGTCAGTGGGTTCTGTCTCCATCTTTTTAAGTCATTTTTCATATCTATCCGGTCTCTCTGATTTCTTATATGTTAATGTTATGTATATTAACCTCTCTTAACTTTCTGTGAGTGTATATCGGTCCTCCTGGATTATCCCGAGCTTGAGCGGCTATCTACCATGTTTGGAGGATCTCGTTCGGTTTAGTTTCCTAATCCTCTTGTTTTATTCCTTTTATTGATTATCTTATGCATATAGATGTACTCTTTTCATACCCCGTTAATGTATAAAAGTGACTTAATGTTTTATACACAAATAAATTGAGGTTTATACAAATGCAAAAAGGGTCCAAGGCCCCATTTTTATCCAATAAAGATCATCACAAATAAAATATCCCATTTTGATAATGATGCATGCGAGGACCAAAGTCCTCAAAATAAGCAATATCCCGATTTATGTATGCTTCGCACATTTACAGAAGGGAGTTGTATTCTGCTCCTTGTATTATTGTAATTTATCGCTTTTATTATCTATTTGCTCATTTACTGCTTTCCGAATGTGAATAAATGCGCCTTTGATCAACTGCATAGTGTGGAGAGAGAGCGAATTAATGACATTAAAATTTGATCATAAACTAATTGAGGTAGAAATAGATGAGAAATCCCGGACCCAGCTCTGGTCTTTGGGCTCGAGAGGTTAGAGGTTATCCTTCAAGATACTTCTTGAGTCACGAGGCTTTAGCGCTAATCCTAGGCTCCTTAGGGTGAGGAGTTCACCTTCCATGATCCCTCTGGCTGGCCCCAAATGGATACCAAGCGCAGTCTTAGGCTCTCCGAGGCGAGAGAAAGTTTCCCAATGTTCTATTGGGTGGCGACTCCATGAAACCTCTGTGTTGCTCAACATAGACGCACTTGCGATTCATCGCAAGCTGCCAACGGACCCTCAAATGCCCCGATCGCCCACGTGCGGGCGGTCCGAAAGGGTGGCGCTCGGGATCTGGCGCGCGTCACATATACCATAATATCTTAATTAGTCTTACTATTGTAAATTTACGATTTAGTCCCTAAACTTTATATTAATATACAATCTTACACTTAGTTGCCACTATTTAATTTCATTACTATACTTATTCATTATTTTATCATACACTCTATCATTTAACTCTTACCATAACATTTTAATCCAAATTACACTTTACTTCTTGCTTTACCTTAAATTCCAATTTTACCACTTCAATTTACTATAATTACAATTAGGCCACTAATTGATCTAAATTTCACTTTTAATTTATTAATATTATTATTTTCTATTAAATCATTAATCATATTAGCCAATTAATTCATCAATTCAATTACTTAATTAAACAATAAACCTTATTATATACTAATTACATTTTAATCCTTTCATTAAATTTATTATTTCATTAATTACATTTTTTTTCCTTGGTTTTCCAATCTTACCCTTGACTTTTCTATTAATTACATCTATGTCCCCACTTTTATCATAATACCATCGATATCCCTTCTTTTACACTAATTCCATTTATGTCCTCATTTTACACTTAATTACCAAAATGCCATTATGTATCTTAAATTACACTTTTAACCTCACTAATTTTTATTTTCCACTTTTACCATTTAATAAATCTCTTAATTACCAATTTACGCCTTTTTCACTTAAATTTCACTTTTAACCTTATTAATTTACCAAATTACATTTAGGTCCCTAATTTACCACTTTTACACTAAATTACCATTCTAACCTCTTATTTTGCCAAAATTACCAAATTACCCTCACAATTACACTTTTTACCTAACTTTACCACTTTTTACCTAATTAATGAAAATTTACCATTTTACCCCTAAACTTTCCATTTATTCTAATTTAGTCCCTTTTTTCACTCATCCTCACTTTTATTACTATTTTAATCAAATTTTATCACTTAATTACCATTATGCCCCTAGTATATACCCGGTAGAAAATCTACCGACCGGATACATGGGACGTGGACCCCACAGATCCATTACATTATAGAATGATCCTAATGGGACCATTCCTCACTGCACTGCACTACACTAATCACTGTAAACACTGAACACTGCACTGAGATAGACCATCATTTGCCTATCAATAGCGAGTTGCCATGACTCGTACCACGGTGTGTAATCCCTATGGCTAGCCAATTATATCCTGGACTAGATTTACTATCAGACTATTACTAAGGGCAAAAAATATCAGATTTTCACTTATATCACTTAATATATCAACATATACCATTTGGTCATCAAATACACTTCACTTTAAAATTTTTCATATCACTTATAATTCACTTTCATCTCTCTTATTTAATCATTTTAACACTTGTTATTTCATAATACCCACTTAACATAACATATTCATTAATTTCACTTAGATTACATAATATGTAGACAACCATCATTCGGCCATGATATCACTTTCACTTATAAATTTGTATACACACTAAATTATCATCAATTAATCATTTTATGCCATTAACCATCAAATTACACCTTAGAAATCATATGAGTTCAATTCGGCCAACACACTAACTTCTCACTATGTTCACTTTAATTTCATTTAATCACTAAATTATACCATTTTCATATTATACTCATCATAATTACTAATTATATACCTTATTTCACAATATATCTCATTATTTCCTTTAATAATCCATTCGACCAAACCTATATAAATTTGTTATACTTGTTATTCATTCCTTTAATCATTCCATCATACACTACACACATTATACACATTATAAACACCATTTACATGCCATAAAAGCCATATATACATTATGTTTTCTTTAGATTTCCATTTGGCCTATATGTGGGTTTTCATACTATATTGTTTTAATTTATTCTAAGCATATTTCTACACTTATTTAAGTCCACTAAACATTATTATCAAGTTAAATTAAATTAAACATGCCTAAATCTCATGTTCACACTTAGACATAACCTAAGACACATACATAATCAATGGAAAAGGAATAATATTATATCCACTCACCTTAGATTCTTGCTCTCCACTCCTTAGGCTTCCTGTCCTTAGCCTTACTTCTTTGAAACATCTTTTTTCCTTAGAATTTCCTAAAGTGGCCGAATTTAAACAACACCATAACATCAAATTCATGCATCCTTTTTACAAAATAACTTCATAAATACACTATACACACTTGAAAACCGCCACATGAACCTCTAAATCAAATTATAGAACCCTAAATCACTTACCTCATTTTTGAGACATAACCTTTGTCCCTTGATTTTTCCCCTTTTTAGCCCACCAAATGGACTCAAATCACCATCACCATGTTTTAGAGGAGTTGAACTTTGCTTGGGAGGATTAGATTTGGGGAGAGATGAGAAGAAAATGGAAGAAAAATGGAGTAGAAATCAAAGAAAAGCATTTGGCCAAAGAGGAAGAGAAGAAGGGCAGTTAGAGCTGGAGAAATATGAATAATTCTGGCCTCCTCACTTCCTTATATAGGATTAAATTGAACAAAACCGGTCCAACCGAAGCGGTCCTACCGATTTGAACTAAAAATTTGGTTTTTCGGTAATTTCTCACTGTTTCAAGTCATTTATGAGTTTCTCAACTTATTTTCACTCCCAACCAATTCCATTGTTCTTAAAACATCAAATATAGCCTGTAACACCCCAACTCATACGCAGGCGAACCCATCCGCAAGGGAGTAGGAAGCCGTACGAGTAGGTGTGTTACCGAACAGAAACGATACAAAGCGTATATAATTATGAAAGAATTAAAAACTTTTAAGGAGCAAAAATCTGAACATACATATTCATAAACGCGCATATTTTAAACGAAAACATACACATCTACAATTTTACAATCATACAATAGGAGTCTGAAATATTACATCGTTCTCTTTACATATTATTACTTATACATATAACACAGATATACAAACATTCTAAATTACAAAAGCTGAATAAGATACAAAACTTCTAGCTTCTATGTGGCCGACTCTGCAGATGCGCGACTCGAACAAAAGAAAACCTGCCACCTGCACGGGGAAAAGAGCCCGTGCTAAGCGATAACGCTTAGTGGGGAAAACAAACATAATAATATGGACGGCCATTCACAATGGTCGTCTAGGCAAAATACATTCAAATGGCAATTGCGGATATTCAAAACACATATCTAAACAGACTTGCATAATAAAGGCATTCATTCGGAAACTCACACACATAATCATATACATATATCAGGAATGGGCCAAAACAGTCATAACCCAAAACACGACACCAGTGTTATCATGCTGAGCCACATACCCAAGAAAACATCCAAAACACCACACTTCTGCTGCACAACTCTAATACATAGCATATCATGCTGTAAACACTCCCATAACGGAGACTGAAGGCATAATCACATCACTTCACATTTATGTCAAAACCATGCGGAAAGTACGATTACATCTTATATACTTACCCTCACAACCGATCTGATTCACATGCTTGTACACAATAAAACCATGCTTAACTCATATACATAAATACATCGATCAAATCATTTCAAAGCATTCAGAAACTAATAACAAATCACATACCAAGTACGGATAGTCATGTTAACTGAAAAGTCATGTTTACTAAATACAGATTTACCTTCTGAAGCCCGTAGTCATATTCATATACACATAAACTGATTCTTGCTTATTCAGATATCACATTCTGATGGCTATTTCAAAACAGAATAAAACAAACCATCAAAGTACCTGCTGACTCATAATAGTGGATAACGAGTGAACTGATTAGTACCTTACGGGTACAAGTCGGCCAGAGAGTACCTTACGGGTACTAATCGAAAATCATTTTATTTTGTCACAAAAGCATTTTACTGTTGAGGGATCTTAACCCGATCCAACCACATTAAAAAGATCACGAGGATCCGTACTGATAGGGGTTCGCAAGGAACCAGTCGTGGGACCTGATCAGGGTCCAAATCGTTCAAAGGGCGCTGCAGCTACAAAGACTCTATTAGGCATGCCTAACTATCCACTAGACTGACTCTCGCAGGTCATGCATCATACCAATCATACTTCAAATCACTTAATTTATATCATTGTACATGATCAGCAATAGGTGAGACATATGAATAAGTTCATAAAGTCAATCATGTATTATACAATTTACACTTAGGCATAATAATCTTAGAGAAAGATCATCAGTATAGATATGCATAATACATTCAATTATATTAACATACTTCATAAAATAGTCAAAGAATAAACCTAAAGGCATCACAAGTTCGAAATTCAAACATTGGAATCATCAAAGAAAATTCATTCAACACAACATATCTGTCGCGCTCGCGATCCCTGTCGCGCTCGCGACAGAGACTATCGTCTCTTCGCTGCGCGCGCGCGACGGACTTCACGATCGTGGGAAGGAGAGAAGGGCACGGCTCTGTCGCGCTCGCGATATTGTCGCGGTCGCGACAGAGGGCAAGTATTGCTATCGCGGGGTCGCGACAAGTCGCGTGCTCGCGATAGCACAGGCCAACAATGTGCTCTGTCGCGATCGCGACGGTTGTCGCGCTCGCGACAGAGAGCAGACAAGCTATTGCTATCGCGGGCTCGCGACAGCGTCACATCATTAACAACATAAATCCAATATTCATATCAATAATTTCGATAAAACATGCCACAAATAATATCCATTTATATAATCTATAATGTCAATACTATTTACCATTCATCATTCATACATATGGTACATTGCTTAGGTTACTCATGAGACCATCACATAATAGCACTCATCAATAAACAACCTTCATGGAGTTATATCTATTATTGATTACTAGTTAAATCATCAATCTTAAGCATACTCCTAAATTTTTCCCGACGATAATTACTTATATAGCCATTTCATTACCCTAAACATGCATAATAACTGATGGGAAAGGCACGGAATTGATCCGGGGCAATCCTAGACTCAAAAATAGAAAAGAAAAGGCTCAAAACATGTTTTTCTGTCGCGAGGTCGCGACCCTTGTCGCGCTCGCGACAGAGGCTCGCCTCAGCTACCAAAACGGACTGCTTTCTACTATAAATTAGTATCGCGAAAACCGACCTCTAAACCTCGTTTTTAGGAAAAGTGGTCTTCTTAACAAATGTTCTCCTACGTCTTAGCTTTCAAATGAAACACGTTTCACATAAATTGGATATCTACAACTCCAGATATGCACTCCACAACCCATACTGGTCAAACAACCCGACACAACAGGGACGCTACATTTGTAATCAATTTTTCAATGTCTTAGAGCGAGAATTTGTCCAAGGCTATTTCTGAGACATTTAAAGTAATGGCATTCATGGTTCTAATGGTTCAAGAAGCGAATGATTTGGAGTTCTAAAACTCCCAATACAGCCTAATTACCAAAGAAAGGTCAAGCGCATTCTAACCCAGTTTCACCCAAAAACCTACTCACATGCACAGTTGAGCAATTAAACCAACACTCACTACCATCATCATCTATCAACAACCACACAATCAAGAAACTTATAACATACATGAATATATATATATATATATATATTCATATATATAAAAATAAAGTTTCCCAAACCTCAAATGAAGCTTCAATCTTCTGTTTTAAACCTCCACCTTCTCTTTGCCTTTAATCTTCCTCTTGGTATCCAAAGCTTACACAAATCAAAAACCCAAGAATTACTCTTAACCCAAAAACCCTAATTCAAACAAAATCAAAAGAAATAAAAAGAGAGAAAGGAGAACCCAACCATAGGAACCCTGAAACTCCAACTTACCTTAACAATCTTGCTTCCAATCTCCACTAAATCACTTCTAATTTATTCTAAACCAAGAGATTAAGCAAAGAAAGGGAAGACAAGAAAAGGAAATGGAAAAATCGGGAAGATGAAAGGAAACAAACATGGACTCCTCTTTTTCTTTCACTTTGTTTTTCTTTTTCACACTTAATGCACACCTACCACAAGCCATGTGTCCTAATCTTATTGGTTCCTTAATCCATCTTTTGACTTGTTCCACCTTGCACCATACTCCATACACACACAAACAATTCTTGAATAAATATCTTCAATACACCAAACACCACTCACACCATATCATTTCTTAGCCCACTCACATCCTACTTCCATATACTTCAAGCATACTCTAACAATTCCTTATAAACCACTTGTCATCATCCTACAAACCCAAGTGTCACAATCTTATTCAATCACTTCCTACATACCATACACATGTTCCACTAGATGATTTCTCACTTAACATCTTATTAATTAATTATTTTCTTTGCACTTTAGTCCTAATTAACCAAACTTTCTCAAGCACAAATTACCGAAATACCCTTCACTTAACTGACTTAGCTTTCCGATTCCGACTAGGCCCGATTTGGGGTGTTACAAATCTACCCTCCTTAAAAGAATTTCGTCCTCGAAATTCACTTATATCCAATTTTCTGAATTTCAAAATCTTTATTACTAACATTCACACACTAACAGTATACTATTCAAGTCATTTTTACTAGTATCAGGACATATAGTAGAAATGCTTCTCACTAAATAAACATCTCCATAAATTTTTTTTTTCTTAGTTACAGATCGTTTGCATTCTATCTCTATCATGTCAATCTTTTCACTTAACTCCTTTCTCATAACACTTCACATCTTTTAGATACAGAATCGTTCACACATTCACTATACTCTTCCCTTGATCAAAATGACTATAACATTTCCTCCTAGATTACTGGTATCACTAGTCACAATTTGATTTTCACTTTTTAAACTATCACATAAATCTTACAGTACTTATTATTTAATCATCTTATACAGAAGTTGGCAATTCTATCCACTTACTTGCTTATACTTATCACTACTACTCTTTTTCCTAATAGAAAATAGTACATGTACACCCTGTCAGCTTTCTCTCAATCAAAACACATATACAAACGTTTTTCATGTATGATCAAAGGGATGATGATGCAATGAAAATGTGATGGCTCATGTATATAGAATGATGCTGAGGAAATGCAAGTAATGCTGTAATGATGCATTTAGTCCCATCCCCATGATATAATATGCTTTTATTCAAATCCTTTTCTGGAGATAGCTAACAGGTATATAGAGTACTACCAAAACCTTATGGAATCCAAATACCCTTCTACCTCAGATTACTAAACAATTTACTTGAACACCTCAAAACAAAACTTACCCGAAGGTTCTACAGGCTCTGTCACTACACTACGGTGCTCAATAAACCTTGTTGGCCCACGAGTGGTTCTAACCAAATCCTCCATATCTTTCCTAGCTTACCGAGCTAGATTTTCACTTGATTTCGAATAATCAGTAAGCTGATGTTCTCTACTGCCACATTGAAAACAAGCTCCAATGAGCTTCCGACAACAATCCCAATGTTGCTTCAGACAGTATTGACATATCGGAGCTTCTCAAATCCTTTTCCCTGCCGACCCTTCACTGCCCGAAACTTTTCTTTTCTGAGGTCTCTCCCAAACAAAATCCTGAGGAACGCGAGGGGTAGTTAATCTATCCAAAATCTGAATCAACCCTCGCACTAGAGCCCTATCGTCAGAAACAAAACCAGAATCCCTAGCCAGAGGATGCTCGGAAACACTCTGATCAACACTAACTGGATTCACACCATATCTGTCGTCTCGCCCACCTTCTCACTAGGGTCAGACTCCATCTAACCATTAAACACACACAGGAGTGAGGTCCCGAACTCTCTTGGTTTTGGCCTCATAGGGTTAGAATTTATTTCCCAATATTTTATTGGGTGGCGACTCTGTGATACCTACTTTATGATACCCAACAGACGCCCTCGTAAGTTCATTGCCAACAATGGTGTAACACCCTGACTTGACCCTGAAGTTTTGGTTAAATTTTTATCCGATTATATCAAGTTCAAGAGTGATTAAGTGTGTGAGAGTTCAGTCGCGAGCGCGACTAGCGTCATGAGCACGACAGAACCCTCCAGCGGATAGTCAGCTTAATTGGGATTTTGACATGTGGCATCGTAGGAGTGTGACATGTGGCAAGAAGAGAGTTTTGCCTAAAAGTGAGGTTTAGACGTTGGTTTAGGCTGTACAAAATAGAGTAGTGAAGTGGTCCTGAGTTTTCGCTTCTGTTTTGCTATTTTTGGTATTTCACGGTCACAACCAAGTGGTTGCCACCGTGACCAATGCCAAGACAAGGCAGAATTGAATAGTTTTGGACCTCATGGTCACAACCAAGTGGTTGCCACCGTGACCATCCCTTGCTTTGCATATTTTGAGTGTTTTTCTTCCCGAAATGCACCCGAACTTCATTGTAAGTTCCTATAGCTTGTCCAACTCATTTCTAACCATATGAAATGAGTATGTGAGTGGTTATCAATGTCATTTATATGTAAATGATACTATGGCATAAGAGTTTAATAATGGAATTTGACGTGTTCATGCTTTCTAATTGTTGAACATGACTTGCCATGTGATATTAATTATATACGCTTGAATCATGATATAATGCTTGAGTTATTGTAATGCATTTGTTATATAGAGTCTTTATGTTAAGCCTGAATGGTCATAGAAGTGGATAGATAAGCATGCTTATAAAGGGTTAGAGGCGGTTGCTACAGTGACCTTAGTTGTGTCCACTTGTTGAATACCTAGAGTATTCAACGTTATTGAGTTAGTTCTCTACAGTTTATACAGTATCTACAGTACCCGTATCCACCATATTGAGAATTTAGGCTAATGTATATTTTGTAGTGCACAAGAAATGAACTAGAGAATTGTATATGTATATGAATATAGCATGACATGTACCGACATCGTGTGCCATATTTGGATTATTGTACATGAATGGGTTGAAGCATGATGGTATTTGCTTACAAGGATGCGTATATAATTATTTGTATATGACATGACTATTGATATGCCTTGTTATATTTGTGACTTTGTTCGAAGTTTTTTGCTTCTGTTTATCCCTACTAAGCATTATCGCTTAGCATGAGTGTTTTTCCCGTGTAGGTTTTTAGGATGTGAATAGAGAGTATGCATCTGCAGGTCATGACCACTAGGTGCTTGTTGAAGATCTTTTTGCATATGTTAGAGTTTCTGATGTTTTGAGTAACATCATTATGTAAATAGAAAGTATAGTAATGAAGTGGAAATGTTAACTGTATTGTACATGTACCGTAGATGAATACATATTAAGTATAAGCTTTTGTAATATGTACAGTTTTTATATATATAAGAACAGTATGTTTGGCCCTAAAGATGTTCTCATATTTATTTATTGTTATCGCTTCCGCCTTTGTGTATACTTGTGTACGAGTATGCGTGTGCTTGGCTTGTGGCACCCCGATATTCCTTCCCGGGGGTATTGGGGCGTTACAAATGGAATGGGGGTGAATCCCTATCTATTGCAAAGTGATCAGGTTTCATGAGTTTTAATGAACCTCCATCCAGTCTTTGGTCCTAAAAGCGGACTCTCGAGAGCGACCCGGATGCCGACCGGGGTTCGCGTGCATCACAGTGGCGACTCCACTGGGGATCATAATGAGATTTTGCTCTGAAAGTACTTTTGGTTAATCTAATGTAAATGGATGTAGGATCAAGAAATTTTATCTCTTTTCAAAAAATTGCATTGCATTTTACTAGAGCCTTAGAATTATGCTAGGTTGGTCCCTCTTTTAACTCCGGTGCATTCCCAAAGCATGACTCTACATTCGCTCAATGTAGGAAAGTGTTAAGGATAATCACCAGTCTAATCCTCGTACCATTACGGTATATTAAATGATGACCCGATCGGTTGCTATTCTCATGACGAGCTAGACCCATTAGCAGGGATCATACTTGGGTAACCGTAAAATATCATCACCTTTGACCAAAACTCATGTAATGGAAATAGATACTTCCCCCAGGGGGCATGCGCCATAATACGTTGCTTGTGAAGTGGGTTTTCGTGTATTGAACAAATCCAAATAAAAATAGATATTCGCTCATTAAAGGTTTTCATGCCCAAAGGGGAGCGTTTCGGTTTATTCGGATTGTTTAAGTACACGGTGGCCAAAAATTCATCTGCATGCGCTTTTTAGTAATGAGAGTTTGTGCTGTTGGTTTTTTACAGCACACTGTACGCGCCCATTGGGTTTCCCATTAACCCATGGGTCAACCCCACCTAGGAAAGAGACCGCACGACCTCTTATGTGGGAGAAATACGATTGGGAGGAGTTTTTTCTTGTATGTGTATTCGTGCTTGTGCATTTTTCATGAACAACAATAGTGAATAAAGCATATGCATTTTATCTCATGTATAATTATAGAACCTGTGCACTTTGTATGTAAAATTGCTTGTATCATAATTTGTGAATGTAAATATAACACGTATTTGTCATGCATATACATAATGATGCTTGTCGCAACACATACATATTAACATTCATCATGACCTCCATAATATTTGTCGTGCATCATAACCATTGCATCTAGCATGGAAAGTACATATGGACATACATAATAATAAGCCTAAAAAATAAATAAAATAAAAAAAAAATCAAATCAATTAATTATGTACATATGTCTTAGTGTGCTCATATTTCATATGTCCATAAGCATTGTGTGCTAGAGCATGTACATACCGTTGCGTGTCATTACATACACATATTAGCATACATCAGTAGGCCGGGCATTATACACATCATGCACGGCAGACACCTTGCATCTTTCACATTATAGACCATATCATGCACATGCAACGAGTTATGCCATGCACATATGAATCCTGCATCATGTATGTTAGTCATTGTATATACCAGTGCATGTCTTGTATATGCATGCCATTTAAATACACATACTTTGTAAACGTCATTCATTTCTTGCAACCACTTTCATCCCATGTCTTGTGTCGCACTCGTATGTTGCTCACTGTACACAGTCATTTTTATACTGAATCCCATATCATGTGCATTATTTGTATATATTTTGCACTTTTATCTATGCGAGTTTTGCCATTCCTTACGACTCATTAGTACACATTATCATGCCAGATCATCTTCATCTTACATCACACACGTATCCCTATCATGTCTAAATCATGCCATATGCACATGCACCATGTATCATGAACATTCATTCTCATGTTGTGCCATATTTTGCACTTATACCTTCATTAAATGCTGCTTGCATGAACACTGCAAATCTATGCATGCACATCATTTGTCATGCAATGTTTACACACTCACTTATAATTTTTTGTAGGTGTTTTGCGTACACACGTTGTAGACAGCGGGTCCCGAGGCGGTCCAAGATCAGAATTACGCGATGATAAAAATGATACTTACTAGTAAAGGTGTAAAAAATGTTGCTCCCCTTGTCGAAAATTCCCTTTGTTCCTCCAAAAATTTCAGTGCGAAAATTTGTTTCTTTTGCTCTCTTTTATTCCTTTTTACTATTTGTATTTATTTCCTTTTTTATTTTATTTTATTTATTTATTTATTTATTTTTTGTTTCGCGTGCCACGCGTACGGGAAGTGCCCATCGCTGAGGCTGTGCGCTCGGCAGGGGCTGCGTACGCTGCCGCGCACGTTGCAGCAGCTGTGCGCGCACCCCACTGGGGCGGGGGTCACCGAGGGCCCGCGCTCCTCGTAGGGCGCACTTCGCCAGCGAGGCGTGCACACCCCACTGGGGCGCGCCTCGCTAAGGGGCCGTGTGCCCCCTAGGGCGCTCTTAGCCAATAAGGCGCACGCCCCATTAGGGCGCATCTCGCGCGTCTCGCCCCTCCGTACGCGGCCATTTTTTGGCCTTTCTCCGCACGTTTTTTGATCAGTCCTCAGCCTGTTTTACAGTCTGATTTTTTCCATTTCTTTCACTCTTTTGGTGTCTTTGAAAAAATAAAATTAAGAAATTAATTTTGTCTCTTTTCCGTTTTGGATAGACAGAAAATTAAAAGAATTTTTACCTTCATTTGAGAAAGGGAGCTGCCATTTTATTCAAAAGAGAGAACTTTATTTTTCTCTCAACCAAGGGGCAGCCGTAGTTATTTTAGAAAAATCTTAAAAATTCAAAGCTTTAATTTTCTTCTTCTTTTTTCCTTTTCGCTTAAAGAACATATAATTCCCGGATGATTTTGAGTTTGGAAAATTAATTTTCTTTGCTCAATCATCCTCCAAAAATATTTTCTCAAGTTACTTTTCTTGTGTTCATCACAACAAATTTCGACAAGGAGGACGGATCAAGGCATCCTATTTCCGATCTATAAATTCTGAGGGTAAACACTTGGAACCACTCTCGTTTGTTCATTTTTTGTGTATTATTTACCGTTAATGTCATTCCCATTACTTGATATTTTTAAGGATATTAGTATGGCCACTGTTAACGTTTTATTTAGTTATTTACTTGATTTTCTTTCTTGTGGGTTGTAGTTTAATTTTTGTGACTTTAATCTTCTTTATTAGTTGCTGGTGTCACCTTCTTCCTCCATTATTATTATTATTATTATTATTATTATTATTATTATTATTATTATTATTATTATTTATCTTCAATATTTATTATTATCATCATTATTATTGCTATTTTATTTATTATAACTTCATGCTTGTTTATTTTATTATTATTACTATTATTATCATGTTGTTTTATTTATCATCAGTATTATTATGCCATCACTGTTAATGTTATTTAATTTAGGTTTTGCCTCGTTGTTATTATTATTATTATTACTATTATTATTATTATACCATGATATTATTATTACTATTATTATTATCATTATTATTATTACCATGATATCATTATTACTATTATTATTATTATTATTATTATTATTACTATCATTATATTATTTATTTATTATTACCTCATGTTTATTTGTCTTATATTATTATTATTGTTATGATGATTATATCGTTGCCCTTTTCACCAATGTCTTTATTTTTGGCATGACTTATGTTAATTTATTTACATGTAAATATTTGTACATTAAATTAACATGTCGCTTATTTTATTTCGTCTTCACTTGATTAATTTTTGAAATTGTTACTAATATTTCTGATGTTATTTTTTGGCTTGAGATTTATTTTGAGTTGCATTACGTGGGTGTCCTCGTGACTTCTCAGATGGGTCACGACGAGTAGAGGGTCACGTCCGTTTGGTGGGATCTTTCCTTTCCCTCCTCTTTGTGTTGTGCTTGTTTGTGAATAATTATTTTATTTATGCACACGTGAGATAAAAAATCACAAAAACACTTTTACAATTAAATTGGAATTTTTACTAATAAAATCGGGACCAATGTCCCTCTTTTTAGCCAAGGAGTGTAAAATGACACAATAAAATAAACAGGTAAATTTTCTCCAAAAATGGGATCACTCATCCCGGTTTTTCAAACTGGCAATCAATTAACTCTTCGAACCCTCTTCAAATAAACGCGCGAGGGACCCAATGTTCCTAAACTCTCAAATAAGTGCGAAGGAACCAATGTTCCTAAACCAAACGAATGTCCCGATTTATGTATGTTTTTCTCATGTTTGATTTTGTTTGATTGTTTCAAATTTATATTCATTTCCTTTTGGGCCCTTGTAATTAATTTTGGGGCAATATCATTTAGTTTTCTCTTTGGGATTGTATTTCGTCCCAATCTACGTTTTTCAATCTCCTTTTATTTGGGGTTGTATTCCGCCCCTATTTCCTCTTGTAATTGTATGCTTAACGTGTTTACCGCTTTCTTTACCGCTTTACTTTATCGCTTTCCTTATCGCTTTCATTTATTGCTTTTGGATGCTTGCGGTGCGCTTTAATTTAAATGCATAAACCATGTGAGATAAGAGATAGAAGTTTAGGAAGTTAAAGACTCATTTATAATGACCAAAGCATAAATAAGAGTGAAGTTCCGAACACCAATCTCTGGTCTAGACCGATAAGAGGTTAGAGACCTTTCCCAATTTCTTGTAAATTAAGTGGCGACTCCAAAATACCTCAAAGGTGCCCAAAGGTGCCATGGGGCTAGATGTTCCTTTCCAATATTCTATTGGGAAGGAAGCATCCAAGATGTCTCATGGCGCCCATGATCAGAAAGACGGGAACCAATCCCTCGAATACTAAAAGCGGATTCAACGAGGGCCCTGGTTCGGCGCGCGTCACACACGTCCTTGCACATATTTCATGTACGCAATCCTACACAATATGTTTTTACACATGTTTCACACATATAGTTGCTTACATGCATTACTAATATGCATGACACTATTGCATGCATCTTTCCCTATACATGATTCTTAGCATATAGTTTGCACATATTTTACAAATAATTCTTTATATGCCTATATGATTCTTGTGTATATAAATTTTGATAGAGTAAAAATTCTTGTGTAAGTTGTACCCTAAAACACTGACATGCTTGCACCTTATTAAGGTACATATAATTCAAAGTCTGACTCTGCCTAAGTAGTTCTCAACTATGAATGGCTTTGAGCTCAGTTCTAAAAATCTGCGTTTCATTCCATTTTGAATTAAGCAAAGGGTAAATATGTTTGGTCTTTGATTGCTGGATCACATGGAAACATTTGTCTATACCATATAATTTCTAAGTTCAGCGCACATTTGGCCAATTTTGGAAACAAACTGAAAAAAACTAGTTGCAATTAGGGGATTGGATAAAAACTCACTAAGAGCACTAGAACCTTTTTGATTACCCGTCAAAGTGAGCCCTAGATAAGGCTGAATCTAGAAAATGATTTAGGCAACCATTTCTTTGTATAGCTCTCTAAATGACCATTTCCTACCCTTGTTTTATAATCGCTTGCTAGCCCGTTGAGCCTTTATTTTGGTATGCTAAATGCGTACTGATTTTATTGTTGCACATGTTAAAACTACCCTTCGCCTAAAATGATTTTGGCTTCCCCTTAGAAGAATGGCCGCTCTAATAGGGATGGATGTACAATACGACATTCCTTCGGGATATCAAAAATAGCCCTGATAAAGATGGGTTCACACTTCGGGGAAAAGAGTTTCAATCATTGATAATTCTTTGGGCTATCAAAAAAATTGTCCTGATGAGGATAGGTTTATACTTCAGGAAGGGGGTTTAATCATTATCCTTGTGTAATTAAAGACGTAAGCTTGCGAAAAAAAAGAAGAAGAGAAAAAAATAAAGAAAAAAGGTAAAAAAAAAGAAAAAGAAGAAAATGTAGAGCTCAAGATAATACCCCTTGATGAGTTTCAGTGGTCGTCTTTTTTTTAACTTAATTGTTATGCTGAGTTTGATGAGCAAAAGTACTACCAAGTCCAAATTCAAGAATTCTTGAACAGTATGGTCCTTTCATCCGTTGAGTGAACGTTGCGACCATTTTTCTCTAAAACTTGATCCTTTCTTGGTAACCATCTACCTAAGCCTAACATTACAACCGAAGTAAGACCTCTTGATTCTTGGTTCAGTCTTATCTAATTAGCAGAGATGACCTTCTAATAAGGTTTGGTACATAGGAAGAGGCATATGGTGTTTCTTGAGCTTCAAGCGAGAAGCCACAAGTGCATTTATGCATTCGAGTTGAGTCTCATCCCCAACGTTGCATCTAGAACTTGCTTTCAAATGGTGAAAAATTCTATTTTGGCCTTTTGCACACACACACAGAGATTGCATGGTATGCCTTGTATTTATATGTTGGTTTAGTAAACCTTGATGTCTACATATTTATCTTCTTGCCCTTCATTGGGAATGACTCCCGAATTCTTTTGAGATTGAATCAGTTGAGAATGTGGTTCATTCAGTGCGTTTAAGGGCAAATAGAAACTCGAGTTTGAGGTACCTAATCGGTTGCACTCATTTTACAATCTTGGGGTACTTCTTATTGCTACTCATGTACACCAAGCAATATTCTTTGTATATTTGCTTTCTGCAAATGTTTTTTACACATAACTGTAGCAAACATTCTTATAAATAGTGTTACATGTATAACTCTTGGTGTATGTATTTTGGCATAAGATCTTTAGCGAGCATCTTTCATAGATACTTTCACGCACATGGCTCTCTAAACCTCATTTTTTATAATCATTTATTTTCACACATTTTGTGGGCATATCCTTTGCGTGCATCTCACATGCACATATTTTGCATGCATTCTATACACACATATATATGATTCTTTCTGCATGTGTTTCGTATGCATAGTTGTCCATGCACACATCACACACACTCAATTCTTTACATAGCCTTTATGTACATAATGACTTTCCATCTATCTTGGCATATGATTCTTTACATCTATGCCGATGAATGACTCTTTACCCCCGTCATATGCATAAGCATTTGCATATATTTCGCATACATAAATCCCCCTTCATATATTTCTCATGCCTGATCCTTTACATATATTTTTCATTCGTGATCATTGGCAAATATTTTGTAGAATACGATTCTTTGCACACATTCCATAATCCTTTACATATATACAAGCCATGAGCGTGACTGTGGCATATGCATAATTCCTTGCATGCATTTCATCCTCATGCATTTCATCTTCGTAGTCTATGCATAGTTCACACAGTACACACTTCACATACACAACTCCTTACAGTTGTCTCAAGTCGCATTTTAAGCATCCCACAGGTATAATCTTTTGCATATGTTTAATATTTCGTATGAAAGATTCTATGCCTAAATTTCACACATGCATAACTTCGCATGTCATTTCATACATGCATAGCTTTTTATAAGCATTCCCTACATACATGGTGCCCGGTGCCTACTAGATGGTGTACATCAGTCTTAATCGTGACTTCACACGTCGACGTTTCTGAAACCCTCTCAAGAGGCAATTCAGCCAAAGAGAGGGGGCAAGTCAACCAAAGTCCTCTGAGGAGGACAATCTTCAAAGTCCTCTGAGGAGGCAAAACCTCTAAGTCCTCTGAGGAGGCAAACCTTCAAAGTCTTCTGAGGAGGCAAAACTTTCAAAGTCCTCTGAGGAGGCAAAACCTCTAAGTCCTCTGAGAAGGAAAAACCTCTAAGTCCTCTTAGGAGGCAAAATCTCTAAGTCCTCTGAGGAGGCAAAACTTTCAAAGTCCTCTGAGGAGGCAAACCTTCAAAGTCCTCTGAGGAGGCAAACCTCTAAGTCCTCTGAGGAGGCAAAATCTCTAAGTCCTCTGAGGAGGCAAAACTCTCAAAGTCCTCTGAGGAGGCAAAACTTTCAAAGTCCTCTGAGAAGGCAAAACCTCTAAGTCTGAGGAGGCAAAATCTCTAAGCCTTCTGAGGAGGCAAAACTTTCAAAGTCCTCTGAGGAGGCAAAACTTCTAAGTCCTTTGAGGAGGCAATGTAACACCCCTTACCCATACGTAGGCGATCCCATCCGATATGGAGTAAGACGCCGTAGGAGTAAAGGTGTCACCACATAGATACAGAATATGCATACATTCATACATAAACATACATACCAAAATACAGGGTAAATTAAAACTTTACAAAATCATTCATGGAAGCTGATCATGCATTAATATAATGAAAGCATTACATTACTGTTCTGATCAACTGAGAGAAACAACAGATAATTACATATCCCAAAATTACAATTACAAAAGCGGAAGCTAACACAAAATCATATGAGAGTTCTATACAAAAAGAATCATAGAACTACAAAAATAAGCCCTACACTACGACCCTGCTGTGTTGACTTTGGTGGCGACGACTCTCCCAGAAGCAACTCCTTCCGCACCTGCACGGGTAAACACACCGTGCTAAGCGATAAACGCTTAGTGGGGAAAACACACATAGCATAAAGACAACCATTCACAACGGTCGTCAAGGCAATTCACATGCGTAAGTACATATAGCCATTCACCAAAAGATTCATATCCATAATCGCATTATCTTTACAGATTGTACTTTTCATCTTTGCATCCAGAAGGATAAAACATGTATTTGCTCATATAACAATTCATACAAGTACTTTAAACATTGAAAACACCTGCTGACTCAAGGTAGTGGATAACGAGTGAACAGAAAGTACTTTACGAGTACCAATCGAATACGAAAAACCATTTTAACTTTTCATTTACAAACATTTCCAGAAGGACCTTAAACAAGATCCAAACACAATACAGAAGTTCGCGAGGAACGAAACGGGGACCTGATCGGGGTCCAAACAGAAATAACAGAAGCTGCAGCAAAGACTCTATTAGGCATGCCTAACTATCCACTGACTAGACTCTAGCAGGTCATACATAAACCGTTCAATCCATTTCGTGATTCCAAATTAATCATCATCAAATAAGCATAGTCATATCATAATTACACTTGCATATCATTTATAGGATATCATGCATAAATCTCATAACTGCTAAAGTAAACTGAAGTTCAAGGAACAGGCGAAGAAAGAAAACTCATTCAGCATACAAGGGACTGTCGCGCTCGCGACGTCTGTCGCGCTCGCGACAGAGACCAGAGTCTCTTCGCTGCGCGCGCGCGACAGATCTCGCGACCGCGGGGAGGACGGAAGAACCAGGCTCTGTCGCGCTCGCGACGGATGTCGCGATCGCGACAGAAGGCAAAGGGTGCTGTCGCGATCTCGCGACGGATCGCGTGGTCGCGATAACACCTGGCAACAATACTCTCTGTCGCGATCGCGACAGTTGTCGCGCTCGCGACAGAAGGTATACAACACTTCGGCTGTCGCGGGCTCGCGACAGCGAAGCTCCCACTACCGATCTCTGTCGCGACCTCGCGACAGTCGTCGCGATCGCGACAGAGTCGGGATTTTGAAAATCTGCAGAAATTCTGCAGATTTTCCTCTTCCAATTCTTCCTCCAACCACACAAATCTCAATCAAAGGTTACTTACCTCAAATCCAGCCATCCAAAGCATAAACAACCATGTCATAACATTTATTCACAATAAACTTCATCCAATCCATCAATTTGAACATTTAATTTCAATAATCATTCACAACCTCCATTTATGCATCAAATTACTTCAAATCCGAATTCATCATGATTAATTCATAATCTTGCAAGTTCCACATTCTAAAACAAAGACCCATAGCATAAATATCAAAATAAAGGACATCTAACAACCTAATTCCAAGAAAACATCAAGAACACACTCATGAACATTTTCACATAAAAAGGAAGAAATTCCCAAACCTCAAAATCCTTAGCTCCTAGTGTTTAGTTCCACTTGATCCAGCAACTTCCTTGCCTTTAGGATCCCGGGGAGGCTCAACTAGGAACCCAACCAAAAACAAGCAAACAAAACAAGAATCCAAACTTCAAACCCATTTCGAAAATAAGAAAAATAGAAGAAGATGGAGAACTTAAACAAAGGCAAAATGGATGCATAATACTTACCAAAGACTACTAAGAGATGATCAAATCCCCACTAGAACTCTTGAATCTCAACCAATGTCCAAGAGAAGAAGACAAGAAGAAGGAAAGAAGAGGGGCGGCGTGAGGAACGGGAAACACAAGTGAGGAAAAAAAATCTGATTTTCCCCTTTCCTTTCTTTCCCTTTTCTCTTCTTAACCTAGACACATGTCAAGATCCTAGTGGAGGGATTTGGTCACTCACACCCTAGCTAAGTGCATCACACACACACACAAAACTCTCCCAACTAACACATACTCTACAATTGTATGCACAACACACACAACCATAACCCACTAGTGCATATCCTACTATGGTGCACTCATGCACACACACAACTCTAACCCAATTAATTCACACCATGGCACCATGCATGCACCCACATGCAAGAAAAACTCTTATAACATGCAAAATTACCAAAATGCCCTTATAAACCAAAACTCATGCAATTGCATACACATACAAATATGGCTCATTCAACTAGGGGGCAAACGGGGTGTGACAACTCTCCCCTACTAACAAGAATTTCGTCCTCGAAATTCTCACCTGAATAGAACAATTGCGGATACTGCAATCTCATCGATTCCTCCGGTTCCCAAGTTGCTTCCTCAACCCCGTGGTGATTCCACAAAACCTTGACCAAAGGAATCTGCTTATTCCTCAGCTGACGTACTTCCCGCTCTAGGATAGCTCTAGGCTCCTCGTCATAGGAAAAATCTGATTGCACTTGAACTTCTTGAACCGACAACACATGGGAAGGATCCGATCTATACCGACGGAGCATAGAAACGTGAAACACATCGTGAAGCTTCGACAATTCCATCGGCAAAGCTAGTCTGTATGCCACTGGACCCACTCTTGCCAACACCTCATACGGACCAATAAAGCGAGGACTAAGCTTCCCTTTCTTTCCAAATCGAAGCACTTTTCTCCAAGGAGACACTTTAAGAAAAACCTTGTCCCCAACTTCAAACTGTACATCCTTTCTCTTCAGGTTAGCATAAGACTTCTGTCGATCCTTGGCCACTTTCAGATTCCGCTGCACAATTCTAATCTTTTCCTCGGTATCTCTAACCAGATCTGGCCCAATCATTGACCTCTCAGACAACTCTGTCCAGCAAACAGGAGTCCTACACTGACGTCCATACAGAGCCTCATAAGGTGACATACCAATACTCGACTGGAAACTGTTGTTGTAGGCAAATTCCATCAATGATACGTACTTGTCCCAGCTACCCGGAAAGTCCAAAACACAAGCCCTCATCATATCCTCTAAGATCTGAATCACACGCTCGGACTGACCATCTGTCTGCGGATGAAATGCTGTACTAAACTTCAACTTGGTACCCAAAGCTCGCTGCAACTCTTTCCAGAACTTAGACGTGAACCTTGGGTCCCTATCAGAAACTATGGACAGAGGTACCCCATGCAATCGCACTATCTCATCTACGTACATACTGGCCAATCTACTCATCGAATAATCCATCCTAACTGGTAAAAAGTGAGCAGACTTCGTGAGTCGATCGACAACAACCCAAACAGAATCATGCTTTCTCTGAGACAAAGGTAAACCGGAGACAAAATCCATGGCGATGTCATTCCACTTCCACTCGGGAATAGACAAAGGCGTGAGCAAACCAGAAGGAACCTGGTGCTCAGCCTTGACTTGCTGACAAGTCAGGCACTTGGATACAAAGTCCACTATGTCCCTCTTCATACCCGACCACCAAAAGAACTGCTTCAAATCCCGATACATCTTCACACTGCCAGGATGCATGATGAAAACTGAACTATGCGCCTCATCCAAAATCTGTCTTCTTAACTCTGCACTATCCGGCACACACAAACGGTTCCCAATCAGAAGAACCCCATCCTGAACCGAAAACTCTGACTGCTTACCTGAACCGACTTCTTGAACAATCCGCTGAAGTTTCTCATCAACCTTCTGAGCATCAACTATCTGCTGCCTCAAAGTAGGCTTGACCCTCAACTGAGCTATCAAAGCCCCATCTGGACCAAACCTCCATCTAAACCTTCTAAAAAACAAGGCAGAAACTGACTTTCTACTCAACGCATCCGCGACTACATTGGCCTTACCCGGATGGTAATCCACAATGCAATCGTAGTCCTTAAACAGCTCAAGCCAACGACGTTGCCTCATATTCAATTCCTTCTGAGTCAGAAAATACTTCAAACTTTTGTGGTCCGAAAAGATCCTACACTTCTCCCCGTAGAGATAATGACGCCAAATCTTCAAAGCGAAGACAACTGCAGCTAATTCAAGATCATGCGTCGGATAATTCCTCTCGTGCGGCTTCAACTGTCGAGAAGCATAAGCCACCACCTTACCTTCCTGCATCAGAACACATCCCAAACCAACACCTGAAGCATCACTATATATAACAAACTCCTTACCCGAGGTGGGTTGAGTTAATATAGGAGCTTCAACTAACAACTGTTTCAACCTCTCGAAACAAGCTTGACATTTATCCGACCACTCGAACTTAACTCCCTTCCTCAACAACCTGGTCATCGGAGCAGCAATCACTGAAAAACCCTTAACGAACCGACGGTAATAACCCGCCAGACCAAGGAAACTCCTCACTTCCTGGACATTCCTAGGCGCTTTCCAATCCACTATCGCCTCGATCTTAGCTGGATCCACTTGAATACCCTTCGCTGAAACTATATGACCCAAAAACGACACTTCCTTAAGCCAAAAGTCACTCTTACTCAACTTAGCAAACAACCGATGCTCTCTCAAAATCTGCAAAACTAACCGAAGATGCTCTTCATGCTCGGCTTCATCCTTGGAAAATACCAAAATATCATATATAAAAACTACTACAAACCGGTCTAAGTATGGCCTGAACACCCTATTCATCAAATCCATGAATGCCGCTGGAGCGTTAGTCAAACCAAACGGCATAACAAGGAACTCATAGTGGCCATACCGAGTCCGAAATGCAGTCTTAACCACATCCTCGTCCTTAACACGAAGCTGATAATACCCAGACCGAAGGTCAATCTTAGAAAACACACCGGCACCTCGCAGCTGATCAAACAAATCTTCAACCCTGGGCAACGGATACTTATTCTTCACTGTGACCTTATTAATCTGCCTGTAGTCTATACACATCCTCAAAGACCCATCCTTCTTCTTAACAAACAGGACCGGAGCTCCCCAAGGAGATATGCTGGGTCGAATGTATCCCTTATCCAACAGCTCTTGCAGTTGAGTTTTAAGTTCTCTCAACTCTACAGGAGCCATCCGATAAGGTGCCTTCGACACCGGTGTGGTACCCGGCATAATCTCTATGGCTAGCTCAACTTCCCTCTCCGGAGGCAAACCAGGCAAGTCACTCGGAAAAACATCACTGAACTCTCGAACAATAGGGATGTTCTCAATCCTAACTTGATCCCTCCTGGAATCCAAAACCACAGCCAGAAAAGCCTCACAACCTTTTCTCATAAACCTCTTAGCTTGAATAGCAGAAATCACATTGTGCACGGAACTCGCACCCAAACCTCTGACAAACACTGGAGCTCGATACCTATCTCGAAGCACGAAAGTCTTCCTATGACAATCGACCACGGCTCTATGCTTACTCAACCAGTCCATACCCAAAATCAAGTCATACTCTCTGAAGGGCAACTCTATCAAATCCACAGGAAACTCAACATTCTCTACCATCAACGGACAATTCCTATACACTCTACTCACACTGACACTATGCCCTAATGGATTGGTCACACATATCTCATAGTCTAACTGTTCTACCACATGCAACTTATCAATAAACTTATGTGTGCACAAATATGAGTGTGTGGAACCAGGATCTATTAGAGCATATAATTCAGTGTCATGGAGTAGGAACTTACCAGCAATCACATCAGGCGCATCCTGCTCATCTCTGGCTCTAACTGCATAAGCTCTAACGGCCATAGGAGGAGGACGCTCCACAGTCTCAGAACCAGCTACATCTCTGGGTCGACCGCCTCGACCTCTTCCTCTACCTCTACCTCTAGAGGCCTGCGGAGCATTCGATCCAACTCTGCTAGCTCCTCCCTGAGGACCCGAGTCTTCACTCATCTGAGGACAATAAGCCACCCGGTGTTCAGTGCTCCCACACCTGAAACACCCACCAGTAAGCCACCTACACTCACCCCAGTGAGCCTTACTGCAATTCGAACAAACGGGAGCAGCATCCGACCGACCACCCCTACCAGAACCAGACACTGCAGCTGAACCTAGCCTTCTCCCCCTTGAAGCCGAACCAGCCGCAGGATCATCTTGCGGGTTCCTAGACCTCTTACCCGAAGATGAGGAAACACCACCTCTAGCAGAACTCCGGCGCTGAGCTCTCTCTCTAATCAAAGTTTCCGCTTTCTCTGCCCTCAACGCAGCTTCAGCAATCTGATAATACTGTACCCCCGGCATACACATCAAAGAAACTAAAGCAATCTTCAAAGAATCATTCAACCCGGCCTCGAAGTGCTTGCATCTGAAATCATCCGTCATGACCCCACGCGGAGCATAACGGGACAACCGGTTAAACTCCTTCTCATAATCTGCCACAGACAAGGCCCTTTGCCTCAAACTCAGAAACTGCGCCCATCTTGCGTCCCTATACGCCTGAGTCACATACTTCTTAGAAAATTGCTCATCAAAGAAATCCCATGTCAAAGGGTCAGGCATCTGAGGCTGCCTACACACCAACTCCCACCATTCATAAGCTGAACCCTGAAGCAAGGCTATAGCACACTCGGCTTGCTGATCAGGAGGGCACCTGATTTCCCTCAAGGCTCTCTTAACTTTATCTAGCCACTTCTCGGCTAACTCAGATTCATCCAGTCCGGTCCCATAAAAATCCTCAACACCCGCTCTTCTCAGACTCACTATCGGAGCTTTCGGGGCAGTCACTCTATCCAAAACCCGAGCCATGTCTTGATGCAATCTAAGCATCGCCTCAAAAGGCATGGCAGCGGCCTCAGGTTGGACCCTAGCACGTTGAGCCGACACCAAAACAGAGACAGACGGATCTACCGCTGGAGGGTTCACACTTTCAGCGGACTCCTCGAACGCACCGTGAGCAGAATCAGAATTCATCTAACAAACAAGAGGACAACCACATCAGCCAACACAGCCCTAAACATAGACATATACACACATAGTATCATATAAGCAATCACCCAGAAACGCCTAAACCTAGCTCTGATACCACAACTTGTAACACCCCTTACCCATACGTAGGCAATCCCATCCGATATGGAGTAAGACGCCGTAGGAGTAAAGGTGTCACCACATAGATACAGAATATGCATACATTCATACATAAACATACATACCAAAATACAGGGTAAATTAAAACTTTACAAAATCATTCATGGAAGCTGATCATGCATTAATATAATGAAAGCATTACATTACTGTTCTGATCAACTGAGAGAAACAACAGATAATTACATATCCCAAAATTACAATTACAAAAGCGGAAGCTAACACAAAATCATATGAGAGTTCTATACAAAAAGAATCATAGAACTACAAAAATAAGCCCTACACTACGACCCTGCTGTGTTGACTTTGGTGGCGACGACTCTCCCAGAAGCAACTCCTTCCGCACCTGCACGGGTAAACACACCGTGCTAAGCGATAAACGCTTAGTGGGGAAAACACACATAGCATAAAGACAACCATTCACAACGGTCGTCAAGGCAATTCACATGCGTAAGTACATATAGCCATTCACCAAAAGATTCATATCCATAATCGCATTATCTTTACAGATTGTACTTTTCATCTTTGCATCCAGAAGGATAAAACATGTATTTGCTCATATAACAATTCATACAAGTACTTTAAACATTGAAAACACCTGCTGACTCAAGGTAGTGGATAACGAGTGAACAGAAAGTACTTTACGAGTACCAATCGAATACGAAAAACCATTTTAACTTTTCATTTACAAACATTTCCAGAAGGACCTTAAACAAGATCCAAACACAATACAGAAGTTCGCGAGGAACGAAACGGGGACCTGATCGGGGTCCAAACAGAAATAACATAAGCTGCAGCAAAGACTCTATTAGGCATGCCTAACTATCCACTGACTAGACTCTAGCAGGTCATACATAAACCGTTCAATCCATTTCGTGATTCCAAATTAATCATCATCAAATAAGCATAGTCATATCATAATTACACTTGCATATCATTTATAGGATATCATGCATAAATCTCATAACTGCTAAAGTAAACTGAAGTTCAAGGAACAGGCGAAGAAAGAAAACTCATTCAGCATACAAGGGACTGTCGCGCTCGCGACAGAGACCAGAGTCTCTTCGCTGTGCGCGCGCGACAGATCTCGCGACCGCGGGGAGGACGGAAGAACCAGGCTCTGTCGCGCTCGCGACGGATGTCGCGATCGCGATAGAAGGCAAAGGGTGCTGTCGCGATCTCGCGACGGATCGCGTGGTCGCGATAACACCTGGCAACAATACTCTCTGTCGCGATCGCGACAGTTGTCGCGCTCGCGACAGAAGGTATACAACACTTCGGCTGTCGCGGGCTCGCGACAGCGAAGCTCCCACTACCGATCTCTGTCGCGACCTCGCGACAGTCGTCGCGATCGCGATAGAGTCGGGATTTTGAAAATCTGCAGAAATTCTGCAGATTTTCCTCTTCCAATTCTTCCTCCAACCACACAAATCTCAATCAAAGGTTACTTACCTCAAATCCAGCCATCCAAAGCATAAACAACCATGTCATAACATTTATTCACAATAAACTTCATCCAATCCATCAATTTGAACATTTAATTTCAATAATCATTCACAACCTCCATTTATGCATCAAATTACTTCAAATCCGAATTCATCATGATTAATTCATAATCTTGCAAGTTCCACATTCTAAAACAAAGACCCATAGCATAAATATCAAAATAAAGGACATCTAACAACCTAATTCCAAGAAAACATCAAGAACACACTCATGAACATTTTCACATAAAAAGGAAGAAATTCCCAAACCTCAAAATCCTTAGCTCCTAGTGTTTAGTTCCACTTGATCCAGCAACTTCCTTGCCTTTAGGATCCCGGGGAGGCTCAACTAGGAACCCAACCAAAAACAAGCAAACAAAACAAGAATCCAAACTTCAAACCCATTTCGAAAATAAGAAAAATAGAAGAAGATGGAGAACTTAAACAAAGGCAAAATGGATGCATAATACTTACCAAAGACTACTAAGAGATGATCAAATCCCCACTAGAACTCTTGAATCTCAACCAATGTCCAAGAGAAGAAGACAAGAAGAAGGAAAGAAGAGGGGCGGCGTGAGGAACGGGAAACACAAGTGAGGAAAAAAAATCTGATTTTCCCCTTTCCTTTCTTTCCCTTTTCTCTTCTTAACTTAGACACATGTCAAGATCCTAGTGGAGGGATTTGGTCACTCACACCCTAGCTAAGTGCATCACACACACACACAAAACTCTCCCAACTAACACATACTCTACAATTGTATGCACAACACACACAACCATAACCCACTAGTGCATATCCTACTATGGTGCACTCATGCACACACACAACTCTAACCCAATTAATTCACACCATGGCACCATGCATGCACCCACATGCAAGAAAAACTCTTATAACATGCAAAATTACCAAAATGCCCTTATAAACCAAAACTCATGCAATTGCATACACATACAAATATGGCTCATTCAACTAGGGGGCAAACGGGGTGTGACAGGCAAAACCTCTAAATCCTCTGAGGAGGCAAGATCTCTAAGTCCTCTGAGGAGGCAAAATTCCAAAGTCCTCTGAGGAGGCAAATTCTCAAGCCCTCTGAGGCGGCAAACTTTCAAGCCCTCTGAGGAGGCAGATTCTCAAGTCCTCTGAGGAGGCAAATTCCCAAGTCCTCAGAGGAGGAAAACTTTCAGGTCCTCTAAGAAGGCAAACTTTCAGGTCCTATAAGGAGGCAAACTTTTGAGCCCTCTTAAGTGGCAAATTCCTAAGTTCTCTAAGGAGGCAAATTCTCAAGTCCTCTTAGAAGCATTCATCTAGGCAACCAACCCAAGAACTCTCAGGGGGTTGTCAATCAAAGACCTCTCAAGGGGCACCACTTCAGATCTCAGAATAGGTTAGACACCGCATAGGTTAAATGCCACAATGAGGGAGGTTAGAAACCACACCAACAGGTTAGATACCGACCCGGCTGAGGCTAGACACCGCACAGGTTAGATACCACAACGAGGGAGGTTAGACACCACACCAACAGGTTAGATACCGACCCGGCTAAGGCTAGACACCGCATAGTTTAGATGCCGCAATGAGGGAGGTTAGACACCACATTAACAGGTTAGATACCGACCCGGCTAAGGCTAGACACCGCACAGGTTAGATGTCGCAATGAGGGAGGTTAGACACCACACCAGCAGGTTAGATACCGACCCAGCTAAGGCTAGACACTGTATAGGTTAGATGCTGTAACGAGGGAGGTTAAACACCACACCAATAGGTCAAACACCGAAACGGCTGAGGCTAAACACCGCATAGGTTAGATGCCGAAATGACAGAGGTTAGACACCGAATAAAGGGCTAGACACCGCACGGGTTAGATGCCTAAAATGAGGATTAACATGTCGACAGGTAGATGGTAAATACCCCAGTAACTTCATCCAAATCAAAACGACAACTTCCTCAGGTACGCGTCTCTGCGTCTCTTCTCTCATTCTTCTCTAAATTTTGGCTCACCGAGGCGTCTCACCGAATTTCTAGTTATTTTATTATTATTATGATTATTATTATTATTATTATTATTATTATTATTATTATTATTATTATTATTGTCGTATGTTAATATTATATTAATATTATTGTTATTATTATTATTATTTATTGTTATTATTAGTATTTATTTTAGTGTTATTATTACTTTTATGTTATTATTATTATTGTGTGAATGAATGTGGTATCACTATTACGACTATAATTATTATTTTTTTGTCGGTGATCATTATAATCGTGTTATTTATGTTTTATATTCATTAATTCTATCTGTTTACTTTACTTCCACTATATCAGATTAATTCTCAATTTATTTTATTCAATTATTTATTTATTTATTTATCACTTAGTTTAATTTAATCCATTATTGACCAATATTATTTTTTGTCATAACCGCAACTGCGAGGGGCATGTGGCTCATCTATAGAGCTAGGTGAGGCACGGTCGGGGCGAATAGTTTAGATTTATTTATTATTCTGAAATATATATTTATTATTTTATTTTATTTCATTTGCTTGAGGACTGTAATAATAAAGGATTTTCGACCGCGCTTAAAAAGAACCACCACACAAAATATTTTCTACTAAATTAAAAATTTGTTAATAAAACTGGACCAATGTCCTCGTTTTCATCCCAAAAATAAAAGGTTTACATTTTCATTAAAACAAGATCATTTTGTCTTTTTTCATAAAGTCGTTTGAGAACTTTGTACCATTTTTTTAAAATAAGTAGTTGGGAACCAATGTTCTCGTCTAAATGAATGCCCCAATGTATGTATTTTCATTCTGTCACTATTACAAATTTCATGTTTATTTTTTTGATAATTGTAATTATATTTATCGCTTTATCTATTGCCTTTTTGTGTGCTTGTAATGTGCTTTAAATTTAATGCATGAATTGTGTGAGAAGAGAGATAAAATAATTGACTCTAAAAACTCATTCACATAACGTTAACCAAAGGTATGAATAAGAGTGAGGTCCCGAACTCTCTCTGGTTTTGGCCTCATAAGGTTAGAATTTATTTCCCAATGTTTTATTGGGTGGCGACTCTGTGATACCTACCTTTTGATACCCAACAGATGCCCTCGTAAGTTGATTGCCAACAATGGAATGGGGGTGAATCCCTGTCTATTGTGAAGCGATCAGCTTTCATGAGTTTTAATGAACCTCCATCCGGTCTCGGGTCCTAAAAGTAGACTCCCAAGAGCGACCCGGATGCCGAGCGGGGTTCACATGCGTCACAAATATATACAAGAAATTGTGTGTGTATGTGTACAAAGCAAAACGCCGATGCTTGCAAAAGAATTGTATGACATGATATGTAAATGCTCGCAAAAATAGATAGACCATGTGCTCAGTGGTCAAGGGTCCATTGAGGATACGGCTTGGCTGCTCCACTATGCCCCCCAAGGATCCAGCAGAGTGACATCTTGGCTTTAGGGACTCTAACCCAAAACACTTTTTGAGAGACCCGTCTGGTGTGAATCTTTGCCTCCTGGTCAATGATCATATGCCCAGGATTCTTACTCATGTCCTGAATAATATCTTATCTGGCTGAAGGGAAATCATCCGAAGTAACGGCACCTTATCGCTCCAGGCATCGGAAGTCATTGTTTTAAAGGTAGTGCGTCCCTTATGGATTTTCACACTAGCTTTTCTTTATGGGAAATGCATTCTTTTAGGGATTTTCACATAACCCTTTGCCTAATTTTTTCCTGGAATGGACCCAACCCAATCCAGCGGCTCTTATTCATTTAATTTTTTTGTAGGGTAGACTGCCTGTTTGCAAGTTTTAACCCTGCCCTCTGGCCTAACTGTTGCTTAGACAGCCAGTCACGGTTTTCAACTCTAACAACCTCTTTTTTTTTTAATTTAAAAAAGGCTACAAGAAGAGTGAAGGCTATTATCAGATCCTCCCTTATGGATGACCAGCACAATTTGCTTAGACACCTTATGATGAAAAACAATTAGAGAATAGTTTAGATGGAATTCAAGATGTTGGAAGGCCCCTTCTATCCTTTCCAGATAGCATCCTATCTTCGACTTTCACCCCCAAGTACCATGGCCTCTGGACCCAACCGCCTGTGAAGGCTGTTATACAACTAATCGGAGGTTGCCCCCATTGCTTCTACTAGTGCATGCATGATACGGGTTCCTAGTCCAACAGTTGATAATAGGACCCATCAGCTTAAGCGCCTGACCAGCAAGAGCAAAGTATGGTTATTTAGAGTAAATGCATTCAATAATGAATGATGCTTTTCTTTTTATAAAAGAACTAGAAGATAATGAACACGTGAGTCTAATTGCCTTTGTTTCATATCTTTCTTGCAAAATGGAGTACATTTCAGTATGATTTCTCTATACATGATCATTATCTATAATAGATTCAAAATGCAAAACTACATCTAATCTCAGAATGGATCTTGAAAGCATCAAAACTCCTGTTTCCAATCAGCCCTCTCAGGTTTTTGATTGGACATTTTCTCTGAAGCCTCTAATTTTTGCCCAGGATGCCTTTTTTCGATTTTCTTCCTGACGAGGCAGCAAATTTTAGCAAGGCCGCCTTTTTCGATTTTCAACCCACGAGGCTTTTATTCTCTTCTTTTGATTTTTAGTCTTTAGCCATGGAACCTTTTGCATCTTTTGGTGCAGACTAATTTTCATATTTGCCTCCATCACTGTCTATCGGAAACGCTGCTCCCTTGGACAATAACTTCTCAAGAACAAATAGGCCTTCCTACACTGGTCTGAATTTGTCTCATTCGTCTGGAACATTCGGACTCATTTGCTTAAAGATTAAATCTCCCTCTTTCAATAGGTACTATCTGACTTCCTTCTTGAATGATCGAACAGAGTATTTTTTGATAGATCTGACTGTGATAATAATCCCATAATCTGTCCTCGTCTAATGTGTTTAACTGCTGTAACCATTGCCGTGCCCAGTCGGCTTCCAGAATCTGGGCTTCTATAACTATCCGTAAAGATTTAAGCTCTACTTTGACTGGTTGTACTACTTTTACCCCATGTATCGAGGAATAAAAGGTGACTCCTGTAGCGGTTTCAATGGTGGTTCTCTAGCCCTGAAGTGCAAAAGGCCATTTCTTTACCCAATCCTTGCAGTTTCGAACCATCTTGACCAAGATCTTCTTGTTAGCAGCCTCTCATGCCCCATTGGTTTGAGGGCAATACAGAGAGCACTTGTGGTCGTTAATGCCATACCTCTGGAGCAACTCCCTAGCCCTAGCCATAAACTGCCCTTCCATCCTTGGACATAACGTGGTGAGGGAGACCATATTGACAAATCGAATTCCTTTCGATGAACTTGTCCGTTGGAGGCCATAGGACATACCTCCCCTATGATGTCTATTCCTAAGCTCGAGCAATCTGTATCCATTGTAAGTCAATAGAACCCTTTTGGTCCTTTTCGAAAGTTAAGAAGAATGGCAAAGTACGAGTATGTGTAGATCAACGGGTTTGAACAAAACTTGCCTCCAGGATTACTTTCCTTTGCCCCCATATCAATAGTTTTCGGCCGGATCTACATATTGATTCTTTTCCTTCCTTTTTTATTATTATTTTTTTGCATTATTTTTTATCTTTTTTTTTTTTTTTTTTTTTTTTTTACAGGCTTTGTGCAAATCTTGATAGTTTACACATACACGCACTTCTCTTCCTAACCATTAGGGATAATGTAGATCAACCCAGTTAGGTGTTGCACTTCAATAAGAAATTTGGCCCCATTTCTGCTTGTAGATATCTCCTTTTAACCTTTTCTGCCCCTTCCGACTTGAGTCTTCTGAGCTTCTACGCGACTGGTCCATGATCGTGATATGCTGGCATAGTGTGTTCGGCGACTTTGCGATCATCACCCGATGTGTCTTCGTAGGTCCAGGCAAAGACATTTCCACACTTTTTTTTATTCTCTCAAATTTTAATCTCTCTTCAGGAGTTACAGATGCTATTAAGATTTCCTTTGGGTTCTCTAAAGTCTCCGAGATCAAGTGAATCGCATCAGTTGAATTAATGTCAAATATGAATGAGTCATGATCATGATTATACACAATGAAATCATGAGAGATATGACACAAATAAGCCAAAAACCATTTATTTCATTTAATAAAAACTAGAATTAAAATGTCATTATCAACTAGCTTCAAAATAAAAAGAACATCTAAATAGCTATCTTCTTCCCATTTTGACTAGTACAGCTGTTATAGTTGATGGTCCATTATCACCCACGAGAATTGTCTTCCCCACCTCTCAGCTCCTCATCAATGAGGCCTTGAACAAGCTTCTTCAGAGTTTGGCACCCATCAGTCTCATGCCCAGTATGCTGATGGTAGGCACAATACTGATCCACTCGATGGCTAGGACGCCCTTGGCTCTTAGTGGGTTTCGCAAGCTTCGGCTGTAACTTTTCCTTGTCAATGAAATTAAAGAGGTGCTCAGATAAAGGCTTATCCCAGATGGTATAGCAGCCTTGAGTAGTTCCAATGGTTAAAATCTTGGCGGCTCGAACGTCTCTTACACTATCATCATCAAGACTCGAGTTCCCATGATTACCTTCTCCCATGCCATTGCTCCCTCCTTCAAGGATTACCAGCTGCTCGTTATTAATGGAATCTTGGACTTAACCTTTTAAGGTTTGGCAACTGTCTACTGGATAGCTGGTGTGCTGATGATGATTTAGTTGCCTCTGACCTCTAGTTGGCCTGGCCGAACCTGGTTGTGAGTTCCCCTATAACGCTTGAGGCAAAGATCTGCCTATGCCAAGACCACACTTTTGGGTTGTTCTAATCGTTGATACTCCTTCCATCCCCCAAGTGCTGACACGGCTGTCGACCTCTCTTTGCTAAGTTCATAGAGACTTCCCTACAAGCAGCCAGGGTAGTCGCAAGTTTGGCCTTTGAAATTTCTTCTTCGAGGATGTCCATCCTTCTTTTTAGGCCCCGTGCTGCTGCCAGAAACCCATTCTCTGAAGCATGACCTTTGCCTTTTTGCTCAGATAACGGAGCAACAGGCGACTCTCCTCTAGACTTAGTGGGTCGTATGCATACTTCCTTAGCTGGATTATGCTCTTTTTGGGGCAAGGTAGGAGCAATAGGCTGCTGCCCGGAGGGTGGCATCAAGGCAGCGGCTAAATTCTCCCTAATAGCCATCGTTCATGCTTTAAAGTTTTTAAACCTCCCTTCTATCTTCTTGCACATTGCCTCCTCAACTTTAGGTGGCTTGCCCTTTATTGAGACTAAGTCCTAGTCGAAGAAATCACCGTCAGGATCTACAACCCCTTTGGGTTTGGATGCACCCTTGAGCTCAGCCATTAGTGGGAGTAAAATCACTGGAGGATCCTCCCTAATCGGATCCAATTTCTCTTGTCCTACTGTAGGAGTGACTAATGACTGCCCAGCGGGCTGGGGCATTGTAGCAGTCAAATTCCTCATCATGGCTATTACTCTATTCTCAAATTCCTCTAATCTCCTACTTACTTCTTCAGTAATCAAAGTGCGGATCACCCCCATCTCTCTTGGAAGATCAGCCATTCTGTTGAAAAAAATTGAAAACAAAGTCTCAATGCCCTCTGAGAGTGAATCTGAACCCCAAATCGATACCCTTTTTGGCAACACGAAGATAGGTTTTCTGCTCAGCTGTCCTCTGGGATCCCTAGACCACTTAGATGAATCTATGATGGTTGCAGAATACACCTCATTAGGATGATTCATGATTGAAATGCAATGCATGGTCGTGCTGATGCAGCATAAACAAACATATGTAAGAAGATATATCCTTCCAACCTTATCTCTCCCACACACGACATAGTATAGTCTCTTTCATAGGTGAGCTTTCCAAGGGTTAATAGGGAACCTATTGGACGCGTATGGTTCATGGTGAAAAATTAGTAGCATAACATCTCTTGCCTAATGTACATACGTATGGGTGTTTGGCCATTATGTATTTAAACACTTCAACTAAATTAAGTTGGGCCCACCAAAGTATGAAAGCCTTTGATGAAAGACCATTTAACTTAACTAATTTTGTTCAATATATAATAGCCCATGTAGCAAGCACGGTATTACGGTACATTTCACTTAGTGGAAGTATCTATTGCCATTATATGAGCTTTGGCCATGGGTGATGATACTTTAAGGCTACCCAAGCATGTTCCCTGCCAACGGGTCTAGCTCATCACGAGCATAACGATCGATTGAGTCTCCATTTGATATACCATAAGGTACGAGGCTTGGGCTGGTGATTATCCTTAACACTTTCCCACATTGAGTGAACGTAGGGTCATGCTTCGGGAATGCACCGGGGTTAAAAAAGGGACCAAACTGGCATAATTCTAAGGCTCTAGTATGGATGCAATGCAATTTTTTGAAAAGAGATAGAATTTTAATTTTAAAAAAAAACCAATTATATTATTAACCAAGACAGTTTCGGAGCAAAGTTTTAAAGTCCCCAGTGGAGTCGCCACTGTGACGTTCACAGACCCTACTGATTCTAGAAAACTCGCTTTTAGGGCCCGAGAGGGTTTACGTCTTTTGATCTTGGGGAATCATGAGATATTTTGGACACCTCTTTTCAATAAAACACTGGAAAGATCATCTAATCCCATGAAACCTTTAGGCACCTTTGAGGTATTTTGGAGTCGCCACCCAATTTACAAGAAATTGAAAAAATTCGTCTAACCTTGGGGGTATAAAACAGAGAAAGATTCGGAACTTTACTCTTATTAATGCCTTAGTTAATTATAAATGGGTTTTTAATTTTAAATTTCTATCTCTTTTCTCATACGATCATTAAAAAATAAAGCGCAAATCAATCAACAAAGAAAGCAATAAAATAATAAAGAAAACTAAAGAAAGATAAAAAAATTTGGGATAAAATACAATCCCTCAAAATAAAAAAAAAACTATTAAAATTTGGGACAACAAATACAATCCCCCAAAATAAAATCAAGCAAAACATAAATAAATAAATAAACCAAATGAATAAAATAAATATTCATAAATCGGGATATTATTTAAAATAGGAACTTTGGTTCTTCCATGTTCACTTTAGAAAATCGAAGAGTTTTTTTTTTATATACTTTGCAAAAATTGGGATGAGTGATCCCATTTTAAGAAAATTAACTCTTCTTTTTAAAGTGAATTTTTATTGATTGAAATTAGGACATTGGTCCCATTTTATTAGAAAAAATCCAATTTATTAATCTAAAACTTTTTATGTGATTTTTTAATTAACTTTCATAAAAAATAAATAGACTTATTACAAATTACATAATATAAATAAATGAAAGCAAAATAATAATAATACTAAAAATGCTAAAAAGATTAATTCCACCAAAAGGGTGTCTTCACCAAAATGTTATCTTCAAACCTCCATGGGCTCCCACTTGTCATTGAAAAAACTCACACATGAAAATAAGTATTGAAATAAAAATACAAATAAAAATGATGTTAGTAATAAGAAATGAATTTAAACATATAACATGTAAAAGTGTAAGAATAAATAAAATAACATGTATCATGCATGACAATCAATTAAATGACATAATAAAAATAAATAACTTAACATATGAACAAACCAACATGCATAAAAACATAAATAATAATAATAATGATAACAATAATAAATAACAATAACTATAAGCAAGAATAATAAAAAGTAATAATGATAATAATGATAATAATAATAATAATAATAGATAACAATAGTAAGAGTAAGAGTATAATAATAATGATAGTGACAATGATAATAATGATGATGATGATGATGATGATGATGATGATGATAATAATAATAACAATAATAATAAAACAAAAATAATAATGATATTAATAATAATAATAAACAATAACAATAAAGAAGATGAACAATCAACAATAAGAAAAATGAACAATCAAGCAAGCAAAAATAAAAGAAATGAAAAAAAATAAAACATGTTAAAGCATGTTAAATAATAATACTAATAATAATAATAATAATAATAATATATGGACAAGAGTAATGATGATGATGATGATAATGATAATGATAATAATAATAATAATAATAATAATAATAATAATAATAATAATAATAATAATAATAATAATAAAAATAAACAATAACAATAAAAAAAGAACAATCAAATAAATATAAAATAATAAAATAAAATGTGCTAAAAATAGTAAATCTATTACTAAATCACATGAACATAAAAATTAAATAATAGATCCAAAAGAAAATCTACGTGATGACTACTTAATTAGAAACAAAAATTAAATAAAAGATTGAGCCTAGAATATTTACCCTCAAAATTTGATGTGATGAATGAAGGTAGGTGATCAATTGCCTTATCTTGATTTATAAAAATAAAATATATAACAAAATTTTATCCCAAGAACAAATAATTAATTTATTTGTCTTAAGGAAAAATTGTAAAAAAGGAAGTGAAAATTCACAAGAACAAATAATTAATTTATTTGTCTCAAGAATTAACTTAAAAATTTAAAAATACTTGGGGAACTTGTTCTTTAAGAAGAAGAAAAAAGAAGAAGAAGAAGAAGAAGAAGAAGAAGAGAGAAAACCAATTTTTCTTAAGAAAAATCCCCCCAATTATCTCTCAAAAAACCCCTTTTACACCTCAAAATAAATCAATTTTTAATGAAGCAATTAAATCAATTTAATCCCCAGTTAAACCCAAAAACTGAAGAATTTGAAGGGTTAGAAGACAAAAATGATTTTAAAATTAAATTCTACAAAAATAATGAGTAAAAAAACACAAAAAATGCTAAAAAACAACCAAAGGGTTGCTGGAGGGGCGACTGGCGTGCGGCAGGGGCGAATGACGCCCAGCGCGAGGCGTGCGGGTGAGGGAGCGCTGCACGTCGTGCGCGGGCACGGGATGCTCGCGCGCGCGCCCAGCGCGCTGCCACAGGCCAACACTCACGAAATTTTTTTTTTTAAAATTTTTTTAAATTTTTTCTAAAACACTATAATTTCAAAACTCACTTTTTTTATCTTAAATTAATTTTTAAAATATTTTTAAAACACAATTTTATTTATTTTTAATAAATCAATTTAACAATGAAATCATCACTTCTAACTTTCATTTTTGCCTATAAACAGGCACACTTAATTTCATCATTGGGTAATCCTGATATAGACTACCTTAGGACCCGGTGTCTACAGAATTATTTTCTGTTGGTAATTGAATATCCCGACGGAAATTCCTTACTTTCCGTCGGGAATTCTGATTTTCTTGTTGCGTGTCCTAGTAATCTGATTTTCATAGGGCATCTAATGGAGGCCTTTGTTGCAAGCGTGACCTTGGTCGCGAGCGTGACAGAACATGCTAGATGAGGGTTTTTTTTCTTATTTGGGACCTCAAGATTGGCATGAATCACACCGTTATGCTCCTCTATTTTGTGTAGATTGGGTGTTTTACCTCTTGAAACACACCCGAACTTTACTAGAACTTTCCAAATCTTATCCAATACATGTTTAGAGTTTTATAAAAAGTAAATGAATGGTTATTACTTAGGAATGCAAGTGTCTAAGGTTGTAAATATGAATAATTGCTAAGTTACTTAAAGGCATAATTAGTCGAACATTTCTGAATGAATCCAAAAGTGACATGTTATGATATATTAATAGGTTATAAGTGAAAATACTTCAAATTGCATATTGAACCTTTAGAACTACAAGGTTCTAATTCCTAATCCCTTTGGATACATAGGAAGCTTGGAATACCATTCCAAGTCTGAACCAAAGCATAAAAACTTATTCGTAAATAAAAGATAATGTATTAACTAAAACTCTGATAATACTTATGTGCTTGTTAAAAATAAAGGTGGCATGTATGTACCGATGTATAGAAGGTTTATTGGGCTATTAGTGATTTGAGCCTCGAGAAGGCTTACTTATGGTTTAAAATTGTTATACGATATTAAGGTTGAATTAAATGATTTTGTTAAGTGTGATATGAACTAAAAATGAAATGAATCATTCGTATATCTAATGGTTTTTAAGTGACTGTCTAAATAATGAATAATTCTTGATAATTGATTAATCTGAGGTGTGTGTTGTGGAACATTGAACACAAAGTTCAGCCACTATCGCGAGTGCGATAGGGGTCACGAGCGCGACAGAGAGCTCCATCAGGAAGCAAGATGTTGGGCTGAGTTCTATCACGGGCACGGGTATTATTGCGAGCGCTATAGAACCAATCAGTTGGTTCTGACAAGAGCGCGACTTGTGTTGCGAGCACGACAGGAGGGTTCACTCGAGTCTGTCGTGAGCGCTACATGGGTCGCGACCGTGACACTCCTATTTATTGTGAAGACTTTCTAGTTGACCTATTTTAATTGAACCAACATGTTTCATTAATGAATGAATATGCATAAGAAAGTTATTAATGTGTTATACCATGTGAATATATATGCAATGATGTGTGAATTGCGAAATAAGTCATAAGTGCAAATAAGTGATGTGATATTGCTTATTTAGATTCTAAGATGTTATACTCTACGATAACATGAACAATAATTGAATTAATTATTAGCCTGCAATAGTCGAGTCATAGATAGATAGACATGCCTATAGGGTTTTATTTGCTACAGCCTATACGTTTTCTAGACCCTGATTAGGTCCCTATGCATTTAGATCCTTGCGATCCCTATGTGTTTTCAGAAGAAAAGAAATGTTTTTTTATACCTTTGCGTACCTATGCGTTTACCCATTATCCACTTCGTTGAGTTTACAGGCATAACTAAGCATATGAATATGACATGGAGCAATGCGAGTTACGAAAATGATACTTCATTTAATGTATAAGATGCGTTTTGTTATTGTGAATTAAATGCTTCTTCTAATAGATAAAATAATGTGAAAAGGCAATTGCTAAGCGAGGTGTGTTAAGTGAAGTCTATAAGCTTGAATAAATGTTAAAAAGTGAACAAACGAAATGTATAAGACGCGTGAAGGTATAAATAATGGGTAAGCGATATGTTAACATTGATATGTGAATAAAAGTCTAGGTTGATTGATGTGTGTACCTTGATTTGAATATGAATGATATGATATTAAATGTGTAATGAGATGTACCTAAAGCATGTGTTAATTAAATAGATGTACATTTGAAGTACGTGTTTACGTTTTATGAACTCTTTGAAATGCCTGAACTATTATAATTGGCATGATTGCATTTTTCTATATTGTGCTTTCCTTTGAACCCTTTGACGGCCATTGTCACACCCCATAAGTGGCTTAATTGGAAATTAGAAATTTTAAAGGGACATTTAAGGGCAATTGGGTAATTTGCTAGTGAGTGAGGATTTAATTGCAAGGAAATAAAAGTATTTGATTTGCAGAATTTATTTTAGTGAGTAAAAAGGAATTTTTAAGGACCTGTGAGAAGATTTTGAGGACCTGTTAGTATTTTGGAATAAGGAATTGTGCATGTGTGCCAAGTGGAGAGTGAGTGTGTGTGTACGTGGGTGAGAGAAAAGAAAGGGTCTGAATGTTTTTAGTTTCTGGAAACTAAACACAGGAGGTTTCTCTCTTTTGCTCTCTCTCACGTTAGCCATCTCTTCCCTCTCCATTTTCTGTTCTTTTTCCCATTTGCATGTATGTATATTCATCTGTCTTGAGTTTGGGTTTTAAGCTTTGAAGTTCAGAAGGTGAGTTGGTTCTCCGTCTTCTCTGTTTATGGATTGCTCATTACTGTTTCTTTGGATTAATGAGTTATGGTTTATTTGTTGGTATATGTAATCTGTTGAAGAGAAGAGGAAGGATAAGGGAAAGGATAAAGTGGTGGACTAAGAGTACAGTGGGCATTTTTGGGACTTCATTCAGGTTTGGGAGTGTTTGTTTCCTCAGTCTGGATCCTGCTTTCAGTGTTGGTATTAATGTGTTTGTGTGTGTTTGTATATAGAAATGCTAGAGTTATGTAATGTTATTGATACAATTACAGTAGAAAAGAATGACATGAACATGCAATGAGATGAATATGTATGATTTTGAATGTGGAAATCCTGGAAAATTGGTATTCTGACATTGCCTCTGATATAATTGTATAAATGTGTTATTTGTGTTATAATTGCTGTGAATGTACTCTGAAGACTTAAAGGTACGTGATAGCATGATTTTTACATGAAAAATAGTTTTAGATAAATTGGAGTTTTGAATTTTAGAAGTACTCTGTTTTCTGGATTTTCTGGTTTTTCACGTTTTCTGGAAATAAGTTTGGAGAAGAAGAAGTCTGTGAGAGGAAGATCACGTGACGTGATGGGGCATCACGCCGTGACCTCCCTCCTTTGGGAAGTCACGTGGCGTGATGGAGCATCACGCCGTGACCTTCCTTCCTGTGGGAAGTCGCGACGTGATGGAGCATCACGCCTCGCGACCTCTCGCTGGTTCTCCTGGGACGAGATCTCGTGATCTCCCCTCCCCTCACAGGCGTCACGAGACGTGACTGGTGGTCACGCCGTGACCGCCTGTTCTTCTGCCTGGTGCTCGCGTGAAGCTGCATCACGAGACACCACTGCCTGGGTGACTCGTGACCAGCCTTTCCTGCTGCCCTGTTTTCTAAAAAAATGAAGTTTAACTTCTGATTTCAAGTGTTTTTGCATTACATGACAAATGTTTGGGTTTAAAATCTGCATTGTAATTAATAATTGCTTAATATTAAGTAGTATACTTGATTAAATAATTAATGTACATAATTTAATAGTTTATATGTTACATGAACATAAATTGTCTTGAATGTGAATTATTTGTACTTCTGCCTCTAATAATTGATACTGGATGTATTTAAATATTTGGGAATTTGATTTAGACACATGTACACATGAAATATGTATTTGCATTTAGTGTATTTAATACTGATGTTGGTGTTTGAGTTGTTGAGTTGAGTTAAGCCTGAATAGTCATAGTAGTGGATAAGTAAGCGCTTACTTAGGTCAGTGTGTGTGTGCAGCTGCTATATGATAAAACACTATAAGTGGGTCCGTTTGGATCCTTATTTCGACCATGTTTGGTCTATATGGATTTAAATGCGAGACTTCGGTCTCTATATGAAAAATACAGGTTTGAGACTCATGTCTCTATATGCTTGGGATACTGTGTCCTATCAGTATCCAATTGACCGCATCCACTTCTAGAGAGTATTTTTAGACTAATCAGGCTATTTGTTGAAATGTGTTGCATATGTTGAGATGTATTTCTGGACATGATTACAAGTATATAATGTATATGAATTCTTGCATAGCTTTATATCACACCTTGAATCTGTATACTTGAAATGATGAGAATTATGAATTGAATACTTGGTTGCTTGTATTGTATATATATTTATGCATGTCAAGTAAAGAATTTTGAGATATGTTTACATGTAATTTCAATGCTTACGATTTTGAATCATTAGTTTATTATTGTATAAATATTGTATATACATATTGTTCGTTTGTTTTGTTTCTCCCCACTAAGCGTTATCGCTTAGCACGGGCTCTTTTCCCGTGCAGGTGGCGAGTTTGGTTCAGAGTCGGATATCTGCAGGTCGGCCACTAGGAGTCTTTTGATGAAGTTATTTTTGAAGTCTTCCGCTGTAATTTTTGTATATGGCTTGTGTATAGCAAAGTAAATTTTTGTAAAGGAACAAATATTATTTTTGTATATGTATTTGCTTACGAGCCTCTTTTTGTAAAACGATATTGATATATGTTACATGTAAAAAGGTTTTACTATTAAATGATTAAAAGTTTCTTTATATTTCATTTGGTTTTTTTTTGTTTATACATGTGTATATGGATTCGTTATATGTGTTTGCTCGCGTGGCACTCCGGTATCCTTCCAACGGGGATGGCGGGGTGTTACAGCCATACTTAGTGGTTGTCCATATTTATGTGTTTCTCACTAAACTTTATGCTTAGCACGGATTTTCTTTTAATCCGTGTAGGTGCAAGTGATCGGGTCTTTTGGAGGGTCATCCTGTGACGCGCACCGAACCCCGTAGCCCCCGAAGGCCCGCTTTAGGGCTATCAGGAGAGGTTCATTGAATCTTGTAAGGTATTTACAAGTGCGTCTATTTTGGTCAACAAGGAGATTTCATGGAGTCGCCACCCAATAAAACATTGGGAAAGTTCGTCTCGCCTCAGTGAGCCTAAGACGGTGCTGCTATGTCCATTTTGGGCAAGCCAGAGGGGGTCTTGGAGGATGAACCTCTCTCCCTTGGAGCCTAGGACTATGCAAGTTAAAGCCTTTTTACGGGACACAAGAGGTGTCTTGGAGATCCCATCGAAATGGGTCTCTCGCCTCGTTGAGCCCAAAGACCAGAGACAGGTTCGGGACTTCCCATTTATTCATACCTTGGCTAAGTTTATAATCAAGTTTTGAATTTAGCGTTTCATCCCATTTCTCATTCAATTTTGATGTAATTTAATTAAACGCATATCAATCATATAAATAAAGCGGTAAATAAAATAAATGAAAGCAAAATAAATTACAAAAAACTAGGGGCGGAATACAACCCCCATTTGTAAATAAAATACAATTCATACATAAATGGTGCTATTTATTAAAATGAGGACGTTGGTCCTCTCATACATAATTAAAGAAAATAATTTTAAAGTGATAATTTATTTTGGATAGAAGAAACTAGGACATTGGTCCCATTTTATTTAGAAAACCAAATTAATTAAATAGAAATATTTTTGTGATTGTTTTAATTAACGTGCATAAAGATAAAATTAAATAAATTTATTACAAATTACATATTAGAAATAAAATAACGAAAGCAAAAGAAATGAAAATAACAAATCAACTCCCAAATGGATCTTCAAATCTTCATGGGCTCCCACTTGGTATGGAAAAGACTCACACATAAAAATAAGTATTAAAAATGAAAGAAAAAAAAACAAATAAAAGTGAAGTTAGTAAAAAAAAAAATTAATTAAACATATAACATGAAAACAATTAAAGCAATCAAAATTGCATCATGTATGACAAGCCAATTAAAATGACATAATAAAAATACGCAATCCAATTAATTAACAATTTAGCATGCATAAAAGATGACATAATAATAATAAAATTCAACATGCAAAAACAAGCATAAAATAATGATGATAAAATTTAACATGCATAAAGACATAAAATAATAACAATAATGTCCAATCATGCATAAAAAGTAAAAGTAATAATAAAAATCAGCATGCATAAAACATAAATAGTAATAGTAACAATAAAATTAAATGAGAATAAGGATAATAATAATAATAATAATAATAATAATAATAATAATAATAATAATAATAATAATAATAATAATAATAATAATAATAATAATAATAATACTAATGATGTTAATAACTACAATAATAATAATAACACAATAATAACAAAGGATATGAACAATAATAATAATAATAATAATAATAATAATAATAATAATAATAATAATAATAATAATAATAATAAAAGATGAATAATATGAACAGTATGAACAATATGAACAACATGAACAACATGAACAATTAAATAAAAATAATAATATAGTTCTAAGAGAATTTACATTGTTAACTAATCAAATAAAAAACAAAAACAGGAAATAAGAAGAAAATAATAAGACTAAAAGAATTTACATGTTAACTAGTTAATTAGAAATAAAAAATTAAATTAAAAATTAAACTAAGAAATTGAGCCAAGAATGTTTACCCTCAAAATTTATCTTGATGAAGAGAAGGTAAGATCCAATTCCTTGTCTTGTATTGTTGGAATAAAATTAGAAAATAAAATATTGAAAGTGAATTTATACTCAAGAACAAATAATTTATTTATTTGTCTCAAAGCAAAAATTGTTAATTGAAAATAAGAAAATTCTCAAGAACAAAAATTGTTATTTTTTACCTTAAGAATTGCTGGAAATTCCTTTAGAAATTGAGAGAATTTGTTCTTGAAAGAAAAAAGAAGAAGAAAATTATTTTCTAAAGAAAAATCCCCCTCAATTCTAACTAAAAAACCCTTTTTATTCCCCTCAAAATTCAGATTTTTTAATTGAGAAATTAAATTAAATTAATTCCCATAACTACAAAAAAAAAAAACAACTGAATTTATTGGGTTGGAAGATAAAAGGCTTTTTTAATTGAATTATGCAAAAAAAAAAAAAAAGAGTTAAAAAGCATTTAAAATGAAGAAGTTATGGCCAAAAAGGCCATAAAAGCCAAAACGGGCGAAAACGGGCGCACAGGGGCGAGGGACACCCCGTCCGCGAGCAGGCGCGCGCAACGGGCAATCCGTCAGCGCTGCGCGTCGCCCAGCGCTGCCGCAGCCCGACACTCGCGCGAGATTATTATTTTTTTAAATAAAATTCTATAAAAACACAATACAAAAGCCTGAAGCGCTACTAAAGGGCAGACATTTATTGATGACCCGTCATCAACCATGACGCAAGCGGTGTGCTTGCCATTGATCTGTGCCTTGATGTACAAAGGTTGGTTGTCGTTGTGACCATCTGTTGGTAGGTCTGCATCAGAAAATACCAGCTTCTCCCCAGATCCCCCCTTAACAAGGTCTAACAGCTCAGATGGAGAGATTGTCGTTGCTACGATGGATACACTCAATGCTTCAACTAACTTCTGTCTGTGAGAGGGGGACTATCTCAAAAGGTCCCAAATAGATATATGAGCCGTGGTCTTTTTCAGTTGCTTCACTATTGAATTTTCTTCCTGCTCCTTCTCTGCGATTGCTTGTGCTGGGTCCTGCTACTCCTCAACTTCTGGAACCACCCTCCCACTTCTTGTTACTGCTTCTACTCTTTCTTCTTCTTCTGAATCCCACAGATCCGTGAACTCTCCATGTTTCTCATCTTCTTCATCTTCTCCACTCTCACTAGTGGACCAATAGTCTATCGCTGCCACGGAAATCCCTTCTTCATTCACCACAGGGCGAGTAATAGCGACATACTCATTTCCATATAAATCTTGCATCACGTACCATTTTGGTAGGCTCAATCCAATCATAAAGACTAGAGGTGGCACTGCATCATAGCTGGACTTCTTCTTGCCTTCTCTCTTCTCAGGATCGGTGATCTACTTGTTGTCAATTAGATCTTGGACCCGATGTCTTAGCGTTATACAATCATCTGTCAAACGCCCGGTATGTTGGTGAAATGCACAGTATTCATTTTCCTTGTGCCCTGGCTGTCCCTGGGTCTTGGCCCGCCTAGGTGATAGGGGTCGCAGTTTTCCTTCTTTTGCTAGCCTCTTCAGCACCCATAATAAAGGCCTACCCAAGTTGGAGAAATACCTCTGATTCACACCTGTTGTAGACACCTTAGCTGTCTTCCCACCTCTATTACCACTGCTTGAACTTGCTAACTTGGCTTTCCCTTGATTGTTGTATCCCTTCCTAGCATAGGACTCACTGTTTGCCCTCTTGGCTCAATATTCACCTTCTGCTTCTATGGCAATGTCCTTCAGGGATTCCCAGTCTTTCAGTCCCTTTGTTTTTAGTCCATCTCTCAAGTACGGGCTGGCATTTCGACTGAATAATCGGATCTGATCAGAAGTGTTCGGTTTGCGTTTCATCTCCATAATCTGGTTCCTCCATCGAGTAAGGTACTCATGGAAGGACTCTCCAGCCTTCTGTTGTAGCAACTCGAGGTCTTTCAAAGTGACCTCCATCCGGGTACTGCAATCGTACTGCTTAAGAAACTCTTCGGTCAGCAAGTCCCAATCCTCCTTGGACCTCCTGTCAAGCCCATGATACCAATCAATAGCAGCTCCTGTGAGACTCAAGCAAAAATACTCTATCTTCTGCTTTCGTGTTAAGGTCGTGCCCTTCATGACCAGCGAGTATTGCTTGATGTGTGCGGCAGGGTCAGATGTGCAATAAAATTTAGGAATGTCTGGCATCTTGAAATTCTAGGGAATCAGGTCATCCCCATCTAGCTCTCGCTCTTCTGGGTCCCACTGTCATCATCCTTGTCATGGCCTCAAATCTCTCTTCTATTTTCCTCCACATTGCCTCCTCCAATTTCGGCGACTTTTCTTTAGTTACTGTATGCTCCTCTTGCTCATCTCCCCCAAACTCAGCTTTAGACCTGGGGCCCTCTCTCCGCTCAATAGGTGCAGGTACTCTTTGCTCAACAATAGGTGGATCGACCACTGGTTGGTTAACTGTAGCAGGGAGCTCTTCTCTAACAGCCTCTTGTTAAGCTCGCATCCGGGTAGGGGCAGCAGCAGCTTGTTTCCCAGCTATGGTGGTGGCAAGATTGCCCATCATTGCAATCATTCGGGCTTCAAACTCCTCCATTCTCTTTCCTACCTCTTCAGTAATTATTGCCCGGGTTGTATCAGATTCATTTGATTGATTAGCCATGCTTACTTCTATTGATGATTCGGAAAAAAACCCCACACTGTCTTCTAAGATTGAATCTGAACTCTGATCCGACACTAACTCTGTTAACCCCAAAAGCGGAGTCCTTCTTAACCGTCCGTTGGGACCTCTAGACCACCCAGGAGAATCTATGATGGCTGAAATGCGAAAATTGTTAAGATGATGCATGATTAAAATGCAATGCATGCTCGTACTGATGCAACATAGACAAACACATGCAAGCAGATAGATTCTTCCAACCTTATATCTCCCACACACGTGGTAGTGCAGTCTCTTTCCTAGGTGGGCTTGATCCATGGGTTAACGGGGAACCCGATGGATACGTATGGTGCACGGTGGAAAATCGGCAGCATAACAGCTCTCATCTAATGTACATACGTATGGGTGTTTGGCTATTATGTATTTAAACAATTTAACTTAACTAAGATGGGCCCACCGGAGCATGAAAGCCTTTGATGAAGACCATTTAATTAAATTGACTTCGTCTAATATATGATGGCCTATATAGAAAGCATAGTATTACGGTACATTTCACCTAGTGGAAGTATCTATTACCATTACATGAGCTTTAGTCAAAGGGTGATGATATTTTTGGGTTACCCAAGCATGATCCCTGCCGATGGGTCTAGCTCATCACGAGCATAATGACCGATCGGGTCACCATTTGATATACCTTGATGGTACGAAGCTTGTGCTGGTGATTATCCTTAACACTTCCCTAGATTGAGTGAAAATAAAGTCATGCTTCAGGAACGCACCGGGGTTGAGAAGGGACCAAACTAACTTAATCTAAGGCTCTAATGAGATGATATGCAATTTTGAGATAAAGCAAAATTCATAAACTAAAACTTAATTGTAAAGGATAATCAAGGTATTTTCAAGTTGAAGTCTCGAACCATTTGTCCCCAGTGGAGTCGCCACTGTGACGCGCGCCGGACCCGCGGCTGCCCCTTTGACCGCCCGCTCGAGGGCGATCGGGCATTTGAGGTCTGCTGACAACTTGCAACGAATTACAAGTGCGTCTATTTTGGGCAACAAGGAGGTTTCATGGAGTCGCCACCCAATAAAATATTGGGAAAGTTTCTCTCGCCTTGGAGAGCCTAAGACAGCGCTCTTATCTATTTTTGGCAAGCCAAAGGGGTCTTGGAGGAAGAACCTTTCTCCCTTGGAGCCTAGGATTTGTTAAGTCTTAGAGCATAAGAAGGATCTTGGAGGTCTTACTCCAATAAATGATCGGATAGACCTCTCGCTTCTTTGAACCCAAAGACAACGCTTTTATCCATTTTAGGCAAGCCAAAGGGTCTTGGAGGATGAACCTCTCTCCCTTGGAGCCTAGGATTTGATGTCTAAGTCTCGTGACATAAGAGGTGTCTTGGAGGGTAAACCTCTAGCCTCTTTGAGCCCAAAGACCAGAGATGGGTTCGGGACTTCTCATCTATTTCTACCTTGATTGATTTTACAATTTGGTTTTGAGTTTATTAGTTCACTCTCTCTCCACACGATGCAATTTTAATTAAAAGGCACAAATATTCACATCGAAAGCAGTAAAATATTAACAGTAAATTACAATAATACTCGGAGCAGAATACAACTCCCATTTAAAAAGGTGCAAACACACATAAAATCGGGGAATTTATTAACTATGACGACTTTGGTCCCCGCATGTGTATTTAAAGAAAATATTTTGGATGTGATGACTTATTTGGGATGAAAACTAGGACATTGGTCCCATTTATTATGAAAAATCCAAGTTTAATTTAGTAGAAATATTTTTGTGATTTTTATTTGGGCGTGCATAAAAAAACCATTTTACTTAATAAACATATACAAGGAAATTAAAAATATAAACAAAATGGGAATTAAAATGTATAAAGAAGATACCGAACCCCGTATCTCCTCCTTCACGTGCATGGATGCTCAAATAAGAATAAAATAACAATTTGCAACAAAAAATAAAAATGAAATTCATGTTAGAAATTAACCCAAAGAAATAATATGACATAAAAGATAATATGTATAATGACAATATAACATACATAAGATACTATAAAATGCATAAAATAATTATGATGCAATTTAACATGCATAAGAAAAAAATATTAACCATGCTCAACATATCAAATAAATAATTATAATAACTATGAGCAAAAATTAAAATATTGATATGTGTAAAAAACAATTTGACATGAAAATATAATAGCATTTAAAAGGGTTTACTCGTTATATGAACAATTAAAGATAAAATAATAAGAAGAATATGGGGACTAAGAGAATTTACATGTTTAAAAGTTAATTGAAAACAAAAGAAATTAAAATCAACAAGAGAATTAAGGAGTTAAGCCATGAATAATTACCCTCAAATTTAATCTTGAAGAGTTGAAGGTAAAAGTGTTGAATTCCTTGTCTTTTCCTTGTGAAAAATTCTTGAAAAATAACTTAGAAACTTGAAAAATCACCCTTGGAAGCAAGTGTGTAAGATTGATTTTTTCTCTCAAACCAAAAATCCGAAAATGCAGTTTTTTCTCTCTAAAAATGTCTCTAATTCGTCCTCCCCCTTTATGAATTTTTTCTACCCTTTTGACACTCAAAAACCACCCAAAAACGTCCAAAAACCGTTAAAAATCGAGTGGGGGCGAAAACTCGGCGAAATGGGGCAAGAGTGGGCGACTGCTGCAGCGCCCCGACCTTTGCGAAAAATACTTTTTTTTTTTTATAAAAATCCTCAACCTAAAACACGCTTTTTCTTCTCCAAAATAATTTTAAAAATATTTTTTAAAATATTTTTAAAATACACTTTTTACTCATCAAAAAGACAAGGAAAATCACTTCCGAGCTCCATTCTTTTTTTTGCCTATAAGCCGGCATAGCTAAAGTTCATCATCGGGTAATCCTGATCAAGGCTACTCGGGACCCGGTGTCTACACTTAGGTTAAGTTACAACCTATAGCAATCATTTCAATATTATGATTTTTCAAATGATATCTTAATGATGAATTTCCAATTAGATGTAAGAATGAATTCATTTCTCAATCAAACTCAAACTTATAATGATCATAAATAATATACCAATGTGAAATTCTACAAGCAAGAACACATAAATTTATATGAACAATAAACTATTTGATATTAGATATTCAAGTTCAGAATTTACATCACAAAAGTTACAAAGAAGAATGAAAAGATAAGAAATGAAGAAGGAGATTTCTCAACCCTTTTTAAATCACCAAAAGTAGTCTTCTTCTTTGTGTACTATCTTCCCTTCAATACATGAACTCTACTTAAGAAAATTTAAACTAAAAGAATGAAAGAACTAACTTAACTTACAGAAATTTTTCTAAAAATAATATGTTCTATATTAAAATTACAGTTAATAATAATATTTATACTGTTTTAATTGTGCCTCTTCAGATGTCTCTTGAGAATGGTTGCAATTATTGGTGGAAAGCCATAACTCTTCAATAGTGAAATTTGAACTTTTGTCTCTAACAGGTCTTTCTGTCATGATCGCGACATCGTCGCGCTCGCGACAGAGCGCGCCTCTTTCATCGTTCCACCTTTCTCGCATTCGCTTGCTCCACGCCCCGTCGCGACCTCGTGACGCCACCCTTGGTCACGACAATGCTTGTTCCTTCTTTTTTCTCTCTTCTTCTTTGGGTTCCCTTAGCGCGTTCTGTCGCGATCGCGCCACTATCGCGCTCGCGACAGAAACTCTTCTTCCTTGTCTCATTTTGGCTATTTTTCTCCACTTTCTCCATCTTTTCTCCATTTTCCTCCTACACACAAAACTCAAACAAAAACATAAAACACACCTAATACTAACAAATAATAACACTAAAAACATTACTTCTAACCATAAAATATGGATTAATAATGAGCTATTTAAGCTCATATCAGTATCCATTATAACACACCCTGATTAACTATAACACCCCCTGACCACCTGTAGAGATTTACTACGGTGACTATGGAGTGTTACAACACAAACACAGGCGCATTAAACAGTTTTACAAACAAAGTTCCGAATTAATAAATTTCTTTCATCAATAAAACTAGATTACAAACTAAGAATCCATACATTGCACTACAAAACACTTTTTGTCTTACAACAGCTTCGCGTTAAAGAATACAACTTTACTGATACAAAACTTAGTTCATTATACATACTTACTAATAACACACCTCTTGTACTTATTACAAAATAATCTATATAAACAGCAGATTCTTAATGTGTTGGCCATTGATGATGCAGGACTACCTTCCGAAATACTATCTTCAGGCCTACATGGATAAAACATCCATGCTAAGCGATAACGCTTAGTGGGGAACAAAATATAATATACAATAATGTATTGTTCAATATACACATTAAGCATGTTCTAAGCACAACAAGGTTCATGATAACTATCATGCTTTGTACTTACTATTATAGGCATACATGTTAGATAATCACATTATCATTTATTCTTCACATGCTCATCACATCCTTATTCATGTGTATATACACAAGGTCATAATTTCTTATTTATTAACACACATATACATATAACATACTGTATCCAATAAAAGAATCATGCCTACTAATGCATTCATACGCACATATACATAAATCCAATGTATATAATCAATTAGGAAATCCACACTTTGGTTCCCACTACCACTTTGTCTTCGCATGCACATTATATTCATATCCAGAAGTATTTCATGTAAAGTTCGCATTTCTCAATTGTTTAACATTTTATTTAAGCCTTGCCTGCAATTCAAATATGCGGATAACGGGTATCACATTGGTACCCCATGGGTACAGTAATCGCATTGGTATTCGTGGATATATCACATTCGTATTGGTACCCTAAGGTACAGAATTATCAACATTATTATCGCATTGGGGAATCCAGCAAGGATTCAAATCGCATTGTGATTCCAGAGGAATCGGACGCATTGGGCTATAACACTTAGACCCTATAGGCATGCTTATCTATCCACTGCTTGACTCGCAGGCTATGTTATTAATTTCCCGATTAGTATTCATTCATTCAATTACATAATAGAATAAACTCATGGTTTCGTAGCAATTATCGTAGTATATATATATTCCATCACGCATTCCATCACACATATATGTTCTTGCTAAAATTCAGTACCACAAATTCATAAAATGTATAGCAAGTCCATAATCAGTAATCACATCATGCTATCACATCAGTTTATAAGATAGAACCGTCTAGTATATAGCTTATCAACAAATTCACAATTATTAATCACAATTATTCATCACGTTAATCCATAGCATTACACATATATTACTCCTTATCGAAGGATGTTAGACTTGACTAAAATAATGATCATACATGTGCATGACATATGCCATTGATTAGAGTTAACAATGCAAAGCAAGGGTACCTTGTGGTCACAATCGATTTGGTTGTCACCGTGACATACCAATGGTACACAACAGAATGTAAACTGAGGTACCTCACGGTCACAACCATTTTGGTTGTCACCATGACATACTTCATACTACCAAGAAGAATGTAATCCACGGTATCTCACACTTCATCATACTCTTACACATCTCATTCATTTCAATCGTGCTCATATTTTCCTCATATACAATCCAACCTCATTACACACATGCGTAAGGTTCATATTCACATTAAGCCAACCCATTTCATTTGATATCTCTCATATGTGTGTACCTTAATCTCAACTCATAACTATGTATACTTGTTCATATTATACAAGCTCATAAAGATTAAGGTAGTATAATCTTCAATGTCAATTAACCTGACTGAGTTCTATTTCATACAAATTTACATTATTAATTAATTAGTTTACTGCTAATCTTAATCATATTCAGGTGTAGTTTTCAAGTGATAACTATTCTTATACTCATTTAATAGTCCTTAACATGCACCGGATAGATCCTAGAAAGTTTCAGTGCAATATCTGTTCATTTCGGGAAGAAAAACACATAAAATAGACAAAATAGAGGGGGTCATGGTGGCAATGACTTTATTATGGCCGTGAGGTCCACAATAGGCATTCTTCCTTCTCTAAGCATTGGTCACGGTGGCAATGAATTGGTTGTCACCGTGACATACCAATATTTAGCAAAACATAAGCAAAATCTCGGGACTGCTTTACTACCCAATTTTGCAATGCATATAACAACATCTAAAACTCATTTTTATACAAAAAGCCCTTTTTAACAATTTTTCCCTAGGATGTTAAGTTTCTAATGGAACATGTTACAGGTCATTTGGATATCGAAAACATTTGATATGGGCTATACAACCTTGACTGCTCAAATGAGCCGGCCAAAGTAAAGACACCTCTGTCTTGGCCACTTTTGGGACATTTAGAGATAGAATTAGCTTAACCATATATCTAAGGAAGTTTTAGGTGTGAATCTTAGGTTTCAGTTCCAATATGAAGCAACCCATTTGGAGCAGTAAAACTCGATCTATGGGCAAAATAGTAACCAAAGGTCAGAAGAGACCTACAAAGAAACTTACCCTACAGGTACATTTCTCGAATTTCATACACATGACTTCTAAACCACTTTAATGGCATTTTTAACCAACATACTCTCTAGTATTTACTCATTTATGTGCTAAATTCCAATTGGCACAAATTAGATAGCATTTAGACTCAAACTCAAGGGGTTATGGTCTAGGGAGCATGAGTAGTCCCAAAACCCTCCTACCTAAATTCTAGCTTCACTTCTAGGTAATTTTGGAGCCTTTAGAGTCCCCCAATCAGCAAGACTATTTCTACAACATTTAGAGACACAAACTTCATGGATTTAACCCAATTGGTCTCAACCAATTTAGAGTAGTAAAACTAATTTTACAGCTTAAACAGTTCACATGGGTTAGAATAGACCTCAAAGACCATTTGACACAATCAATACACCCACCTCTGAAATTAAGGTTTATGTTTTGATCACTACACTATACTCATTCAACATCACTTACAAATTTTCAACTAATTCATTTACTCACACAATACAACAAATCCACAATTGATCCAAAATTAGGGTTCAACTAAATCAATTTGATTCATAGTTATTTCAATAACTCAATATGCTCATTTCTTCAATTCAATACATCTCATAACATAATTTGCACATTTAAACACACAATCTATCAATTAGCATACACAAATCAGTTTGTTCCCAAACCTCAAACTCCTATGCTCCCAAGGAGCTCACTTGATATTTGACTCACGAAGCTTCATCTGTCCTTTAACTCTTCTTCTTCTACCACCACATGCACAATCCAAATTTATGAATTGGAAACAATTGATCAATGCCAACTTTTAGAGAAAAAAGATGGAGGAGAAGAAGAACAAGTACCAACTATATATATAAACCACTTACCTTGACTTAAAGAAATCTAGCATATCACAAGCAATACTTGATCCAATTCAACAGAAATTCAAAGTCACTCTAAAGAAATGAGATAGGAACAGATGAAGAAGATGATCACTTGAGAAATGGCTGAACAACATACAAATTCTGTCCATTTCTCTCTCATCCATATACTAAATATTGCATGAATTAGGGTGAGGTGTCACAAGCTGTGTTTGACACCCAGAAATTCACTCATCCTCTCCAATCTTGCTTAACTTAATTTAATTCCACTTAGTGTTAATTAAACTAACTTCTAATCTCAATCATGCACAATAAAACTTTAGGCACTTAAACTTATTTATTCTTTTCAATTGGGTCCTCAATTTCCCAATTACACCTAAATCCAAATTAAAAATCCCACTCAAGCTCATCCAATTACCATAGTTAAGCCAAAATACTATTAGGGTAGATTTTGGGTCATTACATCTATGCTTCGAAGATACCGTTCAGATGAGTCTAACATTTTACCAGTCCAGGATATATAGGTACCAGTCCAGGATATATAGGTGCACCTATATATCCTGGACTGGTAAAATGTGAGACTCATCTGAACTGTATCTTCGAAGCATGGATGTAATGACCCAAATCTACCCTAATAGTATTTTTGCTTAACTATGGTAATTAGATGAGCTTGAGTGGGATTTTTAATTTGAATTTAGGTGTAATTGGGAAATTGAGGGACCAATTGAAAAAAATAAATAAGTTTAAGTGGCTAATTTCAAAATAGAAAGAGGGTGAAGCAAACCAGATGGTCTTTGATGTTCTATTTTCACTTATTGACAACTAAGACATTTAGCCATAAAATCAGCAACATCTTTTTTCATCCCACTCTACCAATAAAATTCTCTCAAATCTAGATACATTTTTCTAGCAGCGAGATGCATAATGTAAGCTGAGTAATATGCCTATTCTAAAATCTCCCTTTTTAAACCTTTAACATCTGAAACACAAAGTCTACTATTATAACGGAGAAGTTTATCATCCCCTATCACAAAATCTTGAACCTTATCCGGATGAACATCATCCATCAACCTTTGCAACTTAGGGTCTGTAACACCCCAAAACCGCCTTAGTAGTATGAGCCTGTCTGAGTCTAAATGTGCCTGTCTGTTTTTACGTGTGTGTGTACTTGTGTGCATTTTGATGTTGCATGCATGTTAATTTATTTAAGTGTATGTGTTTATGTAAATGTTATGTGAGGAGAGGGGTTTGTTAGTGTGTGTGCATAGGATAGGGAAGTAGGATGTGAATAAGTGATGTTATTTGTGTGTGAGTGAGAGTATGGGAGTAGGGTATACTTGTGGGATCATTTCCTATGAGAGAGTGACACATGGCAAGTGGATAGGGTTGAATTTAGTGGGTGATGAAAGAGAGGACAGCTGTAAACCACTTTGGTTCTTCTTCATTTTCCCGTTGCCTTCCTCTCCCTCACGCCATTTTCATCCTCTTTTCCTTTTCTTCATCTTTCCTTCTCCTTCCTTGCACATTTCTGCTCTTCTCTTCTTCCTTGGGTGCTTGTTTAGCTGGGTTGTGTATCATAAGTTCAAAGGGTGAGTTTAAGTTAGTAATATCTTAGATTCTCCTCTTCCTCCTCTCTAGGTTTGATTTTCAATTATGTGTTAATTGTTAGAATTAAACCTGGTTGTGTTTGATTTATGGTTCAGAGGAGCTTCCTAGAACATCTAAGGGGAAAGAGAAAGCGAGTGGAAGCAGAGCTCACGATTAGGAGCGAAGGAGATCAGGTTTGGGAATATTTATGTATTTTAGGTATTTTGTGTATTTTGGTGAATTATGCATATTGATGATATGAATTGGGTGTTTTAGCTTCTATGAGTTTTGTGTATTGTTTAATTTGAGTTGAGAACCATGGGTTGTGAAGAATGGAGTTGAAATGTGGAAATTTTGCATGTTTCTTAAAACTTACTAGTTTGAGAACTTTTGGATATTTGATTTTGTAATTTACTGGTTTTGATGACATTAATGAGTTTAAAGGACATGTTTTGCGTTGTAATTAATGGTTTGATTGAATGATTTTACTTAGAACTGAGTTTTGGAACCAAACGAGTGAGTGGGTGAAATTGGAGAGTGAAATTCTGCAATTTTTGGCATTGGGAGTGGAAATCCCGACTCTGTCGCGAGCGCGACAATGTCGCGAGGTCGCGACAGAGCTCGGTGATATCCATTCCACCACGCGCACCGAGCTGCGAGCGGCCGGGCGTGCGCAACAGGAACTCACTGTCGCAAGCGCGACGATTGTCGCGAGCACGAGCCTGGTCGCGAGCCCATGACAGCTTTTGCGGGTACTCACTATCGCGAGCACGACAGTGAGATCTATTTTATCTCCACACGAGCGCGAGGTTCGCCATGAGCGCGACAAGAGGCTAACTTCGCCTCTGTCATGAGCGCGACACCCTCTGGATTTTCTTTTGATTTCTTTTTGTTTTTCGTATGATTTCAATATTTAACCTTCCAATTTGTATCATTTCTAGAATTGTGGATAAAATATATAAGTGTGAATGCATTATATGTTTTTATACCATGCATAAAATATGATGTAAACATATGCTGTGGAATGAAATGTTCCTTGGATTATGCATGACCTGCTAAAGTCGAATAAGTGGATAATTATGCATGCCTAATAGAGTTATGTGTAGTTGCAGCCATGTGTACGATTTGGACCCTGATCAGGTCCCCCGAATGGATTTTCGTGATCTTTCTGTTGAATCTTACCTAAGATTCTATGTGAAAATACTTTGGATCAAGAATAAAAAGATTGTTTTGATACCCTCGGGTATCTATGTGTTATGAGAATATTTCTGGTACCTCCGGGTATCTATGTGTACTCGTTATCCACTATCTTGATATAGCAGGTACAAAAGTGATATTGGATGTTATGTATAAGTTCTGAATTATTGCTTATTGAGAATAATATAATTACAGTGCTATTATGCGTAAGGTTAATTGATGACATCTTAGCAAGTAAATGTGCCATTCGCTTGTAATTATTTGTTAACGCCACTGTGAGTGGCGGTAATGCATTTTATATTTTTCCCCACTAAGCGATTTCGCTTAGCACGGGTGTTTTATTCGGGCAGGTGTGGAAGGTTTTGGTATGCTCGATCGAGGCGTACCGCATCGGGAAGCCCATCACAACTAGGGATCAGAGTTTTATATTATAGGCTTTCCTGTCTTTTGTATACGATGTAATATTTTGTGTGCCCTATGGAATAGTATTCTTTGGGCCTTATATATGAAATCTTTTGTAATATGTACAGACTTTGTTTATGAATATATATAATAAAAAGGAAAGAATTTATCCTATTCAGTATCACTATGTTTCTCTTTTATAAGCTTTATATTATCTTTGTATTATCTGTTTACTTGCTGCGATCGAATGTTTTGGTATGTGTAATGTGACACTCCTATCTATCGGTACCCTTCTCCCCCCACCGGGATAGAAGTCTCCATGGTATAAGTTGGGGTGTGACATTTGGTGGTATCAGAGCATTTGGTTTGGATGTTTCTGGGTCTAGGTGTGTTAGTGAGTCTATTAGAGTTGTGTTGGCCTAATGCGCATTGCGCCTATGTTTTATAGTTTGATGGAGTCCTCGCATGAGACGCCGGAGGGTCCAGCTGGGAGTGTGAATCCTCCTGAGCGAGATCAATCAGTTGGTGGTCCGGCTTAGCCTCCTAGGGGACAACCTGAAGTGCCTATGGTTCCGTTGGAAGCGATGCTTAAGGTCTCGCAGGATATGGCTAGAATGTTTGAAAGAGTGACGGCACCGGTAGCACCTATTGAGAAATTGAGAAAACATGGTGTGACGCGCGCCGGACCCGAATACAACCCAGCAAGGGCCCTCACTTTGAATCCGCTTTAGGATTCGAGGTATGAAAGGTTCGCGTCTCTTGATCATTGGCGCCATGAGACATCATCGGTGTATCCCTCCCAATAGAACATTGGGGAGAATAACCTAGCCTATTGACGCCTAAAGGCACCTTTGAGGTATTTTGGAGTCGCCACCCAAAATGGGAAAAGGTTTCTCACCTCTATTGGTCTAAACCAGAGATATGGTGTCCGGAACTTCCCTCTTATTTATGCTTTGGTTAATTATAAATGGATTTTTAACTTCTTAAGATTATATCTCTCATCTCACGCGATTGATGCATTTAAATTAGATAGCGCATTGAAAGCACGTAAAGAAAATAAATAAAAGCGATAAGCAAAGTAAATAAAGAAAGCGGTAAACACCCAAGCACTCAATTACAAGAGAAATAGGGGCGGAATACAACCCCAATAAAAGGAAATTAAGAATACAAATGGGGGCGGAATACAACCCCAAAAATAAATAAAGTTGCCCCAAAATTAATTACAAGGGCCCAAAAAGAAATGAACTTGAATTTAAAACACTCACACAAGGTTAAAATAAAATACATACATAAATCGAGGCATTATTTTAGGAACATTGGTTCCTTCGCACTTGTTCGGAATTGGTTCCTTCGTATTAATTTGAAGAGGGTTCGAAGAGTCATTTTTGATTGCTTGAATTGAAAAACCGGGATGAGTGATCCCATTTTATTGAAAATTGACTCCTCGTTTTTTAGTCGTGATGTTTTTATAGTTGGGCTAAAATAGGGGACATTGGTCCCAATTTTATTAGCAAAAATTGTAATTTAATTATAAAGGTATTTTTGTGACTTTTTATCGCACGCGCGCATAAATAAAATAAATATTTACAAATAAACACAATCAAAAGATAGAGAGTTAGAGAGATCTCACCGAACCGATGTGACCCTCCGCGCGTCGCGACCCATCCGGGGAGCCGCGGGGATACTCACATAACCCGACTCAAGTTAAATCTCAGACAGAAAATAATATCAAAAATAATATTAGCAAATATTTTAAGCAAATTAATCAAGCAAGTGCAAAATATAACAATAATAATAAAAGATAAATAATGATAACGACAATAACATTATGATAACAAATAATAATATTATATGGCACATAAACATTAGCATGACAATAAGTAGGTGATGATAATGTTAACAATCATAATAACATAACATCAATAAATATACAATGAATATATAATAATGATAATAATAAAAAAAAGAGATGATACGATGATACATAGCAAATAAATAAATATAATAATAGCGACGATTAATTAATAATAAACATAAAATATATGAATATATAATAATAATAATAATAATAATAATAATAATAATAATAATAATAATAATAATAATAATAATGATGATGATAATAATAATAATAATAATAATAGTAATAATAGTAATGATAATAGTAATAGTAGTGCAAGGCTTAATGGAAGAATGATGACAACAATATATGAAAATAGGGGAAACGACACCACTTAACAGTATTTAGACTAACCAACTAATAATAATAATAATGGAGGATGAGCATAAAAAATCTAAAGCATTGCAACTAAATAATGCATTAATAGTGCTATTTACACATTAAATTACTAGAAACGAGTAATAAGAATAATAATAGCAAAAATGATGTTGGCAAACAATAAATACTATACAATAAACGAATGAGAACGGGTCCAAAAATGTTTACCCTCAGAATTTTTGAGATTGGAAATAGGATGTCTCGATCCGTTCCCTTGTCGATTTTTTTTGATGATAATAATATTCAAAGAGAAATATGAGTTCTAAATAAATTTTTGAAGAATATATTTTGAAGTGAATATTTTTGAAGGAAGATTTGAGCAGAGAAAATTGATTTTTCTAGCTCAAAATAAATCCCAAAAGGAGGTATCTTCCCTGAAGGAACACCTAGAAATTAAAGTTTTAGAAGACCAAAACTTAAAGGATTTTTGAAGAATTTTTAAGAAATAAAACAAACCTCCTGGACAGTAGAAAGGCTAGAGAGAAAAAAACTAAGGAAATCTTGAATTAATTCCTCCGTCCTTCAAAAATGAGGGCAAATTCCTCATTTAATTCTGTCTTGGCCAAAAATGGCAAGGGACAAAAAAACTTTCCTTTTTAGTTAATCTAAAATAACATAAAATGGTGAAACACTGAAAACTGAAAAAAATCAGAAAATCAGACTGAAACAGCGAAAAAAACGGACAGGCAAAACAGGTCGCGCGGAGGAGCCAAGGGCGCGCGGAGCGCTGCGCGTGGTGCCTTGGCACCGCGCGCGGCAGGCTGCTGCGCGCAGCCTGCCTCGCGCAGGCAGGTCGCGCGAGGCAGCTGCCTCGCGCGCAGGGGGGTCGCGCGAGGCAGCAGGCCTCGCGCGCAGGGGGGCGCGCGGAGCGCCCGCCCCTGCGCGCAGGGGGGGCGCGCGGAGCGCCCCGCCTCGCGCGCAGGGGGGTTGCGCGGAGCGCCCGCTCCTGCGCGCAGGGGGGGCGCGCGGAGCGCCCCGCCTCGCGCGCAGGGGGGTCGCGTGGAGCGCCCGCCCCCGCGCGCAGGGGGGTCGCGCGGAGCGCCCGCTCCTGCGCGCAGGGGGGGGTCGCGGAGCGCCCGCTCCTGCGCGCAGGGGGGGTCGCGCGGAGCGCCCCGCCTCGCGCGCAGGGGGGCGCGCGAGGCGCCAGCTTCGCGCGCAGGCGCCCCTGCGCGCTGGGGCGGCCTGCCTCGCAGGCGCCCCTGCGCGCTGGAGCAGCCTGCCGCGCAGGCGGCCCCGCGCTGCCGCAGTGGCACTCGCGATAAAAAATTAATTTTTTTTTTTTTTTCTTTATTTTTTAATTTTGACAAAATATTAATATTTTTTTTTCCATTTTAAATTTTTAATCCCTAAAATATATATTTTAAAATTATTTTTCGAAAAAACACAATCTTGACAAGGGAACGGTCGATTCTCACTTTTCTTGCCGAAAGTCGGTCTTTTGTTTCATCATCGGGTAATTCTGATCTTGGACCGCCTCGGGACCCGGTGTCTACAGTTGCCCCCAATTTTGGGGAACTTAGAACGCAGGCGCCTAAGTGAACCAAAATTCAGAAAAGAAGGGAAGAGATGCGTACCTGAGGCGGTCGCTGTCCGAAACTTGATTTTGCCAGCTTGTCGGCATCATAGGATTATAACCGGTCACATGATTGAGGAACGTCAGCTTGTCGAAGTGAGACCGATGGCTGAGCGACTGATAAACACCAGCTTGTCGGTGCGTGAAGGCGCCAGACTTCGAAGAACGTGATTGACAGAACACCAGCTTGTCGGTGTGTGAAACCACGGCTGAGCGACTGATAAACACCAGCTTGTCGGTGTGTGAAGGCGCCAGACTTGGAAGAACGTGATTGATAGAACACCAGCTTGTCGGTATGTGAAACCACGGCTGAGCGACGGATAAACACCAGCTTGTCGGTGTGTGAAGGCGCCAGACTTAGAAGAACGTGATTGATAGAACACCAGCTTGTCGGTGTGTGAAACCACGGCTGAGCGACTGATAAACACCAGCTTGTCGGTGTGTGAAGGCGCCAGACTTTGGAGAACGTGATTGATAGAACACCAGCTTGTCGGTGTGTGAAACCACGGCTGAGCGACTGATAAACACCAGCTTGTCGGTGTGTGAAGGCGCCAGACTTGGAAGAACGTGATTGATAGAACACCAGCTTGTCGGTGTGTGAAACCACAGCTGAGCGACTGATAAACACCAGCTTGTCGGTGTGTGAAGGCGCCAGACTTTGGAGAACGTGATTGATAGAACACCAGCTTGTCGGTGTGTGAAACCACGGCTGAGCGACTGATAAACACCAGCTTGTCGGTGTGTGAAGGCGCCAGACTTTCCTGCGAAAACAAAAGAGATGTGTATGCAAAGGTAAGTTATGCACGTGCATATGCATATGTCACGCGGAATGCAGGTGACACCGTTCATCTGAGTGGCCCAGTAGTCGAGGTGCGATAACTCTCGTTGAAACGACCCGTGGCTTCTCTGGTCGATTATGCCCCCAAGTGCCGGAGGGCGCTGTCCTGATTCAGGGGCTCTGACTCATAATTCTTCAGGGAGGATTGCCCGATGTGTGTCTTTGCTTGAAAGGGGTTGCCCAAGGTAATGCTGCCTTATCACTCCAAGCGTCATTGTTCTAAAGGTAGTGCGTCCCTCGTGGATTTTCACACTAGCTTTTCTTAGCGGGAGATGCGTCCTTGTCGGATTTTCACATAACCCTGTGCCTTATTTTTTGCCTGGAATGGACCCAACCCAATCCAGCGGCTTTTATTTATTTCATCTTTTTTGTAGGGCAGACTGCCTGTTGCCAGGTTTTCACCCTGCCCTTCGGCCTAACTTTTGCTTAGAGCGCCAGTCACGGTTTTCATCTCTAACGGCCTTATTTTTATTATTACTCTTTTTTTTTTATTTTTTATTTTTTAATTTTTTTTTTTAATAAAATTTCTGTCGGCTGCACGGATAAATTGTGCTCATTCGAATGGGAAGTGACAGCAGTGACATATCACTTGTTCAAAAGGAACTATGGATAATCATTGGATAAAAGAACTAATCTGAATGCATAATTGCATACATGTACACTTTCTCGTGTGATTTCATTACACATGATCATCATTTGACACTAGGCCCAAGATACCAGACCACATCTAATCTCGAGATAGATCTCAACAGCATCACACTCCTGTTATCAATCAGCCCTCTCGGGTTTTCTTGATTGAACATTTTTCTCTCTCTTTTCTTCTTTTATTTTTTTATTTTTTTTTTTTTCAGCCGTGGAATCTTTTCAATCTGTCGACGTTGACCGGCTCCCTGAATTCATTCCCATCACTATCTGTCAGTATTGCAGCTCCTTTAGACAAAAGCTTCTTTAGAACGAAGGGTCCTTCCCAAGTTGGTCTGAACTTGCCTCGAAAATCCGGAACCCCTGGCCTCATTTGTTTGAAGACTAGGTCTCCTTCCTTCAATGGGTGCCTTCTTACTTTCTTCCCAAATGAGCGGGCTAGTCTTTTCTGGTAGATCTGGTTGTGGTAGTATGCCCGCATCCTATCTTCGTCCAATAGGTTCAACTGTAGTAGCCGCTGCTGAGCCCATTCGGCTTCTGGTAGCTGAGTTTCTGTCACCACCCTCAATGACTGGAGTTCTATTTCTACCGGTAGAACTGCTTCCGTCCCGTAAACCAGGGAGAAAGGGGTAACCCCTGTGGAAGTTCTGGCGGTGGTCCTGTAGCCCCATAGAGCGAATGGCAATTTCTCGGCCCAGTCTTTATAGGTTTGCACCATCTTAGCCAATATCTTCTTAACGTTCTTATTAGCTGCCTCGACCGCCCCGTTGGCCTGTGGTCGGTATGGAGAGGACTTATGGTGTTGGATGGCGTACTTCTTGAGCATCTGTTTAGTCTCAGCTTGGAATTGTACCCCATTATCCGACACGATGTGATGAGGGAGACCGTACCTACAGATCAAGTGTCGCTCGATGAACCTGGCCATTTCCCGGGCGCCTAATTTCTTGAAGGATTCAGCTTCAACCCACTTGGTAAAGTAATCAATGGCGACCACAATGAACCTGTGCCCGTTAGAGGCTGTCGGGTGTATCTCCCCTATTATGTCGATCCCCCATGCGGCAAATAGCCACGGAGATGTCAGGTTGCACAATTCCGACACCGGCAGGTGTCTCAGATTAGCATACTGCTGGCATAATTGGCATTCCTTCACATATTTAGAGCAATCTGTATCCATTGTTAACCAGAAGAATCCTTGCCGCATTATTTTCTTTGCCAGGGCCAGACCATTCATGTGGGCCCCACAGACCCCTGCATGGGTTTCCTCCATAACCCTCTTAGCCTCTTTTTCATCTAAACATCTGAGTTGCATGCCATCGGCTTGTCTCTTGTACAACACCCCATCTACACTGATGAATTGAGTGGACAGTTTGCGGATCAGCCTTTGGTCTTTTTCAGTGGCTTCTTCCGGGAATATTGACCTCTCCAAATAATTCAGGACATCATAGTACCATGGCTTTCCATCAGTAGTTTCAACATCCCCGACTTGTTCGGTCTCAAAGTATGGCTTGCTCGAACTGGAAATGAGCACGGGCTTCATAACTATTCCTTCGGGGTTATCCCACATGGATACTAAGGTAGCCAGGGCATCTGCCAATTGGTTCTCATCTCGGGGCACGTAGTTAAAAGTGCAGATTTCAAACTGGCCGCTTAGTTCTTTTAAACATCTCACATATGGCAACAGCCGCTCTTCCTTAACGGTCCATTCACCCCTGACTTGGCGGATTACTAATGATGAGTCCCCGAAGACCTCTACTGTTTTTGCCCCCACGGCCGAGAGCGCTTCTAACCCAAAGATGCAGGCTTCATACTCAGCCTCGTTATTGGTGGCTCTGTACCTCAGTTTCTTGGCTAAGGGGAGCTTCTCACCATCTGGGGTTACTAGAATTACTCCTGTCCCGGCCCCTTTGCTATTTACTGCCCCATCAAAATACATCTGCCACTTCTGCACGGTGATGGCTACCACGTTTTCGTCAGGGAATTCATACTCCAGTCGGTCTCCTTCAATGGGATGGTCAGCAAGAAACTCCGCCACGGCTCGACCTTTAATGGTCTTTCTAGTAATGTATTCCACGTCAAATTCTTGTAGCAATATCAACCATCTTCCCATTTTCCCTAGTAAAGAAGGTGCCTGTTGCAGGTATCGGAGGGGATTTTGCTTGGCAACCGCCTGCACTTTGTAGGAATGAAAGTAATGCCTCAGTTTCTTGGATGCCCAGATTACTGCCAGGCAAATCTTCTCCACTTCAACATACTTGGCTTCATAAGGGAGGAATTTCCTGCTGAGGTAGTAAACCGCAAATTCGACCCCGAATTCATCCTCTTGGGCCATCATGGCTCCTACAGAATTTTCTTCTATTGCTAGGTAAAGAATCAAAGGTTTAACAGGCCGTGGCGGTCGTAGCACTGGGGGATTTTGGAGGTAATCCTTAATGACATCAAAAGCCTTTTGGCAGTCGTCGTTCCACCTGACTGGCTGATTCTTCCTGAGGAGCTTAAAAATTGGTTCGCACACTGAAGCGAGCTTGGAAATGAACCTACTGATGTACTGCAATTTGCCCAGAAAACTCCGGACTTCTTTCTCCTTTTGGGGCGCTGGCATTTCTCTGATTGCCTTGATTTTATCAGGGTCCACTTCTATTCCCCTTTGGCTCACCACATGGCCTAGCAACTTACCAGAAGTAACTCCGAAAATGCACTTCTTAGGATTAAGGCGAAGGTTATACTTGTCAATCCTCTTAAAGAACTTCTTTAAGGCCTCGAAGTGCCCTTCCCGAGTAGCCGACTTGATCATCATATCATCGACATACACTTCGACCTCCTTGTGGATCAAGTCATCCAGGATCTTAGTAGCCATCCTTTGGTACGTCGCTCCGGCATTCTTTAACCCAAAAGGCATCACTCGGTAGGCGAATGTCCCCCATTCTGTGATGAAAGCTGTCTTGATTCGATCCACAATCCTGTTAAGGATTTGGTTGTACCCGGCATACCCATCCACAAAGCTGTACATCATACAGGCGGCTGCGCTATCCACCAGTACATCAATATGAGGCAGGGGAAAGTCATCCTTTGGGCAGGCTTTATTCAGGTCTCGGTAGTCAACACACACTCGGACCTTCCCATATTTCTTGGCTACGGGGACAACGTTAGCTAACCATGTTGGATACTGGACCTCTACCAGAAACTTGGCTTCGATCTGTTTGTGCACCTCTTCCTTTACCTTCTCTGCCCATTCTGGTCTCAACCTCCTGAGCTTCTGCTTGACTGGCTTGCACTCTGGATAGGTCGGAATGGCGTGTTCAGCAACCGCCCGATCAATCCCTGGCATATCCTCATAGGTCCAGGCGAAGACTCTTTCATATTTTTTCAAAATTCTCTCAAATTTTATCCTTTCCTCAAGAGTTACGTCGGATGCTATCAAGATTTTCTTCGGATTTTCCGAAGTCCCGAGATTAAATGAGGTGGTATTGGTTGAGTTAATGTCAAATATAAATGATTCATGCTCGTGATTATGCATAATGAAATCATGGGAAACATCGCACAAGTAAGCAAAGTCATTCATATTATTAAAGTACTCAGAATTACAGACAGAATTGTCAAATAGTTCGGGAATAAAAAGTACATCAGCAAAGCTATCATTATCATCCTCTGCTGGAGCCGGTTCTGAGGTCGATGGCCCTTTGTCGTCGTCGATCTTCAAACTCCCCAACTCTGGTGCCGCCTCTTCATCTTCCACTTTCTCCTTGCCCTTCACTCGGGTGGCCAGCAGACTTTCAGTGACAATCTCCTCGGGAACCTCTCGATCCCATGCTAGAGTCTGATTGAAGATTTCCTCATCCCAGAAGGCTTCCACTGCCTTGACCGTCCCCTCGGACCAGTCAAACACATCATTGAAGATTTCAAAGCCGGGGGTAATTTTACCTCCAATCCATTGGGGCTCAGTCTCTCCACAGTAGGCACATGCCGATGCAGCTGGTACAAAACTTTCTAAAATGTGCGGCACTTCCGCAAGCTTCTTCGTAGGCTTGCTTCTCTTGGTATCAGTGACGTAGCCCAAACCTTTTCTATCCTTTTGCCCCCTTGTGGCGACAGGCTCTTGAATCCCTTGTGAGCTCTTACCCAAACCAGCCCCGGGGAGAAAGCTCATCTTCTTCATCATATTGACAACTTGAGGGCTTACCACCGACTCGTCTTCCTCATTCACCATAGCCACATGAAACCCGCTGAAGGGTTGATTGGAAATTCCAAGCACTGACACTTGGCTATCACTAGCTGCTTTAATTGTTATAATCTGGCCTTCATGGGGAATCTTAATCATTTGGTGGAGCGTAGATGGAACCCCTCCTAACTTGTGAAACCAAGGTCTTCCAAGCAGCACTGCAAAGTTAGCCGGTATTGGCAGGACCACAAACTCAGCCTCTATCTCCACTGGACCGGTCTTGACTTGGGCTTTAAAAGTCCCAGCAGCTTGCCTTCTCGAGTTATCATAAGCAGTGATAGTCAGATCGGATTCACTCAACATGCTCTCATTCAATCCAAGTGAAGGTAGCGCCACCAGTGGGCACACATTAATAGAGGACCCATCATCCACCATGACACAGGCCATGTGCTTACCATTGATCTGAGCTCGGATATATAGAGGGCGATTGTGATTACGACCCTCGATTGGCAAGTCAGCTTCGGTGTAGACTATGTTCTCTTCAGATCCCCCTTTCACAATTCCCAATAACTCGGAGGGTGAGATAGTGGTGGCGACCGTCGATTCACATAAGGCTTCAACTAGCTTCTGCCTGTGGCTCGGGGATTGCCTCAATAGGTCCCAGATAGATATTTGTGCTGTCATCTTCTTTAGCTGCTTCAGGATCTGATTCTCTTCCGTTTCCTGCTCCACTGTCGGAGGCATTGGGTCCTGTTGTCTCTCAACCTCTGGCACCACTCTCCCACTGCGGGTCACTGCTTGCACTTCGTGCACTTCTTCTTCACCCCCAGAACTCCATAGACCCTCTGGCCCATCGGCTTCTTCAATCTCACTTTCACTGGTCGTGTCCCAACATTCTATCATGTTTACCTGGGGCTCCTCCTTATTGACTTCCTGTTCGGGGCGGACAATGGCCACGTAATCATTACCGTAGAGATCCCTCAACACATACCACTCTGGCAAGCCCGAACCTATCATGAAAACAGGGGGAGGGACGGCGTTGTACCCGGTATTCTTCTTCTTCTCCCTCTTTTCAGGGTCGGAGATCTGCTTACTGTCAATGAGATCTTGGACCCGATCCCTTAAAGTTCTGCAGGAGTCAGTGAGGTGACCGGTGTGCTGGTGGAAGGCACAGTATTGGTCCCCTCTATGGTTAGGCTGGCCGTAGGTCTTAGCTTGTCTGGCTGGCAATGGCTGAAGTTTTCCCTCTTTCATTAATCGTTCTAGGACCCAGGACAATGGTCTTCCCAAATTCGAATAGTGTCTCTGGTTTACATCAGTGGCTGAAACTTCCGCTGTTCTGCCCACTCTGTTACTGCTGCTTCCGACGCCACCAGACCTATTTCCCCCTTGGGTCCCGAAGTTCTTCCGAGCAAAACTGTCATTATTTGCTTTCCTTGCCAAGTACTCCGATTCGGCTTCAATTGCTATGTCTTTTAAGGATTCCCAATCCTTGAGCCCTTTCATCTTAAGCCCCTCTCTCAAGTATGGGCTCGCATTTTTGATAAACAGTCTGATTTGATCCGACGTGTCGGGCTTCCTCTTCATTTCCATAACGCGATTCCTCCACCGCGTAAGGTAGTCATGGAAAGATTCACTAGACTTTTGTTGCAGGAGCTCTAGGTCTTTCAACGTCACTTCCATGCGGGTGCTGCAGTCGTACTGCCTCATGAACTCACTCGTAAGCAGATCCCAATCTTCTTTCGACCTCCTGTCTAAGCCATGGTACCAATCAACCGCTGACCCTGTCAAACTAAGGCAGAAGTATTCTACCTTTTGCTTCTTGGTAAGACCTGTGCCCTTCATGATTAAGGCATACTGCTTGAGATGGGCTGAAGGGTCAGAAGTGCCATCAAACTTCGGTAAATCTGGCATCTTAAACCTCTGAGGCAGCAGCTCCTCCTCACCCAAGTCTACATCTTCGGGGATGATCCCCTTTCCGACCGGCAGCATCCGTGCCATGGCCTCCATTCTTTCCTCCATCTTCCGCATCACATCATCCTCTAACTTAGGAACCTTACACTTCACAGCTTGAGGGACTACTGGCTCATCTTCCTCTTCCCCTAAGAAATCATCCCTCGGGTCTGGGATCCTTACCCTCTGTTGCTCAACTGGTGCCGCCACTCTAGGCTCGGTAATTGGCTGTGGCACAGTAGTGGTTGGTATGGTGGTCTCCACAACAGGTGTTTCGACCGGGTCAACAGTTGGAGCTCTAGATGGTTGTCCAGCGTGTGGTGTCATTTGGGCGACAAAGTTCCCCATCATAGCAAGCATTTTCCTTTCGAAGTCTTCGAACCTCTTGTCCAAGTCTTGTGTTGTTACAGCACCCGAATCTTGCGGTAATTCTGCCATTACTGATCCGGAGGATTGTTCTGAACAAGAGTCTGAGTTTCTATCCCAATCTGAATCCGATGCTGATGCCAAACTTGACGGCTCAACTACTTGATTTCTGACCAACCTCCCGCTAGGATTTCTGGACCACTCAAATGGATCTATGATGGCTGAAAAAATCCAATTCGTTAGCATGATGCATGGATGGCATTAAGAATGCATGGCCGTGTTGATGCAACATCCACAACCACATGCAAGCAAACAGACCCTTCCAACCTTATTACTCCCGCACACGGGGCAATGTGGTCTCTTTCCTAGGTGGGCTTAGTTCATGGGTCAACAGGGGACCCTATGAACGCGCGAAGTGTACGGCGAAAAGCCGGCAGCATAACAGCTCTAGTCTAATGTACACGCGTATGAGTTTTGGCCATTCACGTATTTGGACAATTCAATCAAGTTAAGGTGGGCTTACCGGGGCATGAAAGCCTTTGATAAAAGACCACTTAAATTGGTTGATTTCGTTTAATACGTGACGACCCATATCACAAGCATCATATTGAGGAGCATACCACCTAGGGAAGTTTCTATTTGCCATTACATGGGCTTTAGTCAAGGTGATTTCCTTTAGGCTACCCAAGCATGGTTCGCGCCAACGGGTCTAGCTCATCACGAGCATAACGACCGATTGGGTTTCCATTTCGATATACCAAAAGGTACAAGGCTTGGGCTGGTGATTATCCTTAACACTTCCCTACAATGAGTGAAAGTAGGGTCGTGCTTCGGGAACGCACCGGGGTAAGATAGGGACCAACTATCGTAAGTCTAAGGCTCTAAAATGATTATGATGCTATTTTCGAAAAGAGATAGAATTTTAAGTTTCAAAAACCCAATTATAAATTTTAACCAAAGCACTTTCGGAGTGAAGTCTCAAACACAAAATCCCCAGTGGAGTCGCCACTGTGACGCGCGCCGGACCCGAATACAACCCAGCAAGGGCCCTCACTTTGAATCCGCTTTAGGATTCGAGGTATGAAAGGTTCGCGTCTCTTGATCATTGGCGCCATGAGACATCATCGGTGTATCCCTCCCAATAGAACATTGGGGAGAATAACCTAGCCTATTGACGCCTAAAGGCACCTTTGAGGTATTTTGGAGTCGCCACCCAAAATGGGAAAAGGTTTCTCACCTCTATTGGTCTAAACCAGAGATATGGTGTCCGGAACTTCCCTCTTATTTATGCTTTGGTTAATTATAAATGGATTTTTAACTTCTTAAGATTATATCTCTCATCTCACGCGATTGATGCATTTAAATTAGATAGCGCATTGAAAGCACGTAAAGAAAATAAATAAAAGCGATAAGCAAAGTAAATAAAGAAAGCGGTAAACACCCAAGCACTCAATTACAAGAGAAATAGGGGCGGAATACAACCCCAATAAAAGGAAATTAAGAATACAAATGGGGGCGGAATACAACCCCAAAAATAAATAAAGTTGCCCCAAAATTAATTACAAGGGCCCAAAAAGAAATGAACTTGAATTTAAAACACTCACACAAGGTTAAAATAAAATACATACATAAATCGAGGCATTATTTTAGGAACATTGGTTCCTTCGCACTTGTTCGGAATTGGTTCCTTCGTATTAATTTGAAGAGGGTTCGAAGAGTCATTTTTGATTGCTTGAATTGAAAAACCGGGATGAGTGATCCCATTTTATTGAAAATTGACTCCTCGTTTTTTAGTCGTGATGTTTTTATAGTTGGGCTAAAATAGGGGACATTGGTCCCAATTTTATTAGCAAAAATTGTAATTTAATTATAAAGGTATTTTTGTGACTTTTTATCGCACGCGCGCATAAATAAAATAAATATTTACAAATAAACACAATCAAAAGATAGAGAGTTAGAGAGATCTCACCGAACCGATGTGACCCTCCGCGCGTCGCGACCCATCCGGGGAGCCGCGGGGATACTCACATAACCCGACTCAAGTTAAATCTCAGACAGAAAATAATATCAAAAATAATATTAGCAAATATTTTAAGCAAATTAATCAAGCAAGTGCAAAATATAACAATAATAATAAAAGATAAATAATGATAACGACAATAACATTATGATAACAAATAATAATATTATATGGCACATAAACATTAGCATGACAATAAGTAGGTGATGATAATGTTAACAATCATAATAACATAACATCAATAAATATACAATGAATATATAATAATGATAATAATAAAAAAAAGAGATGATACGATGATACATAGCAAATAAATAAATATAATAATAGCGACGATTAATTAATAATAAACATAAAATATATGAATATATAATAATAATAATAATAATAATAATAATAATAATAATAATAATAATAATAATGATGATGATGATAATAATAATAATAATAATAGTAATAATATTAATGATAATAGTAATAGTAGTGCAAGGCTTAATGGAAGAATGATGACAACAATATATGAAAATAGGGGAAACGACACCACTTAACAGTATTTAGACTAACCAACTAATAATAATAATAATGGAGGATGAGCATAAAAAATCTAAAGCATTGCAACTAAATAATGCATTAATAGTGCTATTTACACATTAAATTACTAGAAACGAGTAATAAGAATAATAATAGCAAAAATGATGTTGGCAAACAATAAATACTATACAATAAACGAATGAGAACGGGTCCAAAAATGTTTACCCTCAGAATTTTTGAGATTGGAAATAGGATGTCTCGATCCGTTCCCTTGTCGATTTTTTTTGATGATAATAATATTCAAAGAGAAATATGAGTTCTAAATAAATTTTTGAAGAATATATTTTGAAGTGAATATTTTTGAAGGAAGATTTGAGCAGAGAAAATTGATTTTTCTAGCTCAAAATAAATCCCAAAAGGAGGTATCTTCCCTGAAGGAACACCTAGAAATTAAAGTTTTAGAAGACCAAAACTTAAAGGATTTTTGAAGAATTTTTAAGAAATAAAACAAACCTCCTGGACAGTAGAAAGGCTAGAGAGAAAAAAACTAAGGAAATCTTGAATTAATTCCTCCGTCCTTCAAAAATGAGGGCAAATTCCTCATTTAATTCTGTCTTGGCCAAAAATGGCAAGGGACAAAAAAACTTTCCTTTTTAGTTAATCTAAAATAACATAAAATGGTGAAACACTGAAAACTGAAAAAAATCAGAAAATCAGACTGAAACAGCGAAAAAAACGGACAGGCAAAACAGGTCGCGCGGAGGAGCCAAGGGCGCGCGGAGCGCTGCGCGTGGTGCCTTGGCACCGCGCGCGGCAGGCTGCTGCGCGCAGCCTGCCTCGCGCAGGCAGGTCGCGCGAGGCAGCTGCCTCGCGCGCAGGGGGGTCGCGCGAGGCAGCAGGCCTCGCGCGCAGGGGGGCGCGCGGAGCGCCCCGCCTCGCGCGCAGGGGGGTCGCGCGGAGCGCCCCGCCTCGCGCGCAGGGGGGTCGCGCGGAGCGCCCCGCCTCGCGCGCAGGGGGGTCGCGTGGAGCGCCCGCCCCCGCGCGCAGGGGGGTCGCGCGGAGCGCCCGCTCCTGCGCGCAGGGGGGGTCGCGCGGAGCGCCCCGCCTCGCGCGCAGGGGGGTGCGCGAGGCGCCAGCTTCGCGCGCAGGCGCCCCTGCGCGCTGGGGCAGCCTGCCTCGCAGGCGCCCCTGCGCGCTGGAGCAGCCTGCCGCGCAGGCGGCCCCGCGCTGCGGCAGTGGCACTCGCGATAAAAAATTAATTTTTTTTTTTTTTTCTTTATTTTTTAATTTTGACACAATATTAATATTTTTTTTTCCATTTTAAATTTTTAATCCCTAAAATATATATTTTAAAATTATTTTTCGAAAAAACACAATCTTGACAAGGGAACGGTCGATTCTCACTTTTCTTGCCGAAAGTCGGTCTTTTGTTTCATCATCGGGTAATTCTGATCTTGGACCGCCTCGGGACCCGGTGTCTACACATGGAGCGGAGGATTTCTTTGGTACGGGTTTGGATGAATCTGATAAAGCAGAGCTGTGGATTGAAAAGATAAAAAGAGTGTTAAGGGAGGTTAAGTGTCCACCTGACCAAGCAGTGGAATGTGCCGAGTCTTTGCTGCAAGGCTCTGCTTATGATTGGTGGATTAGTCAACCTCAGATTCCTGACCCTATGACCTGGGATTTCTTTGAGAGCGAGTTTCAGGATCGATTTGTGACTAAGGCATACAAGGACGCCAAGTGGGCGCAGTTTCTAAGTCTGAAGCAAAGGATGATGTCAGTGGCTGAGTATGAAAATGAGTTCACTAAGCTTAGCAAATATGCACCTCCAAGGGTTCTTACAGATGAGTTCAGGTGTTAGCACTTTGAGTTAGGTTTGAATGAATCTTTGAAAGTGATGCTAGTTTCTCTGATGTCGGCCCCGAATGTTAGGTACTATCAGTTGGTTCAAGCAGCCTTGAGGGCGGAGCGTTCAGAGAACATCTTGAGAGAGAAAGCTCAGAGAAGGAAGTCTTTTAGGGGTGGATCTTCTTCTAGTAAGAGACCAAGGGAGTCCCAAGGAAACCCTATTGATGAGTCTGTTGCTAGTCGGGCCTCTAGAGGGAGAAGACAGGGCTCTTCTAGGGGATCGGGCGCAGGTAGAGGTGAGGGAACTCCCCGATGTGCCCATTGTAATAAGCTACATTGGGATGAGTGTCGGTGGTTAACGGGAGGTTGTTTTAGATGTGGCTTCATGGACCACTTCCTTGTGAATTGTCCAAGTCGGCATGAGAGTTCTATGGGGCAACAAGAAGTTAGTCAAGCTGGGTCCAATATCCCCCAAGGCAGCCGTAATAGAGGTAGAGGAAGGGGTCGTGGTGGACGGCCTCGTGTGAGAGAATCCTCCGAAACAGTGGATTGCTCTATACCGACGTCAGGTAGGGCTTATGCTATGAAGGCCCGAGAGGAACAGAATGCTCCAGAAGTGATTACCGGTAAGTTCTCTTTGCTTGGTTTTGAAGTTTATGTTTTGATTGACCCGGGTTCCACCCATTCTTATGTTTGCTCTGGTAAAATATGGGATAGTTTGGGAATTGTGGAGAAATTGGGGTATGAGATTTGTGTATCTAGTCCGTTGGGATAAAGTGTTATGGTAGATCGAATATGTCGGAACTGTCCTTTAAAGATTCAGGGTATAGAGTTTGCTGTGGATTTGATTTGTCTGCCGTTCTATGAGTTTGATGTCATTCTCGGTATGGATTGGTTAGATAAGCACCGGGCTGTAGTGGATTGCCATAGAAAGGTGATGGTACTGAATAGTAGGGATCATTGGCCTGTGATTGTGAAGGGTATTGGGAGCAGCTCTTTACATAATGTGATTTCGGCAATGAAATTAAGAAGGTTCATTAGAAAGGGATGTGAAGCGTTTTTGGCATTGGTGTTAGATTCTCGGAGGGGACAAGTGAAAATTCAGGACATTCCTGTGGTTAGAGATTTTGTGGATGTTTTTTCGGAAGAATTACCTGGATTACCTCCGGAAAGAGAGGTTGAACTGTCAGTAGAGATTATGCCAGGAACAGCTCCAGTTTCTGAGGCTCCTTACCGGATGGCTCCGGTGGAACTGAAAGAGTTGAAAAGTCAGTTGCAGGAGTTGTTGGATAAAGGGTTTATTCGGCCTAGTGTATCACCTTGGGGTGCTCTAGTGTTGTTTGTCAAGAAAAAATATGGAACGTTACGGATGTGTATTGATTATAGATAGATTAATAAAGTGACTGTAAAGAATAAGTATCCCTTACCGAGGATTGAGGATCTCTTTGATCAGTTGCGAGGAGCTGGTGTGTTCTCCAAGATAGACCTAAGATCGGGTTATTACCAGTTGAGGGTAAAAGAGGTAGACGTGGCGAAGATGGCTTTTCGGACGCGTTATGGTCATTATGAATTCCTAGTGATGCATTTTGGATTGACCAACGCGCCTGCAGCCTTTATGGATTTGATGAACAGAGTTTTTTGACCGTATTTGGACAAGTTTGTTGTGGTGTTCATCGATGATATTTTAGTGTACTCAAGAGATAGAAAGGAACATGAGGAGCATCTTCGGTTAGTATTGCAAATGCTAAGGGATCATCAGCTTTATGCGAAGCTCAGCAAATGTGAGTTTTGGTTAAAGGAAGTGGCTTTTCTTGGACACGTAGTTTCAGAAGATGGTATACGAGTGGATCCGAGTAAGATTGAGGTAATTGTTAATTGGATGCCTCCAAAGAGTGTGCCAGAGGTAAGAAGCTTTATGGGTTTGGCAGGTTATTATCGACGATTTGTTAAGGGATTTTCAGTGTTAGTCTCTCCTTTGACTAGGCTACTTCAGAAAGAAGTTAAGTTTGTGTGGTCTGAAAGGTGTCAAGCCAGTTTTGATCAGCTGAAAGAGATGTTAGTTAAAGCTCCTGTGCTTACACAGCCGGTTTCGGGTAAGGAATATATCATGTACAGTGATGCTTCCGGGATTGGTTTGGGTTATGTTTTGATGCAAGAGGGTAAATTTGTAGCCTATACGTCGAGACAGTTGAAGCCTCATGAGCAAAACTACCCGACCCACGATTTGGAATTAGCTGCGGTAGTGTTTGCGCTTAAGGTGTGGAGGCATTATTTGTATGGGGAAACATGCCGGATTTTTACCGACCACAAGAGTCTCAAGTATTTGTTGACACAAAAAGAGCTGAATTTGAGACAACGAAGATGGTTAGAGCTGTTTAAAGATTATGATTGCATCATCGACTACCATCCAGGCAAGGCTAATGTGGTGGCAGATGCCCTCAGTAGGAAATCTATGTCGGCATTGCTCTTTAGTCGAGGTAGATGGAGGTTTGATTCTGAAGGTGCTTTAGTTGCTCAGCTTAAAGTTAAGCCAAGTCTGAGGCAAGAGATTGTGAAGGCACAGTTAGATGATCATGTGTTACAGCTGGTATATCAAGCAGTGAAAGATAGCAAGCAGTCCGAGTACCAGATTGATAGTAATGGGGTACTTAAGCATGGAGACCGTTTATGTGTACCCGATGTGGGCGAGTTAAGGAAAAAGCTATTACAAGAGGCTCATTCATCGGTCTTCACTATGCATCCGGGAGGTGATAAGATGTACAAGGATCTGAAACAGTTTTATTGGTGGCCTGGCATGAAAAGAAGTATAACGGAGTTTGTTTTAAAGTGTCTTACCTGTCAGCAAGTGAAAACCGAGCATCAAGTACCATCGGGATTACTTCATCCCTTACCCATTCCTCAGTGGAAGTGGGATGATATCACGATGGATTTTGTGTCTGGTCTGCCAATGACACAGCGTAAGCATGATTCTGTGTGGGTTATAGTGGATCGGTTATCCAAGTCAGCACACTTTTTGCCAGTTCGGTTGGACTACTCCATGGACAAGTTGGCGGAACTTTATGTGAATGAAATAGTCAGACTTCATGGGATTTCGCTATCCATTGTATCTAATCGAGATCCCCGTTTTACATCCAAGTTTTGGAAGGAACTCCAGGCAGCTTTAGGGACTCGGTTAAACTTCAGTACTGCAATCCATCCACAGACCGTTGGGCAGTCGGAAAGAGTTATCCAGGTGTTAGAAGATATGCTTCGAGGTTGTGCTTTAGAGTTCTCTGGAAGCTGGGATCGATATGTGTCTTTGATGGAGTTTGCATATAATAACAGTTATCAGGTGAGTATTGGTATGGCTCCTTATGAGGTTTTATATGGACGAAAGTGCAGAACACCAGTTTGTTGGACTGAACAATCAGAAAAGGCTTTGATCGGTCCGGATATAGTAAGAGACACGGAAGAGAAGGTAAGGGTTGTACGGAAGAATCTAAAAGCAGCTAAAGATAGACAGCGTTCTTATGCTAATCTGAAACGTAGAGATATTCAGTATGAGGTAGGTGATAAGGTTTTCTTGAAAGTGTCACCGTGACGAAAAGTTCTTCGTTTTGGAAAGAAAGGCAAGCTAAGCCCGCGCTTTATTGGACCATATGAGATTTTAGGAAAAGTAGGTCTAGTAGCGTATCGGTTAGCTTTGCCCATGGAGTTAGCCAGACTGCATAATGTCTTCCATGTATCAATGCTTTATCGATATCGATCAGACCCTTCTCATGTATTATCAGTGCAAGATATCCGGGTTCAGTCAGATCTTTCATATGATGAAGAGCTAAAAAGGATCATGGATAGAGAAATCAGACAGCTTCGGAATAAGCAGATACCGTTGGTTAAAGTCCAATGGCAGTATCACGGGGTTAAATCAATCAAAATAAAACATATTAAATAATTACATGTTAAAATAATACATGTTAAGAATAATAAGAAAGCGAAGCAAAACAAATTAATTACATGTTAAAAATAAGAAATCATGGCAAAATAAATTAATTATATATTAAGAATAAAAAATCATGACAAAAGAAATTAATTGATTACATGTTAGAAATAAAATCAATAAAACAATATTTACATGAACAAAATAATAAAAAAAAATAATAGAATAAGATAAATAAATAATTAGTTCAGAGCCCAGAATATTTACCCTCAGATTTGGATTCGATGGAATAATGATGATCTTTTGGAAAATTCCTCAAACAAATGATTTAGCAATGAAATTAATTCCTTTTGTTTATGGAGAAAACAAAGAAATTAATTTGGATGCTTAAAAGATTGAAAATTGATTTGAAAGTGAAAATTAATTCCTTTTGTTTATGGAGAAAACAAAGAAATTAATTAGAATGATTAAGAATTGAAACTTGAATTTCCAATCTCAATTAATCCTTGTTAAAGGAAAAAATAGAAGTCTGACATTTTTTTAAAAAAAATCAAAGAAGAAAAAAAAGCTCTCAAAAATCTGATGTCAAAAATAATGGAAGCTCCCCCTTTGGTTTTTTCATCTCAAAGTATTTATATTATGGAAAAATAAAACCCTAATTTTATTAGGAGAAGAAATTTGATTTTAATTCAATTTCCTGCCTTTTTTAATGATAAAATCAGCTTTTATTAATTAATTATCTAAAAAAACGATTTAGAATTTAATTTGGACTTAAAAACCTTAGTTTGTGGTGAAATATTACGTTTTGGGGCGAAAAACAGCAGAATCGGCGAAATCTGGGTGTGCTCGCGCGCGAATGGGCGAGAATGGGCGCGTTGCTACGCAGCACGCTCTGCGGGAGCACGTGCGGCGCTCCATACGAGTGTGCGCGCTGCTCCGCGTGAGCGCATGCGCAGCGTTGGTGGCACTCACCCCCAGCGTGCCGCGGCTGCCGCAATGGTCCGATTTTTTTTTAATTTTAAATTGAATTTTTTTTGACCTAACATTAATACTTTCAAACTCATTTTTTATTTTTTAATGTTTAAAATATATATTTTTTATTTTTTATTTTTTATTCTTTAAAAAAGCAAATTTTCACCAGAAAAATCATCACTTCCAATATTTTTGCCCGCGAACGGGCATCTACTCATCATTGGATAATCCTGGTCTGGCCTGCCTCGGGACTCAGTGTTTACACTCATGCTGATCTCTAGTATTCTCACTCAACTTTGGCCAATCAGCTAGAAAATGTTGGGTGCTTCCACAGCGAAAACATCCCCCAATGGGCCACCTACACTCTCTTTTGTGGCGCTTACTGCAGTGAGAACACTCAAGCACAACTTCACCTCTACCTCCAAAACTGCCTCTACCAGCACTCGACCCAACTGTAGATCCTTGCCTCCTACCTCTCGAAGCAAGACCAGAAGAAGTCTCATCCTGCGAGTTCTTCGATCTCTTACCCGAGGACGAACCTCCACTGTCACACCCCAAAAGTGGCCTAATTGGATTTGGCAACTTTAATTGGAAAATATGGATATATTGGTAATTATTTAATTATGGGAATTAAGTGAACCAGTGCATGTGTGCCAAGTGGGAAGGTGAGTGCGTGCATGTGGGAGAGAGAAAAGAGGGATTCAGAAATTTTAATTTTCTGGAAACTATCAGAGGGGAGACTTCCCTTCTCTCTTGCTCTCTCTCACGTTAGTCACTCTTTTCCTCTTCATTTTCTGTTCTGTCCTCTTTTGCATGTGTGTGCATCTGTTTTGAGTTAAGATTTTTAGCTTTGAAGAGATTTTAAGAGGTAAGTGGCAGCAGTTCTTTAGGTTTTTGGTTGAATCTCCTTCTTCTCCTCCTTTGGGTTTATAAAGATTATGTTCTTGGGTTAATGGAATGTGGTTTTATCTGTTTGCAAGCATCTGAAGATAAGAGAAAAGAGAAGGGAAAAGGGAAGGTTGTGGATTGAAGTTGCAGTGGTCATTTTTGAACTTCATTATCAGGTTTGGGAGTGTCTGTCCTTTCTTATGTTTGGATCCTGTTTGCTATTTTGATTTGAACGTTGTTCTGTGTGTTTGTATATCAAAATGCATGAGATATGTACTGTGTATACATGATTCCTGTAGAATGGAATGATGTTAAATATGCGAAAGAGATGAACATGCATGAGTTTGAATGTGGAACCCTGGGATGTTGATGTTCTGGTATTGCCTCTGTTCGAATAGTAGAAATATGTTATTTGTATAAAAATTGCTGTAAATGTGCTCTGGAGATTTGAAGGTATGTATCTGAATAATTATTGCATGAAAAATGGTTTTAGACAAAGTGGGGTTTTGAGTTTTGGTTGTACTCTTTTTTCACAATTTTCTGGTTTTTACGTTTTCTGGAAATTCTGAAGTTTTGAGAAGGAGAAGCAGAAGTGAGAGAAGAAGATCACGCGACGTGATGCAGCATCACGTCGTGACCTGCTTCCCTGGGAAGTCACGAGACGTGACGGAGAGTCACGACTCGTGACCATCCCATTTCCTTGCGTGTTACGAGTCACCACTGCCCGAGTGACTCGTGACCTCCCCTCTCCTCTCTGGCGTCACGAGGCGTGACGGAGGGTCACGACTCGTGACTGCTCCTGTTTTGCGTGGCGCTCGCGAGAAGCCAGCGTCATGAGTCACCATCGCCTGGGTGACTCGTGACTGGCCTCCTTCCTGCTGCCCTGTTTTAAAAAGCGAAGTATTTTTTATTTAAAGCTTCTGTTACTTGGGTTGAACAGGTTTAAATCTGTGCTATATTTTATTAATTGTTTAATTATGAGATTTGTGTACATGATTAATGATTAATGTAGATAATTTAAATGTTAATAAATTTACATGAACATGGATATTTCAATGTGAGTTATATGTTCTTATTATCTCCTGTATTTGATATATATATATATATTTTTATGTTTCTGAATTAAAACAACATACATGTATACATGAGTTATAAGTTCGTATTTATTGCAATTCTCATAATATGATTATTACTTGAGTTCCTTTTTAAGTTGTGTTATTTTAAGCCTGAATAGTCATAGTGGTGGATAAGTAAGCGGTTACTTAGGTCAGGGTGTGTGTGCAGCTGCTATATGATAAAACGTTATATACGGATCCCGTTTGGGATCCTTGTTTCGACCCCGTTTGGGTCTAAATTGAAATTAATGCTAGACTCCGGTCTCTATATGAAAATCACATGTTTGAGACTCATGTCTTTATATGCTTGGGATACTGTGTTCTATCAGTATCCAAACGACCGCATCCACTTCTAAAGTGTATTCTCAGACTAATCAGGCTATACGTTAATATGTGTTGCATATGTTGAGATGTATATTGACAGGATTAAAAGTACTTGATGCACATGAATTCTTGCATAACTTTATATTATGCACCTTGTATCTGTGTACTTAGAATGGTGAGAATTATGTTAATCCTAGTATGAATTGAGTAGTAATTGCTTGTAATGTATGTTTATGCATGTCAAGTAAGGAATTTGGAAATATGTTTATATGAAATTTTGATGCCTTTAATTTTGAATCATAGCTTTATTGCACGTTTATGTTGCATTGAGATTTTATTAATGTTGTAAGTATTGTATATGTATATTGTTCGTTTGTTTTGTTCCTCCCCACTAAGCGTTATCGCTTAGCACGGGTTCTTTTCCCGTGCAGGTGGCGAGTTCGGTTTGGAGTCAGATATCTGCAGGTCGGCCACTAGAAGGCTTTTTGGATGAAGTTATTTTTTAGTCTTCCGCTGTTATTTTGTACATGGCTTATTAATAGCAAAATGAATCTTTTGTAAAGGAACAACTATTTTTGTATATGTATTTGCTTACGAGCCCCTTTTTGTAAAACGATATTGATATGATATTTGTTCAAGGACTTGTTATATTATGTTTATAGGTTTCTTTACATCTCATTTGGTTTTATTTGCTAGTATGTATTTGGGATTCGTTTATGTGTTTAAGTATTTGAGTTTGCCCGCATGGCCTTCCGGTATCCTTCCAACGGGTGTATCTGGGCGTTACAGCTTGGTATCGGAGCCCAGGTTTGGTGGTTCTTGGTTATGTTGTGATTGTTTGAGTGTAGAGTCGAGTCTATGCATGAGAGTCAGTTATGTGTCGTGGCCTAATGCAGATGTCTTGTGTTTTGTAGTGTTTGTATGGAGTCGGATCCAAGTGAGTATATGGGCGACACAATGGACAATGTCAATCTGGGTCGTAGAGATAATCCGATCAGAGGAGGTAATCCGGTTGGACAAGATAGGCCTGCACAGGAACATGCACCAGCGGTAGGTCCGAATATGGGCGTTGGTATGGATCCAACATTAGTGCAAGGTTTGCAGCAAATGGTTGATAGGTTGACTGCTCCTAAGGCTCCAATTGAGTTGTTAAGAAAAAGAGGAGCAGAGGATTTTCATGGGACTGCCTTAGATGAATCAGATGTGGCTGAGTTTTGGCTTAAGAGGGTAGGTAGAATTTTGCAAGAGATTAGATGTCCTGTAGATCAGAGAGCTTCATGTGCAGTATCGTTGCTCCAAGGATCAGCATATGATTGGTGGGAGCTTGTAATGAGGAATCCTCAGCGACCAGCCGAATTGACATGGGAATATTTCAAGCAAGAGTTTGAGCAAAAGTATGTGACAAAGGCATACCAAGAAGTGAAATGGAGAGAGTTCATTAGTTTGAAGCAGCGGGGTATGACCGTGAGTGAGTATGATAAGGAATTCAACCGGTTGAGTAAGTATGTGCCCGAACAGTTGTTGACGAATGAGTTCAGATGTAGACACTTTTTAGAGGGACTGCGTGAGGTGTTCAGAGGTCCTTTGTCTGCTATGATCGTCTTACAACCAGTGGGGTATTATCAGCTTGTAGCAGCGGCAATGAAGTTAGAAGAATCTGAGGTGGTAAAGCAGAAGATGGCACAGAAGAGGAGAGCACCGGATGGGGGAGTTGCGAGTACTAAGAAGTCTAAGGGTGCTCCAACCGAACAAGGAACTAGAGGGACTGTTCAGGTGCCTTCAGAAGTAGGAAGTGTGGCACCGCATGCTAGTAAGGGAAATCGAGCACCGGAGTGTGAGCATTGTCATAGGTACTATTGGGGTACATGTCGCAAGATCACCGGTGCATGCTTTAAATGCGGGAGTATGGAGCATCGGTTTGCAAATTGCCCTAATCGACAAGAGGACTAGAATCAACAAGAGAGTAGAAGATCCAATGTCACCCCAAGCAACCGTGATAGAGGTAGAGCTCCGCAAGCACCATCAGAGACGGTGCAACGACCTGGTGCTACGGAAGATCATAACCGGCATAGAGCATATGCTTTGATTGGAGCTGATGCGACTGATGCCGCGGGTCCTTCTGGTAAGTGTTGATATGTTAAGTTTCGTTTTGTTTCGGTTTTGATATTTGAGATGCATATGATAAGCGAGGAAATTTCAAGGACGAAATTTTCTTAAGGAGGAGAGAGTTATCACACCCCAAAAGTGGCCTAATTGGATTTGGCAACTTTAATTGGAAAATATGGATATATTGGTAATTATTTAATTATGGGAATTAAGTGAACCAGTGCATGTGTGCCAAGTGGGAAGGTGAGTGCGTGCATGTGGGAGAGAGAAAAGAGGGATTCAGAAATTTTAATTTTCTGGAAACTATCAGAGGGGAGACCTCCCTTCTCTCTTGCTCTCTCTCATGTTAGTCACTCTTTTCCTCTTCATTTTTTGTTCTGTCCTCTTTTGCATGTGTGTGCATCTGTTTTGAGTTAAGATTTTTAGCTTTGAAGAGATTTCAAGAGGTAAGTGGCAGCAGTTCTTTAGGTTTTTGGTTGAATCTCCTTCTTCTCCTCCTTTGGGTTTATAAAGATTATGTTCTTGGGTTAATGGAATGTGGTTTTATCTGTTTGCAAACATCTGAAGATAAGAGAAAAGAGAAGGGAAAAGGGAAGGTTGTGGATTGAAGTTGCAGTGGTCATTTTTGAACTTCATTATCAGGTTTGGGAGTGTCTGTCCTTTCTTATGTTTGGATCCTATTTGCTGTTTTGATTTGAACGTTGTTCTGTGTGTTTGTATATCAAAATGCATGAGATATGTACTGTGTATACATGATTCCTGTAGAATAGAATGATGTTAAGTATGCAAAAGAGATGAACATGCATGAGTTTGAATGTGGAACCCTGGGATGTTGATGTTCTGGTATTGGCTCTGTTCGAATAGTAGAAATATGTTATTTGTATAAAAATTGCTGTAAATGTGCTCTGGAGATTTGAAGGTATGCATCTGAATAATTATTGCATGAAAAATGGTTTTAGACAAAGTAGGGTTTTGAGTTTTGGTTGTACTCTGTTTTCACGATTTTCTGGTTTTTACGTTTTCTAGAAATTCTGAAGTTTTGAGAAGGAGAAGCAGAAGTGAGAGAAGAAGATCACGCGACGTGATGCAGCATCACGTCGTGACCTGCTTCCCTGGGAAGTCACGAGACGTGACGGAGAGTCACGACTCGTGACCATCCCATTTCCTTGCGTGTCACGAGTCACCACTGCCCGAGTGACTCGTGGCCTCCCCTCTCCTCTCTGGCGTCATGAGGCGTGACGGAGGGTCACGACTCGTGACTGCCCCTGTTTTGCGTGGCGCTCGCGAGAAGCCAGCTTCATGAGTCACCATCACCTGGGTGACTCGTGACTGGCCTCCTTCCTACTGCCCTGTTTTAAAAAGCGAAGTATTTTTTATTTAAAGCTTCTGTTACTTGGGTTGAACAGGTTTAAATCTGTGCTATATTTTATTAATTATTTAATTATGAGATTTGTGTACATGATTAATGATTAATGTAGATAATTTAAATGTTAATAAATTTACATGAACATGGATATTTCAATGTGAGTTATATGTTCTTATTATCTCCTGTATGTGATATATATATATATTTATATGTTTCTGAATTAAAACAATATACATGTATACATGAGTTATAAGTTCGTATTTAATGCAATTCTCTTAATATGATTATGACTTGAGTTCCTTTTTAAGTTGTGTTATTTTAAGCTTGAATAGTCATAGTGGTGGATAAGTAAGCGCTTACTTAGGTCAGGGTGTGTGTGCAGCTGCTATATGATAAAATGTTATATACGGATCCCGTTTGGGATCCTTGTTTCGACCCCGTTTGGGTCTATATTGAAATTAATGCGAGACTCCGGTCTCTATATGAAAATCACATGTTTGAGAATCATGTCTCTATATGCTTGGGATACTGTGTTGTATCAGTATCCAAACGACCACATCCACTTCTAAAGTGTATTCTCAGACTAATCAGGCTATACGTTAATATGTGTTGCATATGTTGAGATGTATATTGACAGGATTAAAAGTACTTGATGCACATGAATTCTTGCATAACTTTATATTATGCACCTTGTATCTGTGTACTTAGAATGGTGAGAATTATGTTAATCCTAGTATGATTTGAGTAGTAATTGCTTGTAATGTATGTTTATGCATGTCAAGTAAGGAATTTGGAAATATGTTTATATGAAATTTTGATGCCTTTGATTTTGAATCATAGCTTTATTGCACGTTTATGTTGCGTTGAGATTTTATTAATGTTGTAAATATTGTACATGTATATTGTTCGTTTGTTTTGTTCCTCCCCACTAAGCGTTATCTCTTAGCACGGGTTCTTTTCTCGTGCAGGTGGCGAGTTCGGTTTGGAGTCAGATATCTGCAGGTCGGCCACTAGAAGTCTTTTTGGATGAAGTTATTTTTGAGTCTTCCGCTGTTATCTTGTACATGGCTTGTTAATAGCAAAATGAATCTTTTGTAAAGGAACAACTATTTTTGTATATGTATTTGCTTACGAGCCCCTTTTTGTAAAACGATATTGATATGATATTTGTTCAAGGACTTGTTATATTATGTTTATAGGTTTCTTTACATCTCATTTGGTTTTATTTGCTAGTATGTATTTGGGATTCGTTTATGTGTTTAAGTATTTGAGTTTGCTCGCGTGGCACTCTGGTATCCTTCCAACGGGGGTATCGGGGCGTTACATCCACGAGGGGGATTCCTTCTCTTAGCTCTTTCCCATAAAACCGACTCGGACCTCTCTGCCCGCACTGCTTCCTAAACAATCTGGTAGTAACTGATTGCAGGGGTACTCATCAAAGATATAAGCATTGCCCTCAAAGACTCATTCAACCCGGCCTCAAAATACTGGCACCGAAATTCCTCTGTCAGAATACCCGGAGGAGCATACTTCCCGAGCCTATTGAACTCCTTTTCATACTCAGAAACCAACACAGCCCTCTGCTTCAAACTCAGAAATTGAGCCCACTTAGCTTCCTTATACACATACATACTTGTGAACTCCCGCTCGAAGAATTCCCATGTCACTGGATCAGGCAACTGGGGATACCTACGAACTAACTTCCACTAGTTATAGGCCGATCCCTGAAGCAAGGTAATAACACATTCAACTTGCCTATCAGGAAGGCAACAAATCTCCTCAAGAACTCACTGAACTTTATCAATCCATTTCTCGGCCAATTCCGACTCATCAAGACTCGTCCCATAGAAATCCTCCGCTCCAGCTTTCCTCATGCTCTCAATAGGGGCTCTCGGGGCAGTCACCCTATCTAAGACCCAAGCCATATCCTGAGAGATCTTCAACATAGCCACAAAAGGCATGGCTGCAGCCTCAGGCTGCACCCTAGCTGGTTGAGCCAGACAAGACATAGTCGGATCTTGCCCTTGGGGATAAGCACTCTCAGCTGACCCCTCGAGTGATCCGCGCACGGAATCCATCTATTACAAACATAAAGACCTCCGCATTAGCCAACACAGTCCAAAACATACATTTATACACAACAAACACCCAGAAAATGCCTAAATCGGAGCTCTGATACGGAAACTTGTAACACCCCCTACCCATATGTAGGAGAACCCTTCCTCTAGGGAGTGAGAACCCATAAGAGCAGGGGTGTGACCAGACAAATAGAACAATATACATATGCACAACATACAGAAAACAGCAGAAACAAAACTTAAAATTCATTCATTGATATCCAAAGGGTTCATTACAAAAATATAGTCATTACATAACTGATATTACAAAAAGAATCTAAGTACAAAACTAAAACTTCTGTGTTGGCTGGACCTGCAGAGACTCTCCAAAAAGCTCAAAACCTTCTGCACCTGCACGGATGAAACACCCGTGCTAAGCCATAACGCTTAGTGGGGAAAACACACAATAATATGAACGGCCATTCACAATGGTCGTTGAGTCAAAACACATTCAAAATGGTATATGTTATAATCACACACACGCACACACACACACACGCGCGCACACACACACACACGCGCGCACACACACACACACACACATATATATATATATATCATAGCTTAATCGCATTCAGTTGCATCCACAAGCTCATAGTCAATTCATATATCAATTGGTTTCACATGCTCATATTCACAACAAGACAAACACCTGCTGACTCAGAATAGTGGATAACGAGTGAACACATTGGGGTACCCGAGGGTACAATTGAAAAGCAACATCATTATTTTCTCATTCAAAACATTTTCAAATTGGGTGATCTTAAACAAGATCCATACACTTTGAGGATCACAAGGATCAAAACGGGGACCTGATCAGGGTCCGAAACACTTTGGGGGCTGCAGCTACTGAACTCTGTTAGACATGCCTAACTATCCATTAAATTGACTCTTGCAGGCCATGCATGAATCATCAAATCATATTCATTTTGTTCATAAAATTATCCATGAATAAGTCTAAAAGAGTCACAAGTTCGCAAAATAAGTGTCGGAGACGTAAAAGAAATCCCATTTTAAACACAGAGACTGTCGCGCTCGCGACAGGGGTAAAGCTCGCTGACTGCCGCACTCAAGATAGGCCTCGCATTTGCGAGAAGAAGAAGCAGATTGGCCTCTAGTGTGCTTGTGACCTGCATCGCGCTCGCGACAGAGCGCGCCTGGCATTGCTACCGGGATCACGCGCTGGCATTCGCACTCGCTGTAGCGATGCCCAACAAGCGCAGCCCTTCGCACTCACGATAGCACATGAGGTGCTGCACCTCGGCAGGACAAAGCTCGACTACTGGGAGAGCTGGAATTACCCGGCTCTATTATGCTCACGATAGAGTCGCATTTTCCAAATCTGCAAAATTCCTCCATCTTCCAGAAGACACCCAATCCTCCATTTCAAACCGAACGTCAACATAACTCAATTTAAACCTTGCAATCATCATCAACAACATAAAACTCAACTTTTATGCCAATAATCCCAATGGAATCATACAATTAATATAATTAAAATCTCTAATTTAATAAAACTAGAAATTTCCTACATAAACTCATTCAACAACCAATTTACTTCAAGAGTTCATCAACGAACCATCTTAACTCAATTCCAACAAAACCCATAATATTTAGACCAAAATAAACATCATTAACCACATGATTTTCCAGAAAATCAAATCAAAACCCCAAAATCATAAAATGAATCAAATACACAAAAGTCCTAAACCTTGTAAATCCTTAGCTCCTAATCACAAGCTCAACTCCCATTAGCCTTCTCTTTGCCTTTGGGGTCTCTAGGAAGCACCTCTGATCAAAACACCCAAAAATCACACACAATAACAAAACCCTAACTCAAATCATACTCTAGGAAAAATCAAAGGAAAAAGAAGAACTCAACCAAAACTTACCACTAAACCACTTGAGTTGATCAATTTCCACCACTAATTGAGGCCACAAGAGGATGAGTCAAGAAGAACAAGGAGGAAGAAGAAAAGAAAGAGAGAGGTGGCGTGAGAGGAGGGAGAACGGGAGAGCAAAGCAGCAAGTTACTGCTCTCTCTTTCTCTCTCCACTCTATTTATACCCCTCTCCTAAAACCCTTGCCACATGTCGCCTAACCATTGGTGGAACTTGATCACTCACATCCTACGACCACACTCTAGACCACACCCAAGCCTAATCTCACTAATACATATATTAACTCCCTACAAGCATCTACATCCTAACAAAACCCAAACACACACACACACACTACCACTATACATGCAACCACACTATACCACAATCCATAAATCATGCAATTAACCCAAATTAATATATAACACATGCCAACATATTACACAGACGCACTTGCACACAATATGGCTCAGACTACTAGGGTGGAAGACGGGGTGTTACAACTCTCCCCTACTATCAAAAATTTCATCCTCAAAATTCTTTCCTGTATTGAACAACTAAGTGTACTGAGATCTCATCACTGCCTCTGGTTCCCAAGTCGCTTTCTCGACTCCGTGGTGCTGCCATAACACTTTAACCAAGGGAACTTACTTGCTTCTCATCTATCGCACTTCTCTGGCTAGAATGGCTTTCGGCTCCTCATCATACGAATAATCTGCCTGAACCCTTATGTCCTGAACCGATAACACATGCGATGGATCTGATCTGTACCGGCAGAGCATAGATACATGGGAAACATCATACAACCTTGCCAAATCCGAAGGCAAAGCTAATCTATAAGCAACAGGTCCAACTTTCACCAAAACCTCGAAAGGTCCAATAAATCGAGGACTAAGCTTACCCTTCTTTCCAAAGCACAACACTTTCCTCAAAGGTTATACCTTTAGGAACACCTTGTCTCCAATCTCAAACTGAATGTCCTTTCTCTTCAAATTGGCATAAGACCTCTGTGTATCCTTAGCCACCTTCAAATTCTGTTGAACCACTCGAATCTTCTCTTTAGTATCCCTTACCATCTTTGGCCCAACAAAGGAACGCTTGGTCAATTCTATCCAACAAACCGGAGTCCTACACTGTCGACCATAAAAAGCATCAAACGGTGACATTCTAATGCTCAACTAATAATTATTGTTGTAGGTAAACTCCATGAGCGGCACATACTTGTCCCAACTACCTGAAAATTCCAAAGCACAACCCCGAAGCATATCTTCCAAAATTTGGATAAACCGTTCTGGCTGAGCGTCTGTCTGAGAATGAAATGCCATACTGAAATTGAACCAGTACCCAAAGCTGCTTGTAACACTTTATAAAACTTCGTTGTGAACCTCGGATCCCAATCTGAACCTCGAATCCCGATCTGATACTATCGTCAATGGAATACCATGCAATCTAACCACTTTATCTACATAAATACTTGCCAACTTATCCATCGAATAGTCCATTCTAACCGGCAGAAAATGCACTGACTTGGTGAGTCAGTCTACGATCACCTAAGCTGAATCATGTTTCCTCTAAGTCAATTGCAAACCTGACACAAAATCCATGGCAATGTCGTCCCATTTCCACTGAGGAATGGGTAAAGGGTTGAGCAATCCCAAAGGAACTTGATGCTCAACCTTTACCTGCTGACAAGTCAAACAATTCGCCACAAATTCCACGATGTCTCTCTTCATCCCAGACCATCAGTAGAACTGGTTCAAATCTCGATACATCTTCTCACTACCCGGATGCATAGTAAATAGCGTAGTGTATGCCTCACTCAAAAGCTTCTTCTTTAACTCAACATTGTCACTCACACACAACCGATTCCTATACAAAAGCACACCATATTGCTTACCATTATGAACCTCTTGCAAAACTCGCTGCAACTTCACATCATCTTTCTGGGCATCAACTATTAACTACCTCAAAGATGGCTTATCCTTCAGTTGGGCAACCAAAGCCCCATTCGAATCCAATCTCCACTTAAAGCGTTACAAAAATAAAGCCGACAATGACTTCCTACTCAAAGCATCCGCTATAACATTAGCCTTGCCCGGATGATACTCCAAAATACAATCGTAGTCCTTAAACAAGTCTAGCCATCAATGCTGTCTCGAAGTCAACTCTTTCTGGGTGAGGAGGTACTTCAAACTCTTATGATCGGTGAAAATCCTACACGTTTCCCCATACAGATAATGTCTCCAAATCTTCAAAGCAAAAATCACATCTGCTAACTCTAAATCATGCGTTGGATAGTTCTTCTCATAAGGCTTCAACTGACGAGATGCATAAGCCACAACCTTACCCTCTTGCATCAAAACACATCCAAGCCCAACTCTTAAAGCGTTACTGTACATCACAAACTCTTTACCCGAAATGGGTTGAGTAAGTACAGGAGCTTCAACCAACAACCTCTTCAACTGCTCAAAATATGCCTGACACTTATTCGACCACTGAAATCTTACCCGTTTCCTCAAAAGTCTAGTCATAGGAGCAGCAATAACTGAAAATCCCTTAACAAACTGACGATAATATCCTGCCAAACCAAGAAAACTTCTCACTTCTGGAACATTTCTAGGCGCCTTTTAATTCATAATCACCTTAATCTTGGCCGGATTCACCTGAATACCCTTAGCCGACATAATGTGACCCAAAAAGGACACCGCTCTTAGCCAAAAATCACACTTGCTGAGCTTCGCAAATAGATGGTTATCCCTCAAAACCTGAAGCACTATCCGAATATGCTCTTCATGCTCACTCTCATTCTTCGAGTACACCAAAATATCGTCAGTGAATACCACAACAACTCGGTCGAGATATGGCCTGAACACTCGATTCATCAAATCCATAAAAGCCGCAGGTGCATTGGTCAAACCAAACGGCATCACAAGAAACTCATAGTGGCCATGTCACGTCTGAAATGCAGTCTTAACCACATCCGCATCTCTAACCCAAAGCTGGTAATACCCAGACCGAAGGTCAATCCTAAAAAAGATATCCACACCTCTGAGCTGATCGAACAAATCCTCAATTCTAGGCAAAGGATACATATTCTTCACTGTAACCTTATTAATCTGCCGATAGTCTATACACATCCTTAACGTGCCATCCTTCTTCTTAACAAACAACACTGGAGCTCCCCACGAAGATATCCTTGGTATAATAAAGCCTTTATCCAATAGCTCTTGTAATTGAGTTTTAAGTTCTCTCAATTTTACAGGAGCCATTCGGTAAGGTGCTTTAGAGATTGGAATAGTACCCGGCACTATCTCTATGGACAACTCCACTTCTCTCTCCGGAGGTAACCCAGGCAACTCACTTGGAAAAACATCCTCGAACTCTCTAACCACGGGGATATCCTCATTCTTAACTTGACTGCGCTTAGAGTCCAACACGACTACTAAAAATGCCTCACAACTCTTCCTCATAAATCTTTTAGCTTGCATGGTAGAAATCACATTCCCCAAAGAACCCGAGCCTAAACTTTTAACCACAACTCGAGACTGATCTCTATCCCGCAACACAACAGTCTTCCTATGACAATTACCACTGCCCGATGGTTACTCAACCAGTCCATTCCCAAAATCAAATCAAATTCTCGGAATGGCAAATCTATCAACTCCACTAAAAACTCAATTCCTTGGACCAAAAGGGGACAATTCCTAAACACTCTACTCACATTGACACTATCCGCTAAGGGACTGGTCACACAAATTTCCTAATTTAACTTATCAACATCATGCAACTTATCAAATAACTTATCCGTGCAAAAATATGAGTGTGTGGAACTAGGGTTAATTAGAGCATACATCTCAGTGTCACAGAGTAGAAACTTGCCTTCAATCACATTAGGCGCATCTTGCTCATCCCGAGCTCTCATAGCATATGCCCTCACTGGCACCATCTGAGGATCATCTACCAACTTTGATGGAGCACCCTTACTAGGCCGACATCCTCGATCCCTACCTCGGCCTCTACCTCGACTAGCTCGAGAAGCATTAGACCCAGCTTAGCTAGCCTCATGCTGATCTCTAGTATTCTCACTCAACTTTGGGCAATCAGCTAGAAAATGCTTGGTGCTTCCACAACAGAAACATCCACCAGTGAGCCACCTACACGCGTCCTTGTGGCGCTTACTGCAGTGAGAACACTCAGGAACAACTTCACCGCTACCTCCAGAACTACCTCTACCAATACTCGACCCAACTATAGATCCTTGCCTCCTACCTCTCGAAGTAGGACCAGAAGAAGACTCATCTTGCGGGTTCCTCAATCTCTTACCCGAGGATGAACCTCCACGAGGGGATTCCTTCTCTTAGCTCTTTCCCTTAAAACCGACTTGGACCTCTCTGCCCGTACTATTGCCTAAACAATCTGGTAGTTACTGATTGCAAGGGTACTCATCAAAGATATAAGCATTGCCCTCAAAGACTCATTCAACCCGGCCTCAAAATGCTAGCACCGAAATTCCTCTGTCAGAATACTCGGAGAAGCATACTTCCCGAGCCTATTGAACTCCTTTTCATACTCAAAATCTGACATAGCCCTCTTCTTCAAACTAAGAAATTGTGCCCACTTAGCTTCATTACAGGCCTTGGTCACATGCTTACTCGTGAACTCCTGCTCGAAGAATTCTCATGTGACCGAATCGGGCAACTGGGGATGCCTATGAACCAACTTCCACTAGTCATAGGCCTATCCCTGAAGTAAGGTAATGACACATTCAACTTGCCTATCAGGAGGGCAACGAATCTCCTTAAGAACTCGCTGAAATTTATCAATCCATTTCTCGGCCAATTCTGACTCATCAAGACTCGTCCTATAGAAATCCTCCGCCCTAGCTTTCCTCATGCTCTTAATAGGGGCTCTCGGAGCAGTCACCCTATCTAAAACCCGAGCCATATCCTGAGAGATCTTCAACATAGCCTCAAAAGGCATGGCTGCGGCCTCAGGCTGCACCTAGCTCGTTGAGCCGGACTAGACACAGTCGGATCTTGCTCTTGGGGATAAGCACTCTCAGCTGGCCCGTCGAGTGATCCGCGCACGGGATCCATCTATAACAAACATAAAGACATTCGCATTAGCCAACATAGTCCTAAACGTATATCTATACACAACAAACACCCAGAAAATGCCTAAATCAGAGCTTTGATACCAAAACTTCTAACACCCCCTACCCATACATAGGAGAACCCATCCTCTAGGGAGTGAGAACTCGTATGAGTAGGGGTGTCACCAGAAAAACTGAACAATATACATATACACAACATACAGAAAATAGCGTAAATAAAACTTAAAATTCATTCATTGATATCCAAATGGTTCATTACAAAAATATAGTCAGTACATAACTGATATTACAAAAAGAATCCAAGTACAAAACTAAGTCCTAACACTTTAAAACTTCTGTGTTGGCTGGACCTGAGAAGACTCTCCCAAAAGCTCAAAACCTTTCGCACCTGCACGGATGAAACACCCGTGCTAAGCGATAATGCTTAGTGGGGAAAACACACAATAATATGAACGGCCATTCACAATGGTTGTCGAGTCAAAACACATTCAAAATGGTATATGCTATAATCACATATATATATATATATATATATATATATATAAATCATAGCTTAATCGCATTCAGTTGCATCCACAAGCTTATAGTCAATTCATATATCAATTGGTTTCACATGCTCATATTCACGACAAGGCAAACACCTACTGACTCACAATAGTGGATAACGAGTGAACACATTGGGGTACCCGAGGCTACAATCGAAAAGCAACATCATTATTTTCTCATTCAAAACATTTTCTCATCGGGGAATCTTAAACAAGATCCATACACATTAAGGATCGCGATGATCCAAATGGGGACCTGATCAGCGTCCGAAACACATTGGGGGCTGCAGCTACTGAACTCTATTAGGCATGCCTAACTATCCACTAAATTAACTCTTGTAGGCCATGACTAAATCATCAACTCATATTCATTTTGTTCATAAAATTATCCATGCATAAGTCTGAGAGCGTCACAAGTTTGGAAAATAAGTGTCGGAGACACAAAAAAAATCCCATTTTAAACACAGAGACTATCGCACTCGCGACGTCTATGGCGATCATGATAGGGCAAAGCTCCCTGAATTCTGCGCTCGCAATAGGCCTTGCATTTGCAAGAAGAAGAAGCAGATTGGCCTCTGTCGCGCTCATTATAGGCCTCGCGTTCACGAGAAGAAGAAGCTGATTGGCCTCTATCGCGCTTGCGACCTGCGTTGCGCTCGTGACAGAGCGCGCCTGGCATCGCCATCATGATCGTGCACTGGCGTTCACACTCGCGACAACGTTCCCTAACAAGTACGGCCCTTTGCGCTTTGTCACGCTCGCGATGAACATCGCTACAACACGCGAGGTGCTGCGCCTCGGTAGGACAAAGCTCGAGTGCTAGGAGAGCTGGAATTACCCGGCTCTATCCGCTCGTGACAAGCATCATGCTCGTGATAGAGTCGCGTTTTCCAGATTCAAAAAAATTCTGCAGAATTCCTCCATCTTCCAAAACACACCCAATCCTCCATTTCAAATCGAACGTCAACATAACTTAAAATAAACCTTGCAATTATCATCAACTACATAAAACTCAACTTTTATGCCAATAATCCCAATGGAATCATACATTTAATATAATCAAAATCTCTAATTTAATAAAACCAGATATTTCCTACATAAACTCATTCAACTAACAATGTACTTCAAGAATTCATGAACAAAGCATCTTAACTCAATTCCGACAAAACCCTTAACATTTAGAAAAAATAAACATCATTAAGCACATGATTTTCTAGAAAATCAAATTAAAACCCCAAAATCACAAAATGCATCAAATACACAAAAGTCCCAAACCTTGTAAATCCTTAGCTCCTAATTACAAGCTCCACTCCCACTAGACTTCTCTTTGCCTTTGGGGTCTCTAGGAAGCACCTCTGATCAAAACAACTAAAAATCACACACAATAACAAAACCCTAACTCAAATCATACTTTAGCAAAAATCAAAGGAAGAAGAAGAACTCAACCAAAACTTACCACTAAACCACTTGAGTTAATCAATTTCCACCACTAATTGAGGCCACAAGAGGATGAGTCAAGAAGAACAAGGAGGAAGAAGAAAAGAAAGAGAGAGGTGGCATGAGGGGAGGGAGAATAGGAGAGCAAAGCAGCAAGTTACTGCTCTCTCTTTCTCTCTCCACTCTATTTATACCCCTCTCCTAAAGCCCTTGCCACATGTCACCTAACCATTGTTGGAACTTGATCACTCACACCCTACAACCACACTCCACACCATAACCAAGCCTAATCTCACTAATATATACATTAACTCCCTACAAACATCCACATCCTAACAAAACCCAAACACACACACACACTACCACTATACATGCAACCACATTCTACCACAACCCATAAATCATGCAATTAACCAAAATTAAAATATAACACATGCCAACATATTACATAGACGTACTTGCACACAATATGGCTCAGACTACGAGGGTGGGAGACGGGGTGTTAAATACCAAAACAACTCTTCGACTTTCTAAGTGAAAATGAAGGAACCAATGTTCCTATTCTAAATAATGTCCCAATTTATGAATGTTTATTTATTCATTTAATTTATTTATTTATGTTTTGCTTGATTTAATTTTGTGGGATTGTACTTTTGTCCCAAATTTTAATACCTTTTTTATTTGGGGGATTGTATATTGTCCCAATTTTATCTTTAATTTTTTGGCTCATTTTATTTTATCGCTTTCTTTACTGCTTTTTTTCATGCTTGGTTTGCGCTTTATTTTTTAATGACCATGTGAGAAGAGAGATAGAAATTTAAAATTTAAAACTCAGTTATAATTAACCAAGGCATTAATAAGAGTAAAGTTTCGAATCTTTCTCTGGTTTAGACCCCCAAGGTTAGATGAACTTTCCCAATTTCTTATTAATTGAGTGGCGACTCCAAAATACCTCAAAGGTGCCTAAAAGTTTCATGGGATTAGATGATCTTTCTAGTGTTCTATTGGAAGGAGGTGTCCAAAATATCTCATGATTGTCCAAGATCAAAAGACACAAACGCTCTCGAGCCCTAAAAGCAGGTCTCTGGGAACTGGTCGGGTCCGCATGCGTCACACATACCCTAGTGAGCGCAATAATCTAGTGACAATTCCACCTATCCATATCTATGATGTGGAGCCCTGCCCTTGCCTGAACAAGCCTGATAATATCTCATGGCTGATGTTGAGCTGTGTCCTAGTAGCCAAGGCCCATAGAGCCTAAATCTCCGTCCCTGGACTCCCCATCTGGCCCAAGTAACTGCTGCCCAAGACCTTCTGTATACACCTGTAGGCCTGCAAGACCAATAATGTGCTCTTCGAGGTGTTGTGGTCATAACAAACCCCTGGCAGTGTAATCATCTCCCAGCGCTGAGCTGTAACACTCCTATCCGGACTCTGTATGTGATCCCTAATCGGGAGGCCCATAGCTAGGACAAACTGCCTGCGACTCATGGACTGCCTACCATCTTTGACCCTAAAAGTCACGGTCTCAGTCTGCGTATCAGTCCTCCTAAGATCCTTGTACTCTAGGGTGGCCAGAAATTCCCTAGTAACCTCAAGGTATGTCTGATAGGCCGACTGAAAAAACTCTGCCCAACCTACCGCTCCAATAAATTGCTCACCTCCTCCCACATACCCATCTGCTCTAAGAAAGGTCGGGACATGAACCTGCTAAAGGTGAACTGTGCCCGGGTCAGTGTCTCGAACATGAGTCTATGAGTATGGTCCATCCATGCCAGTGTAGGGATATCCTCGGGAGCTGGGGCCCTGTCGTATCGTGGAGGCATCCTAATGGAAAAGTAACCCGTTAGACAACAATACAGCATATCACATAATATTTTAATTTTGGTAACATTTTGGCGAGGAAGAATCCTAACTTTTTGCATGCATAAGTCATACAGGGACAGGCTTCAGGCCCCAACATCAAATTTAACAAGATCAGGTTGCACAAAAATTTTATCACAAGCATTTATTCACAGTGTCCACATTATTTATGTACACATTTTATTGTGATTTGATTTTTTTTTCATTTTTTCATTTCTAAAATTAATTCCGTGCTAATTTTACAATCTATTAATTATTGCAAATCTCATACACATGTGTCATTCACACAAGGCTTATATACCCTAACATGTATTTGCCAAAACAAATATGTCTAGCACAAATAATAATAATCTGTACAAAATAAAATAATTAAGCAACACGCATTTGCCTAAAAAAATGTTTCTAGCACAAATAATAGCAATCTATCAATAATATCAACAAATATTTGCCTAAAAAAGATATTTCTAGCACAAATAATAACAATATATATAAAATATGAACATATGTTTGCCTAAAAAATATTTCTAGCACAAATAATAACAAAATATCAACATATATTTGACTAAAAAATATTTCTAGCACAAATAATAACAATTTATACAAAATAAAATAATTAAGCAACATAAAGTTCTTTGAAAACTGACCTAGTAGTCGATGATAAAAATAAAAGAAAGAAAGATCCTATGTAGACAATAGAACCGAGGTCGTTTTGGCATGAACGACGCATGAGACGGAGTCAAGATCGAGGAGAAATGACCAAAAGCCCCACTTAAACAAAAGAAAAAACAAAAGGAAAATGAAGAAGCAAGAGGGGAAGGATATTTATATCCTTCCCCAAGGGGTAGCCAGGTCGGCCCTTGGTGGCCTAGGGGTGGCCTGCCCGCCCTATGCCCAAAAAATTTTATTTTTTATTTTTTTTATTTTTTTATTTTAATTTTTTTTTGAATTCTTGAATACTCCCTGAATGTCCGGGGGCACTTTTCAATAAAACTTTTAATGCCCAATATTTCCTACAAAATTAAAATCCACATGCAGGGGTGAATTATGCGCGTGAATGTGCACATGTTATACAAAATGCAAGCGATAAATTAATTCGAGCGGCCCTAGTATCCAGGTGCCATCCCGTTCTTGAGGATCTCGACTGGGATAATCCTTGGCCCGGACCCTTTCTGCATTGACTCCGTAACTTGCAACTGACAGCCCTTGACCACTCTCGATGTCATTCGACATTATTTTAAAGGTAGTACGCCCCTTATGGATTTTCATGCTATCTTTTCTTTACGGGAAATGTGTTCTTTCAGATTTTCACATAACCCTATGCCTTATTTTTGCCTTAGGAGATACCAATTCAACTCAGTGGCATTTATGCATCTAATCAAGTGGTGCATAGCCCCAGCCGTCTAGGTATCTAACCTGTTGATGCGGTGTCTAACCTCCTCCATTGCGGCATCTAACCAAACGGTGTATAGCCGTAGCCGTGTAGGTATCTAACCTATTCCTTGAGTAAAACAAACAATGTTAAATCCTCTGATAAATGGTAATCATTTTGATCATTAATCTTTCGAGAAGGTTCAATTGTTATTATCTCATTTTCCCATTTTATTATTTATGGTTTGTCATGTAATGTATATTAGTTTCATCTTTGCCGTGTCAAAAATGTGCTAAATGAATAAAGAAATAAGGGAAATAAAAGATCATTTGTATACGAAACGTATCTATTTAGTATGACAAACAAATGAAGCTAAATATCATGATAGATAATCTCCCTGAATATCAGCTATAGATAGACGGTGGGCTCCTTAGGATCACTCTTACCTGGATAGCGTGCCATTGGCATGTCTGGTCCTGTACGCCTCTTAGGAGGGCTTTGTGCTTGCAGGGAGGCTTAGAATGCCTATTTGTGGAGTCACATAATTTCAACTTGTGTGGGCTTCATCTTATCTTCATCTTGCCGAAACTGCCCTTTTGGCTCAGCCTTGTAAAGTTGTTTGACACAAAAGCATGTATAAAAGATTATGTGTGCATAATATGTGTGAAATATATATGCAAAACTATACTAATGCAAAGAATTGATGTACAAAAATTATGTGTTCACGACTATACGTGCAAAGGACTGAATGCATGTGATATATGCTTATGATATGCATGTTAAACACGTGTAAAGAATTATGTGCTATATGTATGTGAAAATTATGTACACGAAATGTACACGAAGAATTGCATATGCGAAATATACACAAATTTTATGCACACGTGAATGCATGGTGGGCAACGTGAAAGTCTATGCATGTGTCAAGTTATGCAAAGAGATATGCGAAAGATCGTACACGCGATATGCATATTAGATGCAAAAAGGGATAAACCACACCCTAGGTGATTAAGGGGTTCATTGAAGGTACTGCTCACACTATCCGATGCCCCCAATGATCTAGATAAGCTATCATCCTAGCTTAGGAGCTTTTCCCCATAAGTTTTTCAGATAGAACTGTCCGGTGTGCCTCTTTGCCCCTTAGTCAACGAGTATGCGCCCTTTTGCTACAAGCCGATGCAACATTTTGCCCCCCAGGATTCTGACTCACATCCTACATTATCCACCCTTTGCCTGAAAGGAGATTATCTAAAGTAATGCTGCCTTATCGCTCCATGCTTCAGAAGTCATTATTTTAAAGGTAGTGCGTCCCTTGGGGATTTTCACACTAGCTTTTCTTTGCAGGAAATGTGTCCATTTTGGGATTTTCACATAGCCCTGTGCCTTAATTTTTGCCTGGAATTGACCCAACCCAATCCAGCGGCTTTTTTTTTCGAAGGATAAACTGCCTGTTTCTAGGTTTTCACCCTATCCTTTTGCCTAACTTTTGCTTAGAGAGCCAATTACGGTTTTCATCTCTAACGGCTTTTTTTAGCAGATTGCAAGAGAATTTGAATCTGTTATTGGAGATCCTTCGAGGGGGACCTACATGTACTAATGCCTTAAATCGTGGTTGAATGAGCTTGATTGTCCTCATGAAGATGGTATGGGTTAGCTTCAAAATTCATGGCAGAGTGAATTAGCCAGAGGACTTGAGTGGCGGGGGTAGTAGAGGTTAGATAGTAATAGTGTGCCATCTTTATATCGAAACCAAACAAGTTTAAGTATGCATAATGAATTGCTCTGATCACATCAATATGTCATTGCATAAATGCATATGTTTCAATTTGATTTCGAGACATATGAACTTATTTGGCGTTAATCCCACCCTATCTAATTTCGAGATAGATCCTATGAGCATCAAGCTCCTGTTATCAATTAGCCCTCTTAGGTTTTCAGGATTGGAGATTTTCTTTCAGCCCTTAATTTTTGCCCAGGATTCTCTCTCTCTCTCTCTCTCTCTCTTTTTGAAGGCAGATTCTAGATATAACATTGGGAACAAGACTCAACTCAAATCCATAAATGTACTCGTGGCTCCCCGCTTGAAGCTCAAGAAAGCACCATGTGCCTCTTCCTACGTAATGAACCTCATTACAAGGTCATCTCCGCTAATTAGATAAGACTGAACCAAGAATCAAAAGGTCTTACTTTGGTTGTAACATTAGGCTCAGGTAGATGGCTATCAAAAAAGGATCAGGTTGCTAGAGAAAAATGGGCGCAATATTTACTCGACTTATGGGAGGACCATTCTCAGCTCAATTACATTCTATAAAGGTATTCTTAAATTTGGGCTTGATAATAAGTAAGTTAAAAAAAATGACCATTAAAACTTGCTAAGTGGTTACTATCTTGAGCTCTACTTTTTTTTTTTGCGAGCTGAAATCTTTTTCGAATGACTAAACCCTCTTTCCGAAGTATAAACCTATCCTTATCAGGGCGATTTTTGATAACCTAAAGAATTGTTGATGATTGAAACTTTTTCCTAAAGTGTAAGCCCATCCTTATCGGGCGATTTTTGATAGCCGAAAGAAGCATCAAAATGTACATCAATCTTTATTAAAGTGGCCATTCTTCTAACGGTAGGCGAAAGTCATTTTAGGTGAAGGGTAGTTTCAATATGTGTAACAACAAAATCGGTACGCATTTAGCATACCCACATAGAAGCTCAACGGGCTAGCAAGAGATTGCGAAATAAAGGTAGAAAGCAGTCATTTAGAGAGCTATACAAAGAAGGGCTACCTAAATCATTTTCTAGGTTTCGTCTTATCCAGGGATCGCTTTAATGGGTAATCAGAAAGGTTCTAGTGCTCTTAGTAAGTTTTCATCCAATCCCCTAATTGCAACTAGTTTTTTTTTTTTTTTTACTTTCTATTTTCTTTTCTCTTTTTTTTTCAGCTCTTAGAATTTTCCTCTGTTCAGGAGTTATATCAGATGCTATTAAGATTTTCTTTGGGTTTTCCAAAGTTTCGAGATTAAATACAATCGTATTAATTGAATTAATGTCAAGAAATGAATGCGTCATGATCATGTGAAATGAAATCATTAGAAATATCATACAAATAAGCAAAACTGTTCATCTTATTAAAAAATTAAAAATTAAAACATCATTATCAAATAGTTTCAGAATGAAAAGAATGTCTAAATAGCTGTCTTCCTCCTTTCCACCCAGCACTGATGTCATAGTCAAGTGGTTCATTATCATACTCAGGAATCATCCACCTTCCCCCTTTGGGCACTTAATCTATTTTATTCTTTCCCTTTTGATTTTCTGGGTCAGAGATCTGCTTACTATCAATAAGGTCTTGAACCCGATGCTTTAGAGTCTGGCAATGGTCCATCAAATGCCCTGTATGCTGGTGGAAGGCACAATACTGATCCGCCTTATGATCGGGATGACCTTAACTTCTAGCTGGCTTAGCAGGCAGTGGTTGTAGTATCCCCTCCTTCATCAACCTCTTGAGAACCCAAGACAAGGATTTTCCAAAATTAGAATAATGCCTCTGAGCCAATTCAGTTGCTGATACCTTTTTTGTCCTTCGGGTACTACTGTTATTATCACCACAATCAGCTCCTAGGTTTGTTGGGTCAGTAGTAGTCTTGTTGAGAGGTGCCTGGATAGTTGCAAGCGTAGATTTCATGAATGCTTCTTCAAGACCAACTAGCTTATGTTTCATGCTTAAGGAACTGGAAAGGCCTATTGATTGTAAGGGCTCTGGTCCTTTTACCTTTCTTACTTGTTTGACCGCTGAATCAAGCAGCACCCTGCCTCTAGGCTTAGAAGTAGACGGAAGCATTGAGACCGTTGCTGCATTTGACTGTGGCCCACTCATATTGGTTAAGAGCAGTCGCTATAAGCCGAGCTTGAAGAATGAGGGCCATGGCATCCATTCTTTCCTTGACTGTGGCCAATTATCTCTTTTTAAGTTCTTCAAGCCTTCTATCTGTCTCTTGGAAAATTAGGGCATGAATCTCTTCAATCTATTATGGGAAATTGGCCATTTTTGAATATTTGAGTCTCTATTAACTGACCTTCAATCCTTATCCTAGCTATTCAAAAAGAAGGTCCTCTAATTAGGTGACAATCAGAACCCCAAAACCACTTAGGCAAATGGTCTATCATGGCTGAAATGTAGAGGGGTTAGGGTGATGCATGCAATGCATGGAAGAATTTTATACACAGGATAATATGTACATGTGAAATATTATATACACAGGATAAAATGTATACATAAAATGAAATGCTTATGCTTTTATGTACATGAATGACATGTAATCCATGATCGTGCTGAAAGATCAAGAAATTACAATGACACATGGAAAAAATTATACACAGACTGATATGTATATGTTTTTCTTTCTCTTTTTTCTAATGAAACTTATATGTACAAAATATAGCGTATTCACATGAAATGAAATTATATTTTGCCATACATGAATGACACATGTGATGCATGAACGTGTGTTATGCAACATTTATATCCACATACAGTAAATAGATCCTTCCAACCTTGTTACTCCCACACAGGAGGTCATGCAGTCTCGTTCCTAGGTGGGCTTAACCCATGGGTCAGTGGGGAACCCAATGGACTCGTATGGTGTATGGTGGAAAACCAGCAGCATAACACTCTTAATTTAAAGCACATGCGCATGTTTTTGGCCATTATGTATTTGGACCTTTCAAACAGATTAAAAATGGGTCCATCGGGGCATGAGAGCCTTTGATGAGTGTCCAATTAATATGTTTGAATTGGTTTAGTAAATAATGGCCCACATAGCAAGCATCGTATTAAGGAGCATATCACCTAGCGGAAGTTTCTATTGCCATTACATGAGCTTTTAGTCAAGGGTAGTGTTACTTTAGGTCTACCTAAGCATGGTCTCTACCAATGGGTCTAGCTCATCGCAAGCATAATGACCGATTGGGTCTCCATTTGATATACAATTGATGGTACAAGGCTTAGGCTGGAGATTATCACGAGCACTTCCCTACAATGAGTAAAAGTAGGGTCGTGTTTCAAGGATGCACCGAGGTAAAACAATGGACCAACTAGCATAGTTCTAAGGCTCAAGTGGATGCAATGCAATTTTTGAATAAAAATGGAATTTTTGATTCTTAACAACTTAATTTTAATTTTAACTTAATTCACTTTCGAAGCAAAGTTTCGATCATCCCCAGTGGAGTCGCCACTGTGACGTGTGCGGCCTAGACCCGATCCGCTTTAATGGTCCGAGAAGGGTTTGCATCTAGATTTTGGGTAACATGAGATATTTTGGAATTCCTTACCCAAAAGAACATTGGGATGTTCATCTAACCTCATGAAACCTTTAGGCACCTTTGAGATATTTTGGAGTCGCCACCCAATTTACAAGAAACTGGGAAAGGTCATCTAACCTCGGGGGTCTTAAACCAGAGAAGGTGTTCGGAACTTCACTCTTATGAATGTCTTAAGTTAAGTTATAAATGAGTTTTTAACAATCGAAATTCCATCTCTCATCTCACGCGATCAAGCAATAAATTTAAAGCGCATTTCAAACATTTTAGAAAGTAATAAAAAGGCAATAAATAAAGCAATAAATAAATTACAAGTAAAAAGTTGGGACAGAACAATCCCCTAAAATAAAAAGCACAAATAAATAAATAAAATGAATAAAACTTTGCCCCAAAATTAATTACAAGGGTCCAAGATGAATAAATATGCCAAGAGAATGGAAATACATCATACATAAATCGGGACATTTATTAGAGTTTAGGAACATTGGTTCCTTTTATTAGCTAGAAATTTGGAGAATTATTTTTGGGCATTTATTGCGAAAACCGGGATGAGTGATCCCTTTTATGAAAATTAATTCTCCTTTTAAAAGTGACATTTTATTGGATAAAACCAAAACATCGGTCCCGTTTTATTAGTAGAAACCCCAATTTTAATTATTTAAAAAACATGATTTTCTATAATATGGACGAATTGAAAACACATTTTACATACAACGTAAAATAATAAAATAAAAAAAATACAACAATTAAAAATGCATACCGAAATGCTGAAGGTCTTTAATCCCTTGATCCTCTGGCTCGCTTAGAAATATTACTCAAGGTAGAAGTGAATAAATTTTATGGACAAAAAAACAAAGAATAAAATGAAATGTTAGTAAATTAAATCAAATGAATAAAACATAATATAAACAAACAATTAAATAAAGCAAGCAAACAAAATATGTTATAACAGAAATAGGCAATAAATAAAGCAAATACACTAGATAATTGAAATTGAGAACAAAATTAATGATTATTATAAAAAGTAATACTAGATAAAAAAAAACACTGGATAAAAGGCCTAGATATTATAACAAAAGATAAAATAATGGTCAAAAATATAATATTGCTACGGAAGAAACAATAGTCAAATATAAGATTGAAAGTTAACAGAAGAAATTAAAATCAGATAAAAAGGCAACAAAATTAGATTTATATATTTTACGGATTAAAGTTACGTTTCATGCTTCATGCAAGAAAATTAATTAAATTAATCTAAATTCAGGTTGATTACATCAAACAACAACAACATGCACTAATTATAATTTACAACAAGCTACAATTGAGAGAACAAAGAATGATAAAAAATAGCAAAAAAAGATTTGGCTCTAAACCAGATATTTATCCTCAGAGGTTGAAGAAGGAAGCAAAAATGGAATAATCTCCCTTGCCGATTGGTTGCACAAGAGACAGAGTCAAGAAAACTTTTGAATCAAAGCTTTCTGTGATTCCAAATTGAAGTAAAAACTCTGACTTTTAAAAGAAATCTGATGGTTAATTGAGTCTAAAATGCAAAGAGTTAATTTCTTTGGATCCAGAAACAATTGTGGAATAATCTTCTTTTGAATTCTTTAGGAAAACTTACTGACGTTCTCCGAGAGCCTCCCTTTTTCTGCTCTAACTTTTCTTTTTATATTATCCTCAAAAATTATGTTTTTTTCTTTTTTTTTTTTGAAAGACTTTCATCCCGTTAACAACACTTAATTCTCCTTTAAAACAAAATTTATCCTTTTTAAAATCATAAAGAGAGTTTGAATTTAAATCAAATTCAAAAACTAGAGAAAATAAAAAAAAATGGAGTTCTGGCGAAGGTAGGAGACGTGACATGCGCCCTCGCGCAGGGGGGCACATGTCACCTGCATAACAAGCGCCTTCACGCAGGGGCTGCATGTCGCCTGTGTGACTTACGCCCTTGCTTAGGGGGCCACATGTTGCTTGCGCGACATGCGCCTCCTCGCAGGGGCCGCATATCGCCTGCGCGACATGCGCCCCAGTACAGGGGGTCGCATGTTTCTTGCGTGACATGCGCCTCCGTGTAGGGGCCGCATGTCGCCTGCATGACATGCGCCTCCGCGCAAGGGCCGTATGTCGCCTACCCGATATACACCCTTGTGCAGGAGGCCGCATGCTGCGTGCAGGTGTCGCAGCTCGTGGGTGGCACCCACAGGCGTACACTGCCAGGAGGTGTTGCGTCACGCGCGTTGGGCAGAATATGCGGCGACAGGTCGTCGAAAACCTGAAAAAAAACCCAAAAAATAATAATATTTATTTTTTTTATTTAAAAAGAAAGGTTTCAACAAGGAAATCATCACTTTTAACCATTTTGCCCGTGAACTAGTATCATTTTCATCACTAGGTAACCTTTGTCTGGGCTGCCTCAAGGCCCGGTGTCTACAGTCACCCTCAGTCACATAGACATAAATAATAAAATTAACTTGTATTATACCTATGGGTAACCCTGTTCCGTTTTCCCATTATACACTTACTTTAGGAAAATGAAGGCAAAATAATGTCAGAATATGCAAATTATATGTGCTGAAGATGTACTCATAAAAGATGTGTTAATATACTTGCCTTGTATGATAAATTATTAAAATTATAAGATATTTGTTTATTGTTCATTTCTATGCATTTATCATGTGTGTGTAAATTATAACGGCAACTGTGAGTGGTCGTCCATGTCATGTAAATTCCCTACTAAGTTATATGGTCAGCATGGGGTGTTTCATCTGTGTAGCTACCGAAGATAAGGTGATCGTCAAGGACATCCTGCAGTCACCAAGGGCAGTACATCCATAGAAGTCCGCATGTAGGCCCTACATGTTGAATATATGTAATGTTAATGTAATCATTTTTGTTATAAGTATGTAATTTAGTTTGTATAATGATATGTGTATAACTAAAATAACTTTTGTTTTGTAAATTAATGTGGACGCTTTACAGATTAATATAAATGGTATTATGTGATAAATGAAATTTTATAATTCTAGTTTTATGAATGTTTGAATATGATAAATATCTGTGGGTGTGACGTGCGCCGAACCTGCTTGATTCCCAAAGGGCCCGCTTTTAGGGTCTAAGAGGGTTCACATCTAGATCTTGGGTAACATGAGATATTTTAGAATCCCTACCCAACAGAACATTGGGGAAGTTCATCTAATCCCATGATAGGCACCTTTGAGGTATTTTGGAGTCATCACCCAATTTACAAAAATTGTGAAAGTTCATCTAACCTAGGAGGTCTAAACCTGAGAAAAATTCAGAACTTCACTCTTATTAATGGCTTAGTTAATTATAAATGAGTTTTTAATGATTAATTTTCAAATCTCTCTTCTCACGCGTCATGCAATTTAATTAAAACGCACATCAAGTATCGAGGAAAGCAGTTAAAGTAATAAATAAATAAAATAAAAATAAACTACAAAAATAAATCATAAGATGAAAATTGGGACAAAATTACAATCCCCCAAAAATAGAAAGCTAAAATAAATAAATAAATAAATAAATGACATACAAAAAATAGGGTATTATTTTTGGAATAGGAAAATTGGTTCCTTTCATGCATACTTAAAAATTTGTAGAGTTATTTTTAGGCATTATTGAGAAAATCATGATGAGTGATCACATTTTATGTAAATTAACTCTCCTTTTAAAAGTGAGATTTTATTTGCTAAAATTAGGACATTGGTGCCATTTTATTAGAAAAACCTAATTTATTAATAAAAAAATTTTTGTGATTTTCTTTTTAACGTGCATAAAATAACTAATTTTATTACAAATTAAATGACAGAATAAATAAAAAGAAAAATAAAGAAAAAATGATAAAAATACTAAATCAACCAAAATAAATCTCCTAGATCTCCTCATTCGCTTGCAAGAGTGCTCAAACATGGAAAAAATAAGTATTGAAACCAAAAACAAATACAAATAAAATTAATGTTAGTAATTAAATCAAAAAAACAATTAAACACATAAATAAATAAAATAAATAAAATGAAATAAAATGCAATATGAATGACAAATAAATTAAATGACATAATGAAACAAATAAATTAATAGATTAACAAATTAAAACACATAAGAACATAAGTAGTAGTCATAATAATAATAATAATAATAATAATAATAATAATAATAATAATAATAATAACAACAATAATAACAACAACAACAATAACAACAACACTAAATAACAAAAATAAAGGATGACCAATCAAGTAAATAAATAGAATAAAAAAGAAAAATAAAACAAAATGCTATATAATGTTAAATATATAACTAAAATCACATAAAACAAATAAATAATCAATTGATTCAAAGATCTACATAGCTATTAATTGACTATAAATAAATAAAATAATAAAAAATATAAAATATAAAATCGAGTCCAGAATATTTACGCTCAGAATTTGAATTCAATGGAAGGAAGGAAGGTGATTGATTTTCTTATTTAGATCCACAAAATTAGAATTAAGATAATAAAAATTGGAGTTTTATTTCAAAAAAGAAAACTCAAGAAAACTTGTTCAAAAAAATAATGGAAGAAAATTAAAATTTCCAAGAAAAAAAATTTTTTTCTTTGTCTCAAGAATGAATTTTGATTAAGGAAAATTTGGAACCTTAGAAAAATTCTCCTGAAGAAGAAAAAAATTAAAAAATGCTGCAAAAAAGTTCTCTTGAAGAAAAAAAAAAGAAAAATACAACCAAATGTCTCCCCACTTTTTCTCTTTCTTTATTATTTATTTATATGATTTTAGGGGAAAACGTAGTTAAATTAGGCAAAGAATTTGAATTCTAATCAAATTTTTGCTTATTTTAATTTAAAATCCAAAATTATCTCTATAAAATCCCATAAGATGAGCCTTAAAATACTATTTAAAAGTGAAAAAACCTGATTTTTGGGGAAAAAATGGAAAAAAAAAAGTGCAAGTGATGAGGGGAGGTCACTCCTCGAGCGTCGAGCAGGCCGGCCCAAGGAGCACCCTCCACTGAGGGGCGGGCAGGATGCCCCTCAAATTTTTTTTTTCAAATGTAAATTTGATAAGGAAATATCACTTCCAATCTTCTTGCTTGTTGACAGGTATTAATTTAATCACTGGGTAACCCTGATCTGGGCTGCCTCGGAACTCGATGTCTACAGTAGGCTTTTACATCATTTTTTTGACATCTTTCACTCATCATAATGAACCTGCCTTGCTATAGTATGGTTTGCTATGTACAGTTAAGGGATATTACAACCTGATTGAAGATAGTTGAGTGATTAATAAAGGATTTACGATCCTGGATTTATTAAGGGAATTATCTGACTTGTTCTATAATACCCTTTTTCAGAGAATCTCTTGCTAGAGTGGAATGCCAAGGTGGATGAGATCCACAAGGGGCATTTTAGGAACAAAGTTCACATTTTTAGAACAACCATATTTAGGTTTATATGAGTTAACATTTATCTATACTCAAAACCTAAATGAGATAAAGTAAGGTGAAAGGAGTAATTGCACGGTAACTGTTCTATTGAAGGGTTTAGTAAAAACCACTTGACTTTTCTGTCATTTGGATAATTATGATACTTGGCTAAAAGCCTCTCATGATTTTTACATGAACATAAGAATAAATGTTAATTAGAGAATTAATCTATTCATTTAAAGAGTTTAAGTCATTCAATTCTATAATTGCAGTTATGTTTATACTACCAAGTAGATTAGAAAATCTAATGGGTTACATACCTATAGGGAAAGAGTATTATGGTAAAATAATAGATGTAATGATATTTTATATTATCATGGATTGAGGAAATAAAGAAGGGAATAATTAATTAAAAGGGTTTAATTAATTTTACATGAGTAGAAAACTTAACAAAAGTCTGCACATAGAACGCTTACTAGAAGTGTTTTGCATTGTCCGTAAAAATGGGCCAAAGAGGTCCATTTTGATCTTAAGTGAAATATTATTGGACTATAAGTGTTATAGAATTGAAATAATATTTATGGGTCACTTAGAGTATTAACATAAGGCCAAGAATAAAAGTGATACGAGCAGAAGCACTTTGGGAGTGCCTTCTGGTGATACAAGGCCTTAATGGCCTAATTTTTTGGCAAAGTCATATTAAATATGTTCTATAAGTATTATGGATCTCACATATTTTATTTTGTTGGATTTGGAATTGATTTAAATAATTAAATCCAAGCGCTGCAGAAAAGCTCAATAAAAGGGCCTCTGTGAATGGCCCTTATAGAAGAGGCATGGATTGTATTTAACTAAGCCAAATTAATTAATTAATTAATTAATTAATTAAGAGTTAATTCTTAATTAATTTTTCAACTATTTTAGAGTTCTAATCCTATTAAACTTATGCTTTTAACCTATGGTACAAAAGTCTAAATTTAATGGCTGTGCGACACTAAGAATTTCACTCATTCCTTCTCTCTACTCTCTAGCCTAATTTTGTCTTTAGCCATAGAGAATTTTTGGCAACCACTATCACCAAAATTGTTTGATTCTCTTTCCTCTTCTCTAGTGTGGATTAACATTAGAGGTGTTCACCATTGGACATTGTAGTTTATGATAACCCATGTCAAAGTTATCAACTGTTCAGCAACCCTCAAAGGTGAATTTTAAATTCCCTTAGGTAGGTTCTTGTAATTTCATGTCAAGATCTTTAGATACTATGGTTAAAAATTTTAAATTTCTGCATTGTATGTGTGCATGTAACCATAGAATTCCAACATTAAATGCTTTATGTATCAATATTAAGTTACTTATAATTTTAACGAATTAATATAGATCTACATGATAAGTGTAGAATATGCATGATAAATAGTAATTAGCATGTTGATTGTTAGTGTTGAAAATATATTGTGTGGCATAAAAATGATGCACGCTTTATGAATTTATCAGTTTATTTATGAAATTGATAAAAATTAGATAACTATACATACTAGATGAGGGTTTGAATGTAATGTGTGAAATTAAATTTTATCATATGCTGTGTGTATTCGATGTGGTAGGAATTGGTAATTTTGTGTGATGTTATGATCATGTATGTGTATATAAATTTTATGTGTATACTCTATATTTTATCAATGGAAAACTAAATTTGTTAGTCACCACTAACATTTTAGCTTAGCACATGATTGTTTTTCGTGCGTAAGTTGAAGAATTGTATGTCTCAGTAAGAATAGTCATATGCCATAGATTTGCTACTAGTTGAGTCATATCGAGGCTATAGAGGTGTGTGACGCGTGTTGAACCCCGGGGCCCCAAAAACCCACTTTTAGGGTATTCAGAAGAGGTTTATAAAACTTGTAAAAATTACAAAGGTGTCTATTTTGGGCAACAAGAGTTTTTTTGGAATCGCCACCCAATAGAACATTGAGCCTACGATGCGTATATGTCTATTTTGGGCAACAAGAGATATTTTGGAATTTCCATCCCAATAAAACATTACGAAGGTTCATCTAACCTCTTGAAACCTTAGACCAGAGAGAATTCAGGACTTTACTTTTATTTATACCTTGGTCAAAGTTATAAGTGAGTTTTTGAAGTTAAAATTCCATTCCTCTTCTCACACAATCCAATGTAATTATTAAAGCACATTTCAAACACATAACGAAAAGCAATAAATAATACGATTAAAATAAAGCAAATAAAAGTACATTAACTTACAATAAAACAGGGGCGGAATACAATCCCAATAAAAGAAAATATAAATCATGCATAAAATGGGATATTTATTCGAGGTGAGGACATTGGTCCTCGTATATATGCTTAAAAGAATGATTTTGGGTGGTAATTTTTTTGAGGAAAAAATAGGAATTTCGTCCCATTTTATGAAAGAAAACGTTATTTTAATTATAAAAATTCTTTTTGTGCTTTTTTATATTAACGAATAGAAAATAAAAGTGGAGAATAACAAAAAAGCTTAATTAATAGAAAAAAAAAAGGTGAGAAGAATGAACCAAAATGATGTCTCCAAATCATCCCAATTTTGAGCCTCCGTCTTACCATCCATACTCAATAAAATAGGACTCATAAAACCAAAATAGACTAACATATTAGCAACATTGAAATAAAATATTAAAAGCAAAATAAATGGCAAAATAGTAGAAGAATATTAATGAAATACCTAAAATTAATAATGCAAAGACTTAATATAGAAAAATAAATTGAAACAATTAAAAAGGGGAAAGAAAAGACCAAGGGACGGCCAAGGAAAGACGAGGGATGGCCGTCTGAGAGGTGACCGAAGGGTAGGGGAAGCTTTCCATGATGTCCCGTCGTTCACTTTGATCGACGACTGTCGGCAAGTCCTTCTTCCTGTTGGTCATCTCTAGGAGTTAAAAACAATCAGAAAATTCCATTTTCGAGTGCACAAAATTTTAAATTTCTTACCTTTTACGAATCTTAGGCCATTTTGTCATGCAATTGGATTAAATAAATCATCAATAAAGTAAATCCAATCATGAAATAACAGAATTATCGAGCAGATAAATTAATTTACATTTTGAAACAAAATCATATATTTCATGTCAAGATATTGAAATGAACGCAAAAATGACTAATTCAGAATATTTACCCTCAAAGTATCCAGAATATTTACCGTCAGAATATTGATCTCTGGAAGGCAAAAGCTGTATAAATCTCCCTTGAATTGTACAAGAATTGGTTGACAGTTGAACAAATTATAAACAATTTTTTTCTCTCTTAAATAAATCGTTCTTTTCAAATAATTTGAAATATTAGGAAGGCAAATCAAGAAAAGAGAATTGATTTCCCTTTCTCAAATTCACTTCTAATTATTTTTCAATAAATTTCAAAAGAAAAATAATTATAAAGAGAAAACTTTTGTTTATAGAAATCAAATTTTGCTCTTCCAAAAGGTTCTCCTCCCAAAAAAACCCCCTCCTATTTTCCTTCATTAGCCTTCTATTTATAGGTTAGTTTTTGATTTAGGGATAAAGATAAGAATTAAATATTTGATTTACGGATAAAGATAAAAATTAAATATTTATCTTCAAAGAAAAATACAAAATTTTAATCATCTTTAAAGATAAAATATTATGTTTGATTTATTTCTAAAGATAAATGATATCAAATCATCTTTTGGTGGATAAAAGCAAATATTCTATTTATCGTTGAAGATAAATATCAAATATTTGATTTATCTTTAGAGATAAAGTGATTTCAAATAATCTTTAGATATGAAATCAAATACCTTTAATTTATCCTTGAGGATAAAAATCTTAAATCTATCAGATTTATCCCGAAATAACTCGAATTTTGTTGTTAGGCCTCGACCAACGGGCAGCACTCGGCAGAGGGACTGGCATCGGTCAATAGGGATCATATGGCCTCACAAAACGAGTGATAGACACTCGTTCATGCGAGAGGGATGGGCGTCCAACAGACGTGAGCAACGGGCATTTACTCACGCGAGGGATGGGCGTCCCTTAGAAGCGAGTGACAGGCGTTGGTCAACCAAAAAAGAAAATTTTTCAGTTGAGAAGGCTTTTTTTCAAAATAAAAGAGACTCAAAAGGATTTTTTCTCACCAATAACCTTAAAATTTGTGAAATTGAAGGGCGAAAACCTACAACCTCACTCCTCTACCTATGAAACAAGTACCGATAGCCCCATTGGGTAACTCGGATCTAGGCTGTCTTGGGATCCAGTGCCTACAATTGCCCCCAATTTTGGAGAAACTAGTGCACTAGTGTCTAGAAGAGCCGAAATTCAAAGAAAAGGGAAGAAGCATGTACCCGAGGCAGTCCTTACTATCTTGCTGTTTGAAGATCTTGGATTATGGCTTATGATTGTCGCCACTAAGTCATTCTGAAGACTTCGGTTAAATCTTTCCAGCATATGATTGTCGCCATCAAGACCTTGGCATATGATTATTGTCCCTGAGTTGTCTTGAAGACTACTCTTAACCCGTCTGGCATATGATTGTCGCCATCGGGATATCCTGAAGACTACTGACAAATCTTTCGGCATATGATTGTCGCCATCAAGATCTCGGCTTATGATTGTCGCCATCGCGTTGTAGGCATGTGATTGTCACCACGACTTGTTCTGTAGGCTACAGTTTGTCTGTCCGGCACATGATTGTTGCCTTCGAGACATCAGCATATGATTGTCGCCACAACTCGTTTTGTAGACTACTTTTTAGTTCATCCAGCATATGATTGTCGCTTTCAAGACACCAACATATGATTGTCGCCGTTGAGATGTAGGCATATTGTAATGCCCCTTCCCGACCACCCAATAGCTTCGCTAAGTCAGTCGAGAATGGTCGTCACGACACGCATCACATAACAACAACATATGCAAATTTTTGAATAAATAAATTTCATTCACATACGCAGCGGAATACACATTCAAAACTCATACTTTTATACATACTTCAACTTAAGATTACATATCTTGTTTAGTAGTTACATAATATACTTTGACATACCAAAATGACTAAGTACTTATACATATTTCAATACACAAAATATCAAAACCTACACTAGCCAAAAAGTCCTAGTGTGTTAACCATTTGAAATGCGGGACTGTCCTTCACGTTCGCTTCACTTTAGAACCTACACGGATTAAAAATCCGTGCTAAGTGATAACACTTAGTGGGGAAACAACATACCATATACACATATATATAAACACAATTTCTTTAGCAATAAAAATATACATGCTTAACAATCATGCTTTATCATTTACGTACCTCAAAATCTTAGTATTAAGCATGCCTTAATATACATTCAGCATCACTAAAAGTCGTATTCATATATCACAATACTGTATGGGAAATAACATAACACATCACATTCACTTTGCTCATTATAATTTAACTCATTTTATTATTATTACCTTGCATGCAATTCATAAACGCGGATAATGGGTATCGCATCAATACTCGATAGTACAACTATCACTTTTGTATCCGAGGATACACACTTTCGCATCAGTACCCGTAGGTACAAAAATAATCAATAAGATAAAATATATATATATATATATATAAGTGAACCCAATAAGGATTCAATACACATTAAAGATTTCGAAAGGAATCAGACGCTTCGGCTGCAACACTTAGGTATAGGCATGTCTAACTATCCACTACTTGACTTGCAGGCTAAATTATTAATCATTTTATTATTGTTCATTATTCGTAGAGTATAACATTCATACATTCTCATGAGACATCATAGTATCATTGGTGTCATCCATGTGTAGATAGTTTAACATTTTATCTCATGTATTATAATTCATACACATCCACATAGATCCTTGCATTTATAACTTCCACATGTATAATCATACATAGGCCAATAGCATAATTCACCAAACATATAACACTTAGAAAACATTTCAGACTTGAGACTCTTTGCGCCCGCGACACATGTCACACTCATGACAGAACTTAACTCAACCCTCTATCGCACTCGTGAAAGAACCAAACTTTGGCTTCTGTTGCGCTCGCGCCCGCTACAGAACACCAGCTAATAATTCTGCCTATCGAAGCACTCTGTCGTGCTCGTGACCCTTGTCACACTCACGACAGAGCCTGAACTATATTTTCAAAGCTCCACTCTTTGACCTCTTTCTCATGCACTTCATAATACTCACACAATTGACTTCCAAAACCCATCCTAATGTCATTTTCTGCCATCATAGACTTCTAACCAATTACTTATCTACATGTTAAATCTATAATGGCACAATTCTCATTATCATAGGACTTTAAATTTAGGAGTTATGGCTAAAGGAACAATGATTGCTTCAAAACCCTCCTACAGATTTTAGTTACATTTAAACACACTTTTTAAGACTATAAATTCCTCAAACCAATATGGTGATTCCTATGACAATTATAGGCACATACTTAATGAACCTAATCCAGTTAGTCTCGTTCATTTTAGAGTTATACCAATCAAGTTATAGTACATACAATTTCAGTAGGACAACTTACCTTATAAGATCAGCTTTACCATTGCTAACTAATCAGGCTTTAACTCACTAATTTGGAATATCCCAATACTCCAAATTCGTACAAAACTACCCTAACATACACATAAACCCTTCGTCATGTTCAATACCACATTAAGCATCTATTCAATCATAATTTACAAACATTTTCTTAACTCATCAAAACAGGGTTATAAGCTTAATCAATTATATTATGTCAAACAATTAACGCATTAGGCTCATCACATCACATGTCTGCATATTTTTAATTCATTTACACTCACAATACTAACATATAATTCAGAGTTCATATACCATAAATTTAACACTCAGAAAATAGAGTTTACTAAACCTCTTCGCCTATGCTCCAATGAGCTCACTTGGCACTAGTTTCTCCCCCCTTCTCCTTCCCTTTGTCTTTTATAGCTTCAACCACTACAATCACAATCCAATTTCTAGAATTGGAACCAAAATCACTATCCCATCCAAATCAAAAGAAAAGGAGAAGAAGAAGAAGAAGACCAACCAACTAAACCACTTTCCTTGCTTAGATGAATACACCACACATGCAAACACCACTTGACTAAGCTCAGCAAAAATGCATTGAATTTCTAACTAAAGGAATGAAGGAAAGGGAGAAGAAGAACAACAACAATAAGGAAAGAGAGGAAGCTGACCAATACGCAAAAAAATGAGAGTTTCTCTCTCCTCCAAGCTATATATTACATGCAAAATGCTGAGGTGGCAAAAGGAAGAGAGGACACCCGAATTCCACTACACCAACTCACCTAATCTTGCTTAGTTTAACTTAGTTCCACTTAGTGTTAATTAATCCAACTTCTAATTTTAATCATGCACATCTACATATTGGTCACTTAAACGTATTTGTTATTTGCAATCAAGTCCCCAATTCATTTACTCTTAAGTCCAAAATTAACAAACTAAAAATTAAACTTACCCAATTATCCTAATTATGCCAATTTACTACTAGGGTATAATTCGGGCCATTACACATATGATTGTTGTCACAACTCATTTTGTAGACTATTGGAGTGCAATTCCTGTAATTTCACAGAATTTTGTTAAACTATTGTATTAACTAGATCTCATGAAATATAAGTTCAATATCTTGTTTGTTCATCTCTTTTATCAGTTATGATTCTTATTATTTTATCCTCTCTTTTTACTATTATTATTTTTGTTATGCGATTGCATATGAGAGTAAAAAAAATCTGAAAGCAATATAATAGCTGTGATTAAATAAATAAAAAAAAGTTTGTACATCAAAAGATATCAATATGCAAGTCTCCCTAAACATGCACTAAAAAGGAAAATAATCAGATGGCTTATTTGGGTCCTGATTGCTGTCAGGCATATGAATCGGTTGGGCATTGGATATCGATGGCCTGCTCTAGAGGTCAATGGCCTGGCTCTAGAAGAATAAGGTTGATCTCTGAATATCAAGGGTCTCGGCTTTGACAGCTGGCTGCTGATGAGTGACATCCACCGGTAGAGATCGAGGCACTGCCGATAGCTCTGCTCGTGGAGGATGCTGGAACTGAATCCAAGAATACGTATCCAAAAAAGGCTGAGCGCAAGTCCTGAGGAACTCTAAGAACTCACTAAGCACTCTCGCCAGCTCTAGAAAAACCTATGTCTGCTCTAAGCTCTGACGTATGGAGGCATCCCTAATCCCAGTAAGCCTATCCTTCATCTGCTCTCGCAACTCCCTGACAGTCGTGAATATAGCTTATATATAGGCCTCTAAAATCTCAACTCAGAATCTGAAAGGTGTTACAAACTCATCAATAAGCTAGATGGCCTCATCAATCCTTTGGGCTGCCGCTACCTGTGAGGCACTCAGACACTACCTCAAATCCTCTATGAGCCTCTCCTGTCTGTCTAGGCGCTTGCCTAACACCCTATCTCTCTCCTCCATACGTCGATCCATGGCAGTGAGGGTGGTAGTCACCGCTGAGATAATATCTTGCTGTGCAGATGGAGAAGGTGACTGTGTGTTGGGCTGTGCTGACTCCGTATCGGACTCTGGTGGTGGAGGAGCAGTAGACGTGTAACACCCCTTACCCACATGTAGCACACCGTATGCTAACATAGGCGGTGTACAATGACGAGTGGAGGGTGCTACCAGATGGAAACACAAACTTAGCAATAACAGAAAATAGAATAATAAAATTTCTTTAAATCAAAATAATTTTGATACTCAATCATATATTCATACATCTCTTGCATAACACTACTTGATATAATCATAACACAATCTATCGAATATTACATACCAATTACTTGTTACGGACACAACAGATAATATAATATCAAACTTATAATTTATCTAACAAACTATCACAGACTCGATGTCCAAGACTACTGCGGTATGCCCGGTCGATACTTCTATCTCCTTAACCTGCACGGACAAACACCCGTGCTAAGTGCAAAGATTTAGTGGGGAAAACACATAATATGGATGACCACTCACAGTGGTCGTCAGTCAATACACACAATAAATATCCAATACAAATTCATATGTTTATAAATACAAGTTATAAGAACATTTAATGATTTCATTCACCAATTGCATAAAATTGATCATAAACAAAATATATTAATCGTATTCATCAACATAGTCAAATAAAGTGACAAATTTAATTAATACATGCTTTTCATACTTCACTACTCATAATTCTTATGCCTCACATACAATTACAATCGTTTAATCATTTTTACTTCAAATAAATTCCTTACTATCCTCTGATTCATTCATATTTACATTCCAAAGAGAATAACAAACTGAAAGTCATAGGTACCCGAAGGTACGGCCACATTTTCATATAGGGATTCGTATAAAAACCAAGAACTCGTAGGGCATAAAGCACTAGTTCAGATAGCATATAAGCCATAATAAAGAATATGTTCACATTCATACCAAATGCTTATACTCGTACTTTCCCACCATCATCACATACACTTATTATTCCACTCACATTTCTTTGTTCAATTATTGCCCGCTAAGTCAAGAGGGTGGATAACGAGTCAACACATTGGCACCTGTAGGTATAAACAAAAGAAATTTCTTTCTTTTTCATTCAAAAACATTTTCACATTGGGGGATCTTAAACAAGATCCCAACTGAGAAGGATCATGAGGACCCAAGCGGCTACCTGATCATGGTTCAGAACACATTGGTGCTGCAACTAATAGAACTCTATAGGCATGCCTATCTATCTACGACTCAACTGTTGCAGGCTATACATAAACTCATATTGATGTCGTACTCGTTATATTTTAACATAACTTATTTGTATTCATTTATACATATACTTTTAATTTATGTCATTAACATAAAATCAATTACTGGAATATTTTGGGTGTCTCCCCAATTACAGTCGTAATATTAGTTTCTATGTATACCATTTGTTTCATTTGCAGTCCCATTACATTTTTAATCATTCCCATATACACATAATTCCATGCCAAAGAAATCCGCATTCAATCTTATACAAATTATATGCATATTACTATTTAAATGCCATTTCTTAATTGTTTATCATATTATTGAGTACCCATATCATTAATCAATTCAAATTAGCACAAAATATTCTTAACAAAATGTTGGCTAAACAGATAAACCGAGCTCCTAGGGAGAACTCAAGGAAAACTCCTAGGGAGAATTGATACACATAGGTAAACTGAACTCATAGGGAGACCTCCTAGGGAGACCTGATACACATAGGAAAATTGAACACCTATGGAGAGCTCCTAGGGAGAGCCCAGGGAGAACTCCTAGGGAGAATTGATACACATAGGTAAGCCGAACTCATAGGGAGAGCTCCTAAGGAGAACTCAGGGAGAACTCCTAGGGAGAACTGATACACATAGGTAAACCAAACTCATAGGGAGAACTTAGGGAGAGCTGAGGGAGAACTCCTAGGGAGAACTCAGGGAGAACTCCTAGGGCGAACTGATAAGCAGATTAGCTCTCCACTTCTAACTGGAATAGACTAAATCAACATGTAAACCTCATTTTTAAGAGGAACTTTCTTCTTAGAAAACGTTGCCCAAGGTGTTAGCTTTCTAATGGGACAAGTTTAATGACATTTGAATCTCTATAACTCCAATTATAAGTTAAACAATCCGAACTATTCCCTAAGCCCAAATAGAACAGATACCCTTCTATTTTGATCAATTTTAGAACACTTAGAGCCAGAATTAGATCTTCACCTCTTCCAGAAATATATAGATATGCATCTTAGGGTTCATACACCACTGGAAACGTCCAATTTGGAGATTCTGAGGTTGAGTTATAGCTTAATAACTGAACTTAATTCAGATAACACAAAAGGCAGAACTGGTTCCAGTCACTCCGCCAAAATAGAATCCCTTTTGTTATGGCTTGAACTTGGAGAGAGAGAAAATGGTGTTGGAGGAGGCAGAAGAAGAAAAAGAAGACTTCCCCTTTTCTTTTTTCCCTTCAAACCGTCCCTCTCTCTTCTTTTATACCTCCATCAATTCAATCTTATCCCCAATGCCAAGTGTCACATTATCATTGGTCAATTTTAGATTTTTATGTCAAATCTCTCTTTTAGTCCCTCATCCTTCTTCCTTTCCTTCAATTGGCATACAACTTATCTATTTGAAACCTTAGCCCACATAATAAATCATTACTTACTCAATTAAGTCCTAATTTTATATCTCACAAATTTACAATTGGCCGCACTTACCGAAACTTTTACATTAATACCGAATTCGTACTTTCGGCACGCCCGACATCTCAACTTACATAAATTTGGCATAACACTAATCCATTCTCATAACTTGGCCCTCATAGTTACTTGTTCCATTCAATTAAATCCAGGTATGCAAAATGACCAAATCACCCTTGGTACCCTTTATTTCTTAATCCCAATCATATCCTTTTTCCTGCTTAATCACTTCGATCATCAAATTATACCGTTTTAATCACCAATATCCATAGACATGTACAAATCCATCTAGGGTACAATTCGGGTTGTTACAAGACGTAGATGCCCTCGAGTGCCCAAGTCGGCTATAAGGGTGATATCTCCTCTCAACTCGAACATCTGACCGCTGAACTGATGGTGGAGGAGGAACACGACTCGGTATCTCCATATGGCCCTACTGAGAAGCTGGGGTGCAAATCATCTCATCTAGGTCTATGTCCATACCCTGATCCTAAGGAGTACGAGCCTGCTCCTCCTCAGGCTACTGTTACTGTGAGTGGTCTTCCTCTGGCTGGACCTCCTCTTCTATGACCTCTAGGTCCTGTTGAAGTGGAGGTAGATGAAAGAGACGTCTGGTCTGTGCTACTATAAGCAATCTATACTCATTGGGATGACTAGGTATCTGAGCTATCATCGCTATAGTCTGGGCTACAGCTAAGTCAACATAAACATCCTCGTCCAATGAAGGCCCAAAGTCAACTAGGGGAACCCTCAGGTATGTTAAAAACATGGTGATAACACCCCCAGCACATATAAAAGGAGTTATCCCATGTGCCAATCTAACCAGATTAGCCAAAATCTCATGGTTAATATTAAGTCACCGGCCCGTCACCATCGCCCACAGACTCTAAATCTTGGTGTCATTAACCGATCTAGGATTTTCAGCCCGGCTAAGGTAGGAGCTGGATAACACTCGGTGTATCTACCTCAAGGCCTGTGATGAGAGCATTCGTCGTGTCATGGTAATATGGGGCTCTTAGCAGTGTAATAGCCTCCCAATGCTGCCTTTGGATCGCCCTCTCTGGCATCATCACATCTACTCCAGATGGTCCCATTGCCTGGGCAAAGACCCTGCGAGTGATGCTAAAGTGGTCTCTTTGGACCTGAAATTGTATGACCGCTTTCTCGGTGCTCGGTCTCTGAAACCCTCTACAATAAAGTGTGGCTAAGAACTCCCTCGCAATCTCTGGGTGAGTCTGAAATGACGGTCGGAGAAACTTGGTCCACCCTGCTACCTCTAGAAGTGCCTCAACCTCATCTAGTATCCCCATACGCTAGAGGATGGGCTTGGAGATGTACCGACTAGCACGAAACTGGACGCAGGCTGGGTCCTGAAATCTCTCCCTTAGATCGGGGGTCATCCATGCTGGAGCCTCAGGCTTGGGCTGGTCCGGAGGGACGTTTCATTTTGGAGGCATCCTAAAAAAAATAAGAGTTAGTTTAGGCCTTGAAAATATGTTAATTGTAAAGTATTTGCATTTTGAGATTTTTTTTTTTAAATTTTGGCAACATTCCGGCTAAGATGTGCCTAATCGAAAAAATTTCGGCAGGGTTGTGCTTAACCCCCTGCGTGAAAAGTGCAATCAACAAGCCTCAGGCCCCAACAAGAATTTTACAGGCATGATTATATATAAATGGAAAATTCTACCTTACTGTTTTATTCTAATCTTAATAATTTCATTTTGCAATTGCAAAAATAGAATAATCTACAAAAATAATTAATTAATTATAACTAAATTATTTTCTCTTATTTGCTATTTACTACCTTTTTTATTTAACCATCATTGTGCAAAGTTCAAACTAAAGAAAAATAAAAGGATAGAATTTCCCCTACATTTCTAAGCATGCATGTCTACAGTGCATCCAAAATGCAGAATTGAACAAAAAAAAATTCAAAGAAGAAAGAGATAGGTTGCCGAAAACCGACCTGTGAGTCGAAGAACTACACTAAAAAAACACATGAAATAAATTTCTGAAAACCAGACTCATACGTGCACCGCTATCACATGAACATTTTTGCACAAATGGCATAAAAAATAGATAAAAAATAGGGGAGAAAATGAAGGAAAATTGAACTACAGCGTCAGTTTGTACAGAGGAAAGAAAGAACAAGAAAAGAAGAAGAAGAAAGTGAAAAGGTGGGTAACGCCTCTCCTTATATAAGATTTCATGACCGGCGGGCAAGTCGTGTATGGAGCGAGAAAGCCCATCGGTCGTTCCAGATTTTCAACCTATTTTCTTTTTCAGACTCTAGTTTTTCCTTGGGATAATTTTTGACCCGGGGAATTTAAAACACTCCCTGCATATCTTATGCCTTAACTTTAGTGTATGATTTCATCCATCAAATTCATTCCCTGCAAAACTTAACATGGCAAAAATACACGTACATGACTTATGCATGTTAAATGCTTGAGTCATGCAGAGAAAATGTTGCGGTAGAATCTACCCAGGCAATCCAAGGTTGACCAACGGGCTAGTCGTGACTCGCTCGAGCAACATCCATCGGTCGTTATTGTCTATAAATAGTCATATTTTCTTTGGATTTTGTGCATTCCTCCTCTCGGTTTTTGGTCAGAGCTCTTCCTTAAGGTATTTTCCCCTCTTCTCTTCATTTTTCCTTTCCGTTTCTTCTCCTTTCTTTGCTTATATTTAATTTTTGCCCCAAAGTCTTGAGAATGTCGACATAAACCCTTAGCAAAATGTGTTATTTTCTGGATGAGCTTCGAACTTGGGAAAATACCACTTTGACCCCTTGTTCTGGCTTAAAATTTATGAGGAGGGTTAAAGTGGACAGGAACCTTCTGTTGACCACGGTTCTCTTCTAGGACCCCCGGTTCCACATTTTCAAATTTACCTATCCAGAATTTTGCCCCTTACCTGAAGAATTTACTGCAATTGTCGGAATGAGGTTTTCTCCTGGTGCACTACCTTGCATCCAGAGCTGCGGATTGATTCATGCAAGGAATACAGCATTGACCTTATGTCACACCCCGTTTGCCCCCTAGTAGAATGAGCCTGTCTGTCTGTCTGTATGTGTAAGCATTCGCATGTGTTCGGCATTTCATAAGGGTATTCTAGTAAAATGTATGTTTGGGGTTTTGCTAGTATGTGGGTGCATACATGGCATTAGGGTGTGAATTAATTAAGTTACATTTGTGTGCACTTACTTGTACCATTGTAGGGTGTTTTAATTAGGAATGCATTAAGTGTGAGTGTTGTGTGTGGAGTTAGGGTGTGAGTGAGCAAGTTTCACCACAAAAAGGATGACATGTGTATTAGGTTAAGGAAAATGAAGAAAGAAATGAAGGAAGAGTGAAAGGAAATTAGATTCACGTTTTTCCCTTCAACCTTCATCTTCTTCTTCCTTTTTCCTCTCCTAATTACTGCCTGCTATCTGTTAATTAAGTGTGGTTGTGGAAATTGGTCACTCTTGCCCCTAACTTGGTAAGTGTATATCCTTGTCTTTGTCTTACTGTAATTTTCATCTTCTTCTTCCTTGAGTTTAGGTTTAACTTAGGGTTGCATTATTGTGTTTGTGTTCTAGCTGAAGCTCCTCGTGATCCAAAGGGTAAAGAGGTTGCTGGACCTAGTGGAGCTAAGTGATAGAAGCTTAGATTTCAGGTTTGGGAATTATTGATTGTGATTTGTGTGATTTTGAGTTTACTGTAAAATTTTAGGGTTTATGTTCTTGAATAGCTTCAATGCATGTATTCTTGATTTGGTGGTTTAATTGCTAAATTGAGGTATTTGTATATTGTTTATGTTAATTGGGATGTCTTCTGGAAGGTAAGATCGGGTTTGATTAGTTTTGAATCAAGTTTGGGATCGATTTCTGGGTTCTGAGAATTCTAGAAATGGCAAAAATCGCGTTACTGATGAATTCTTCTCGTTTCCAGATCGGTGTCGCGTGACTCGCCAAAAAGAGAGGCAAGTCACGAGACGTGACCTCAGGTCACGCCTCGTGACCTGCCAGCTTGAGGCCGGTCATGAGTTGTGGCTGCCTGTCACAACTAGTGACCAGTTGAAATGAAGCAAGTCACAAGACGTAACTCCCCGTCACGCCTCGTGACCGGCTGAGTGTAGGCGTGTCGCGTGATTTTTTGAAGAGAGAAGCAAGTCACGAGACGTGACGCCCAGTCACGTCGCGTGACCTGCGAGAGCGCCGCGATCAGCAAGATCACGTCGCGTGATCAGCGAGAGACGAGGCGTGATCCGCGAGGAACAGAGCAAGTCACGAGACGTGACCCTCAGTCACGTCTCGTGACCTGCCCTGTGAGGAGGCCAGTCACGCCTTGTGACAAGCCAATCTCGCCCGTTTCCCCATTCTGCTCTTTTCCGAAATTTTCCCGGCTTCTGACTCAGAAATAAATTTGGTGTTTCTTCTGAATAGACTTATATTGTGGTATGATGCATGCCATACTTTTATTTTGCTTTGATATAAATGATATCATGAAATTCTGATGAATTCTATTCCGTACTCTGAAATGTGATTTGAATGACGCTTAACCTGCTAGAGTCAAGTAAGTGGATAGTTAGGCATGCCTAATAGAGTCTTTAGCTGCAGCCCTCAGTTCAGTTTGGACCCCGATCAGGTCCCCGTTTGGTTCCTCGCGAACCCTTCAGTATTAGGATCTTGTTTAAGGTCCCCTCAGTATATGAATAACATGTTTTGATAAATAAAATAATATTTGACTTGTACCTGTGAGGTACCCTCAGTATACGATTCGTACCCGTAAGGTACCCTCAGTACACTCGTTATCCACTATCTAGAGTCAGCAGGTGTTCTTTAAATGTCAATGTAATTGTTCTGATCTGATCTGGCTATGAATGGATTGTCTGAATGAGTTTAATGATGAAACATATATTGGATTATTCTGGAATGGATATGATTATGAGATACTGATTGTATGACTTCTAAATATGAGCATGTTTATATGGATTATGTTATAACCTTTGCATTCTGCCATTGTGAATGTGTTATGCCTTGACGACCATTGTGAATGGCCGTCCATTATTTATGTGTGTTTCCCCACTAAGCGTTTATCGCTTAGCACGGTGTTTTTACCCGTGCAGGTGCGGAAGGCGTTTTGCTTTGAGAGAGTCGCCGTCATCAAGCCAACACAGAAGAGTTTAGTGTAGGGCTTAATTTTGTATCAGTGATGATTCTTTTTGTATAGAACTCTCATATATCAGTTTTGTTTTAGCTTCCGCTTTTGTATCTATATTTGTATATGTAATATTATTTAGTTCAGCTAGTTGATCAGATCATTATTGTAATAGTTTATTATAGTAATGCATGATCAGCTTTTACTTTCTGCATGTAAAGTTTTTAATTATTCTGTATTTCTATATGTATGTTATGAATGGATGTATGTTTTACTTTGTACTTGCTTGGTGGTACCTTTACTCATATGGCATCTCACTCCTTTTCGGATGGGATCGCCTACGTATGGGAAGGGGGTGTTACAGTTTGTGGTATCAGAGCGAGATCCGAGGTTTACTTCCAAGTTTTGGAAGGAGTTACAGAGAGCTTTGGGCACTAGGTTGAACTTCAGTACAGCATTTCATCCTCAGACCGATGGTCAGTCAGAGCGAGTTATTCAGATTCTGGAGGATATGATGAGAGCTTGTGCCTTGGATTTTCCGGGTAGCTGGGACAGATATGTGTCGCTTATGGAGTTTGCCTACAACAACAGTTTTCAGTCGAGCATCGGTATGTCACCATATGAGCCTTTGTATGGTCGTCAGTGTAGGACTCCGATTTGTTGGACCGAGCTATCCGAGAGATCTATGATTGGACCAGATTTGGTTAGAGATACTGAAGAGAAAATCAGAGTAGTGCAGCGGAATTTGAAGGCAGCCAAGGATCGACAGAAGTCTTATGCCAATTTGAAAAGGAAAGATGTCCATTTTGAGATCGGGGACAAGGTTTTCCTTAAGGTTTCAACTTGGAGGAAAGTGCTTCGGTTTGGCAAGAAAGGTAAGCTTAGTCCTCGTTTCATTGGACCTTATGAGATTTTGGCTAAGGTGGGACCTGTAGCCTATAGATTGGCACTACCGATGGAGTTAGCAAAGTTGCATGATGTGTTTCACGTTTCGATGCTTCGTTGGTACAGATCAGATCCTTCGCATGTTCTGTCAGTTTGATGCTTCGTCGGTACAGATCAGATCCTTCGCATGTTCTGTCAATTCAGGATATCCAGGTTCAGCCAGACTTCTCTTATGATGAGGAACCGCGAGCTATTCTAGCCCGAGAGGTGAGGCAGTTGAGAAATAAGCAGATTCCTTTGGTTAAAGTGTTGTGGATCCATCATGGAGTCGAAGAAGCGACTTGGGAACCAGAGGAATCGATGAGGGCTCAGTATCCGCAGTTATTCAGTTCAGGTGAGAATTTCGAGGACGAAATTCTTATTAGTAGGGGAGAGTTGTCATACCCCGTTTGCCCCCTAGTAGAATGAGCCTGTCTGTCTGTCTGTATGTGTAAGCAATCGCATGTGTTCGACATTTCATAAGGGTATTCTAGTAAAATGTATGTTTGGGGTTTTGCTAGTATGTGGGTGCATACATGGCATTAGGGTGTGAATTAATTAAGTTACATTTGTGTGCACTTACTTATACCATTGTAGGGTGTTTTAATTAGGAATGCATTAAGTGTGAGTGTTGTGTGTGGAGTTAGGGTGTGAGTGAGCAAGTTTCACCACAAAAAGGATGACATGTGTATTAGGTTAAGGAAAATGAAAAAAGAAATGAAGGAAGAGTGAAAGGAAATTAGATTCACGTTTTTCCCTTCAACCTTCATCTTCTTCTTCCTTTTTCCTCTCCTAATTACTGCCTGCTATCTGTTAATTAAGTGTGGTTGTGGAAATTGGTCACTCTTGCCCCTAACTTGGTAAGTGTATATCCTTGTCTTTGTCTTACTGTAATTTTCATCTTCTTCTTCCTTGAGTTTAGGTTTAACTTAGGGTTGCATTATTGTGTTTGTGTTCTAGCTGAAGCTCCTCGTGATCCAAAGGGTAAAGAGGTTGCTGGACCTAGTGGAGCTAAGTGATAGAAGCTTAGATTTCAGGTTTGGGAATTATTGATTGTGATTTGTGTGATTTTGAGTTTACTGTAAAATTTTAGGGTTTATGTTCTTGAATAGCTTCAATGCATGTATTCTTGATTTGGTGGTTTAATTGCTAAATTGAGGTATTTGTATATTGTTTATGTTAATTGGGATGTCTTCTGGAAGGTAAGATCGGGTTTGATTAGTTTTGAATCAAGTTTGGGATCGATTTCTGGGTTCTGAGAATTCTGGAAATGGGAAAATCGCGTTACTGATGAATTCTTCCCGTTTCCAGATCGGTGTCGCGTGACTCGCCAAAAAGAGAGGCAAGTCACGAGACGTGACCTCAGGTCACGCCTCGTGACCTGCCAGCTTGAGGCCGGTCACGAGTTGTGGCTGCCTGTCACAACTCGTGACCAGTTGAAATGAAGCAAGTCACGAGACGTGACTCCCCGTCACGCCTCGTGACCGGCTGAGTGTAGGCGTGTCGCGTGATCTGTTGAAGAGAGAAGCAAGTCACGAGACGTGACGTCCAGTCACGTCGTGTGACCTGCGAGAGCGCCGCGATCTGCGAGATCACGTCGCGTGATCAGCGAGAGACGAGGCGTGATCCGCGAGGAACAGAGCAAGTCATGAGACGTGACCCTCAGTCACGTCTTGTGACCTGCCCTGTGAGGAGGCCAGTCACGCCTTGTGACCTGCCAATCTCGCCCGTTTCCCCATTCTGCTCTTTTTCCGAAATTTTCCCGGCTTCTGACTCAGAAATAAATTTGGTGTTTCTTCTGAATGGACTTATATTGTGGTATGATGCATGCCATACTTTTATTTTGCTTTGATATAAATGATATCATGAAATTCTGATGAATTCTATTCCGTACTCTGAAATGTGATTTCAATGACGCTTAACCTGCTAGAGTCAAGTAAGTGGATAGTTAGGCATGCCTAATAGAGTCTTTAGCTGCAGCCCTCAGTTCAGTTTGGACCCCGATCAGGTCCCCGTTTGGTTCCTCGCGAACCCTTCAGTATTAGGATCTTGTTTAAGGTCCCCTCTGTATATGAATAACATGTTTTGATAAATAAAATAATATTTGACTTGTACCTGTGAGGTACCCTCAGTATACGATTCGCACCCGTAAGGCACCTTCAGTACACTCGTTATCCACTATCTAGAGTCAGCAGGTGTTCTTTAAATGTTAATGTAATTGTTTTGATCTGATCTGGCTATGAATGGATTGTCTGAATGAGTTTAATGATGAAACATATATTGGATTATTCTGGAATGGATATGATTATGAGATACTGATTGTATGACTTCTAAATATGAGCATGTTTATATGGATTATGTTATAACCTTTGCATTCTGCCATTGTGAATGTGTTATGCCTTGACAACCATTGTGAATGGCCGTCCATTATTTATGTGTGTTTCCCCACTAAGCGTTTATCGCTTAGCACGGTGTTTTTACCCGTGCAGGTGCGGAAGGCATTTTGCTTTGAGATAGTCGCCGTCATCAAGCCAACACATAAGAGTTTAGTGTAGGGCTTAATTTTGTATCAGTGATGATTCTTTTTGTATAGAACTCTCATGTATCAGTTTTGTTTCAGCTTCCGCTTTTGTATCTATATTTGTATATGTAATATTATTTAGTTCAGCTAGTTGATCAGATCATTATTGTAATAGTTTATTATAGTAATGCATGATCAGCTTTTGCTTTCTGCATGTAAAGTTTTTAATTATTCTGTATTTCTGTATGTATGTTATGTATGGATGTATGTTTTACTTTGTACTTGCTTGGTGGCACCTTTACTCATATGGCATCTCTCTCCTTTTCGGATGGGATCGCCTACGTATGGGAAGGGGGTGTTACACCTTAGGTATTTCACCTTCAATCGCGGCTAGATTGGCACCCTGGGATGTCACTTTCGTTTTGGAACCGTTGATTGAGGCACTAAAAGGCTTCTTAGATGTACCCACATACCAGGCAATTGTTGTTCTACAATTTTGCTTTTCCAGATATCTTACGGTGGTTTCTAAGGAGTTGATTGGAGATTACAACTTATTCAGGATTGTTGATGGCATACATCACTAGTGGACCCCATTTCCCCTAATTCTTGCTGAGATGATCCTGGCTTAGACACCGTCTGTACTGACCCTTCTGCTTTCTTCACCGAAAGCCTCTTATTACTCCAGATAAGCATTTATCATTATTTTAAAAGGTAGTCCATCCCTTATAGATTTTCACCCTAGCTTTTCTTTAGTGGGAAATGCGTTCTTTCGGATTTTCACATAACCCTGTGCCTTATTTTTGCCTAGAGTGGACCCCTCCCATTCCAGCCGCTTCTTTTTTTTTTAAAAGCATGAAAGTCGAATATAAAGCACAAGGTATAAAATATTAAGGGCTTAGCACGTCATTATTGCTAAAAATCAGTCAATGCTTTACATGACATTCCCAATAATAAACTTGGTATTCCGCATTTCTAATTTTTTTACTTTTCTTTATCTTTTAGGTATGGTTACAAGAGAAACTGAAACTACTATCAGAGCATCTTCCTAGGGTAATCAACAATTATTTGTTGAGGCATTTCCTTCCCAGGCAGCGGTTGTATTCCTTTGAATCTCCCGATGAAGGCTTTGCTCGATTGGGTGAGGTGGCAGATGACGACACTGACTTCATGTGCCTCTGGCTACCCCTTTCTTCTGTAACTCTGGATGGTCCTTTAGGATGCATTCCTTTGTACGAGCTTCAAAAAGCTACTTTCTATATTATCGCCCGTTGTGTTCGACAATTCGATGAGAATTAAGATGATGTAAGGCACCCCCTATCTTTCCAAGGTGGCATCTTGTCCTCAACTTTCACTTCTATGTACCATAGCTATAGGCACAGCTGCCTGTAAAGACTGTATACCACGGATTGAAGACTGCACTTTTACTTCTACTAGTGCGTACAAGAGGTGGGTGACTAATCCTGCAGTTGATAATAGGACCCATCGACTTAAATATCTGGCCGGTGAGAGTAGAATAGAATAGTTATTAGATTACATAAATTCAGTAAAGAATAATGCTTTTCTTTTTATAAAAGAACTGGATAATAATGAACACATGAGTTGAATTATTTTTATTTTATATCTTTTTGCAAAATTGTGTACATTTCAGTATGATTTCATCATACATGATCACTATTTGATATAAATCAAAAATGCAAAATCTCACTTAATCTCAGGATATATCTTTTAAGCATCAGACTCCGATTTCCAATCAGCCCTCTCAGGTTCTCTTCATTGGATATTTTCACTCGAACCACTAATTTTTGCCTAGGATGCCTTTTTTCGAATTTCATCCTGACGAGGTGCCTAGATTAACAAGTTCGCCTTTTTTCAATTTTTGACCCATAGGGCATCTATTCTCTTCTTTTGATTTTTCAGTCTTTAGCCATGGAACCTTTTAAGTCTGTAGATATTGACTGGTTCTTTGAACTCATTTCCATCGCTGTCTGTTAGAATTGCTACTCCCTCAGATAACAATTTCTTAAGAACAAACGGACCTTCCCATGTTGGCCTGAATTTACCTTGTATGTTTGGAACATCTGGCCTCATTTGCTTCAAGACTAAACTCCCTCTTTTAGCAGATGCTTTCTGACGTTTTTCCCGAATGATCGAGTAAGTCTTTTCTGATAGATTTGGTTTTGATAATAAGCCCGCAACCTACTCTCATCTGACATATTCAACTGCAACAATCGTTGTTGGGCCTAAGCATCTTCTGGAATATGGGTTTTAATAACTACCCTTAAAGATCTAAGATCTATTTCGACTAGCAATACTACTTGTCTTGTATACCAAAGAATAAAGCATGGCTTCTGTGGAGGTTCAGATGGTGGTTCTATAGCCCTAGAGTGCAAAAGGCAACTCTCTACCCAATCCTTGTAGTTCTGAACCATTTTGGACAAGATGTTTTTGACATTTTTATTAGCTATTTCAACTGCCCCATTGGCTTGTGGGCAATATGGAGAGGACTTGTGATGCTCATTACGATACTTTTGGAGTAACTTCTTATATTTTGCCATAAATTGTACCCCATTATCAGACACAATGTGGTGGGGGAGACCATATCTACATATCAAATACTTTTCAATGCACTTGGCCATGTCCTGGGCATCGATTTTCTTGAAAGATTCAGCTTTTAACTACTTGGTGAAGTAATCGATGGCGACAATGATGAACGTATGTCCATTGGAGGCTATAGGGCATATCTCTCCCATAATATCTATTCCCCAAGCTTCAAATGGCCAAGGTGATGTTAAGTTAGATGCCTCCAGTCCACATATTGTTCGCATAACTGACACTGCTTCACATATTTCGAATAGTCCATATCCATTGTGAGCGAATAAAACCCTTATCGCATAATCTTCTATTCTAGCTTCAAATCATTCATGTGAGCTCCACAAACCCCAGCATGAGTCTCATCCATGATCTTCTTGGCTTCTTTCTCACCTAAGAATTTTAATTGAATACCATCAACTTGTTCTTTGTACAACACACTATCTATGCAGATAAACTGAGTGGAAAGCTTGCGAATTAACCTTTGGTCCTTCTCGGTGGCCTCTTCCGAGAATACTGTCTTTTCTAAGTAATTCTTAATGTCATAAAACCATGGTTTCCCGTCAACAACCTCAATTTCCATTATATGTTCGGATTCGAAGCTAGGCTTTTTTAAACTTGAGATTGACACTGGCTTTATTATGACCCCTTCAGGGTTATCCCACATGGATACTAAGTGGTGAGGGCATTTGCCAATTGGTTTTCATCCCTAGGGACAAAGCAAAACGTACATGTTTCGAATTGATTACTCAATATCTTTGAGTGTTTTATGTATGACATCAATCGCTCTTCTTTAGCAGACCGCTCTCCATGAATCTAATGGATTTCCAGTGATGAATCCCTGAAAACTTTCGCATTCTTTTCCCCTAAGGTCAACAAAGCTTCCAACACAAAAATGTAAGCTTTATACTCTACTTCATTATTAATTGTCTTATACCTCAAATTCTTGTCTAACGGAAGTTTTTCACCATCTAGAGTTGTGAGAATGATCCCTACTCCTTCCCCCTTATTATTGGCTACCGCATCGAAATGCAGCTGCCAACCTTGTACAATAATGGCCATGATGTCTTCGTCTGGGAAATTAAACTCAATTAAATCTCCTTCGATGGGGTCCTCTGCCAAGACTTCTGCTACTGCGTGCCCCTTGATTTTTTTTCTGGTGACATATTTAACATCAAATTCTTGTAAGAGCAGTAACCATCTTCCCATCTTTCCTAGTAAAGAAGGTGGTTCTTGAAGGTATCTGAGAGGATTCTGCTTAGCGACAGATTACACCTTATAAGAATGGTAGTAGTGTCTTAATTTCTTAGAGGCCCAAATCACCGCTGGGCAAATCTTTTTGACTTCGATATATTTGATCTCATAAAAAAGAAACTTCTTACTAAGATAATAAACTACAAATTCTACTGCGAATTCATCCTCTTGAGTCATCATGGCACCTATAGAGCTATCTTCTATTGCCAGGTACAGGATAAAAGGCTACACTGGCCCGCAAATGGATGTAAGTTTAACGATGAATCTGCTGATGTATTGCAATTTCCCTAGGAAACTCCTGACATCTTTTTTTCCTTTTGGGGAACTGTCATATCCCTGATGGCCTTGACCTTATTAGGATCGATCTCAATTCCTCTTTGACTGACCATATGACCCAAAAGCTTTCCCGAGGTAACCCCAAAGATGCACTTCTTAGGGTTTAGCTGCAGGTCATATCTGTCAATCCTTCAAAAGAATTTCTCTAAAGCCTCGAAGTGACCTTCTCCGGTAGCCGACTTGATCATCATGTCATCGACATATACTTCCACCTCTTTATGAATCAGGTCATCGAGGATCCAAATAGCCATCCTTTGATAGGTTACACTAGCATTTTTTAAACCAAAAGGCATTACCCTATAAGTAAATTTATGCCATTCAGTGATGAAGGCCGTCTTAATCCTATCAACTATTTTGTTGAGGATCTGATTGTACCCAATGTATCCATCCACAAAACTGTACATCATACAAGTAGCTGCGCTGTCCACTAAGACGTCGATGTGAGGCAGAGGAAAACTTTAACAACCCAGATAGGGCCTCGACGGAATTTGTGTCTTTGACCGAAAATTTGAACTATTTTCGATAGTTGAGTTTTTGGAATTGGAATTTCAAGGGACCAGTTGGGGGCTCGACCAGATAGTTTTGGGCCCGCTTTGTGTGAGAGTATTTATGTGGATGCCTTGTCGGCCCTGACTATGGGGATGATAGTCCAGCTGCCAGGCCAGGCCGAGGAGTACAGGCTCGCACCGTGCATGAGACCAGACATGCTTTCGCCTTCCTTCACTCCAGCCAGCAGAGGAGGAGCCTCAGGTGGGGGAGTAGCCTCCCCAGTAGCTAGAGCACCAGGAGGGCCAGCCTCCCCAGCAAGCAGAGTTTCAGGAGGGGCGGCGTCTACAGTAGCCACCGGAGAAGGGGCAGCCGCAGACTCCCTCCAACATGGGTATTGAGTTCACCATGGACTAGCTGTTTGCCACTCTTCCAGCATAGAGAGTGCAGAGCCCTCCTCCCTCTCCGACATGGGTACAGAGGTCAACACCCCGGGACATTGATAGATTCCATCCTTATAGTCGGGTGGGGCATCCGGGGGCATCTACCTCTACTGCGCCACCCCTAGACCATCCGACAGAGCCAGTGCCCCCCACACTAGCACCACAGCCAGCCCAGCTAGATCTGGTGGTAGCCATGACTTCTATCCTTGTTGCTATGGAGCGCAGGTAGGAGGAGAGAGATAGGGTCCTCTTTAAGCGAATTGGGCTGTATGAGGTGAGAGATCGGCACCAGCAGGAAGAGGTCATCCGGGGCCAAGCGAGGCTCATTGAGGAGCTGAGGCAGGATTTGATGACCTCCCACGGTACCGCAGCCGAAAGGATTGACACAGCTATCCAGATGCTAGATGAGTCCATTAGTTCCCTTCGGTTCAGAGTAGGGGTGTTAGAGAGTGCCATCTTGCCTATCTCTCAGTCCAACAGGGAGTTCTGCGAGCAGACAGAGTCTATGCTTGGGGGCATCAGAGGAGCGACCCGAGACCAGACCCTGACACTGTCTAGTAGGTTCCAAGAGCTGGGAGGAGTGGTCAGAGATACTTTGGAGTTCATGGGAGTCTACGCCCAGCCTTTCTTCGATGGTGTGACGCGCGCCGGATCCCCGCGGCCGCCCGCTCGACCGCCCGCACGTGGGCGATCGGGGCAATTGTGGGTCCGTCAACAGCTTGCGATAAATCGCAAGTGCGTCTATGTTGGGCAACAAGGAGGTTTCATGGAGTCGCCACCCAATAGCACATTGAGAAAGTTTCTTTCGCCTCGGAGAGCCTAAGACTTGCGCATTTTATCCATATTGGGCAATGAGGCCTAGGATTAACGTCTAAGTCTCGTGACACAAGAGGTGTCTTGGAGGATAACCTCTAGCCTCTTGAGCCCAAAGACCAGAGCAGGGTTCGGGACTTCTCATTTATTCGTACCTTGATTAATATCATAATTAAGTTTTGAATTCATTGTTTCATCAACTTTCCACACAATGCAATTTAAATTAAAGGCGCAATCATTCATATCAAAAGTGATAAATGTAAGCAAAATCCAAAATAAAACATTCAAAAACGAATTACAATAACACTAGGAGCGGAATACAACTCCCATTTATAAAAGTGAAATACATGCATAAAACGGGTTATTCATTAATAGTGAGAACATTGGTCCTCGCATGCATATTTATTATGAAACAGTTTTGATGTGATGATTTATTTGGGTATAAAAAACTAGGACATTGGTCCCCTTTTATTTAGAAAAAAAATGTCAAGTTAATTAATAGAAACGTTTTTGTGATTTTCTTTCTAGCGTGCCTAAATAAAGAATTTTACAAGAAAATTATATGGCAAAATTAAATAAAATATTACAAATAAAGAAAATAAATATATGAACCAAACGAGCCTTTTTGGACCTCCCGATGTGCTCGCAAAAACGCCCAAGCGAAAAAATGAGTTTAGACATAAAAACAAAATACAAATAAAATAATGTTAGTGATTAAATCAATTCAATCAATTAAACATACAAAATAATGAATAAAAATTAAAATAAAATAAGATGATATGAAAAGAATGATAATGGAATCAAAAATATTAACAAACCAAAATAAAATGGGAAACATGGATTATATGTGATAAATAATTGAATGATGTGATGAAAATAAAATAAAACATGTTAATTAATTAGTACATGAAAATATACACATGATGAAAATAATGATGATATGTGAAAAATAATGAATGAATAAATAAACAAATGATAATAAAATCATGTAACAATGATAAAATTAGTAAACAAAGGAATGATGAAAATAATAATGATATATAACAAGGTTAATTGATGTGTTCATGATTAATACAAACCATTTACATGGCAAAAAGATTAATTTAAATTAATTAATTATTTGCATGTTAAAAATAATGAGGAATCAAAATAAATTATTTACATGTTAGGAATTAATAAACAATCAATATTTATGTGAATAAAAATCATATCATGTATAAACAATTAAATAGAACGAATATAAAATCAATACAACAAATGAATAAATTAAAACAATAAATAAATCAATAAAAACAATAAAATATACATGAATAAATAGAATGAAATAAAATAGAATAGGAATTGAAATTGAGCCTAGAATATTTACCCTCAGAATATTGGATTTGATGAAGGAAAAGTGATGGTTGATTTCTTTGTTTGATGATTCACAATATTAGAGTGAAATATTATGAAAATGTTGGAATTTTATTCCAAGAAACATGAAAATAAAAATGATAAAAAATTGTTTAAGAACAAAGAATTGATACCTTTGCCTAAAGAAATGATTTTGATCAAAAAAAGTTTTATTGATTAAAATAAAGAAAAATTGATTGAAGTTTTATCAAATAAAAATTAGATTTTGATGACAAACAATTATTTTATTTGTCTCAAAATCAATTTTTTATCAAAAAGATAATCAAAACAAAATCAATGAAAAGAGTTTTATTGAACCCAAAATAAAAGATTAAAAACAATTTTGAGGACAAATAATTATTCTATTTGTCTCAAAAATTAAATCCAACAATAAAACTTCCTCTAAAAATATGTTTAGAAGAAATTATGTTGGAAAAAGAATGAAACACTTGATTTTTCTTTTTGATTTTTGGTTGGGGAAAAAATCTGGAATTTTAGTGGAAGAAGAAGAAGATGAAGAGAAATTTTTAGGTCTAAAAAATGTGTGTAGCCTCCCTCTTTTTGATTTCATCCTAAACTATTTCAAAGATAGGAAATGTTGCCCTAATTTAATTAAGGAAAACAAACCTAATTTTATTCAAATTCCTTTATTTTTGGGGATAAAATCAAGTTTTATTAATTAATAATCTATAAAAAATATTTTGGAATTTTATTTGAAGTCAAAAACCCCAAAAAATGGGATAAAAAACAGAATTTTGGGTGAAAAAATCGGAAAAAAGGCTGAAAAAGGGGAAATAGGGCATCAGACCCTGTACCGACGGCCATCATTCCCGTCGCTATAGAGGGGCGGGCGTCGGAGCGGCAACCAGGCGAGAATCGCGCGAAATCCGCGCGCTGGCGCTCGCGCACGAGCGCTCCGTGCGGCGCTCAGCGTGCGCGATGCTGCGCGCGCCTTTAGCGACACGCAGCATCGGCGACGCTGAGCGTCGCATTTGCGCTCGCTGCGCGATGGGCGCCTGGGCGCCCAGGCGCCTGCGAGCTGGGCGCCAGCGCGCTGCCGCGCCCGACACTCGCGGTCCAAAAATTTTTTTTTTTATTTTTTTATTTTTAAATTATAAATTGACTAAAAACACTATAATTTTAAGCCCCCATTTTTCAAAATTAATTTTTTAAATAGTTTTTATTATTTTCTAATTTTTCACTCTAAAATGCAAATTTGACGAGAAAATCATCACTTTTAACCTTTTAAGCCTGTGAAGGCAATTATCATCATTGGGTAACTTCGATCTAGGCTGACTCAGGACCCGGTGTCTACAGTTGCCCCCAGTTTAGGGGAATCTAGTACACTAGTGTCTAGGTGAGCCTAAACTCAAAGAAGAAAAGGAAAGAGACGCGTACCTGAGTCGGCCATCTTTCCTGCTTGATGGAATTGTAATGATAGCTGTTGCTGTCTTTTGGTGGTAGCTGGTAATGCTGTGGTCGTGCTAACCTCTTGTGGGTAGTGCCGCCATCGTGCTAACCGCTGTGAATTTTGGTAGTGCCGTGGTCGTGCCAACCTCTTGTGGGTTGTGCCGCCATCGTGCTAACCGCTGTGCATTGGTAGTGCCGTGGTCGTGCCAACCTCTTGTGGGTTGTGCCGCCATCGTGCTAACCGCTGTGAATTTTGGTCGTGCCAACCTCTTGTGGGTTGTGCCGCCATCGTGCTAACCGCTGTGAATTTTGGTAGTGCCGTGGTCGTGCCAACCTCTTGTGGGTTGTGCCGCCATCGTGCTAACCGCTGTGCATTGGTAGTGCCGTGGTCGTGCCAACCTCTTGTGGGTTGTGCCGCCATCGTGCTAACCGCTGTGAATTTTGGAACTGTGCTCCTTTAGATGTTTGGACTGGTGTCGTCACTCGGCTTTTGTTGGTGTTCCCCGCCGATTTCTCCTGAGTCGGCCGTCTTTCCGAACTGGAGAAGTATGAGATGGTGGTTATTACCATGGTGTGTTTTCGTTTGTTGAAGCGGTGCTATCTGTGAGCCCTTCGGTTGATTGCCCCCTGAGAGGTCTTCGGTTCATCGATCGTTTGTTTGCCCCCTGAGAGGTCTTCAGTTAGCTGCTCCCTGAGAAGTCTTCGATTTTCTGCTCCCTGAGAAGTCTTCGGTTTGCTGCTCCCTGAGAAGTCTTCGTTTTATTGATCGTTTGTTTGCCCCCTGAGAGGTCTTCGGTTCATCGATCGTTTGTTTGCCCCCTGAGAGGTCTTCAATTTGTTGCTCCCTGAGAAGTCTTCGATTTCCTGCTCCCTGAGAAGTCTTCGATTTTCTGCTCCCTGAGAAGTCTTCGGTTTACTGCTCCCTGAGAAGTCTTCGGTTTGCTGCTCCCTGAGAAATCTTCGGTTTTCTGCTCCCTGAGAAGTCTTCGATTTTCTGCTCCCTGAGAAGTCTTCGGTTTGCTGCTCCCTGAGAAGTCTTGGATTTTCTGCTCCCTGAGAAGTCTTCGATTTTCTGCTCCCTGAGAAGTCTTCGGTTTGCTGCTCCCTGAGAATTCTTGGATTTTCTGCTCCCTGAGAAGTCTTCGGTTTGCTGCTCCCTGAGAAGTCTTTGATTTTCTGCTCCCTGAGAAGTTTTCGGTTTTCTGCTCCCTGAGAAGTCTTCGATTTTCTGCTTCCTGAGAAGTCTTCGGTTTGCTGCTCCCTGAGAAGTCTTTGATTTTCTGCTCCCTGAGAAGTCTTCGGTTTTCTTGGATTGATGATTAAGCTGGTATGTGGATTGATGATTTAATCAATGTCTGGATTGATGAATGAGTTGAGGTTTTGATTGATGATTTGACCGATGTCATCACTCGGCTTTTGTCGGTATCCACCTCAAGTCTCTCTTTCTGCAAAATAAGGAAACTAAACTATGCAAAAATGGTGAGCATGCAAGTGAAATGCATGAGTAATGCAGGAATGCAGGATAAAAATTCATCTATGTGAACTTGAAGATGATGCCGGGCTAGCTGCGATTTGCGATATAATTGATGCCTTTTGAGCTGCTTTTGAATTTCATGCCCTTTGGGATTGTGAGATTCTCATCCTGTACCTGTAGTCATTATTTGAAGGTAGTGCGTCCCTTATGGATTTTCACACTAGCTTTTCTTAGTGGGAGATGCGTCCTTTGTGGATTTTCACATAACCCTGTGCCTTATTTTTTTTGCCTGGAATGGACCCAACCCAATCCAGCGGTTTTTCTCTTTCTTCTTTTTTTTGAAGGACAGACTGCCTGTTTTCAGGTTTTCACCCTATCCTTTTGCCTAATTTTTGCTTAGAGCGCCAGTTACGGTTTTCACTCTAACGGCTTTTTTTTTTTTTTTTTTTTTTTAGACGATTTTAAAAATTAGAACTATTGTCAAGGCTTCCTCAGTATCTTGTCTTCGACTTTCACTCCTGAGTACCACAGCCCCTGGACACAATTGCTTTCCCAAAATTGTCATATTGTGGGTCAGAGACTACATCCATGCTTCCATAAGTGCCTGCGAAAAAAAGAATACATAACCTTGCGGTAGATAATAAAACTCAACGGCTTGGGTATCTGGTCGGCGAGAGTAGAAGCAAATTATAGCCAGTTAGATTTTATACACTCAATAATGAATGACATCTTTCTTTTTATAAAAGAACTAGGAAATGATGAGTTAAAACTACTTCTGCTTTATGCATTTGCAAAGATTGTGTGCATTTTGGTATGATTTTTCCGTACATGATCACCATTTAACATAGATTCAAAATGCAAAATTACGTTTAATCTCAGAATGGATCTTGAAAGCATCAGACTCCTGTTTCCAATCAGCCCTCTCGGGTTTTCCTGATTGGATATTTTCTCTCGAGCCTCTAATTTTGACCAGAGTGCCTTTTTTCGGTTTTCACCCTGACGAGGCGCCCAATTTTAGCAAGGCCGCCTTTTTTCGGTTTTCGACCCGCGGGGCATTTATTCTCTTCTTTTGATTTTTAGTCTTTACCATGGACCTTCTCGGGTTTGTTGAGGCTGACTGCTTCATCGAACTTGCTTCCTTTACTATTTGTCGAAACGCTGCTTCCTGGGATAATGACTTTTCAAGAACAAACAAGTCTTCGTTTGCTGGCCTGAATTTACTTCGTTCATCTGGAATACTTGGTCTTATTTTCCTGAATACCAAATCTCACTATTTTCAGTAGGTGCTTTCTGACTTTCTTCCCGAATGATTAAGTAAATTATTTCCTGATTGATATGATTGCAATAATAACCCCATAACCTATTTTAGTCTGATGTGCTTAGCTGCTGCAAAACTATTTCTATGACTGTCCCAATATCGTCTGATGTGTTTAACCGCTGTAGCATCGTTCCCATGATTGCCCTTTAAGATTTAAGTGCTTCGACATGTATTGCTTTTACCCCATGCCTCGAGGAATAAAGTGTGATACGTGTAAAGATTTTTGATTGCAAGCCCCTGCATGGGTCTCCTTCATAATCTTCTTGGCCTTTTCCTATCTAGCATGTCATTAGCTTTCCTCTCGTACTGCACATCCTTTACATGAATGAACTGGATGGATAACTTGCGAATCAGTCTTCTGGTTCCTTTCAGTAGCCAAATAGAGTGACAAGGTGCAGGTATGTGTATACCCGCGAGATTTGGATAAAGCTTGGCCACAAATTTTCCTTCTTTTAGCAAGCTTTGCTCAAATCCTGAAGTTTACACATACGCGCACTTTTCGTTTTAACCATCGGGATGCCATTGGCCAACCTAGTTTGGCGTTGTGTTTCAAAAAGAAATTAGGTCTTGTTTCTACTTGCGGATCTCTCCTTTCAACCATTTCTACCCACTTGGGCTTGAGTCTTCTGAGCTTCTGTGGCACCTGTCCATGATTTTGGCATAGCATGCTTAGTGGCTTCATAATCATCTTCTACTATGTCTTCACTGGTCCAAGCAAAGACTTTTTTTTTTTTTAATTCTCTCAAGTTTCAATCTCTTTTCAAGAGTCATAACAGATGCTATCAAGATTTTCTTTGGATTCTCCCAAGTTCTGGGATTAAACGGAATATCGTTAATTGAATAAATGTCAATCATGATTATGCACAGTGAAATCACAAGAAACATCACACAAATAAACAAAAACACAAAAGCATTCCTTTTATTTCATAAAAGTAGAGTTAAAACATCATCATTAGATAGTTCAAAAATAAATAGAGCATTTAAATAGCTAACATCTTTTCTTTCTCGCCAACATGGATGCTGTAGCCGACAGTCTATCACCCCCGGGAACCATTCTCTTGCCCCATCCTTTCCTCATCAATGAGACCTTGAATAAGCTTTTTTAGAATTCGGCATCTATCAGTCTTATGCCCAGTATGCTGATGGTAGGCACAATACAAATTCGATCGGTGACTAGGGAATCCTTGGCTCTTGGCGGGTCTTGCAGGTTTCGGTTGTAGTTTCCCTTTATCGATGAAATATAAAAGGAGCTCAAATAAAGGCTTTTCGCAAATGGTATAAGAGCCTTGAGTAGTTCCTATGTTTGGAACCTTAGCAGTCCCAACACCCCCTACGCTGTTATCGTCGAGACTTGAGCTTTCCTGATTATTACCCTCAATGACGTTGCCCCCTCCTTCAAGGGCGACCGGTTGCTTGCCAATAACAAGGTCTTGTACATGAAACTTTGGGGTTTGGCTATCACTCCTCAGATATCTAGCGTGCCGATGACATTTCCTATGTCCTCGATTTCTGGCTGGGTTAGCTAACCATGAGCGCAGGTCCCCCTCCCCTACTTAAGGAAAAGATTCGTCCATGCTGAGATGACCTTTCTGAGTTGTTCTAACCGTTGATGCTTCCTTTATCCCTTGAGTGCCGGCACAGATGTCACACCTATCCGGTTGACTCCCATTCTTTAGGTCTATAGAGACTTCCTCCCGAGCGGCCAGGGTAATTGCAAGTTTAGACTTTGAAATTTCTTCTTCGAGGACATCCATCCTTCTCTTCAGGCCCCGTGTCACTGCTAGAAGGCCATTCTCTGAAACATGCCCTTTGCCTTTTTGCTCGGGTGACATAGCAGCGGGTGACTCTCCTTCAGGTCCATTTGGTGGTCAGTGCACTCCTTTAGGCGAATCATACTCTTCTTGCAATTTGGTAAGAGCAGCAAACTGTTGTCCAGTAGGTGGCACCACAACTAAATTCTCCATAATAGCCATGGTCTGAGTTTTACGATTTTTAACCCCTCGTTCTATCTCCTTTACTGTACTATCCTCTCCCTCGGGTACTTCATTCATGATAGTCCATGGAATTATTGGTTCATCCTCTTCCTCTCCCATGATATCACCCTTCACATCAAGGGTCTTCTTGTGCTTAATAAGTGTTATTGCTCTGAGTTCAAAATCTGGCTATTGTACTGTAGTGAATGCTATAGGAGTCTCTTCCTTGACAGGCGATTCAAACGGTTTAACAGAAGGGGCTGTAGGCAGTTGCTTGAAATTTGATGCTACTTGAGAGGCGATATTTTCCATCATGGTTAACATCTTCCTCTCAAAATCGTCGAGCCTCTTATTTAGGTCCTGTATTGTCAAAGCACCAGTCTCCCGTGATAATTCTGCCATTGATAATTTTAGAGAGGACTCACGTGATGAGAGTAGCTCAGAATCCCCGTCAGACACAAATTCTAGCAACTCGGAGAGCAAATTTGTCCTTACTAGCCGACTGTCTGAACCTTTAGTCCACTTAGATGAATCTATGATGGCTGAAAAAAAATTAGATTGTTAGGATGATGCATGAATTACACATACAATGCATGATAGTGAGCTATGCAACATTTACAATCACATGCAAGCAAGTAGATCCTTCCAACCTTATTACTCCCACACACGAGGTAATGTGGTCTCTTTCCTAGGTGGGCTTAATCCATGGGTTAGCGGGGAATCCAATGGATGCGTATGGTGCTCGGTGAAGAACCGGCATCGTAACATCTCTTATCTAATGCACAAGCGGATGGGTTATGATCATTATGTATTTAGGCAGCCCGAACAAGTTGACATGGGCCTATCGGGGCATAAAAGCCTTTGATTAGGTGACCAATCAAATTGTTTGGGTTTGTCCAATACAAAAGGATCCATATAGCAAGCAAGGTATTACGGTTCATATCACCTAAGGGAAGTATCTATTGCCATTACATGAGCTTTGGTCAAAGGGTGGTGTTACTTTAGGGCTACCCAAGCATGATCCCTGCCGACGGGTCTAGCTCATCAAGAGCGTAACGACCGATCGGGTCACCATTTAATATACCATGATGGTACGAGGCTTGGGCTGGTGATTATCCTTAACACTTCCCTAAATTGAGTGAAAATAGGGTCGTGCTTCGGGAATGCACCGGGGCTAAAAGAGGGACCAAACTAGCATAGATCTAAGGCTCTAATGAGATGCAATGCAGTTTTGAAAGAAGATGAAATTTTTAAATTAAAACTCAATTATGATTTTTAATCAAGGTACTTTCGAATCGAAGTCTCGAGTATGTCCCCAGTGGAGTCGCCACTGTGACGCGCGCCGGATCCCCGCGGCCGCCCGCTCGATCGCCCGCACGTGGGTGATCGGGGCAATTGTGGGTCCGTCAACAGCTTGCGATAAATCGCAAGTGCGTCTATGTTGGGCAACAAGGAGGTTTCATGGAGTCGCCACCCAATAGAACATTGAGAAAGTTTCTCTCGCCTCGGAGAGCATAAGACTTGCGCATTTTATCCATATTGGGCCATGAGGCCTAGGATTAACGTCTAAGTCTCGTGACACAAGAGGTGTCTTGGAGGATAACCTCTAGCCTCTTGAGCCCAAAGACCAGAGCAGGGTTCGGGACTTCTCATTTATTCGTACCTTGATTAATATCATAATTAAGTTTTGAATTCATTGTTTCATCAACTTTTCACACAATGCAATTTAAATTAATGGCGCAATCATTCATATCAAAAGCGATAAATGTAAGCAAAATCCAAAATAAAACATTCAAAAATGAATTACAATAACACTAGGAGCGGAATACAACTCCCATTTATAAAAGTGAAATACATGCATAAAACGGGTTATTCATTAATAGTGAGAACATTGGTCCTCGCATGCATATTTATTATGAAATAGTTTTGATGTGATGATTTATTTGGGTATAAAAAACTAGGACATTGGTCCCCTTTTATTTAGAAAAAAAAATGTCAAGTTAATTAATAGAAACGTTTTTGTGATTTTCTTTCTAGCATGCCTAAATAAAGAATTTTACAAGAAAATTATATGGCAAAATTAAATAAAATATTACAAATAAAGAAAATAAATATATGAACCAAACGAGCCTTTTTGGACCTCCCGATGTGCTCGCAAAAACGCCCAAGCGAAAAAATGAGTTTAGACATAAAAACAAAATACAAATAAAATAATGTTAGTGATTAAATCAATTCAATCAATTAAACATACAAAATAATGAATAAAAATTAAAATAAAATAAGATGATATGAAAAGAATGATAATGGAATCAAAAATATTAACAAACCAAAATAAAATGGGAAACATGGATTATATGTGATAAATAATTGAATGATGTGATGAAAATAAAATAAAACATGTTAATTAATTAGTACATGAAAATATACACATGATGAAAATAATGATGATATGTGAAAAATAATGAATGAATAAATAAACAAATGATAATAAAATCATGTAACAATGATAAAATTAGTAAACAAAGGAATGATGAAAATAATAATGATATATAACAAGGTTAATTGATGTGTTCATGATTAATACAAACCATTTACATGGCAAAAAGATTAATTTAAATTAATTAATTATTTGCATGTTAAAAATAATGAGGAATCAAAATAAATTATTTACATGTTAGGAATTAATAAACAATCAATATTTATGTGAATAAAAATCATATCATGTATAAACAATTAAATAGAACGAATATAAAATCAATACAACAAATGAATAAATTAAAACAATAAATAAATCAATAAAAACAATAAAATATACATGAATAAATAGAATGAAATAAAATAGAATAGGAATTGAAATTGAGCCTAGAATATTTACCCTCAGAATATTGGATTTGATGAAGGAAAAGTGATGGTTGATTTCTTTGTTTGATGATTCACAATATTAGAGTGAAATATTATGAAAATGTTGGAATTTTATTCCAAGAAACATGAAAATAAAAATGATCAAAAATTCTTTAAGAACAAAGAATTGATACCTTTGCCTAAAGAAATGATTTTGATCAAAAAAAGTTTTATTGATTAAAATAAAGAAAAATTGATTGAAGTTTTATCAAATAAAAATTAGATTTTGATGACAAACAATTATTTTATTTGTCTCAAAATCAATTTTTTATCAAAAAGATAATCAAAACAAAATCAATGAAAAGAGTTTTATTGAACCCAAAATAAAAGATTAAAAACAATTTTGAGGACAAATAATTATTCTATTTGTCTCAAAAATTAAATCCAACAACAAAACTTCCTCTAAAAATATGTTTAGAAGAAATTATGTTGGAAAAAGAATGAAACACTTGATTTTTCTTTTTGATTTTTGGTTGGGGAAAAAATCTGGAATTTTAGTGGAAGAAGAAGAAGATGAAGAGAAATTTTTAGGTCTAAAAAATGTGTGTAGCCTCCCTCTTTTTGATTTCATCCTAAACTATTTCAAAGATAGGAAATATTGCCCTAATTTAATTAAGGAAAACAAACCTAATTTTATTCAAATTCCTTTATTTTTGGGGATAAAATCAAGTTTTATTAATTAATAATCTATAAAAAATATTTTGGAATTTTATTTGAAGTCAAAAACCCCAAAAAATGGGATAAAAAACGGAATTTTGGGTGAAAAAATCGGAAAAAAGGCTGAAAAAGGGGAAATAGGGCATCAGACCCTGTACCGACGGCCATCATTCCCGTCGCTATAGAGGGGCGGGCGTCGGAGCGGCAACCAGGCGAGAATCGCGCGAAATCCGCGCGCTGGCGCTCGCGCACGAGCGCTCCGTGCGGCGCTCAGTGTGCGCGATGCTGCGCGCGCCTTTAGCGACGCGCAGCATCGGCGACGCTAAGCGTCGCATTTGCGCTCGCTGCGCGATGGGCGCCTGCGCGCTGCCACGCCCGACACTCGCAGTCCGAAAATTTATTTTTTTTTATTTTTTTTATTTTTAAATTATAAATTGACTAAAAACACTATAATTTTAAGCCCCCATTTTTCAAAATTAATTTTTTAAATATTTTTTATTATTTTCTAATTTTTCACTCTAAAATGCAAATTTGAGGAGAAAATCATCACTTTTAACCTTTTAAGCCTGTGAAGGCAATTATCATCATTGGGTAACTTCGATCTAGGCTGACTCAGGACCCGGTATCTACAGATGGTTATGCCCAGGTGCAGCTCTAGCAGACGGACCCCACAGGGGGAAGGCCCTCGTCAACACCGGTCCCGACCCCTCCTTTCGCCCAGGCCAAGTTTAGACCCCCGGTACCACCTAGCTAGCCCTCCACGTCCAGAGCCTAGCCGTCAGTGTCCTCATCCCGGAGCCAGCCAGTGCCCGTGTCAAACGATAGTGACCCAGATGAGCCTTCAGATTATTCTCCTCTCTAGCTGTTCATGGAGGTTATCTTGGTTTTATTTTATTGTATTTTTTGTATTTTTGTACAAAATATATATTTCATTAGTGGAACACTTATGTTTGCATTTTGTCTAACTTATATTTCATTCTGTATATCTGCCATGGTAATATCTCACTTATGCTTTCCAAACGTTTGATAACACGATAAATGGAAAAAATGAAAAATAAGATAATAATAATGATGCAAAAATTATTTAGGAGATAACGAACCAATCAACTCACAATGAATTGATCAAATCTTTTATAACACAGGAACATGAGCTCACACCAACCCAAGGATGGTCAATGATCAAATGACTTAGACTACTGTGTAAGCCGGGACGCGGCTAGCAGACACCAGTGATAGAACAGATCACAAAGGGGGTTGTAATCAGAGGGCACTACTTCCCATGATACTCAGACTCCGTGCAAGGCAAGATGAGGCCAGCGGGGCGCATGCGATAGAACAGGTCGCAATGGAGCTGTAGTATCTACCGGACACCGTGCAGGCCGAGACGAGGCTAGCAGTACGCTTATAATGGAATAAATTGTAATTAGGTTGTGGTTAGTGAACACTGCATTTTCCAGCCACCATGCAAGCCGAGAGGAGGACAGCAGGGCACACGCGATAGATTGAATTGCAACCGAGTGGTGGTTAGAGAACACTACCCCTCACACCATGCAGGCCGAGATGAGGCAAGTAGGATAGACCAGCCACCGTGCAGTCCTAGATGAGGCTAGTAGGGCACACGCGATAGAACAGATCGCAATCGGGCTGGGGTTAGAAAACACCGCATCTCACAAGCACCGTGCAAGCTGAGACAAGGCTGGCTGTACACTTGCAATAGAAAAATTGCAAATGGGTTACAGTTGGATAACACTACCTCCCAGAACACTCAGACAATGAGTAGGCTGAGACGAGGCTCGCCGGAGGAAGACGAGAAGTCACTTTCTTTTACGCAACACCAAGAAGGTAAGGACTACCTCAGGTATGCATTTCTTCCTTTCTCCTTTGAATTTTGGCTCATCTAGACACTAGTGTACTAGTTTCCCCAAAATTTGGGGCAACTATAGACACCGGGTCCTGAGATAGTTCAGATCAGAGTTACCCGATGAAGAGAATAACGTTGATTTTCGGATAAGGGATGAAAGTTGTGGGTGTTCATTCTCCAGTTTTATAAGGATCGGAGGTTTTTCTAGGTAAACGAGAGATTTCGGAGAGTCAAGGAGAGTTCAAACTTTGAGAATTTAGAATTTGTTCCATGGACGGTCAGCCCGTCGGTAGTGGGAGAGCCCGCCGCTCGCACGAGAGGCTCGTCCCTCATGACGAGTGCCGGCTGTCGCTGGGGAATGGAGCCCATCGCTCGCCTGAGCGGCATCCGTCGCTCTGTTTAGCGGCGCCCGCCGCTCGCTTGATCGACGCCCGCTCCTCGTGAGAGATAGCCGTCTCTTATCTCCGTGCCACGTGTAGGCCCGTCAGTCAAATGACCGCTAGTACCCTCGCAACCGACGCCTGTCATTCATCCAACGATGCCCGTCAATTGGTGATCTGGTCGTTTAAACCGCCGGATTCTCCAGATTTTGGGAAGGATTGATAAATATCTTTTAAATCTTATAAAAATCTCCAAAATCTTTTCAAATATCTTTAAATATTGGATTTGATTTTGGGAATATTCTGAAGATCATTCGGTTTTAATTTTATTTTGAAAAATTCTCTTCAAATTTAAATTGAAAATTTAAATTTATTTGAAATATCATCCAAAACCTAAAAGTAGGGGAAGGAAGTTCCTTAAAAAATAGGAGGATTATTGGATCAGAAAAGTTTGCTTCAAAGATTTTCTCATGAGATTTCAATTTTCTCCAAAAATACTTTTGTCAAAAATTTTATGAATCAAAGCTGATTCGAGGGAACGACATTCATTCATTTTTCGTCGATTTAGCTATTTTTAGCATTCAAAGTGCTATAAAATACCGAGAAAGAGAAAATAATTTTCTTCTCTTGGTCTATCTTTGGCAATACGGGTTTTAAGATCAAAGATTTTTCAAAATCACGCAATCATGGATCGATCCTGGTATAACTCGAGGAACTGAAATCGCACGACGTTCACCTTCACGATGTAAAAATTCGATGGTAAACATTCTGGATCTATTATTTTGAATTTAATTACTTTGCAATGATTTATTGAGTAAAAATCCGATTTTATTCAAATCAAAACAACAAAACAGTTTGAATTTTCTTTTTTTTTTCTAGAGTAGGGGTGACCGACGGGCAGAAGCAACCACTGACGATCGTCTCTCAAGCAAGCGACGGGCCATCGATGGATGTCATCCTAGCCTGCCGGTCAGCCTAGGGACGCCTGTCACTCGCGCTCTTTCGGCCGTCCCTGGGCCTCCTCTCTCATTTATTTCCCTTTTCTTTACCTTTTGATTTCCATTCTTTTGATTTTCCTTGCAATTTCTCACGTTTTTTTTATTATTATTATTCAAATTCTTATTTATTCTGCTCCTAATTTTGCACTAATGTGGCTTTTATTTTGTGAGTTTTATTTGACTTGGTGAATCTAGAGCTATTTATAATAGAAACCACTGCGATGACCTAAGGATCCTCACCTGGTTTTATTCTTTGGACTTTATCATTTTTTAATTTATGTTGTTATTGTAAATATCATTTTTTTATGCCAGTAATATAAAAATGGTTAAACATTTTTATTCATTAAAATGGGATTTTTTATCAATCAATTGAGGACCAATGTCCTATTTTTCAGCAAAGAACCAATGCCTCAAAATTGTTTTGTAATAAATATGCATGCGAGGACCAATGTCCTCATCCTTAATGTATATCCCGATTTATGTATGAATCACGAACAATTTACAATGGGGGTTGTATTCCGCCCCTAGTTTTTATTGTAAATTATTTTCATATGATTTATTTTAATTATACTCCATTTACCGCTTTTCTTGGATGGACAACCAGGGCTCTAACTAAATTGCACTGAATTAAATGAGAAATGGGATGAAACGCTAAATTCTAAACTCAATTATAAACTTAACCAAGATATGAATAAATGGGAAGTCCTGAACCTTCTCTGGTCTTTAGGTTCAACGAAGCAAGAGGGCCACCTCAATGGTCTGTTGGGGTGGGGCCTCCAAGATTCCTTTTGTGTCCCGAAAAAGGCTCAACTTGCATAGTCCTAGGCTCCATGAGGTGAGAGGGCCATTTTAATGTTCTATTAGCGTGGGGCCTCCAAGACACCTCTGGCTTGCCCAAGTGTGAGGCGAGAGGGCCATCCTAATGTTCTATTAGGGTGGGGCCTCTAAGACACCTCTGGCTTGCCCAAAATTGACATAGCAGTGCTATCTTAGGCTCACTGAGGCTAGATGACATTTCCCAATGTTCTATTGGGTGGCGACTCCAAGAAACCTCATTGTTGCCCAAAATTGATGCACTTGTAATTTCTTACAAGTTTTTTATGAACCTCTCCCGAAAGCCCTACAAGCGGGTCTTCGGGGTGCCCCGGGGTTCAGCGTGCGTCACACTTGGGTGTAGGGTGTGAGTGATCAAGATCCACCAAAAATAGGGTGACATGTGGCTAGGGTTTTAGGAAGTAGGTATAAATAGAAGGAGAGAGAAGAGGGAGCAGCCTTTTTGCTGCCTCTTTCCCATTCTCTTCCTCCTCCCTTTATCCCCTCTTCCTCTTTTCTCTTCAAGTGTGCCCTAGCTTTGATCCAAGTGGTTTTTAATGGAAATTGATAATCTCTTAAGCTTTATTGGTAAGTTTTTAGTGGGTTTCTCTTCTTCTTCGTCTTTTCTCTTGATCTTTGTTAGATGTGTTCTTGATCTAGGGTTTTTGTGTTTGTGTGGTTCTTAGGTTTTCGGGTTTAGAAGCGCCTACTCGTGATCCCAAAGGAAAAGAGAAGGCAAGTGGGAGCGGAGCTTGCAACTAAGCGCATAGGAATTTACAGGTTTGGGAATTTCTGTTTTCTTTGTGCATTTTATGTGATTTTGTGTTCTTTATTGAATTGCTAGTAATTGATGAGATATAATATGTGTATTTGTATCTAAATGATGTGGATAATGATTATTTTTCGTTGAGATGCTTGGATTTTGAGTAATTGGAGCAAGATATCAATTTGTAGTTGAACTTAGAGAGAAATTCTGGTTTTCTAAAGTGAGGATTTTGATTATGTTATTTGTATAATTAAATTATTGGTTGTGGTTTAAAAGTTGGGGTTTAGGGTAATTAAGATGAGTTGAATGATCAATTTGTGTGGGGTTGAGTTTTGAAGTCAATTGGAGGTTTGTGTGATTTTGGGAGTGTGATTTTCTACAGATTTTCGTGTAAGAGCTGGAAATCACAACTCTGTCACGAGTGCGATAGAGCTCAGTGAATTCAACCTTTGTGCATGGCCGAGCGTTGGGTTGCCGAGCCGCAGCAGCAAGAGCTCTCTGTCGCGAGCGCGACAGAGCGCTCGGCTACCGAGTGGATTTTGGCAGCTCTCTATCGCAAGCGGACGCCTGTGCGCGAGCGCGACAGCTTTGGCTAGCCACTCATTGTTGCGAGCATGATGCTCGTTGCCAACGCGATAGTGACATGTGCTTTTGTCTCTGCGCGAGCGCGAAAACTGCCGGGATCGCGACCTGGGGCCAGTTTTACCTCTGTCGCGAGCGCGACACCACCTAGCTTCAACTTGAGTTTTCTTTTATGCTTTCGATGTCTAATTTACGAATGTGTAATGCTTTTAGAATTATGCATGGATAATTTTATGAATTATATGAATGTGATTTGATGAATTATGCATAACCTGCAATTCACTACAAGAAAATTGACTTTTAATGACCAAAATTTAACGAAGGGATAAAAATTCGGTCGTTAAAATATACAAATAACGAAGGGAAATTAATCCAATCGTTAAAACTCAAATTTTATTATTATTTAACGATGGGATTATTTCTGGTCGTTAAAAGACATAAAATTCGGTCGTAAAAATATATCAGTAGCGAAAGGAAATAAATTTGGTCGTTAATTCTTAAATTTTATTACCATTTAACGAAGGGCTTAAAATCCGATCATTGAAATATTGCAAATCCGGTCGTTACTAGTCTAGGAAAATTGGCGGGACTTCTATAAAGCTTACCTCCAAAACCATTGTTCATTATTTCATAAAAATATAACACAAAGCTTCCTATTCCACGAAAACCCAGAATATGAAAAAATAGCCAAAAAATGCAAAACCCTTTTCTTATCTTCCAAACCTAAACTAATCCTAATAGAAATGGCAGTCTAGTAGAATCAATAGGTTCATTTATATTTTGCAAGATCCATATGTCATCGGCCTAGGGTTTAATTTCATCTGTGATTACAGGTGAGAAACTGAAAAAACTTCTTTGTCTTCTCCCTTGATACCATTTGGATATCTATTTATTTCTAATCTTCTCTTCTTCTCGTCAAATAGGAAAATAAGGCATACCAACTCTGAGATGTTTTGAGGAATTGCATTTCTGCTAAGATAATCGATCTGTTATAATAGGTGAGTTCAATGAATTGGGTATTTTTGATATTCTGATTTTTTGACTTCAAAACCATATCTGCTACTTTTCTGGGTTTGCATAAATGTCTTTCTTTTTCTTGTTTATGTTTTTATTGGAAAAAGATTGATTTGATTTTGTGATATGTGATTCTCGTTCTGTTTTTGATTCCCGTTCAGCTTTTGATTCTCATTCTAATTTTTATTCTCGTTCTATTTTTTATTCCGTTCTGCTTTTAATTCTCGTTCTTCTTTTGATTCTCGTTATGTTTTTGATTCCCGTTCGTCTTTTGATTATCGTTCTTCTTTTGATTCTCATTCTTCTTTTGATTCCAGTTCTACCTGCTTTTGATTGATTCCCATTCTGCTATTAACTGATTCTAGCTCGGCTATTGAATAATTCTCAAATTTATGTATTTCTGATTGTTTTCAGGCTTTCAGTCTTCAAATTTGAAAGGTAAAATTTGAATTTCTTCTTTAATTTTATTCTTTGATTCAATGTGATTGTTAATTTCCTTCTTTTTGCTCAATTGTCATATTCTGAAAGCACTAATTTTCATGATGTTCATAAATTAGAGTTGATGATTTAGGATGTTTAGCTTTTTGTTGATAATAGTTGTAAAGTATAGAAAGATTACAAGGTAGCTATACAATTAAATTTATAGTTTGTGCTCGTGACATAGGTATTTAATGCACCGCATTATGACTGCTAACTATAGTTCTTTTACAGGATATCAAGGTTGTGGCGAACATTTTAATTATGCAGATAATTGTAGGAATGGAAATGAAGACCATGGATTTTAATTATGTTTTAATCTGAAATATTTAGTAGCCAGTATCTTCTCTTTTGCACTTTAACTTGAGAACTTATATTTGATCAGATTAATCCTTTTTGTCAAATGGTGTTTATATGAAATAGAAAGGATTGGAGGAACCATAATTTTTTGCATATTGATCTTGCGTAAAACATTATTTTATGGAAAAACTTTTTAATTCTAATATTAGGCTAACTGATGATGAGATCAATTTAGTTGCTCTGTTTGAGCTGTAAAACTAATGAACTAAAGAAAATTACGAGATGATATCCACTAATATGGATTGCATGGTTTGTAATTTGGTTAGAATTTGGGTTCTTGCACCTCCTGAACTCAACTGTCCTAACCATCCGGTGCGCCCATCACATAATGAATCGGCTACATCTTTATGCATTATCATGAGGTTATGTGTTAGCATCTCTTTTCCCTCAGGTTCTTGGGGTTAAACTGTTGCCATTTTTTTCTGGATGTTCATGCTTTCTTTCTGTGGTTTATATGCTCAAACATTCACTTTGGTTTAAGTTTAAGCTGTTGCCATTTTTTTCTGGATGTTCATGCTGTCTGTGATTGTTTAAGCCATTGTCATATTTGACTGGATGCCCAAACATTCTCACTATGTTCATGCTTTATATCTGTCTGCATATTTTTCATCTGATATCTATTAAAGTCTTTCACTTTTAACTTGAAATCCTTTTCACTTTTGCTCTTTCGGTGAAGCTATTGTTAAATTTTAGCTTTGTGAATGTTTGATTCTTATTTTCTAGAATTTCTATTATAATTTTGAATGTGCATGCATAACAACTCTATACTTACTATAACTTAAGCATCTAATTTTAGCACAGTGAAAGTTTATTAGAATTGACGGCTTTGAAAATTTAAATTGTTAGAAAGGAGAGGATGGTGGATGGTTGTAACACCCCCTACATCCCCGTTGGAAGGACGCTGGAGAGCGCTACCGACGCTCACTCACATACATGCACACATACACTATGCAGAAGCGTACATTCATACATAATCATACATGCATAAATGCGTGATAATTAAAAACTTACCTTGCGGGCAAAAGCTGGTCATGCATTAACTCACACACTCGCAAGCACCAAGTGGAAGCATAAGCACATGCACACACACATACACTCTTTTAATTAGCGGAAGCATAAAGCAGACGACATAACTGAGGAATAACTTAACACATACTTACAACGGCATTTCATCATCCGAACATTACATTAAGGTCCTTACATATAACACATTTACAAAAGGTTACAGAATATAAAACCCAGATTACAGAAGCTGATAACAGAAATAATAACTCCTAACTCCTATGTGGCCGACCCTGCAGATGCGCGACTCGAACCGAACCAAACCTGCCACCTGCATGGGAAAAGAGCCCGTGCTAAGCGATAATGCTTAGTGGAGAGAACACACAAGCAATAGGGACAGCCATTTACAATGGTCGTCAAGGCATAACACATTCGAATGGCAAAAGCACATAGTCCTAACAGATAGATATACATCCTTGCGTATAAAAGCCAGGCATTCAGAAAATCATATCCACATTCAAAACTCGTGTCGATCAAACCAAAGCAGGCAGAGTACTATGCAAGATACAAGTATATCATGCAATTACACATACAAATTAACTTTCACTTACCGAACACACGGGCATCAGATGTCGGAGATTTCACATGCATAGTTATTAATTATCATGCAGAAAGTACACCATCATCACGCAATATCCCTAGAGGTCTAATCATACAAATATCATGCCGTAATGCATTCACCTTATCATAGAACCAAGGGACAACGTCAAAACACCACACTTCCACTACGCAACACTAATATATAAATATCATGCCTTGAAATGTAAACACATGACCACACACCGAAATCATTACAATAGGAAAAACTAGATAGAGTGCACATAACATAACACAATATTTATAACATTCCATGGTCAAGAGCACATTCATACGTATCTTGATTCACATACTTCACCATAACAGACCATAGCACAAAATCACGTCCATATACATACTTATTAACCATAGCATTCAGTAATTCAAGTTTGCATTTATATACCTATTAATTCATATGCTTATAAACATAACTAATCGGATTCACACGCTCATCAGCATAACATAATAAACTATAACCATGGCATTCAAGAGATTATGATCGCAGTTGTACACACTTCAATTCACATACTTATGTTCATAGCTGATTGTATACGAACACATTCTCAATATGATATACGTTGATAATTATGCACAATACACATGCTTGAGTCACATTCAACCCATTCAGAGATTCATAATCACATTCGAGTACATAACTGATTCACATATCCAGAATTATGCTCATCCGAATATCACATTCTCTTAATCATATCAAATAAAACAAACAGGATACCTGCTGACTCAAAATAGTGGATAATGAGTGGACTGACAATACCTTACGGGTACGAATCGAATAGTGACATCACCTTACGGGTGCGAATCGAATACTGACATCACCTTACGGGTGTGAATCGAATACATTAAAGGGTTCGCGAGGAACCAAACAGGGGACCTGATCAGGGTCCAAATGTAACTGAGGGCTGCAGCTAAGAGACTCTATTAGGCATGCCTAACTATCCACTTACTTGACTCTAGCAGGTCGTATATCATTCAAATCATATGTCGAAACACCTAATATGTATACATACATACATACATACATATATATATATATATATATATATATATATATACATATATATATATATACATATATATATATATACATATATATATATATATATATATATATATATATATATATATATATATATGTATATGTATATACATATACATACATATATATATATATATATATATATATATATATATATATATATATATATATATATATATATATATATATATATATATATATATAATATCATGCATAAGCCAGCGTATAGTAAACATATAGATAAGTTCCTAATGTTAACCATGCATCATACAATTCATGTTACAAAACATATAATATAATTTAGTTAACACCTTAACATTATTCAATATTCTAGAGCATATCAGGGTCAAATTTGGAACATTATTATACCAATGATTAACATTGCATAACTTTAATCATGCAAGGATACTATTTACATATAAGCGTGACATATTATTCTTAAGGAAGGTTCATGAGTAAATACACGCACAACAACTTTCACATCTTAATATAACACACTCATGATAAACAATCATGAAATTGGCATTCATAACTCACTAGTGTTCAAATTGTAACATACGATACCATTTACAATAATTAACATACATAAGCAAAATCATAATGAAGTATAACACATTAGCTCCTAAGCTAAGGCATAATATGGCATTCAGACATTAATCCTATCATTCAAATAAGTTGGCACAACAACATGCTATTCACATATAGAGTTCTTAACTTAAGCATAAATAACCCATTTCCATACTAAAAATAGCATTCATAAATTTAGAATAACAAAGCATACCATTAAATCATGTGAGATATATAGAAAGACACTAAATAATATTTTCACCCAAGCATAAGAGAAAAAGGAGTGAAAAGGAAGGAGGTCAAAAATTTGTAAAACTAAGGACAATAGCGTTTTACACGGCGGTATGGGTAGTCCCTTAACGCCGTGTAAGGCACCTTACACGGCGGTATGGTTTAGACCTTACCGCCACGTAAGACGACTTACACAGGTACTGGCAAGAACATTTCACACGGCGGTATGGGGAAAACCCTTACCGCCGTGTGAGGCGTTCAGCTCAAAACACTCTTATGGTAGTAGCGTTTTACACGGCTGTATGGGTATCTCCTTATCGCCGTGTAAAACCACGGCCTTGCATTTTCTGAGTAATTTTCTCGATTCACACGGCGGCGAGCCAATTCCTTACCGCCGTGTGACTTCTGGAAATTCCAAAAATTGCAGAAATCACTCCAATTCGAAACCCAAACAACACAACACCAAAATTGCACATTTATACCATGTTAATCACCAAAAAACTCACCCTCTTTGCTTACCATTCACAACCAACATGAAATTTCACATTTCAATCATTAACTTAATTCCATCAATTTAACATACATAATCTAACGATCTTACTTAAACATCACTCACATAATCACAATCTGATATTCACAATGTAAGTTCTAAATTCAACATGCTCAAAACCCCAAGTCATATAAACCATTTAAACACCAAATATCATGCAATTTTCCAGAATTTCATTAACATATAAAATCATAAATGCACAAATTATTCCCAAACAAATCATCCATAAACTCATATCAACACTCAAATTTCTGGAAATCACACACACAAATACACATTCATGATCCAAGAAGAATTAGGGCAGACAACCCAAAACTGAAAATGCAGAAAACAAGCTCCCAAACCTGGAAATCAAAGATCCAAAATCACTTTTCTAGCTTCAATCTTCAATCCGTTCCTTGCCTTTAAGCTTCTTCTTGCCAACCCAAGCTCGCACAAACAAAAACCCAGAAAATTACTCATCCAAACCCAATTTAACTCAAATAAAACCAAGAAGAAGAGGAGGAAGATGTTAGTGTAAGCCCTAGCCCCAATACATTGTAATAAAACACTTTAGTTAATAAATGAGGCATTTGTTTTACCAATTGTATTCCTGTGCATATCAATTGATAGAACTATCCAAGAATGTTGTTTCAGTTTAAGTTATCATGTGTGAGGCACATGGTTGTAAGACCTTGAAACAAATGAGACTTCATTCTAAATATCCCTAGTCAGTCATTATTATGGGAATAACAAATGAATTAAGACTAGTATGCTCTCTCTGATTAGTTGAGTTCTGTCTTACGGATCATAAGGACAAAAGTGTCAATCAGAGACGCAGGAACCCTAAAGTCCCAAACACATACCTCTAAAATCTTACTCCAAAACTCAGTCAAAATCACCTCCAAGCAAGCACAAACATCCGGCCAAACGAGAAGAAAAGGAAAAGAAAAAAATGGAGAAGAGAAGAAGAAGAAGAAGAGGCGTGAGAGGGAGAGGAGAACGGGAATGCCAAAATTATGTGTTCTCCCTCTCTCTCTCTCTCTTTTCTTCTTTTCTTCATTCAATGCTCACCAACCCTGCCACATGGCAAGTTCTCATTGGGCCAAAATCCCACTTATTGACTCTTCAAACCATGGCACCATACTCCTACCTCACTTGATAATTCCTTAACATCCAAATTCCTCATGGACAATGTACCGAAATACCCGTCACTTAACTGACTTAGCTTGCCAATTCCGACTAGGCCCAATTTGGGGTGTGACAATGGTTATCTGTTTCGGTGGCTTATATCTTTGTCATTTTGTTGATCAATGTGGTCCAATTAATGGTATAATTTAGTATACGAATTTATTTATTATCAATAACAATTTTGAAATATGATAAACACTCTAAGAATATTATCTATATTAATTTCATTATTAGCATGCATGCATTTTATTGATTTTATATAAACATCTATAGACGTTAATATATGTACCTATAATAATTACAGTAGTGCTAGACTCTAATAGGCTTAAATATGAGACAAAGTCAAAAGTCCCCTCCAAAACTAGGGAAAAAAATAATTTATATAAAAAAATAATAAAATTATAATAATTCCACTAAACTTTAAACTTAAAAATAGAAGTCTAAACGTTGTTGTTAAGGCCTGAAATAGGCTGTTACAAAGGGCAAATCCCCATAAAGTCGACTGGCTTGAAATGAGCTTTCCGAAAGCATATTATAATAAGCAATCGGACACTTGTAGCAAAAGTTATAGCAAAAACAATCTGTATCGTAAAAACAAAAGATATTAATGATGATTGACCCATTTACCTCGCTCCAAAAATTGAAAACCCAACAGGTCTGCATCATAATTTTTATACTAAACACTTTATAAGCAGGGGCATACTTGGGATTTTAAATTAAGTGGCAATTTAAGTTAAAATTAATTAATGCCAAGGATATAAATTTAGATGAAATTAAAAAAAAAAAAAGAATAAATTTGAAACTTTTATGAAAAAATTTAGGAGTAAGAAGTTAATTGAATAAAAATATGCAAGTGAAATAAAAATCCAAATTCATGCCTACACTTCCTAAACTAAAATCCAAATTCACATAAAGAATGATCAACAAACTGTTACGCCTCTACCCGATTATGTCTCTAAGTGTAGTTAGAATTATTATAGTAGTATAATATAAGTGTTCTTCAGTATAACTTTGAGTTGTTCCTACCTATTCTACCTAACTCATTGGCATGGTTATGCGCATTATATTTATTTTAGTTCACTGAGTTGCCGTGTTTGTTGGTCTAGTTGATTTTACTAAATAAAGCAGCCTACTATGCCCTGAGAAACCTCAATTATGTTTCATCATCTTATAGTTTTATCATTTAGCTTACTACTTGGTGTATTCTTGCAGGGTATCTGGTTTTGTTATTCAATATAAATTAATCATACCCTTGCATTATGACTTTGGAAGCTATTTTGGGTTTATGGCATGTAGGCTTCACTATGAATATTTACCCTTGAAACATTTACTTGAAATATAATTGATTATTGACCTCTAGGTGTCTCTGATGTGCTATTGGGACTGTGCTCTTAAAGGATACCTAGGATTAGGAAAGAGAGTGATCGATATTGAATAGAGAGATATATGTATAGAGAATGCATGTCATTTCAATGAATTGGAGTTCAACTTTCTTATTTGTTTGGCAGCTGTTAATGGATTGATTCTTAGCCGAGGGCTAATGATATTCCGATTTCGAATTTGTTGATATTCAAGGATAATGATGATTGATGTTTACTTTAAAGTATCATAGTATTAGGTGTATGTGTTTCATTAAAGAAACATTCATTGCAAATATTTTTTAACTATTGGCCACCAATAGTAATTTGATGATGGTTTTGTGATAATTTTATTGTTCACCCTTGCAATGTAAGTACTGAATTCCAGAATTGATGTAAATAGAATAGCTTGAAGTAATTACCATAATCAAGGTTTTAATCTTTCCTCCCTTTTTTTATTCTTTTTCCATATCTCTTAATGAACTCCTTTTGCAATACTTACCATGACTGCTTTATGTTTCTTGAGGTAATTAATTAATGTATCTTTACAACACATAGTATATATGTTAAATTGTATCAAGAAAAGCATAAAACTGCATTGCTATTTTCCATTAATTTGGATTGCTGCTTTTTAATTTTTTTTTCATTGATAGAATATTAGGGGAGAAGAGCAATCGAGCTAGAAAGTTTGCAATTTCTTGATGGATTCTATCATTAAGGTCTATATTTTTTTACTACAGGTTGATAGGATTCTATCATTATAATTCAATTTACTGCCATATTTTTAAAATTCAACTTTATTCAACGTTTAATGGTTAGTTGAGTTAGGAGTTCCTCTTAGCATAAGCTTAAGCTGATTTACAATTTCTTGATGGAAATTAATTAATACTTTTTTGCTCCTTTTGTTTTTATCCTAACATATTGACATTAGGAAGGTTATGGCACCTAATAAGCAATGGATGCAACTTGTTCATAATCAACTTGATGATGCTTATATATTTGGGGTGCAAAATTTTTTGGATTATGCTTTCACAAGAATAGGAGAAATGAACGAAATACCATGTCCGTGCATCAAATGTTGCAACACATCTTTAGGGACACGTGATATGGTCAATTCACATTTGATAGCATATGGAATAATTCAAAATTACACCTTTTGGTATTACCATGGGGAGCAGTTAGGTGAGCCACAGTTAGACTGCTTTAATGATATAGAAGAGGTTGAAGATGAGGATGAAATACAATGGATTTTAAGAGATTTATATCCCAGTTTTGATGGAGATATTATGAACACAGGTGGTGATGAAGTTCTTGAGGAAGAACCCACTCATGAAGCAAAAAAATTTTATAGGGTCTTAACTAATCTTGAGCAACCCTTATATCATATGTCAAAAAGCTCTAAGCTTTCTACTTTGATAAAATTGCTTCATATTAAAAGTCTTGGTCATTAGAGTAGTGAGTCATTTACAATGTTGTTGAAAATGTTGAAGGAAGAGTTATTGCCTGATGGGTCCAACTTGCCCGATTCATATTATGAGGCAAAGAAGATAATTCGAGATCTTGGGCTTTCTTACAACAAGATTGATGCATGTAAGAATGATTACATGTTGTATTGGAAGGAAGATAAGTTTCTCAATTCTTGCAAATTTGGTGGTGCATCTAGATGGAAGGAGGATAAACATAGCGGGGAAAGTACAAGTAAAAATGGAAAAAGAATACCATTCAAGATTTTATGTTACTTTCCTCTAAAGCCAAGACTTCAAAGGTTGTTTATGTCCACTAAAACATCTTCTCTAATGAGATGGCATCATGACAAAAGAGTTTATGATGGAGTAATGAGGCACCCGACTGATTTAATGGCATGGAAATCCTTTGATGAACTTCATCAATCTTTTTCCAATGAGCCTTGTAATGTTCGACTTAGTCTTGCTAGTGATGGTTTTCAACCATTTGGAAATTCAAAAACTCCATATAGCATTTGGCCAGTTGTACTTATTCCTTATAATTTACCACCTTGGTTGTGCATGAAGCAAGAAAATTTTATTTTGTCAATGCTTATTCTTGGTCCAAAGAGTCTTGGAGATGCAATTGATGTTTATTTCCAACCTTTGATAGAGGAATTAAATGAATTATGGGGAAATGGGGTTGATACTTTTGATGCATCTACTAAACAAAATTTTAAGTTACATGCAGCATTGTTATGGACCATTAATGACTTTCCAGCATATGAAAATTTATCTGGATGGAGTACAAAAGGAAATATGGCTTGCCTATGTTATAATAAAGATACTTGCTCCATGCGGTTACACAATGGTAAGAAATAATGTTATATGGGCCATAGACGTTATCTTCCTCTTAATCACAGGTGGAGAAATGACAAAGAGTCATTTGATGGAACTAAGGAGCAGAGGATACCACCTAAGCCATTGTCTGGCTATAATATACTTGATCAAGTGGCTGATTTAGATGGGTTGTTGCTAACTAAGGATCCAATGAAGAAGACTAAGATATCACATGCTAGTAGAGGTGATAATTGGAACAAGAAGAGCATTGTTTTTAATCTTCCACATTGGAAAACACTATTATTGCAACACAATTTAGATGTGATGCACATTAAGAAAAATATATGTGATAGTTTTTTGGGGACAATCTTAAATGTCAAAGGAAAAACAAAGGATAGCATTAACACTCGATTGGATTTGCAAGCAATGAATATCAGGAAGGAATTACATCCAGTAAAAAGTGGTGATAAATATGAACTGCCGACTGCATGCTACACATTATCTCTTGAAGAGAAGAAAAAATTATGCAATTTTTTAAAGAATCTAAAAGTTCCAGATAGATTTTCATCTAATATTTCTCAGTGTGTCAACCTCATAGATCGCAAATTTTCAGGCTTAAAGAGTCATGATTGCCATGTTCTTCTATAACATTTACTCCCTCTTGCCATACGTGGCTTGCTTTCCAAATCTGTGTGTGAACCACTCATTGAATTATCTTTTTTTTTAATGTGCTTGGAGAAATTTTATTAAAAATAGATGAGTTGGAGAAAATAGAATACCAAATTCCTACTACTTTGTGCAAGTCAGAAAAAGTCTTTCCTCCATTTTTTGATATCATGGTGCACTTGCCAATTCATTTAGCTAATAAAGCTAAGATTGCTAGACCTGTTCAATACCGATGGATGTATCCGGTAGAGTGATGGTTGTACTTTTTAAAGTCTCTTATCGGTAATAGGGCTTGCCCAGAAGGTTCTATTGCAGAGGGGTATTTGGCAAGTGAATGTATGACCTTATGTTCAAGGTACCTGCATAAAATGGAAACAAAATTTAATCGCCTTGAATGGAATTATGATGGTGGTATTAAATATGATGGAGGTTTATCTATCTTCTGTCAACCTGGAAGAGCTTTAGGGGCTAAAAAAACAAGTTACACTTGATGCATATGAATTGGAGCTAGCCCATAATTATATTTTGAAGAATTGTGATGAAGTTCTGCCCTTTCTCGATTATGTACATCCAACAAATTACTTCTATTTATCTCCGTTATTATATATTTTTCAATTGAAGTTATATATTGTTGTACTTTAATTTCATACAGGGAGTTCTCAAAAATTCAATCTAATACCTCTCAACACATTTCTGATTCTGTATGGATTCTCCAATTCATTAGTTGGTTTAGAAAAAAGGTTAGATTTTAGTTGAACATTTCTTCTTAGTTTTTTTTGTTAAACATAGTTTGCCTCTTCTTAGTGTTTTTATAGTTATTATTAACATGATTTTGGCAGGCAATAGAAATGCATAACCAACATGATAAAAAGATGACAACTGATTTATTATCATTGTCACGTGGCCCTACATAATATGTGACAAGTTTTAGTGGCTACATTGTTAATGGTTATAGGTTTCATGTGCAAAATTATGACAAACATTTGAGGACACAAAACTGTGGAGTGGTTGTTGTTAGAGAGGCGGATAAAGAGAATGTGAATGTTGATTACTATGGAGAACTTATTGAGATCCTTGAATTACAATTTCTTGAGGGAAGAAGAGTGAATGTGTTTCGATGTAATTGGTTTGATGTATATGACAAAGAAAAAGGGATAAAAATAGATGAATATGACTTCGTAAGCATTAACCATCAACGAATCTTGAAAATAAATGAACGTTTGTCTTGGTCAATCAACCATCACAAGTATTTTATGCTAATGATCATGCCAATAAAGGTTGGCATGTTGTACGAAAGGTTATACCTCGTGATTCCTTTGATGTTGTACAAAAGATGGAGGAGGATATGGAGGAGTTTGATAATTCAACATAAATAAAAAGAAAACATATTGATCAAGGTTGGATTTTATCTTGTTATATGATTATGTTATATGATTGTGTGTATGTTGAAACTAATTGAAATTTATATGAAATTCAACATCATTTTTTTCTTTTCATTAGTTTTGACATGAATCCATCCAAGTTTCAAAAGACTGGGATGGAAACCAAAGTAAAAGTGGGCAAGCAAGCATTCACTCCTCCAGGTGCTTTAGGGAGAGGATGAGGACAAAGTTTAAGATCTTTTACCTCTTCTAGAGCTATTGAACAAGGAATTTCAACTATAACAAGAAAAAATTCCCAAATAACTTCTAATCAAGATGCGGCGCCACTTGTACCTCCTAGATTACGGTCGCTTGAAGATGATAATCCTTCTCTTCAAGTGGATGAAGAGATGCAAGACATCGAGACAAGTATTTTTTTCACTCAAATTTAATTTTTTTGATCTTCAATTAGTATTTTATACTTAATTGATCTTAAATAGGTATTTTATACTAAATTTATTATTTATAGGTCCAGTAGAACTCGAGGCGAAAAAGGTCCGAGGAAGGAATAAGTGTAAAAAAGTTGCGGGACTCAAGCCTGGAGAAAAATTAAAAGCCACTTTTTATCAAAATTGAGTTGTTGGTGAGCATCATGAAGATTTTTCAAGAGATTTGGGTATAATAATTCGTGATCGTAATATGTGCCCTTGGAAAGTACACTCATGGAGAGAAATTCCAGAATAAAATATAGAACACATGTGGCAAGCTATAATTGTAAGCATTTATAGCATTATATTTTTTAAATATTTTTTCTTGCTTTAATTATGCCTATTACTTTGTGTGTTCAAGTAGTGCTGATTGTTATTGATAATAATAAATCTAGGATAAATTTGAGAGTGATGACATACTTGAGCAACGTGAGCATGTCGTGAAACATATGAGAACCTTATGGAACAACTGGAGAGGAGAGATGCATTTCAAAAATGTGAAGTCTAGGTCACTTCAAGAGTCTATGAAAAATATACCAAAAGGAGTGGATAAGAATGATTGGGAATGGTTGGTTAAGGAGCACTTTTTTAGCCAAAAATTTCAGGTATGACATAACATACTTTTCTTTTCATACTCAAATTATAAATTTACATGCATGTTAAATTGTTAATGTAGGAAACAAGTAAACAGAACTCCATTAACAGGTCCAAGTTGAATATGCCTCATCGTACAGGCAGTAAGCCTTTTAGACAGATTATGTATCAACAAGTGATTTACCCTTCTTAAACATTATTAGAGAATTTATTATTACTTTTGAAATTTCTCATTTATTAGCCTAATCTTGTTGTGAAGGGAGGCAAAGATGGTAACCCACTAGACTTGGCTACCATGTTCTTTGAGACCTGCAAAAAAGATGGCAAACTTGTTGAAACTACCACCAATGAAAGATATGTGTGTGATTGATTTGATTTCCATTATACTATTTTTTATTTAAAATGTTGATACATTTGAAATTATTTTTGTATTTTTATAGACTCAAATTCAAGAAGTTGTGCAATCGGAACCTTCTCTTTCAAATATAGAGGTAGCAGAAAAAGTCTTTGGACCTCAACGGAAAGGTCATGTTGTGGGATTTGGTGGTGGCATAACTGTAAGGAATTTGAAAGGGACTAGTTCATCAAAAGAGGCGTTGTTATCTAAGCTACAAAAAACTGAAGAAGAAAACCAAGAATTGAAAAGAAAACTCGATGCCTTTGAGAGTAAATTAGAACGACTCGAAGCCGTAATATTGGTTTAGTAATCTAATGTCCATTCTGAATCACCATCTTCAAGTGAATTCCCAACATAATGAAATATTTAATAGGTAATTACGCAATCCACATTATGAAACATTTAATAATTTCTTATTTCATGATTGTGATTATGCTTTATAGGTATTTTCTATATTTTGTCTTTGTACATAATTTACAGGTATATTTAGTGAACACTTACTATGAATTGTTGAGTATTTATGTGACCATAATATTGTTGAGAACTACTTTGTTATGGATTCAATGTAAAAAATGCAAGATTTATCAATAATCTTGGAAAAAGGAGTTGCATTTGATATGGATGTTGTTTGGCATGTTTCAAAGATGCTATTTTCGAACTGCTATAGAGATATGGATGTCACCTGCAATCTTTAGAAACTGGTATAAAATTTAGTAGAAAACAATTTACCTGAGTGAAGGAACTGGAATGTTTCTCAGTGATCTAATCTTGGTTTCTTGATTTTCAGAATAATGCAAGAGTACAGAATTTTGTTAACACCTTGTGTTTGAAATTGAAGTGAATGCTAGTAGCCAACTAATCCTATTTTCACGAGTTGATTTGTTTGATTGTTATTCTTATGAAATTGTATACTTAATTTTTGGTTTGTTGCAAGAAATTGTTTGGCCGACATAAACCTAGGAACCCTAGAAATTTTTCAGTCTTTTTTCCCCTTTGCTATCCTCATTCTCTCTTATGTGACTAAATTAATGAATTTGGTCCCTAGTTAAGACAACTAATTGGATTTAATTTCTAATAAAATGTGGCTTCAATATAGTATCTGTAATTTGATTCAAAGTCAAATTCTTTGCTCATACAGTTGTCTCCCCATTTTAATGTAAGTTGTATTTTATTTTTTTTTTATTGTTATAATGACATTATAATGCCATTAAACTTATGATTATTTTTTACTTTTTTCTTTACGGCCCTTTTCATTTTTTTGATATTTTGATGTGTATATACAATTACACTTGTTGGATTTTGGATATTTTGAAGTGTATATATAATTACACTTGTTGGGAGATTTTGAATATTTAAGGTAAATTATATTAAACTATTTGGCCTTTGATTTATTGCTTTTATGTATGAATTTTAATTACAAATTTATGTTTTAAATTCTACAGGTCTTCAAAACAATGGACAATGAAGATATAAGGTTCATTATGCATTCTTCTAGAATTTTTAGATTTTAAGGTGACTATGAAAAAACTATTTATTATAATTTTGGATACATATATGTGTGTGAATGATGTGTACAGGTAATAGTCAAATAAAATATTTTATTTATTATGAAAATTTAATATTAATTTCTGAATTTTCTTTTAACGATGAAAAATTCGTGACTATCTTTAGCTACCTAATATTTTTTCATTGATAGTGAATACAGCGAAAGAAAAAACTTGTTGGTAAAAAGTATCCTCAACGACCAAAAATTCCTTCGTTGAAAGCGAATAAAATTAGCAAATGGAAAATCCGATCAGTAAAACAGTATTTTTAATGGCATGAAAGGTTGAAAAGTGAATATAATTAACGAAAGAAAAATTCGATTGCTAAAAAGTATCTTTAACGACCGAAAATCCTTTCGTTGAAAGTGAATATAATTAACGAAAGGAAAATTCGGTCGCTAAAAAATATCTTTCACGACCGAAAATCCCTTCATTGAAAGTGAATTTAATTAGCGAATGGAAAATTTGGTCACTAAAAGATATCTTTAACGACCGAAAATCCCTTCGTTGAAAGTGAATATAATTAGCGATGGGAAAATCCGATCGCTAAAAGGTATCTTTAATGACCGAAAATCCCTTTATTGAAATTGAATACAATTAGCGAAGGGCAAATCCGTTTGCTAAAATATATTTTTAAAGATCGAAAACCCCTTCGTTAAAAGTGAATATAATTAGCGAAGGGAAAATCTGGTCGCTAAAAATCACTTTTCAACGACCGAAAATATTCTGGTCGTTAAAGACATTAACGACCGGATGAAATATCCGGTCGTCTATACCTTTAACGAAGCGGCTTTTACCAACCGGATTTTTCGGTCGTTAAAGGTCTTTAACGACTGGATTTTGACTTTTAACGACCAAATTTCCCTTCGTTAAAGAGCATTTTTCTTGTAGTAGAGTCAGTTTAGTGGATAGTTAGGCATGCCTAATAGAGTTCAGTAGCTGCAGCCCTCTATTCTATTTGGACCCTGATCAGGTCCCCCATTTAGTTCCTCACGAACCTCAATGTGTATGGATGTTATTTAAGATCCCCTCTGAAAAATGTTTTTGAATGAGAAAATCTGATGTTGCTTTTTGATTCGTACCCGTAAGGTACCGCCATGCGTTCACTTGTTATCCACTATTGTGAGTCAGCATGTTTTTTGTTTTGTTATGCTTATGAGAATGTGAATCCGAATGACTACGATTATAAGTATGTGAATCAGTTAGCATATGACTGTGATAATGAGCCTTTGAATGTTTATGAATGTGACTCAATTATGATTTTATCTCATATGATTATCAGTATATGCCATTATGTAAGCGTTTTGCCTCGACGACCATTGTGAATGGCCGTCCATATCATTGTTGTTTGTTTCCCCACTAAGCATTATCGCTTAGCACGGGTGTTTCATCTGTGCAGGTGAGGGTGGTGGTTAGCTTTTAGGAGAGTCACCATAAGTCAAGCCAACATAGAGGGAATTGATGATAGGACTTAGCTTTTTGTTATATGATTCTTTTTGTAATAGTGAACTCTCATTGTATTACTCTTTTTTTCAGCTTTTACCTTGTTTTTTGGAAGATGTAATTATTTTTTAATATTAGTTATATATCAGAATAGTTATGTAATGAATACTATTATTGCATCTATGAATGAATGATCAGTTTGGTTTTAAAGTTTTAATTCTGCTGTATATATGTATGTTTATATTATTTGGATGAATATTATTGTATCATTTTGCTTGGTGACACCCTTGCTCATACGGGTTCTCACTCCATTACGGATGGGTTCTCCTATGTATGGGTAGGGGTGTTACAGTTTCTGGTATCAAAGCCTGAGTTTAGGTGTTTTCTAGGTGTTGTGGTGTATAGATATATGTTTAGGACTGTGCTGGCTGATGCGGGTGTCTTTGTGTTTATTTTAGATGGAATCTGATTCGGTGCGTGGGTCGCTTGGGGGGTCCGTTGAGAGTGTGAATCCTCAAGAAGTAGATCCTTCAGTGTCTATTTCGGCTCAAACACCTAGGGTTCAGCCTGAGGCCGCAGCCATGCCCTTTGAGGCAATGTTGAAGATTTCTCAGGACATGGCTCGTGTCTTAGAGAGAGTGACCGATCCGAGAGCACCTTTAGAGAGCATCAGGAAAGCTGGTGTGGAGGATTTTTGTGGGACTAGTTTGAATGAGTCTAAGAATGCTGAGAAATGGATTGAGAAGATAGAGTGTGTTCTTGATGAGTTTCGGTGCCCTCCAGAGAGGCAGGTATAGTGTTTTGTGTATCGACTATAGGAAAATTATTAAGGTCACAGTGAAAAATAAGTATCCTTTGCCTAGAGTTGAGGATTTGTTTGATCAGCTCAGAGCTGCGGGTGTCTTCTCCAAGATTGATCTTCGGTCGGGTTATTATCAGCTTCGAGTTAAGGACGCAGATGTGGCTAAGACTACATTTCGGACGCGATATGGCCATTATGAGTTCGTTGTGATGCCATTTGGTTTGACCAATGCACCTGCGGCTTTTATGAATTTGATGAACCAAGTGTTTAGGCCATATCTTGATAGATTTGTAGTAGTGTTTATTGATGATATTTTGGTTTACTCGAAGGATGACAGTGAGCATGAAGAGCATCTTCGGTTAGTACTGCAAGTTTTGAGGGAACACCGTTTGTTTGCGAAGCACAGTAAGTGTGACTTTTGGCTTTAAGAGGTATCTTTCTTGGGTCACATTGTGTCAGCTAAGGGTATTCAAGTGGATCTAGCTAATATTGAGGCAATTGTGAATTGGAAAGCACCTAGGAAGGTTCCTGAAGCAAGAAGTTTACTTGGTTTAGCAGGCTACTACCGTCAGTTTGTGAAGGGTTTTTCAGTCATTGCTGCTCCTATGACCAGATTGTTGAGGAAAGGAGTCAGATTTGAGTGGTCGAATAAGAGTCAAGCATGTTTTGAGCAGTTGAAGAGATTGTTGGTTGAAGCTCCTGTACTTATTCAACCCATCTCGGTAAGGAGTTTGTAATGTACCGTGATGCTTCAGGAGTTGGGCTCGAATGTGTGTTAATGCAAGAGGGTAATGTTGTGGCCTATGTGTCTCGTCAATTGAAACCTCATGAGAAGAACTATCCGACGTATGATTTGGAATTGGCAGCTATGATCTTTGTTTTGAAGATTTGGCAGCATTATCTATATGGGGAGAGTGTAGGATTTTCACGGATCATAAAAGTTTGAAGTATCTCCTCACGCAGAAGGAGTTGAATATGAGACAGAGCCGATGGTTGGAGTTGTTTAATGACTATGACTGCATTTTGGATTATCTCTCGGGCAAAGCCAATGTGGTTGCGGATACTTTGAGTAGGAAGTTGGTTTCAGTTTTGTTCTTGAGGCGATTCATATAGAGATTTGATTCGAATGGGGCTCTTCGAGACAGTCAATTGTGGATGCTCAGAAGGATGATGTAAGATTGCAGCGGGTTTTGCAAGAGGTTCAGCAAGGTAAGCAGTTTGAGTTTTCTATTTTGGATGGGGTGCTTATATATAGGAATCGTTTGTGTGTGCCCGAGAGTGATGAATTAAGGAAGAAGCTTTTGAGTGAGGCGCACACTACGGTCTTTACTATGCATCCCGGTAGTGAGAAGATGTATCGGGATATGAAGCAGTTCTACTGGTGGTCTGGGATGAAGAGAGACATTGTGGAATTCGTGGCGAAGTGTTTGACTTGTCAGTAGGTAAAGGCTGAGCATCAAGTTCCTTCGGGATTGCTCACTCCTTTATCCTTTCCTATGTGGAAATGGGATTACATCGCCATGGATTTCGTGTCGGGTTTGCCAGTGACTCAGAAAAAGCATGATTCAGCTTGGGTGATTGTGGATCGGCTTACCAAGTCAGCATATTTTCTGCCGGTCAGAGTGGACTACTCGATGGATAAGGTGGCCAATGATTATGTGGATGAGGTAGTCCGACTACATGGTGTGCCATTGTTGATAGTGTCAAATCGAGATCCGAGGTTCACATCGAAATTTTAGAAAGAGTTGCAAAGGGTTTTAGGTACTAAGTTGAACTTCAGCACAGCATTCTACCCTCAGACAAATGGTCAGTCAGAACTGATTATCCAGATTTTAGAGGATATGCTTCGGGCACATGGTTTGGATTTTTCTGGCAGTTAGGACAAGTATGTGCGACTTATGGAGTTTGCCTACAATAATAGCTTTCAGTCGAGTATTAGGATGTCACCGTTTGAGGCTTTGTATGGTCGACCGTGTAGGACTCCAGTCTGCTGGACAGAGTTGACCGAGCGGTCTTTTGTTGGGCCAGAGATGATTAGGGATACCAAGGAGAAGATCAGAGTTGTGCAGTGGAATCTGAAAGTGGCTAAGGATAGACAGAGATCCTATACCAATCTGAAGAGAAATGAAATTCGGTTTGAAGTCGGGGACAAAGTATTCCTTAAGGTGTCGCCTTGGAGGAAAGTGTTGAGATTTGTCAAGAAAGGTAAACTTACTCCTCGGTTCATTGGGCCTTTCGAGGCTTTGGAGAAAGTTGGTCCGATAGCCTATAGGTTGGCTTTACCGATGGAGTTGGCTAGGATGCATGATGTCTTCTATGTCTCCATGCTTCGACGGTATTGATCGGATTCATCGCATGTGTTGTCAGTTCAAGACGTTCGGATTCAGTCGGATTATTCATATGATGAGGAACCAAAAGCCATTATAGCTCGAGAAGTGAGCTAATTGAGAAGCAAGCAAGTTCCTCTAGTCAAGGTTCTTTGGCAGTATGATGGAGTTGAGGAAGCAACTTGAGAACTAGAGGCAACGATGAAGATTTAGTATCCACAGTTATTCAGTTCAGGTGAGAATTTCGAGGACAAAATTCTTGTTAGTAGGGGAGAGTTGTCACACCCCATTTTTCCCCTAGTAGTTTGAGCCATGATTGCATGTGTGTCGGTGAGTGTTTTAGCATGTGTTAGTGGTATTTTGGATTATATGCATGTTTTGTAGGCTTTATTAGAGTGTGGGTGCATGTATGATATTAGGGTGTGTGTGTATGGGTCTTGTTAGTGTGTGCATGCTCATAGGGGAGTAGTGTGTGAATTAGTGAGGGTTAGTCTTATGTGTAGTGTCTTGCTTGGGTGTAGGGTGTGAGTAATCAAGATCCACCAAAGATAGGGAGACATGTGGCTAGGGTTTTAGGAAGTAGGTATAAATAGAAGGAGAGAGAAGAGGGAGCAACCTTTTTGCTACCTCTTTCCCGTTCTCTTCCTCCTCCTTTTATCCCCTCTTCCTCTTTTCTCTTCAACTATGCCCTAGCTTGGATCCAAGTAGTTTTTGTTGGAAATTTACCATCTCTTAAGCTTTATTGGAAAGTTTTTAGTGGGTTTCTCTTCTTCTTCATCTTTTCTCTTTATCTTTGTTAGAGGTGTTCTTAATCTAGGATTTTTGTATTTGTGTGGTTCTTGGGTTTTCGGGTTTAGAAGCGCCTACTCGTGGTGCCAAAGGGAAAGAAAAGGCGAGTGGGAGCGGAGCTTGCAACTAGGAGCATAGGAATTTATAGGTTTGGGAATTTCTGTTTTCTTTATGCATTTTATGTGATTTTGTGTTCTTTGTTGAATTGCTGGTAATTGATGAGATATAATATTTGTATTTGTATCTAAATGATGTGGGTAATGATTATTTTTGGTTGAGATGCTTGGATTAAGAGTAATTGGAGCAAGATATGAATTTGTGGTTGAACTTAGAGAGAAATTTCAGGTTTACTAAAGTAAGGATTTTGATTATGTTATTTGTGTAATTAAATTATTGGTTGTGGTTCAAAAGTTGGGTTTTAGGGTAATTAAGATGACTTGAATGATTAATTTGTGTGGGGTTGAGTTTTGAAGTCAATTGGAGGTTTGGGTGATTTTGGGAGTGTGATTTTCTACAAATTTTCGCGTAAGAGCTGGAAATCACAACTCTATCATGAGCGCGAATCTATTGCGAGTGCGACAAAGCTCAGTGAATTCAGCCTTTGCGCGTGGCCAAGCCACCGCAGCGAGAGCTCTTTGTCGCGAGCACGATGGAGTGCTCGACTATCGAGCGGATTTGGGCAGCTCTCTGTGGCTAGCGCGCGCCCGTGCGGGAGCGCGACAGCTTTGGCTAGCTGCTCTCTATCGCGAGCATGACAGTGAGATGTGCTTCTATCTTCGCGCGAGTGCAAAGATTGCCATGATCGCGACTTGGGGCCAGTTTTGCCTCTGTCACGAGCGCGACACCTCCTAGCTTCAACTTGAGTTTTCTTTTATGCTTTCGATGTCTGATTTCTAAACGTGTAAAGCTTTTAAAATTATGCATGGATAATTTTATGAATTATATGAATGTGATTTGATGAATTATGCATGACCTGCAAGAGTCAATTTAGTGGATATTTGATGAATTATGCATGACCTGCAAGAGTCAATTTAGTGGATAGTTAGGCATGCCTAATAGAGTTCAGTAGCTGCAGCCCTCTGTTCTGTTTAGATCCTGATCAGGTCCCCCATTTGGTTCCTCGCGAACCTTAATGTGTATGGATCGTATTTAAGATCCCATCTGAAAAATTTTTGTTAATGAGAAAATGTGATGTTGCTTTTCGATTCGTATCCGTAAGGTACCGCCATGCGTTATTGTGAGTCAGCAGGTGTTTTGTTTTGTTATTGTCACATCCCAAATATGGCCTAGTAGAAATTTCATGTCAATTGGATTTATTAAGGGCAATTGAGTAATTTTACAAGGAAAGGAGGACTAATTGCAAAGGATTAAAAGTATTAAATGATAGAATTTTCTTTTAGTGACCATTTGGTAATTTGTAAGGACTTAAAGAGTTGTGCAAGGAGAAGATAGTAAAAGTGTATTTAGTGGAATTGAGGGTCCAATGCATGAGTGCCATGTGGATGAGTGAGTGTGTGCATGATGGGTAGAGAAGAAGGCAGAAATTTTAGCTTCTCTTAGAAGCTATTAGATTTTGTTCCTCTTCCCTACTCTCTCTCACGTTTCCTTGCTCTTTCCCTTCTCCATTTTCAGTTCTTAAGCTTGCATGTGTAATCCTCCATTCCTTGAGCTAGGGTTTTAAGTTTTGAAGGGTTCCAAGAGGTAAGTGGCTGAAAGTTTTCTTTGGGTTTTCTTCTTCTTCTCCTCTTACGGTTTGGTTTGGATTTTATAATGTTTTGGTTTTTGGGTTATCTGAATATTGGTTTTGTTGGATCTTTGCAAGCATTTGAAGAGAAGAGGAAGAATAAAGGAAAAGGAAAAGTTGTAGATTGAAGTCAGTGGAATTTTTGAGCTCCATTCCAGGTTTGGGAGTTTATTTGGAGTGTTTTCTCCATCTCATTTTGGATCTTATTTTTGAGTTAAATGTTAATATTATTTGTGTATTTATGGTATATGAAATTGCATGAGTAAAATAGCTCTGTGTTTATGAATATTGATAGATGATATAATTGAGATATTTTATTGACTTGTGTTGAAATTGCTGATTGAATGATTATTGAGCTTACAATTTGAGTATACACCCTAGTTTAGGGAGAATTCTGTTTATGTCTTACTAGACCTCTATATATTGTTTTGATCATAGCTTGAGTTTGAAAACTCCAATTTTAGTGTTTGTTGGCCATTTAAACCACGACTAATGTACCTTTAAAAGCCTAAGAGAGACCATAATTTAATTCTATCATTAAGAGTCTTAAAAATGGCAAAAACCGGACGTGCCTCTGTCTAGTTGGGTTAATTAGAATAGTCTTTAGTGTTTAATGTATATCTCTTAATTTAGGAATTAAATTTACCTGAAACTTGTCCCATTTGAAAGATAAGACGTAAGGGAACAATTGTTAAGAAGACCATTTTGCTTAAACATGAGGTCTAGAGGTCAGTTTTTGCGATGCAAGTCTAGAGTGAAAACCAGTCTTGAAGGGTTCCTGAGGTGAGCTATTGTCGCGAGCACGACAGAGTTGCGACCTCTCGACAGAACAACACATATAAAGCCTTTTATTCTTCATTTTCAGCCCATGGTTGGCATTGATCAATCCACTACCTTTCCCTTCAAAATATTACGCGTGATTAGGGTTATTAAATGATTATAAAAGTAGTTATCATTGGGAAAACTTATGAGTATGATTAAGATTGGTAATTTAACTAATAAAGTAACAATATATAATTATGTGAAGGTTCGCAAATTAAATGACAAATATGTGTATGAGCTATAATATCTTAAGCATGATGAGTTATATATATATGTACATGAGTATTATTATGATTTAAATATTTATGATTTATACATACACGGGTTAAACTTGTATTATATTTTGATGAGCTTTAATTATGAGATACGTGAACATGATTAATAAGATCGTATATGATTTAAATGCAAATAATTTATATGTACCTGCATTATTTAATCGTGAGTTATATGTTCATATTGAGACTTATATATATGATGTATATGTTTCTGAGTTTGACCAACATACATGTATTCATAAAATAACATGATTATACTTGATTTATCCTCAGTTATATAATAATTATTTTAGATTATGATTGAGTTGTTATTTGAGCCTGGTAGTTATAGTTAGTGGATAGATAAGCGCTTATCAAGGGTCAGGTTGTGTGTGCAGCTGCTGTATTTTAATTATTTCATGCGGGCCCCATTTGGGTCTTTGATTCGGGTCTCGTTTGGGTCATATAAGATGTATAAGGCCTCGGTCTCCGGTATACCTTCGGGTATACATGATTATAAAAATGTTTTGAGGCTCATGTCTCCATTTGCTTGGGATACTGTGTCCTATCAGTATCATTAGTACCCCTATCCACTAGTTAGCGAGTAATCAGGCTATTACTGGAAGTTATTATTATGAGTTTAATTTATGCAGCCGTTATTTATATGAAATGAATATATGTTACATGTATATGTATATGCGTTATGACATGAAGAAATGTAATACTTATATTCGAATATGAATGGTTATTTTTCCGATATACTTGAGTATGATGAACAATTGTTATATGCATGAGTAGTATATGTTTTTATGCTTTTGTTATTATTAAGCTTATATATATGTTTATTTCAATTATACGTACATGCATGTGTTGTTCCTCCCCACTAAGCGTTATCGCTTAGCACGGGCTCTTTTCCCGTGTAGGTGGCAGGTTCCTTTTGGAGTCAGACATCTGCAGGTCGGCCACTAGAAGTCTTTAGTTGGAGTTATTTTGTCTTCCACTGTATTTTTGTATATGGGAACTGATTTTGGAAAATGTAATTTTGTTAAGGATGATTTTGTATATGTATATGTTTAATGTTTACAAATCCCTTTTTGTAAAACTACATGATTATTTATTTAAGGATTTGATTTCTTTATAATTATATGTAATTGTTTCTAGCATGCTTGAGTATGTAAATTTATTATTGCGCGTGGCGCTTCGGTATCCTTCCAATGGGGGTAACAGGGTGTTACAGCTTAGTATTAGAGCACTGGTTTAGTCGGTTCTGGTCCTATGTGATTATTTGAGTATAAAGTCTTTACATGAGAGTCTGTCTAGAGTCGTGGCCTAATGCTGATGTTGTTTTATGTAGTGTCTAGATGGAGTCGGATCCAAGTGAGTATATGGGCGACACGATGGAAAGTGTGAATCCGATTAGAAGTAATCTAGTCGGTCAGGATAGGCCTGCACGTGAGCGTGCACCAGTTGAAGGTAAGGGTTTTGATCCGGAATTAGTACAAGGCTTACTGCAAGTGGTAGACAGATTAACTGCTCCTAAGGCTCCTTCTGAGCTTATAAGAAAAAGGGGAGCAGAAGAATTCCATGGAACCTCCTTGGTCGAATCAGATGTAGCAGAATTCTAGTTAAAGAGGACTAATAGGATTTTACAAGAGATAGCTTGCCCTCCGCATCAACGAGTTACTTGTGCTGTATCGCTTTTGCAAGGATCAGCATATGATTGGTGGAACCTTGTGCTTCTCAATCCCCAGAGGCCAGCTGAATTGACATGGGAGTTCTTCGTGAAAGAGTTTGAGCAGAAATATATGACCAAGGCCTACCGAGAGGCAAAGTGGAATGAATTTATCAATTTGAAACAGAGGAACTTATCGTTCAGCGACTACGAGAAAGAGTTTAGCAGACTGACCAAGTATGTGCCCTAACCACTGTTGATGGAAGACTTTAAGTGCCAACATTTTCAGGGTGGATTAAGAGAAGTCATTAGAGGTCCATTGTCGGCAATGGCAGTTATGCATCCAGTTGGATACTATCAGTTGGTAGCTGCCGCGATAAAGTTGGAAGAATCCGAAATGGTGAAGCAGAGAATAGAACAGAAGAGGAGAGCACCGGATGGTGGAGTTGCTAGTAATAAGAAGTCTAAAGGTGCCCCGATTGGACAAGGGAATAGAGGGACTGCCCAAGTGCCTTCGGAAGTAGGAAGTGTGGCACCGCCTATGAGTAGAGGAAATAGAGCACCGGAGTGTGAGCATTGCCAAAGGTACCATTGGGGTACATGCCGCAAGATTACGGGTGAATGCTTCAAGTGCGGAAGTATGGAGCATCGGTTTGCTAGTTTCCCCGACCGACAAGAGAACAAGAGCCAATAAGAGAGTAAGGTGGCTGGAGGTAAATCAAATGCAACAAGAAGCAACCGGGATCAAAGTAGAGCTCCTCAGGCGCCATCGAAAATGGTGCAACGACCTGGTACTACGGGAGGGTATGCTCCGGCTAGAGTCTATGCGATGATTAAAGAAGATACTCCAGAGGCTGCAGGTCCTTCCGGTAAGTGTTTAATTGGTTAAGTTTCTATTTGAGTTCGGTTTTGGTATTTGGGATGTAAGTGGATAGCGGGGAAATTTTAAGGACGAAATTTCTTAAGGAGGAGAGAGTTGACACATCCCAAATATGGCCTAGTAGAAATTTCATGTTAATTGGATTTATTAAGGGCAATTGAGTCATTTTACAGGGAACGGAGGACTTAATTGCAAAGGATTAAAAGTATTAAAAGACAGAATTTTCTTTTAGTGACCATTTGGTATTTTGTAAGGACTTAAAGAGTTGTGCAAGGAGCAGATAGTAAAAGTGTAGTTAGTGGAATTGAGGGTCCAATGCATGAGTGCCATGTGGATGAGTGAGTGTGTGCATGATGGGGAGAGAAGAAGGCAGAAATTTTAGCTTCTCTTAGAAGCTATTAGATTTTGTTCCTCTTCCCTACTCTCTCTCACATTTCCTTACTCTTTCCCTTCTCCATTTTCTGTTCTCAAGCTTGCATGTATAATCCTCCATTCCTTGAGCTAGGGTTTTAAGTTTTGAAGGGTTCCAAGAGTTAAGTGGCTGAAAGTTTTCTTTGGGTTTTCTTCTTCTTCTCCTCTCACGGTTTGGTTTGGATTTTATAAGGTTTTGGTTTTTGGGTTATCTGAATATTGGTTTTGTTGGATCTTTGCAAGTATTTGAAGAGAAGAGAAAGGATAAAGGAAAAGGAAAAGTTGTAGATTGAAGTCAGTGGAATTTTTGAGCTCCATTCCAGGTTTGGGAGTTTATTTGGAGTGTTTTGTTCATCTCATTTTGGATCCTATTTTTAAGTTAAATGTTAATATTATTTGTGTATTTATGGTATATGAAATTGTATGAGTAAAATAGCTCTGTGTTTATGAATATTGATAGATGATATAACTGAGATATTTAATTGACTTGTGTTGAAATTGCTGATTGAATGATTATTGAGCTTACAATTTGAGTATATACCCTAGTTTAGGGAGAATTCTGTTTATGTCTTACCAGACGTCTGTATATTGTTTTGATCATAGCTTGAGTTTGGAAACTCCAATTTTAGTGTTTGTTGTGCCATTTAAACCACGACTAATGTACCTTTAAAAGTCTAAGAGAGACCATAATTTAATTCTATTATTAAGAGTCTTAAAAATGGCAAAAACTGGACGTGTCTTTGTCTAGCTGGGTTCATTTGAATAGTCTTTAGTACTTAATGTATATCTCTTAATTTAGGAATCCAATTTACCTGAAACTTGTACCATTTGAAAGATAAGATGTAGGGAAAAAATTATTAAGAATACCATTTTGCCTAAAAATGAGGTCTAGAGGTTGGATTTTGGGATGCAAGTCTGGAGTGCAAACTAGTCTCGAAGGGTTCCTGAGGTGAGCTACTGTTGCGAGCACGACAGAGTCGCGACCTCGCGACAGAACAACATATATGAAGCCTTTTATTCTTCATTTTGAGCCCATGGTTGGCGATCAATCCCCTACCTTTTCCCTTAACATATTATGCATGATTAGGGTTATTAAATGATTATAAAAGTAGTTATCATTGGGAAAACTTATGAGTATGATTAAGATTGGTAATTTAACTAATAAAGTAACAATATATAATTATGTGAAGGTTAGCAAATTGAATGACAAATATGTGTATGAGCTATAATATCTTAAGCATGATGAGTTATATATATATGTACATGAGTATTATTATGATTTAAATATTTATGATTTATACATACACGGGTTAAACTTGTATTATATTTTGGTGAGCTTTAATTATGAGATAAGTGAACATGATTAATAAGATCGTACATGATTTAAATGCATATAATTTATATGTACCTGCATTATTTAATCATGAGTTATATGTTCATATTGAGACTTATATATATGATGTATATGTCTCTGAGTTTGACCAACATACATGTATTCATAAAATAACATGATTATACTTGATTTATCCTCAGTTATATGATAATTATTTTAGATCATGATTGAGTTGTTATTTAAGCCTGGTAGTCATAGTTAGTGGATAGATAAGCGCTTATCAAGGGTCACGGTGTGTGTACAGCTGCTGTATTTTAATTATTTCATGCGGGCCCCATTTGGGTCTTTGATTCGGGTCCCGTTTGGGTCATATAAGATGTATGAGGCCTTGGTCTCGGGTATACCTTCAGGTATACATGATTATAAAAATGTTTTGAGGCTCATGTCTCCATTTGCTTGGGATACTGTGTCCTATCAATATCATTAGTACCCGTATCCACTAGTTAGCGAGTAATCAGGCTATTACTTGAAGTTATTATATGAGTTTAATTTATGCAGCCGTTATTTATATGAAATGAATATATGTTACATGTATATGTATATGCGTTATGACATGATGAAATGTAATACTTGTATTTGAATATGAATTGTTATTTTTCCGATATACTTGAGTATGATGAACAATTGTTATATGCATGAGTAGTATATGTTTTTATGCTTTTGTTATTATTAAGCTTATATATATGTTTATTGCAATTATACGTACATGCATGTGTTGTTCCTCCCCACTAAGCATTATCGCTTAGCACAGGATCTTTTCCCGTGTAGGTGGCAGGTTCTTTTTGGAGTCAGACATCTGCAGGTCGGCCACTAGAAGTCTTTAGTTGGAGTTATTTTGTCTTCCGCTGTATTTTTGTATATGGGAACTGATTTTGGAAAATGTAATTTTGTTAAGGATGATTTTGTATATGTATATGTTTAATATTTACAAATCCCTTTTTGTAAAACTATATGATTATTTATATAAGGATTTGATATCTTTATAGTTATATGCAAATGTTTCAAGCATGCTTGAGTATGTATATGTATTTGTGCGTGTGGCGCTTCGGTATCCTTCCAACGGGGGTAACGGGGTGTTACAGTTATGCTTATGAGAATGTGAATCCGAATGACTGTGATTATAAGTATGTGAATCAGTTAGCATATGAATGTGATAATGAGCCTTTGAATGTTTATGAATGTGACTCAATTATGATTATATCTCATATGATTATCAGTATATGCCATTACGTATGGGTTTTGCCTCGATGACCATTGTGAATGGCCATCCATATCATTGTTGTTTGTTTCCCCACTAAGCGTTATCGCTTAGCACGGGTGTTGCATCTGTGCAGGTGGGGGTGGTGGTTAGCTTTTGGGAGAGTCACCGCAAGTCAAGCCAACACAGTGGGAATTGATTATAGGATTTAGCTTTTTGTTATATGATTCTTTTTTAATAGTGAACTCTCATTGTATTACTCTTTTGTTCAGCTTCTGCCTTGTATTTTGGAAGATGTAATTATTTTGTAATATTAGTTATACATCAGAACAGTTATGTAATGAATATTATTATTGCATCTATGAATGAATTATTAGTTTTGTTTTAAAGTTTTAATTCCGCTGTATATATGTATGTTTATATTATGTGGATGAATGTTATTGTATCGTTTTGCTTGGTGACACCCTTTCTCATACGGGTTCTCACTCCATTGCATATGGGTTCTCCTACGTATGGGTAGGGGGTGTTACATTCACTCGATCTATCTTGCTTCTTGGCAGCTTTGATTTGTTGTACGAAATCAGGCTTTACTTGTAATTCTGCTATCAATGCTCCATTGTCAGCCACATCTAGCTTCACATTCATAGCTTTCAATGTTGCTATGAACTTCCTACTAAGTGCATCTGCCACAATGTTAGCCTTCACTGGATGGTAGTCAATGAAGCATTCATAATCTTTTTATCAATTCAAGCCATCTTCGTTGTCTGAGATTGAGTTCCTTCTAAGTGAGCAAGTATTTCAGACTTTTATGGTTAGTGAAGATGTGGCACTTCTCACCATAAAGGTTATGCCTCCATATCTTCAATGCAAATACTATAGCTGCAAGCTCAAGATCATGTGTAGGATAGTTCTTTTATGATTCTTAAGCTGGCGTGAGGCATAAGCAACCACTTTACCATCTTGCATAAGTACACAACCCAACCCATTCAAAGAAGCATCACTATAGATGGTGAAGTCTTTACCTGACTCGAGTTGTGTTAACACTGGAGCCTCTGTCAACATCTTTTTAAGCTTATCAAAGCTGACTTGACACTTTTCAGTCCACTTGAACTTCACCTTTTCTACAATAAGCAAGTTAAAGGCGCTGCAATAATCAAAAAGCCTTTAACAAACCTTTTATAGTAGCCTACTAAGCCCAAGAAGCTTATGATTTTTGTGACATTCTTGGGTGTTCTCCACTACAACACTGCTTCAATCTTCTTAGGATCCACTTTGATACCTTGAGCTGACACTACATGCCCCAAAAATGACACTTCATTCAACCAAAAATCACACTTACTGAATTTGGCATACAGCTTCTTATCCCTAAGAGTCTAGAAAACAATTCTCAGATGCCTATCATGCTCTTCTAGGGTCTTTTAGTACACCAACATATCATCAATAAAGACCACTACGAACTGATCCAAATAACGGTGTAAGATCCGGTTCATAAGGTCCACGAAAGCTGCTGGTGCATTTATGAGTCCAAACGGCATCACTAAGAACTCATAATGGCCATATCTGGTACGGAAGGCTGTCTTGGGCACATCTTTTATCTCCAACTTATGGTAGCCCGATCTCAAATCAATCTTTGAAAACATGCCAGCACCCTTCAATTAATCAAACAAATCTTCAATGCGGGGAAGTGGATACTTGTTCTTAATTGTCAGTTTATTCAACTACCGGTAATCAATGCATAGCCTGAGTGACTCATCTTTCTTTTTCACAAATAGCATTGGTGCTCCCCATGGTAATGTACTCGGCCTAATGAAGCCTTTTTCAAGAAATTCTTGTAGCTAAATCTTTAACTCTTTCAATTCTGCCGGTGCCATTCTATATGGGGCAATGGAAACAGGTGCGGTACTAACTCGATCTCCCTATCGGGTGGCAAGCCTGGAAGATCTTCAAGGAAGACATCATAAAAGTCACACACTTTTGGCACATCTGACACCTTAAGAGTTCACTTCTTTGCATCCATTACATAGCATAGATAGGCAACACATCCTTTTCTAATCAACCTTTTTTGCTGTTGTGGCTGAAATTACATCGAAAAGGTAATCTGGTCTTTAGCCCACTACTGTTATCTCCTGATCATCTGAAGTTCTAAGGGTAGCTCTTTTTCTTTTACGATCAACCATCACATGGTGAGTTGCCAACAAATCCATTCCTAGGATAACATCAAACTCTTTAAAGGGAAGCTCAATAAAATTGGCTGGGAAGACACATTCTTGATCACTAATGGGACACTTTATTCACTATCACACTATAGCCCAATGGGTTGCTCACTAGGATGTCATGATCTAAGAATGAATCATCTAACCCTTTATCCCATGCAATCTCTATGCTAATGTAGGAGTATGTAAACTCGGGATCAATAAGTGCATACACTGAATCTAAAAATAAGGACAATTTACCTACGATCACGTCAGGTGCATCCTCTTAATCTCTAGCCCCCATGCATACGTACGGCCTATAGTATGTCCCTGTCCCTGTCCCTGAGGTGGTGGAGGAGGGGGTCTAGCTACAGTATTCAAGGCTATCCCTCTGCTTCTACCTCTAGGTGCTGAAGAGCCTGTACCAGGAGCTGGTGAAGTGGCAAACAAAGGCACTGCATCAGGGCAATCTCTGACTAAGTGCTCCTTCGATCCACACTTGAAACAGGCACCCGACAAATATCTGCATTCACCTGGATGCGATATACCACAATGATCACACTGCTGTGGGGTACTGCAAACACCGTGCCCTGAGACAGTTCAGATCAGAGATTACCCGATGAAGAAATCAGTGTCCGATTCCTATCCAATGGATGAAATTCGGGAATTTTTGTCTTTCAGATTCACAAGGATTGGAGTTTTTTTCATTAGTAGCAGAAAGAATTAGAAAATTGGGAAGATTTCGCATGAAAAGTGATTTTTTCCTTCGCAGACGGCCTGACCGTCGGAAGTCAGACTCCCATCGGTAGCCGAGATGATCCGTCTCTCGCCATAAAAGACAGGCCATCGGTGAAGCGAGTGACGGACACGTGCCCGTAAATCGACGCCCGTCTGTTCCTCCCCGTGCCCCGTTTTGTCCGTTGGCCAAATGACCGTGCATACCCTTATTACAGACGACAGTTGGTGAGCTTCAGACGCCCGTCGGTAAATTGATTTTGTCGCCAGATTTGGGGGAAAACAGTTAAAATTCTTTCCAAATTCTATTAGGAATAGGATTTCTCTTTCCTATTCCAAATCGGATTTCCTTTTTTCTATAAAAGGGGGATTTTTCAATAATTTAGGGGTTATACAATTTTTAATTAGGGGATTTTCTTTCTCTCAAGGATATAGTCTCTAATATTTTCTCTCAAAAATCATATTTTTACAAAACAAGAAAAAACTCTTTTCATCTTTTTCTTTTAATCTCTTTTCAAAATCTTATTTTGGTGAATCTAGTTAATTTGAGGTGACGAAATCAATTCGTTTCCATCAATTTTATTGGTTCTGATATTCAAATCTCCATAAAAAATTGCTTTTAAAGGAAGAAATAGAAATTTTCTTTCCTTGATTTGTAACCGGTCCTTGTGAAGCGAGAGAATTCGAAAAAATCTACTCCACGTTCATCCAAAACGGTATAATCCGAGGGTAAATATTCTGAACTTAATATTTGGTTGATTTAATTTAATTATTTCCATTTGTGTGCATCTTTTGGTAAAACAAATTTATTTTCTTGTGAAAATCTGCCCATTTTGTCATTTTTTTTTGGGAACAGAGATGACCGACGGGCAGAGTCGCTACCGACGCCCATCTCTCGATCGAGGGATGAGCCTCAGATAGTGCACTAATCTGCCCGCCGGTCACATTTTCGATGCCCGTCGGTCACGTCTGAATGGCCGTCCCTGGGCCCTCCTACACTGTTTTAATCTATTTTCATTTGTTTATGTTTTCTCTCATTTGCTTTCTTTATTTTGTTTGCCCTCTTATTCAAAAATCTTTTTTAGCTTTTGTTTTTATCATTTTATTTCATTTCTGAATTTTTGCACTAATGTTCTTGTTTATTTTTGGTGATATACTATTTAATTATCTTAGATGGATTAAAAATTTGAGAATGATGATGGCCACCCAAATCTAAGGGTTTCTTTCTGGTTTATTCCCTTTAACCCTCATCTTTATTATTATTATCTATTTGATATTTATTATAGGTTTATTATTATTAGTAGTACTATTATTATTGCTAGTATTATTATTAGTTTTAGTATTTATTATTATATCAATTGCATTATTGTTGTTATTGTTACGTTTATTTATTTATTTCCCTTTATAAAATTATTCTTTGTCGCGCTAATATAAAAAAGGGTCAAATGTTTTATGGCAATTAATTTGGGGAATTTTTGCAAAATCAAGGACCAAAATCTTATTTTATCCATTAAAACCATCACATAAAAAATTGTTTTTTTTTGTAATAAATGCATCTAGGACCAATGTCATCAATTCTAATGAATATCCCGTTTTATATATGTTTTGTACCTTATTTACAATTGGGGTTGTATTCCGTCCCTAGTTTTATTGTAATTTATTTTCATATACTTTATTTTAATGTTATTTTATTTTTCGCTTTTATGTGAATGATCGTGCCTTTTAATTAATTGCATCATATGGAAAAATAGTGAAATAATAAATTCAAAACCTAATTGTAAAATTAATCAAGGTATGAATAAATGAGAAGTCCCGAACCTATCTCTGGTCTTTGGCCTCAACGAGGCGAGAGGCCCATTTCGATGTTTCAATGGAATGGGATCTCCAAGACACCTCTTGTGTCCCACCAAAAGACTCAATTTACAATCCTAGGCTCCATAGAGTTAGAGGGTCATTCCAATGTTCTATTGGGGTGAATGCCTCCAAAATCCCTTTGGTTTGCCCAAAATGGATGAGATGCGCTGTTTTAAGCTCGCTGAGGTGAGACGAACTTTCCTAATGTTTTATTGGGTGGCGACTCCGTGAAACCTCCTTGTTGCCCAAAATAGATGCACTTGTAAATACCTTACAAGTTTCCAATGAACCTCTCTCGAAAGCCCTAAAAGTGGGTCTTCGGGGCGCCACGAGATTCGACGCGTGTCGCAGTGGCGACTCCGCTGGGGACATACTCGAGACTTCGATTCGAAAGTACCTTGATTAAAATTTATAATTAAGTTTTAGTTTAGAAATTTCGCTTTCTTTCAAAGTTGCATTTCATCTTATTAGAGCCTTAGATTATGTTAGTTTGGTCCCCCTATTAACCTCGGTGCATTTCCAAAGCACGACCCTATGTTCACTCAATGTAGGGAAGTGTTAAGGATAATCACCAGCCCAAGTCTCATACCGTTTGGTATATAAAATGGAGACCCAATCAGTCGTTATGCTCGTGATGAGCTAGAGCTATTGGCAGGGACCAGGCTTGGGTAGACCTAAAGTAACACCACCCATGATTAAAGCTCATGTAATGGCCATAGATACTTTCCCTAGGTGGTATGAAACTTAATACTGTGCTTGCTGTATGGATCCTTATGTATTAGGTGAACCCAGATGCCTTGATCGGTTACCTAGCCAAAGGCTTTCATGCCCCCGTAGGGCCATGTGTAACACCCCGCCATCCCCGTTGGAAGGATACCGGAGTGCCACGCGGGCGAACACATATAATCAAATCCATATACACATGTATACACAAAAACCAAGTGAAATGTAAAGAAACTTTTAATCATTTAATAGTAAAACCTTTTTACATGTAACATATATCAATATCATTTTACAAAAAGAGGCTCGTAAGCAAATACATATACAAAAATAATATTTGTTCCTTTACAAAAGATTTACTTTGCTATAAACAAGCCATATACAAAAATTACAGCGGAAGACTTCAAAAATAACTTCATCAAAAGACTCCTAGTGGCCGACCTGCAGATATCCGACTCTGAACTGCACTCGCTACCTGCACGGGAAAAGAACCCGTGCTAAGCGATAATGCTTAGTGGGGAGGAACAAAACAAAATAACAATATACATATACAATATAGTATCTCATCACCTTTATGATATATACAATATAAGCAATTAACAAATACAAACATACTTTTCTGATTACACCGATACAGGATATACAAGAATTCATGTGCAACATATACTTTTAATCATGTCAATAAACATCTCAACATATATATCACATATAAACATGTAGCCTGATTAGTCTGGTATAAACCTAAGAAGTGGATACGGTCATTTGGATACTGATAGAACACAGTATCCCAAGCATATAGAGACATGAGTCTCGAACATATAATTTTCATATAGAGACCGAGGTCTTGCTTTATTTCCATATAGACCAAACATGGTCGAAACAAGGATCCAAACGGACCCGCATATATCATTTTATCATATAGCAGCTGCACACACACTCTGACCTAAGTAAGCGCTTACTTATCCACTACTATGACTTATTCAGGCTTAAATGATACAACTCAATAATTCGTATATTATATCATGTGGATTGCATTTAATACTAGGTTATAATTCATGTACACATGTATATAGATCAAATTTTAGAACATTTAAACATATAAATATCAATATTGAAGGTAAAAAGAACATATAGCTCACATTGAATTAATCCATGTTAAATAAATTATAAAATGTGTAAATCATGTACATTAATTATTAATCAAGAATTTAAAACCCAATATTATTCAATTATTAAATACAAACCAGATTTTTAAACTAATTAGTTGTCATGCAGTATAAAACCTTTGAAATCAGAAGTTTTAAACCTTGCTTTTAAGAAAACAGGCAGCTGAAGGAAGACTGGTCACGTTGTGACCTCCAGTCACGTCTCGTGACGCAGCTTCACGCGAGTGTCAAGCAAAAGAGCAAGCAAGAACAGGCGGTCACGGCGTGACCATCAGTCACGTCTCGTGACGCCTGTGAGGAGAGGGAGAGAGGTCACGAGATGAGTTCTCGTGACACGCAGGGAGACAGGCGAGGTCGCGAGGCGTGATGTTACATCGCGTCGCGACTTCGCAAGGGGAGGAAGGTCACGGCGTGATGCTTCATCACGCCACGTGATCTTCCTCTCACAAATCTGCTTCTCCTTCTCAAACTCCATCATCTTCTCAAAACCAATTTCCAGAAAAACGTGGAAAAACCCAGAAAACCAAGAAAACATAGTACTTCCTAAATTCAAAACCCCAGCATACCCAAAACCATTTTTCATGTAAAAATCATGCTAACACATACCTCTAGGTCTTCTGAACACATTTACAGCAACTTCAGTCACATTATTAACATTATCATATAATCACAGTAAACAAATAGGGAGTCTCAAACCCAGAATCTTTCCTTTTAACGCTCATATATATGAACTTCCATATAACATGCAAAACAATAAAACTTAAACACTACTAATTATACATGTAAATTCTATTACTCATGCATTCTAATAAACCAATACACGTAACTGACATTCATATAAAAACAGCAACTAGGATCCAAAATGAGAAAGGCAGACACTCCCAAACCTGTTACTGAAGTCCAAAAAGAACGACCACTGTACTTCTCAATCCACAATTTTGCCCTTTCCCTTCTCTTTTCTTTTATCTTCAGAAGCTTGCAACAAATGAAACCATAATCAAACCCAAAGACAGAATCTCTAAATAACTCAAATAGGAAGAAGAACCACACGAAACCAATAGCCACTTACCTTCTGTAACTTCTTTTCCAATCTCAAACCCTAGTTCCACAATGACAGAACACACATGCAAATGGGAAAAGAGCAGCAAATGGAGAGGGTAGGGATGGCTAACGTGAGAGAGAGCAAAAGAGAGAGAACCTCCTGAGTTTAGTTTTCCAGGAACCTAAGAAATTCAAACCTCTCTTTTCCCTCACCCACGTACACACACCCACTCTCCACCTGGCACACATGCACAGTTACACAATTCCACTAAACCCATTTACAAACTGATCCACTCAATAATACCAATAAAACCTTGGCAAATTACCTTTACTCACCAAAATAAAATCTGCCATATAAAATATTTTTAATTCTTGCAATTTAATCCACTTACCTCTTGCAAATTACCCAATTACCCTTAATTATCCAATTAAAAATTGTTTAATCCAATTAGGCCACTTATGGGGTGTGACAACTCTCTCCTCCTTAATAAAATTTCGTCCTCGAAATTTCCTTGCTTATCCAAACACATCTCAAATACCAAAACCAAACGAAACAAAACTTAACATATAAACACTTACCCGAAGGACCCGCTGCAACAGTCGCATCTCTAGCAATCATAGCATAACCTCTATACTGATTATGATCCTCTGTAGCACCAGGTCGCTGCACTGTCTCTGATGGTACTCTCGGAGCTCTACTTCCCTCGCGATTGCTTTGGATGACATTGGATCTTCTGCTCTCTTGCTGATTCTGGTCTTCTCTTCGATTAGGGCAAAAAGCAAACCGATGCTCCATACTCCCACACTTAAAACAGGCTCTGGTGATCTTGCGACATGTACCCCAATGGTACCTATGACAATGCTCACATTCTGGTGCTCGATTTCCTTTATTTCCTTGTGGGGCTACACTCTCTACCTGTGATGGCACTTGTACACCCCCTCTAGATCCTTGCTCGGGTGGAGCACCCTTAGACTTCTTAGTACTCGCAACCCCCGCATCCGGTGCTCTTCTCTTGCTAACCACTCTTTGCTTGATCTCCTCAGATTCCTCTAACCTCATTGCTGCATCCACAATTTGATAATACCCAACTGGCTGCAAGATAATCATCGCAGACAAAGGGCTTCTGAATACCTCACGCAATCCCTCTAAAAAGTGCCTACATCTGAACTCATCGGTCAACAACTGCTCAGGCACATACTTACTTAACCGGTTGAACTCCTTATCATACTCACTGACAGTCATGCCCCGCTGCTTCAAACTAATGAACTCTCTCCATTTCGCTTCTTGGTATGCCTTCGTTATATACTTTTGCTCAAACTCTTGCTTGAAATAATCCCATGTCAGCTCAGCTGGTCGCTGAGGATTCCTCATCAGAAGTTCCCACCAATCATATGCTGGTCCTTGGAGCAACGATATTGCACAAGAAGCTCTCTAGTCTGCAGGACACCTAATCTCTTGCAAAATCCTACCTACTCTCTTGAGCCAAAACTCAGCCACATCGGATTCATCTAAGGCAGTCCCATGAAAGTCTTCTGCTCCTCTCTTTCTTAACAACTCAGTTGGAGCCTTAGGTGCAGTCAACCTATCAACCACTTGCAATAACCCCTGAACTAACGCTGGATCAAAAGCAACACCTCTATTTGCACCCTCAGCTGGTGCAGGTTCCCGCTCATGTCTATCCTGTCTAACTGGATCATCTCTTCTAACTGGATTCCCTCCACGACTCACATTGGCACTACTCATGGTGTCGCCCATATACTCACTTGGATCCGACTCCATACAAACACTACACAAAATAAGACATCTGCATTAGGCCACTATACAAAACTGACTCTCATGCATAGACTCAACTCTATACTCAAACAATCACAACATAACCCAGAACCACCAAACCTGGGCTCTGATACCAAGCTGTAACACCCCGCCATCCCCGTTGGAAGGATACCGGAGTGCCACGCGGGCGAACACATATAATCAAATCCATATACACATGTATACACAAAAACCAAGTGAAATGTAAAGAAACTTTTAATCATTTAATAGTAAAACCTTTTTACATGTAACATATATCAATATCGTTTTACAAAAAGAGGCTCGTAAGCAAATACATATACAAAAATAATATTTATTCCTTTACAAAAGATTTACTTTGCTATAAACAAGCCATATACAAAAATTACAGCGGAAGACTTCAAAAATAACTTCATCAAAAGACTCCTAGTGGCCGACCTGCAGATATCCGACTCTGAACTGCACTCGCCACCTGCACGGGAAAAGAACCCGTGCTAAGCGATAACGCTTAGTGGGGAGGAACAAAACAAAATAACAATATACATATACAATATAGTATCTCATCACCTTTATGATATATACAATATAAGCAATTAACAAATACAAACATACTTTTCTGATTACACCGATACAGGATATACAAGAATTCATGTGCAACATATACTTTTAATCATGTCAATAAACATCTCAACATATATATCACATATAAACATGTAGCCTGATTAGTCTGGTATAAACCTAAGAAGTGGATACGGTCATTTGGATACTGATAGAACACAGTATCCCAAGCATATAGAGACATGAGTCTCGAACATATAATTTTCATATAGAGACCGAGGTCTCGCTTTATTTCCATATAGACCAAACATGGTCGAAACAAGGATCCAAACGGACCCGCATATATCATTTTATCATATAGCAGCTGCACACACACTCTGACCTAAGTAAGCGCTTACTTATCCACTACTATGACTTATTCAGGCTTAAATGATACAACTCAATAATTCGTATATTATATCATGTGGATTGCATTTAATACTAGGTTATAATTCATGTACACATGTATATAGATCAAATTTCAGAACATTTAAACATATAAATATCAATATTGAAGGTAAAAAGAACATATAGCTCACATTGAATTAATCCATGTTAAATAAATTATAAAATGTGTAAATCATGTACATTAATTATTAATCAAGAATTTAAAACCCAATATTATTCAATTATTAAATACAAACCAGATTTTTAAACTAATTAGTTGTCATGCAGTATAAAACCTTTGAAATCAGAAGTTTTAAACCTTATTTTTTAGAAAACAGGCAGCTGAAGGAAGACTGGTCACGTCGTGACCTCCAGTCACGTCTCGTGACGCAGCTTCACACGAGTGTCAAGCAAAAGAGCAAGCAAGAACAGGCAGTCACGGCGTGACCATCAGTCACGTCTCGTGATGCCTGTGAGGAGAGGGAGAGAGGTCACGAGATGAGTTCTCGTGACACGCAGGGAGACAGGCGAGGTCGCGAGGCGTGATGCTACATCACGTCGCGACTTCGCAAGGGGAGGAAGGTCACGGCGTGATGCTTCATCACGCCACGTGATCTTCCTCTCACAAATCTGCTTCTCCTTCTCAAACTCCATCATCTTCTCAAAACCAATTTCCAGAAAAACGTGGAAAAACCCAGAAAACCAAGAAAACAGAGTACTTCCTAAATTCAAAACCCCAGCATACCCAAAACCATTTTTCATGTAAAAATCATGCTAACACATACCTCTAGGTCTTCTGAACACATTTACAGCAACTTCACTCACATTATTAACATTATCATATAATCACAGTAAACAAACAGGGAGTCTCAAACCCAGAATCTTTCCTTTTAACGCTCATATATATGAACTTCCATATAACATGCAAAACAATAAAACTTAAACACTACTAATTATACATGTAAATTCTATTACTCATGCATTCTAATAAACCAATACACGTAACTGACATTCATATAAAAACGGCAACTAGGATCCAAAATGAGAAAGGCAGACACTCCCAAACCTGTTACTGAAGTCCAAAAAGAACGACCACTGTACTTCTCAATCCACAATTTTGCCCTTTCCCTTCTCTTTTCTTTTATCTTCAGAAGCTTGCAAAAAATGAAACCATAATCAAACCCAAAGACAGAATCTCTAAATAACTCAAATAGGAAGAAGAACCACACGAAACCAATAGCCACTTACCTTCTGTAACTTCTTTTCCAATCTCAAACCCTAGTTCCACAATGACAGAACACACATGCAAATGGGAAAAGAGCAGCAAATGGAGAGCGTAGGGATGGCTAACGTGAGAGAGAGCAAAAGAGAGAGAACCTCCTGAGCTTAGTTTTCCAGGAACCTAAGAAATTCAAACCTCTCTTTTCCCTCACCCACGTACACACACCCACTCTCCACCTGGCACACATGCACAGTTACATAATTCCACTAAACCCATTTACAAACTGATCCACTCAATAATACCAATAAAACCTTGGCAAATTACCTTTACTCACCAAAATAAAATCTGCCATATAAAATATTTTTAATTCTTGCAATTTAATCCACTTACCTCTTGCAAATTACCCAATTACCCTTAATTGTCCAATTAAAAATTGTTTAATCTAATTAGGCCACTTATGGGGTGTGACACCATGTCAATTCAGTTGGATCACCTAAATAAATAATGATCATAACTCATGCACTTATTGCATTAGTTAGGAGAGTTATGCTGCCGGTTTTTTGTCGTGCACCATACGTGCTCATTCGGTCCCCTATTGATCCATGGGCTAATCCTGCCTAGGAAAGAGACTATGACCTCGTGTGTGGGAGTAACAAGGTTGGAGGGACCTATGTGCTTGCATGTGATTTGTGGGTGTCGCATAGCATGATCATGCATCTTATCGCATTTATGCATCATTTTAACTCTTTGAGTTTGCAGCCATTATAGATTTGCCTAGGTGGACAAGAGGTCCTCGGGGGCGGTTGATCCAAAATTCTATTTTTGAGCTACCAAAAAGGGTAGAATATTCAGATACTACTTCAGAAGCTAGCTACGCTACTTCAGAGATGGCAAACTCACCGAGAGGGACTGATGCCACCAAGGCTATAGCTGCAAAGGAAGTGGGTCGTAGATTTGAGGACTTTGAGAGTCGTTTGATGAACATGTTAGCCACAATGGGCCAGCCAGCTGCTCAACAGAACCCACCACCTCCTCCTGTGAGAAGCAATAAAATGGAGGAGGTCCAAGCAAACCTACTAGAAGAGAATCATCCACCTCCAGTGCATTTTACAGCTACTACTTCAGGGGTTCAGAGGGGAAAGCAAATCCTAGGGTTAGACGATGATTCGGACAAAGATTATGAGGAGCACATGTCTCAAAAAGGGAAGGCACCTCAAACTGAGGAAGCCATTTGGAAAAAGATGGAAGACAGGTTCGAAGCAATGGCTAGGACTTTGACGAAGGGTCAAGGGATGAGTCTAGAAGATAAAGAATTAGATGGAGAGGACCTTATCCCGATGAACTTTAAGATACCAGATGTTCCAAAGTTCGACGGTACTTCTGACCCTACCGCACATATCAAACAGTACTCATTAGTGATGAAGGGTACTACTCTGACGAGGAAGCAGAAGATTGAATATTTCTGCTTGAGCTTGACCGGCCCAGCAATGGATTGGTACCATGGGTTGGATCACCGAACTAAAGAAGACTGGGATTTGTTGACTGAGGAATTTCTGAGGCAGTACGATTGTAGTACGAGGATGGAAGTGACCCTGAAAGACCTGGAGCTATTGCAGCAGAAGGGAGGTGAGTCCTTTCATAAATATCTGACCTGATGGAGGAACCGGGTGATGGAAATGAAGAGAAAACCTGATACCCAAGATCAAATTCTGTTGTTCATCAGGAACGCGAGCCCATATTTAAAAGAAGAGTTGAAGATGAAGGGATTGAGAGATTGGGAATCTCTGAAGGATATCGCCATAGAAGCTGAGGCAGAATACCTGGTTAAGAAAGCGAGTGCTGAGAATTATCCTAGGAAGGGTGTTAGTGGAGCTGGCAAATCAGCAGGCCCTGGGAAGACCGCAGAAGTATCAACTACCAGCTTTACTCCAAGACATTTTTCAAATCTTGGAAGGTCTTTGTTGTGGGTATTGAGAAGACTAATGAAAAAAGGGAAGCTGCAACCTTTACCATCACGACCGACCAGAACGCTGGGCTAACTATGGCATATAGATGATGAGTACTGTGCATATCATCAGCACGCCGGGCACATCACTGATGATTGCAAAGCTCTGCGACACGTAATCTAGGATCTCAATGATTCTAAATAGATCACGAACCCGAAAAAGAGAGGAGGTCAGAAGAAGACAGGATACAACAAGGTGCCCCCACCAGTGAACGTGATCGGGTCAGGTCTACCTGAAGAGTTTGTATTGAAGGAATTGTATAGCAATGATGTGCATGCTATTGAGTCAAATGTAGAAGGGTTACCAGTGGCTGTGATAGATTACTGGTCCACCGATGAAAGTGGAGAGGAGGATGATAACGCTGAGATATTTCCAGACCTGTGGGGTTCAGAAGAAGAAGACGAAGGGAAGAAGAAGAGTAAAGTGGGAGTTGTGACTCGGAGCGGAAGGATAGCTCCAGAAGTTGAGAAGCCTCAAGAGCCAGAAGCAGGCCGAAAGGGGAAAGAGTTGGAAGCAAATTTAATTATTAAGCAGCTATTAGATTTCTATATGGGATCTCTTGAGGCAGTCTCCATCCCATAGGCAAAAGGTAGTGGAAGCTTTATGTGAGGCAACTATGGCCACCACCATCTCGCCGACGGAACTTCTAGATGTAGTGAAGGGAGGAGCGAGAGAAAATGTCATTTTTACTAATGTTGATTTGCCAACAGAGGGCCGTAACCATAATCGCCCTTTGTACATAAGAGCACAGATTAACCATAAGCACACGGCTTGTGTAATGGTGGATGATGGCTCATCGATAAATGTGTGCCCGCAAGTGACAATGGCAGCTTTTGGAGTGATGGAGGATATATTGGCCAAGTCCGACCTGACTATCACTGCATATGGTAACTCGTGCAGACATGCTTCGGGAACATTTATAGCAACGGTGAAGACGGGACCGGTAGAATGTGAAGTGGAGTTTGTGGTGCTACCCATACCTGCCAACTTTTCAGCTCTTTTGGGTAGGCCATGGTTTCACAAGTTGGGTGGAGTCCCTTCTACACTTCATCAAATGGTAAAGATACCTCACGAAGGTCAAGTCGTAACCATAAGAGCTACGTGAGAGAATCAGGTTTCAATTCTGGAGATCGCAAGGCAGCCATTCAGCGGGTTTCATGTTGCTATGATAGGGGAAGAAGAGTGGATGGAAAAAACTCCTCAAGTGCTAAACATGATGAAGAAGATATCATTCCTTCCTGGCACTGGGTTGGGAAAGAAGTCTCAGGGGGTGCCAACAGCCATTGCTAACAAAGGTCAGAAGGACAGAAGGGGTTTGGGTTATACTGGTGCTGTAAAAAAGGGTGAAAAGTCAGAGATGGAAATTCCCCATATTCAGAAAAGTTTTGTGTCGGCAACTACAGTAAGTGCTTACACAGGGGTGGCTGAACCGCAATGGGTAGACAGAAGGATAATGCCAGGGTTTGAGGTCTTTAATGATGTCTATGACTGGGATATTGGATTGATCAAGCCGGTAAAGGGTTATTGGGATGAGGAAATCATGACCAGCAAGACAATTTGGGACCGTGACATGCTCGAAGAGGTGACCACTGAGAAGATGGTGACCACCCAGCTGAAGGGGAAAGCAAAGGTTGAGGGAGCCATACAAGAGATGACCGAGGAGCCTCCAAAGAGCCAAAGTAGCGCAGGACCGTCAACCGCAGCAGATGCACTAGCAGAGGGAGAATTTGAAACTAATTTAGATTGTCTTTTCATTCCAAAACTTTTCAATGATTTTAATGACAATTTCAATTTTATTAATAAAGTGAATGATTTTGCTTATTTGTGCGATGTTTCTGATGATTTCACCATGCATGATTATAATCATAATCCATCTATATTTGACATTGATTCAACTGATGCTACCCCATTTAATCTTGGAGCCACGGAAAACCCAAAAGAAATTTTGATAGTATCAAATATAACTCCTGAAGAGCGAGAAAAATTTGAGAGAATATTAAAAAAATATGAAAAAGTCTTTGCCTGGACCTATGAAGACATGCCAGGAATTGATCGGGAAATCGCAGAACACGCTATTCCGACGTATCCAGATCACAAACCCATAAAACAGAAGCTGAGGAGACTCAGATTGGAATGGGCAGATAAGGTAAAGGAGGAAATTCGCCAACAGATCGAGGCCAAGTTTTTAGTGGAGGTGCAGTATCCAACTTGGTTGGCCAATGTCGTCCCTGTAGCCAAAAAGAATGGCAAAGTAAGGGTATGTGTGGATTACCGGGATCTGAATAAGGCTTGTTTGAAAGATGATTTCCTATTACCTCATATAGATGTATTGATAGATAGCACGGCTGCTTGTGAGATGTATAGCTTCGGAAATGGTTATGCGGGTTACAATCAGATTCTCAATAAAATAATTGCCCGGATCAAGACGGCTTTTATCACAGAATGGGGGACGTATGCTTACAGGGTAATGCCCTTTGGCTTAAAAAATGCGGGAGTTACTTATCAGAGGATGGCAATAAAAATCCTAAGTGATTTGATCCATAAGGAGGTGGAGGTGTATGTCGATGATATGATGATCAAGTCCGCCACTAGAGAAAGCCATTTTGAAGCCTTGGAAAAGTTCTTCCAGAGAATAAATAAGTACAATCTGCGGTTAAACATTAAGAAGTGTATCTTTGGGGTTACGTCAGGAAAGTTACTTGGGCATGTGGTTAGCCAGAGGGGAATCGAGATTGACCCGGACAAGGTTAAGGCCATCAGAGAGATGCCGGTGCCTCAGAAGGAAAAGGATGTAAGGAGTTTCTTGGGCAAATTGCAATATGTCAGCAAATTCATCGCTAAATTAACTTCAATTTGTGAGCCAATCTTTAAACTCCTCAGGAAAAATTAGCCTGTAGTGTGGAATGAAGATTGTCAAAAGGCCGTCGATACTATCAGAAAGTACTTGCTGAATCCACCGGTGTTGAGACCGCCACAGCCAAGTAAGCCCCTGATTCTGTACCTAGCCATAGAGGATAGTTCTGTAGGCACCATAATGGCCCAAGAAGACGAGTTTGGGGTGGAATTTGTTGTTTACTACTTGAGCAAGAAATTCCTGGAGTACGAGGTTAAGTATGCTGAAGTAGAGAAGATCTGTCTTGCGGTAATCTGGGCCTCAAAGAAATTGAGACACTACTTCCACTCTTACAAGGTGCAGGCAGTGGCAAAGCAGAATCTCTTAAGATACTTGCAGGAAGCACCATCTCTATTAGGGAAATGGGCAGATGGTTGTTGCTGCTACAAGAGTTTGATGTAGAGTATGTCACTCGAAAAACTATCAAGGGGCGTGCAGTGGCTGAATTCCTAGTAGAGCACCCAATTCAAGGACCCATACGATTTCAATTTCCCAGACGAGGATGTGGCAGCTATTGCAGTTCAAGGTTGGCAGTTACACTTTGACGGAGTTGTGAACCACAAAGGGGTAGGAGTAGGAGTTATTCTGATGACCCCGAAAAATGAGAAACTCCCTTTGGCAAAGAAGCTAAGGTTCAAGGCTACCAACAATGAGGCTGAGTATGAAGCATGCAATTTTAGGCTGGAAGCATTATTAACCTTGGGGGCAAAGAGCGTTGAGGTATTCGGAGATTCATCCCTAGTAATCAATCAAATTCGAGGTGAATGGGCTGTTAAGGAAGAAAGGTTAATGCCGTATGTTAAGTACTTGAAAGATCTGAGCGATCAGTTTTAGGTGTGCACGTTCCATTTCATTCCCAGGGACGAGAACCAATTGGCCGATGCGCTCGCCACTTTGGTGTCAATGTGGGACAATCCAGAAGGAATAATCATGAGGCCAGTTTTGATTTCTAGCTCTGATAGACCTAGTTTTGAATCGCAGTCAGTAGCAAAGATAGATGTAGCAGATGGGAAGCCGTGGTATTATGACATTATGAGCTATCTAGAGAATGCGACCTTTCCAGAGGATGCTACAAAAAAAGATCAGAAAGTGATTCGCAAGCTGTCTACTCAATTCATTTGTATAGATGGCACATTGTATAAGCGACAGGCTGATGGTATCCAGTTGAGGTGTCTGGACAAGAAAGAGGCTAAAAGAGTAATGGAAGAAACTCACGCCGGTGTATGTGGGGCCCATATGAACAGTTTGACGTTGGCCAAAAAGATCATGAGACAAGGGTTTTTCTAGCTTACCATGGATAATGATTGCTCGAGGTATGTGAAGCAATGTCAGTTATGCCAACAGTACGCAGATCTAAGGCACTTGCCAGTTTTAGAGTTGCACAACCTGACGTCACCTTGGCCATTCGCAGCTTGGGGGATTGACATTATTGGGGAAATTCGTCCCATGGCTCCCAATGGACACAGATACGTCATTGTTGCCATTGACTACTTTAACAAGTGGGTGAAAGCTGAGTCCTTTAAAAAGAATGATGCTCGGGTTATGGCTAAATTTATCGAGAAGAATCTGATTTGTAGGTATGGCCTTCCACACCACGTGGTATCTGACAATGGGGTCCAATTCATGGCTGAAACAAAAAATTATTCCAAAAATACGGTATTGAGCATCACAATTCGTCTCCATATCGTCCTCAAGCCAATGGGGCAGTAGAAGTCGCCAACAAGAATATCAAGAAGATCCTAGCTAAGATGGTGCAGAATTATAAAGATTGGTCAGAAAAGTTGCCTTTCGCACTCTGGGGGTATAGAACAACCATCAGAACGTCTATAGGGGCCACACCGTATTCCTTAGTATATGGGACGGAGGCAATTCTGCCGGTTAAAATCGAGCTTAAGTCGTTAAGAGTGGTCATGGAAGCACAGGTCCCAGAAGCTGAATGGGCACAAAAGCTCTTACAACACCTGAACATGCTGGATAAAAACAGGTTGAGGGCCTATTACCACAACTAGATCTATCAGAAGAGACTCGCCAGGTCCTTTGGAAAGAAAGTTAAGAAGCATCCGTTAAAAGAAGGGGACTTGGTGTTCAAGCAGATGAGACCAGGTGCGCCAGATATCAGAGGAAAGTTCAGACCCACGTGGGAAGGGCCATTTCTCCTCAAGAAGCTGTTATCAAAAGGAGCCGCGATTCTATCAGATAGCGATGGCAACAAGTTCAAAGAACCGATCAATATCGATAGAGTCAAAAGGTTCCATGGCTAAAGGCTATAAAATAAAAAGAAGAGAAAAAAAGCCCCGCGGGTCGAAAACCGAAAAAAGGCGGCCTTATTAAAATTGGGCGCCTCGTCAGGGTGAAAACCGAAAAAAGGCATCCTGGGCAAAAATTAGAGGCTTGAGAGAAAATATCCATTCAAGAAAACCCAATAGGGCTAATTGGTAACAGGAGCTTGATGCTATCAGAGTTTAGTTAGATTTGGTTCCATGAGCGAATGTGGTTTGCATAATTGAATTAGTGTCAAATAGTGATCATGTATGTTGAAATCTTACGAAAATGTACACAACTTTGTGAAACGAAAATAAACTTGATTTGTTCATTTACTTCATTTTCTAGTTCTATTTTGAAAAGGAACACGATGCTCAAAAGGGCATACAAAACTAAGTTAGACTATGCTCTACTACTACCCTCTCCAGCCAAATGCCTAAGTCGCCGTGTCTTATTGTCAGATGCCAGGCTAAGCACCCACCTCTTATACTCGCTAGTAGAAGCCACGGAGTGAGTCACAAATGAAGGTATGATGGTCTTCAGTGGAAGTCGGCTCCAAAGCTCGTGGTAACAAAAAGCAAAAGCTGCAGAAAGCACTCCTCCTGGAAGGATAAGGGAATCCTCACCACATCTTGAGTCATCCCGAGCTGACGAGCACATCGGGCAGTAATGTAAAAGGTGGCTTGATGAAGCCCGCATAAGGGGACACGCCCTGAAGAGTCATCAATGATTGCGCTAGAAAGGGGAAACCAAGCATGCACGAAGTTGATATCCTCGTCTGATATCTCGCTGAATCGGGCAATACCTTTGTCGAAAGTTGCAAATGAGTATAGCCGCTGACGTGGGAGGAAGTGTCTTGGGGAATATTGTGCAATGACTCGGGGAGGAGGTTCTGATAGCAACTTTAGTTTCTCCTGCAACCATATCTCTTTAAAAAAAAAAGCCGCTGGAGTAAGTTGGGTTTACTTCAGGCAAAAATTAGGCATAAGTTTGTGTGAAAATCCGAAAAGGACGCACTTCCTGCTAAGAAAAAGCTAGTGTGAAAATCCACGAGGGACGCACTACCTTTTAAAATAATGATGTACCTGGAGTGGGTCCCAGAAGTGGGTTGCAGCTAGGAGGAGGTTATGGTCTATCTTGACTCTTCTTAGAAATTTCAGACAAGAAAATGGAATAAGGATGCTGTTCTCCCAAGTTTGGGTATCGTCTAAAATACGGTACATTTTCTGAAGAAAAGTCATGCTTTGAGAGTTGAACTTGAAGTCAGCAAAGGAAATAAAGAAGAAAATAAGGGAAAAACTGGAGAAAAGAAGCTGCTGCGAGGTAAAAATGAGAGAAAAGGCACGGAGTCCAAAGAAAAAGGTAAAATTTATGGTGTAGCTCCACAGACGGCCTGCCCGTCCCTCATTTCAGATGGCCTGCCCATCTGTCATTGTCCACTTGGCAGAGGCATCATTGCATTTCATACACATTTATTGCATAATTAATACGGGGAATTTGAAGCGACAGACGGTAAGCCCGTCGCTCGCTCCTGGAGACGGGACGCCCGTCGGTCATGAAAATCTATATAAGCCTGTCGGACCGACGAGTTAACAGTTTTTTTTCCCTCTTCCTTTTCATTTTCCTATTCATCGGCGCCTAGATTCTGTTTTTTCTTCATATTTTTGCCATTTTTACACCATTTTGCACTTCAATTGCACCATTGTGACCTTGGCATCATTGTGCATCTCCCGGAGTATTTTTCTTAGCGTTTCGTCGAGTTTCATTTTTCTGCAATTCCAGGTCAGTAGCCAACTTTTCATCCTTTTTATTTGTTGTAAGTAAAATTTAATTCTCTTTTACTCTACTATTAGGTTAGTTTAATTAGTTTTGCATGATTTTTAGTCAGTTATTTAAATACTATCTTTTAGATTAGCATGATATGAATGTTGTTTAACTAATTTTTTAGTATTGCTTTTATTTGTTTAAATTAAGATTTTAGACACTCTTCCTTAGTTAATGTAATTTTTAAATGCTGTTTGATTTCAAGTGCATATGTAAAACAGTTTAAAGTGCATAAGTTAGCTTGAGCAGTCTAATATGCTTTCCATTGAGATAATGATATACACGAGCTGTTGCTTGGGGGCCTGAGGCTTGTCGTTTTGAGCTTTGTGCAGGAAGTCGGGCAAACTCTTGCCGGGGTGTTGCCCAAGTTCTTTAAATCAATATATTGTGTTGTTGATTGGGACCTGATGCCTGTTCTTTATTCTTATCTTCTTGTGCAAGAGGTCGGGCACATCATTGCCGGGATGCTGCCCAAATATTTTTAGCTTTCTGGTAGGGCACATCCTTACCGGGATGCTGCCCAATTTACTATTCGCGAGATTAATCCCATTTTCTACCGTGAGTTTTAACTAATTGTTTAACTTATTTTCAGGATGCCACCACGATGACGTGTTCTGCTTGACCATCCCGAGCCACAGGCTCCCGACTTGTTGACTCCCGAGGCTAGAGAGAGATACAGATTGTTGGCCCGAGTGGAGTTTCGAGCTAGCCGTTTTATCTCCAGACCATTCCTTGAGGCCCGAGGGATGGCAGGCGAGGTTAATGCCCTATTAGCGGGCACTGGTTGGACAGAGTTCCTGACTCCAGCCTTTCTGACCTACCCAGAGATGGTGAGATAGTTTCTTGCTACCCTACAGTACACTGGATTTCAGAGGTCAGATACAGAGGAGGGAGTCATTCAGTTCTGGATTGACCGCCACCACTATACTATCACACGCCAGCGTTTTGCACAGACCATGGGGCTTCCTCACAAGCAGGACGTCATGGTTGCCCAGAGAGCAGTCTGACGCTATCATTGGGCGACCATTGCTTTACCAGGAGTGTCATATGTTCACGATATGGCAAAGAGTACGATGCTTATATCACAGGCTCTCCGGTATCTCCACTGAGTTCTATCCAGCTCTTACCTGGGATGGGCTGGTAACCCTGGGTCCCTTAACGCCGCAGAGATATGGAGCTTGTGGGCCATGGTGACAGGCCAGAGGCTCAACATTAGCCATGAGATTTTGGCTAACCTAGTGAGGGTATCCAGGGGGGCAGCCTGGGTAGTCTTTGTTGGCGGAGTGGTCACTAGATTGTTGTTGGGATTGGGCATTCGTCCAGGGATTTTTGGGTAGGCTGTAGAGGAGAGCATGTATGTAGATGCCCCATCAGTTGTCACGATGGGCATGGTAGTACAGATACAAGGTCAGGCCGAGGCATACAGGCTCCTCACTATTCGCAAGACCCGACGTTCATTCAGCCTTCCTCCATTAGAGCCTATACAGGAGCAGGCCGAGGATCAGTACCAGGAGGGTCAGCCTCCACAGCCACAGCACCAGGAGGGCTAGCCTCCACAGCCACAGCACCAAGAGGAGCAGCCGAGCACACCATCTGACATAGGGATCAAGTTCACTATGGATGAGCTGTTTGCTACTCCACCAGCTCCAAGGGTACGGAGTCCTACCCCTCCTCCATCATCGAGGGTGCAGCGAACAGCTCCACGACCACCTGAGAGATTTCATCCGTACTCTAGGGGGGATCCGGGGGCATCTACTTCTATAGCTCCACCTCCATAGCAGACATCAGAGCCAACTCCATCTCCAGCAGTATAGCCAGACTTCACCGCGATTGTGACCTCTATGTTCGCAGTCCTCGAGCGCAAACAGGAGGAGAGAGACACGATCCTCCTCGAACAGCTCAGGGAGCGAGATAGAGCCATGATAGAGTGGCTGGATCAGCAGCAAGGCATCATTCTAGAGCAGGGGAGGCTCATAGATCATCTGAGGCAGGAGCATGAGAGGCTTATGGCCCAGTTCAGATAGGAGATGAGGGCTTCACAGGTCCAAACAGCTCAGAGGGTGGATGCGTCCTTACAAATGGTGGACAAGTCAGTGGAGGCTCTCAGATTCAGTGTTCAGGTATTAGAGGGGGCCATACCTCCTGTAGCCCAGTCTATTCGTGAGTTTAGAGAGCATACGGAGGAGGGACTAGGGAGCATGAGGACTACTGCTAGGGACCAGAATTTCCGCCTGGGCATTCGGAGAGTTAGGAGGGGTGATCAGAGAGACGCTACAGTTCATGATGGTTTGCGCACTGCCCTTCCTGGATGGGTATGCCTAGGTCCAGTTCCAGCAGCAGGACGTAGCGAGATCGCAGCCTCAATCTATGTCGGTGCTCATTCCTCCCTGATTTCATCAGCGGTGGGATTTATAGCCACCCCGCAGCCTGGGTCTTCAGTAGCTCCACAGGCGGGACGATCAGCCCCTCCCAGCCAGCCATCTGCCTCAGGATCCGGATCCCCTGCCTCTTCACCTCGGTTTCAGAGAGTTCATATATCAGATGACGATGATGATCCGATAGAGGAGCCTTCAGATTATCCACCATTTTAGACTGTACAGGGAGTCATTTTTGACATTACATTTGGTATTTTTATTATTATTGTCATATTTGCATATATTGTACAAAATTTATTTTACTAATGGAACATGTTTATTATTACATTTGCATGTAAATTATTTCTATTTGTTATTGCTTGATTTTCTTCAATATAGATAACTGATCATATAATTATAACAAGAAAATGATAAATAACAATGGTAACATGAAATATTCATAGTGTTCATAAATTATCAATCAGATCAACTTATGCACGAATTAACAAAAATCCTTTATGACACAGGAGCATGATTTCACAATCAATCCAAGAATGGACATCAATCCAAGCGGAAGATAAACAGACCAAATACTATGTCCTTCAAGAGCACATTCCAAAACACACCTTGCAGATCGAATGGGGGTTAGCAGGGGAGTTTCAACAAATCGGGATTGTAGTAAGAGAGTACTACATCTCACAATGGGGGTTGTAGTAGGGCACCAGCGAGATGCAGTGTTCCCCGTGCAGGCTAGCGGAACGCCATGCAAATCGAGACGAGGTCAGTAGGGCACCAGCGATAGAATACATCGCAACGGGACTACGGTTAGATAACACTGCATCTCGCAATCGAGATTTGTAGTCAGAGAGCACTACTTCTCACCAAAGCTGCGTGAGCCGAGATGAGGCCAGCAAAGCAAATGAATTAGCAGTTAGAGAACATTGCGTTTCACAACGGGATCGTAGCTAGAGAACGCTACATCTCACATTCTCCATGCAGGCCGAGACGAGGCTAGCGAAACGCCATGCAGACCGAGATGACGTCAGTAGGGCACCAGCGATAGAATACATCGCGACGGGACTGCGGTTAGATAACACTGCTTCTCACAATTGAGATTTGTAGTCAGAGAGTACTACATCTCACTAAAGCTGCACGAGCCGAGACGAGGCAAGCAAAGCAAATGAGGTTGCAATTAGAAAACACTATGCTTTGCATCGGGATCGTAGCTAAAGAACGCTACATCTCACCTTACAGGTCGAGACGAGACCAGTAGGGACACATACATCAGAACAAATCATGGCATGACAACGTTATCATCCACGACATTCGCCACTGAGCGTACCGAGATGAGGCCCGCCAGGTGAACAATCAACCACTCCTCCACAACCTTGAGAAGGTAAAGGCTACCTCAGGTACGTGTTTCTTTTCTTCTTCTTCTCTGAATTTTGGCTCATCTAGTCACTAGTGCACTAGTTTCCCCAAAATTGGGGGCAACTGTAAACACCGTGCCTTGAGGCAGTTCAGATCAGAGATTACCCGATGAAGAAATCAGTGTCCGTTTTCGATCCAATGGATGAAATTCGAGAATTTTGGTCCTTCAGATTCACAAGGATTGGAGTTTTTTTCATTTGTAGCAGAAAGAATTAGAAAATTGGGAAGATTTAGCATGAAAAGTGATTCTTTCCTCCACAGACAGCCTGCCCGTCGGTAGTCAGACGGCCGTCAGTAGTCGAGATGATCTGTCTCTGGTCATAAGAGATGGGCTGTCGGTGAAGCGAGTGACGAACACGTGCCCGTAAACTGACGCCCATCTGTTCCTCCCCGTGCCCCGTTCTGTCCGTTGGCCAAATGACCGCGCCTACCCTTGTAACAGACCACCAGCGGTGAGCTTCAGACACCCGTCGATAAATTGATTTGGTCACCGGATTTTGGGGAAAACAGTTAAGATTCTTTCCAAATCCTATTAGGAATAGGATTTCTCTTTCCTATTCCAAATATGATTTCCTTTTTTCTATAAAAGGGGGATTTTTCAATGATTTAGGGGTTAGACAATTTTTAATTAGGGGATTTTCTTTCTCTCAAGGATATATTCTCTAATATTTTCTCTCAAAAATCATATTTTTACAAAAAAAGAAAAAACTCTTTTCATCTTTTTCTTTTAATCTCTTTTCAAAATCTTATTTTGGTGAATCTAATTAATTTGAGGTGACGAAATCAATTCGTTTCCATCAATTTTATTGGTTCTGATATTCAAATCTCCATAAAAAATTGCTTTTCAAGGAAGAAATAGAAATTTTCTTTCCTTGATTTGTAACCGGTCCTTGTGAAGCGAGCGGATTCGAAAAAATCTACTCCACGTTCATCCAAAAAGGTATAATCCGAGGGTAAATATTCTGAACTTAATATTTGGTTAATTTAATTTAATTATTTCCATTTTTGTGCATCTTTTGTTAAAACAAATTTATTTTCTTGTGAAAATCTGCCCATTTTGTCATTTTTTTGGGGAACAGAGGTGATCTACGAGCAGAGTCGGTACCGACGCCCGTCTCTCGATCGAGGGACGGGCCTCAGATAGCGCACTAATTTGCCCGCCGGTCACATTTCCGACGCCCGTCGGTCACGTCTGAATGGCCATCCCTGGGCCTTCCTACATTGTTTTAATCTGTTTTCATTTGTTTATGTTTTCTCTTATTTGCTTTCTTTATTTTGTTTGCCCTCTTATTCAAAAATCTTTTTTAGCTTTTGTTTTTATCATTTTATTTCATTTCTGAATTTTTGCACTAATGTTCTTATTTATTTTTGGTGAGATACTATTTAATTATCTTAGATGGGTTAAAAATTTGAGGATGATGATGGCCACCCAAATCTAAGGGTTTCTTTCCGGTTTATTCCCTTTAACCCTCATCTTTATTATTATTATTATCTATTTGATATTTATTGTAGGTTTATTATTATTATTATTAGTATTATTATTATTATTGCTAATATTATTATTAGTTTTAGTATTTATTATTATATCAATTGCATTATTGTTGTTATTATTACGTTTATTTATTTATTTCCCTTTAGAAAATTATTCTTTGTCACGCTAATATAAAAGAGGGACAAATATTTTATGGCAATTAATTTGTGGAATTTTTGCAAAATCAAGGACCAAAGTCTTATTTTATCCAATAAAACCATCACATAAAAAATTATTGTTTTTGGGTAATAAATGCATCTAGGACCAATGTCCTCAATTCTAATGAATATCCCGTTTTATGTATGTTTTGTACCTTATTTTCAATGGGGGTTGTATTCCGCCGCTAGTTTTATTGTAATTTATTTTCATATAATTTATTTTAATGTTATTTTATTTTCCGCTTTTATGTGAATGATCGTGCCTTTTAATTGATTGCATCGTATGGAAAAATAGTGAAATAATAAATTCAAAACCTAATTGTAAAATTAATCAAGGTATGAATAAATGAGAATTCCCGAACCTATCTCTGGTCTTTGGGCTCAACGAGGCGAGAGGCCCATTTCCATGTTTCATTGGAATGGGATCTCCAAGACACCTCTTGTGTCCCACCAAAAGACTCAATTTACAATCCTAGGCTCCATAGGGTTAGAGGGTCATTCCAATGTTCTATTGGGGTGAATGCCTCCAAGACCCCTTTGGTTTGCCCAAAATGGATAAGATGCGCCGTCTTAGACTCGCTGAGGCGAGACGAACTTTCCCAATATTTTATTGGGTGGCAACTCCATGAAACCTCCTTGTTGCCCAAAATAGACGCACTTGTAAATAACTTACAAATTTCCAATGAACCTCTCTCGAAAGCCCTAAAAGCAGGTCTACGGGGCGCCACGAGGTTCGACGCGCGTCACAGGTACCTCGACCTCTACCCCTAGGTGCATTGCCTACTGAGGATGCCGGAACACCACTACCAGCTGGTTTCTTCTGGCTACGTGCTAGTGCCATAGATCCGTGACTCTGAGATGGTGGTGGCCCTCAGGACCTCTTACTCTAGTTGCTTGCACCACTGATTGACCCGATTTCTTTTTCTGTTGGAACCGAGCCTGTCTTTCTACCTCATCTGCCTGAACCGTCTCCACTTTAATGGCAGCTACTACTAGTGATCTCAAATTTGGGTGCCTCTGGCCACCCACAATCTGCTTGATACGGTTGTGGAGGCCCCACTTTAACCTCTTCATCAATCTGTCCTCTATCCTCAACATATCATCGAGATAGGCACTAAGTCGCTCGAAATCTCTCTCATATTCTCCCACTGACTTGTTCCCCCATCTTAATCTCCAAAAGGCATCCTGCATTAAAGCTTTATACTCAGCTCTAATATATTTCTTCTCAAACTCAGTAAGAAAATGCTTCCAAGACAACTAGTCAACTGGAGTGTGCTTTCTCACTGAATCCCACAAAAAGTAAGCTGGACCCTGTAGCAAAGCGATGGTCCCCTCAAACATCTCCTCAGGTGGACTATGAATAATCTCGAACAATCTCTTTATTTTAAACAGCCACTCTTTACTTGCTCGGGTGTCATCGAATCTCAACCATAAAAATCATCAGCTTCCATTTTCTTTAGCTGCTCCAAAATAGGATTTCTCTGAGGTGGAGCAGAAGGTTGCACTGTCACCAGTGGCTGCTGTGCTTGCTCTGCTCTAAGGCATTGCTGAATGTAATCCGCTATCATATTCAGAAAGTCAGGCCGTGGCAGAGGAGGAGAAGCCACTGGAGATGTCGATTGCTGTTGTGGAGCCTCGGCTTGACCAACACTGGCCGAAGGCCCACTCTCATCATCACCAACACTATAGCTTCGTTCGGACTCCATTAAACACTATAAATAAGGAGCAAGCATACAAAAGTTCCATAATATACCATTCACTTCCAATTGGCATGTATATACACTTAAACAAAACCCCCACTCCGATCTTATAATCGCCTAAACCACGCTCTAATACCAAAATAAATGTAACACCATTACACTGCATGTACACTGCCAACTTAACTATACTATGCGATTATCATGAACATTCTAAAGTCAATCTAACCCTGATTATGAAATTTGCGGGTAACATTTTTTTTCTCAACACTTAACATTAACTTACTTAACCATTTATGAATCCTTTATTACAACTTGCCGATTGACCTATAACTGTCTAAAGTTACTATTCATTTGGTAAAAATTTCGGCAGTATAACGGCTTGTATTATCACTACCCAATCCTGCAATTTTAACAACCACAGCCCCAACAAGGGCACAATAATAAAAATATCCAATCCATCCCAATCACAGTCCAAAATATTCATCCATAGAGTTATACCACACACATACATAAATACATATAAATCATCACATAATCCAAACTCAACTCTTTATATACATGCCAATATATATATATATATATATATATATATATATATATATACACATAACATACAAAATATAACTTGAATTCTTCCTCGTTGCTTGCTCCAACTGACTGAGGTATGCTTGCTCTAATCTACAGCGTACTTACACACCGTTAAAATAAACTACGTGCTGAACATTAATAAGCCTAGTGGTGTTTATAAATCCATAAATTTCCACTACTAATAAATATTCAATTAATTACACTATTATATTCTATTTATTATATTAATCTAATTTAATCAATTTTCCATCAATTTAATTACATAATTAGGCATTAATTCATATTATTCACTAATTACATTTTAACCCTTTTATTCAACTTATTATTTCATTAATTACATTTAAATCCTTAAATTTTTTTCCTTGATTTCCAATTATGTCCACATATTTTCTATTAATGACATCTATGTACCCACTTTTATTATAATACCCTCCATGTCCCTTCTTTTACACTAATTCCATTTATGTCCTCAATTTTTCATTTAATTACCAAAATGCCCTTAATTATACATAATTTACGCTTTTAACCTCACTTATTCTTATTTTCCAGTTTTACCCTTTTTTATTATTTTTAATTACCAATTTAACCTTTTTACGCCTAAATTCCGGTTTTAGCCTTATAAATTTAACAAATTACATTTAGGCCCCTAATTTACCACTTTTTCACCAAATTACCATTTTAACCTCATAATTTGTATAATTTACCAAATTACCCTTACAATTACACTTTTTACCTAACTTTTCTACTTTTTACCTAATTAGTGCAAATTTACCATTTTACTCCTAAACTTTTCATTTATTCTAAACTAATCCCATTTTCACTTATTTTCATTTTAGTACTATTTTAACCAATTTCATCACATAATTACGATTATGCCCCTAGTATACACCCTGTATAAAATCTAATAACTGGATATGCGGGATGTGGATCCCACAGATCCACTACACTATAGAATGACCCCAATAGGACAATTCTTCACTACACTGCACTACATTGATCACTTTTATACACTATACACTGCGACAGACCATCTTTGGCCTATCAATAGCTTGTCATCATGACTCGTACCACGGTGTGGAATCCCTATGGCTAGCCAATTATATCTTGGACTACATTTCACTACCAGACAACTACTAAGAGCAATACTTCATTAAAATCCATATAAATTTCACAATATGTCAACATACACATTTCGGCCAACACATCATTTTCACTTATAATTTTACATACACACTCATTTATCAATCTTTAGTCATTTTATGCTAATAAATAAGATAAATCATCAAAATACACATTAAAAGTCCCATGTATACCATTCGGCCAAGGTATTCAAATTTCATAAGGTTCACTTTAATTTTATTTAACCACTCAATAATCTAAATTTCATGTTATACATGCCATAAACACCAATTACATGCCATAATTACCATTAACCATGCATAATATCCACATACATCCATTCGGCCTCTTTAGGGTTTTCATATCAACATTTATTTAATTTACTTTTAACACATAATCATGCTTATTTAAGTTCATTAATCAAGTTTATCAAGTTAGTTTCAATTAATCAGGCCTAATTCTCATGTTCACACTTAAATATAACCTAAAATTCATACATAAATAATTAAAATAGAGGGATTTTGTAACTACAAACCTCAATTTCTTGCTCTACACCTTCTAAGCTTCCTTTTCCTTCCCTTTTGCCTTTGAAGGCTCTTCCTCACCTTGAGTTCCTAAAGTAGCTGAATTCAAACATTGGAATATCATCAAATCTATACTTTCTTTTAATAAAATAACTTCATAATCATAATCTACACCCTTGAAAATACCCATATGAACCAATAAACCTAATTAAAAACACCTCAATCTCTTACCTCAAAATGAACCCTAAACTTTTAACACTTGAAAATTCCCACTTCCAAAGCTTCAAATGGACTCCAATAACTTAAATTAGGTTGTAAGGGACTAAAATTTATCTAAGAGGCTAAATTTTGGGGAAATATTAAAGAAGAAATAAAGAAAGATGGAGAAAATAGAGAGATGTTCAATTCGGCCTTGAAAAGAGAAGAGAGAGGCAGTGGGTGGCTGGATTTCTCTAGAGAAATCTGGCCACTTACTCCCTTTTATAGTATGAAATTGAATCGAATTCCTCACCTTATTTTCAAGGTATCTATATGTTCCTCACCTTATTTTCACTCCCAACTAATTCCATTGTTCTTAAAATATTAGAAATAGACTCCTTGCAAAATTTCAGCTCAATCAGAGTCCATTTGAGGCCCGGTTCACTTAAATAGGTCCGATTCTAACCTTTTCGGTTCTACCGTAAAACACCATTCTGAAACTGTCAAAAATTACTAAAAATTATTTCAACCCTGTACACTTCCCATATTACACCCTTTAGAACTAAAAATTATTTTCTAAAAATTCGATCAAGCTTTGGTCAAACCTTGGTTCAATTGAACAGAACTAGAGGCCAACTTTATAATGACTTTCGGACGCCTATTTGACTCTGTTTTCACTCAAAATTTCACCACTAAACTCCTGACAGTCCACAGATCATTTTTTCCAAATAAAATATTTTCACCCGACGGCTGCCGATTTGACTGTATAGCTACCCCGAGGTCGATCATCTTAGGATTACCATACCATAAACACACTTAACACTCACTTCTATTGTAACACCCCTTACCCATACGTAGAAGAACTCATCCGCAAAGGGAGTAAGAACCCGTACAGACAAGGGTGTCACCAAACAAAACAGAATGATATACATGTACACAATATCCAGAGAATAGCAGAAAATAAAGCTTGAGAACTGAAAGATCATTCATTGCTACCAAAAGGGGGTCATTACAGAATATTCTGTACATAAACTGATATTATAAAAATTCATCTTCCAGAATACATAGTGGAAGCAATACAAAAAGATAAATTCAATGAGAGCCCAAAAGATTACAAAAAGAAACTTAATTACAAAACTAAGTCTTAACACTTCAATCCTTCTGTGTTGGTTGGACCTGAGGAGACTCTCCTAAAAGCTCAAAACCTCCCGCACCTGCACAGATGAAACACCCGTGCTAAGCGATAACGATTAGTGGGGAAAAACACATAATAATATGAACGGCCATTCAAATTGGTCGTTAAGGCAAAACACATACAAAATGGCACATGCTCACAACCACATATAACTAAATTATAGCTTAATCATATTTATTGGTATCCAAAAGCTCATAATCAATTCATATATCAAACCGGTTTCACATGCTTATAATCACAACAAAACGAATGCCTGCTGACTCACAATAGCAGATAACGAGTGAACACATTAGGGGTACCCGAGGGTACAATCGAAAAGCAACATCTTTATTTTCTCATTCAAAACATTTTCACATTGGAGGATCTTAAACAAGATCCAAACACATTGAGGATCGCGAGGATCTAAATGGGCACCTGATCAGGGTTCAGAGCACATTAGGGCTGTAGCTACTGAACTCTATTAGGCATGCCTAACTATCCACTAATTTTGCTCTTATAGGCCATGCATAAATCATCCAATCATATTCATATTGTGCATAAAATTATCAATGCATACGTTAAAAGAAGTGTAACACCCCCTACCCATACGTAGGAGAAACCATGCTCTAGGGAGTGAGAACCCGTACGAGCAGGCGTGTCACCAAACAAAGCAGAACAATATGCACATACACAATATCCAGAAAGCAGCGAAAATAAAACTTAAAATTCAATCATTGATATCAAAAGGGTACATTACAAAAATACAGTCAGTACATAACTGATATTACAAAATTACATTCTTCCAAAAGAATACACAGGGGAAGTAATACAAAAGAATAATACAATGAGAGCTCAATATTACAAAAAGAATCTTAAGATCAACTATGCCCTAACATTTCAAAACTTCTGTGTTGGTTGGACCTGCGGAGACTCTCCCAAAAGCTCAAAACCTTTCGCACCTGCACAGATGAAACACCCATCCTAAGCGATAACGCTTAGTGGGGAAAACACACAATAATATGAACGGCCATTCACAATGGTCATTGAGGTAAAATACATTCAAAATGATACATGCTTATAATCACATATGTATATATAAATCATTGCTTAATCGCATTCAGTTGCATTCAAAAGCTCATAGTCGATTCATATATCAATTGGTTTCATCTGTTCATATTCACAAACAAACAAACAAACAAGCGCCTGTTGACTCATAATAGCGGATAACGAGTGAACACATTGGGGGTACCAGAGGGTACAATCGAAAAGCAACATCATTATTTTCTCATTCAAAATATTTTAACATTGGGGAATCTTAAACAAGATCCGTACACATTAAGGATCACGAGCATCCAAACGGGAACCTGATCAGGGTCTAGAACACATTGGGGCTACAACTACTGAACTCTATTAGGCATGCCTAACTATCCACTAAATTGACTCTTGCAGGCTATGCATAAATCATCAAACCATATTCATATTGCTCATAAAATTATCCATGCATAAGTCTAATAATATCAAAAGTTCGGAAGATAAATATTAAAAGTACAAAAGAAAACTCATTTTGAAAATAGGAGCTATCGCGCTCGCGACAGAGGCGAAGCTCGCCCCTTATTGCGGTCGCGTCCTCGCGCTCGCGCAAAGACAGAGGTCCATCTCCCTGTCACACTCGTGATAAGCGTCGCGTTCACAACAGTGAACGGACTGCCAAAACAATTGCGCTCGCGATAGGGGATTGCCCAGCTCCAACTAGGCAGCCTAGCTCTCTGTAGTGCTCGCGACAGTGTAGTCATGCCACTACAACTCGGCAAGTCGGAGTTCAATCACATGCGTGAGTTGGAATTACCCGGCTCTGTCGCGCTCGCGATAGAGTCGCATTTTCCAAATCTGCAGAAATCCTCCATCTTCCAAAACACACCCAAACCTCCATTTCAAACCAAACATCAATAAAACTCAAATTAAACCTTCCAATCATCATCAACAACATAAAACTCAACTTTAATGTCAGTAATTTCAATTGAATCATGCCACAAACATAATCAAATTTTCTAATTTAACAAAACCAGAATTTTGCTACAAACTTTCAATCAAATACACACTTTGATCCAATATACCTCATTCAAAGCATCACAACACACATGAGTTAAAACCCATACATTTAAACCAATATAAACATCATAAACCCCATAATTTCTAGAAAAACAAAATCAAACACAAAATGATAACAACACATCAAAACCACAAAAATCCCAAACCTTGCAAATCCTTAGCTCCAAATCACAAGCTCCAGTCCCACATGCCTTCTCTTTGCCTTTGGGGTCTCTAGGAAGCACCTCTGATCAAAACAACCAAAGACACACAACAACAAAAACTCTAACTCAAATCAATTACTAACAAAATCAAGGAGAAAGAGGAGGAAGAAGAAGAAGAACAACAAAACCCAAACTAAAAACCTTATCAATAATACTTGAGTTGATCAATTTCCACCAATACCTACTTGAATCAAATCTAGGGCACAAGAGAGGAATAAAGAGGAAGAAGAAGGGGAAGAGAGGGACGGCAGGGAGAGGGAAATGAGAGAGGGTTGAATTGGTTCTCTCTCATTTTCTCTCTCCTAGCTATTTATACCCCTCTTTCCATTCCTTGCCATATGTCAAATGGGGGTTGGTGGGATTTGATCACTCACACCCTACAACCACACTCTACACCATACCCAAGACTAACCACACTAATACTCACAAGAACTCAAAACATACAGTCGCACTCCAACAAAACCCAATAAACATGCAAATAACCCAAAATAAATATACACATGACAAAATCGCACATACACATACACATGCAATATGGCTCAAACTACTTGGGGGGGGGGGGGGGGGGGAAGGGCTGTTACAACTCTCCCCTACTAATAAGAATTTGATCCTCGAAATTCTCACCTAAACTGAAAATTGTGGATACTGAGATCTCATCACTGCCTCTGGTTCCCAAGTCGCTTCCTCGACTCCGTGGTGCTGCCGTAACACTTTAACTAAGGGAACTTGCTTACTTCTCAACCGTCTCACTTCTTTGGCTAAAATGGCCTTCGGCTCCTCATCATACGAATAATCGTACTGAACCCTTAAGTCCTGAACTAACAACACATGCGATGGATCGGATCTGTACTAGCGAAGCATAGATACATGGAAAACATCATGTAACTTTGCTAAATCCAAAGGCAAGGCTAATCTATAAGCAATAGGTCCCATCTTTACGAAAACCTCGAAAGGTCCAATAAATCAAGGACAAGCGCAACAGTTTCCTCCAAAGCGATACCTTTAGGTACACTTTGTCTCCAATCTCAAATTGAATGTCTTTTCTCTTCAGATTAGCATAAGACCTTTGTCTATCCTTAGCCACCTTTAAATTCTGCTGAACCACTTGGATCTTCTCTTCAGTATCTCTAACCATCTCTGGCCCAACAAAGGAATGCTTGGTCAATTCTTTCCAACATACCGGAGTCCTACACTGTCGACCATATAGAGCCTCAAACGATGACATACCGATGCTTGACTGATAACTATTCTTGTAGGCAAACTCCATGAGCGGCACATACTTGTCCCAACTACCTGAAAATTCTAAAGCACAACCCAGGAGCATATCTTCCAAAATCTAGATAACCTGTTCTGATTGACCGTCTGTCTGAGGATGAAATGACAAACTGAAATTCAACCGAGTACCCAAAGCTGCTTGCAACTCTTTACAAAACTTTGACGTGAATCTTGGATCTCGATCTGATACTATCGATAATAAAATACCATGCAATCTAACCACCTCATCCACATAAACACTAGCCAACTTATCCATTGAATAGTCAACTCGGACCGACAGAAAATGTGCTGACTTGGTGAGTCGATCAACAATCACCCAAGCTGAATCATGCTTCCACTGAGTCAAAGGCAAACCTGACACAAAATCCATGGCGATGTCGTCCCACTTCCACTGAGGAATGGGTAAAGGGTTGAGCAATCCTGAAGGAACATGATGCTCGGCCTTTACCTGACAAGTCAAATAGTTAGCCACAAACTCCACAATATCTCTTTTCATCCCAGACCACTAATAGAATTGCTTCAGATCTCAATACATCTTCTCGCTACCAGGATGCATAGTAAAGACCGTAGTGTGTGCCTCACTCAAAAGTTTCTTCTTTAACTCAATATCTTCAGGCACACACAAATGATTCCTATAAGCACCCCATCCAAAACAGAAAACTTAGATTGCTTACCATTCTTAACCTCTTGCAAAACTCGCTGCAACTTCACATTATCTTTCTGGGCATCAATGATCAACTACCTCAAAGACGGCTTAACATTAAATTGGGCAACCAAAGACCCTTTCGAATCCAATCTCCACTTAAAGCACTGCAAAAACAAAGCCGACAATGGCTTCCTACTAAATGCATCCGCTACAACATTAGCTTTACCTGGATGATACTCCAAAATAAAATCGTAGTCCTTTAACAACTCCAGCCATCGACGCTGTCTCATATTCAACTCTTTCTACATGAGGAGGTACTTCAAACTCTTGTGATCGGTGAAAATCCTACACGTCTCCCCAGATAGATAATGCCGCCAAATCTTTAAAGCAAAGATCACAGCTGCTAACTCTAAATCATGCATCGAATAGTTCTTCTCATGAGGCTTCAACTAACGAGACGCATAAACCACAACCTTACCCTCTTGCATCAGAACACAACCAAGCCCAACTTCTGAAGCATCACTATACATTACAAATTCCTTACCCAAAATGGATTGAGTAAGTACAGGAGCTTCGACTAACAACCTCTTCAACTGTTCAAAACATGCCTGACACTAATCCGACCACTCAAATCTGACCCCTTTTCTCAAAAGTCGAGTCATAGGAGTAGCAATAACAAAAATTCCCTTAACAAACCGACGATAATACCCAGCCAAACCTAGAAAGCTTCTCACTTTAGATACATTCCTCGGTGCCTTCCAATTCATAATCGCCTCAATCTTTGCCGGATCCACTTAAATACTTTTAGTCGAAACAATATGACCCAAGAAAGACGCCTCTCTAAGCCAAAAATCACACTTGCTAAGCTTCGCAAACAGATGGTGTTCTCTCAAAACCTGAAGCACTAGCTGAAGATGCTCTTCATGCTCACTCTCATCCTTCGAGTACACTAAGATGTCGTCAATAAACACCACAATAAATCGGCCGAGATATGGCCTGAACACTCGGTTTATCAAATCCATAAAAGCCATAGGTGCATTGGTCAAACCAAACGGCATCACAAGAAACTCATAGTGGCCATATCGCGTCCGAAATGCAGTCTTAACCACATCTGCATCTCTAACCCGAAGCTGATAATACCCAGACCAAAGATCAATCCAAGAAAAGATACCCGTACCTCTGAGCTAATCAAACAAATCCTTAATCCTAGGCAAAGGATAATTATTCTTCACGGTAACCTTATTAATCTGCCGATAGTCGATGCACATCCTTAACATACCATCCTTCTTCTTAAAAAACAACACTGGAGCTCCCCATGGAGATATACTGGGTCTAATAAAGCCTTTATCAAATAGCTCTTGTAATTGAGTTTTAAGTTCCCTCAATTCTATAAGAGCCATTCGATAAGGTACTTTAGAGATAGTAGCAGTTCCCGGCAACATCTCTATGGACAACTCCACTTCTCTCTCAGGAGGTAACCCAGGCAACTCACTTCGAAAAACATCCTTAAATTCCCGAACCACTGGGATATCCTCAATCTCAACTTAACTGCACTTAGAATCCAACACGATTGCTAAAAATGCCTCATAACCCTTTCTCATAAACCTCTTAGCTTGCATGGGAGAAATCACATTCCCCAAAGAACCCAAGCCTAAACCTTTAACCACAACTGGAGACTGATCTCTATCCCGCAACATAACAATCTTCCTATGACAATCAATCACTGCCCGGTGCTGACTTAACCAATCCATACCCAAAATCAAATCAAATTCTCGGAATGATAACTCAATCAAGTCTACTGGAAACTCAACATCTTGAAAAAATAAGGAACAATTCCTAAACACCCTACTCACATTGACACTATACCCTAAGGGACTGGTCACACAAATCTCATAATCTAACTGATCAACATCATGTAACTTATCAATTAACTTATCCATGCACAAATATGAGTGTGTGGAACCAAGGTCAATTAGAGCATACATCTCAGTGTCACAGAGTAGGAACTTACCTGCAATCACATCAGGCGCATCTTGCTCATCCCGAGCCCTCATAGTATACGCCCTCGCTGGAACCATCTGAGGACGATCCACTGATTCCGATGGAGCACCTTCCTTAGGCCGACCACCTCGACCTCTACCTCTACCTCTACCTCGACTAGCTTGAGAAGCATTAGACCTAGCTTGGCTAGCCTCACGATGATCTCCAGTATTCTCACTCAACTTAGGGCGATTGGCAAGAAAATGCTCGGTGCTTCGACAAAAGAAACAACCTCCAGTAAGCCACCTACACTCGCCCTTGTGGCGCTTACTACAGTGACAACACTCAGGCACAACTTCACCTCTACCTCCAAAACTACCTCTACCGGCACTCGATCCAACTGTAGATCCTTGCCTCCTACCCCTCGAAGCAGGACTAGAAAAGGACTCATCTTGCGGGTTCCTTGATCTCTTACCCGAGGACGAACCTCCACTAGGGGGATTCCTCCTCTGAGCTCTTTGCCTTAAAAATGACTCGGACCTCTCTGCTCGCACAGCTGCTTGAACAATCTGATAGTAGCTGATAGTAGGGGTACTCATCAAAGATATAAGCATTGCCCTCAAGGACTCATTTAACCCGGCCTCAAAATACTGACATCGGAATTCCTCTATCAGAATACCCGAAGGAGCATTCTTCCCGAGCCTATTGAATTCTTTCTCGTGCTCAGAAACCGACATAGCCCTCTGCTTCGAACTCAAAAATTGAGCCCACTTAGCTTCCTTATAGGCCTTGGTCACATACTTACTCGTGAACTCCCGCTCGAAGAATTCACATGTGACCGGATCAGGCAACTGGGGATGCCTACGAACTAACTTCCACTAGTCATAGGCCAATCCCTGAAGCAAGGCAACAACACATTCAACTTGCCTTTTAGGAGGACAATGAACCTCCTCAAGAACTCGCTAAACTTTTTCAATCCATTTCTCGACCAATTTCGACTCACCAAGACTCATCTCATAGAAATCTTTCGCCCCAGTTTTCCTCATGCTCTCAATAGGGGCTCTCGGAGCAGTCACCCTTTCTAAGACCCGAGCCATGTCCTGAGTGATCTTCAACATAGCCTCAAAAGGCATGGCTTCACCCTAACTGATTGAGCTAGACCAGACACAGTCGGATCTTGCTTTTGGGGATAAGCACTCTCAAGTGACCCCTCGAGTGATCCGCGCACGGAATCCATCTATAACAAACATAAAGACATCAGCATTAGCCAACACAGTCCTAAACATACATCTATACACAATAAATACCCAGAAAATGCCTAAACCGGAGCTCTAATACCAAAACTTGTAACACCCTCTACCCATATGTAGGAGAACCCATACTCTAGGGAGTGAGAACCCGTACGAGCAGGGGCGTCACCAAATAAAGCAGATCAATATGCACATACACAATATCCAGAAAGCAGCAGAAATTAAATTTAAAATTCATTCATTGATGTCAAAAGGGTACATTATAAAAATACAGTCAGCACATAACTGATGTCAGAACATAACTGATATTACAAAATTACATTCTTCCAAAAGAATACACAGCGAAAACAATACAAAAGAATAATACAATAAGAGCTCAATATTACAAAAAGAATCTTAAGATCAACTAAGCCCTAACACTTCAAAACTTCTGTGTTGGCTGGACCTGCGGAGACTCTCCCGAAAGCTCAAAACCTTTCGCACCTGCACGGATGAAACACCCGTGCTAAGCGATAATGCTTAGTGGGGAAAACACACAATAATATGAACGGCCATTCACAATGGTCATTCAGGGAAAACACATTCAAAATGATACATGCTTATAATCAAATATGTATATATAAACCATAGCTTAATCGCATTCAGTTTCATTCACAAGCTCATAGTTGATTTATATACCAATTGGTTTCACCTATTCATATTCACAACAAAACAAATAAACAAACAAATAAACAAACAAATAAACAAACAAACAAACAAACAAACAAATGCCTGCTGATTTACAATAGCGGATAACGAGTGAACACATTGGGGGTACTCGAGGGTACAATCGAAAAGCAACATCATTATATTCTCCTTCAAAACATTTATACATTGGGGAATCTTAAACAAGATCCGTACACATTAAGGATCACGATGATCCAAATGGGGACCTGATTAGGGTCCAGAACACATTGGGGCTGCAGCTACTAACTCTATTAGGCATCCCTAACTATGCACTAAATTGATTCTTGCAAGCTATGCATAAATCATCAAATCATATTCATATTGCTCATAAAATTATCCATGCATAAGTCTAATAATATCATAAGTTCGGAAGATAAATATTGAAAGCACGAAGGAAAACTCATTTTGAAAATAGGAGCTGTCGCGCTCGCGATAGAGGCAAAGCTCGCCCCTTATTGCAGTCGTGACAGTCCTCTCCCTCGCTCGAAGACAGAGGTCCATCTCCCTATTGCACTCGCGATAGTGAGCGAACTGCCAAAACCATTACGCTCGCGACAGGGGACTACCCAGCTCCAGCTTGGCAGTCGAGTGTGCCCCCATCAATGACACCTGTCGTTACTCCACCGATGCCCGTCAGTCGATGATCTGATGTTAGTTGAGCGGGATTTTCATGATTCTTAAGGAGATCTACAAATATTTCAAAGATTTTACCAAAATCTTTTAAATCTTTTCAAATATTTTCAAATCATGGATTTGATTTTGAGAATATTCTGAAAATCCAATCATTCGGTTTTGATTTTGATTTCAGAAATCTTTTTCAAATTTAAATTCTAAATTTAAATTTATTTGAATTTTCTTCCTAAACCTATAAATAGGGGTTGGGAGCTCATTGTTCGAGGTTAGCGATTTTGACCAAAAAAGATGATTTTAGCTATTTTTACAAAAAAATTTCTTACAAACGATCTTTCACTTTTATTTTTTCGAAAAAATCATCATTAAATATTCTTTCAATTTAGATGAATACGAGGGAATGACACTAATTCATTTCTATCAGATCCAGCCATTTTAACATTTACAGCTGCGATCAAAATATCGAGAAAGAAAAATATAATTTTCTTTTCTTGATTTGTTTTTGAAAAATTATTTTTTTTTTGCAGTCCAAAAATCTTCTGAAAATCGCACATCATGGACCAATCCTTGTAGAACTCGAGGAACGAAAACCATGCAACATTCACCTATAAAGGTAAAAATCTGAGGGTAAATATTCTGGACTTGTCATTTTCGTATTTAATCATTTCGTAATGATTTTACACACAAAAATCTCATTTATTTAAAATGAAATTAATTTTTATTTGATTTTTTAAATTTTTTTCAAGATCTGGTGTGACCGACGGGCAGAGAGTCCAACGACGGTCGTCGCTTATACGAGCGACGGACCATCGATCGACGCTGCCTCTGCCCGCCGGTCAAACCAGGCACGCCCGTCGCTCGCGTGTCTTGGGCCGTCCCTGGGCCTTTTCTCACCATTTTTTCTTTCTTTCTATTTCACTTATTTTCCCATCATCTTTAATGCAATTTCTCATGGATTTTCCTTGTTATTTAATTTCTCGCACCTTATTTTACCCTTAATTTTGGCACTAACATGATTTTTTTTTTGTGAGTTTTATTTGACTTATTTGATGAATTTGGAGCTGTTGAAATGGCGGTCGCCACGGTGATCTGTTCATTCTTTTAACTTTACCTCTTTTTTTTACTTTATATATTATTATTGTAAATATTGTTTTTATTTCACTAACATAAAAATGGTTAAAAATTTATAGTAATTAAATTGGGGGCTTTTATTAATAAATTGAGGACCAATGTCCTATTTTTTCAGCAAATAAAATCGACACTTTACAATTGTCTTGTAATAAATATGCATGTGAAGACCAATGTCTTCATCCTCAATAAATATCTCGCTTTGTATATGTTTCTCTTTTCTGCTCATTTACAATGGGGGTTGTATTTCACCCCTAGTTTTCTTGTAAGCTATTATATTTTTGATATGCTTTCATGATATGAATGATCTGACGCTTTAATTATTGCATTAAACTGAATGAAAAAAGGAATGAAATATTAAATTCAAAACTCAATTATAATTTAACTAAGGTATGAATAAATGGGAAGTCCCGAACAATCTCTGGTCTTAGGCTCAAGAGGTTAGAGGACCATCTCAATGTTCTATTGGGGTGGGGTCTCCAAAATATCTCTTGTTGCCAAAAATAGGCCCAATTTGCATTGTCTTAGGCTCCACGAGATTAGATAATCATTCCAGTATTTTATTGGAAAGAGGTGTCCAAAATATCTCTGGCCTGCCCAAAATAGACGTATATCCATCGTCTTAGACTTCACAAGATTAGATGATCCTCCCAATGTGATATTGGAAGGAGGTGTCCAAAATATCTCTGATTGCCCAAAATAGACACACACACGATGTCTTAGGCTCAGTGAGGCTAGATGACCTTTCCTAATGTTTTATTAGGTGGCGACTCTAAAACACCTCCTTGTTACCCAAAATAGATGCCCTTGTATATCTCTTACAAGTTTTCATAAACCTCTCCCGAATGCCCTAAAAGCAGGTTTTCGGGGCACCTCGGGGTTTGGCGCGCGTCACAGTAGCGACTTCACTGGGGACTTACTTTGAGACTTCGCTTTGAAAGTACCTTCATTAAACTATATAATTGAGTTTTAATTTAAAAATTTTGTCCTTTTTTCGAAATTTGCATTGCATCTCATTAGAGCCTTAGATCTATGCTAGTTTGGTCCCTCTTTTAACCTCGGTGCATTCCCAAAGCACGACCCTACGTTCACTCAATGTAGGGAAGTATTAAGGATAATCACCAGCTCAGGCCACATACCGTTTGGTATATTAAATGGAGACCTGACTGGTCGTTACGCTCGTGATAAACTAGACCCATCGGCAGGGATCATGCTTTGGTAGCCCTAAAGTAATATCACCTTGGCCAAAACCCATGTAATGAAAGTAGATACTTCCCCTAGGTGGTATGAATCATAATACTATGCTTGCTGTATGGATCATTATGTATTGGACAAACCCATATAATTTGATTGGTCACCTAATCAAAGGCTATCATGCCCCGGTAGGCCCATGTCAATTTATTCGGACTGCCTAAATACACAACGATCACAACCCATTCGTCTGTACATTAGGGAGGAGAGGTTATGCTGCCGGTTTTTTGCAATGGATCATGCGCGTTCATCGGGTTCCCTATTAACCCATGAACCAAACCCACTTAAGAAAGAGACTATGACCTCGTGTGCGGGAGTAACAAAGTTGGAAGGACCTATGTGCTTGCATGTGATTTGTGGATGCTGCATAGCACGACCATGCATTATGTGTCATTCATGCATCATCCTAACGAGTATGTTTTGCAGCCATTATAGATCTGCCCAAGTGGTCTAAAGGTGTCGACGAGCGACTAATCAATAATCTTTGTTTTTGTTGAAACACTAGAAGAGGGAGAAAAGGGCAGTATACGCGAACTTAAATTTAATCTCAGAAAGCAGTGAGTCATACCCCTACGCAGTGTTTAGGAGAGAGTGATGTGGCAAACCCATTAAGAAGGCCCGGTGCAGCTCATGCACTTATTATCGATAAAATGGACAGGAAGGCACGGGAGCTAGAAAGGAAGCTTGAAGAGTTTGAAGCTAGGATGAGGACTATGAGGGGAAATTTTGCGGCTGTAATGACGCTATCTACCAAGGCACAACATGCTGTTTTCACCACGTCGCAGAACCAGCATGACCCAACTAAGACAGCATACATACCGCAGACTGAGTCTAGAGGGAAAATGCCTTTTTCTCCGTCATCTGGGCAAAAAGGAAAAGGGCATGCTTCTAGGGATGAGTCTAGGATAACTACTGGTGGTCTGAAAAGGAGGATAGATATCCTCGAGGACAAAATTTTGCGATCTAAGCGTGTTATTACTCAAGTTGCCTATAAGAGGCTCACTTTTGGTGCCGTGAACGTGGAAGAGGAAAATTGCTTATGTAGATGTGATAGTTGCATTAGTATTCGGGAGGAGGAACAAGTATCGGCGGCTAGAATGGCCCAGAAATATCGATTCGGCCTAGGCAGACCTTTTCCTGAAGTGTTGGAAAAAAACCCGCAATTGTGGTCAGTTAGACCTACCATGGCTCAGGGGCTAACGAGTCACCATCAGTATACCAAAGGCCCAATTGTTGATGGCCAAGTCCTGAGGGGGCAAATTTGGGATCTCGAGCTGCCTATAATCCCTGAAGGAGGAAGTGATGAAAGCTCAAGTCATGGCGATAGCAGTAGGGGAAGTTATAGTTGATGATGGCTAGACCTGCCAGAGGCTAAGGACGTCCGAGTCATCGAATGGATTGGTATTGCGCCTACCATCAATAGACTGGGCATGACACTGATGAATGCCGAACTTTAAGAAAGCAAGTTCGAGGCCTCATTAATGAGGAGTTGAGAGAAAGGAAGCATGGGCCCTAAGAACGATAGTAGATCGTTAGCAACAATATCTGTGTCGACAGAGAGAGGAAAGGATGATAATTTAGATTTTCTTTTTATATCTGAACTTTTCAATAATGTTGATGACATTTTTAGTTTTATTAATAACATAAACGCTTTTGCTTATTTGTGTGATATTTTTGATGATTTCAATATGCATAATCATGAGCGTGATTGATTTATATTTAACATTGATTTAATGGATGCCACTCCATTCAATCTCGAAAACTTTGGAGAACCAAGAATAAATCTTAATAGCATCTAATATTACTCCTGATAAAAGGCCAAAATTTGAGAGAATAAAAAAAATTAATACAAATAAAAAAGCCTTTGCCTGGACCTATGAAGATATGCCTGGAATAGATCATGAAGTTGCAAAGCACGCCATCCCAACATACCTGCACCGTAAGCCAGTTAAACAAGAGCTCAGAAGACTCAAGCCGGAAGGGGCAGAAAAGTTTAACAGGAGAGATCTACAAGCAGAAACAGGGCCAAATTTTCTTTGATGGTCAGTGTTGCTCCAATATCGAAAAGAGGAGGAGTACGTATATGTGTAAATTATTAGGATTTTAACAAAGCTCATCCATAAAAAATAATAATAATAATAATAATAATAGAAGAAAAAAGGGAAGAAAAAAAATAAAGAAAAAAAGAACAAAGAAAAAAAAAGAAAAGGAAAGAAAGAAAGAAAAAAAAAGAAGAAAAAGTCAAAAAGTTGTTGATACGGGTTTATCATGGGTTTATCATAGGTTTATCATAGTCGCCATTGACTATTTTACCAAGTGGGTAGAGGCTGAATCTTTCAAAAAGGTGGATGCTCAGGATATGGCCAAATTCATTAAAAAGAACCTAATATGCAGATACAGTCTACCACATCACGTTGTATTCGACAATGGGGTCCAGTTCATGGCTGAAACGAAGAAGTTGCTTCAGAGATACGGTATCGAGCATCACAAGTCCTCTCCATATCGTTCTCAAGCCAATGGGGTAGTAGAGTCCGCCAACAAGAATGTCAAGAAGATCCTGGCCAAGATGGTTAAGAACTATAAAGATTGGGCGAAAAAATTGCCCTTTGCACTCTGGGGTTATAGAATGACTATCAGAACTTCTATAGGGGCCACACCGTATTCTTTAGTATATGGGACAGAAGCAGTGCTGCCAGTAGAGATAGAACTCATTGAGAGTAGTTATGGAAGGGCATAGCAGTGGTTGCAACATCTGAACCTGCTAGATGAGAGCAGATTGAGGGCCTGTTATCATAATTAGATTTATTAGAAAAGGCTAGCAAGATCATTTGGGAAGAAAGTCAAGAAACACCCGCTAAAGGAAGGAGATCTGGTATTCAAACAGATGAGATCGGGTGCGCCATACATCAGGGGGAAATTCAGACCAACATGGGAAGGCCCTTTCATCCTCAACAAGCTGTTATCAAAAGGAGCGACAATTCTGGCAAGCAGCGATGGCAATTAGTTCAAAGAGCCAATCAATATTGATAGACTCAAGAGGTTCCATGGCTAAAGACCAAAAATCAAAAGAAGAGAACAAAAGCCCCGTGGGTCGAAAATCGAAAAAAGGCAGCCTTGCTAAAATTGGGCACCTCGTCAGGATGAAAACTAAAAAAAGGCATCCTGGGCAAAAATTAGAGGCTTCAAAGAAAATGTCCAATCAAGAAAACCCGAGAGGGCTAATTGGTAGCAGGAGTTTGATGCTATTAAGATTTGTTCCATGAATGAATGTAGCTTTGCATTTTGAATTAGTGTTAAATGATGATCATGTATACTGAAATCATGCTGAAATGTACACAACTTTGTAAATGAAATAAAACTAAATTTATTCATTTACATTATTTTCTAGTTTTGTTTTAAAAAGAAATACATTACTTAAAATGCATGCAAATCTAAACTAGGCTCTATCACTACTCTCACCGGCCAAGTGTCTAAGTCGTCGAGTCCTGTTATCAACTGTAGGGCTGAGCACCCATCTCTTATATGTACTGGTAGAAGTAAATGAATGATTTTTGAAGGAGGATATGACGGTCTTCACCAGTAGCTCAACCCAGAGATCATGATATCGGGAAGCAAAGGTCGAGGATAGAAATCCACCTCGAAAAGATAAAGGGAGCCTTACCACATCTTGAATGATCCCGAGCTGTCGAGCACAGCGGCCTGTGATGAAAAAGGTGGCTTCACAAACCCCACATAGGGGGACACACCCCGAGGAGCCATCGACTACCGTAGCAGATAGGGGAAGCCAAGCACTCATAAAAGTAATATCCTCGTCTGTTACCTCGCCAAATCTAGTGATGCCCTCGTCAGGAGTTATGAATGAGTATAGTCGCTGATGGGGAAGGAAATACCTCAGAGAGTATTGACTGATGACCCTGGGAGGTGGTTCTGATAGTAACTTCAACATCTCTTGCAGCCATATCTGAAAAGAAAGAAAAAAAATATAAGGGTAAAGAAAAATAAAATAATAGCCGCTCGAGTGAGTTGGGTACACCCCAGGCAAAAGTAAGGCAAAAGTAAGAAAAGCTAGTGTGAAGATCCACAAGGGACGCACTACCTTGGAAGATGATGATGTACCTGGAGTAATAAGGGGCTCCCAAAAAAGATGGTTGAAGGCTCAGCACGGACAGAATCCAAGCCAAGAATGGTCTCCGCGAGGACCAGTGGAAAAGGGGTTAAGCCACGATGAAAGTCATCCAAAATCCAAAATAGACAAGAGTCACTAGTCAACTCCTCTGAAGTCACAATCAGATACCTCATGAGACAAAACAGGAAGATGATACTCTTACGGTTTGGGGGAACATCAGAGAACTCATCCAAGGCCTCAATCAATGGCTCTAAAACAAATGTGGAACTCTGAGGAACTAAGCGAGCAATGTCAGAAGGAGCAATGCTTAAGGCCAATGCAATGTCTCGGGTGTGAGTCAGACCGCAGTGGGGAATGCAGGGTAAGGCACTGGGAGGATACTAGGTCCCAATAATGGCAGCAAATTCTTCAGGCAGGGGGCACAGTTCCTGATAGGTGAACCTGAAGACATGAAAGCGCGGGTCCCAAAAGCGGACTGCATCCAGAAGGAGGTTGTAATCTATCCTAATCCTTCTCAAGAATTTTAGACCAGAAAGCAGAGCAAGGGTGGTATTCTCCCAGGTTTGAGGGTTATCTAGGACTTGGTGCATTTTGGTGATGGCTGACATAGACATTTCCTAAGTGTTGCGACTAAGAAAATAAAAGATAGTAAAGGGAAGTAAAGAAGAAAAGAGGGAGGAACCTGAGAAAGAAGCTTGGACTGAGACTCAGAATGTTGGAAGTGCACAAAATCCAAGAAAGGGGTGTATTTATAAGGAAAAAGTGACCGACATGCTACCTGTCTATCATTTACCCGACAGGTAGCCTGTCGGTCAACCTTGTTGACCACTGGGCAGGTTTATTTCCTGCATGTCTCATGCATGTCACACGCATAAAATAATTTTTGCATATTTCTTCACAATTTGATAAGGACATGCGTCGGATGTGGAAATCGAAGAATAATCAAGGAGTTTTACATAATAAAAAAGGCATTTAATGAGTTTTTATTTCATTAATAGCTTATTAATTAGGCCATTAATGAAGGGGATGAAGATAGAACGAAAAAACATTTGGGCTGCCCGTCACTCGGTGTTCTGACGGGAAGCCCGTCGGTCATGGATATCTATATAAGGCATGCCCAGCGATGCCCTTTCACTTTTCTTTTCCTCTTTTTTCCTATTTTTCCTCATAAACTAGCACCCTCTTCCCCTTTTTTACACTTTTCTCACTCGTTCGTTGTCCGTGTTGCGCACCACTTGCCCCAAAATGACCCTCGTACTATCATGCAGGCTTAAGAGCCCTTTTTTCACATTTCCACCAGATATTTTTTAGTACATTTTCGTCGACTACTAGGTTAGTTCGTCATGTTTCTCTTTATTTCTTTTTGAATAATTTGCATGGAAAATGCATGTTTAGTGTAATTTAGCAAGATGTAGTATTAATTTCTACCCCTACCTACCTAGTTTCTTTGGACTATATATGAAACATAGTCATAGAGATGTGAATATGCATGAACAAATAAATAAAATAAAAAATCGAAAAAAGAGAAATAGAGACTTGTGGAATTGCCTTGAACTAATTTAGTTTTAGGAGTAGTTCGAACTAAATAGGACATGAAAATAACTTGCAATGATAAAATTGCTTCTTGGGGCTTGAGGCTTGTCCTTTTTTTTTTTGTGTAGTAAGTTGGGAACATCCTTGCCGGGTTGCTGCCCAAATTTTTTCTGGGTAAGCAAATCCTTGCCGGGATGCTGCCCAATTTTTTTTTATTAAGCACGTCCTTATCGGAATGCTGTTCAAATATTTTTAATTTGTTTGGTAGGCACAATCCAACAGAAATACCGCCGAAATATACAAGATTTTTGTTTAGTCTATTTACGACGATAGTATAAGACTAATTTCTTTTCTTTTATTTTCAGGATACCTTCACGACATAGCATTCCTCATGACCAACCTGAGCCTCAGGCTCCTCTTTGGATGAGCGACGAGGCTAGAGAGAGATTCAGAGCATTGGCTCGCATACAGTTCCAGGCCAGCCGCTTTATCTCCAGACCTTTCTTAGAGAGTATGGGTATGCTGGGGGAGGTAGATGCCTTAGTGGCAGCCACAAGATGGATAGAGTTCTTTTGGCTGTCCTTTCAAACTCACCCTGAGGTCGTCCGGGAGTTTCTGGCTACTTTCACTATGAAAGATTTCAGAGTTCTAACACGGAGGAGGGGGTTATACAGTTCTGGGTCCAAGGCTACCATTATAGCATAACGCGCCAGAGGTTCTCCGAGGCTATGGGTCTCCCACTTAGGCCTGATGTTATAGTTCCCCAAAGGGCCATGAGGAGGCAGCACTGGGAGATGATTGTCTTGTCGAGACTGTCGTATGACCACGATACGGTGAAGAGTACAGTACTCTCGTCATAGGCACGGAGGTACGTGCATAGGGTGATTTTTAGTTCTTACTTGGGACGGGTAGGTAATCCTGGGTCAATGAATGGGGCAGAGATTTAGAGCCTCTGGGCGATGGTAGCAGGTTATCACCTTAACATTAGCCACGAGATTGTGGCTAACATGGTCAGAGTATCACGGGGGGCAGCCCCTATAGTGTTTGCGGGAGGAGTGGTGACCAAGTTGCTACTGCAGTTGGGAGCTCTTATGGATATTCTTAGGCCCACATTAGAGCAGAGTATCTATATGGACGCACTGGCGGCCCTGACCATTAGGATGATTGCCCAGGTGATAGGCCGGGCTGAGGAGTATCGGCTACTATCCATGCACGAGACCAAACATGCATTCAGCCTCCCTTCGCTCTAGCCAGTAGAGGAGGGGCTTCAGGTAGAGGAGCAGCCTCCACAGCAGCCAGTGTATCAGGAGGAGCAACCTCCACAGCAGCAGGGGTATCAGGAGGGGCAGCCTCCACAACAGCTAGTAGAGGAGGAGCAGCCGCAGACTCCTTTCGACATGGGTATAGAGTTCAGTATGGATGAGTTATTAGTCACTCCTCCAGCACAGAGAGTACAGAGTCCCACTTCTCCTCCTCTAGCATGAGTACAAAGGTTAGCACCTCGGGATACTAAGAGGTTCCACCCTTATAGTAGAGTAGGGCATCCAGGGGCATCTACCTCCATAGCACCGCCTACAGACCAGATGATAGAGTCAGTACCTCCCGCATCGTCACCATTGCCCCAGCCAGCCCAGCCGAATGTAATAGCAGCTATGACTTCTATACTTGCCTCTATGGAGTGCAGACAGGAGGAGAGGGACCGAGTCCTTCTAAAGTAGATTGGTCAACACGAAGAGTGAGATCGGCTCATGCTGGAGTAGCTAGGCCAGCAGGAGAGGGTTATAGAGGATTAGGGGAGGCTCAATGAGGAGCTGAGGTGGAGTTTGGTCACCTCCAATGATGCCACGGCTCACAGGGTTGACGCCGCAGTTCAGATGGTGGATGAGTCCATAAGCGCCCTTAGGTTTAGGATAGAGGTGTTGGAGGGTGCCATACCGCCTATCTCCGAGTCCATCAGAGAGTTCCGTGAGCATACAGAGACTAGGCTCGGGGGCATCAGAGATGCGGGCAGGTATCAGACTTTAAGACTATCGAGAGCCTTTACAGAGCTGGGTGGCATAGTCAGAGACACCTTAGAGTTCCTCGGGGTTTGCGCTCGGCCTTTCCTAGATGGGTATGCCCAGGTCCAGTTCCAGCAGGCCACTCCAGCTGCAGGACAGCCAGCGTCTGCACCAGTAGTCGTCCTACCTCATTTTCAGCCAGAGGTTAGACCCTCAGCACCTCCTAGTTGTCCCTCTACCTCTAGAGCAGGGCCATCCGCATCGTCATCTCGGAGCCAACCAGTGCATGTGTCGGATGATGAGGAGGACCCGGAGGAGCCCTCGGACTACTGCCCTCTCTAGTTTATTCAGGGAGTCTATTTAATTGTAATTGTATATGTGTTGTATAAAATTCGTATTTGGTTAGTGGAAACTTACATTTACCTTTTGTTAAATTTATATTTCATTTTGTATATTTACATCGTGGTTAACATCTTACTTATATTTTCCGAACGTTTGATAACATGAATAAGTAAAAAGAAGGAAATAAATGACAATATAAAAATTATTTATGAAATTACTAGATAAATTAATTTGCAATTAATTAATGAAAATTCTATATAACCACATGAACATGACATCATGTCGACTCGAGGATGCTCGACAGTCATACTCTGCTAATTGGATGGTGGTCAGCAAATCAAAAATCATACATCGCAGAACTGAGCTGTAGTTAGATAACACTACCTCTCACATCAATTAAATACCATGCAAGCCGAAACGAGGCCAGCGGGACACCTGTGGTAGAACAAACCACAACTGAGTTGTAGTTAGATAACACTACCTCTCACATCAATCAGATACCGTGCAAGCGAGATGAGGCCAGCAGGACACCTGCGGTAGAACAAACCGCAACCGAGGGGGAGTTGGATAACACTACCTCTCATGCCATGCAAGCCGAGACGAGGTTAGCGGTACACAGGCAATAGAATAAGTTGCAACGGGGTTACAGTTAGATAACACTGCTTCCCACGGCATTCAAACATTGGGTAGGCTGAGATGAGGTCAACCGAATGAAGGTGGTCGAACAAATTGCCAAAGAATCGTGACAGAATACGCTACTACTCTGCAGTAGAAGGTCACCAGTCTAAACGCAGTAGTAGAAAGGTAAGGACTACCTTAGGTACACATTTCTTCCTTTATCCTCTAAATTTTAGCTCATCTAGACACTAGTGTACTAGTTTCCCCAAAATTGGGGGCAACTGCTCTGAATTTTGGCTCATCTAGACACTAGTGTACTAGTTTCCCCAAAATTGGGGGCAACTGTAAACACCGGGTCCTGAGACAGTCTAGATCAAAGTTACCTGATAAAGACATCAAGGTTTGTTTCTAGACCAATGGATGAAGGTTGTGAGTTTTCATTCTCCGATTTTACAAGGATTGAGGATTTTTTTTCGGCTATAGAAGATTTCGAGGAATCAAGTGGAATTAATAATTTGGAATTGTGACCGACGGGCAGAGAGTCCAATGACAGCCGTCGCTCACACGAGCGATGGGCCGTCGATGGACGCTACCTCTGCCCGTCGGTCAACCAAGGGACGCCCATTACTCGCATGTTTTGGGCTGTCCCTGGGCCTTTTCTCACCATTTTTTCTTTCTTTCTATTTCACTTATTTTCCAATCATCTTTTATGGCAATTTCTCATGAATTTTCCTTGTTATTTAATTTCTCGCACCTTATTTTACCCTTAATTTTGGCACTAACATGATTTTTGTTTTTGTGAGTTTTATTTGACTTATTTGTTGAATTTGGGGCTGTTGAAATTGCGGTCGCCACGATGATCTGAGAATCTTCATCCGGGTCCATTCTTTTAACTTTACCTCTTTTCTTTTACTTTATATCTTATTATTGTAAATATTGTTTTTATTTCGCTAATATAAAAATGGTTAAAAATTTATAGTAATTAAATTGGGGTTTTCATTAATAAATTGAGGACCAATGTCCTATTTTTTCAGCAAATAAAATCAACACTTTAAAATTGTTTTGTAATAAATATGCATTCAAAGACCAATGTCTTCATCCTCAATAAATATCCCGCTTTGTGTATGTTTTCCTTTTCTTCTCATTTATAATGGGGGTTGGATTCTGCCCCTAGTTTTGTTGTAAGCTATTATATTTTTAATTTGCTTTATTTTGAGCTTACATTATTTAATGCTTTCATTATATGAATGATCTGACACTTTAATTATTGTATTAAACTGAATGAGAAATTGAATGAAATATTAAATTCAAAACTCAATTATAATTTAACCAAGGTATGAATAAATGGGAAGTCCTGAACCATCTCTGGTCTTAGGCTCAATGAGGTTAGAGGACCATCCCAATGTTCTATTGGGGTGGGGTCTGCAAAATATCTCTTATTGCCCAAAATAGGCCCAATTTGCATTGTCATAAGCTTCATGAGATTAGATGATCTTTTTAGTGTTTTATTGAAAAGAGGTGTCCAAAATATCTCTGGCCTACCCAAAATAGATGTATATGCATCATCTTAGGCTTCACAAGATTAGATGATCCTCCCAATGTTCTATTGGAAAGTGGTGTCCAAAATATCTCTGATTGCCCAAAATAGACACACACACGTTGTCTTAGGCTCAATGAGGCTAAACGACCTTTCCCAATCTTTTATTGGGTGGCGACTCCAAAACACCTCTTTGTTGCCCAAAATAGACGTCCTTGTAAATCTCTTACAAGTTTTCATGAACCTCTCCCAAATGCCCTAAAAGCTGGTTTTCGGGGCACCCCGGGGTTCGGTGCACGTCACAAAAGCCCAACTAAAACTTACTAAATAACACTTGAGTTGATCAATTTCCACCAAAATCTCAGCCAAATAAAGATGAATCAAGATGAAACAAGAGGAAGAAGAAGAAGAATAAGAAGAAGAAGAAGAAGAAGAAGAAGAAGAAGAAGAAAAAGAGGGGAAGAGATGGCATAGGGAAGAGAATGGGAGAGCAAGACAGCTAAATGCTGCTCTCTCTTTCTCTCTCTTTGCTATTTATACCCCTTCTAAATCCCTTGCCACTTGTCATCTTACCATTGGTGGAATTTGACCACTCACACCCTATAACCATACTCTACACAACACCCAAGTCTAACCACACTAATGCACACACTAACTCCCTACATACACTCACACAATAACAAACCCAATAAACATGCATAAAACTCAATTAACACATGCCAAAAACACACACACACACTTGCATACAATATGGCTCAAACTACTAGGGTGGGAAACGGGGTGTTATATCTATTACAGATATCAACACTTAACACATCACTCTACACTGGGTTTACACTGAAGACACTGTAGACACTCATTGTACATTTTTAGACCAGTATTTGGGCTACTACAAATAGACTCATTGGCCTTGACTGATGCGAAATGTCATTGGCGACACATCCTACCTTCGATACCTATACGGATAGAACACACGTGCTAAGCATATAAGTTAGTTAGGAATAGACATGATGTGAATGACCTCTTATAGAAGTCATCAAATGCATGCACACACAAATAATCATACATATCTTTGCGTGATCAAATGTTCATTATCAAAGAACATGGTTCAGTGCAGGCATATACTCTCCCTTTACTACTCATAACGACTTAAATATTTGTCATACAATACGAAAGACCATACTTTATATCAACATAAGTCAAATATGGTTTAATAATTAAGAAGACATAAACAACTAGTCAAAATCATGGAGTATACATACACATATACATATAAACAAATGCATCTCATAAGCATACTTCATATAACTTGATTTATCATATATGGGTATGTACATTTATCCTTTAATAATTATGCACAATAACATTCATAACCAGTATGTTACATATAATACATATCCATTTGTTAGATATAAAGTGGCCTGCAATGCCTAAGGAAGTGGATAATGGGTATACAGAACAGTAGGTACCCGTAGGTACAAATTCCTTTTTAATTAATTATTTATATTTATGTGACAGAAGGTGACCCAAACGGGGCCGACAGAAGACCTAAACGAGGCCAGAATAATAACCCAAATGGGGTTAATAGAACATAACAGTAGGCTGCAGCATTTAAGATCCCTATAGGCATACCTATCTATCCATAACCCAGACACAGGCAGGCGACTAATTTATTGCTCATTTATTTACTTTATATTCATAAATAAATTCAAATACGTATCATTTATTTTAATTTTCATATCATGTACAAATTAATCCAATTATTTTATCATGCACATTCCATTAATAATGTCACTAAATAAAATAATAATTGGTTCTATATATTCCATCTAAATGCACATTCCCCCCCCCCCCACACACACACACACATATATATAATATTATAATATATTATAACACATTTAACATTGATTTCCATTTCATTCTCACATTTCAAAGATTCCCACTCATTCACTTTTGTTACTTTTAAATTACAATTACAAAACTTAGCATGAGAAAGTGTATATACAGGACAAAAAATCAAAAAGAAAACAAAGGAAAGGGAAAGGGGCGGTCATAAGTCATGCTCTATGTCACGACTCATGATAATGTGTTGTTGTGCAGAGGTGGCATAGGTCCCAGTGTTTACAATTGCCCCCTAACTTTAGGTAAGATAGTATACTAGTTTCTAGGTAAGCTAAAGTTTAGAGTAAAGAGTTAAAGATGCGTACCTGAGGTGGTTGTCTCCTTAGTTAGTGAGAATTATTCATGGAGCGATTCATGCTAGGTTGTTGGAGTGAACCACTTCCTGCAATCTGCACTTTGGTTGAGCTGGTGTGAACACTACAAAAAAACAGGGAATTAGTGACGGGCAACTCCGTCGCTAATTACTTTTAGCGACAAAATGACTAACAGTCGTTAATCCGGCCGTCGCAAAAACTTTTGCGACTAAAACTTAAAACAGTCGCTAAAAATAGCAACGGAAATTCAGTCGCTAAAAACAAAATAATTTGTCGCTAAATAATACTAAATTAGTCGTCATAAATATTAAAAAACATTAGCGACAAAAAATTCCGTCGCTATTCCGTAGCAAAAATTATTAATTTTTTTTAAATAAATTCAATTCTATTTAATTTATTATTATTATTATTATTATATCAAAAATTTAATTTATATAAATAATAATTATGCAATATTATTAATAATACTATTAATTTAAAAATATAATATTATAAAAATATATTAAATTGTACAATTAAAAGTGTAAATGATCGGTTCGGTTCGATTTTAAATGAAATCGAATAGATCGAATATCGAATTTATATGCAACAAAATAAAACTATTTAAAATAAATAAAAGAAAAATAAAATACATAAAATTTCATATTATGTTCCCAATAAATACTAAGCAAAATTACATTAAAAATAGATATACATAAATTATATTAGATGTTGCCTATAATTTCGTAGCTTTATTGGTCCCGGGCTGATTTTGCATTTCAACTAGAGACCTAAAATCAAAGAAAAAATAAAAATAAGTAAAACAACAATATATGTAAATTACACAGCAAATCCAAATGAATTAATCTCCAAAGGTTAATAATAAGAACAAAGTAGTATAATAATAATTATGTGTTAACAGTATTTTAGTACAAAGACTTCTAACATACACAACAACCTATATTTATTCAACTTTTTCAATTCTAGTACCAATTAATGAAATGCAAGATACTCTTTTCAATAATAAAAATAACTACAAACATGTGCATTTCTTTTCATTATCTCATGCTCTGTGTAACTCATCAGTTCACTAACATGATAAGATTGTGATCTAATTCTAAGACATAGCAAGTAGAATAGTATAATCCATATCCTTGTATCATGCTCTGTCTTTTATCCAAAGTTCCAAACCAATAATGTCAGTATTAGCCAAATGGTATAGGTTCACAACTAAGCAAATGGTATAGGTTCACAACTAAGCTGAAGTGCAAAATGTGACAATAATTAACTATGCAAAGACAGGTTGGTATCAAATTTTAGAAACATCAGTTTAACTATGCTAAAGTAATTGCAGATAAAGTAATTAATTATCAATCTACTAATTCATTCATGTTTGCTGTTTGATAGGAATCTGAAACCATTTCATAGCCCATGATCAATGCCCAAATGAGAAAGGATTCAATTTCCACCGTAAGTGACAAAAACAAACTACCAGTGGCCTTAATTCCAATAACAATCCGCCTCCCACTAATGTTCCAATCAAAACAATTTCAACCAATGAAATCAAAGTAAACTCAATTCATTCAAAAATCCTCAAACTCAACAAGTTACATCCAATCCAATAACCCATCATAAATCTCAACATAAATTAAAACCCATTAAAACCTGCAAAAGCAACCACAAAGAAAAACTCCCAATTTGTTCTTCGTTCAAATAATATGAAAATAATCCAAAATTAAACCAGCAAAATAGCACAAAAGTTGCAGAAAACTTACCCTTCATCGCACAAAGAGAGAGAAAGAGAAGCAAAATCACCTTACTAATTTGAACACAATTTTCTTCTCTTCTGCACCCAAACGGAAAGCAAAACAGAACCCAAAGTTTTGAAATTGGCCAACAAATATCTGTAATTGTTTAATTAACCAAAATTAAATAGGTTTAGGACTTACCATAGAAGGTGAAGAGACGCTTTAGCCGTTCACCGGAGACCCGTTGGAGACTCGCCGGAGCTCCACCGGAGGCACCACCACTACCGGAAGAAAGCTAAAGTCGTCAGGAACCCATTGGTGGTAGTCACGCATCCCATAGTGAGTTGGTGTGGCTGGAATCTGCGTCGTAATGTGTCGAGTTCCTCAAAACCGATCTCTCTTTTTTCGGCGACTGGAGGCCGCTAATCGGCACCGAAACATTTGCCTGGTCGCTGGGAGTGGAGCGGTAGTGTTTGCGCCGCCAACGGACACCGGAGTTGGTCAGAATGGGGGAAAGAGGCTTCGATTTCTTTCTCCTGGAAATGAAGTAGAAATCGCTTGAATGGAGGAAGAAACCGACAGGGTTGAACGGTGCTGCGCAGACCGTAGCTGTCGCCGGCCTCCGGCACCTCTGTCGAGCTCCTCCGTGCTCTTTCCCTCTCTCTTCCTTTCTCTCTGTTCACTCTCTCCTGTTCTTCCCCTTTTCTGTCTTTCCCACTCTCTATCTTTCCTTTTCCTTCTAAATTAGCCACATAATATCACTCATAACAAAAAAAATTTGAAAATTTTTTAGCGACTGAAAAATTAGTCTCTATTTAGTCGCTAATTCAAGTGTGTTTAGCGACAACAAATTGAGTCGCTAAATCCATCGCAAATAAAGTTACTAAAATTGCTTACAAATTTAGCGACGGATTTTGCCGTCGCTATTTTAGCGACAACTTTTTTAGTCGCTAAATTAGTCGTAAAAATTAGCGAATATAATTTTAGTCGCAAAAAAAGGCGCCATAAATTGCAGCCAAAATTTAGCGACGATTTCTTTTTTCTGTTATTATTCCGTCGCTAAAATTGAAAAAAATAGTTTTTCACGACTAATTGTTAATTTTGTCGCAAATCAGTCGCTAATTAGCGATGGCAATGTTTCCGTCGCTAATTTTATTCGCTAATTTGGGTTTTTTTGTAGTGGAAGTGCGGTGCTATATGCCTGTCGGACATCTCGAACCGAAATCTGCAATCTCCACTTTGGTCTTTGGTTTAGTGATAAGTTGGTGGTGGATTTCGATGCCTTTTAGGGGGACTTTGCATTTTTAATTTGGATGCCTCGCAAATAGTGCTTAAAGATACTGGCTCAAAGGTAGAAAGAAGTGATAGATGCCAGTTGGCTCATTGAACCATAGTTAGAAAGGATGATTGACGCCAGTTGGCATGTCGGACCATCGTTGAAAGGGGTGTGATTGATGCCAGTCAGCATGTCGAACCATAGTTGGAAAGAATGATTGAAGCCAGTCGGCATGTCGAACAATATTTAAAAGGGGTGTGATTGATGCCAGTCAGCATGTTGAACCACAATTGGAAAGGATGATTGATGCCAGTCAGCATGTCGAACCACAGTTGGAAAGAATGATTGAAGCCAGTCGGCATGTCGAACAATATTTAGAAGGGGTGTGATTGATGTCAGTCGTCATGTCGAACCATAGTTGGAAAGGATGATTCATGCTAATTGGCATGTCTGACCATCCTTGGAAGGGGTGTGATTGACACCAGTCTGCATGTCAAACCATAGTTGCAAAGGATGAGTGACGCTAGTCGGCATATCAGACCATCCTTAGAAAGGGTGTGATTGACACCAGTCGGCATGTCGAACCACGGTTGGAAAGGATGATTGACATCGGTCGGCATGTCGGACCATCCTTAGAAGCGATGTTATTAATGCCAGTCGGCGTGTCAAACCATAGTTGTGCTTCGAAGACTCATTGAATGCCTTGAAAAAGGATTTAATGCTCCGAAGAGGCTTCAAATGCCTTAAAAAAAGGACTTAATGCTCCGAAGAGACTTGATATGACTTCAAAAAGGACTTAATACTCCGAAAAGACTTGACATGCCTTGAAAAAGGACTTAATGCTCTGAAGAGACTTGAAATGCCTTGCAAAAGGACTTTGCTGAGAATTGTTGCCTATTGAAAGGACTTGGGCGGAGTGTGATTAATTAATGCCAGCTTGTTTGCATGTTAAATCACATTGATGACAGATTATAGGAAAGCGTGATTGATTAATGCTAGCTTATCGGCACATTAAATCACAGTTGAAAAGTAGTGTGACTGATTAATGCCAGCTTGTAGGCATGTTAAATCACAGTTGGTGGGAGATTTTGTTTGCCTATTGAAAGGACTTTGGGATGCTTGTTGAAAAGACTTAGGATGCCTATTAAAAGGACTTAGGTTGAGTGATTAACGCCAACTTGTCAGCATGTTAAATCACGCTGATTTGGATATCTGATGCCAGCTTGTCGGTATGTCAAATCTCTATTGGTGAACTGATTGATGCCATCTTGTCGGCATGTCAAATCAGGATTGATTAACTAATTGTCACCAGCTTATTAACATGACAAATCAAGACTGATCGGATGATTGACACCAGCTTGTCAGCATGTCAAATCTACGTTGATAAACTGATCAACACCAGCTTATCGACATGTTAAATCAGGATTGATAAACTGATTGTCGCCAGTTTGTTGGCATGACAAATCACAATTTACTTAGATATTTGATGCCAACTTGTCGGCATGTCAACTTTCCATTGGTAAACTAATCAATGCTAACTTGTCGGCATGTTGAATCAGGATTGATAAACTGATTACCTCCAGCTTGTTGGCATGACATATCAAGATTAATGAAAGTGTGATTAACGCCAGCTTGTCGGCATGCTGAACCACAGTTGATAAGATTGTGATTATCGCTAGCTTATCGGCATGAAGAATCACAATTGGGAAGAATGTGATTACCGCTTATTTAGCGGCATGAAGAACCACATTTGATAAGATTGTGATTATTGTCAGTTTATCAGCATGAAGAATCACAATTCGAAAGAATGTGATTATCACCAGTTTTCGGCATGAAGAACCACATTTGATAAGATTGTGATTACCGCCAGCTTATCGGCAAGAAGAACCACATTTGATAAAATTGTGATTATCGCCAGTTATCAGTTTGAAGAATCACAATTGGGAAGAATGTGATTATCACCAGTTTATTGACATGATGAACCACATTTGATAAGATAGTGATTATCGCCAGTTTATCGACATGAAGAATCACAATTGGGAAGAATGTGATTATTGCAAGTTTATCGGCATGAAGAACCACATTTGATAAGATTGTGATTATAGCCAATTTATCAGCACGAAGAATCATAATTGGGAAAAATGTGATTATCGCCAGTTTATCAGCATGAAGAACCACATTTGATAAAATTGTGATTATCGCCAGCTTGTCTGCATGAAGAATCACAATTCAGAAGAATGTGATTGCACCAGTTTATCGGCATAAAGAACTACATTTGATAAGATTGTGATTATTGCCTATTTGTCGGCATGAAGAATCACAATTGGGAAAAATGTTATTATCACCAGGTTATTGGCATGAAGAACCATATTTGATAAGATTTTGATTATCGTTAGTTTATTGGCATGAAGAATCATAATTGGGAAGAATGTGATTATCGCTAGTTTGTCGGCATGAAGAACAATATTTGATAAAATTGTGATTTTCGCTGGTTTGTCGGCTTGAAGAATCACAATTGGGAAGAATGTGATTATCACCAGTTCATCGACATGAAGAACCACATTTGATAAAATTGTGATTATCGCCAGTTTGTCGGCATAAAGAACCACATTTGGTAAAATTGTGATTATCATCAGTTTGTCAGCATGAAGAATCACAATTAGGAAGAATGTGATTATCACTAGTTTGTTGGCATGAAGAACTACATTTGATAAGATAGTGATTATCGATAGCTTATCGGCATGAAGAATCACAATTGTGATGGATGATTGATGCTAGCTTGACTGCATGTCAAATCTCCTTTGATGAATTGGCAGTCGCCAGCTTGTCAGCATGACTAATCAGGTTTGATTGGTTGATGCCAACTTGTCGGTATGTCTAAGCAAAATTTGTTGGATGATTGACGCCAGCTTGTCGGCATGTCGAATCTCCATTGATGAACTGATTTAATTATCCATTTTTTGCATGATGTCAGCTTGTGTGAACTTTGTCTTGATCTGCTTATGCTCACTGAGAGGCTTCGATGCTCACGAGAGGCTTTGATTTGCGATAAGTGTTTTTTTATTTAGATTTTTATATTATTTTTGAAGTACATTTTTTGGATTGTAAATTTTTGGGATTTTCACATTGCAAATGTATTTTGAATTTTTATAGGTTGACTGTATTTTGAATGTGTTTTGTATTTGTATAGTTTTAGTGTATTGAGAATTTGTACAAGTTAAATGTATTTTAAATCTTTACATTTTAAATGTATTTTGAATTTTTTCATTTTAAGTGTATGTTGGAGTTTTCAAAATGTTTCAAGGCCTTTAAGTTTTTAATGTTTTAAATTTGAGTTTTTTAGATTTTTATTATTTTTTACATAAGAAATGGTACCTGATTGCCCCCAGTATAGTGTGCATAGATAAGCTCGTTCTTCGGGATATGGATCCATATTATTCCTTTTCCGTGGGGATTTATCTTAATCTAATTGTCCAACGTGGGTGAGTGCCAATATTGAGTTAAAATCATCCCTTTAGCCCGTTTTCACACATGAGGTCTATTCGGACCTTTCCTGCAAGGTTTCGTGCACAGCAATAGACTATGTGTGCATAATGAATCATGTGTGTGAAATATATGCACAAAGTTATATACATGAAACTTGCGCAAAGAATTAGGTATATGAAACTTATGTAAAGAATTAGATACATGAACATGTGGGTAAAGATTGCATGCAAGGGCATTGTGTGTATGGGTAGCACATGTACAAACAATTGTCTGTGAATTATTTGTGGCAATGTGTACTAATAAGTTGCAATTATATATATGTTTTAGGTTATTTATTGGAGTAATTCTGTGTTTTATTTGTTAATTTTAATCTTTAGTAGTTTAGTTTTTGTTATTTTATTAGTTTATTATGTTTTTTATAATTTCTATTAAGTTTTGGGATGTTTTAGGTGTTTTATTTCAGTCCGGAGCTAATTTGGAGGCGCAGGGCTGATTTTAGGAGAAATTGGTGAAGAGGGTAGATTTTTGTCTGAAGCACAACTATGCTTTCAAAGAGCATAGTTGTGTTATTTAGCTTCCAGTGCTGCCAAGAACAACCCAGAACACAACTGTGTTTCTCGTAAAACAACAGTTTTGTTATGCAGCGAAAGGCAAGCGCGAAGAAGGCAGCATCACGCACTTCAGCACTAAAAGGACAGTGGTGTTTTCGCTGTGTCACCCAGTTTTCACCAATTTGCACACATGACAGATAGCCTAATCGTACGAATTTTATTCAAAAACACAACTGTGTTTTTCACATCACAACTGTGCTTTTCTACAGACTATAAAATCAGCACCGTTTCATCTTCCAAAGGAGGAGATTTAGAGTAGGAGATTTAGATGGAAATTATCATACTTTTATGTTTCTTTTAGGTTTATTTTTCTCATCTTAAATACTATTCTTAGGCTAGATTTAATTTTAATTTCAGTTTTATTTTTAATTAATTTAGATTAAATTAGTTTAGATTTATATTTTGGTATTTAAGGTTGAAGAAGAAGGAACTTCAAGATCTATTTTCTCTCTCATCAAAGTTTTATTCTAAACTTTAAATTTTTATGTTTCATGATTATATTCTTGATGTTAGATTTGTTCTTCTTGCTTAGGAATTCTTGAATCATATTTTGTATTTAGATATTTGGGTTTAATGAATATTTGCATGATTTTTTTATTTCTCTTGTTATATATGCATTTATGATGATGATTGGAGCTAAATCCAAAAATTGTTGTATGTGAAAATGCTCTGTTCTTTTAAGTTCTGCATATATTTATCAAACTGAGTCCGAAATGGTAGGTTGGGTTTATATTTGTTGATTTTATTAGGTTCATAATAGTGAGGAATAGATGGGTTTGAGGTAGCTGAGTCCAGATTTGGTAGGTTATCTTAGATTTAGGATTTAGTAACTCGAACTGATGCTAATCAAAGAATTAAGTCAGGATTTGGTAGGTTTATTGATTAGAATAGCTGAGTCCAAATTTGGTAGGCTTGGGTTTAGATGGGTTGTCCAGAATTACATGTTCATATTATTTTACTTATTTCCAATTGCAATTTATGAGGATAGAATTTCCTAAACATTTAATTCGCCCTTGTTTGATTTCTTGATGAACATGTTTATATTTAATTGTTATTTTGTAATTTTATTTTCATGCTTAGTTTAGACTTCCCACCATCAAACTTGGGAATATCTCAGATTAATTTCGCTCAACCATAAATATTTAGTTTAATAAATCCCTTTTCCCTTAGGTTCGATATTTGTGGGTCTTTAATATTACTCGTTATATTACTTGTTGATTCGGTATACTTACTGGACACCGATCAAGATTTTTGTGCCGTTACCGGGGATAAATGGTGTTGTCTGTTAAATATTTTTAGTTGAGTTAATCTAAGATTTTTATTTTCTTTATTTTTATTTGGTGTTTATCTTTGTAGGAAGGTTTTGAAGCATTTTCAAAATAAAGCGGGATAATGTCCAAGATTATGATTTAGTCCTTTTAAGAGCAGAAATGAGTGATCTGATGAGAGAGATGCAAGAATTACAACAATTGCATGCACCTTCAATAATTTCTTATTCATCCTTTGAAGATCTGTATTCTCCATGGGAATCACAACAGTCTAATTCTTCCAAAGTGAAAGTTCTTCTAGACTATATAGAGTGTAGAAAGAAGCAATTTCAAGCAGAGAAGGAAGAGTGGAAGGCTACAATTAACTATTAAGAGGAGAAGATCAAAACTCAAGAGAATCTATTCAGTCAGGAATTAGGGATCCAAAATTTGGAATCTAAGTTGGAGCTTTTAATTGTCTCTTCGGGTGATCAAATTGATTGTGGCGAATTAAGTCATGCACCTATGATAGTTACAACAAATTTAAAAGATTTTGAGGATGGGTTGCATGAGGAGAAGGAGAAGCCAATCGTTATTGAGGACAAATCTTATGTTTGTTTGGAATCTGATTTTAATTTATCTATGCAGGATATTACACCAAAGGAGCAAGAATTGTGCAAATCTCAAATGGAAGCCCTAGATTCAGTCCATTTGAAGAATTTATTTGGGCTATAAGAGCCGGTGGAGTACATTTTCAATGAACCCAAGGTGTGGTCATACTTCATCGAAGATATGGAATTCCCTACCTTTGTGGTTTTTGATTTGTTTCTCTTGCTGATGGGGGAAAATGACAAGCAGAAAATGGAGAGACTATTATTTGGTTCACAGGCTCGTCCACCCGAGAGTAACATAAGTTAAGCTAGGACTCAATAAACCATAACTTTTTCCTCATCCTTTCTCTTTGATTTTCTATCATTTATTTGTGTTTTTGTGTTTTGTGTTTTAATTCTTAGTTGTTTATATTTGAATTTTTATTTTTAGAGTTAAATTTTTTTCTTAAATTTTTGTGTGTTAGAGTGTTTAATTTGATGCTTTTTAATTTTTGCTTTCATTTGATTTTTGTTTGTTTTATTTGATTTGGTTTTTGAAAAAAAAATCAGCTCTGCAGCATTTCCAGAAGGTATTTACACGGCTGTAGAAAAACTTGTGACAGCTGTGTAAAATGCTAATGGAAAATAGAGTGTTTGTTTAAAAACACAGTTGTGCTTTTATGTTACATTTAAATTTAAAGTGTTTTATTGTGAACACAGCTGTGTTGTTCACAAAACACAGCTGTGCTATCTTTTGAAAAATGCCAATATAGCGCACTGAATAAAAACACAGCTGTACTTTTGTTTCAGAACAGTAAAAACATGATATCTTTTTTTAAATCACGCTGCTCTCATTTCTTTTCTCCCCTGTCCTCCTCTGTTCTTCATTTTTAAATTTCTCTCTTATTTTTCATCGATCTTCAGTGGAAAAAGGAACTATTTTTAGGTAATTTGAATTTGATTTTCATTCAAGTGCTGAAATTTAATTTATTTTTGGGCAAGTCATTTATGAATTTCTTCTACTTCTTGCGAAAAATCTTAACTTGATCGCTTTTATGCGAAAATTCTAGATTTTAAGGTTAAGATTAAGAGTTCTCTCTCTCCCATTATTTCTCTTCAATTTTTTTTTTAAGTAAGTTAGCTAATTTCTACAGATTCTAGGTACGCATTATCCCACCTTATTCATTCATTTTTTTTTCTTTTTCTGATTCAATTGTGCACTGAGCTTTGATCAAGAAATTGTGTTGTTTTGACTTTGTTAATTGATATACTTTTCTTCTCTTGCTAATAGGTGTGTAGGATGATGAAGTTGTGCTTAAAAATTTTGTTTATAATCCTGCTCACCAGGTGTTTGATAAATTTCCTAAATAAGAAGTTCATGTCATCTTTGGGCTTATAACGTGATTAATTCAATATATTTGTTAATTTATTCTTCCAAAACCTATTAATATGATCTGTTAAGATAATTTCAAATTATGTTGGCATGAATGCAGTTCATTAAACAAAGAAATATGTCACTTTTAGCACATTCACAGCTGACTTAGAACTTTTAATGTTGGGTTTTATCTGAACATTTTGTACACTAAGCAATCACATTGTTGTGCCTAATTTCATATATGTATTTGTGCTTAATTGCTCTTATAACAATGTTGATTTGATGGGTGCCATTATAATTGAATTTAAATTTAATTGTCATTGTGCTAAATGGGATATATATGTTCTTGCATTCTGTCTTGAAAAGTAGCTTGCTGAAAATTGGGATTTTGAGCTTCAGATTTTTGGATTGAAATGTTTTGATATAATTAAGGCATTGAGCATAACATGGATATGGGAAGAAAATTTTGCAAGATAAATTCAAATTGCTTGAGATTATGCTTGGCATTATTTCGCTTTATAAGTATTTGTTGTTGCTTTAGCTTTCTAATTAGATGTAATTGATTATTGTGCTTGATTGTGTTGAGATATATGCATGTTTGCTAGCACCCGAATTGATGGGATTAAGACGAGTTGCATTGGATGATAAATTTTCAAAATCTTATTTACATTCAACGTTGAATTTTTCCCTACACATTTTTACTATTAATAAAGCATGTTTAAAGTGAACTTTGCAATTTATCTCTTGGCTACCATTAAATTGCATTCATATTACAGTTGGCATATACACTTCAAGGAATAATTACTTGTGCTTATTTTTCATTTTGTCACCTTGTGCATTGCATTTAAATTTCTTTAAATTCATTCTTGTGCAATCTTCCAATTTTGACTAAGTTTGTGCATTAATTTTGTGATTCATTTCTATATATCTATGCCTTATGCTTAATTGTTCATATTTTGCATCTTCACTTCAGTTAGAGCATTTTGTTTATTTTGTAATTTTCTATTTTGAGATTGTGGTGAGATTTCTTTAATTCTTTCAATTGAGTCATATATGTGGTTTGTACTTAATGGAGCTAAGGATGTTATTGATGATGTTATGCTTCTCTTCAGGAACCATGGTTCAAAATAGAGAGAATGAGCAACAATTAGCGCCCAATCGGCCTCTTGACTGATTGACTCCTATGCAATGTACCTTGTTCGACAAATTAGGTGCAAAGATCATTGTGTCTAGTAGTTTTATGAGTATAAAGACACTTATTGAGCTGGGCATTCATGAGAGGGATATATCTATGCTGAAAAATATTGGATGGGAGGACTTCTTTAGTCTGAAGTCCAACTCATCCTGAGATAACTTTGGAGTTTCTTAGTACTTTTAAGTACTCTTCAAGGTTATCGAAGGATGATGTAAACACTATTCAGTTCAAAGTGAGGGATACTCCTTACTTCTTATCAGTTTCAAATTTGGCTAGATATTTGAGATTGCCAGAGGATGGGGAAGCACAGATTGTGGGTGATCCAGCTGCATATTAGGCCATCATTGGAAAGCCCAATACACACTGTAATGCCAAAAACACCAAGTCAATTAAACTTAGCTGTAACAACCCGATTCTTACCCTAGAAGGATTTGTAGTGATAATTGTATAGTGAGGGTACAAAACATTTGTGTTTGTATAGAATTGTGAATTTGTAAGGGTATAATTGCAAGAGAAAATAAGTGTTCAAAGGAAAGAAGTATAAGAGGGATCAAAAGGGATTTAGCAAAGGATTTAATGGGGAAATCGAACAAGAGTTGACAAGTGGCAAGTTGTGAGAGTGACACCTAGCATGAGTCGAGCTATACATATATAGAGGAATTTAATATGAGTGGGTGGCCTTAAGTCGGTTGGTTGGTCGGCTTTATCCCCTCTTCTCCCTCTTTCATTTTTTTCTTTCTCTCATTGTTCATATTTTCTGCATTTTCACTTTCTTGATCTTGTTTCTTTCCCGTTTGTTTATCCTAAAGAGTTAATTGGATTAGTTTGAAGAGTTTTGTAAAGGATTTGAGAACGTAAGTGCGGTTGGTTCCAAGAGTCTTTCTTCTTTACCTCCATTTCTATTTTTGATTTAAAGTGATTTGAGTGTTAGATTAAGTGTTTATTTTGGTTGATTTATATGCAAGAAGCTATTGACAAGAGGAAGGAGAAAGGCAAGGATAAAGTTTGAGCAAGAAAAGAAGTGGTCAAGCTACCTTAGAAGTTAGGATCGTGTGTGGCTTGTTTGACACATGTTATTGAGCTGTTATTATACTTGATTGGTTTTTAGATGCATGAGAAGTGACTAGGAATTGAGAGCTTTGATCTAATTCAACAGCTCTCTTAGTTGTTAATACGAATATGATTTGCTATTGATGAGTAATTGGAAGTGATCAAGTGAGTTGATGATTATGTGCATATTAGTCCGCATGCGAATAAAGTATTGTGTGTGTAAAGTTGGCTTGTGTAGAGTTGAGTTGATCGACATTTGTTTGGGAAGATCGGTTCTATCACGAACGCGATAGAGCTCGGTCATTCGAGCTTCTGTAGAGGAGTTCTCTATTACAAGTGCGATAGAAAGTTCAGTAGCTGAGCTACGGCCAGGCTAATTAGCTGCGCGGGCTATTTTGAATGCACGAGAGCAACCGAGACCTTTTGGCTTCTATTCGCGAGCGCGACGCAGGGGCGATAGAAGCAATCTAGCTCTCTATCGCGGGCACGACAAGCTATCGCGAGTGTGACTTTGGGGACTTTTATCTCTATCACGGGCGCGACAATGGTCGCGAGCGCGACCCTTCTTTGTACTTTAAATAGCCTTTATTTGTGATATTATGCATAAATTTTCCTTTATGCTTTGCATGGTTTGCTTAGTTAATACTTGAGTTGAGTTGATGCATAGTGATTTAATAGATATTTGAATACATGTAGAGCATTTGGTTTATTGTATAGAGCTTATATGTTTAAGCCTAAATAGTCATAGTAGTGGATAGATAAGCATGCTTATAAATGGGTTAGAGTGCAGCTGCTATAGTGGCACCATTTGTGCCTAGAGGTTGAACACCTTATGTATTCAGTTATGAGTTAGGTCTCCATATGTTTTAATACTGTTAATCGGTATCCAAAGTACCCGTATCCACCATAGATGCGAATTCAGGCTACTAGATGTTTTGTATTGTATATGAGATAAAATGGGGGCTTTTATACGATTATGCCTGTATATGAAATGATAATAACATGTTAAATGTACAAGTATATGAACATAAGTATGAGTTAGTGAAATGTGTTGCATATAGTATATGATAACTGCATGGCTATTGATATGCATGGTGTGCTATATTTGTGACTTCAGTAGAAGTTCTTTATTTTGTTTATCCCCACTAAGCGTTATCGCTTAGCACAGTGTTTTGCCGTGTAGGTTACAGGTTTGGTATAGAGTTTTGAGCATCTGCTGGCCACTAGGAGCTTGAGTGGAGTTCTTTTTGTTTATGATAAAGTTTTATTTTGTAATAAGTAATAGCATGTTATGTAAAGAGACTTATAGTATATGAAGTGTAAATTTTCAACTGTAATTATATGACTATATAATTTGGATAACAATATTTTGTAATAGATGAACAGTGATGTTTTATTAGATATATAGTTTTAAAATTCGTTATTATAATTATGTTTTTATATTATGATATTCTTTTTCTTTCTGTATTAGTGCGTGTGTTTTTACGTATGTAGTGTGTGACAACCACGGTATCCTCCCAAGGGGTATCGGGGTGTTACATTAGCTCTCTAATCTACCAGTACTTACACAGAGTCATGACTTCTTCAGTGTTTATGCGACCAGGATGTCCTAGCAACATAACTACACCAGATTTAATCTTTCTATATGCTATGGAGACTGGTATTCTTCAGTGTTTAGGGTCATCATACTTGCTTGATGAGGAGGTAGTACTTACGTGTAGGATTGCAATCGAGGATCCTTCTTTCAAGTTTGGGTATGAATTGAGGAGAGCAAAGGAGATAGGTGTTCAAGACTCTGATAAGGACAGAAAGGGTGATTCTGATGATAATGGTGCCCACCAGCTAGTTGATCATGATGTTGATAATGCTCCACCACCACTTCCACCATAGAAAGCAATAGCGAGTACTTTAAACAAGAGGGTGAGGCAGAGGAGAGACATTCCATTCTCCCCTCCAGATATAAGTCGCTATGCTCAGGCGCATGATGAGCCATCTTATTCCACAGCTCCTCTACCCTCAGGTCAGATACATTTAGATGCTTCATTAGTCCAGACTTTAATATCAGAGATGCGTTCTATGAATGCTAATATAACACGGTTTGAGACTTCAATAAGCATGCTTCAAACTTCTTTTGCTGAGTTGAAGAGCAGATAGACTTCCAAGAGAGGGTTTGGGAGAGATTGGATGATTTAAGTAGAGGATTGGCGGAGGCTAGGCCAGCTACCATTCAGAGTGACCAGTTGATCTCAGATATGGACATGTCAGTGCAGTGAGCCTAGGAGCGATTGTCTTCCATTGAGGCTCAGATCGAGCAAGTGCGTAGAGATATGGTCCTGGGAGCTCAATAGAGGATGGCATTCTTGGAAGCCTTATCTGCAGTTGATTTTTGCATAGTTGGACAAGTTGAGCAGGGAAATTCGTAAATTCTTTACTCCTATTTCCACTTTGTATCCACCACATTTAAGGCGAGGACCACCACATTGATGTCATTTGTACCTTTTAGTAAGTGACTCTTTCAAAATAGATTTTGTACTTTATTTATTTTTGTAGTTATTGAAATTGATGTAGTCAGGCACAATACTTATTTTTATTTACTTTATTATATTTTAAAATTGTGTAGCTGAGCTAATGCTGTGTGATGGGATAGATATACTATTTCATTCTACACAGTTATTATTGGATTTTGCACAGTTTTTTAGTTTTCTTTATTTTGCATAAGTGAAATACAAGAATTTTGCATTATTTTAAGTTTTGCATAGTAATTATTTGATTTTTTGCAATTTTTGAGATTATTGCAATAATTTTTAAATTGCAATGAGCTTTTCGCACAGCATAAGGAAAATTTTTTTAGGATTATTTTTGTGTACTTCATTTCCTTACACTGAGGACGGTGCAACATTTTGAGTTTGGGGTGGAGTACCAATTCAATTTTTCAAACCAAAACCAATTTTGTTTTAATTTTGTGTCTTTTGTGTTTCTAGAGCATTTTTTTAAAAAATTTTAAGTAGTTTTTAATTATTTTTTCATTTTGTTTCTGGTGTGACTATGCCAAGTTTGTACCTAAATATTTTTATGGTTGTTTTTTTTTTATTTAAATTTTTATTTCGTCCTCGTAGTTCTTAATTTTGAATGTTTTTAATCTTAGTTTTAGAAATTTGTGTTTCATTCAATTTTAAGTTGAGTGAGAAGTGATCTTGTTTGTATCTTTGTTTGCAAGACTGCATGTAGATCTTTATTATACTTTGCAATTTCTAAAGTTTGAGCACTTTGGGCCTGTTTTTAAAAATTGAGAAAAATCTAGTTGTAATTAGGAGATTAGATGAAAGCTCACTAAGAGTTCTAGAACCTTTCCGATTACCCATCCAAGCAACCCTCGGATGAGACAGAATTTAGAAAATGATTTAGGCAGCCCTTCTTGATATAGCTCTTAAAATGACTTTTCCTACCTTAATTTTTATTATCCCATTCAACCTTCTATTTGAGTACGCTAAATGTGTGCTTATTTTATTATTACACACATTAAAACTACTTTTAGCCTAAAATAATTTTTGCCTCCCCTTAGAAGAGTGGCCACTCTAATAAGGTTGGGTTTCATATTTTGGGTAAGAGGGAGTTTAGTTTTTGTCAATCCTTGGTGTAAAATTTTAGCACACAATGTAGAGAGGCCTTGATGGAAGGATTTGTTAGATCATTAGGGTTTTCAATTATCTACCAACAAAAAGCTTGAGGTTGGGTCCAAATGGTGTTTTGGGAAGGATTCCACACACAGGGCCAGTTAGTCCTGGCTAGATCCCTTTTTATCGTTGCAATCTCTGCCTTTAATAGGGTAACTTCAGAAGCTTTTTCCTGAAAAGTGGAGTTATAGACTCATTGAGCAATAGAGGCCATGAGTTGTCTGTCTAGATTAGCAACTTGATTTTGTAGCCTTGCAAGCAACTGGTAGGCAGCAGCATTCCGATTGGTGATCTGAGAGTCCAAAGTTTCCACACGGGAAGAAACATGGTCAAATTTATTTTCTATCCTATGAAGAACTTTATTCTGGGCTAGAGCATTCTTTAATTACCAATTAAGAAATGACTCAGCCGGTTGAACAGATCTGAGGATTCCTTCAACAGATACGCCGCGTGATTTGACTAAAGAGGTAGTATGGATTTTTGTTTTGGGATTCATGGTTTCTTGGAGTGTTGGAAATTCATCTGTATATGTTCCAGTTGGTTGGTACATGAATACAGCAAGTGGAGGTTGGATAGGAAAGGGAGGAGGTCATACATGATTGAGGGTATTGTTTCTAAAAAGGCTTAGGTGGAGATAGTGGTGCTGGTGAAAGTGGTGATGAAGGTTTAGATGGTGTAAAATCTAGTGGTGCTGTATATTGAACAGCATAGTCATATTTGCTTGAGGGTTTTCCAAGTATGCCAACTGTAGGATCATCATCTTCACCAAGACGATCTTGAAACCGAGCTTCAAAGGATACTTTCTTCTTGGCTTTTCTTCATCTCCATTTGATATCATCATCATCTAATTCAGCTTCAAGTGAGGCCTGATAACAATCATCACAATCACAGTTATCCCAATAACAATGACTATCGCGCTTGTAAGCATAGATGGGATTTCCATCAGCATCAAAGGCTTTAATAGGAATTTCTTCCTGCTGAAGAGAAAGGATAGGTTGAACCATGAATTGAGTGGAGAAGACAGAGGCTGTAGAAGATTCTGGTTGATCTTCTATTTCTGAAGGGACAAACTTTGTTTCATTCATACCTTCCTGTCTCTTGATAAAGATAGGAGTAGTAAACTGGACAGGCTTCTTTCGTTGATGGAGAGTCTCGTAGCTGGTAAGCCATGATTGAGGGAAATACCTCAATAGTTCTTCTTTTGTAAGCTGCTTAGGACACATGTAGGAACCTGAGTGGAATTTGCACTTACTATCAAAGTATCATTAGAACAAAGAAGGCATATATCTAGTGCATGGTTCTAGACACGGTAGATCATTTGATAGTGCAAAGTTGCCACATCAGTTGTTTGGACTTGGTCAGCTCCTGTAATCTGAATTTGAACATTCAGATTGTTAAGGACATGAAAATCCTATAACCTCATGTTGAAGTTAGGATAAAAGGTGAACATGACTGTTCCAACATTTAAGGATGTCTGGACTGTGCCAATAACAGCTTGAGAGTAGTTCAAGTATCTGGTATCAAGAAGAGCAATTCAAGCAAAAATAGGAAGACCTTTGCGTCCATGGTAAGTGACAGCAATCCGAATAGCACTGAAGTGAATATGGGCCAAACCTTGATGAATCCAATTTGAGATAGATTCAAAAGGTACTTTGAGGGCCACAAACTGTTCTTTTCCTGTAGCTTTGATCGGGTGTTGAGTAAAGGAAGAGGATTGAACATATTCCTTTACTTGAGATCTGGGTTGTCGAACAAGGGTTTTGATACTAGAAAAAACATTGGTTCGTGATTTTGGGAAGGCATCATAAGGGTTGAGAAAAGGAAGATGAGAATCTTGGATTTTTTGTGAATCATCCAAGAAGTTTAATTCATAAAGGTAACTGAGTTTTTGAATGGTTTCGGCTTGAGTGAGAGAGTAGATCGGGAAGAAGAAGAAGTTCTAGGTGTAGATATATCAGACATGGACATGGTTACGGGAGTTTCTCTCTTATTACAATAACTTAAACATCAATCCTAAGGCTCTGATACCAAGTACCCTTCCTGATGAGGATACTGCTTCCACTCAAAACTTTCTGTCACTACCAGATCAGCAGCCACAGCAAATAGACAAGAATGAAGATGATGAGTTTCCTAAGATGCTTTCCTTCAAAGGAAAGTCTATTAAACATCACCAACTTCTCAGTGGGCTGAATGGTTTAGCAAGTACAACTTCCAGGTTGAGCACATATAAGGCAACAAGAACTTGATTCTAGATTATCTTTCCAGATTACCTCCAAAACCAAAACTTACGACTATCATTACCACCCTACCATTAATTTACACAATGGATAGGTTTAGACCACATCCCAATCCCAGAAGAAACCAAAATCCATTCCAAAATCTCTCAGCAACAAGGAAAGAATCTAATCCCTCTGCATGTTCTCTTATCTCACCTGCTCAGATCAAGTTATTTGCTACCCGTCATTTGTTCTATTACCTGCACCTTTTCTCTATCAAAAGAAACATCTCACGCATAGATAATTACTATCACACTGACCAACCATGGGCTATCCTTTTTAAAGTTTTCCATGACTCACCCTGCTATGAAGAAGAACTCTAGTTTCTTTGGTGCCTTTCTATTTTATACACCCATGCTGTTATATTTCCACTTGTAGAAACATATGATATTCTTACTGATCCAAATAAGTAAGGTTCATTCCACTGGCAATTTCTTGAATGGTATGCCCTCTTTCTTGATGGCACCTTAAATTTCTCAGAAGAATCCAAGCTCATCAATTATGGCAAAAATCTGAAGAACAGGCAAAAAACTTCTTTGTTGTTTACATCTTCAACCGGCCCTATGCGTGGAATCCTTCCCAAAATACCATCTGGACCCAACCTCAAGCTTTTTGTTGGCAGATAATTAAAAACCCTAATGATCTAACAAATCCTTCCATCAAGGCCTCTCTCCATCGTGTGCTCTATGAGCTCAACAATATTGAGCCATCCTCATTCACCCACCGGCATATGACACATCTAAATCATCTCTCCGATCTAGTTACTTGGACTCATTATTCCAAGATTTATAGGACCCATTTTTCACTTTAAGCCTTCCTGATGAGGATACTGCTTCGACTCAAAACTTTTTGTCACTACCAGATCACCAGCCATAGCAAAGAGACAAGAATGAAGATGATGAGTTTGACTGGACCCACAACTTTGCATAACTGATCTGGACCCAGAAGATATGAACATGTCTCCATCACATGAGCCCATCAACCACAAGAAATAAAGTTACTTTAGTAAAGCTACTTTAGTAAAGCTACTTTTGTAAAGCTACTTTAGTAAAGCTACTTTTGTAAAGCTACTTTAGTAAAGCTACTTTAGGAAAGCTACTTTTGTAAAAGATAAGATTCCTTCGTATCTTATCCTAAGTTAGTGAATACTTATGTAAGTAATTATGTAAGCCTTCTCTAAAAGGCCTATAAATATGTGTGTAATTCCTCAGAGGAGGATAAGCTTGAAAGAAATAAAAACCTAAGTTTTCTTTCGATATGGGTCTCTAAACTTCTCTCCTCTTCTTATTATAATATTCTTATTCATCATTCTTGTATCCTGTTATCTATCTCCAAGGTATGAAATGAATTATGTTGTGCTCGTCTAAGAGGACAGTCCACTAGTAGGCCAAGAGACGTTTAGTTTGGATAGTCATAAGTGACTTCCTAACCAGTTTGTTTCATGCCGCGGGGTATTAGTGTGTGTAATAGAGAGTTAAGCCTATTTGAAGAAATGAGTTTGTGGTTGATAAAGGGAATGTAATTTAATTTGTTTATTATTCTTTTAGAAATTAGAGCTCAATCTAGTTCTTGTTAAGATTTATGATTGTTTAAGTACTTCATTGATTTTGCTGGCTAGTTGGTTTTTGTGCATCTTCTTAAAATAAAAAAAAAATTAAAAAAAAAAAGAAGAAGAACCGTTGCAAGTTTTTTCTAACTAAGTCAAATGTGAGCTTGGGGTACAAAATTTGGTAAAACTTGAACTATTGCCTTGTGGTGAGTTTGTTGAATATTTTGAGGGCATTTATTATTATTTTGGGCTTAGTTTGATGAGCTAACGTGTTATTGTAGACACCAGATCCTAAGACAGCCCAGATTAAGGTTACCCAGTGATGAAAATGATACCTGTTCACAGGAAAAAAATTAGAAGTAATGATTTCCTTGTCGAAACCCTTCTTTTTCAATAAAAAATTATTTTTTTTGGATTTTAGGGCTTTCGAGGGCCTGTGGATGCTGGCCAGTGCGGCACGCATGAAGTACAGAGCCTGTTGGCAGCGCGTGTGAAGTACTGCTCGCAACCATGGCCAAGGCGTGGCCTCTGTGCAAGGCCGGACCTCACAATCCCGCAAGGCCGCACCTCGTGTTGTGAGGTGCGATTTCCCATGAGGCCGCACCTCGTGTTGTGCAGTCTCTCGTAGGGCCGCACCTCGCGTTGTGCGCCCTTTCACGAGGCAGCACCTCGCGCACGAGAGGCACAGCCTCCAGCGCGAGGGCCGCACCTCGTGCATCTCCTACCTCGTGTGGACTCCGTTTTTCACCGAATTTCACTGAATTTTAGTTAAAATTAAATTCAAATTCTTTTCCAATTTTCAAAAGGATGAAACATGGTTTTCAAAGGATAATTAAGGATTTTGAGGGGGATTAAAACTCCTAAAACCTAATTTTTCAAAGATCATAAAAAAAGGAAAATATTAGAACACAGAGAGAGAGAGCATTTAGAACGGCAGAGATAAAAAAAAAGTTTAAAAACAACGATTTTTTTTAGAGCTAAAAAAGCCTTGCTTTAAACTTTCTTAATTTTTTTTAAGCAATCGACAGGAAATTATCACTTTCTTCTTTTGCAGCCAGATATCAAAACTTCTGAGGGTAAATATACAGCTTTGAGCCAATTCTTCTGCTTTTCTTATTTTCTGTCGTTCAACTGTTTTTTCTGTTGTACATACTGTAAATTATTATTAATGTATTTGTTGTTGCTTGTTATAATCAAGCTGAATTTAGATTAATTTAATTAATTTGCATGATGTATGGAATGTAAGTTGAACCTGTAGGATATTTAGTATTAATTTTGTATTTTTCATTTGATTCCACTTTAGGTCATTAATCCACCTTGTTAATTTCCTATGTTTTTTATTAAACGTTATTCTTCTATGGTAATCATTAATATTATTCTCGATTAGAATTATTTATTTATTTGCTTAGTTGAATTGATTGTTTTTATTGTACATTTGATTCGATTTACTAACATTGTTTTCTTTTTATTCTTGTTTTTGTTGTCTACCAAATTTGTTTATTTCACTTTGAGTGATGTTCCTGGGCAAGTTAGAGAATCAAGAGATTAGGAGCTTTCGAGTTTAGTTTGCATTTTTAATTTCTATATTTCCTTATTTTATAGTTTTATATATTTTATGCAAAATAGTATTTATACGCATTTATTCTAAAGAAACTCATGTTTTTCTACAATAATAAAAATTGGGATTTTTATTAATAAAATAGAACCAATGTCCTGGTTTTAGCCAATAAACCTTCACTTTCAAAAGAGAGTTAATTTTCATAAAATGGAATCCAATTATCCCTATCATTTTCATCGCCCAAAAATAACTCTCAGATTTTTAAGTTAATAAAGGAACCAATGTTCCTAAAATCTAATAAACGTCCCGATTTATGTATTATGCATTTTATTACATCTCTTTTTATGTATTATTTATTTTGGGCCCTTGTAATTAATTTTGGGGCAATTTTATTCATTTATGTATTTATGCTTTTTATTTTGGGGGATTATTTTGTCTCGTATTTTTCACTTGTAATTTATTTATTCATCGCTTTATTTATTACTTTCTTTACTGTTTTCCAAAAAGGCTTGAAATGCGCTTTAATTTTATTGCATGATCACGTGAGATGAGAGATGAAATTTCGATTGCTAAAAAAAACTCATTTATAACTTAACTTAAGGCATTAATAAGAGTGAAGTTCCGAATACCTTCTCTGATTTAAGACCCCCGAGATTAGATGACCTTTCCTAATTTTTTGCAAACTGGGTGGCGACTCCAAGATACCTTAAAGGTGCCTAAGGTTTCATGAGGTTAGATGAACTTCCCCAATGTTCTATTGGGTAGGGATTCCAAAATGTTTCATGTTACCCAAGATCAAATGATGCGAACCAATCCCTTGAGCCCTAAAAGCGGGTCTATGAGGGCCTTCTTGGTTCAGCGCATGTCACAGTGGTGACTCCACTAGGGAATGATAGAAACTTTGCTTCGAAAGTGACTTAAGTTAAAATTATAATTGAGTTTTTAAGAATCAAAAATTCCATTTCTATTAAAGAAATTGTATTGCATTCATTAGAGCCTTAGAACTATGCTAGTTGGTCCCTTATTTTACCCTGGTGCATTCCTAAAGCACAACCCTACTTTCACTCATTGTAGGGAAGTGCTCAAGATAATCACCAACCCGAGTCTTGTACCATCAATGGTATATCAAATGGATACTCGATCGGTCGTTATGATCGCGATGAGCTAGACCCATTGGCAGGGACCATGCTTGGGTAAGCCTAAAGTAACACCACCCTTAACCAAAGCTTATGTAATGGCAATAAAAATCTCCACTAGGTCATATGTACCTTAACAGCGTGCTTGCTATGTGGGCCCTTATATATTGAACAAATTCAAACATATTAGTTGGACACTCATCAAAGGCTCTCATGCCCGGATGGGCCCATTTTTAGTCTATCTGAAAGGTCCAAATACATAATGGCCAAAACCCATACACGTGTGCTTTAAATTAAGAGTGTTATGCTGCTGGTTTCTCACCATGCACCATACGTGCCCATTGGGTTCCCCGCTGACACATGGGTCAAGCCCACCTAGGAAAGAGACTGCATGACCTCTTGTGAGGGAGTAACAAGATTGGAAGGATCTACCTACTTGTATGTGGTTATCTATGCTGCATCAACACGACCATGCATCCTTAATGTCATTCATGCTAACAATTTGAGTCTTTCAGCCATCATAGGTACGAATCAGTAGTCTAGGGGTCTTAACGGCCGATTGATAAGGAGAAACCCATTCTTTGAGTCACTAGAGTGAGTGTCGTATTGGGGTTTAGAGTCACTTTCTGATAACACCGAATCCCTTCCTTCAGAATTATCACTGGACATGGCCAACCCAGATTCAGATGCCACTCGGGCTATTGTCATAGAAGAGATGGAGCGAAGGGTCTAGGAATTGGAGCGCAGATTTGAGGAACTTGAACAAATAATAATGGCAATGATGGGTAACTTAACTGCTGCTCTAGTATCGCTAGCTAGCCAATAACCTGCTGCTCATACCGGGGGAAAAGCCGAACAGAATCCAATTAGGGAGGCACCCCCGACAACAGTCGTAAAACCACCCCCTGTTGTTGAGCCTATAACTCTTGTACAAGTTGAGCCCAAAAGGATTGGAGGACACAGGCCTGAAGAGGATTTTATAGAAGATGAGCAAGAGGAATCCGGGGTAGTGAGAGCTAAGCCTCCCAAAGAGGATGCCGCCTTGAAGAAGATAGAAGAGAGAGTGGAGGCGATGGCCTGCCTAGTATCTACTAGAAATGGGATAAGCCCCAAGGATAGGGATTTGGATGACGAGGAGATGCTTCCTCAGAGGTTTAAAATGCCTGAGCTGCCCAAGTTTGATGGCATTTTAGATCCGTCTGCTCACATCAAGCAGTACACGCTTGTGATGAAGGGCACCATGCTTACCAAGAGATAGAAGGTGGAATATTTCTGCCTCAGCTTGACTGGGCCTGTTGTAAACTGGTACCACAGTTTGGATAGGAGGACAAAAGAAGATTGGGACCTATTGACTAAAGAGTTCCTCAAACAATATAACTGTAGCACCCGAATGGAGGTAATTTTAAAGGACTTGGAGCGGTGGAGAAATCAGGTAATGGAGATGAAGAGGAAGCCGGATACTCCAGATCAGATTTGGTTATTCATCCAAAAAGCGAGTCCATATCTCAAGGAGGGACTAAAAATGAAGGAGCTCAAAGATTGGGAATCTCTGAAAGACATAGCGATCAAGGCTGAAGGTGAATACCTAGCAAACAAAGTGAGCCAATGTAACTTTGGGAGCCAATCAGGGTATAAATCAAGTGGTGCTAGGAGCAGTAATAACAGAAATGGCAAGACGGCCGAGGTTTCAGCTACCACGGATTGACAAGGTTAGAGGTACTATTCTAATTTAGGCCGCTTTCTATCTTGGGTATTTGAGAGATTGACAAATGAGGGCAAGCTTAGGCCATTAACACCCAAGCCGGCCATGAATTAGGGACAGCCAGGGCAATGATGTAACACCCTTCTCACTTTGACTTCCTATATAGGCCGAATGCAAAATCACTCATAACATTAAAACCAAGCTTCAAATGAAAAATCTAACCTCATAAACATGCTCTACAGCCCCAAAAACCTTAGTAGGGACCAATGAAACAAATTAAAAACCTCTAAATCATAAACCCCCAAACTTACCCTAACCTTTGAATACTTGATTTCTCTCACTTCCTTTGCTCAAATTGGACTCCAATTGCTTCAATATGATTCTAGAGGAGCTTATTTAGGTATATGAGGTGAAAATTTGACGAAAGATTGGGGTAGAAGTGAAGAAAAATGAAGAAGAAGAAAAAGAAGAGAGGAAGAGTTCGGTTTTGGGAGAGGGAGTTGTGGCCTACTTTGGCTGCATTTTTCTAGAGAAATCCAGCCACTTCTCTTCCTTATATATCCCTCTAATGAACTGAACCGATCCAACCGAAGTGATCCGACCGATTTAAACTAAAATTTCGGTTTTTCGGTTCATTTGCACTTTTCTTAAGTATCTATATGTTACTCTCATTATTTTCACTTCTAACTAATTCCATTGATCTTAAACATCAAAAATATACATATTTTTAGCTCAATCGGTCCCCATTTGGGCACCGGTTCACTTAATCCGGTTCGATTCGATCAATTTTTCTTCTGCCGTAAAATACAACTCTAAAACTGTCAAAATTCACAGAAATCACTTCCATTACATTATTTAACACACTGAAATTCTATTGGGCCACATAAGCCTCTCATAATCCCTCAGTCAAACCCCGGTTAAACCTCGGTTCAAATTAAACCGAACCGGAGGCCAACTTCAAAATGACTTTCAGAGGTCATTTTAGCTCCATTTTCAATTCTGATTTCACCACTAGACTCCTTACGACTCACAGATCATTTTTGCAAAATTAAAATTTTTCGGGCGCTAGACAGCCAGGTTCGCTGTATAACCACTCGGTGTCACCTGATCCGGAATCACTATAATTTTAACACACTTAACTCTGAAGTTTGACACTGGCAAACTCACTCCTTACACTGTTTGACACTTCGATTATCATGGTAACACTGAAATAATGCACTGACACTCCTAGACCGGTATTTAGGCCATTACAAATGAGATGATCAGTACTACACCTACCATCAGTACACTGGCCACTTGATAGATTATTGCCGATGTTTAAGGAACATGATCCAAGATCTTGTTCATTCTAAGGAGATCACTGACCCTGAGAAGAGAGAGAAGAAGAAGAAGAAGGCATAAAGGATTTCAAGACACACCGATAAAGAGTCCCAGAAGGTACCTATCGCACAACAAAAAGTAGGAGAGAAGACTTTCATTTAGATGTGATTTTCATTTTATTGTCGAACTTTTCAATCTTTCTGCAGTGCTGTTTACGTTAATTATATTAACAACTTTTTGCTTATGTTTCTCATGATTTCACTATGCATGATCGCAACCACAAGTCATTTATATTTGATATTAACTTAATGAAAACTGTCTTATTCAATCTCGAGATCCTATTAGTATCTGATATCACTCCTGAAGAGAGGAAATTTATGAGAGATAAAAGAAAAAAGAACCTTTACCTGGACCTGGAATGACATGCTAAGAACTGACAAGGGCATTGCAAGGACACGACTGCTTCAATATGCCAACATGACAACTAGCAATATTTCAAAAGCCACCCCTTTGCTTCCTCAACATCTAGGACGCAAATGGTGCAACCCAACAAAATCGAACTCCGATTATTAAGGGGCCACATCAAATTTAAGACAAGTGAAACTTTGTGCCTCACAAAAAATAAAAAAAAAATCTTACTACTAAAAAAAAGGGAAAAAAAGAAACCACAGTTTTGCCCTAAACCACCTGAGACTAACTCGCAACCCAATCTCAACCATCAAAGGCTACTTCAGAAATTGAGCCACCAAAGCCAACAAAAGCAAGGTGTTGGATTTTACATTCAAGTTTCAAGCAAAGAACTCATCGTCTCAGCCGGTTTGCATAAAGGTCAAGAAAAAGCCTTTGATGCTAAGAAAAAAAAAGGAGCACTGTCAGAAGAAGCAGCCTTCCCGGCTAATGAGGATGTAACACCCCATTCTCCCCCTAGTAGTTTGAGCCATGATTGCCATGTGTATGTGCATGTGTGAGTGTTTTGGCATGTGTTAAGGGCAATTTGGGAAAAATGCATGTTTTGTGGGCTTTAATAGAGTGTGGTTGCATATGTTAAGTAGGGTGTAGATGTATTGGGTTGTGTTAGTGTGTGCTTGTGCATATAGTTGTAGTGTGTGAATTATGAGGGTTAGTCTTGTGTGTGTTGTCTTGCAGGAGTGTTGGGTGTGAGTGGTCAAGTTCCACTAACAAAAGGGTGACATGTGGCTAGTAATTAGGAAAGAGGTATAAATAGAAGAGAGAGAAAATGGCACAGCAAATCTTATTTGCCTTTTCCCGTTTCTTCCTCTTCTCTCCACTCCTTCTTCCTCTCTTCTCTTCATTTGTGTGCCCTAGCTTGGATTCAATTGTGGTGGTGGAAATTGATCATTCCTTGACCTTTAATTGATAAGTATAGTGGGTTTCTTCTTCATCTTCTTCTTTTGTTCTTGATTTTTTGTTAGATTGGGTTTTAATTTAGGTTTTGTGTTTGCATGATTTTTGGGTGTTCTTGGTTAGTTGAGCCTCCTCGTGATCCCAAGGGAAAGGAGAAGGCTAGTGGGAGTGGTGCTCATTGATTTGGAGCATAGGAATATCAGGTTTGGGAATTTGTTTGGAAATTGATTGATTTTTATGTTAATGTGTGATTTGTGCTTTGCATGAGATTTTTGGAAATTTGATGTTTGATGAGGCATATTATAGTGTTAATGTTATGGGTATTCAATTGATTTGAGTTTTAATGCATGAATGTTGAAGTATTGAGAAAATTTGAAGTTTGATGAATTTTTGCTGAAAATTTCTGGATTTGTGTTCTTGAGAAGCTTGATTTTGTTAATGCATAATTTTGATTGTGTTAATTGTTGAATTAAGTTGGGTTTTATGTTATATGTGATGGTGGAAGGCTTAGTTGAAGGTATGATGAAGTTTGGGTTGTCTTGTGTTTGAGATTGGAAACTTGGGTGTTTTGAAGTGTGAAAATCTGCAGAAATTCACGCAAGAGCTGGAAATCACGATGCTATCGCGACCGTGACACTATCGCGAGGTCCCGACAGAGCTCGGTGATTTCAACCCTTGCGCGAGGCCAAGCGGATTTGCTTGGCTCGTGACACTTGTCGCACTCGCGACAGAACCCTCACTCAGTCCACTACTCTTCTTCTTAAAACCACACTAGTACAATCAAAACTTTATACCTCTAACAACTTGCAAACTCACATATTTACATCTAGATTCGCTCTTAAACTTGTCAAAATCCGACAAAATTTAGCAAATACTTCTAGGGTCCAAAACGGGTCATTACAAATCTCTCCCCCCTAAGAAATTTCGTCCTTGAAAGTTCCCCCGTACCACATAGTATATTCTATCATAAATTCTAGTATACACAAACAAAACAATGTAAAACACCAAAAGAACTTACCAGAAGAACCAACAGGGGCATCTATAGCTTCTGCCACCATTTCGTAGACTTGTGGCTGTCCCTCGGTAGGAAATGGCTTCTCTACCATTTCCGATGGCGGTCTATTAACTCCACTTCTTCCTCTTCCACTTCTGATGATTCCAGATGCATTCACTTTATCCTTGCTTGCTTGAGAGGCTAAATTCTCCCTTGACTTGGGGCACTTAGCAAGCATGTGCTCTATGCTGCCACACCTAAAACAAGCTCCGGTGAGTTTCCTACACTCACCCCAGTGGTGCCTCTCACAATGAGCACACTTTGGTGCTACACTTCCTCTACTAGTATGTGGCACTACACTCCCAACTGATGTTGGCACTTGCACTGATTCTTGTTCATCTCTTCCTCTCATCACTTCTCTAGCTCTTTTACCAGAACCTTCTTTTCCTTTCGGGAACTTTCTCTTTTACTCTCTCTTTTGCTTCAATAACTCCGAATCCTCTAATTTTATGGCTGCCAGTACCAATCTATAGTAACTCACCGGTTGCAAAGCAACCATGGCAGATAGAGGTCCTCTAATTCTTTCTCCAAGCCCATCCTCAAACTGTCGGCACTTAAAATCCTCTTTTAATAGAATATCAGGCACATATTTACTCAACCGGGTGAACTCTTTCTCGTATTCCCCCTACTGTCATATTCCTTTGCTTAAAGCTCAGGAACTCTTTTCACTTTGCCTCTCTATCTGCTTTAGTCACATATTTCTCTTTGAACTCGTGGACAAAGAAATCCTATGATAATTCCACTGGCCTCTGCGGGTTTCTCAGTACTAACTTCCACCAGTCATATGCTGCACCCTGCAGCAATGACACAGCACAAGCTACTCTATGATTCTATGGGCAATTAATCTCTTGTAGGATCCTTCCTGTTCTCAAGCCAAAACTCCGCTATATCTGATTGGTCCAATGAGGTTCCATTAAACTCTTCAGCTCCCCTCTTTCTAATTAAATCTGATGGAGTCTTAGGAGCCGTCTGTCTATCTAAAATCTGAACTAACCCTTGCATCAATACCGAGTTATCACGAACAGGATCAGCTCTATCATCTCTACCTTGTTCTTGCACAAGCAGATCCCCACGAACCGCATTCACACTACCAGTCGTCTCTCCTATGTTCTCACTCGGGTCGGACTCCATCTATACACTACAAAACAAACAACTTCTGCATTAGGCCACAATTCTAGACAGACTCACATGCATAAACTCTATACTCTAACATCCTATAAACTATTATCACCTAAACATGTGTTCTGATACCACTAAATGTAACACCCCGATACCCCCGGGAAGGAATATCAGGTTGCTACATGCAAACACACTAATGCATACATATACAAACTCAACTCGAAAGCGGAAGCAATAACAATAAATAATTACAATAACTTGGGCCAAAACAAAATACTCTTATAATATATATATAAACTGTACATATTACAAAAGTTTTACACTTAATACATAATCATCTTTGGTACATGTAAAAAACAGTTAACACTTACCTTTCGATACTATACTTCTCTATATACATAATGATGTTACTCAAAACAAAAGAAACTCTATCTTATACAAAAAGATCTTCATCAAGCTCCTAGTAGCCATGACCTGCAGATGCAAACTCTCTAATTCCATCCTGTAAACCTACACGGGAAAAACACCCGTACTAAGCGATAATGCTTAGTGGGGATAAACAGAAGCAATAGACTTCGAACAAAGTCACAGATATATCAAAGGCATTTCGATAGTCATGTCATATACAAATAATCATATATATAACCTTGTAAGCAAATAACATCATGCTTCAACCAATTCATGTGCAAAAATCCAAGTATGGCAAACGATATCGATAACATGTCATACTATATTCATATACATATATAAGTCTCTACTTCACCTCTTGTACACTACAAAATATACATTAGCCTGAATACTCAAAAATGGTGGATACGGGTACTGTGGATACTGTATAAACTCTAGAGAACTAACTCAATAGCATTGAATACACTAAGTATTCATCAAGTAGACACAACTAAGGTCACTATAGCAGCCGTCTCTAACCCTTTATAGGCATGCTTATCTATCCACTACTATGACACTTCAGGCTTAACTCATTTACTCAAGATATTCATCACTAGACAATGCCAAAACAAGTATCCAAACACTAGCATATCATTAATTAATTACACAACTCTAGAACATCAATACACCCTTGTATAAGATACAAAACATAACTTATACCAATGCTGGGAAGCCATGTAAAGAGAGAGAATAAAACATTTCAGGCAAAATAGAACAGGCAGGAGGAGGCTCACTATCGCGATTGAGACTTACGTTGCGCTCGCGACAGTAGTCGCTAAGCGCCAGTGGCCAGTGGAGTTGTCACGAGTCGTGTCGAGGAGCACGACTAGTGACAAACAAATGGAAACTGTCACGAGTCGTGTCGTGACGCACGACTCGCGATAGCTACACAAGCAGGCACGAGTCGTGCGATGGTCCACGACTCGTGCTGGCCACAAGTGCTTGGCACAAGTCATGCCTTAGTCCACGACTCGTGCACAAGCCTAGCTGCCGAGTCGTGCTGACCTGCACGACTCGGACAAAATGCCTCCCTTCTCTGAAATCTCGAGTAATGCGAGAGGAAGGAATTCCTGGCTCTGTCGCGATCGTGACGTACGTCGTGCTCGTGACAGAGTCGAGGATTTCCCCCAACATCGGTACTTCACTGCTCTGCTTCAAAATCAAGCGTGTCCATAACACTCTAACATTCAAAAACTCTTACCTTAGCACTCATATGCATACCAAAACATATTATAACCAAATTATAATTATTATACGCTAATTATTAATAAGAAATACACTCAACATACGAATTAAACCACAAAAACATTGAAATTACAATCTACCCTAACCCATAAGTTCATATAAAGACCATACTCATTTAAACACAACGCATACAAAAATAACTAAAATCACACTCGATCCTAACCTCTAGGTAGCTCCATCACTGCTCTTTACTCGATTTTGATCTACTCCTTGCCTTTGTCCAGTCTCTTATCCACAACTTTAATAAAATCATTCAAAAAAATCCATGAATCAATCATTTTCTCACTTTAAATCAAAAACAGAAAACCAAAGTAGAAGAAGAAGACCAATAGTAACAAAATCACACTACTTACCTTCTAAAAAACCAACTCTACCCTTATCTCACTCCCTTCAAACTAATCAAAGTGCTCCACTTAAGGAGCAATCAAAAGAGAAGAAAAGAAAAGGGAATGGAAGCAAGAGGGAGTACAGCAGAAACCAAGGGAAAGAAAGAAGAAGAAAACTAAAAGCAAACCAAAATGGGAAGGAGGGAAACAAAGCAACCGGGCAACCCTCCCTAAAATCCCACCAATACACATAAATGCCACCAACTAGCCTTAAATGCCATTAATCCCATTTATTCACTCAAAAAAAAAAGTCCCATGCCAAGTGTCAATCTCCTACGTTACCACTTGTCAAAGCCCCTACACACACTCCCAAGCTGCCACGTGTCCGATACACATCACTTAAACCCGAAGAGTCGAAGTTAGAGAACCTGACCAAAGGAATGTTCTGTCGCGCTCGCGACACTTATCGCGCTTGCGACAGAACCCTCACTCAGTCCACTGCTCTTCTTCTTAAAACCACACTAGTACAATCAAAATTTTATACTTCTAACAACTTGCAAACTCACATATTTACATCTAGATTCGCTCTTAAACTTGTCAAAATTCGACAAAATTTAGCCAAAACTTCTAGGGTCCAAAACGGGTCATTACAACGGTAAAAAGCGGTAAATAAATAAAATAAAAATAAACAACAAAAATAAAATTACAAGATGAAAATTTGGGATAAAAATATAATCCCCGAAATATAAAATAAAAAAATAAATGACAAAATCAATTAAATAAATAAGCATGCATAAATTAGGTCTTTTATTTAAGAATAGGAACATTGGTTCCTTCATGCTCACTTAAAATTTGAAGACTTATTTTTGGTATTATTGAGAAAACCGGGATGAGTGAACCCATTTTGAAAAAAATTAACTTTTCTTTTAAAAGTGAATTTTATTGGCTAAAATTAGAATATTGGTCCCATTTTATTAGAAAAAATACAAAATTTGTTAATAAAAATATTTTTCTAAATTTCTTTTTAATGTGCATAAAATAAATTAATTTTATTACAAATTACATGACAAAATAAAAAAAATCAAAATAAAAAAATGATAAAATAATAAAAATAATAAATTAAACCAACACAAATCTCCTAGATCTCCCCATTCGCTAGCAACGGTGTTCAAACATGGAGAAAATAAGTATTGAAAACAAAAACAAATACAAATAAAATTAATGTTAGTAATTAAATCAAAAAAATCAATTAAACAAATAAAATAATAAAAATGAAATAAAGTGCATTATGAATAACAAATAAATTAAATGATATGATGAAACAAATAAATTAATAGATTAATAAATTAACACAAAATAATAATAATAATAATAATAATAATAATAATAATAATAATAATAATAATAATAATAATAAGATGAACGATCAAGTCAATAAAAAGAATAAAATAATAAAATAAAAAATATTGAAGAATGTTAAATCTAAGGCTAAAATCACATAAAACAAATAAATACATAATAGATCTAAAAAATCTACATTGTGATTAATTAATTGTAAACAAGAAATAAAAATAAATAAAATAAGTATACAAGATCGAACCCAGAATATTTACCCTCAGAATTGGATTTGATGAATGAAGGAAAATGGTTAATTTTCTTGTCTTGATTTACGAAAATAAGATTAAAAAAATAAAAATTTAAACTTTTTCTTTAGAAAGAAAATTTCAAAAAAAAAAAAAAAATTGTTCAAAGAAAAAATATGGAAGAAAATTTAGATCTCAAGAACAAAAAAAATATATTTTTGTCTCAATAATGATTTTTTATTATTAAGAGGAATTAATTTTGAAACTTTAAAAAAATCTCTTTTAAGAAGAAGAAAACTAAAAGAAAATGTCGAAAAATATTCCCTTAAAGAAGAAAAGAAAATTTTTCACCAAAAAAAGTCTCCCTATTTTTTTCTTAAGTTTTCCTACTTATATCATTAAAAAAGGAAAACTTAGTTAATTTAGGGAATAAACCTTAATTAAATCAAAATGTTCCTTATTTAAATTTAAAATCCAAAATTATCTCTATCAAATCCCATAAAATCACCATTAAAATCCTTTTTTAAAAGTTCAAAAATCTGATTTTTAAGGAAAAAAATAGAAAAAAAAAGGTGCAGGTGACTTAGCTTCTCTATAAGCTTTGATAACTTACTTTTTGTTAAACTCTTGGACAAAGAAGTCCCACGTCAGCTCAACCGGTCACTAGGAATTTCGAAGCACCAGCTTCCACCAGTCATAAGCCGTCCCTTGCAACAATGACACTACGCAAGTCACTCGCTGATTCTAGGGACAATTAATCTCTTGCAATATCCTTCCTATCCTTTCCAACCAAAACTCAAACACATCCGACTGATCCATAGAAATTCCACTAAACTCTTATGCTCCACTTTTTCTAATAAGGTCCGTAGGAGCCTAAGGAGTAGTCAATTTGTCTATTAATTGCATCAACCCTTGCACTAACACCGAATTATCCTGAGCAAGACCTATACCTTCACTTAGTAGTTGCTCGGGTACAGGAGGGTTAACACGTGCCGGATTCACACTTCCTGTCATCTCCCCTACATCCTCATTCGGATCTGATTCCATCTCTACTCTACACAGGACAACATCTGCATCAAGCCACAATACTAAACAAACTCACATACATCTAATCTATACTCTAACATCCTATATTCCTGAACCGCCTAAACCTATGCTCTGATACCACAAACTGTAACACCCTAATACCCCTAAGAGCATATAGGAGCGCTACACACCCACAAACTATGCAATTCAAATCAAATAAACACTATCAAATTACTTAGACAACTAATAACCAAAATGTCATTATCAAAAATAAGTCGTACATGCATATACAAACTTTAGTTATTTATATTACATAATAAGGATATCTTCCATATATTACATGAACATTTTCTAGAACATTTACACTTAATATACAAAATATTCTTTACGTAATCACTATATTGATCATCACAAAAAGAATCATATTATAAACAAAAAACAAACTTCAAGCTTCTATCCTAGTGGCCTACAGATGCATAACTCTCTATACCGAACCTGCATACCTACATGGGAAAACACCCATGCTAAGCGAAGGCTCAGTGGGGAGAACAAAAGCAAATAGACTTCTAACGAAGTCACAAACATCCAGCAACAATGTATATCAACATCCAGCACATTAATCGCACAATAACATTCATTCATGAGCACTTTAAATGAACATGTTATTAGGATATTTATATCATTTACGTTCACATTATCTATAATTTTAGCAAACATCATATACGATAAGTGATAACATATCACTTCATCTAATATGTATTCATATGCAGGTACACAAATCGTTGCATTTCTTATATAGTCTTAAACATACAATAGCCTGAATTCACATCGATGGTGGATACGGGTACTCTAGATACTGACGGACAGTATCAAACATCTAGAGACCGGGGTCTCAAATCTCTAGATACCAAAAGGTACCAAACTCTATACACAAGTCGGTGCCATGCTAGTAGCTGTAAAACTCTAACCCTTTATAGGCATGCCTATCTATCCACTACTATGAATAATTCAGGCTTAACATATAAACTTCATTCACTATTCCATATAGATTACATTTACTCGATTATCTTTTTAAACCACTGCACATCCAACTCAAATCATATATTAACTATGCAAACCATGAACATACATACATATTTGTTTATCTATCATGCTAAAGCAATAGGTACTAGGCTTGGGCTGCTGATTATCCTTAACACGTCCCTATATTAAGTGAACATAGGGTCGTGCTTCGGGAAAACACCGAGCTAAATAAGGGACCATCTAGCTTAGTTCTAAGGCTTTAGCATGGATGTAATGCAATTTTTGAAAAGAGATAGAATTTTAATTTGTAAAAACTCAAATATGTATATTAACCAAGACACTTTCAAAGCAAAGTCTCGAAGTCCTTAGTGGAGTTGCCACTGTGACGTGCGCCGAACCAGCTTAGTAATTTTCCCGGAGGGCCCGATTTTAGGGTCCGAGAATCGCATCTAGATTTTAGGCAATATGAGACATTATGGAATCCCTACCTAATAGAACATTAGGAAAGTTTATCTAATCCCATGAAACTTTTAGGCACCTTTGAGTTATTTTGGAGTCACTACCCAATTTATAAAAAGTTGGAAAAGTTTGTCTAACCTCAGGGTCTAAACTAGAGAAAGATTCGGAACTTCACTCTTATTAATGCCTTGGTTAATTATAAATGAGTTTTTAATAATTAATTTTCCATCTCTCATCTCACACGGTCATGCATTAAAATTTAAAGCGCACTTCGAGTATCGTAGGAAAACGGTAAAAAGTGATAAATAAATAAAGTAAAAATAAACTACAAAAATAAAATTACAAGATGAAAATCTGGAACAAAAATACAATCCCCCAAAATATAAAATAAATAAATAAATGAAAAAATTAATTAAATAAATAAGCATACATAAATCGGGGCATTTATTTAAGAATAGGAACATTGGTTTCTTCATGCTCACTTAAAAATTGAAGAGTTATTTTTGGGTGTTATTGAGAAAACCGGTATGAGTAATCTCATTTTAAGAAAATTAACTCTTCTTTCAAAAGTGAATTTTATTTGCTAAAATTAGGACATTGGTCCCATTTTATTAGAAAAAGTCCCAAATTTATTAATAAAAATATTTATGTGATTTTCTTTTTAATGTGCATAAAATAAAAGAATTTTATTACAAATTACATGACAAAATTAAAAAATAAATAAATAAAAATGATAAAATAATAAAAATAATAAATCAAACCAACATAAATCTGCTAGATCTCCCAATTCGCTCGCAAGAGTGTTCAAACAGAGAGAAAACAAGTATTGAAACCAAAAATAAACACAAATAAAATTATTGTTAGTAATTAAATCAAAAAATCAATTAAGCACATAAAATAATAAAAATAAAATAAAGTGCATTATGAATAACAAATAAATTAAATGATATGATGAAACAAATAAATTAATAGATTAATAAATTAACGCACATAAGAACATAAATGATGATGATGATGATGATGATGATGATGATCATAATAATAATAATAATAATAACAACAACAACAACAACAACAACAACAATAGTAACAATAAGAGGATGAACGATCAAGTAAATAAAACGAATAATAAAATAAAATAAATGTTAAAGAATATTAAATCTATGACTAAAATCAGAAAAAATAAATAAATAAATAATAGATCTAAAAAATCTACATGGTGATTAATTGATTGTAAATAAGAAATAAAAACAAATAAAATAAATATACAAGATCGAGCCCACAATATTTACCCTCAGAATTGGATTTGATGAAGAAAGGAAAATGATTGATTTTCTTGTCTTGATAAGCGAAAATAGGATTAGAAAAATAAAAATTTAAACTTTTTCTTTAGAAAGAAAATTGCAAAAAAATGATTGTTCAAAGAAAAAATATGGAAGAAAATTTGGATTTCAAGAACAAATAATTATTTTTTTTGTTTCAAAAATAATTTTTTATTATTAACAAAAATAAATTTTGAAACTTTAAAAAAATCTCTTTTAAGAAAAAGAAAACTAAAAGAAAATGTAGAAAAATATTACCTTGAATAAGTAAAGAAAATGTTTTACCAAAAAAAGTCTCCCTATTTTTCTCTTAAGTTTTTCCTATCTATATCATTAAAAAAGGAAAACTTAGTTAATTTTGAGAAATAAACCTTAATTAAATCAAAATATTCCTTATTTAAGTTTAAAATCCAAAATTATCTCTATCAAATCCCATAAAATCAGCCTTAAAATCCTTTTTTAAAAGTAAAAAAACCTGATTTTTGAGGGAAAAATGGAAAAAAAAGGTGCAGGTGACGAGGGGCGGGCTGCCCCTAGTAGGCTGCCCCTCGCAAGCTGCCCCTGGTTGGATGCCCCTTATTTTTTTTAAAAAGAAACTTGACAAGAAAAACATCACTTCTAACCTTATTGCCTGTGAACATGCATTTAATTTCATCATTGGATAACTCTGATCTGGGTTGCTTCTATAGTAGGATTGTGTACTACATGCAATGTGTGCTACTATGTGTAGGAATGTGTACTATATACAAAAATATATAGACCACTTCCTAGATAATTATGGGATCCAGTTGTGAGTTTGATTTGGTTACTATCCCCGGTTCTGACATACTAGATGCTAACTACTCTGGACAAGATGCTCTGATAAAATGATTATCGGGATCCCTAAACCACCTAGGTAAATGGTCTATGATGGCTTCAAAATTAAGGGGAGTTAGAATTAAGCATGTGAAAAAATTATAAACATAAAATAGAACTGACGTGTAAAAATCATATGTACAAAAAGAGATATATATTTTCCATTATATAGTGAAAATTATATGCATAAAATGTACACGTTTGATTATTTATTGAATGGTAAAAATTACACACAAAATGAGAGGTTCATGTTTTAATTATTATTACAATTTCACAAAAATCTTATGCACGACATGTGTATATACAGCATAGACAAACATATACAAAAGAAAAAGAAAGCACATCCCAACCTTATCACTCTCACACAGGAGGTTGTGCGAGCTCTTTCGTAGGCGAGCTTAGTTCATGGGTTAATAGGAAACCCAATGAATGCATGTAGTGCAAGGCAGCAAGCCGGCAACATTACCTCTCTTTATTGAAAGCGCATGAGGATGGATTTTGGATATTGTGAATTTAAATAATCCGAGTAAACTGAAATGTGGCCCCGAGGCATCAAAACCTTTGATGAGCAGACATCTAAGTTTCAATGGATTTACTCAATACATAGAGGCCCACATCGCAAATAATGTATTATGGCACATGTCCCCCTAGTGGAAGTGTCTATGCCACAACATGGGCTTTTAGTCTAGCGATACATGTAACGCCCTTATTACTTCCTACCATACTTACGTCATGATTTATTTCTACGATTATTATGATTGGTTGAAGCGTGTTAAAGTCAATTTATTTTAGCTATATCAAGCTCATTAATGAATCATTAACGAATTCTTAACTATGCATTGTTCACTTGATAGTCGCTTAGCTAGTTCCTTGTCGATTGATCTATAACTGTCTCAGATTACTATTTACTCAATAAAAATTTCGGCAGCATAACGGCTGTATATGCAACCTACCCTCCTGCAAATCAAGCAATTCACACAGCCCACACGGGCACAACAAGCTAAATTTATAAATAATATCATCATATTATCCATATGCTTGCCATAATGGAATTAGAACTGTGTCCACATAATCTACTCATAGAGTATCCTAAACATTCATCAAAACATCAAAATATATATATATACACATATATATACAATCCAAAAGTTATATAACCAAATAGTCTGATTTACAATAACTACTATACATGCCATTTCCTAACACATACAAAATGTCTTCTTAGATACTTGCGTCCATTCCACTTCCAAAAATCCCGGGTATGCTTGCTCCAAAATATCTAACCGGTACCTACGCGGAGTCAAAACAAAAACTACGCTCTGAGCATAAAATGCTCAGTGGTGGATATAAATCCAAAATTTTCCAATACACAACACACACAAGCAAGCATACAAAAATTTTATTCAAATAATGTTATAAAGTTAATCACTTAAATTCTCATTTTCTCATTTCTATACAATTTCCTAACTTAATAATATTAAGGTTTAGTAACCACATTATTAAGTTAACCCATGACTGTAATTAATTTACATATAAATCCTTTAAATATCTTCATATTTGCCGAATTACATCTTAATATTTTAACTTTATTTTATATTTAAACTTATACTTAATTTTATTATACTATTCTATTTCTTTAATTGTCTATTTATCTATTTTTCCCTCTCATTTTCTTCATCATTGTCATTTTATACATATCATCATATTTTCTTTAATTTGCCCCTAGTGTCAGTCCGGTAGAAATCTCTAGACCGGATACACGGGACGTGGATCCCGTAGGCCCATAACAGATATAAGCAAAAATCGATCGAATACAGATACAAATGCAGATATCCAGTCAGACAGATATAGGGGCGGCAGACCGTCATTGGTCTACCAAAGCGGGTCGTCATTGACCCGTACCGCGGTGAGCTGTCCCTATGGCTCGCCAATTATATCCCGAACTAGATTTTACTACCAGACAACCAAGGGCAATGCAAATACCATTATATAACTCTTTCGGCTATTAAATGTTCCGACTCCCTTCTAACTCTTTCCTACCATTTTCCAATTTAAGATCTACTTGTTCTTTAATTATTTTATTTATTTATTTTTATTTTTACTTTTTTAAAATGGTAATTATGCCGTTACCCCACTATAACATATTATATCCTATTACCAACTTTTCATATTCAATAATAACTTAACAGTGTTTTCAATGAGTTAATATTTGCTACAAATAAATTTTTCATCCATAATATAGCTCTTATTTTACTAAAATATTAAAGTCTCATGTTACTTACCAATTTAACTCCTTCGGCCACTTTATCAACCTTTCTATAATTCATTCATTTATTTATTTATTTATTTATTTATTTATTTATTACTTAATTAACCTTAATTCATGCCTTATACATTAAATTATTTTTAGCATCCAAGTTATATTCTATTATTCTTCATTATCTCTATATTCAGCCAACCTATCTACTTTCACCCTACAATTAATTTCTTAATTATTTTCACTCACTTCATTCCACTGCAAGTTAATTAGCTTTATAACTTAATTCCTTAACCATAATTGCAAATAAACTTTAAAAATACCTCATATTTCATTCGGCCCACACTACAAATCCTACCATCTTTTTATCTTTCTTCCAATTTACTCATTTAATTCTCAATTCTAACACCCAATTACACATTCATCACGATAGTTTCAATTAAGCACACATACATCATGCAAATATACACATACATAAGCATAAAATCAATTGAAATTCTTGGAAAATAATGGATTTTTACATCCACTAACCTCAATTAGCAATTCTTCACTCCTCAAACTTCTTTTTCTTTTCCCTTTTCCTTGGACTCACTTTGGCCACCTCTTGCACCTACCATGGCCAAAACTTCAAGGTGAGAAATCTTCATTCTCTTTACTCTTAAATACAAAATAACACCATATTCTTACTCCATGGCTTCAAATTAATCTATAGGAACCCTTAAATTAATTTTTGCAACTCAAATTCTCTTACCCAAAATTAACACTCTAAGCATTTCTTCTTAATTCCTCTCCTTCTTCCACTCAAATTTGAAATTAGAGATTGGTAGGGGGTTGAAAAGGAGCTGAACTTAATGTAGGAGGCTTGAATTAGTGGGAATTTGGAATAGAATAGAGGAAATTAGGGTGAAGGGATAAAGAAGGGGTTACGATTTTGAAGAAGGGAGAAGAAAGCTGCAGATTTTTCAAGGCTAATCTAGACATTTCTGGTATTTCCAGCTTTTACATGGCTAGTGCTATGGGCTGGGCTCGTCGAATTAAGAAGGTCCAACCTAATTCAAGCCCAATTACACAATTAAGTCCATTTATATGCACTAAAATTAATTCTCTCCCTTCCCAAGATCCATTTCACTTAAAATAAATTTCATAATTTTTAAAATAATAATTTAAGCTTCCACAAAAAATTTCACCTCAATCGGAGTCCGTTTTCGATCCGATTCACCAAAATCGGTTCTATTAGACAATTTTCGGTGTTACCGTAAAATTAATTTTTCACAACCAAAATATACTACACATCATTTAAGGTAAATCTGGAAATTTTGATCATTTTTAGAGACCATTTGCTATTTTTAAATTCTCAGTCAAACTACAGTCAACCCGTTTACTATTTGAACCGAAACAGTGAAATTTTCCTATTTTCGACTTTTGGAAACCTATTTAATCTCGTTTAGACTGCAAATTTTTAACCTCAGACTTATTATTACTAATTTTTAATATTTTATATATTTTTTTCTTTAACTTTCGGGTGTATTTTTCTACCTTAGGTGTATCGAAAAATACTATTTGCAATAGTTTAAATCTTCAGGCCATTACAATTCTCCGCTACTAAAAAAATTTTCGTCCTCGAAATTTTACCTGTAGTGAAAAGTTGCGAATACTGTTGTTGCATAGCTGCTTCGGGCTCCCACGTAGCTTCTTCCATATTATGATGATTCAAGAGGACTTTCACTAGTGGAATTTTTTTATTTCTAAGTTGACGGATTTCTCTGGCTAATATCCTTATTGGCTTTTCCTCATACATCAGATCGGGCTGTAACTGAATCTCCTCTGGTCGAATGATATGGCTAGGATCAGATCGATATCTTCGAAGCATCGACACGTGAAAAGCATCATGAATTCTTTCTAATTCCGATGGCAATTTTAATCGATAGGCTACCGGTCCAATACATTGTAAAATTTCATAAGGACCGATAAATCTAGGACTCAATTTGCCCTTTTTCCCAAATCTCAATATTTTTTTCCACGGAGATACTTTTAAAAACACTTTTTCGCCAACTTGGAATTCAATATCTTTTCTTTTTAGATCTGTATAGGATTTCTGTTTATCCGAGGCTTCTTTTAATCGATCTTTAATTATTCGTACCTTTTCTTCAGTTTCTAGAACCAAATCCGACCCGATTAGCTTTTTCTCGTTCAGTTCTGTCCAACACAGAGGAGTTCTGCATTTTCTACCATAAAGTGCTTCATATGGCGCCATCTTGATACTTGATTGATAACTGTTGTTATAGGCAAATTCAGCAAGTGGTAGATATTTTTCCCAATTGCTCTCAAATTCTAATACACAACTTCGTAACATATCTTCCAATACTTGAATCACTCGTTCTGACTGGCCATCAGTTTGGGGATGAAAGGCCATGCTAAAATAGAGCTTAGTTCCCAGAGCTTCTTATAATTTCTTCCAGAACTGGGATGTAAATCGTGGGTCCCTATCAGAAATGATAGAGGATGGAACTCCGTGTAATCTCACTATTTCATTTATATAGACCTCCGCTAGTTTGCTCAATGGGAAATCCATGCGAACCAGTAAAAAGTGAGCAGACTTTGTAAGTCTATCGATAATCACCCAGATTGTATCATGTCTCCTTCTAGTGAGAGGTAATCCTGTTACAAAATCCATTGTAACTCGATCCCATTTCCATTCCGGTATGGATATAGGCTGGAGAAGCCCAGAAGGGACCTGATGTTCTGCTTTAACCTGTTGACAAATCAGGCATTTAGTTACAAATTCGGTCAAATCTCGTTTCATACCTGACCACCAGTAATGTGCTTTTAAATTCTGGTACATTTTATTTCCACCAGGATGCATAGCATAACTGCTGGAATGAGCCTCTGCCAAAATATTCTTCTTCAATTCCGGTTGATCAGGAACACATAGTCTCTGCTTGTAATATAGGCTGCCATCGGCACCCAAAGAAAAATTACCATTTTGTTTTCTTTGTATCTAGTTCTTAATGGCCATTAATCGGTCATCTTGCCTTTGAGCTGTCTTTATCTGTTGTAGAAAGTCCGGTTTAACTTGCATTTCAGCCACGATTGCCCCATCCTGTGCCATGCTCAGTCTAACATTTAATGCTAGTAAAGTAGCCATGAACTTCCTGCTTAATGCATCAGCTACTATGTTTGCTTTACCCGGATGGTAGTCAATAAAACAGTCATAATCTTTTATGAGCTCCAGCCACCGCCTTTGTCTCAAATTGAGCTCTTTCTGTGTCAGCAAGTACTTTAAGCTCTTGTGATCCGTATAAATGTAGCATTTTTCACCGTACAGATAATGTCTCCAGATTTTTAATGCAAAAACAATAGTTGCTAATTCGAGATCATGTGTAGGATAGTTCTTTTAGTGATTTTTAAGCTACCGAGAAGCATAAGCAATTACCTTGCCCTCTTGCATCAGCACACACCCTAAACCATTCTTAGAAGCATCACTGTAGATCATGAAATCTTTGCCAGGTTCCGGTTGAGTTAAGATTGGAGCTTCTGTCAACATTTTCTTAAGTTTCTCAAAACTTTCCTGGCATGCCTCGGTCCATTCAAACTTCACCTGTTTCTGAAGTAGGCGAGTCAGTGGTGCAGCTATTGTAGAAAATCCTTTCACAAACCTCCTATAATATCCGGCTAATCCAAGGAAACTCCTGACTTCTGTAACATTCTTAGGAGTTCTCCACTGTAGTATTGCTTCAATTTTCTTCGGATCAACTTTAATTCCTTCCGCGGATACTACATGACCCAGAAAAGTTACTTCATTTAGCCAGAATTCACATTTGCTGAATTTTGCATATAATTGTTTCTCCCTCAAGGTCTGTAATACAATCCGTAAATGTCTGTCATGTTCTTTTGGTGTCTTAGATTACACCAAAATATCATCAATGAACACAACAACAAACTGGTCTAGGTAAGGATGAAAAATTCTTTTCATTAAGTCCATAAATGCAGCTGGTGCATTGGTCAGTCCAAAAGGCATTACCAGAAACTCGTAGTGGCCATACCTCGTACGAAAAGTTGTTTTAGGTACATCTGCTTCCCTCACTTTAAGCTGATGATACCCAGATCTCAAGTCAATCTTCGAAAATACACCTCCCTTCAACTGATCGAACAAATCATCAATTCTTGAAAGTGGATATTTATTTTTAATAGTCACCTTGTTAAGTTGCCTGTAATCTATACACAAACGGAGCGACCCATCCTTCTTTTTTACAAAGAGCACTGGTGCTCCCCACGAGGAGGTACTCGGTCTAATAAAACCTTTATCGAGTAACTCCTGCAACTGAATCTTCAATTCCTTAAGTTCTGTAGGTGCCATCCAATATGGAGCAACAGAAATAGGTGTAGTTCCTGGAGCCACATCAATGACAAACTCAACTTCTCGGTCAGGAGGTAATCCTGGGAGTTCATCAGGAAAGACATCTGGGAACTCTCGTACAGTGGGAATATCAGTTACTTTCAAATTTTTCGTTTTAGCTTCCATAGCATAAGCTAAGTATGCCACACATCCCTTTTTGATTAACCTCTTTGCTGTTGTAGCAGATATAACATCAGAAAGAAAATTAGTTTGTTCTCCTACTACGGTTACCTCCTGATCATTCGGAGTTTTAAGAGTCACTCGTTTATGCTTGCAGTCGACAGTAGCTTGGTGGGCAGACAACTAGTCCATCCCTAAAATGATATCAAACTCTCGAAATGGGAGTTCAATTAGATTAACTAGGAAAGTATACCCTTGTACCCCTATCCGACAATCCCGATACACTTTATCTACTATCACACTATGCCCCAGTGGGTTGCTCACTAAAATACCCCGGTCTAATTGAGAATCATGCCAACCTTTACCCCGTGCAACATCAGTGCTCACATAAGAATGTGTAGAACCTGGATCCACTAATGCATAAACATAATCAGAAAGCAATGTAAATTTACCTACAATGACGTCTGGTGCATCTTCTTCTTCTCTAGCTCGAACTGCATAAGTGCGGCCTATGGCTTTACCCTGTACTCCTTGAGACGGCTGCTGTATAGAAGACCGTGATGTGGCAGTATTTGGGGTCACTCCCCTACCCTGGCCTCTAGATACAGTCTGTCTGGTGCCTGATACTGGAGAGTTAGTTGTAGACACCTGCATCATCGGACAGTCTTTTACCATATGTTCTGAGGATCCACATCTAAAACATGCTCCTGTGAGCCGTCTACACTCTCCTGGATGTGGCTTACAACAATACTCACATGGGGAAAATATCTGAGTTCTACCCCGAGGTGTACTGCCAATTGATGTAACTGAAACATTACTGTGGCTGGGATTTCTCTGATTACGACCTGACACTGCAGACGCTCGACTCTGAGAAGATGGTGGTGCTCTGGGACGTTTACTCTGACTTCCTGTGCCACTGTATTGTCCTACTTTTCTCTTCTGCTGGAATCTTGATTGCCTATTGGCTTCATCCATCTGACTTGCCTCTACTTTTTCAGCTGCATCTATCAAGGACTGCCAATCTGCATACTTCTGAGCACCCACTATCTGCTTGATCCTGTTGTGCAACCCTCTCTCAAATCTCTGACATAAATTTTCCTCTATCAAGTTATAATCATCCATATAAGTGCTAAGATGCTCAAATTCTCTCTGATATTCAGCTACTGTTTTATTCCCTTGCTTAAGTCTCCAAAAGGCATCTTGCAAAGCAGCTCTGTACTCTGTTCCCATATACTTTTTCTCAAATTGTTTCAAAAAGAAATCCCACGTCAATCTGCCAGCAGGAGTATGTTTTCTTACAGAGTGCCACCATACAAATGCCGGGCCCTGCAACAAAGCCACTATACCCTCCAGCCTCTCATTGGGTGGGCTATGAGTAATCTCAAACAACCTTTTAATACCAAATATCCACTCCTCGGCTTGAACGGGTGACATCGGATCGCGACCAAAGAAATTCTCTGCACCAAGTCTCTTCAACTGTTCTAATATGGGCTTCTTTTTCTATGGTACGAGAAGTTGCTCTGCCGCTAGAGGCTGGACTGGTTGCGCCGACTCGACTCGCAACCGCTGTTGTATATAATCCGCCATCTGGTTGTGGTGGGACTAGCGGAACAACAGGTGGTGGGGCCTCTTCACACCCAGCACTGATCGAGGCTCCACTTTCAACCTCTTCCTCCTGACGACTATGCTCGGATACCATTATTCACTATAAAACAATAGGAGCAAGCATATGTTAATCCCACAATATTTACATTCACTAAATGGCATGTATAGTCATTAAATTAAGTCACTTAGTTTCCACTCCGATCTTAGAATCGCCTAAACCTGCTCTGATACCAATAAAATGTAACGCCCTTATTACTTCCTACCATACTTACGTCATGATTTATTTCTACGATTATTATGATTGGTTGAAGTGTGTTAAAGTCAATTCATTTTAGCTCTATCAAGCTCATTAACGAATTCTTAACTATACATTGTTCACTTGACAGTCGCTTAGCTAGTTTCCTGTCGATTGATCTATAACTGTCTCATATTACTATTTACTCAATAAAAATTTTGGCAGCATAACGGCTGTATATGCAACCTACCCTCCTGCAAATCAAGCAATTCCCATAGCCCACACTGGCACAACAAGCTAAATTTATAAATAATATCATCATATTATCCATATGCCCGCCATAATGGAATTAGAACTGTGTCCACATAATCTACTCATAGAGTATCCTAAACATTCATCAATATATATATATATACACATATATATACAATCCAAAAGTTATATAACCAAATAGTCTGATTTACAATAACTACTATACATGCCATTTCCTAACACATACAAAATGTCTTCTTAGATACTTGCGTCCATTCCACTTCCAAAAATCCCGGGTATGCTTGCTCCAAAATATCTAACCGGTACCTACGCACAGTCAAAACAAAAACTACGCGCTGAGCATAAAATGCTCAGTGGTGGATATAAATCCAAAATTTTCCAATACATAACACACACAAGCAAGCATACAAAAATTTTATTCAAATAATGTTATAAAGTTAATCACTTAAATTCTCATTTTCTCATTTCTATACAATTTCCTAACTTAATAATATTAAGGTTTAGTAACCACATTATTAAGTTAACCCATGACTGTAATTAATTTACATATAAATCCTTTAAATATCATTATATTTGCCGAATTACATCTTAGTATTTTAACTTTATTTTATATTTAAACTTATACTTAATTTTTATTATACTATTCTATTTCTTTAATTGTCTATTTATCTATTTTTCCCTCTCATTTTCTTCATCATTGTCATTTTATACATATCATCATATTTTCTTTAATTTGCCCCTAGTGTCAGTCCGGTAGGAATCTCCGGATTGGATACGCGGGACGTGGATCCCGTAGACCCATAAAAGATATAAGAAAAAATAGATCGAATACAGATACAAATGCAGATATCCAGTCAGACAGATATAGGGGCGGCAGACCCTCATTGGTCTACCAAAGCGGGTCGTCATTGACCCGTACCGCGGTGAGCTGTCCCTATGGCTCGCCAATTATATTCCGAACTAGATTTTACTACCAGACAACCAAGGGCAATGCAAATACCATTATATAACTCTTCCGGCTATTAAATGTTCCGACTCCCTTCTAACTCTTTCCTACCATTTTCCAATTTAAGATCTACTTGTTCTTTAATTATTTTATTTATTTATTTTTATTTTTACTTTTTTAAAATGGTAATTATGCCGTTACCCCACTATAACATATTATATCCTATTAACAACTTGTCATATTCAATAATAACTTAACAGTGTTTTCAATGAGTTAATATTTGCTACAAATAAATTTTTCATCCATAATATAGCTCTTATTTTACTAAAATATTAAAGACTCATGTTACTTACCAATTTAACTCCTTCGGCCACTTTATCAACCTTTCTATAATTCATTAATTTATTTATTTATTTATTTATTTGTTTATTACTTAATTACCCTTAATTCATGCCTTATACATTAAATTATTTTTAGCATCCAAGTTATATTCTATTATTCTTCATTATCTCTATATTCAGCCAACCTATCTACTTTCACCCTACAATTAATTTCTTAATTATTTTCACTCACTTCATTCCATTGCATGTTAATTAGCTTTATAACTTAATTCCTTAACCATAATTGCAAATAAACTTTAAAAATACCTCATATTTCATTCGGCCCACACTACAAATCCTACCATCTTTTTATCTTTCTTCCAATTTACTCATTTAATTCTCAATTCTAACACCCAATTACACATTCATCACGATAGTTTCAATTAAGCACACATACATCATGCAAATATACACATACATAAGCATAAAATCAATTGAAATTCTTGGAAAATAATGGATTTTTACATCCACTAACCTCAATTAGCAATTCTTCACTCCTAAAACTTCTTTTTCTTTTCCCTTTTCGTTGGACTCACTTTGGCCACCTCTTGCACCTACCATGGCCAAAACTTCAAGGTGAGAAATCTTCATTCTCTTTACTCTTAAATACAAAATAACACCATATTCTTACTCCATAGCTTCAAATTAATCTATAGGAACCCTTAAATTAATTTTTGCAACTCAAATTCTCTTACCCAAAATTAACACTCTAAGCTTTTCTTCTTAATTCCTCTCCTTCTTCCACTCAAATCTGAAATTAGAGATTGGTAGGGGGTTGAAAAGGAGCTGAACTTAATGTAGGAGGCTTGAATTAGTGGGAATTTGGAATAGAATAGAGGAAATTAGGGTGAAGGGATAAAGAAGGGGTTACGATTTTGAAGAAGGGAGAAGAAAGCTGCAGATTTTTCAAGGCTAATCTAGACATTTCTGGTATTTCCAGCTTTTACATGGCTAGTGCTATGGGTTGGGCTGGTTGAATTAAGAAGGTCCAACCTAATTCAAGCCCAATTACACAATTAAGTCCATTTATATGCACTAAAATTAATTCTCTCCCTTCCCAAACTCCATTTCACTTAAAATAAATTTCATAATTTTTAAAATAATAATTTAAGCTTCCACAAAAAATTTCACCTCAATCGGAGTCCGTTTTCGATCCGATTCACCAAAATCGGTTCGATTAGACAATTTTCGGTGTTACCGTAAAATTAATTTTTCACAACCAAAATATACTACACATCATTTAAGGTAAATCTGGAAATTTTGATCATTTTTAGAGACCATTTGCTATTTTTAAATTCTCAGTCAAACTACAGTCAAACCGTTTACTATTTGAACCGATACAGTGAAATTTTCCTATTTCCGACTTTTGGAAACCTATTTAATCTCATTTAGACTGCAAATTTTTAACCTCAGACTTATTATTACTAATTTTTAATGTTTTATATATTTTTTTCTTTAACTTTCGGGTGTATTTTTCTACCTTATGTGTATCGAAAAATACTATTTGCAATAGTTTAAATCTTCAGGCCATTACAATTCTCCCCTACTAAAAAAAATTTCGTCCTCGAAATTTTACCTGTAGTGAAAAGTTGCGGATACTGTTGTTGCATAGCTGCTTCGGGCTCCCACGTAGCTTCTTCTATATTATGATGATTCCAGAGGACTTTCACTAGTGGAATTTTTTTATTTCTAAGTTGACGGATTTCTCTGGCTAATATCCTTATTAGCTTTTCCTCATACATCAGATCGGGCTGTAACTGAATCTCCTCTGGTCGAATAATATGGCTAGGATCAGATCGATATCTTCGAAGCATCGACACGTGAAAAACATCATGAATTCTTTCTAATTCTGATGGCAATTTTAATCGATAGGCTACCGGTCCAATACGTTGTAAAATTTCATAGGGACCGATAAACCTAGGACTCTATTTGCCCTTTTTCCCAAATCTCAATATTTTTTTCCACGGAGATACTTTTAAAAACACTTTTTCGCCAACTTGGAATTCAATATCTTTTCTTTTTAGATCTGTATAGGATTTCTGTTTATCCGAGGCTTCTTTTAATCGATCTTTAATTATTCGTACCTTTTCTTCAGTTTCTCGAACCAAATCCGACCCGATTAGCTTTTTCTCGTTCAGTTCTGTCCAACACAGAGGAGTTCTGCATTTTCTACCATAAAGTGCTTCATATGGTGCCATCTTGATACTTGATTGATAACTGTTGTTATAGGCAAATTCAGCAAGTGGTAGATATTTTTCCCAATTGCTCTCAAATTCTAATACACAACTTCGTAACATATCTTCCAATACTTGAATCACTCGTTCTGACTGGCCATTAGTTTAGGGATGAAAGGCCGTGCTAAAATAGAGCTTAGTTCCCAGAGCTTCTTATAATTTCTTCCAGAACTGGGATGTAAATCGTGGGTCCCTATCAGAAATGATAGAGGATGGAACTCCGTGTAATCTCACTATTTCATTTATATAGACCTCCGCTAGTTTGCTCAATGGGAAATCCATGCATACCGGTAAAAAGTGAGCAGACTTTGTAAGTCTATCGATAATCACCCAGATTGCATCATGTCTCCTTCTAGTGAGAGGTAATCCTATTACAAAATCCATTGTAACTCGATCCCATTTCCATTCCGGTATGGATATAGGCTGGAGAAGCCCAGAAGGGACCTGATGTTCTGCTTTAACCTGTTGACAAATCAGGCATTTAGTTACAAATTCGGTCACATCTCGTTTCATACCTGACCACCAGTAATGTGCTTTTAAATTCTGGTACATTTTATTTCCACCAGGATGCATAGCATAACTGTTGGAATGAGCCTCTGCCAAAATATTCTTCTTCAATTTCGGTTGATCAGGAACACATAGTCTCTGCTTGTGATATAGGCTGCCATCGGCACCCAAAGAAAAATTACCATTTTGTTTTCTTTGTATCTAGTTCTTAATGGCCATTAATCGGTCATCTTGCCTTTGAGCTGTCTTTATCTGTTGTAGAAAGTCCGGTTTAACTTGCATTTCAGCCACGATTGCCCCATCCTGTGCCATGCTCAGTCTAACATTTAATGCCAGTAAAGTAGCCATGAACTTCCTCCTTAATGCATCAGCTACTATGTTTGCTTTACCCGGATGGTAGTCAATAAAACAGTCATAATCTTTTATGAGCTCCAGCCACCGCCTTTGTCTCAAATTGAGCTTTTCTGTGTCAGCAAGTACTTTAAGCTCTTGTGATCCGTATAAATGTAGCATTTTTCACCGTACAGATAATGTCTCTAGATTTTTAATGCAAAAATAATAGCTGCTAATTCGAGATCATGTGTAGGATAGTTCTTTTCGTGATTTTTAAACTGCCGAGAAGCATAAGCAATTACCTTGCCCTCTTGCATCAGCACACACCCTAAACAATTCTTAGAAGCATCACTGTAGATCACAAAATCTTTGCCAGGTTCCGGTTGAGTCAAGATTGGAGCTTCTATCAACATTTTCTTAAGTTTCTCAAAACTTTCCTGGCATGCCTCGGTCCATTCAAACTTCACCTGTTTCTGAAGTAGGCGAGTCAGTGGTGCAACTATTGTAGAAAATCCTTTTACAAACCTCCTATAATATCCGGCTAATCCAAGGAAACTCCTGATTTCTGTAACATTCTTAGGAGTTCTCCACTGCAGTATTGCTTCAATTTTCTTCGGATCAACTTTAATTCCTTCCGCGGATACTACATGACCCAGAAAAGTTACTTCATTTAGCCAGAATTCACATTTGCTGAATTTTGCATATAATTGTTTCTCCCTCAAGGTCTGTAATACAATCCGTAAATGTCTGTCATGTTCTTCCGGTGTCTTAGATTACACCAAAATATCATCAATGAACACAACAACAAACTGGTCTAGGTAAGGATGAAAAATTCTTTTCATTAAGTCCATAAATGCAGCTGGTGCATTGGTCAGTCCAAAAGGCATTACCAGAAACTCGTAGTGGCCATACCTCGTACGAAAAGCAGTTTTAGGTACATCTGCTTCCCTCACTTTAAGCTGATGATACCCAGATCTCAAGTCAATCTTCGAAAATACACCTACTCCCTTCAACTGATCGAACAAATCATCAATTCTTGGAAGTGGATATTTATTTTTAATAGTCACCTTGTTAAGTTGCCTGTAATCTATACACAAACGGAGCGACCCATCCTTCTTTTTTACAAAGAGCACTAGTGCTCCCCACGAGGAGGTACTCGGTCTAATAAAACCTTTATCGAGTAACTCCTGCAACTGAATCTTCAATTGCTTAAGTTCTGTAGGTGCGATCCGATATGGAGCAACATAAATAGGTGTAGTTCCTGGAGCCACATCAATGACAAACTCAACTTCTCGGTCAGGAGGTAATCCTGGGAGTTCATCAGGAAAGACATCTGGGAACTCTCGTACAGTGGGAATATCAGTTACTTTCAAATTTTCCATTTTAGCTTCCATAGCATAAGCTAAGTATGCCACACATCCCTTTTTGATTAACCTCTTTGCTGTTGTAGCAGATATAACATCAGAAAGAAAATTAGTCTGTTCTCCTACTACGGTTACCTCCTGATCATTCGGAGTTTTAAGAGTCACTCGTTTACGCTTGCAGTCAACAGTAGCTTGGTGGGCAGACAACCAGTCCGTCCCTAAAATGATATCAAACTCCTCGAAATGGGAGTTCAATCAGATTAAGTAGGAAAGTATACCCTTGTACCCCTATCCGACAATCCCGATACACTTTATCTACTATCACACTATGCCCCAGTGGGTTGCTCACTAAAATACCCCGGTCTAATTGAGAATCATGCCAACCTTTACCCCGTGCAACATCAGTTTTCACATAAGAATGTGTAGAACCAGGATCCACTAATGCATAAACATAATCAAAAAGCAATGTAAATTTACCTACAATGACGTCTGGTGCATCTTCTTCTTCTCTAGCTCGAACTGCATAGGTGTGTCCTATGGCTTTACCCTGTACTCCTTGAGACGGCTGCTGTATAGAAGACCGTGATATGGCAGTATTTGGGGTCACTCCCCTACCCTGGCCTCTAGATACAGTCTGTCTGGTGCCTGATGCTGGAGAGTTAGTTGTAGATGCCTGCATCATCGAACAGTCTTTTACCATATGTTCTGAGGATCCACATCTGAAACATGCTCCTGTGAGCCGTCTACACTCTCCTGGATGTGGCTTACAACAATACTCACATGGGGAAAATATCTGAGTTCTACCCCGAGGTGTACTGCCAATTGATGTAACTGAAACATTACTGTGGCTGGGATTTCTCTGATTACGACCTGACACTGCAGACGCTCGACTCTGAGAAGATGGTGGTGCTCTGGGCCATTTACTCTGACTTCTTGTGCCACTGTATTGTCCTACTTTTCTCTTCTGCTGGAATCTTGATTGCCTATTGGCTTCATCCATCTGACTTGCCTCTACTTTTTCAGCTGCATCTATCAAGGACTGCCAATCTGCATACTTCTGAGCACCCACTATCTGCCTGATCCTGTTGTGCAACCCTCTCTCAAATCTCTGACATAACTTTTCCTCTATCAAGTTATAATCATCCATATAAGTGCTGATATGCTCAAATTCTCTCTGATATTCAGCTACTATTTTATTCCCTTGCTTAAGTCTCTAAAAGGCATCTTGCAAAGCAGCTCTGTACTCTGTTCCCATACACTTTTTCTCAAATTGTTTCAAAAAGAAATCCCACGTCAATCTGCCAGCAGGAGTATGTTTTCTTACAGAGTCCCACCATACAAATGTCGGGCCCTGCAACAACGCCACTATACCCTCCAGCCTCTCATTGGGTGGGCTATGAGTAATCTCAAACAACCTTTTAATACAAAATATCCACTCCTCGGCTTGAACGGGTGACATCGGATCGCGACCAAAGAAATTCTCTGCACCAAGTCTCTTCAATTGTTCTAATATGGGCTTCTTTTTCTATGGTACGAGAAGTTGCTCTGCCGCTAGAGGCTGGACTGGTTGCGCCGACTCGACTCGCAACCGCTGTTGTATATAATCCGCTATCAGGTTTAAGAAATCTAGTTGTGGTGGGACTAGCGGAACAACAGGTGGTGGGGTAGCCTGCTGTGGTGGGGCCTCTTCACACCCAGCACTGATCGAGGCTCCACTTTCAACCTCTTCCTCCTGACGACTATGCTCGGATACCATTATTCACTATAAAACAATAGGAGCAAGCATATGTTAATCCCACAATATTTACATTCACTAAATGGCATGTATATTCATTAAATTAAGTCACTTAGTTTCCACTCCGATCTTAGAATCGCCTAAACCTGCTTTGATACCAATAAAATGTAACGCCCTTATTACTTCCTACCATACTTACGTCGTGATTTATTTCTACGATTATTATGATTGGTTGAAGTGTGTTAAAGTCAATTCATTTTAGCTCTATCAAGCTCATTAACGAATTCTGAACTATGCATTGTTCACTTGATAGTCGCTTAGCTAGTTTCCTGTCGATTGATCTATAACTGTCTCAGATTACTATTTACTCAATCAAAATTTTGGCAGCATAACGGCTGTATATGCAACCTACCCTCCTGTAAATCAAGCAATTCCCATAGCCCACACTGGCACAACAAGCTAAATTTATAAATAATATCATCATATTATCCATATGCCCTCCATAATGGAATTAGAACTGTGTCCACATAATCTACTCATAGAGTATCCTAAACATTCATCAAAATATATATATATACACATATATATACAATCCAAAAGTTATATAACCAAATAGTCTGATTTACAATAACTACTATACATGCCATTTCCTAACACATACAAAATGTCTTCTTAGATACTTGCGTCCATTCCACTTCCAAAAATCCCAGGTATGCTTGCTCCAAAATATCTAACCGGTACCTACGCACAGTCAAAACAAAAACTACGCGCTGAGCATAAAATGCTCAGTGATGGATATAAATCCAAAATTTTCCAATACATAACACACACAAGCAAGCATACAAAAATTTTATTCAAATAATGTTATAAAGTTAATCACTTAAATTCTCATTTTCTCATTTCTATACAATTTCCTAACTTAATAATATTAAGGTTTAGTAACCACATTATTAAGTTAACCCATGACTGTAATTAATTTACATATAAATCCTTTAAACATCATCATATTTGTCGAATTACATCTTAGTATTTTAACTATATTTTATATTTAAACTTATACTTAATTTTTATTATACTATTCTATTTCTTTAATTGTCTATTTATCTATTTTCCCTCTCATTTTCTTCATCATTGTCATTTTATACATATCATCATATTTTCTTTAATTTGCCCCTAGTGTCAGTCCGGTAGGATTCTCCGGATCGGATATGCGGGACGTGGATCCTATAGGCCCATAACAGATATATGAAAAAACAGATCCAATACAGATACAAATGCAGATATCTAGTCAGACAGATATAGGGGCGGCAGACCGTCATTGGTCTACCAAAGCGGGTCGTCATTGACCCGTGCTGCTGTGAGCTGTCCCTATGGCTCGCCAATTATATCCCGAACTAGATTTTACTACCAGACAACCAAGGGCAATGCAAATACCATTATATAACTCTTCTGGCTATTAAATGTTCCGACTCCCTTCTAACTCTTTCCTACCATTTTCCAATTTAAGATCTACTTGTTCTTTAATTATTTTATTTATTTATTTTTATTTTTACTTTTTTAAAATGGTAATTATGCCGTTACCCCACTATAACATATTATATCCTATTACCAACTTGTCATATTCAATAATAACTTAACAGTGTTTTCAATGAGTTAATATTTGCTACAAATAAATTTTTCATCCATAATATAGCTCTTATTTTACTAAAATATTAAAGTCTCATGTTACTTACCAATTTAACTCCTTCGGCCACTTTATCAACCTTTCTATAATTCATTCATTTATTTATTTATTTATTTATTACTTAATTAACCTTAATTCATGCCTTATACATTAAATTATTTTTAGCATCCAAGTTATATTCTATTATTCTTCATTATCTCTATATCCAGCTAACCTATCTACTTTCACCCTACAATTAATTTCTTAATTATTTTCACTCACTTCATTCCACTGCAAGTTAATTAGCTTTATAACTTAATTCCTTAACCATAATTGCAAATAAACTTTAAAAATACCTCATATTTCATTCGGCCCACACTACAAATCCTACCATCTTTTTATCTTTCTTCTAATTTACTCATTTAATTCTCAATTCTAACACCCAATTACACATTCATCACGATAGTTTCAATTAAGCACACATACATCATGCAAATATACACATACATAAGCATAAAATCAATTGAAATTCTTGGAAAATAATGGATTTTTACATCCACTAACCTTAATTAGCAATTCTTCACTCCTCAAACTTCTTTTTCTTTTCCCTTTTCCTTGGACTCACTTTGGCCACCTCTTGCACCTACCATGGCCAAAACTTCAAGGTGAGAAATCCTCATTCTCTTTACTCTTAAATACAAAATAACACCATATTCTTACTCTATGGCTTCAAATTAATCTATAGGAACCCTTAAATTAATTTTTGCAACTCAAATTCTCTTACCCAAAATTAACACTCTAAGCTTTTCTTCTTAATTCCTCTCCTTCTTCCACTCAAATCTGAAATTAGAGATTGCTAGGGGGTTGAAAAGGAGCTGAACTTAATGTAGGAGGCTTGAATTAATGGGAATTTGGAAAAGAATAGAGGAAATTAGGGTGAAGGGACAAAGAAGGGGTTACGGTTTTGAAGAAGGGAGAAGAAAGCTGCAGATTTTTCAAGGCTAATCTAGACATTTCTGGTATTTCCAGCTTTTACATGGCTAGTGCTATGGGATGGGCTGGTCCAATTAAGAAGGTCCAACCTAATTCAAGCCCAATTACACAATTAAGTCCATTTATATGCACTAAAATTAATTCTCTTCCTTCCCAAGCTCCATTTCACTTAAAATAAATTTCATAATTTTTAAAATAATAATTTAAGCTTCCACAAAAAATTTCACCTCAATCGGAGTCCGTTTTCGATCTGATTCACCAAAATCGGTTCGATTAGACAATTTTTGGTGTTACTGTAAAATTAATTTTTTACCACCAAAATATACTACACATCATTTAAGGCAAATCTGGAAATTTTGATGATTTTTAGAGACCATTTGCTATTTTTAAATTCTCAGTCAAACTACAGTCAAACCGTTTACTATTTGAACCGAAACAGTGAAATTTTCCTATTTCCGACTTTTGGAAACCTATTTAATCTCGTTTAGACTCCAAATTTTTAACCTCAGACTTATTATTACTAATTTTTAATATTTTATATATTTTTTTCTTTAACTTTTGGGTGTATTTTTCTACCTTAGGTGTATAGAAAAATACTATTTGCAATAGTTTAAATTTTCAGGCCATTACAATATAGCTTTAGGGCTACCTGTAGACACCGGGTCCTGAGACATTCCAGATCAGGGTTACCCTATGAAGATATCGGTACCCGTCCTGCGGGTAAGGGAGCGAGGTTGTAGATTTTTTCCCTTAGAATTCACAATTTAAAGGATCTTAGTGGCTGGAAGTTTGTGCGCATTGAAAGGAGCTTTTTATTTAAGAAAACTGTTTTTGGGGGTTGACTGACGGCCGTCGATCAATGAGTGGCCCGTCGATCGCTCCGGAGCAACGGCCGATCCTCACTCGAGCGGTGCCTATCGGTCGCGCTTGAGGGACGCATGTCCCTCGCGCGAGCAACGACCGTCGCTCGCGCTTGTGACACCCATCTCTCGCGCGATCTACGCCCGTTGCTCACGCATGATGGGCCCGCCGCTCACTCGAGTGGCGCCCGTCACTCGAGCCTGTCCCTCGCATGGTTGCCCGCCGCTTAAAAGGCCGGGGCTACCCCCGTGACCGATGCTCGTCGACACACCGAGCGACGCCGGTCGGTCGGTGATTTTGCAGCTGTTTTCAGCGGTTTTCAAAAGTGATTTTATTTGATTTTATAAATCTTTTTCAAATTTCGAAAGATTTTGATTTGATTTTATAAATCTTTTTCAAAATTCAAAAGATTTTGATTTGATTTTATAAATATTTTTCAAAATTCAAAAGATTTTGATTTTATTTTATAAATATTTTTGAAATTCAAATGATTTTGATTTGATTTTATAAATCTTTTTAAAAATTCAAAAGATTTTGATTTGATTTTCTAAATCAAATTTAAAATTTAAAAAGATTTGAATTCTTGGTTTTAGCCTATAAATACGAGACTGAGGTTCTGAGAAAAGGGTTTGAAAAAATTTCATAAGCAAATATTTTTCCTTTCTATCTCAAGAATTTCTTATTTCTTTAAATCTTTTTTTGAAAAAATAAGGAAAAACATCGAGAAAGCGAAATCAATTCGTTTCGCTCGATATGTCCCTTGAACATTCATTTTTATTACGCGGAACCGAACAAAATCAAGCAAGAAAAATTAACTTTCTTCTCTTGATTCGCGCTTTTGAAAAATTTTCAAGTTATTTTTGAAAAGAACAATTTTGCAGTAGAAAATTTTCTCAAAATTGTACGTCGTCAATTGATCCTTGTAGAGTTCAAGGGAAAAATCCACACAACTTTCGCCTTCAGAAGATAATATTTCGAGGGTAAACATTCTGGATTGACCTTTAATTTATTTTATTGTTTTATATTGATTTATTAGTGATTAATGGCATAAAAAAGTGTTTTAAATGTGAAATTTCGAGTGTTTGATTGATTTTTTCCATTTTTTTTGGGGTCTAGAATGACCGACGAGCTGAAGGTCCACCGACAGCCATCGTTCAAGTGAGTGATGGACTGTCGTGAAAATTTCCTTCTGCCTAGAAATGGCCGTTGCTCGCGCGGTTTGAGCAGTCCCTGGGCCTCCTTTTCTCCTTTCTTTGTTATTTCTTTTCTTCTTTCTTTTAATTTTTTTTACTCATTCTAAGGCAATTTATTTCCATTTTATTTATTATTTAGATTACTTATTCATTGCTATTTCCATTAATTCCTTTCATCATCGATTCATTTTATTATTTTGCTAACATATTATTTGTTTTTTGTGAGTTTCTTTATTTTTGTTGAACTTTGGGGGTTGAAAAAGGAAAACTAATTAAGGATGATACGGAAACATCAGTATGGTTCACTTCTTATCCCCCTTTCTCTCTTATTTATTTTTATTAATCTTTATTTACTATAAATGTTATTTCTGAGCCCGCTAATATAAAAATGTTAAAAGATTTCTACAAATGAACTGGATTTTCTTTAAATAAAATAGGACCAATGTCTTACTTGCTTCATCCAAAGAAAATTGTCACCCTTAAGATTGATCTTCTCTAAATATGCATGTGAGGACCAATGTCCTCACTCCAAAATGAATATTCTCGTTTCATGAATGCTCATTATTTTCTATTCATTTACAGTGGGAGTTGTATTTCGCTCCAGTTTTATTGTAAATTATTGTATTTTAATTTACTTTATTTTTAATCTTACTTTATTTGATGCTTTCATTATGTGATTGATCTGAGCTTTAATTATTGCATTTAACTGAATGAGAAAATGAATGAAATTTTAAGTGTAAAACTCAATTGTAACTTAACCAAGGTATGAATAAGAGTAGAGTCCCGAACTTTATCTGGTCTAGGCTTCACGAGGTTAGATGAACCTTCCTAATGTTCTATTAGGGAGGAATTCCAAAATATCTCTTGTTGCCTAAAATAGTCCCTTATGTGCATTGTCTTAGGTTTCACGAGATTAGATGAACCTTTCTAATTTTATATTGGGAAGGGAATTGGAAAATATCTCCTGTTACCCAAAATGGACTTAAATGTTTTCTCTTAGGCTCTATGAGATTAGATGAACCATTTCCAATGCCTTATTGGAATGGGAATTCCAAAATATCTCTAGTTGCCAAAAATAGACACATATGCGCTGTCTTAGGCTCAATGAGGCTAGATGAACCTTTCCAATATTTTTTTGGGTGGCGACTCCAAAACACCTCTTGTTGCCCAACATAGATGCCTCCGTAATCTTTACGGGTCTTATGAACCTCTCTCCAATACCCTAAAAGTGGATTTTCGGGGCCTCCGGAGTTCGGCGAGCGTCACACTACTCAAGCATGATCCCTGTCAATGGGTCTAGCTCATCACGAGCATAGTGACCGATTAGGTCATCATTTGATATACCAAATAGTACGAGGCTTGAGCTGGTGATTATCCCTAATCACTTCCCCACATTGAATGAATGTAAGGTTGTATTTTCGAGAATGCATTGGGGTTAAAAGAGGGACACCTTACTTAATTCTAAGGCCCTAGCGTGAATCGATGCAGTTTATTTCAAAAATAGATGAAATTTCTTAATCTTAAATCCATTTATATTAAATTAACCAAAGTTACTTTTAGAGAAAAATCTCATGAGTCCACAGTGGAGTCGCCAGTATGACGCGCACCGAACCCTGTCGAGTCCGATGTGGTTCTCGAGTACCCAGTTTTAGGGTCTGAGATTGGATCAAGGTTCATTTAACTTGTGCCCGCTTTTAAGGCCCGAGCGCGTCTTTTGATTTAGGGTAACATGAGATATTTTGGAATTCCTTCCAATAGAATATTGGGGAAGTTCATCTAATCCCATGAAACCTATAGGCACCTTTGAGGTATTTTGGAGTCACCATCCAATTTTCAAGAAATTGGCAAAGTTCGTCTAACCTCGGGGTCTAAACTAGAGAAAAATTCGAAACTTTACTCTATTAATGCCTTAGTTAATTATAAATGTGTTTTTGATACTAAATTTCCATCCCTCTCTCACACGAGGTGTATTAAAATTAATGCACATATCAAGCATCAAAAAATGGATAAAGTAAATTACAAAATAAAAATAAAAGTTAAAATTGGGACAAAAATACAATCCCCCGAAATGAAAAGAATTAAAATCTGGGACAAAAATACAATCCCCCAAAATAAAACTAAAACAACATAAATAAAGCTCATGCATAAAGCGAGGTATTATTTAAAAATAGGAACATTGGTTCCTTCATGCCATTAAAAAAAATTGAAGGGTTATTTTTAAGAAAAACGGGATGAGTGATCCCATTTTGAGGAAAAAATAACTCTTCTTTTTAAAGTGATACTCCCCTCGTTCCTTATTATTTGTCACTTTTGTTGTTTTCAATAAGATTAAGGAGTATTTATTAGGCTTAAATTTTAGATAAAATTGAGTGATTCAATGCACAAAGTTAAATATAATTGGTCAACTTCCATTGGAAAAGAAAATTAAATTGCATTGGAAGTCTAAAAGTGACAAATAAATCAAATTTGAATTTTACTCAAAAGTGACAGATAAAAAGGAACTGAGGGAGTACTTTATGGGTTAAAAGTTAGGACATTGGTCCCATTTTATTAGAAAAAATCCAAATTTATGAATAAAAATATTTTAATAATTTTCTTTTTAACATGAATAAAGTAAATAAATTTATTACAAATTACATAGTAAAATGAATAAAGTTAAAATAATGAAAATAATAAAAATGCTAAAAATATCAAACCAAAAGCTATCTCCAAATCTCCATGGATCCTCATTTGCTATTGAAAATGCTCACACAAAATAAATAAGAATTATAAACAATAAAACAAAATAAAAAAAATGTTAGCAAATAAATCTAAAGAAAAATAATTAATCAACAAAATAACAAAAATAAACATTATCACATAAAATAATTAAAAAAATAAAATAAACATGATAATAATAAAATTAAAATCACACAAAAAAATACCACGCAAATTATGGGTTGAAAAGCATGAAAAACGAAGTAAAATAAATTAAAAAAGAAAATAAAATAAAACAAAATGAAAGAGAAAAAAAGAGTGAGGGGCGGCCTAGCCACAAGGGGCAGGCAAGCTGCCCCTCATCTTCTTCCTGCCCTTCGCAGGCAGGAACACAAGTGAGAAAAAAAAAACCCACCAATTTCCTCCAAAAATCCAACACAAAATTGCGATTGAGCCCGGCATTCTTTACCCTTAGAATTATTCGATCTAAAAAGCAAGAATGTGAATTGATTCCTTGTTACTATTCACAAAAATGGGATAAAAAAAATTAGAAAAACTCTTGTTTTCTCTCTCTAAAAAAAACTCTCCAAAAAAAAAACTCCTTTGAAAAAATCTCTTTTTTCTCTTAAAAGAGCCATTTTTTCCAAATAATAAATTCAATTAATTCAAACTTTTAATTTTGAAATGGAAAAAAATGAAAAAAAAAACCTTTAAAATCAATGAAAAAAAGGATTAAAAATAAAAAAAAATGGCCAAAAAATGCATTTCGGCCGAAAAATGGCACCTATGGGTCGCTGGCAGGCGAAGGGCACCCGCCCCTAGCGTGGGGTGGGCTGCCTGTGCAAGGGGTTGCTTGGCTGCCCCTCACCACGTGGGCGAGCGCCTCGCGCATGCGAGGTATGCCGGCCCTTGGCGAGGGGCGGCCCTCAGTGCGCATGCACGTAAGCCTCCAAATTTTTATTTTTTAAAACATTTTTTACAAAAAACTATCACTTTCAACCTTCTTTTTTTATTTTTAATTTATACGTTTTTTATTTATTTTTGAAAAGAAATTTTGACAAGGAAACTTTCACTTCCAACCTTCTTTTTTTTTCTTGTGAATAGCCACTTAACTTCATCATTGGGTAACCCTGATCTGGGCTGCCTTGGGACCCGGTGTTTACAGTTGCCCCCAATTTTGGGGAGGCTAGTGCATGGGTGCCTAGATTAGCCAAAATTCAGAGAAAAGGAAAGGAGCGCGCACCTGAGGCTGCCACCTTCTTGCTGTGTTGATGGAGTTGTGGCGAGTTTGACTAACGCTATCTTGTTGACGTGTTAAGCTATGCTCTTGGTTGCTAATTGATGTCGCCTTGTTGGCATGTTACATTTTTGTTGGGCTGATGTCGAATAGATGCCCCCTGAAGAGCTGGTTACTCCCTGGAGAACAGTATTATGGTTTGTATCATGAATATTATCATTTTGGATTGCGCCAAGTCATCTCAGACTTACGAAGTTCGGTTATTCGTGAATCTCACCAAGCCATTATCTAGGACATACAGTGATTGTTATCCTCTTGGATTGCACCTAATCATTCCAGACTTATAAAATGCAGATGTCATCCTCTTGGATTGCACCGAGTCATCTCAGACTTACGAACTGCAGACGTCATCCTCTTGGATTGCACCGAGTCATCTCAGACTTGCAAAATGCAGACGTCATCCTCTTGGATTGCACCGAGTCATCTCAAACTTATAAAATGTAGATATCATCCTCTTGGATTTCACCAAGTCATCTCAGATTTACAAAATGCAGACATCATTCTCATGGATTGCACCGAGTCATTTCTAAAGACTGCTGTCGATGTGGCTTATCATTAATGCCACTAAGTCTTTCTACGAAATTTACATTAATTGAGTTGATGAAGAGCTGTCCGATGCCGCCTTCTCATTGAAAAGACCTGTATGCCTCTTAAGAGGACTTTGGATGATTTGCCTCTTAAGAGTACTTGAAAATTTGCCTCTTAAGAGGACTTAAAGATTTGCCTTTTCAGAGGACTTGGAAATTGCCTCTTCAAAGGACTTTGAAGGATTTGAACCTGTGTAGACTTCATCTTGACCTAGTTGTCCAGCATAGGTGAGTGCTATTATTTAGTTAAAGCTGTCCTAAACCAGCTTTTGCACGTGTGGCCTTTATTTGGACTTTTCCTACAAAGTTGTGTTCATAGGAATATATACAAGAGATTGTGTGTGTATGTGTAAAAAGCTATATGCAGATATTTGCAAAAGAATTGTATGACATGAAATGCATGCAAAAATAGATAGACCATGTCTTAGGTAGTTAAGGGTCTGTTTAGGATACGACTTGGCTGCTCACATTGTTTGATGCCCCAAAAGATCAAGAAGAGTGTCGCCTTGGCTTAAGAACTTTGACCCATAATCTTTTTAGAGAGAACCATCCGATGTGCATCTTCCCCCCCCCCCCCCCCCCCCCCCCACCCCCGATCAACAAGCATGCGCCTTTTGCTATGAGCCGTACAAGATTTTGCCCCCAAGATTCTGACTCATATCCTGAATTATGCATTATCTACTTGAAGGGAGGTTATTCGGACTGCCTTATCACTCCATATACTCGTAGTCATTCATTAAAAGTTGTGCGTCCCTTGTGGATTTTCACACTAGCTTTTCTTTACAAGAAATGCGTCCCTTTGGGGATTTTCACATAACCCTTTGCCTAATTTTTGCCTGGAATGGACCCAACCCACTCTAGTGGCTTTTATTCATTTTATTTTTTGTACAACAAACTGTCTGTTTTCAGGTTTTCACCCTGCCCTTTGGCCTAACTTTTGCTTAGAGAGCTAGTTATGGCTTTCATCTCTAACGACCTTCCTTTTTTTGTGGCTAGAAAGGCTAAAATCCTTTTGCCTTTTTGAATAATGGCTGTATGGATTTTGGCTTTCCTCATGAATGTGCTGGTGACTAGCTCGAAGCCGATAACGGGGCAAGTCTGCTAAAGCATCAGAATGATGATAGCAATGGAGGCCATACATAGTAAATTGTGCATATGCGAAGAAGAAATAATGCGCTACTTTGTATGCTGAAACTTAAACCATTTTAAGTATGCAAGATGAAGTGGTTTGCTTATATTAATATATTATTGCGTAAATGCTTATGTTCCAATCCGATTTCATCACACATGATCATCATTTGGCATTAATCTCAAAAATACAAAACCCTATCTAATCTCGAGATGGATCCTGAAAACATCAAACTCTTATTATCAATCAGTCCTCTGGGGTTTTCATAATTGAACATTTTCTCTTTGCCCTTAATTTTTGGCTAAGATGCCTTTCTTCAGTTTTCACTTTTTTTAAGTTTTCGACCCGCGGGGCATTTATATTTTTTTTTTTGCCATGGAATCTTCTTTAGTCTATCGGCATTGCTGGATTTCTTGGATCCTTCATCATTGTTTTAGTCGGGACGGTTGCCTCCTCCGACAGTGACTTTTCAGCACAAAAGGTTTAATTTTGACCTCTGTACAAACTAGCTGGGTCAATGAGCTCTCCTTTTAGAACTTGACTGTGAAAGCTCGCATTTTGCTTTTTTGATTTTGGCCACTCAATTTTTAAGGTAGCTCTCAATGGTTGAGGTTGGGTTGTAGGTTGGCCTCAGATGGCTTAGGTCAAAACTGTGGGTTTTTTTGTTCTTTTTTCTCTTTTCCTCTTTTCTTTTCTTTTCTTTTTCTTTTCTTTTGTTTTCTTTTATTTTGTTTTGTAAAGGCCTAAAGCTTCATCCGTCTTGCATTTGATAATTCAGCTTCTAAGGCAACCCCTTATTGAATGGAGCTTGGCTTTGTTTGGCCGCATTGTATGCGTCCTAGATGTCAAGGAGGCAAGGGAATGGCTTTTGAAGGCAAATTGAAGTAGGTTTAGCATGTCATTCCAGGTCCAGGCAAAGGCATTTTTTTCTTTCTTCTTCTTTTTTTTCTTCTTTTTTTTTCTCTCAAGTTCATCTCACTTCAGGAGTGATATCAGATGCCAACAGGATCTCGAAAGTAAATGAGGTAGTATTCGTTAAGTTAATATCAAATGTAAATGACTTGTGGTTATGATCATGCATAATGAAATCATAAGAAACATAAATAAAAAGTCATTAATATAATTAACATAAACAGTACTGCATACATCAAGATTGAAAAGTTCAAATATAAAAAGCACATCTACTAGAAGGTTTCCTATCTTACTTCTTGCGATGTTGTAGCCACCTTCTGAATTCCCTTTATAACTAACGCTTTCTTATTTCGATGCTCTGGATCAGCAATTTGTTTGCTACTCAGAGTTTGACATTCGTCAGTGTTATGCCCTGTATGATAATGGTAAGCACAATACTGATCCGCTCGATGATCGGGATGTCCCTAAATTCTAGCGAGCTTAGCAGGCATTGGCAGTAACTTACTTTCCTTTATCAACCTTTTAAGTACCCAAGATAATGATCTTCCTAGGTTGGAAAAATGCCTTTGGTCTGCTTCAGAAACCGCTACATCTAACGTGTTTCCAGTTTGATTTCCATTATCGGGCCCTGCTAACTTTCCTGCCCCCTGATTACCGTAATTTCTCCAAGTATAATTGTCATTGCTGGCTTTCTTGCCAGATATTCCCCTTCAGCTTCTATGATTATATCTTTTAGGGACTCCCAGTCCTTTAGCCCCTTTATCTTTAGCATCTCTCACAAGTATGGGCTAGCATTCCTAATGAACAACCTTATCTAATCAGGGGTATCAGATTTTCTTTTCATTTCTATGACCCGATTTCTCCATCTGGTAAGGTACTCATGGAATGATTGTCCCAACTTTTATTAAAGCAGCTTGAGGTCTTTCAAGGTGACCTCCATCCTTGTACTGCAATCATATTGCTTAAGAAATTCCTCCGTCAGCAGCTCCCAATCCTCTTTGGAACTCCTATCTAGTCCATGGTACCAATCGACTGCAGGCCCTGTTATGTTTATGCAGAAATATTCTATCTTTTACTTTCTGGTCAGAGTTGTACCCTTTATCACTAACAAGTATTGCTTCACATGTGCTGTCAAGTCTGAGGTACCATCGAATTTTGGAATGTCAGGCATCTTAAAGTTCTGGGGAACTAAATCTTCGCCCTCCAGCGCTTTGTCTTTAGGACTCATGCCTCTTCCCACTATCAGCAAGCGAGTCATAGCTTTAAATCTCTCCTCCATTTTTCTCCACATTGCCTCCTCCGGTTTGGGGAACTCACCCCTTTCCCTCAGGCTCTTCTCATCCTTCTTCCCATAGGTCATTCTCATGTCTAGGAGCTTCTTTATGCTCTACATGTGTTGCCACTCTTGGCTCAACTACAGGTGGATCTGCTGCGGCAGGGGGACCTTTTGCAATTGAATTTTGTTCACATTGCCCCTCAGCATGAGCAGTAGGTTGTCCATTGGGTGCCGTTAGAGTGCCAGTAAGGTTGCCCATCATTGTCATCATTCAGGCGTCAAACTCATCCATCCTTTTTCCTAATTCTTCAACAATCATAACTTGGTTGCATCAGATTCTCCCGATGGATTAGCCATGCTTATTTCTGCTGATGATTTTGAAGAAAATATTTTGCTACTGTCTGAAAGCGAAATCTGACACTAGTTCTGGTAGTTCGAAGAGTGAAATCCTTCTTAGCCAACCGTCGGGACCTCTAAACCACCTGGACGAATCTATGATGGCTACAGAATACACTTTGTTAGGATGATGCATGATCGAAATGCAATGCATGGCAGTGCTGATGCAGCATAGACAAACACATGCAAGCAAATAGATGCTTCCAACCTTATCACTCTCACAAATGAGGTCGTACAGTCTCTTTCCTATGTGGGCTTTATCCAAGGGTTAACAAGGAACCCATTGGATGTGTATAAGTGCACGGCGAAAAATCGGCAGTATAACACCTCTTATCTAATGCACAATCGTATGTGTTTTGGTCATCATGTAGTTAAACACTCCAATTAAACTAGGATAGGCCCACCGAGGTATGAAAGCCTTTGACGAAAGACCATTTAATTTAATTGATTTTATTCAATATATAATGGCCTATATAGCAAGCACAATATTACGATACATTTCACCTAGGGGAAGTATCTATTGCCATCATATGACCTTTGGTTAAAGGTGATGATACTTTTAGGCTACCTAAGCATGTTCCCTGCTAACAGGTCTAGCTCATCACGAGCATAACAACCAATCGGGTCTCCATTTGATATACCGTAAGGTACTAAGCTTAAGGTGGTGATTATCCTTAACACTTTCCTACATTAAGTGAACGTAGGGTCGTGCTTCAGGAATGCACCGGGGTAAGAATAGTGACCATCTAGCATAAATCTAAGGCTCTAGCATCAATGCAATGCAATTTTTCGAAAAGAGATAGAATTATACAACCCAATTATATTATTAACCAATACAGTTTCAAAGCAAGTTTTAAAGTCCCCAGTAGAGTTGCCACTGTGACACGCACCGAACCTAATCGTTTCCTAGAGGCCCGCTTTTAGGGCCTGAGAGGGTTCGCGTGTTTCGATCTTGGGTAACATGAGATATTTTGGAATCCCTTCACAATAGAACATTGTGGAAGTTCATCTAATCCCATGAAACCTACAGGCACCTTTAAACTATTTTGGAGTCACCACCCAATTTATAAGAAATTAGTAAAGTTCGTCTAACCTCGGGGTCTAAACTAGAGAAAGATTCGGAACTTTACTCTTATTAATGCCTTGGTTAATTATAAATGGGTTTTTGATATTAAATTTCCATCCCTCTCACACAAGGTACATTAAAATTAACGGGCATATCAAGCATTAAAAAAAGGATAAAGTAACTTACGAAATAAAAATAAAAGATAAAATTGTGACAAAAATACAATCCCCCGAAATGAAAATAATTAAAATTTGTGACAAAAATACAATCCCCTAAAATAAAACTAAAATAACATAAATAAAGCTCATGCATAAAGCGGGGTATTATTTAAAAATAGGAACATTTGTTCCTTCAGCCACATTTAAAAAATTGAATGGTTATTTTTAAGAAAAAAGGGATGAGTGATCCCATTTTGAGGAAAAAAATAACTCTTTTTTTAAAAGTGATACTTTATTAGTTAAAAATTAGGATATTGGTCCCATTTTATTACAAAAAAATTTAATTTATTAATAAAAATATTTTAATAATTTTTTTTAAAGTGCATAAAATAAATAAATTTATTACAAATTACATAGTAAAATGAATAAAGTTAAAATAATGAAAAATACTAAAGATATCAAACCAAAAAGTGTCTCCAAATCTCCATGGATTCCCATTTGCCATTGAAAATGCTCAAACAAAAAAAATAAGAATTGTAGAAAATAAAATAAAATAAAATAAATGTTAGCAAATAAATCTAAAGAAAAATAATTAATCAACATAATAACAAAAATAAATATTATCACATAAAATAATTATAAAAAATAAAATAAACATGATAATAATAAAATTAAAATCACACAAAAAATATACCACGCAAATTATGGGTTAAAAAATGAAAAATGAGGTAAAATAAATTAAAAAAGAAAACAAAACAAAATGAAAGAGAAAAAAAAAGAGTGAGGGGTAACCTAGCCACGAGGGGCGGGCAGGCTGCCCCTCACCTTCTTCCTACCCCTCGCGGGCAGGAACACAAGTGAGAAAAAAAACCACCAATTTTCTCCAAAGATCCAACACAAAATTACGATTGAGCTCGGAATTCTTTACTATCAGAATTACTCGATCTGAAAAGCAAGAATGTGATTTGATTCCTTGTCAAGATTCACAAAAATCAGATAAAAAAATGAGAAAAACACTTATTTTCTCTCTCTAAAAAAAACTCTCCAAAAAAAAAACCTCCTTTGAAAAAATATCTTTTTTCTCTTAAAAGACCCATGGTTTCCAGATAATAAATTCAATTAATTTAAACTTTTAATTTTGAAATGGAAAAAAAAGGAAAAAAAAAACCTTTAAAATCCCAAAAATAACGATTAAAAATCAAAAAAGCCAAAAAAATGCATTTCAGCCAAAAAATGGCACCCAGGGATCACTGGTAGGCAAGAGGCACCCACCCCTGGCAAAGGGCGGGCTGCCCAAGCGAGGGGCGCCCTGTCCCTGGCGAAGCGCGGGCTGCCCGTGCAAGGGGTGTTCAGGCTGGCCCTCAGCATGCCCGCCCCTGGCGAGGGGCGGGAGCTGCGCGAGGGGCGGCCTAACTGCCCCTCAGCACGTGCCTAGCGCGCGAGGGGCACCTACCCTGCGCCAGCGGTCGCAAGCCTCCAAAATTTTTTTTTTAAAAACAATTTTGACAAAAAACTATCACTTCCAACCTTTTTTTATTTTTTAATTTATATATTTTTTATTTATTTTTGTAAAGCAATTTTGACAACAAAACTATCACTTCCAACCTTTTTTTTTTTTGCCTGTGAACAAGCACTTAACTTCATCATTGGATAACCCTGATCTGTACTGCCTTGAGACCCGATATCTACAGGAAGTCAGTCGCTTCACAATGGATAAGGATGCAACTTATACCATTATTGGCGATCAACCTATGAGGGCATCTGTTGGGTACCACAAGGTAGATATCATGGAGTCACCACCGAATAAAACACTGAAAAATGAGTTTTAACCTTATGAGGCCAAAACTAAAGATAAGTTTGGGACCTCACTCTAATTTATACCCTTGGTTAATGTTATATAAATGAATTATGAAATTAATTATTTTATCTCTCTTCTCGTGCAAATTATCATGCTAGAAAAGTAAAGGCGCACTCAAGCATGCTAGAAAGCTGTAAAGCACTTTATAAGGAAAGCAGTAAAGCATGGCATAAAAAAGAAATAAAATTATAAAAAGATAAAATCATAAATAAATTAGGGTATTTATTAAATATCTTTTTATGTGGGAACATTAGTTCCTGCATGTAATTATTATAAAAAAGCAAATTTTGTTATATTTATTTTGAGATAGAATTAGGATGAATGATCCCATTTATTATGAAAAATTCATGTTAAATTATATACAAAGATCACTTGTAATTTTAAAAAGAATTATAGTTTTGTTTGTAATTTTGTGGCATAAAAAATAGGACATTGGTCCTAATTTATTGGAAAATCCCAATTAATTAGTAAAAATAGTTTTGGTGTGATTTTGATGTTAAGCGTGTGAAAAACCTTTATTATGACAGACAATTGCAAGAAATAAAAGAATAAATACAAGTTATGTACAAATAAAGAATAATAAACTGCGACACATTTGCCACAGCCTTCAACCTCCAACTTGGGGATATGTGTGTGGCTGTGGAAATGATGAGAAGCACAAAATGGTTAGTATTGAATAAAAAATGAGATATATGTAATATATAGGCAATACATATATATATATATATATATATATATATATATATATATATACAGTAATAGTGTAATATATATTATGTAATATAATATATAATATATAAATAGGATATATAATGTAAATAAATAAATATAGATGAATAAAAGAAAATAGTGCCAATAAATAATTATACACATATATACATATGCATATGCATATATATATATATGACCGATATATTTATGTATTGTAAAATAAATATGACAATAAAAATATAGATAAAACAAGTTAATAAAAATGCATGATGCAGTCCAAAATTCATACAGCAGGCAATAGCACGCGTATGCTAAAGCATTTAAATAAATTAACAAATACAAGAACATAAATAATAATTATAATAATAATAATAATAATAAGAATAAGAATAAGAATAAGAATAATATTAACAACAACAATAACAACAACAACAATAACAACAACATAATAATAATAACATTGTTGTTATTATTATTATTATTATTATTATTATAATAATAATAATAACAACATTAATAATAGTAACCGGCAATATGTTAGTATAAATGATAATAATAATAATAATAATAATAATAATAATAATTAAACAAGTAAAACGAGGAAATGAATAGATGAAATAGCAGATATACAAGGAACAAAAGGTTGCTACGACAACGGAGCTAGGAATGCATGGCATGCAGATCACGCAAAAAGAAGGAGACCAGTGCCTGTTCCAGTAGCTGGAATGGCTCTGTTGGTGAGGGTCACTCGAGCTCCTTTGGCCCATCTCACCGTAAAATCATGATTTTATGCATGATTCACGTCTAAAATCATCAAAAACTCATATTTATACAAATTAAACTTGATTTAAATGACAAATGAAGAAAATCACAAATTTTGATTTTAGAGAGAGAAAAACATAGTATCGAGGAAGATGATGAATAGTTATTTTGGTTTTGTTAATTTTAGTTTATTTAATTTATGAAAATTATCACAAACATCAAAGAAATTAAAGACAAGAAGAAATAAACAATTTCTATACAATATTATCTATAGAAATCCTAAAATAAATAAAATCAAAGTTTGAACTAAAACTTGAATATTTACATTTTTAAACACTATCTCAAAGATATAAACCTTTTATATTACCTTTAGTTGTTTGTATGCTCAAGATCAGAAATCTGGCACTTTGAGCCTCTCTCTGTCTTTGTTATAGGTTTTTTTTTCTTTTGGTTTTCTCTCGATTTGCTCTCTCTGTTCTTTCTATCTCTCTTTCTCTCTCTAGTTTCTTTCTTTTTCTTCTCCGTCTAGAGAGCCTCCTCCCTCCATCTAGGTGAGTCTCCCCTTTTATAAAACAATCATGAGCAATCAATGCTCAAGAGATAAGGGTTTGAAAATTTTTGAAAAAGTAGAATAAAAATCTAGACAATTTTTATCCCCTATTTTGCAGCCTAGAGTAACTGGAAAAATGGAAAAATAACCTATCAATCCTGCAACTTAGTGAGATACGAGAGTGTCTAGAAAAGGAGGAAAAAGGGCTAAAATTCCCTTCTTGGGCATTTTCGGGGTGGAGTTACGGTCAAGACCGTGACTCGGTGTGAGCCACGGTTTTGACCGTGGCTCAACCCAAAACTCATTATTTTTTTAAAAGAAATTCATTGGCTAGGAAGGATTTCTGGGCCCATAAATTTTGAAATAATTTGCATAAAACCTTTTGGAAACCCCAATCTAAAGAGATCCTTAGTGCTTCTGTTCTCTTGTCTATTTATGAGCAAATATTATCCTCATTAGGTAACCTGACAAAAGCCAGCTCAGCACCCAGTATCTACATATATATATATATATATATATATATATATATATATATATATCTAATTACATAAAATTGCAATTTTATACAAAATAAATCGTTAAATACATATGAGTATCTTTTATATGCTTACCATATACATTGTTAATACAAAATCCTTCTTCTATGCATTAGGCTCCAAACTTCCATGCGATTTTGCTCCATGCCTATCCATGTCATTGCCCAAAGGACCTATACGCAGCAAACACTACGTGCTAAGCAAAAATGCCTAGTGGTAGATACCTAACTTAAATATTTCAACTATATATAAGCATGCATTAGTCATTATTTTCTTAATTTTTCTTATTATTATCTTAAATTTCATAATTTTCTTATTTTTCTATTTTAATTCAAAAATTTTATAATTATGATTTCAAAATCACCATTTTACCCTTACATGTATATTTTATAAACAAAATACCGTTTTTGACTTTTATGCATATTTAGTCACAAAATTATCGTTTTACCCTTTATTTATTTCTATTTTCTTCATAATTATATTTTTACCCCTAAAGTGTCATCTTTGACCAAAATTTCCATTTTACCCCTAAAACTCCATCTTCTTATCAAAATTACTATTTTACCCTTATAGTTCCAAATTATGCTCATTTTGATAGTTTTGTCAGTAATTCTACATTTTATTACTTTTTAGTCCCTAAATTTCAACTTTATTTTAAAATTACTATTTTACCCCTAGTTTGATCTTTTTACTATATAATTACCAATTTACCCTTATTAATCCAATTTTATTCATTATTTACAATTTGACCCTTTAAGCCTTAATTTTATCACATTGTTACTATTTTGCCACTGATAAGTCCAGTGGAAACCACACAGACAAATCGGATGTGCAGGACTTAGACCCCAAAGGTCTACATATGTGCAATTTTTTTCTCTTGCTTTTTCAATCTCATTTTTCATATTTATATCGGTGTGTATTCACCATTGGTCTACTGTTGCGAGTCGCCATGACTTGCTATCGCGGTGTATGTCCCTATGGTTAGCCAACTACATCACATACTTATAGTTTCATTACTAGCTACTAAAAACAAAATAAGTTTTTATTCCATTTTCACATATTATGCTATAATTTTCAATCTTATTTATATTTTCGCATTATGTAATGGTACTTAACCTAAGTACCATACACAATAATTAATAGTCATCATTCTTTTAACATTTTTCTCATCACATTTCCTTAAATTATACACATATTCCTACACACACACTGTCGTGTTCGCGATAGAAGCCAGAAAGGCCTTGGTCGCGCTCGCGCACACAGAAGAGCCCACGATAGAAAAATTAGCCCGGCCACAGCTTAGCTGTCGAACTCCCTGTCATGCTCGCGATAGAGAAAGCATTCCAGCTCTCTATCACAGGCGTGATGAGCTGTTACGAGTGCAACTTAGTGGACTTTTATCTCTGTTGCGAGCGCGACCCTTCTTGGTACCTTGAATAGTCTTTGTTTATGATATTATGCATGATTTTTCATTTATGCTTTGCATGGTTTACTTAGTTAATACTTGAATTGAGTTGATGACAGTGACTTAATAAATACTTGAATACATGTAGAGTATTTGGTATATTGCATAGAGTTTTTATGTATAAGCCTGAATGGTCACAGTAATGATAGATAAGCATGCTTAAAAATGGATTAGAGTGCAGCTGTTAGAGTGGTACCGTGTGTGTGCCTAGATGTTGAATACTTGGAGTATTCAGTTATTGAGTTAGGTCTCTATATGTTTTGATATTGTTAAATGGTATCCAGAGTGACTGTATCCATCATTAATGTGAATTCATGCTACTAGATGTTCTGTATTGTATATGAGATGTAGTGGAGGATTTTACATGTTTATGGCTTTATATGAAATGATAATAACATGTTAAATGTCAAGTATATGAACATAAGTATAAGTTTGTGAACTGTGTCACTTATTGTATATGATATTTGCATGACTGTCGATATGCATTGTGTGTTATATTTGTGACTTCAGTAGAAGTCTTTTGTTCTGTATATCCCCACTAAGCATTATCGCTTAGCACGGGTGTTTTCCCGTGTAGGTTGTAGGTTCAGTTCAGAGTTTTGCACATCTGCAGGCCAATAGGATGCTTGAGTGGAGTTCTTTTTGTATTGAATAGTGTAGTGTTTTGTAAAGAGTATATTTGTATAATGATGTTGTAAAGAGAATTATAGTATATGAAGTGTAAATTTTCAATCGTAATTATGACTGTATCTTAGATAACAATATTTTTGTAAAAGATAAGCGTGTGAACATTTATATTTTATTATATGTATAGTTTTAAAATTCTTTAATACAAGTATGTTTTTGTTTAAGATATTCTTTTCCATTCTGAAAATTGTGAGTATGTATGTGTTTATATGTTTGAGAGTGCGTAACGACCCCAGTATCCTCCTAGTAGCATTGTGCATAATTAAGGTGATTAGGTGAGTTTAATTTATGGTTTATAATTTTCGGACTAAAGTGTAATTGGGAAATTAAGGATCTAATTGCATGAAATAATTAAGTTAAGTGACTAAAGTGTAATTTTGCATGATTAGTGTTAAGTGAGGATTAATTAAGTTAAGTTAGATTAATTAGTCTTAATTAAGTGTAAGTGGAATCCATGTGTTGAGCCAAGAGCTTGCCACCTTGTTCATTGCATGCATATGTTCCTAGAAAAAATTGCCGACCAAAGTTTAATTCTGGCACCAAATGTTCCTAGAAAAAATTGCCGACCAATGTTACTGATGGAATATTCTTTCTATTGGGTATTTACCAACGAAATCTGGACAAAAATATTTTACCGATAGATTTTATATTACTGTCAGTAAAGATTTATATACCGATAAAATTTTGTATTCTATCAGTAGTCGTCGGCAAGTATTTCAATTTAACGAAGAAATTTAATTTTTCGTCGGCAATATTTAACATATTAGCATTTATCAACGGAATATATGTTTCCGTCAGTAAAGTTTTAATTTACTGACAAAATTAAATTATCCGTTGGTAATTTTTACTGAAGGAATTATAAATTCCATCATTAAAATTAACTTAAATCCCTAAATCAAATTTCCCCTTTCCCCCTTTTCCCCCTCTCTTTTGCACTCGCACTCTCTCTCTTTCACTGTTTGGCCAAGGTTCTATCATCGCCACCATCATACTCTCTCCATCGCATCGCCATCGCCATCGCCGTATCTCTCTCTCTGTTGAAGCCACCTCATCGCCGTCCTCTCTTGCTTCCCTACAAGTTCTCTTTCTCATTTCCTTTCTCTTTTTTTTCTTTCATTCCTCAGGGAGTAAAATTCATTGAGTTTTTCTTGCAATTTCAACATAATTCACATAAATATAACCTAATTTCTTCAATTCCTACCTAAATATAACAAAATTTCAAATAATTTCTTACTTGGCACAAAATTCCCCTTTTAAATTTTTTTCAAAATTTCTTTAAAATTCTTCATTATTTGCTTGACTAGGCTAGGATAATGACTAATTATGAGTTCAAGTGGAGGAAATTAGGAGAAATTAGGCTAGTTCGAAACAGAGGGAAAGCTTCAATTGAGGATTTGGTGTTGTGAATATTTCAGCCACCAAAAGGAGAGAAGGAAGACGAAATGGGTCCTTTAAAATTTTGAATTTTTCTACCTTTTATAAGCCCAAATGAATGGGTAGGATTAAGCCAAACACTATTTAATCTAAGGGCCAATATTATGCCACTTGTCACCCTCCTACTAGTTCCAAAATTTTCTTTGGCAAATTTTCATGAATTTATGATCAAAAATATGGAAAAATATTCCTTTGGGTGTGTGCAAATTTTTGGGTTCCAGATTAGGTCATTTTGGCAAATTTTTTGGTCCAGTTGTGCATTTACCGGTCTGGTAATTCACATTTCTATCTCAACTTTATTTTAATTTTTCACATCCAAAAATTTCATTATAATATTTACCCTGAGTCTCTAAGGTTAAATAAATTTTCGAAGGCCTTCAATAATTTTTTTTTAGCTTGGTCAATGTTTGGGTCAACACTGCATGTCAATATCTTGAGTGTGTACTCATTATCCACTATTGTTGGAAGTTCAGGCGATTAAAGTGATATGATTGTATTATGTTAAATTGATTATTTCTAACAGTGGAAATGATCTAGTGATTCAGTGAAATGCTAGCGTATGAAAACATGATGATATGCAAGGAATGCTATTATGTGACATTAGTATTTGCATATGTTTTTATAATTATTGTGACTTTGTGAGAATTCAATTGTATTATTTTCTCCCCACTGAGCCTTCGCTCAGCACGATTGTTTTTTCATGTAGGTTCTTGAGTTTTTGGGAGTGCCTTGAGCGAGTTGTCATATGCGGGCCACTAGGATTAAAGCTTGAAATATTCTTTTTGTATATGTATATTTTTGTGATGAATATGCAAGGGTTATTATAATAATGTAAATAAGAGTAAATGTTTTAGAGACTGTGCATTTATATGTATGAATTAGTACAGAAATTATAATCTTTGTTAAAGTAATCTTGCATGATGTGTTTCGATAAGTTTGTGTTTGTGTAGTGCTCCTATATCCTCTAGGGGACATTGGGGGGGTGGATTGTGGGTAATCTCAAACAACCTCTTTATTCTGTGAAGCCATTCCTTGGCTTCTGTAGCAGCAGTTTGGTCCCTACAATAGAAATCCTCGGCTCCTAACTTTTTAAGCTGCTCCAATGTAGGTGTCTTTGGTGGAGGAGGAGGCAATTGCTATTATGGTTGGGGTTGCTAACCTTGCTCAACCTGCATCCTTTGATGAAAATAATATGCCATAACCTGAAAAAATCTAGCTGTAGTGGTACTGATGCTACAAGAGGTGGCGTAGGCTAACCATGATGATATGTGGCATCTCTATCTCCAATACTAGTGGAAGCTCTACTTTCTACTTCTTCACCCAATTGCTGTTGCAAACTAGACGCCATCCTTTAACTATAAAACAAACAGGGACAGGTATACATTAATAGCAATAATCACCTCATTCACAAATATTCGTTCATGACATGTATATGCAATCACTTCATCCATGTTAAAATTGTCACACCCTTATCACTTCCATACACTATATACGTGTAACGCCCATTCCCGACCACTAGATTAGCTCCGCTAATGCAGTTGGAAACGGCCACTACACAGACATGCATGCATGCTTTACTATCACAATTTCATGCCAACACTCTAAATAATAAAATTTCATCATCAAATATACATTCTCATACATCATATGTCATAGGTTCTCATGTTTTCCAACATACACACATACTTACATATATACACAGGCACTCATTAAGATTACAATACTTAGTTATAACAACTTTACATATTCCAAATGTTCAAAATATCTTACACAACTGGTACAAACACATTGAAACCCCCAAAACCTATACTAAAGTAGTAGTCCTAGTGTTGACCGTTGTTAATGCGGATTTGTCCTTCCAAAATCACCTTACGATCGAACCTACATGGATTAGAAAAGAAACACGTGCTAAGTGATAACGCTTTGTGGGGAACACATACATAGTATATACATAAACACAACATTAATATTATATATGCATTATATTAAGGTTCATGCCTAAGTCAACAAGTCCAGAACATTTATGTATCATTATATTCATAGCATTGCTACTAATTCACATTTTCATAGAACATGCATTTGCTTGGTGTATACATAATACTTAATCACATAACTGAATAGCTTACATATGTTTTGCATAAATTCATCAAGTATGAAGCATCCACACAAATCAACTTAACAGTTAGGATTATCGTTATCTTTTACATTTAGGTTTGCTTGCAATTCAATGACACGGATAATGGGTATCGCATTGGTACCCCCGAGGTACTATAATTTCATTATAATTCAATGTATCCATGGATACACGTATACGCATTTGTACCCTAAGGTACAGTGACTCAACAAGATCAATATTCCACATTTAAGAATCCAGTAAGGATTTATTTTGCATTGTGACTCCAGAGGAGTCGGATGTATTGGGCTGTAGCACTTGACCCTATAGGCATGCCTATCTATCCACTACTTGACTCGCAGGCTGAAGTTGATTAATTTCATTATTGATTTCATAATTGTTAATTCCAATAACATATACATAAGCCAACACCAAGTTCTTCTCTTGTATACTTACAAAGCATTAACAAATCCACATTACTCTTTTCCACATCACATAACACTTGAATAACTTGCAATCAAATTAATAACTAGCAAGTAATTGAATTCATTAATCATCTTACAAATATGTATATTTGCTTCATATAACCTTGGTATCACACTCATATAAAATGCCAACAAGTTTGGCTAAAAGCCACACAATTAACGATCCAAAACAAATTAGGGTTCCATGCAAAAATAGGGTACCTCACTATCATACCCAGTTTGGTTGTCACCGTGACATACTGAGGTCTTCAAAACAGAATGCAAGCTAAGGTACCTCACGATCACAACCAATTTGGTTGCCACCGTGACATACCATACACTCCCCAAAACATAATGTAAAATGAGGTATCTCAAGGTCACAACCATTTTGGTTGCCACCGTGACATACATCACACTCCCAAAACAGAATGTAAAATGAGGTATCTCACTATCACAACCATTTTGGTTGCCACCGTGAGATACATCACACTTCCGGGTAGAATGCCATTGATAGGTGCCTAATTGATGCATTATTTAGTATGTGCTTGGTGTGAGCTTAATAAGTTAAGTTTGTAAATATGTGTATCTTTCATGTTATTTGTGTTAGTTTATTTATTTTTGTGTTTTGTAGGGTGATTTGAGTGAAAAGGAGGAAAGGATGCATGAAGTGGTGAAGGGAAGCACGAGTCGAATAGAGAAGAGGGAAAGAAGAGCACGAGTCATGAATGGGGACACGACTCGTGAAGGTGTGCAAACAAAAGGAAGAAAGGAAATAGAGAGCACGAGTCACACATCCAGAGCACGAGTCACACAAGGGAGCACGATTCATGAAAGGACACGACTCGTGAAGGTACGCGAACAGAAGGAAGAACTGCAGAAAAGAAGGAAGAGATGACCGAGACGTGAGCAAACGCAAGACTCACACAAGAGAACATGACTCATGAAGGGAGAACATGAGTCATGAATGTATAGAGAGAGACCAGTGAGAAGAAATGGAGAAAAGAAAGAAAGAAAAAAAGGGGAGCTCCGTGTTCTGTCGCGAGCGCGACAGAACTATCTGTTGGGATAGTTTTTCTTCAAAAGTCATCAGAAAGGGCATATCTCTTCACCAATATTTGCAACTGTTTGAAGGAGGGAACACAACTTTTGGAATTCTATAAATTTGTATCTCAACTGTAATTTTAGGGAGGATTATTACAAGTTAAATATTGTTTATTTTTTGTAAACTCTGTAGTTAAAAGTTCTTAGTTTGTTTTCAAGTTTTGAAGAAGAAGACCAAGGAGAAGAAGAATTTTTATAAGGGTTTGAGAAAAGGGTTGAAAGATTTCTTTCTCATTATTCTTATCTATTATTTCTTCTCTGTCATTAAATGAATTTTATTTAATGGAGCTTGAATCATATTTCTGTTATTTTCTATTTCCATCTATGCTGGTAGTCTTTTAATATAGAATTTTCTATTAGTATTTGATGCATGATCATTATGAGTAAGAGTTTAGTTGAAAGATAAATTCTTACTTAAATCTAATAGAAGTTCATCATTGAAGCATTATTTGAGAGATCGTAATGTTAGATGGTTGTTATAAGTTGCTTTTTAATCCTGAAATTTGCATGTATAACCCTATAATTCATTAATGAAAATTGTGAGTTAGAATTATAAATGCATGTTTTAGGCACTCTAATTTATGTCAAGAGAGTAAATTGGAACTATATTCCAACTTGGCTTGCTTAAGAGATTAAATTTATATTATAATGATGGAATCAAGTTTTATAATTGTTAATTCTTCATTATATGTTTTGTCTTCTTTGATTAACATGAACTAGGTTTAATTAGTTTATATGATAGAATAGTTTAGATTTAACTCACAAATTTATGATCATTGTAAACAAGTTTAAAATTGAGTAGTAATAGTGTGTACTATTAATCATATTCCTCATGGGATCGACATCTTTTGTACTATAACCCGTACACCGTATACTTGCGGAATTAGCACTTAGAAATAAGCTAACAAGTTTTTGGCGCCGGTGCCAGGGAATGAATGATATAATTATTGCCATTATGAATCTTGATTTATGATTTTGGATTACAATATTTAATTAGTTTTGTTTTGTGTTGCTTTTACAGGATTTGATAGTTCATGCCTAGTACAAGAAGTTCTCAAGAAGAGCTTGAACCTTTGAATCCTGAAATAGAGAGGTTTTTGTCAAGTAACCGGAAATCCAACAAAAAGCAAAATAAGAATAAGAGACCTATCATGGCTGAAGAGGAGAATCCACCAAGGTTGATGGATTTTGCTACACCCGCATTGAGTGGTGCTCAACAAGGTATGGTAAGGCCCACGGTAAATGCTAACCAATTTGAAATAAAACCATCTCTTTTGCAAATGATTCAAAATAGCATTCAATTTTATGGTTTGGCAAATGAGGATCCTAATGCTCATTTGGAAAATTTCTTGGAAATATGTGATACTTTTAAAATTAATGGAGTTTCGGCTGATGTAATTAAGCTTAGGCCTTTTCCTTTCACTTTGAAGGATAAAGCCAAGGCTTGGTTGAATTCCCTAACAAGAGGATCTATTACCACTTGGGACCAATTGGCCCAAGCATTTTTATCCAAATACTTTCCTCTAGCCAAAACTGCAAAAATTATAAAAGATATCACAACTTTTGTTCAACATGATAATGAGTCTTTGTATGAAGCTTGGGAGAGGTTTAAAGAATTGCAGAGAATGTGTCCTCACTATAACCTTCCAAGGGAGTTGCTCATGCAAACTTTCTATAATGGAGTGAACCCTACAACTAGGGGTACAATAGATGTTGCAGCTGGTGGCTCACTTATGAGGAAAACAACAGAAGCTGCCTTTGAATTGTTAGAAGAGATGCCTATGAACAATTGCATGTGGCCCATCGAAAGAGTGAGAGAATCTAATTCTAATGCTAGGGGGGTACATGCCATAGATTCTATTGTAGCTCTACAAGCACAAATTGAGGCTTTAACTCAAAAGGTTAATAGTATAGCAATGGGGGGAAGTTCACAAAATGCATGCACTATGTATTGGTTAATAAGGCGGAACAAGTGAATTTTATTCAAGGCCAAGGACGTGGAAATCCATATTCAACCACTTATAATCCTGGTTGGCGAAATCATCCTAATTTGTCATGGGGAAATAGTAGTAATGATCAAAATAGAGGTATAGGATTCAACAACCACAAGATAGGTTTGGGGCATATGAGGTTAAACTTGATAAATTTATTGAGGAGATTACTTTTAAGATTAGCTCTCAAGATGAGAACCAAAAGAAGCTTGATGCAAAAATTGATCAAATTACTAAAAATCATGCTTCATCCATTCATAATCTTGAGGTTCAATTGGGTCAACTTGCAAGTTCATTACCATCTAGAAATTTAGGGTGTCTTCCGAGTAATACGGAAGAAAATCCTAGAGAGCATATTAAATCCTAGTATTTTAAGGTCTTTTATTTCGGTTGCTAACTTAGATTTTCTTTTTATATATTCTGTATGTTGTGTTAAGTTATTTTATGTTAATTTGTTAATTAATTTTTATATTTTGGTTTTTAATATTACTAACACAGCTCGTGTTTGTTCTACAGGTAAAATTAGTAAAATTATATGTAGTGTAATTTATTGTAAATAAATAAATAAATAAAATGAAAAAAAAATGTATGTCAAACAGGATGTTGTTGTCGCGAGCACGACAAACATCGCGATCGTGACAGCGGTGTAGACACCGGGTCCCGAGGCGGTCCAAGATTAGAATTATCCGATAATAAAAGTAATACCGGCTTACAGGTGAAGGTGTTAAAAATGATATTTTCTTTGTCGAGACTCTCGTTATTTTTTATATAAAATAAATAAATATATAAAAATATATTATCATAAAAAGTTTTAATTAATTAAATTAATTTTAAAAATAATATTATTGGAAAGTGTTATTTTTGATATTTAAAAAAAAAATTAAATTAGTTAGTTAAATTAATTGGAAAAAAGATTTAAGAAAAAGAATTTAAAGGTTTTTTTTTTTTAAAAAAAAAAAGAAAAAATTTAATTAATGTGTGTAAAACTTGGTAAATGGCCAAAGTGGCCATTTACCAAGTTAGTGGCCGCGTGATGGCAATTGCCATCACGCGACCACTTTTGGCAATTGGCCAAAAGTGGTCGCGTGGTGGCCACTTGACCACCACGCGGCCACTTGCCGCTGGCGCACGCTCGTGGGGCTCTGCTCGCCCAACTGCTCCCTGGGCGCGCGTTCTCCCCTTCACCACGCGATCTTCTGGCCTGATCCGTCGTTTTCCTGCGTTTTTTGCATTTTTAGTCTGATTTTCAGTCCGATTTTTCCGGTTTCTTTCACCCTTTTATATTTATTTTGATTAACAAAATTAAAAGATCATTTTGTCTTTCCCTATTTTTGGCCAAGACTGAAAATTAAAGGGGAACTTCCCTTCATTTTCAAAGGACGGAAACATTTTTTTCAAAGAGGGAGTTTTTTTGGCTTTTGGGTTTTTCTCTTTAGCTTTTCACTCTCTAGGAATTTGCTTTCCTCTTCAAAAAACAAGTGCATCAAAAAATTCTCAAGTTATTTTTTCTTTTTCTCAAGTTTTAACTTGTTCATATTTCTTAAAAAATATATTTCATTTCTTGAGTGATTTGAGCTTGGAAAATTAATTTCCTTTTCTCAAATCATTCCCCAAAAATATTTTTTATCAAAATCTACTCTTAATTTTATTTTAAAATATCAATTTCCACATTTTCTTCAAACATTCATCACCACAAATTCGACAAGGAAAATCCATCGAGACACTGTTTCTCAGATCTAAAAAATTCTGAGGGTAAACATTCTTGGACTTGTTCTCATTTATTTTTTTTGTATATTATTTGTTATTGTTATATTATTATCATGTCTATTATTTACTTTTAGCATTTTAATGTGTTAATATCACTATTAATATATTATTTGCTTACTTCAATTTGATTTTTATGTTCATTCACTATTATTATCATTATTATTATTATTATTTATTATAATTTTTGTTATTACTATTATTATTATTATGTTGTTTGCTATTCTTATTACTATTACTATCTTTATATTATTAACTTATTTTGAGCTTATCTTACGTTTGCTAGTTTTTATTGTTGTAACCCATTATTATTATTATTATTATTATTATTATTATTATTATTATTATTATTATTATTGCACTTATCATCATTATTGTTATTGCTACCATCATATCCATATTATTATTATTTTGTTGTGCTTTTCTTATCATTATTAATATTATCATTATAATTTGACTTGCCTAATATTTATTTCGTTTTTACTTGATTAATTGTTAGAACCATTACTAATATTTTTAATGTTAATTTTTGTCTGAGATTTAACTTGAGTCGGGTTATTTGAGCATCCTCGCGACTCCCCGGATGGGTCGCGACGCATGGAGGATCACATCGGTTTTGGTGAGATCTTTCTCAACCCTTTCTTTATGTTGTGTCAATTTTAAATAATTATTTTATTTATGCACGCATGAGATAAAAAGTCACAAAAATATTTTTACAATTAAATTAAATTTTTACTAATAAAATTGGGACCAATGTCCCTTGTTTTAGCCAAACAATAAAAAATATCGCAATTAAAACGAAGAGTCGATTTTCTCCAAAAATGGAATCACTCATCCCGGTTTTCACTCAACAATCAAAATGACTCTTCGAACCCTCTTTAAATAAATGCGAAGGAACCAATGTTCCTAAGTTTAGATCAAGTGCGAAGGAACCAATGTTCCAAAAATAATGCCCCAATTTATGTATGCCTTTTCTTATTTTGTGTGAGTGTTTTAAATTTAAGCTCATTTCTTTTTGGGCCCTTGTAATTAATTTTGGGGCAATTCTATTTAATTTTGGGGATTGTATTCTGTCCCACTTTATGTTTTTTAGCTTTCTTTCAATGGGGTTGTATTATGCCCCTATTTCTCTTGTAATTGTGTGCTTGTGTGTTTACCGCTTTCATTTATTGCTTTCTTTTACCGCTTTCATTTTATCGCTTTCTGAATGCTTTCAATGCGCTATTTAATTTAAACGCACTAATCATGTGACATGAGAGATATAATTTTAAGAAGTTAAAAACCCATTTAATACCAAAGTATAAATAAGAGGAAAGTTCCGAACACCGAATCTCTTGTTTAGATCGTTAGAGATGAGAGACTTTTTCCAATTTCTTGCAAATTTGGTGGCAACTACAAATACTTCAAAGGTGCCTTTAGGCGTCATTAGATTAGGTGGTTCTCCCCAATGTTCTATTGGGAGGGATACATCGATGATGTCTCATGGCACCCATGATCAAAAGACGCAAACCTCATACCTCGAATCCCAAAGGCGGATTCAAAGCGAGGGCCCTTGCTGGGTTCCGGCGCGCATCACAGTGGCGACTCTACTGGGGACTTTGTGTTTGAGACTTTACTCCGAAAGTGCTTTGGTTAAAATGTATAATTGGGTTTTTAAAACTTAAAATTCTATCTCTTCTCGAAAGTTTGCATTGCATCTTAGAGCCTTATAATTACGTTAGTTGGTCCCTTCTTACCTCGGTGCGTTCCCAAAGCACGACCCTACTTTCACTCATTGTAGGGAAGTGTTAGGGATAATCACCAGCTCAAGCCTAGTGCCTTTTGGCATATCAAATGGAGACCCAATCAGTCGTCATGCTCACGACGAGCTAGACCCATTGGCCGGGACCATGCTTGGGTAGCCCTAAAATTTTATCACCTTGACCAAAGCCCATGTAATGGCAAGTAGAAACTTCCCCTAGGTAGCATGCTCCTTAATACAATGCTTGTGATATGGGTCATCACGTATTAGACAAAATCAACCAAATTAAGTGGTTTTTTATCAAAGGCTTTCATGCCCCGGTAGGCCCATCTTGATGAAATTGAATTGTTCAAATATGCAATGGCCAAAACCCATACGTATGCACATTAGCTTAAGAGTATTATGCTGCCGATTTTTTACTGTGCGCATTGCGCGTTCATTGGGTCCCCTGCTGACCCATGAACCAGGCCCACCTAAGAAAGAGACTGCACGACCTCGTGTGTGGGAGAAATAAGGTCGGAAGGATCTACTTGCTCGAATGTGGTTTCGAAATGCTGCATAACTCACGATCATGCATTGTAACTTCACCCATGCATCATTCTAACAATATTGATCTTTCAGCCACCATAGATTTATTCAAGTGGACTAGGGGTTCTGACGACCGGCTAGTGAGAACAGACTCGCCCTTCGAATTGCTAGAACTAGTGCCTTTTTGGGATTCTAAGTCATTCTCAACAAGTAGCGAATCATCCTCAATGGCAGAAGAGACCGGAAACCTAACCACCCAAGACCTCACTAGGAGACTGGAGGATTTTGAACGGAGAATGCTAGAGATGATGGGAGCAATGGCCGAAAGGATTGCTCAGCCTCCTGCTCTATAAGCACCTGTCGCTCCACAACCACTGACAGTCCCTCCTCGGGGGCAAGCCAAACCGCCCACTGATGGGGAGGCTCCCCTCACTGGAGTCATTGCCCATCAACTTGTACATGAGCATAAAGCTACGGCTGTGCCAGTTGAACCAGGAAGAGCAAGGATCCCAAACCCTAATGAGGATTTCATAATGGAAAAAGAGATTGAGGAGATAGCAGCCCATCAAGCTGTGAGGGGTAGAGCGGCCAGGGTAGAAGATGAGGCTATGAGGGGTATAAGACAGTAAATTGAGGCAATCACCCTCATGTTGACAGCTGGCAAGGGGATCAGCCTTGAAGATGTGGATTTGGATGATGGAGAGCTGTTGCCCCAGAGGTTTAAAATGCCAGACCTGCCAAAGTTTGACAGTACTTCGGACCCCTCTACACATGTTAAGCAATACACCCTGATCATGAAGGGTACAGGGTTGACTAAGAGGCAAAAAGTGGACTATTTCTGTCTCAGTCTAGCGGGTCCAGCAGTAGACTAGTATCATGGGTTAGGTCAAAGAACGAGGGAAGATTAGGACTTGTTGACGGAAGAATTCCTTAGCCAGTATGATTGCAGTACCAGGATTGAGGTCACATTGAAAGATCTAGAACTGCTGCATCAGAAGCCAGGGGAATCATTCCATGAATACCTGACCCAATGGAGAAATCGGGTCATGGAGATGAAGAGAAAACCATATACTTCTGACCAGATAAGGTTGTTCATCAAGAATGCTAACCCGTACCTAAGAGAGGCACTAAAGCTGAAGGGACTCAAAGACTGGGAGTCGCTTAAAGATATAGCCATCGAAGCTGAGGCCGAACATCTAGGCAAGATGGCTAAGCCTGCAAACTTGGCCTTGGGCGGAAGCAAAGGAAGCTGCAATGATGACGGGGGCAATGATAGAGTAGCAGAAGTCTCAGTCACCGGAATGGCTCTTAAACACCTCACTATCTCAGGCAGACCATTATCTTGGCACTTCACCCGTCTCATCAAGAAAGGAAAGTTGCAACCCTTGCCAGCTGGGCCTGCCCCAAGCCAAGGACAGTCTAGACACATAACAGACTGGTATTGTGCATATCACCAATATACAGGGCACAGAACAGACTATTATCGTCCTCTGAGATATCATATTCAAGCATTAACGTCTGATCCAGAGGAGCGAAAGGAGCAGAGGAAGACAAATTGAGTACCTAAGTGGAGGATGAAGGTGGTTCCCGCGGATGGTGATGAACCGTTAGCCAAAACAGCTCTACCGATGGAAACCGGAAGAAGATAGCTATTCAGATGTTCTTCTTATCCCAGAACTATTAGATGATGACATTTTTATTTCTGGTTTTGTTAAATAAAATGAATGCTTTTTGCTTATTTGTATGATGTTTCTAATAATTTCATTCCTTATGATCACGATGCGTCCATTTATTTTGACATTAACCCAATTAATACGACTCCATCTGGTCTCGAAACTTTAGGGAATCCAAACAAAATCTTGATAGCATCTGATATAACTCTTGAAGAGAGGATAATTTTGAGAGATAATAGAAAAAAGAGCCTTTGCCTGGACCTAGTGTGACATGCTAAAAATTGACAAGGACATTCTTGAGATCAATACTACTTCCACATGCCAACATGTCGACGAACCGAATTTTGAAAGCCATTTCTTTGCATCCACAACATTTGAGCCACATATGGTGCTGTCGAATAAAACCAAACTCCAAAAGCTACATCAAGAGTTAGGCGAATAAAACTCAAGGCCTTCACGAGGAAAACATATCTCATCAGAACCGAACAACGTGAACCCTTTCCTCCCAACCATTCGAAATGTGCACCGCAAAACCAATTATGATAGACTCTTAACCATCCAGAACCCTTACAGCCAAAATTCTTGCTGAAATGCAACACCCAACTAGATTGAATAACGATGGTCCCAATGGTTAAAAAGAAAAGTGCATGTATGTGTAAACTTCAGGATTCGAACGAAACTTGCTAAAAGAAAATTGGGAAGCAAAAAAATAATAATAATAATAATAATAATAAAAATTAGGTTAAAAAAAAAGAGAGAAGAAAAGAGAGAATTGATCAGGGGGCAAGGGAATGCTATTTGGGGGCAAGCTTTGCTCAAATCGCGTTAGTCTATATGCATCTACGTTTTGCCGTTCTTCTTAGCCACTGAAAAGGACCTAAAGACTGAACCATAAGCCACCCAATCAGTTCATCAATATAGAGGATGCGCAACACGAGGGATATTCTTGTGTTGTTACTGCTCATGCCTGCCACTGAAAAGGACCTAAAAGACTAATTCACAAACCATCCATCCAATCTCGGCTGTCAAAAGCCATTTCGGAGCTCAAACAACCAAAACCGATAAAAGTACCCCAGATCATCCAAGCCCAACCTGTCACCCTATCTCAACCATTGAAAGGCCATTCCAGGATTTGAACCGCCAAAGCCAATAAAAGCAAAGTCTGAGATTTCACATTCAACCCCCAAATAAGGAACCCATCACTCTCAGAAGCAGCAGTCTCCCCGACTAACGAAGAAGAAAACGAATTCAACCAACACTAACGAACTGATGGAGGGTCCATGGCAGAGGCTAAATAAAGAATTAAAAAAAAAAGAGAGAAAATATTCAATCAAGAAAACCCGTGAGGGCTGATTGATAACAGGAGTTTGATGCTCTCAAGATCTATCCCGAGATTAGATGAGGTCTCATATTTTTTCGAGTTAATGCCGAATAGTGATCATATATTATGAAATCAGATTGAAATATATGCATTTAGCAAAGATGTATTGATGTAACCAGAGCAGTTCATCTTGCACACCCAAAGTCGTCTGGGTCCAGCATAAAACCAGCACATTGTTACTATCTACCCTCCAACACTCTCGCCACTCAGGCACTTCAGTCAACTCATCTTGCTACCCACTGTGAAGCCAACCCTATAGCACCTTCCCAATAAAGAACCAAGCTCATACAACCATAATCTGAGACATAAGCACATGCTAATCATACCCGAAAGATCTTTTGCAACAACTCCAACTTCTCTCACACACAAAAAAAAGAGGCCGTTAGAGATGAAAACCGTGACTGGCGCTCTAAGCAAAAGTTAGGCCAAAGGGCAGGGTGAAAACCTGGCAACAGGCAGTCTGCCCTAAAAAAAATGAAATGAATAAAAGCCACTGGATTGGGTTGGGTCCATTCCAGGTAAAAAATAAGGCACAGGGTTATGTGAAAATCCGACAAGGACGCATCTCCCACTAAGAAAAGCTAGTGTGAAAATCCACAAGGGACGCACTACCTTCAAAAAATGACTACAGGTATCAGAGGAGAACCTCATAATCCCCAAAGGCGTGAAATTCGAAAGCAATTTCAGAGGGCACCAATCCAACCGCAACTGACAACTAAACCGGCCTTCGCCTCCCAGATCCACTCAGATGAATCCTTATCCTGCATTATTGCACACATAAGCATCCCACAGGCATGGCATTTGACGATGCCCAACGTGCATTCGCACATGCATGAACTTTATATAAATCTTGCATAAGCAATTCTTCACACACATTTCGTGTACATAATCTCTGCGTACTTGCAACACATAATTCTTTGCACATGTCTAGCGTGCCTAGCACAAGCACTTATCACGTGCATTTGATCTTTTACACGTATAATCGTGTACACATAATTTTCACACATTTATCCTTAGCATGATTTGTGCGCATAGCCTTGCACATACATCTTACATCCCAATTATTATCTTTAAGTCCTTCTTCAAGGCATTTCCAGTCTCTTCGGAGCATTATCTTTAAGTCCTTCTTCAAGGCATTTCCAGTCTCTTCGGAGCATTATCTTTAAGTCCTTTCTCAAGGCATTCTCAGTCTCTTTGGAGCATTATCATTCTTAAGTCCTTTCTCAAGGCATTCTCAGTCTCTTCAGATCATTATCTCTAAGTCCTTTCTCAAGGCATTCTCAGTCTCTTCGGAGCATTATCTTTAAGTCCTTTCTCAAGGCATTCCCAGTCTCTTCGGAGCATTATCTTTAAGTCCTTTCTCAAGGCATTCTTAGTCTCTTCGGAGCATCATCTTTAAGTCCTTTCTCAAGGGATTCTCAGTCTCTTCGGAGCATCATCTTTAAGTCCTTTCTCAAGGCATTCTCAGTCTCTTCGGAGCATTATCTTTAAGTCCTTTCTCAAGGCATTCTCAGTCTCTTCGGAGCATTATATTTAAGTCCTTTCTCAAGGCATTCCCAGTCTCTTCGGAGCATTATCTTTAAGTCCTTTCTCAAGGCATTCTCAGTCTCTTCGGAGCATTATCTTTAAGTCCTTTCTCAAGGCATTCCCAGTCTCTTCGGAGCATTATCTTTAAGTCCTTTCTCAAGGTATTCCCAGTCTCTTTGGAACATTATCTTTTAGTCCTTTCTCAAGGTATTCCCAGTCTCTTCGGACCATTATCTTTTAGTCCTTTCTCAAGGTATTCCCAGTCTCTTCGGAGCATTATCTTTTAGTCCTTTCTCAAGGTATTCCCAGTCTCTTCGGAGCATTATTTTTAAGTCTTTTCTCAAGGCATTCCCAGTCTCTTCGGAGCATTATCTTTAAGTCCTTTCTCAAGGCATTCTCAGTCTCTTCGGAGCATTATCTTTAAGTCCTTTCTCAAGGCATTCTCAGTCTCTTCGGAGCATTATCTTTAAGTCCTTTCTCAAGGCATTCTCAGTCTCTTCGGAGCATTATCTTTAAGTCCTTTCTCAAGGGATTCCCAGTCTCTTCGGAGCATTATCTTTAAGTCCTTTCTCAAGGCATTCTAAGTCTCTTCGAAGCATTATCTTTAAGTCCTTTCTCAAGGCATTCTCAGTCTCTTCGGAGCATTATCTTTAAGTCCTTTCTCAAGGCATTACCAGTCTCTTCGGAGCATTATCTTTAACTCCTTTCTCAGGGCATTCTCAGTCTCTTCGGAGCATTATCTTTAAGTCCTTTCTTAAGTCCTTTCTCAAGGCATTCTCAGTCTCTTCGGAGCATTATCCTTCGTAGCATTGAGCTTTTTCCAAAATATCCCAAATCCTTTCAATCCATGAGGATATCTGCATCAATAGATTAGACCCCGACACGGCTGGAGCTATACACCGCACAGGTTAGATGCCACAACGGAAGAGGTTAGACACCGCATTAAGCTCAATTATAGACCACATTAACAAGGCTAGAAACCGTATAGGTTAGATGCCAAAGCAATAGGGGTTAACACGTCGACGAATAGACGGTAACTACCCACAGCAACTTCAGCCAGTTCGGGAAGATAGCCGCCTTAGGTACGTGCTTCTTTCCTTTCTTTTCTGAATTTTGGCTCTCTCAGGCACCTAGGTTCTAAGTTCCCCAAAATTGGGGGCAACTGTAGACACCGGGTTCCGAGGCGGTCCAAGATTAGAATTATCCGATAATAAAAGTAATACCGGCTTACAGGTGAAGGTGTTAAAAATGATATTTTCTTTGTCGAGACTCTCGTTATTTTTTATATAAAATAAATAAATATATAAAAATATATTATCATAAAAAGTTTTAATTAATTAAATTAATTTTAAAAATAATATTATTGGAAAGTGTTATTTTTGATATTTAAAAAAAAAATTAAATTAGTTAGTTAAATTAATTGGAAAAAAGATTTAAGAAAAAGAATTTAAAGGTTTTTTTTTTAAAAAAAAAAAGAAAAAATTAAATTAATGTGTGTAAAACTTGGTAAATGGCCAAAGTGGCCATTTACCAAGTTAGTGGCCGCGTGATGGCAATTGCCATCACGCGACCACTTTTGGCAATTGGCCAAAAGTGGTCGCGTGGTGGCCACTTGGCCACCACGCGGCCACTTACCGCTGGGGCACGCGCGCGGGGCTCTGCGCGCACAACTGCTCCCTGGGCGCACGTTCTCCCCTACACCACGCAGTCTTCTTACCTGATTCGTCGTTTTCTTGCGTTTTCTGCATTTTCAGTCTGGTTTTTAGTCCGATTTTTTCGGTTTCTTTCACCCTTTTATGTTTATTTTGATTAACAAAATTAAAAGATTTTTTTGTCTTTCCCTATTTTTGGCCAAGACTGAAAATTAAAGGGGAACTTCCCTTCATTTTCAAAGGACGGAAACATTTTTTTCAAAGAGGGAGTTTTTTTGGCTTTTGGGTTTTTCTCTCTAGCTTTTCACTCTCCAGGAATTTGCTTTCCTCTTCAAAAAAAAGTGCTTCAAAAAATTCTCAAGTTCTTTTTTCTTTTTCTCAAGTTTTAACTTATTCATTTTTCTTAAAAAATATATTTCATTTCTTGAGTGATTTGAGCTTGGAAAATTAATTTACTTTGCTCAAATCATTCCCCAAAAATATTTTTTATCAAAATGTTCTCTTAATTTTATTTTAAAATATCAATTTCCACATTTTCTTCAAACATTTATCACCACAAATTCGACAAGGAAAATACATCGAGACACCGTTCCTCCGATCTAAAAAATTCTGAGGGTAAACATTCTTGGACTTGTTCTCATTTATTTTTTTTTTTTTGTATATTATTTGTTATTGTTGATATTATTATCATGTCTATTATTTACTTTTAGCATTTTAATGTGTTAATATCACTATTAATATATTATTTGCTTACTTCAATTTGATTTTTATGTTCATTCACTATTATTATCATTATTATTATTATTATTTATTATAATTTTTGTTATTACTATTATTATTATTATGTTGTTTGCTATTCTTATTACTATTATTATCTTTATATTATTAACTTATTTTGAGCTTATCTTACGTTTGCTAGTTTTTATTGTTGTAACCCATTATTATTATTATTATTATTATTATTATTATTATTATTATTGCACTTATTATTATTATTGTTATTGCTACCATCATATCCATATTATTATTATTTTGTTGTGCTTGTCTTATCATTATTATTATTATCATTATAATTTGACTTGCCTAATATTTATTTCGTTTTTACTTGATTAATTTTTAGAACCATTACTAATATTTTTAATGTTAATTTTTGTCTGAGATTTAACTTGAGTCGGGTTATTTGAGCATCCTCGCGACTCCCCGGATGGGTCGTGACGCATGGAGGATCACATCGGTTTTGGTGAGATCTTTCTCAACCCTTTCTTTATGTTGTGTCATTTGTAAATAATTATTTTATTTATGCACGCATGAGATAAAAAAAGTCACAAAAATATTTTAAAAGTTAAATTAAATTTTTACTAATAAAATTGGGACCAATGTCCCTTGTTTTAGCCAAAATAAAAAATATCGCAATTAAAACGAAGAGTCAATTTTCTCCAAAAATGGGATCACTCATCCCGGTTTTCACTCAACAATCAAAATGACTCTTCGAACCCTCTTTAAATAAATGCGAAGGAACCAATGTTCCTAAGTTTCGACCGAGTGCGAAGGAACCAATGTTCCCAAAATAATGCCCCGATTTATGTATGCCTTTTCTTATTTTGTGTGAGTGTTTTAAATTTAAGCCCATTTCTTTTTGGGCCCTTGTAATTAATTTTGGGGCAATTCTATTTAATTTTTGGGATTGTATTCCGTCCCACTTTATGTTTTTTAGCTTTCTTTCAATGGGGTTGTATTCTGCCCCTATTTCACTTGTAATTGTGTGCTTGCATTTTTACCGCTTTCATTTATTGCTTTCTTTTACCGCTTTCATTTTATCGCTTTCTGAATGCTTTCAATGCGCTATTTAATTTAAACGCACTAATCGAGTGAGATGAGAGATATAATTTTAAGAAGTTAAAAATCCATTTATAATTAACCAAAGCATAAATAAGAGGAAAGTTCTGAACACCGAATCTCTGGTTTAGACCGTTAGAGGTGAGAGACTTTTCCCAATTTCTTGCAAATTGGGTGGCGACTCCAAATACCTCAAAGGTGCCTTTAGGCGTCATTAGATTAGGTGGTTCTCCCCAATGTTCTATTGGGAGGGATACACCGATAATGTCTCATGGCGCCCATGATCAAAAGACGCAAACCTCATACCTCGAATCCCAAAGGCGGATTCAAAGCGAGGGCGCTTGCTGGGTTCCAGCGCGCATCACAAGCGGGCAATGCTTCACGAGGGAACGATGAGATGCATTCTGTCGCGATCGCGGGAAGTATTGCGATTGCGACAGAAGGTGCTATATTCCCCATTCCATGCGACTCGTGCTTGCAGTTCACCAGTCATGCTTACAGTAAGGGCCACTGCAAGAGTCGTGCGGATGATTCACGACTCGTGCAGCGTAGAGAGGGTAGCCTGAGTCGATCTTACGGTAAGTTAATTTGTTTTCTTTTCTTATTATTTTTCTATTAATTTGATTAATTTTTTTTCTCCTCAGATTACTATGCCTTAATTTCAATTAACTTAATTAGATTAACCCTAACCCATAAAAACACAAAATCAGAAATTAAAAGAGGGATAATTTTATTTCAAAACCCTAAAAGTCGTGACCTTTCATATTCTTCCCTCTTCTTTTTATTTCACTTAACTTTTCACTTTTCTCTCTTCTTTATTTTTCTTCCCTTATCGTGTTACATTTCCCGAGTCGAGCACCTCTCTTTCGTGTTTATCCCTTCATCAGCTTCTTCCTTTTTACTTCATCATTCTCTTTGCTTCCTTTCTTCTCGTTCTGTTTTCATTTTTCTTCTCCTTCCCTTTTCACTTTTAAATATTTTCAATTTCCTAACTCTTCCTTCTCCATATCTTTAATTTGTGTGTTTAGCATTTCATATTTCTCTTCATAGTCACTATATCTGTTTCTTTCAATATCTTTCTTTCATACACAATGGTACGAACCAAAAATCCCTCCTCTTCAAGAGTTAACCAACAGCAACAGGAGGAAAAACAGGGAGATTTATCTTCAACTCTAGGTGCCAGCTTTCCGATTCATTCTGCTGAAGAGGGCAATAGGTTCTTAGCTCTTAAGGATAGAGCAATACTGCAATGTAAGTTTTTCCCCACAACTCTTATAAAACAGGTAGGCATGCTAGATATTGTAAATGTTATGTTGTCTAACTGTGGATTGCTTAGGTTTATAAACCTACATGAGCATTTTTATCCTGAATTAGTGCTAGAATTTTATACTACATTGCACGTTAATGAGCAGAATAAAAGGCTGTTAGATTTTCGTTTAGATGGACAGTAACACACACTCACCTATTTTATGATGCATAGGATGTTTGGATTTCAACAATATGGCTTGTGTAAGCCACATAAGTCATTTCATCCAAATGAGTTCTGGCATTTCCTCACTGATTTGCCAACACCTTTTAGAACAAGGGATGCTAAATCCATGTTCATTAAAGACTTCAGATTTTGGATTTTGCACAAGATATTAGCTTCCTTGGTTTTTAATAGGTCTGAATATAATAGAGTTTCTTTGCGTGAGTTATTTTTAATGTGGTGTGTATATAAAGGAAAATTGGTATGTTAATCCTATTGGATATTTAATCATCTATTACAGTGTGCTAGTAGAAGTGATTCACCCCTCACACGTGGTCACGTAATTTCTGTTATTGCAAGGAATTTGGATGTTAATCCTTGTAAATATACTAGAGGGCATACTTGCATATATTTCACTAAACATGTATTTTTACGTGGAGAGGTTGTCAATAACAATTTTTAGGAAATCCCACCTCACTCAAGGTCTTGTTGGCGGGATCTACCAGGGTCCTCTGCCCAACAAGGGGCCGATAGTGATAATGAGACTAGTGGAGATGAAGCTATGCCAAATGTGCCTGCTACACCTGCTGTGGGCTCTTTTTCCTCTAATGTCCCAGCAATGCTTGAGCAGATTTTACAGAACCAGTCCTCTATGCAAGATCAGCTTTCTTCTATGGCTAGATGACAAAGGCAGCTTGAGCATAAGGTGGATGCATTCATTGCTCAAGTTGGTTATGTGGTTCTTTCTCCTCCACCTTCACCATAATTAGGGGAGTTTTTCTTGATTTTTCTTACTTTTATTTTATCTTTATTTTTCTTATTTAATTTTATCCCATTTCTTCACATTGAGGACAATGTTGGTTCTAAGTGTGGGGGAGTGAGTATGTTTATAAGTTTGTTTGTGTTTGATGAGTTTTTTTGTTAGTATGTTTTATATGTTAGTTGTTTGTGTGATTTTATTTTTCAATTAGGCTTTTTAGTGAGTTTTATTATAAGGCATTGTTAAAATGGTATATTATATAGGTTGTTAAGTGTATTTAACTTTTATACTCAATTTATTAGTCTTTCAAAATTTTTAGCATGTGTTTTAAGTTTTTCAAGTTATTTTCTTTCACTTCTTGCAACATTTTAGATTATTTAGTTTCTTTACTAACTATGTTTTAAAGTTAGAATTTGCTCATTTAGTTTACAATTTTGGGTTTCTAGTGGCCTAGGGAAACTATAGCCATAATACTTTCATTATGTCTTTTCAATAATGGATGAGGACTTAAAAAATAAAATAAAAAATAAGTGGGATGGAGCATAAAATGCACCCGTGGTGTTCATAAAAAAGAAAAAAAAGCAAGATGTATATCTAAAATTGAAAATTATGGGATGGAGCGTAAAATGCACCCATACTACATTCTCTTGCTATTCATGGGATAAAAATGAAAACTATACCCATGATTCAAAACAAAAATAAGAATCAAAAGAAAAGAAAAGAAAAGTCCAAAAATGCCATGAGATTGGATTAAGGGTAAGTGTGCTTACAAATTATCCTAAAAGGCAGCTAGTAACTTTAAAATTTTAAAGTTTATGATCAATATTCTCTCTTTGAAGCATGTTTAGTTTTGGGACTCTATAATCTTGATGTTGGAATTAGTAAATTTAGGTGACTTGTTAAATTTTCAATACATGCTTTAAAATTTGATTAACTGATATTTTGAGTATGTGAGGTATGTGATTTCTTTTCAATCCTATATGATATATGCTTAATGAACAATACTGTATAATAAGGTTTACTTAGTATGTTGGTATTAAATTTTCTCATTCTTTTCTCTTGCTTGAGGACAAGCAAGGGTTAAGTGTGGAGTAATTTGATAGGTGCCTAATTGATGCATTATTTAGTATGTGTTTGGTGTGAGTTTAATAAGTTAAGTTTGTACATATATGTGTATCTTTCATGTTATTTGTGTTAGTTTATTTGTTTTTGTGTTTTGTAGGGTGATTTGAGTGAAAAGGAGGAAAGGATGCATGAAGTGGTGAAGGGAAGCACGAGTCGAATAGAGAAGAGGGAAAGAAGGGAAAGAAGAGCACGAGTCATGAATGGGGACACGACTCGTGAAGGTGTGCAAACAAAAGGAAGAAAGGCAATAGAGAGCACGAGTCACACACCCAGAGCACGAGTCACACAAGGGAGCATGAGTCATGAAAGAAGGACACGACTCGTGAAGGTACGCGAACAGAAGGAAGAACAGCAGAAAAGAAGGAAGAGATGATTGAGACGTGAGCAAACGCACGACTCACGCAAGAGAACATGACTCGTGAAGGGAGAACACGAGTCATGAATGTATAGAGAGAGACCAGCGAGAAGCAAGGGAGAAAAGAAAGAAAGAAAGGGGAGCTCCGTGTTCTGTCACGAGCGCGACAAAACTATCCGTTGGGATAGGTTTTCTTCAAAAGTCATCAGAAAGGGCATATCTCTTCACCAATATTTGCAACTGTTTGAAGGAGGGAACACAACTTTTGGAATTCTATAAATTTGTATCTCAACTGTAATTTTAGGGAGGATTATTACAAGTTAAATATTGTTTATTTTCTGTAAGCTCTGTAGTTAAAAGTTCTTAGTTTATTTTCATGTTTTGAAGAAGAAGACCAAGGAGAAGAAGAATTTTTACAAGGGTTTGAGAAAAAGGTTGAAAGATTTCTTTCTCATTACTCTTATCTATTATTTCTTCTGTCATTAAATAAATTTTATTTAATGGAGCTTGAGTCATATTTTTGTTATTTTTTATTTCCATCTATGCTAGTAGTCTTTTAATGTAGAATTTTCTATTAGTATTTGAGGCATGATCATTATAAGTAAGAGTTCAGTTGAAAGATAAATTCTTACTTAAATCTAATAGAAGTTCATCATTGAAGCATTATTTGAGAGATCGTAATATTAGATGGTTGTTATAGGTTACTTTTTAATCCTGAAATTTGCATGTATAACCCTCTAATTCATTAATGAAAATTGTGAGTTAGAATTATAAATGCATGTTTTAGGCACTCTAATTTATGTCGAGAGAGTAAATTGGAACTATATTCCAACTTGGGTTGCTTAAGAGATTAAATTATATTATAATGATGGAATCAAGTTTTATAATTGTTAATTCTTCATTATATGTTTTGTCTTCTTTGATTAACATGAAGTAGGTTTAATTAGTTTATATGATAGAATAGTTTAGATTTAACTCACAAATTTATAATCATTGTAAACAAGTTTAAAATTGAGTAGTAATAGTGTGTAATATTAATCACATTCCTCATGGGATCGACATCTTTTATACTATAACCGGTACACCGTATACTTGCAGAATTAGCACTTAGAAATAAGCTAACAGCCATCAATGGCACCTTACGGTCACAACCAATTTAGTTGTCACCGTGACATGCCATACCCAATCAGGCAGAATGGAGTTCCTGCATACCTCACGGTGGTAATCTCTTTGGTTGTCACCGTGGCCTATGCAAAAACACCATAACACAGTTGTGTTTTACCAAAACACAGTTGTGCTCCCTGTTATAATTCTCATATCACTTTCAAGACCTCAAAACCAATTCTCTTTTTGTTATTCAAGCCAACCCATTCCTCAATAACATAACAACTAACACATACCTGATTTCCACTAAGCCAATCTCAGCCAAATTACATAAGATATAACACATACACAATTTCAATACCTAACATACCATTCAAAATGTTATAAACACAACACTAGTCTTATAACTTATTGACCTAATCAACTTATTCATTTACTTCATTAGGAACTCAGATTACAAATTTAGTTCATGCTTAATCAATTACACAAACAAGCACAAATCATGCCAACACACTCATAGGGTTAGTTCCCAAACCTCGTCGCCTATGCTCCTAATGTTCACCGAGTACTTATTTCTCCAATTTTTGCCTTTCCCTTGTCTTTCTTTACTCCTTCCTCTACAAATACCATTCCAATTTCTAGAATTGGACACAATTCATCAATCCTCAATCCACATCAAACCAAAACCAGAAAGAGTAGAGGATGAAAAGAAATCAATTACTAAACCACTTACCTTCCAATTTTAACCACTTAATCCTAGTCCACAAAGCAACAATTCATAGAATCAACTTAACACTTCCTAGGAAATCACACGGAAAGAAGAAGTAGAGAGAGCTGAATTGCAGAAAATGGAAATGGCTGGAAACATGCACTCATGGTCCTTTCTCTCTCCTCAACACAATATATATGCATGTTGATGGTAGTGGTGGCAGCATAATGAAGTGCCACCTGGATTCCACTCACAATTCTGCCTCTCAATTAATTAGTTAAACTCCACTTAAATGTTAGTTAATCCACCATAATCCCAATCCTGTAAAATTATGGCTTAGCCACTAAACTTTCTTTTAGCTTTTCAATTAGATCCTTCTTTTATTACAATCAAGTCCCAAATCACACAATCAATTCACACACACCCCCAATTAAATCATTTACAACTAGGGTACATTTTCGGCCATTACAATACGTTACAATGCTTTAACGATTATCATAATTATTTAGCTACTGTATAAATGATACATATGGCAAATGCAGTAAAATTTTCTTTTTCTTTTCTTTTCAACTTATTCTTTCATTTATTCTTGTAAACTGATATGTCACTAACAAGTCACATTCAATACTATCCAAACATCACATCATTCAATAACAATCTATCATATTCACCATAGATATAATACATGGTATATACTAATTTTACATATACATGCCACTAACAATAACATACTATTCTTAGCTTCAATCCAAAGGTCTAGTCTAATCTCAAAGCTGATAGCATGCCTGCTCCTCAGACATCCTACTCTATACCTACACACAGTTAAATAAACTACGTGTTGAGCATTAAATATGCTCAGTGGTGATTACGAATCTAAAAATTTCCAATTCTAACTTGGGCACACACATACATGCACACACTTTAGTCCTCACTTTTAAACTTGACAATGTCACATTACTATTTAGTCTTTCATTTTTCTTTAATTACAATTTTACACTATTGTTCTATTTTTCACTCTTAACCTATTATCTTACTTGTAACATATCCACTTTGGCCCTTTAAACTTACTCTTTTAACCCTTATTTTAACATTTTTCACTTATCTTGTCATCTAACTTCTCTTCTTTTTACTGACGCTCTAACCCCATTTTTTATAAAATATCTGTGACGAGCGCCAAACCTAGCAAAGAGCCTCATAATGACACCCACTTTTAAGGCTCGACGGATTGGTTCCCGTCTTTTGATCTTGGGCATCATGAGATATTTTGGATACCTCTTTCCAATAGAACATTGGAAGGATCATCTAGTCTCATGACACCTTTTAGGCACCTTTGAGGTATTTTGGAGTCGCTGCCCAATTTACAAGAAATTGGGAAAGGTCATCTAATCTCGGGGGTCTTAAACCAGATAAGATATTCGGAACTTCACTCTTATTAATGCCTTAAGTTAAATTTATAAATGAGTTTTTAAGAAATCAAAATTCCATCTCTCATCTCACGCAATCATGTAACAAATTTAAAGTGCATTGCAATCATATTGGAAAGCAGTAAAGAAAGCGATAAAGAAAGCAGTAAATAAATTACATGTGAAAAATATGGGACAGAACAATCCCTAAAATAAAGAAAGCATGAAAGAATAAAATTGTCCCAAAATTAATTACAAGGGCCCAAAATAAATAAATGAATACTACAAAAAGAATAAATAACATAAAATACATCATACATAAATCGGGACATTTATTGGGATTAGGGACATTGGTTCCCTTTTATTGACTTAAAAAATTGGAGAACTATTTTTTGGGTATTTATTGGAAAAAATCGGGATGAGTTATCCCATTTTATGAAAATTAATTCTCCATTTGAAAGTGAAATTTTATTAGTTAAAATGGGACTTTGGTCTATTTTATTAGGAAGAATCCTGATTTTTTAATAAAAATATTTTTGGTGATATTTTATTCAAACGTGCATAAAAATGATCAACTTTACATAAAATACACAAATACGACAAATGAATCGAAGAAAAGAAAATGTGAAATTTAAATGCGCAAACCAAAGTTCTGAAGGTCTTTAATTTCCTGATTTGTCGGTCCGCTCAGAAATATTACCCGAGGTGAAAACAAATAAATTTTGAGACAATAAAAAAGGAATAAAATAAAATATTAGTAAATTAAATCAAATGAATAATGTATGAACAAGCAATTAAATAAAAAAAACAAGCAATTAAACAAATTAAATAAATCAATAAAATAAATTAGGCCATCGACTAAATAATATAAACAAGAACAGCATTAATTGCAATAGAAAAATAAATTGAGATAAAATACCTTGCAAACCTATGTTTTATGCAAATAAACTAATTAAATCAATCTAATCTCCTGATAATTGTAACAAACGATCAACAAACGAATTAATCATAAACAATAACAAATATGTTAATAATAAATCATAACCAATAAATAGGCAATAAACCAATAACAAATGACAGCAAGATGAAAGGAATTTTAATAATAAACTTGTAGTTGCTTAATTGGTCTGGTTAGTGTATATTTTCACTATTTTAGGTAATTTGGGTGAAAAAGGAAGAAGGGATGCATGATTCGTGAAGAAATGAACGACTCAATGAAGTGCACGAGTCGTGAAAGGATGCACGAGTCGTGAAGAAGTGCAGTATAGAAGAATGATGTGCACGAGTCGCGCAGCCAAGCACGACTAGGACAGAAGTGCACGAGTCAAACACCAGAAGAACAAGCAAATGAACAACAATAGACTAATAACCATAATAATATACAAATCAAATATATCAATAGTACAATAACAATATGCCAGTCAATCATAATAAACAATAAGAAATATAACATAACAAACAATAAGGACTATACAGTATGCATATTACCAAAATCAAACGAGAAGCATATACAGTATATACAATAAAAAAAACGAATTAGCAAAGCAAAATAGGAAAGAAAAAGAAAAAAGTGATTTAATCCAGGTATTTACCCTCAGAGATTTGATATTTGCAGCAAAAAGAAGAAAGCGATGATTTCTTCGTCGATTTGTTTGAAAATAGACACCAAGGATGTTTGGATTAAAGTTTGCTTTCAAAGAAAACAGATGAATGAAGATTAAAAACTCAAACCTCAAGAATTAATTTCCTGGGTTCAAGAATAATTTTCGGATTAATCCCTTTTTACGCTCAAAAGTATTTTTTCTCAGAATCTTTTTCTTTCTGGGTTTTTTCGCCGTTCAAAAAAACCTCTTCCTCATCTGTTCTAATTTTTCTATTTATATGCCCCACAAAAATTTAGGTTTCTTAAAGAATTTTTTTAGTTAAAAACCCTTAATTACCCTTTAAAATCATTTTGTTATCCCCTTAAAAATCTTAAAAAGGAGTCTGAATTTTAAACCGAAAACCCGAGAAAAATGGAAAACGGTGTGCTGGCGAAGAAAGAAGACACGCGACATGCGGCCTTGCGCAGGTGAGGCCGCATGTCGCGCTTGTGAGGTGCGGCCATCACAATTGTGAGGCCGTACCTCACACTTGTGAGATGCGGCCTCACAAGTGTGAGGTCGCATCTCATAATTATGAGATGCACCTCACAATTGTGAGGGCCGCATCTCACAATTGTGATATGCGGCCTCACACTTGTGAAGTGCGCCTCACACGTGTGAGGTGCCACCTCACAAGTGGGGGCCGCACCTCACACTTGTGAGGTGCGCCCTCACAATCCGAGGTGCACGAAGGATGCCTGCGCGCGATGCCTCACGTGCACTGTCGATAAACTCCGCATGTCACACGTGCCACGCCAGCGTAATCCCGCAGACCACCGAAACCAAGAGAAAAACTAAAATTCTATTGTTATTTTTTTCTTATTTATTAAAAGGAAGGGCATTTTTCAAGGAAATCATCACTTCTACTTTCTTTTTGCCTATGTGTAAGCACCGTGTCCCAGAGCGGTCCGGATCAGAGATTACCCTGTGATGAAATCAGTATCCTAGCCTGTATAAATGGTTTGGATTTGGGGGTTTTAGTCTCGCGTTTCGCGAGAAATGAGTCTTTTTACCTTTCATAGGCAGAGGGGGAGAAAACAGGGGATTTTCGAGTCAAAAAGTTTTTTTTTCCTCCACAGACGGCCAGCCCGTCTGTGAAGTCAGCCCGTCGCTTAGGGTTACCGACGGCTTGTGGTATTTTTCGACGCCCGTCGGAAGATCACCGCCCCTGTCAGAATGCCGCCTCCAAGAGCACGCAACCCTTCTGACGCCCGTCGGTGGATGTGGCAGGGCCGTCAGACGAATCCTTGTGTCAGAAGGATTCTTTCGACGCCCGCCTCCATACACCGACGCCCGTCGGTCGTGTCTGGCTTATAAAGGCTCCGGATTTTCAATAGAAAGGGGTTCCAAAAATTTTCAAAAGGGAAAACTCTGCCAAAATTCAAGCATATTTTCTCTCTCTTCCAGCAAACACATTTCATAAAGAAATCTTTTTAAAAGGAGGATCAAATCAATCAAAAGGAACTAAAACTAATTAGTTTTCTTTAGATTTTGATTCCAAAATCAGTCTTTTGAAGGGTTAAAGAAGAAATAGTCTATTTTTCTTTCTTAGATCCTTCATCTTTGCTTCTCGTGGAACGCGCGGGGCTCTAATCAACACAAGAATCTCACCCAAAGCGATTATCTGAGGGTAAATATTCCGGATTCCTTCTCCATATCATTTCATATTTATCCTTTATTTGTTGATTCTTTCAATTTTGCCATCATTCTTCTTTATTTTGGCTCTCTTTATATATTTTTATGATAAAACTTCTTTTTTGGCTTTGAAAAGAGTTTTCTCTCTTCTGATTTTTCAGAGACAGTGGTGACCGACGGGTCATCTCTTTCACCGACGCCCGTCGGTCACCTCACCTACAGACGCCCTCCTTTTGAGTGATAGACGGACATGTCGGTTATCTTGACTGACACCCGTCGGTCACCTAAAAGAGGCCGTCGGTGGGTTCTGTCTCTTCCCTTGATTCCCATATATTGATTTTATGTATATTGACATCTTTTAACTTTCTATGAGTGTATATTGATTCTCTTGGACTATCCCGAGTTGGAGCGGCTACCTACCATATTTGGAGGATTTCGTCCGGTTTAGTTTCCTAATCCTCTTGATTATTTTTTATTGATTTTATGTATATGGATGTACTCTTTTCATATCTCGTTAATGTATAAAATGACTCAATGTTTTATATTCAATAAAATGAGGTTTACATCAAAAGCGAGGGTCCAATGCCCTATTTTTATCCAATAAAGATCATCACAAATAAAAATATCCACTTTTGATAATGGTGCATGCGAGGACCAAAGTCCTCAAAAATAAATAATGCCCCGATTTGTGTATGTATCGCACATTTATAAAGGGAGTTGTATTCCGCTCCTTGTATTATTGTAATTTATTGCTTTCACTATTTATTTTGCCCATTTACTGCTTTCCGAATGTGAATAAATGCGCCTTTAATCAATTGCATCGTGTGGAGAGAGAGCGAATCAATGATAATTAAAATTTGATCATAAAATAATCGAGGTAGAAATAGATGAGAAATCCCGGACCCAGCTCTGGTCTTTGGGCTCAAAGAGGCTAGAGGTCTACCCTCCAAGACACCTTTTTGTGCCACGAGACTTTAGCGCTAATCCTAGGCTCCTTAGCGCGAGAGGTTTACCTTCCAAGACCCCTCTGGCTGGCCCAAAATGGATACCAAGCGCAGTCTTAGGCTCTCCGAGGCGAGAGTAACTTTCCCAATGTTCTATTGGGTGGCGACTCCATGAAACCTCCTTGTTGCCCAACATAGACGCACTTGCGATTTATTGCAAGCTACCAACGGACCCATAAATGCCCCGATCGCCCACGTGCGGGCGGTCGAACGGGCGGCCGCGGGGATCCGGCGCGCGTCACAATGGCGACTCCACTGGGGACGTTTATGGTTCAGATTTCAAATTGAAAATACCTCGTTTAACATTTATGATTAAAATTTAATTCATAAATTTGCTTTCTCTCAAATTTGCATTCGCATATCATTAGAGCCTTAGAATATGCTAGTTTGGTTCCTCTTTTAGCCGCGGTGCGTTCCTGAAGCACGACCCCATTTTCACTCAATTTGGGGAAGTGTTAAGGATAATCACCAGCCCAAGCCACGTACCTCAAATGGTATATCAAAATGATGACCCGATCGGTCGCTATGCTCGTGATGAGCTAGACCTGTCGGTAGGGATCATGCTTGGGTAGCCTTAAAGAAACATCTCCCTTGTCCAAAGCTCATGTAATGGCCGTAGCTATCTTCCACAGGTGAAATAAACCCTAATTCCATGCTTGCTGTATGGATCCTCGTGTATTGGGTGAGTCTAGATGTCTCGCTTGGTAACCTAGCCAAAGGCTTTCATGCCCCGGTAGGGCAATGTCGAAATTTATGGAATGTCCAAATACGTGACGATCATTATCCATCCGCTTGTACATTAGCATAGGAGTGTCATGCTGCCGGTTTTGTGCCGCGCACCATGCACGTCCATCAGGTCCCTCATTGACCCCTGGGCTAATCCCACCTAGGAAAGAGACTGCACGACCACGTGTGTGGGAGAAATAAGGGTGGAAGGACCTACTTGCTTGTTTGTGCTCTGTGAATGTTGCATATCACGACCATGCATTATACCCGTATTTCATGCATCATGCCTGACGTCTTGTCCCTGCAGCCATCATAGATCTGCCCAGGTGGACTAGATCACCAACCGGATGACTGATCCGAGTTCCTACTCCTGAGCTGTCAAATAGAAAGGGTCTATCAGAAATCAGCGGTACTGTATCTCAGATGGCAAACTCGCCTAGGGGGGATGACGCCACCAGGGCCATGATCGCGGAAGAAGTAGGTCAGCAATTTGAGGAATTCGAGGGTAGAATGATGAATATGTTGATCGCCTTGGCGCAGCAGAATGCTCCACAGAATCCTCCTCCTCCTCCTCCTCCAGTGAGACAGAATGAGCCAGAGGAAGAAAGGGCCGAAAGACGAGAAGAGCCTGTTAGGCCGCCGCCAGTAGAGTTGAGATCAGTGGCCTCAGGAGAGCAGAGAAGAAGGCTTGTGCTGAGAATTGATGATAATATCGAAGATGATAGGATGAGCCTTGCATCTGAGAGGGGGAAAGCACCTCAGACCGATGACTTCATTTTAAAGAAGATGGAAGAGAGGTTCGAAGCTATGGCTCGTATGTTGAGCAGGGGTCAAGGGATGAACCCAGAGGATAAGGAATTGGAGGGAGAGGACCCGATCCCTTATAACTTTAAAATGCCAGACGTGCCGAAATTTGATGGAACTTCTGACCCAACCGCTCATGTGAAACAGTATTCTCTGGTCATGAAGGGGACCACGTTGTCTAAGAAGCAGAAAGTAGAATACTTTTGTCTGAGTCTGATCGCCCATGCCATCGACTGGTATCATAGTCTCGACCGTCGCACTAAAGAAGATTGGGATCTGCTCACTGAGGAGTTTTTGAAGCAGTATGACTGCAATACCAGAATGGAAGTGACTCTAAAAGATCTTGAACTGCTCCAGCAGAAGGCCGGAGAATCTTTCCATGATTATCTCACCCGATGGCGGAACCGAGTAATGGAGATGCGGAGAAAGCCGGATACCCAGGATCAGATTCGTTTATTTATCAAGAACGCAAGCCCGCACTTGAAAGATGGGTTGAAGATGAAGGGGTTGAAGGACTGGGAATCTCTCAAGGATATAGCCATCGAGGCAAAAGGAGAGTTCTTGGCTAGGAAGGCTAACAATGATAATTTTGCCAAAAGGGCTAACCCCGGTCAAGGAACCAGTAGGCCAGCGGGTCCCAGTGGTAGCACCAGAAGAACAGGTGAGGTGTCTGCTACTGAGGTAACCACCCAGAGGAAGTTTTTGAACTTGGGGAGACCATTATCTTGGGTCTTGAGAAGGTTAATGAAGGAGGGAAAATTGCAGCCCTTAGCTCCTAGACCTGCTTTGACGCTGGGAAAGCCTGGGCACAAAGACAATGAATTCTGTGCATTTCACCAGCACTCAGGCCATATCACAGATAAGTGCAAAGCCCTACGACACTCTATCCAAGACTTGATTGATAGCAAGCAGATTTCTGACCCTGAAAAGAGGGAAACTGAGAAGAAGCCCAGTTATAATGTCGTACCACCACCCGTGTTTATGATCGGATCTAGCTTGCCAGAGTGGTACGTGCTACAAGATCTGTATGGGAGCGAGACTTGTGATGCTGATTGTTCCGAAGATAGAGAAGAGAGAGCAGTCGTGGCAACCCTTAATTGCTGGTCTAGCAGTGAGAGTGGCGGAGAAGCCGAGGAGGAGGGAGAGATGAACCTTGACTTGTGGGGGTCTGATGAAGACAAAGAAGAAATAGGGGCTGTAACGAGAAGTGGGAGAGTGGTCCCCGAGGTTACGAGGCTACCTGAGCCAGTGCAGCCGCCAGCAGAGAAAGAGCCAGAGGAGAATCAGATTGTCAAGCAATTGAAGAAAACTGCGGCTCAAATATCCATCTGGGATCTTTTGAGACAATCCCCCTCTCATAGGCAGAAGGTAGTAGAGGCTTTGGTTGAGGCCACGGTCGCCACCACGATTTCCCCATCAGAGCTTTTGGGCTTAGTCAAGGGAGGATCCGATGAGAGATTGGTCTTTTCTGATGCCGACCTACCGGTCGAGGGCCGTAATTATAACAGACCCCTGTACATCAAAGCACAGATTAACGACAAGCACACTGCTTGCGTTATGGTAGATGATGGGTCTTCTATCAATGTGTGCCCCCTGATAGCTCTACAGGCTTTTGGTTTAAGTGAAGATATGCTCAGTGGATCAGATCTGACTATCACAGCCTACGATAATTCAAGGAGGCAAGCCTCGGGAACCTTTAAGACTTTGGTCAAGACAGGACCTATTGAAATGGAAGTAGAATTTGTAGTTCTGCCCATCCCTGCTAACTTCTCAGCTCTACTTGGGAGACCCTGGTTTCACAAATGAGGAGGAGTGCCATCCACGCTGCATCAAATGATAAAGTTCCCACATGAAGGGGAGGTGGTGACTATCAAGGCAGCCAGGGAGAACCAGGTCTCAGTGCTTGAAATAGCTAATCAGCCATTTAGTGGCTTCCATGTGTCCATGATAAGAGAAGAGCGCGGGTCAGTGGATAACCCAGCTGTGGTTAATATGTTGAAGAAGATGCACTATCTCCCCGGGGCTGGTTTGGGCAGAAACTCTCAGGGTTTGCAAACTGCGATCACCACTCGAGGTCAGAAGAACCGAAAAGGTTTGGGGTACAGAGGCGGCTTCGGCAAGAAGAAGGCGGCAGACAAGATCCCTCACATTTCAGAAAGCTTCGTGCCAGCATCCTCGGTTTGCGCATATACTGGCGAAGATGAACCGCAATGGGTAAAGGGGAGAATTTTCCCCGGGTTCGAGATCTTTAATGATGTATTTGACTGGAGAGTCGGGTTTATCAAGACTGCTGAAGACTTCTGGGATGAGGAGGTCATGACTCAGGGTATCACTTGGGACAGATGCGAGCCTGAAGAGGTCGTTACCGAGAAAATGATAGCTGCCAGGCTGAAAGGGAAAGAGAAGATAGCAGGATTAGAACTGGAAATGGGGGGTTTGAAGATTTCCTCCGACATGCCTAAGGGGCCTCTACTAAATCAGGAAACTAGTGAACAAGCAGCGATAGCATCAACCTCTGGAGCGGCAGAAGAAGACTCTAGCTTAGACTGTCTTTTTATTCCAGAACTCTTTTATGATGTAAATGACAATTATAATATTATTAATAAGGCAAACAATTTCTCTTACTTGTGCGATGTTTCTAATTATTTCAACATGCATGAACATGATCATATTCCATCAATTTTTGACATTGATTCCACTGATACAATGCCTTTTAATCTTGGAACCTTGGAAGATCCGAGAGAAATTCTAATAGCATCAAATATAACTCCTGAGGAGAGAAAAAATTTTGAGAGAATAATAAGAAAACATGAAAAAGTCTTTGCCTGGACCTATGAGGACATGCCAGGAATTGACCGAGACGTGGCAGAACATGCTCTCCCGACTTACCCAGATTACAAGCCTGTGAAACAGAAGTTGAGAAGGCTCAGGCCAGAATGGGCAGACAAGGTCAAGGAAGAAATTCGACAGCAGATTGAAGCCAAGTTCCTTGTTGAAGTGCAGTATCCTACATGGTTGGCAAATGTGGTCCCCATAGCGAAAAATAATGGAAAGGTCAGGGTGGGTGTGGATTATCGAGATCTGAACAAGGCCTGCCCTAAAGATGATTTTCCACTACCTCATATCGATGTGTTGATAGATAGTGCCGCCAATTGCGCGATGTACAGCTTTAGAGATGGTTATGTGGGCCACAACCAGATCCTGAACAAAATAGCTGACCGGGTTAAGACCGCTTTCATCACGGAATGGGGGACCTACGCCTACCGAGTCATGCCTTTCGGCCTGAAGAATGCAGGGGCCACATACCAGAGGATGGCGACCAAGATCTTAAGTGACCTGATCCACAAAGAGGTAGAAGTGTATGTCGATGACATGATGGTCAAATCAGCCACCCGAGAGGGACACTTTGAAGCTCTAGAGAAGTTCTTCACCAGGATTGACAAGTATAATCTGCGGCTTAACCCCAAGAAGTGCATTTTTGGAGTAACTTCAAGAAAACTATTGGGACATGTCGTCAGTCGGAGGGGAATAGAAATTGACCCGGACAAGGTGAAGGCCATCAGAGAGATGCCTGTGCCGCAAAAGGAGAAGGATGTAAGGAGTTTCCTAGGCAAGCTGCAGTATGTCAGCCGATTTATCGCCAAGCTCACTTCGATATGCGAGCCTATTTTTAAGCTGCTTAGAAAGAATCAACCTGTGGTCTGGAACGAAGACTGCCAGAAAGCCTTTGACAGCATCAGAGAATACCTGTTGAATCCGCCAGTGCTAAGGCCACCACAGCCGATCAAGCCACTTATCCTGTATCTGGCAGTAGAAGGCAGTTCAGTGGGCGCCATGATGGCTCAAGAAGATGAATTTGGGGTGGAATTTGCAATTTATTACCTCAGCAAGAAGTTCCTAGCTTATGAGATAAAATATGCTGAAGTAGAAAAGATCTGCCTCGCAGTAATTTGGGCGTCAAAGAAGCTGAGACATTACTTCCATTCATACAAAGTTCAGGCAGTGGCCAAGCAGAATCCACTAAGATATTTGCAGGAAGCCCCGTCTTTGCTTGGTAAGATGGGGAGATGGCTGCTCTTGCTACAGGAGTTCGACGTGCAATACATCACTCACAAAACTATCAAGGGGCGAGCTGTACCAGAATTTCTTGCCGAGCATCCTCTTCAAGGAGACAATCCCGATTTCCTGATGAGAGCATAGTCGCGATTTCTGTCCAAGGATGGCAGTTACACTTCGACGGGGCAGTGAATAACAGAGGGACCGGAATCAAAATCGTCCTGACAACCCCAGATAATGAGAAACTTCCCCTAGCAAAGAAGCTGAGGTACAAAGCAACCAACAATGAAGCCGAATATGAAGCATGCACTTTCGGGTTAAAGCTTTAGCGGCATTGGGGGCAAAGAATATAGAAGTATTCGGTGACTCATCCTTGGTGATTAATCAGATCCGAGGTGAGTGGGCTGTAAAAGAAGAACGGTTGGTACCCTATGTTGAATATTTGAAAGAGGTATGCGGGCAGTTTGAGACTTGCACCTTCCACTTCATGCTGAGAGACGAGAATCGTCTAGCTAATGTGTTGGCAACCTTAGTGTTAATGTGGGATAACCCTGAAGGAGTTGCTATGAAGCCAGTGCTAATTTCGAGTTCTGAGAAACCCAGCTTTGAGACCAAGCCTGTAATGGAAGTAGGAGTGGCAGACGGGAAACCATGGTACTTCGACATCGTGAATTACTTGGAAAACAATAAATTTCTAGAAGAAGCTACTGAGAAAGACCAGAGGATGATTCGGAAGCTATCTACTCAGTTCATATCCTTGGAGGGGGTGTTGTACAAAAGACAGTCAGACGGGATTCAGCTCAGGTGTTTGAATGAAAAGGAAGCCCGCAAAGTGATGGAGGAAACACATGCAAGTGTCTGCGGGGCCCACATGAACGGTTTGACCTTGGCTAAGAAAATCATGAGACAAGGCTTTTATTGGCTTACGATAGACAATGACTACTCAAAGTATGTTAAGCAATGCCAGTTGTGCCAACAATACGCAGACTTGAGACACCTGCCAGTATCAGAGTTACATAACCTAACATCACCTTGGCCTTTCGCTGCTTGGGGGATAGATATCATTGGAGAGATTCGCCCTACGGCATCCAATGGGCACAGATACATCATAGTTGCAATTGACTATTTCACCAAATGGGTAGAGGCGGAATCCTTCAAGAAAATTGACGCGAGGGATATGGCCAAGTTCATAGAGAGAAATCTGATCTGCAGATATGGCCTCCCTCACCACATAGTGTCTGACAATGGGGTGCAGTTCATGGGAGAAACCAGGAAGCTCCTCGAGAAGTATGGTGTCGAGCATCACAAATCCTCTCCATACCGGCCACAAGCAAATGGAGCAGTAGAAGCCGCGAATAAAAATATGAAGAAAATCCTGTCCAAGATGGTCCAAACCTACAAAGACTGGGCTGAAAAGTTACCCTTCGCCCTATGGGGATATAGAACGACGGTAAGGACGTCTACAGGCGCTACACCATTTTCCTTGGTATACGGAACAGAAGCAGTATTGCCAGTTGAGATAGAGCTCAAATCACTGAGGGTGGTCATGGAAGCCCAAGTCCCGGAGACCGAATGGGCGCAGCAGAGGCTACAGCACTTGAATTTACTGGATGAGAGTAGGCTGAAAGCTTATTATCATAATCAGATTTACCAAAAGAGATTGGCAAGAACTTTCGGAATGAAGGTGAGAAAACATCCGCTGAGAGAAGGGGACTTGGTATTCAAGCAGATGAGGCCAGGCATACCAGATATTAGAGGGAAATTCAGACCGACCTGGGAGGGGCCGTATATCCTTAAGAAGCTGCTGTCCAAAGGGGCCGTAATCTTGTCGGATAGTGATGGGAACGAATTCAAAGAACCGATCAACGTCGACAGACTCAAAAGGTTCCATGGCTAAAGACCAAAATAAAAAGAAGAGAATAAAATGCCCTGCAGGTCGAAAACCGAAAAAAGGCGGCTGTGCTAAAATTGGGCACCTCGACAGGGTGAAAACCGAAAAAAGGCATCCTGTGCAAAAATTAGAGGCATGAGAGAAAATGTCCAATCGTGAAAACCCGAGAGGGCCGATTGGTAACAGGAGTTGATGCTGTTAAAATTTAGTTTCATGTATTAACAGTGCGTAAGCAGCTGAGTAAATGCCAAAACTGATCATATATGCTGAAATTATATGAAAATGTACACAATTTCGTGAAATAGAATGAATATTATTCTTTTCATTTTTGTCATTTCCTAGTTCTGCATTAAAAAGAAATGTAGCACCAAAAGAGATACATATATAAGCTAAGCTAAGTCCTGCTGCTGCTCTCGCCGACCAGATGCTTAAGCCCTCGAGTCCTGTTATCAGATGCTGGACTAAGGATCCACTTCTTGTACTCGTTAGTCGAAGACACAGAGTGATTGCTAAACCTCGGGATAACAGTCTTCACTGGTAGTTTGCCCCACAGCTCATGATACCGTGAAGCAAACGCGGCCGAGAGAGCTCCTCCCCGGAAAGATAAGGGAACCCTCACTACATCCTGGGTCACTCCGAGCTGACGCGTACATCGAGAGGTGATGCAGAAGGTGGCTTGACGGAGCCCACAGAGGGGAACACACCCCGATGGCCCATCAATGACCACATGAGACAATGGGAGCCAAGCAGATGTAAAACTGATGTCGTCATCCGACAGCTCGCCAAATCTGGTAATGCCTTCACCAGTAGTGGCACACCCTTGCAGTCGTCAACGCGGCAGAAAGTGGCTCGGCGAGTACTGTGGAGCAACTCGAGGGGGTGGCTCAGACAACATCCTCAGTTTCTCTTGCAGCCAGATCTGAGAAAAAGAAAGAAAAAAAAAAGAAAAAAAAAAAGAAGAGAAGAAAAAGAAAAAAAGCCGCTGGAGTAAGTAGGGTTTACTTCAGGCAAAAATAAGGCACAAGGTTGTGTGAAAATTCGAAAGGACGCACCTCCCGCTAAGAAAAGCTAGTGTGAAAATCCATAAGGGACGCACTACCTTTAAAATAATGGCGTAACTGGAGCAATAAGGGGTTGCCGGTAAAAGTTGTAGTGGATCCAGAGCTCACAGCGTCCAAGCCCATAATGGTTTCAGCCAGGATGAGTGGTAAGGGTGATAATCCCAGATAAAAGTCGCTCAGGACTCCGAACAGACGGGTGTCACCTGTTAAACCCCCTGGAACAACAGTGAGGAAGTTCACCATGCAAAACAAGAATATGATGCTTATCCGATAGGTGGGGATGTCAATGAACTGATCCAGAGCCTCGATTAGTGGCCCTAGAGCAAAGGAAGAACCCAGAGGAATCAGCCGGACGGCCTCAGAAGGAGGTATGCCGAGAGCCATGGCTATGTCCCGGATCTGTAATAGACCGCAGCGGGGGACGCAAGGCAGAGCGCTAGGAGGGAACCAGGCTCCCAGAATGGTAGCTAACTCTTCAGGCAAAGGGCACAGTGCCTGATAGGTGAACCGAAAGACGTGGAACCGGGGGTTCCAGAAGTGGGTCACCACCAGAAGGAGGTTCTGATCGACTTTGATCCGGCACAGATATTTCAGCCCGGACAGAGAGGGAAGGGCGCCTTCTCCCCATGTGTGTTTGTCATCTAAGATACGGTGCATCCTTTGGGCTAGAGAAGAAGACATGCTGAGAAGTATGAAAGGCTCAAGATGTTGGAAAATGAAGAGACACAAGAAGAGCAAAAATTTTGTGAGAATTTATAGGGAAGTGTCACCGACGGCCTACCCGTCTCTCCTAAGAGACGGCCTGCCCGTCGGTAGAGATCCACCAGGCAGACATCAGCATTGCATTCATCACGCGCATTAACTTGCATTTATTGCATGACAGACGGCAAGACCGTCGGTCGCTTCTACAGATGCCCAGCCCGTCGGTCACAAAATTCTATATAAGGGCGAGTGACAGACGGTGCAAACGCTGCTGTCCCTTTCATTTTCCTCTCTCAAACCGTTTTTTAGCATTTTTTTAGCGGTTTTTCAAGCATTTCTTCTTATTTTTTCGCAATTTCTTCATATTTTCGCATTTTCTACTCACCGGGTGCTTCGATATTTATATTTCTTCAGTTTCTACACTTCTCGCGACTACAAGTAAGTAAATAACTACTTTTTTTGAATTTTATTCAATTTATTTCTTCATTTCTTCTTCTTTTAATTTTAGAAATGATTAGGAAGTTTTAGATGCCTTAGGAATTTAGGGGGAATGCTGCCCATTTTTTTCTTTATTTTTCTTGCAATTAAATTTGAACCTTTGCATGATCACATAGAAATAGAATTTTTCTATAACTTTGGTGCTTTAGAAATAGACCTCTTCTAGCGCACTATTCTGTGCATATATTGCTTTTGAGGCCTGAGGCCATTGTTTTGTGTTGTTGGGGACTCACTCTTGCCGGGGTGTATCCCGTTTACATGCGTATATTATTGTTGAGGCCTGAGGCCTATTTTGTTGCCTTTTTATGCAGGAGGTCGGGCATACCCCCTGCCGGGGTGCTGCCCAAATTTTTATTATTTATTCTAGAATTGAATATTTTCATGTATAATGCATGCCTTGGGACCTAGAAAGCCCATTTTCTTTATTCGCTTCAAATTATTTCCATGCTAATTGCATGTTGTTTTTGCTTTGATATGTGCAAAACATGTGGGCAGCCATTGCCCTTTTTATTTATTATCAGCTTTCTTTATCTAGTTTTCGGGCCGCCATTGCCCCGGTGAGGCCTAAATGGGCCTTCACCTTGAAAATAAGTCTAATAATACTTGTTTTGTCAGATTTTCACTATCTAATTTTTTTCGTCTTTGCAGGATGCCTCCCAGACGTAGAGCACCGCAGGCCTAGCCCGAGATCGTAGTTCCGGGTTGGATGGATGCTGAGTCGGCTCAGAGGTATAGAGCATTGGCTCAGGTGGAGCTTCGGGCCAGCCGTTTCGTATCCCGGCCGTTCCTGGAGGCCCTAAGGATGGCCCCAGAGTTTGATTTGCTCGTCGAGGGTGCTGGGTGGACAGAGTTCCTTGAGCCCTCCTTCCAGACTTTTCCAGAGGCTACTCGCCAGGTCCTGGCCACTCTCCGCTATGCCGGTTTTCAGAGTGCAGATACCGACCCAGGGGTGGTTCAGTTTTGGTTCGACGGCGACCACTACAGTATCACTAGGCAGAGATTCACGCAGGCCATGGGGCTCCCTACAGAGGAGGGGGTCGAGATCCCACGGCAAGCTGTGAGACGCGCCCATTGGGCGGCTATTGCCATACCGGGAGTGCTGTATGATCACGATACAGCAAAGAGCACCGTACTGGTATCTCAGACACTCCGGTATTTGCACAGAGTGCTATCCAGCTCGTACCTTGGTCGAGCTGGTAATCCATGGTCACTTAATGCGGCCGAGATCTGGAGCCTCTGGGCTATGGTGTCAGGCCAGCGTCTCAACATTAGCCATGAGATCTTGGCCAAGTTGACCAGAGTTGGCAGAGGGTTGACACCTGTGGTGATAGTGGGAGGAGTTATCACCCGGCTGCTTCTGAGATTGGGAGTTACCCCTGACAGGTTGAGGGCACCCTTGGCAGAGGGGATCCATGTGGATGCAGCCGCGGCAGTGCAGATGGGGATGATCTCCCCGATATCAGGGCAGGCAGAGGCCTACAGGGTGCTGACCATTCACGAGACACGGCGGATGTTCTCACTTCCCCCCTTGGGTCCAAATCCAGACCACCCGGAGCACCCAGAGGATCAGCCTCCGCAGCCAGAGCTCCAGCCTCAGCCCAAGCCTCAGTCAAAGCACCAGCCTCTACATCCAAAGCCAGAGCCCCAGCCTCCTCAGCATCAGACTGTGCCACCGCCACAGCAGCAGGAGCAGCCCAGGTCCCCATCGGACTTCGATATAGAGTTCACGATGGATGATCTTTTTGCTGCCTCACCAGCATCCCGAGCACCGACTCCTGTCCCATCACCGGGCATCAGAGTGCAGAGGACTACCCGCGGGCCCCCCGAGAGATATCATCCTTATTCTAGAGGAGACTCGGGGGCATCCACCTTTACAGCACCGCCTCCAGAGCTACCACAGCAGCAGCCAGCACAGCCCAACTTCTCTCAGCTCCTCACTTCCATGTTCACAGCCTTAGAGCGACGATAGGATGAGAGGGACAGGGCTATTCATGAGAGGTTGGACCGCCAGCAGGCTGCTATTCAGGAGCAGTCCCAGTCAGTGGAGCGGTTAGCCCGAGAGCAGGCTGGCTACATCTAGCATACTACGCGGGAGCAGGCTCGGATCATGGATGCTTTCAGGGATGAGCAAGCTCGGGTCATAGAGACCCTCAGAGGTGAGCAGTTGAGGCTGATCGAGCAGTTTGCTCAGGGCCAGAGGGAGCTTAGGCAGCAGCTCGCTCATGATTTGAGGACGTCACAGGACCAGGCGTCTCAGAGGGTTGACATGACCCTGCAGATGATTGACGAGTCAGTCGACTCTCTGAGATCCCGCATCCAGGCGATAGAGGGGATTCTCCCACCCTTGTCTTAGACCATGAGGGAGTTCAGGGAGCAGTCAGAGCAGCGCTTAGAGAACATGAAGAGGGCCGCCAGTGAGCAGACTACTCAGTTGAGCCAGGCGTTCAAGAAGTTGGGAGGCACAGTATCAGAGACGCTGGAGTTCATCAGGACTTGCACCCAGCCTTTCTTGGATGGCCACGCTCAGATCCGATTCAGGCAGACCCACGACGCTGAGGCAGGACCCTCCACAGCTCCACCTTCGGCACGGCCAGCTCTGCCTCCACCTCCGCCCGGGACAGTACACATATCGGATGATGAGGACCCCGATGAGCCCTCTGACTACACACCCCTATGACATTCAGGGAGTCATATTTGTGTATATTTATACTTTGTATATACGTTGTACAAAATGGATATTGCTAGTGAAAAACTTTTGTTTTCAAAATTTATGCATTTATTCAGTTATTTATTTATGATTCATATAGCAGATGAATATATGTCTTCACATTCACTCATATTCCAAAGTAAGGAAAAATAAATAACAACTCAAAAAAAAACAAATGAAACATGGCATAGCAAATAAAGCAAAATCACGCCATTAATAAACGGGTTAAAAGATGACCACTCGAACATGAACTAACAAAACTTTTTTTTATCACACAGGTACAGAGAGTACCGCTTCTCAATAATCGAAGCTGCAGTTAGAGAAACACTGCTCTTCACCAGACCGAGATTGTAGCCAAAGCATGCTGCATCTCACAGTTCGCGCGGCAGCCAGAGAGTGCTATGCACCTTGCAGATCTGATGGGGGTTAGCAAGGGAACTTCAGATCGAAGCTGCAGTTAGAGAAACACTACTCTTCACCAGACCGAGATTGTAGCCAAAGCATACTGCATCTCACAGTTCGCGCGGCAGCCAGAGAGTGCTACGCACCTTGCAGATCGGATGGGGGTTAGCAAGGGAACTTCAGATCGAAGCTGCAGTTAGAGAAACACTGCTCTTTACCAGACCGAGATTGTAGCCAAAGCATGCTGCATCTCACAGTTCGCGCGGCAGCCAGAGAGTGCTACGCACCTTGCAGATCGGATGGGGGTTAGCAAGGGAACTTCAGATCGAAGCTGCAGTTAGAGAAACACTGCTCTTCACCAGACCGAGATTGTAGCCAAAGCATGCTGCATCTCACAGTTCGCGCAGCAGCCAAAGAGTGCTACGCTCCTTGCAGATCGGATGGGGGTTAGCAAGGGAACTTCAGATCGAAGCTGCAGTTAGAGAAACACTGCTCTTCACCAGACCGAGATTGTAGCCAAAGCATGCTGCATCTCACAGTTCGCGCGGTAGCCAGAGAGTGCTATGCACCTTGCAGATCGGATGGGGGTTAGCAAGGGAACTTCAGATCGAAGCTGCAGTTAGAGAAACACTGCTCTTCGCTTCGAGTCCGTAGCTAGAGAATGCTACGTCTCACCAACCCCTACAAGTCGAGACGAGATTGGTAGGGATATCTTCGCATCGCCGAACAGACTGAGACAAGGTCTACCCGGCACAAGGCGCGAAAGGTAAGAACCATCGCAGGTACGCCTTCTTTCTTTCTGTCCTCTCTCTGAGTTTTGGCTTATCTAGGCGCTTGTGCACTAGCTTCCCCAAAACTGGGGGCAACTGTAAGCACCGTGTCCCAGAGCGGTCCGGATCAGAGATTACCCTGTGATGAAATCAGTATCCTAGCCTGTATAAATGGTTTGGATTTGGGGGTTTTAGTCCCGCATTCCACGAGAAATGAGTCTTTTTACCTTTCGTAGGCAGAGGGGGAGAAAACAAGGGATTTTCGAGTCAAAAAGTTTTTTTTTCCTCCACAGATGGCCAGCCTGTCTGTGAAGTCAGCCCGTCGCTTAGGGTCACCGACGGCTTGTGGTATTTTCCGACGCCCGTCGGAAGATCACCGCCCCTGTCAGAATGCCGCCTGGTTTCCCGGAGAACGCAACCCTTCCGACGCTCGTCGGTGGATGTGGCAGGGCTGTCGGACGAATCCTTGTGTCAGAAGGATTCTTCCGACGCCCGCCTCCATACACCGACGCCCGTCGATTGTGTCTGGCTTATAAAGGCTCCGGATTTTCAATAGAAAGGGGTTCCAAAAATTTTCAAGAGGGGAAACTCTACCAAAATTCAAGCATATTTTCTCTCTCTTCCAGCAAACACATTTCATAAAGAAATCTTTTTAAAAGGAGGATCAAATCAATCAAAAAGAACTAAAACTAATTAGTTTTCTTTAGATTTTGATTCCAAAATCAGTCTTTTGAAGGGTTAAAGAAGAAATAGTCTATTTTTCTTTCTTTGATCCTTCATTTTTGCTTCTCGTGGAACGCGCGGGGCTCTAATCAACACAAGAATCTCACCCAAAGCAATTATCTGAGGGTAAATATTCCGGATTCCTTCTTCATATCATTTCATATTTATCCTTTATTTGTTGATTCTTTCAATTTTGCCATCATTCTTCTTTATTTTGGCTCTCTTTTATATATTTTTATGATAAAACTTCTTTTTTGGCTTTGAAAAGAGTTTTCTCTCTTCTGATTTTTCGGAGACAGTGGTGACCGATGGGTCATCTCTTTCACCGACGCCCGTCGGTCACCTCACCTACAGACGCCCTCCTTTTGAGTGACAGATGGACATGTCGGTTATCTTGACTGACGCCCGTCGGTCACCTAAAAGAGGCCGTCGGTGGGTTCTGTCTCTTCCCTTTTAAATGATTTTCTGCCTTTTTCAAATCCCTTTGGATTCCCATATATTGATTTTATGTATATTGACATCTTTTAACTTTCTATGAGTGTATATTGATTCTCTTGGACTATCCCGAGTTGGAGCGGCTACCTACCATATTTGGAGGATTTCGTCCGGTTTAGTTTCCTAATCCTCTTGATTATTTTTTATTGATTTTATGTATATGGATGTACTCTTTTCATATCTCGTTAATGTATAAAATGACTCAATGTTTTATATTCAATAAAATGAGGTTTACATCAAAAGCAAGGGTCCAATGCCCTATTTTTATCCAATAAAGATCATCACAAATAAAAATATCCACTTTTGATAATGGTGCATGCGAGGACCAAAGTCCTCAAAAATAAATAATGCCCCGATTTGTGTATGTATCGCACATTTATAAAGGGAGTTGTATTCTGCTCCTTGTATTATTGTAATTTATTGCTTTCACTATTTATTTTGCCCATTTACTACTTTCCGAATGTGAATAAATGCGCCTTTAATCAATTGCATCGTGTGGAGAGAGAGCGAATCAATGATAATTAAAATTTGATCATAAAATAATCGAGGTAGAAATAGATGAGAAATCTCGGACCCAGCTCTAGTCTTTGGGCTCAAAGAGGCTAGAGGTCTACCCTCCAAGACACCTTTTTGTGCCACGAGACTTTAGCGCTAATCCTAAGCTCCTTAGGGCGAGAGGTTTACCTTCCAAGACCCCTCTGGCTGGCCCAAAATGGATACCAAGCGCAGTCTTAGGCTCTCCGAGGCGAGAGTAACTTTCCCAATGTTCTATTGGATGGCGACTCCATGAAACCTCCTTGTTGCCCAACATAGACGCACTTGCGATTTATTGCAAGCTGCCAACGGACCCACAAATGCCCCGATCGCCCACGTGCGGGCAGTCGAACGGGCGGCCGCGGGGATCCGGCGCGTGTCACACTATGAACCAGTATCATTTTCATCATTGGTTAACTTTGATCTAGGCTGCCTTAGGACCCCGTGTCTACAGTTGCCCCTAATTTTGGGGAACGTAGTGCCTAGGTGCCTAGGTGAGCCAAAACTCAAAGAAAGAAAGGATAGACGCGTACCTGAGGCAGTTGTCTTTCCGACTTTAATGAAGTTATTGGGGTATTTACCGTCTTTTGTTAACGTGTTAACCCTTACCGTTGTGGCGTCTAACCTGTGTGGTGTCTAGCCTCTGCTGTTATGGTATTTAACCTTCATCGTTAGGGCATCTAACCTGTGCGGTGTATAGCCCCAGCCGTTGTGGTCTGTAACCAACTTTGATGTGGTGTCTAACCTCCTCTGTTGTGGCATCTAACCTATGCAATGTGTAGCCCCAGCTGTGTCAGTATCTAACCGGTTGATGTGGTGTCTAACCTCCTCCGTTGTGGCATCTAACCTGTACGGTGTCTAGCCCCAGCCATGTCGGTATCTAACCTACTGATGTGGTGTCTAATCTCCTCTGTTGTGGCATCTAACCTGTGCAGTGTCTAGCCCCAGCCATATCGGTATCTAACCTGTTCTAAGATCTGAAGTGGTGCCCCTTGAGAGGTCTTTGGTTGATTGCCCCCTGAGAGGTCTTTGGTTGGTTGTTTGGATTAACGCCTCTTAAGAGGACTTTGGGGAATTTGTCTCTTAAGAGGACTTTGAAGGTTTGCCTCTTAAGAGGACTTTAAATGGTTTGCCTCCTAAGAGGACTTAGGGATTTGCCTCTTAACAGGACTTTGAAAGGGTTTGCCTCTTGAGATGACTTTGAAGGGTTTGGCCCGTGTAGACTTTCTCTTGGCTGGATTGTCAAATACGGGTGAGTGTTCATGTTGTGTTGAATCCATCCTCAACCCATTTTCATGCGTGTAGTCTTCATCTGGACTTTTCCTACAAAATTTTATGCACAGGGATATGTACAAAAAATCGTGTGTGCAGGTGAAAATTTATATGCGAATATTTGCAAAAGAACTATATGACATGACATGCATGCAAAGATGAATAGATAGAGTCTTGAGTGGTTAAGGGTCCGTTGAGGGTACAACGTGGTCATTCACGTTGCTTGAAACCCCCTAGAGACTTAGAGAAGTGTCATCTTGGTTTAAGAATTCACCCATAATTTCTCAAAAAGAACCGACCCGTGCACATTTTTGCCCCCGGTCGAATTAGCATTTTGCCCTCGAGCCTTTAATATTATCTGCTTGAATTAAGCATTATCTGCTCGAAGAAAAACTATTTGAGCCACCTTATCGCTCCATGAACTGTTGGTTATTGATTAAAGGTAGTGCGTCCCTTATGGATTTTCACACTAGCTTTCCTTCGTGGTAAATGTGTCCTTTTCAGATTTTCACATAACCCTGTGCCTAATTTTTGCCTAAAATGGACCCAACCCACTCCAGTGGCTTTTTTTTTTCGAAGGATAGACTGCCTGTTTCAAGGTTTTTATCCTATCCTTTTGCCTAACTTTGCTTAGAGAGCCAATTACGGTTTTTATCTCTAACGGATTTTTTCTTTTTCTTTTTCTTTTTTTTCGCTGAATTGTAATTGAGTCTGAAGATGTTATTTGAGATCCCTTAAGGGTGACCTACATGTGTTTACATCCTAGATCGTGGTTGCATAGGCTTGATTGTCCTCATAAAGGTGTTGTAGGTTTGGCTTCAAAATTGACGATAGGATGAATTGGCCGAACATCTGAGCAGTGAGAATAGCAAAGGGTAGATAGCAATAATGTGCTAGTTTTACACCGAAACTAGACAACTTTAAGGATGAAAAATGAGACATGATCAATACATAAATGCATACGTTTCAGTTTAATTTCATGACACATGATCATTATTTGGCATTAATATCAAAAATACAAAATCTCATCTAATCTAGGGATAGATTTTGAAAGCATCAAGCTCCTGTTATCAATCAGCCCTCTCGAGTTTTTGTGATTGAAAATTTTCTCTCAGCCTTTAATTAATTTTTTTTGAATGCAGATTCTAGATGCAACGTTGGGGACAAGACTCAGCTCAAATGTATAAATGCACTTATGGCTTCCCCATTGAAGCTCAAGAAACACCATATGCCTCTTCTTACATACAAAACCTTATTACAAGGTCGTCTCTGCTAATTGGATAAGACTGAACTAAGAATTAAGAGGTCTTACTTTGGTTGCAATGTTAGGCTTAGGTAGATAGCTGTCAAAGAAGGATCAGGTCGTTAAAGAAAAATGGCCGCAATATTTACTCGACTGATGGGAGGACCATTCTCAACTCAGTTGCATATATAAAGGTATTCTTGAATTTGGAGTTGATAACACTTTAGCTCATCAAGATCAAAATAACAATTAAAAAGATAACCATTGAAACTCGTCAAGTGGTTACTATCTTGAGCTCTACTTCTTCTTTTTTCCTTTTTTTCTTTTTTTTCTTTTTTCTTTTTTTTTCTTCTTTTTCCCTTTTTTTTCTCTTTTTCTTTTCACTTCTTTTTTTTTCTTTATGTCTCTGACCTTGCAGAGTTTGTGAATAACTAAACCTTCTTCCCGAAGTGTAAACTCATCCTTATCTGGGCGAGTTTTGATAGCCCAAAAGATTATCAATGAAGTACATCCATCCTTATTAGAGCAGCCATTCTTCTAAGGGGAGATAAAAATCATTTTAGGCGAAGGATAGTTTCAACATGTGTAATAACAAAATCGGTACGTATTTAGCATAACAGCATAAAGGATCGAAGGGCTAGCAAGCGATTGCGAAATAAAGGTAGAAAATAGTCATTTAGAGAGCTATACAAAGAAGGACTGCCTAAATCATTTTCTAGGTTATGTCTTATTCAGGGATCGCTTTGATGGGTAATCAGAAAGGTTCTAGTACTTTTAGTGAGTTTTCCTCCAATCCCCTAATTACAACTAGTTTTTTTTTCATGTATTTATTTTCTCTTTTATTTTTCTTCTTTCTTTTTCTTTCATCTCTCTGAATTTCTCTCTCTTCAGGAGTTATATCAGATGTTATCAAGATTTTCTTTGGATTTTCTAAAGTTTTGAGAATAAATACAGTCGTATTAATTGAATTAATGTCAAAAATGAATGCATCATGATCATGTGAAATGAAATCATTAGAAACATCATGCAAATAAGCAAAATTGTTCATCTTATTGAAATTGTAAAGATTGTCACAAGAAGCTCTTGGAATAAAAGAACAAAGCAACTAAAAAATCATAATCTTCTCCTTCACAAGGCCCAATCATATTTACGGTGGGGGAACTGCATTATAGCCCGTATTCTTCTTTTGCTCCCTCTTCTCAGGGTCAGTGATCTCCTTAGAATTAATAAGATCTTGGATTTTGTTCCTCAAAATCCGGTAATAATCCGTCAAGTGCCCAGTATGTTGATGGTAGGCACAGTACAGATCATCTCTGTGCCCTGGCTATCCTGGGTCCATAGCTGGCTTGGGCAATAGTGGTCTCAGCTTCCCCTCCTTTGTCAATTTCTCTAAGACCCAGGACAGAAAGCGGCCCAAATTGGAATAGTACCTCTGAGTTTGCCCAACCTTAGTAGCTGAAACCTCAGCTGTCTTATCATTCCCATCATTACTGCCCCCAGCACTGCCTAATCTGTACCTCGACTTGTTCCTGAAATTTTTCCCAACAAAGTTACCTTGGCTTGCTTTCTTTGCTAGGTATTCACCCTCTGCTTCGATAGCTATGTCCTTTAGAGACTCCCAATCTTTGAGCCCCTTCATCTTTAGTCCCTCCTTAAGATATGGACTAGCATTCTGGATGAACAACCGAATTTGATATGGAGTATCCGGCTTCCTTTTCATTTCCATTATTCGATTTCTCCATCGAGTAAGATACTCGTGGAATAACTCATCAGATTTTTGTTGAAGTAACTCCAAATCCTTTAAAGTAACCTCCATTCAGGTGCTACGGTCATACTTTTTGAGGAACTCTTCGGTCAATAGGTCCCAATCTTCTCTTGTTCTCCTATCCAAATAGTGGTACCTGTCCACAGCAGGCCCAGTCAAGCTGAGGCAGAAATATTCCACCTTTTGTCTTTTAGTAAGCCTAGTTCCCTTCATTACAAGCATTTACTGCTTGATATGAGCAGACGGATCTGATGTGCCATCAAACTTGGGCAGCTCGGGCATGTTAAATCTCTGAGGAAGCATCTCCTAGTCCTCTAAATCCCTATCTTTGGGGCTTATCCCCTTCCTGATAGACAATAAATGGGCCATTGCCTCAACTTTCTCTTCTATCTTTCTTAGGGCAGGATCCTCTTTAGGAGGTCTAGCTCTTACTGACATTGACTCCTCATGCTCATCCTTTACAAAATCCTCGTCGGGCCTATGCTTTCTAATTCTTCTAGGCTCAACATTTGCAAAAGTTCTAGGCTCCACAGCAGGAGGTGGTTCTACAACTGCTGCCGGGGGCGCTTTCCTGACTAGAATCTATTCGGCTGGTCCCCCGACAGGAGCGGCAGGTTGTTGGCCTACTGGCGGCGCTAAGGTGGCAGCTAAGTTTTCCATCATTCTCATCATTTTTTGTTCGAATTCCTCAAATTTGCGCTCCATTTCCTAGGTCCTTCGATCCATCTCCTCAATGGCAATAGCCCGGGTGGCATTTAATTCTCGGTTGTCCATGTTCAATGATAATTCTAAAGGCAAGGATTCAATGCTATTTGAGAGTGACTCTGAACCCCAATGCGACACTCACTCTAGCAACTCAAAGAATGGGTTTCTCCTCACCAATCGGCCGTCAGGACCCCTAGACCACTGATTCGTACCTATGATGGCTGAAAGATTCGAATTGTTAGCATGATGCATGAATAACATTAACAATGCATGGTCACGTTGGTGCAGCATAGACAACCACATGCAAGCAAATAGATCCTTCCAACCTTGTTACTCCCACACGCGAGGTAGTGCGGTCTCTTTCTTAAGTGGGCTTGACCCATGGGCTAGCGGGGAACCCAATGGGTATGTATGGTGTATGGTGAGAAACCAGCAGCATAACACTCTTAATTTAAAGCACATGCGTATGAGTTTTGGCCATTATATATTTGGACCCTTCAGACTAAAAATGGGCCCACTAAGGCATGAGAGCCTTTGATGAGTGTCCAATTAATATGTTTGAATTGGTTCAATATATAAGGACCCACGTAGCAAGCATCGTATTAAGGAGCGTATTACCTAGTGAAAGTTTCTATTGTCATTACATGAGCTTTGGTCAAGGGTGGTGTTACTTTAGGTCTACCCAAGCATGGTCCCTACCAATGGGTCTAGCTCATCACGAGCATAACGACCTATTGGATCTCCATTTGATATACCTTTGATGATACAAGGCTTGGGCTGGTGATTATCCCGAGCACTTCCCTACAATGAGTGAAAGTAGGGTTGTGTTTCAAGAACGCACCGGGGAAAAATAAGGGACCAACTAGCATAGTTCTAAGGCTTTAGTGGATGCAATGGAATTTTGAAGAGAAATGGAATTTTCGTTTCTTAATAACTCAATTATAATTTTAACTTAATTCACTTTCGAAGCAAAGTTTCGATCATCCCCAATGGAGTCACCACTGTGACGCGAGCCGAACTTAGCAAAGGCCCTCGTAATAAGACCCACTTTTAGGGCTCGAGGGATTGGTTCGCGTCTTTTGATCTTGGGCATCATGAAACATTTTGGACACCTCCTTCCAATAGAACATTGGAAGGATCATCTAGTCTTATGACACCTTTTAGACACCTTTGAGATATTTTGGAGTCGCCACCCAATTTACAAGAAATTAGGAAAGGTCATCTAACCTCGGGGGTCTTAAACCAGGGAAGGTGTTCGGAACTTCACTCTTATTAATGCCTTAAGTTAAATTTATAAATGAGTTTTTAAGAAATCAAAATTCCATCTCTTATCTCACGCGATCATACAACAAATTTAAAGCGCATTGCAATCATATTGGAAAGCAGTAAAGAAAGCGATAAAGAAAGCGGTAAATAAATTACATGTGAAAAATATGGGACAGAACAATCCCTAAAATAAAGAAAGCATGAAAGAATAAAATTGCCCCAAAATTAATTACAAAGGCCCAAAATAAATAAATGAATACTACAAAAAGAATAAATAACATAAAATACATCATACATAAATCGAGACATTTATTGCGTTTAGGAACATTGGTTCCCTTTTATTGACTTAGAAAATTGGAGAACTATTTTTTGTGTATTTATTGGAAAAAATTGGGATGAGTCATCCCATTTTATGAAAATTAATTCTCCATTTGAAAGTGAAATTTTATTAGTTAAAATGGGACTTTGGTCTATTTTATTAGGAAGAATCCTGATTTTTTTATAAAAATATTTTTGGTGATATTTTATTCAAACGTGCATAAAAACGATCAATTTTACATAAAATACACAAATATGACAAATGAATCGAAGAAAAGAAAATGCAAAATTTAAATGCGTAAACCAAAGTTCTAAAGATCTTTAATTTCCTGATTCGCCGGTCCGCTTAGAAATATTAGTCGCAGTGAAAACAAATAAATTTTGAGACAATAAAAAAGGAATAAAATAAAATATTAGTAATTGCAACAGGAAAATAAATTGAGATAAAATACCTTGCAAACCTATGTTTCATGCAAATAAACTAATTAAATCAATCTAATTTCCTGTTAATTGTAAAGAATTTTTTTAGTTAAAAACCCTTAATTACCCTTTAAAATTAGATTTTTATCTGCTTAAAAATCAGAAAAAGGGGTCTGAATTTTAAACCGAAAACCCCAAGAAAAAAGCAAAAACGGTGTGCTGGCAAAGAAAGTAGACACGCAACATGCGGCCTTGCGCAGGTGAGGCCGCATGTCGCGCTTGTGAGGTGCGGCCATCAGAGGCCGCACCTCACACACTTGTGAGGGCTGCATCTCACAATTGTGAGGTGCGCCTCACAATTGTGAGGGCCGCATCTCACAATTGTGAGGTGCGCCTCACACGTGTGAGGTGGCGCCCGCACCTCACACTTGCGAGGTGCACCCTCACAATGAGAGGTGCGTGAAGGATGCCCGCGCGCGGTGCCTCACGTGCTCTGCCGATAGACTCCGCACGTCACGCGCACCGCGCCAACGCAATGTTGCAGACCACCGAAAGCAAGACAAAAAAAACTAAAATTTGTTTATTATTTTTTTCTTATTTATTAAAACGAAGGGCATTTTTCAAGGAAATCGTCACTTCTACTTTCTTTTTGCCTGTGAACCAGTATCATTTTCATCATTGGGTAACTTCGTTCTGAGCTGCCTCAGGACCCGGTGTCTACAATAACCATTCTACTTCTTTAACTTTTAAATCTCTACGTTTTATACCTTTCACTTCTATAATACATTTACTTTTATTTAATTCCTTAATTTCATTTAAATCACTCACTAAAACCCCAATTAGTGCCAATTTACACTACAGTCCTTGATCTGACCTCATTCTAAGCAATTTACCATTTAATCCCTAACTTATTCAATCTTTACCAAATTACCCTTTCATTCAACTAATTTACCATTTAACCCTCAAACTTTCATTTGCTTTCATTTGACATGTAATTTACGATTTAGTCCTCAAGTTATTACTTTCATGTCTATTTTACATATTAGTCCCTATTAAGCCGTTGCATTGCAATTAGATCAATTAATCACTCATTTGGTTATTTTTATTCATTAAACCTATTATTTAACATCATTACTCCTTTTTATACCTTATTTACGATTTTGCCATCCACTAACTATTTACTTACTATTATGGCACCAATTCATTTATTTCACATAATTAAACATTATTTTCACTTCACTTTTCATTTTATTTTATTACGTACCATCAATATGGTAAAATTTCACTTTAGTCCCTAATCTTTCAATTAATTACAAAATTGCCATTTTTACACCATATTTATAATTTTGCCACTAGTTCATTTATCTTTTCATCTTAAATCATTATTTGACTTATAAATTACATATTAGTCCTTAAATTAACATTCTTACATAAATTTATATTTTAGTCCCTAAACTTTGCATTCTTTACGTAAATGTCATTTTAATTTCACTTTTTTCTTAGATATCACTTATTACCCATTTAACTCATTATTCGGGTAAATTACCTTTTTCACCCTAAACTCTTTATTTTCTTTCATTTAAGTTTTTTTTCATTTAAATTCTAATTTTCACTTTACTTTTTACATTTTTATGTCATTTTACCATTATGTTATGCCCCTAGTACAATCCCGGCAGAAAATCTACAGACTAGATATACGGGACGACAGGTCCACTGCACTGCACTAAGGAATGACTGCGAAGGACCACTCCATCACTGTCACTGAACATATATTGTATAATGTATAACATATAACTTATCAATGCACTATGGGAGACCATCGCGAATCTGCCATAGTAAAGCAAGTTGCCATGACTTGCACCACGGTATGGGTGTCCCTATGGCTAGCCAAACATATCATGAACTAGATTTAAACCGCGAGACCACTACTAAGGGCAATACTTTCTCAATTATATTTTAAATCAATTTTTCACATTTTAACATTATCACTTACGTTTACATTTCATTCACTTCTTTATCGTTTCAATACACTAATCAATCAATATTCTTATCATTTATGCACAATTCTCATTATAAACTTTTACATAATAAGTATACTTGATCCATTAAATGGCTATGAATTCATTTCAAAGCCACTTTCATTCTTTTCTTATCATTTCAATTTCAATTGTCCATTCAATAAAAAATAACATCAATATACGTATAATTTCAATCATTTCAATATTCACCAATATTTCCCACCATCGACATAATGGGAAAATATTCTCAAAAAATACTCAATTAATCTTTTTACAATTTCAATTAAATTAATACACTTTCAAATCACATACATAATCATTTTATGGTCTTATTATCATTAAATGTACTAATTATATCTTTTTTTCATTAAGTTAATCATTTAATTTTCATGTATTTCTTTTCCTTACAATCTTTATTTCACTTCTAAGTCATTTATTTGTCCCATTTATCACTCATATATCATGTATACCATATAACCTACCATATGTTCTTAAACCATTCAGCCACCTTTAACATTTTACTCTACCATTTTATTTTTCATCCATTTATTACTTATTCCACTAGATTAAGCCCTAATTCACATGTATATACCCTTTAATCACACTTAATCACAAGGTATACTATAATTATACCTAAATATACCATTATCTCTCATTATGACCATAACTTGCACTTGGTTTTATTTCAAATTAATCACTCTAATTAGCTTATTTAACCTCCTTAAACTCATTTATCACTTCAATTTTAATTATACATGCAATTCACACACATCCACTATATAAACATAATGTAAAACCCGAATTTTAAAATGAAAATACTTAGATTATGTAACCACAAACCTCATATCCTTGCTTTAACCTTCACAACCTCCTTATTACTTGTCCTTAACCTTTGAGATACCTTTTTCCCTTGATTTCTCCTCAATTTGGAGACATAAACTTATATCATTGCTTTTCCTTACCTTTAATCCACCAAATGGATATTAGGGGCTGCTATAATCTCAAAGAGGAGCTGAATTACATTTAGGATGCTTGAATTTAGGAAGAATTGGAGCAAGACTTGAAGAAAATTGAGAGAAGAGAGAAGGAGGAGCATTCAGCTAAGCTAAGGGAGAGAAGAGGCTGAGGAGATAAGGATAATTCACCTATAAATCTGCCACCTTATTACTTTTATAGTGAACCAAAATGGTTGAGCCTTGGTCTAACCAATGGTCCAACCTTAAAAGCCCAATTTGCAATTTTAAGCCCATTTGGCAAATTTTCTATGGTTTTCTCACTTCACAATTCCAGTTCATCCCAAATTTGATTCCATAATTCATAACATGTGAAAACTTGGCTGTACAAAAAATTTCAACTCAATGAGAGTCTATTTTCGGTCCGGTTAAATCAAACCAATCCGATTAGCAAATTTTTGGTGTTCTCAAAAAATTCCTTTTCACTACCAAAAAATTCTAAATATTATTTAGAGTCCACTGGAATTTTTTATCAATTTCAAAAATTATTTACTATTTTTAAAGCCTCGGTCAAACCTCCAGTCAACCTGAGTACTATTTAAACCGAAATCATAACTTTTCCTTACTTTCTAAGGTTAATTCCTCAAAAAAATGACTCCATAATTCTTAACGTATATTCATTAGACTTCAAAAATATTTTTGAGTCAATCGGAAGCCATTTCTCAGTCCGGTAATTATTTATTAGTCCGATACTCTAATTTTTCAGTATAACCATAAAATTAATTTTTTATTACCATATGATTCTACTCATCAATATGAGTACATCCATATTTTCAGATTATTTTTCTGAGGTCCGTAGCATCTTCTACAGTCCGATCAAACTCTTAGTCAAACTAGTAACTATTTGAACAGATGCCGTGATTTTTCTTATTTTCGACTTTTGGAGGCCTATTTGACCTCAATTCCACTCCAAATTTGAACTCCGAACTCATTGTGACTTATATTTTCTGACAGTCAAATAAAATATTATTCACCTTTGGGTGTACTTTTTATCCCGAAAGCACTATTCACTATCGAAAAATACTATTTACGGCTAACCCAGTATTGGGGTCATTACAAAAATACTCTTCGATCGTAAAATTGCCAAACTTGCTTTAATATCATTAAATGTAACACCCTATACTCGATTACGTAAAAGCAAGTATCGGGTATTACAAAATCGGTTTCATTAATTATTCTTAATCATATCAACGTAATATTTTCTTATGAATTTGGTAACAATTTATTTTTTTATTGTCATGCAAAAATTAACTACTTTAATGCGTAGTTACTATTCATTTGGTAAAAATTTTAGTGCCATAACGGTTGTAACTATTCCTATCCCTTCTACATATTCAAATTTGAACACTCCTAATATAATCATAACCAATTCAACCTCCATTTCCACAACATGTAGCAACATCATCAAACATTTAAGCATCAATAACTAGTGTCTTTCTTCCAAAAGAATACATAAAGCTTCATTAACTTCATAAATTTATATTTACATGCATATTATACTTCTTACTATACAAGGTCATATACATATACATGCCATACACAAAAACCCAAAATACATCTCTTCATAATGATAAAGCTCCTATTTGCACCAATTGCCCTGTCCCTTTCAAAATTCATATATTCTCATATTGTACCTACGTACAGTAACAAATTACGCGCTAAGCATTTCATGACTAGTGGTGGATACTATACTAACATTTTTCATAACCACGCAAATATTCACACTAAATTTAAATTAAATGAATAAAAATCCAAATAAACATATTTATTCACATATTTTTAATTCTAAACACCATATATTATTTAACATAAATAAATCAATTAAGTGATTAAAATACTCTTCGATCGTAAAATTGCTAAACTTGCTCTAATATCATTAAATGTAACACCCTATACTCAATTACATAGAAGCAAGTATCGGGCATTACAAAATCGGTTTCATTAATTATTCTTAATCATATCAACGTAATATTTTCTTATGAATTTGGTAACAATTTATTTTTTTATTGTCATGCAAAAATTAACTACTTTAATGCGTAGTTACTATTCATTTGGTAAAATTTTTAGTGCCATAACGGTTGTAACTATTCCTATCCCTTCTACATATTCAAATTTGAACACTCCTAATATAATCATAACCAATTCAACCTCCATTTCCACAACATGTAGCAACATCATCAAACATTTAAGCATCAATAACTAGTGTCTTTCTTCCAAAAGAATACATAAAGCTTCATTAACTTCATAAATTTATATTTACATGCATATTACACTTCTTACTATACAAGGTCATATACATATACATGCCATACACAAAAACCCAAAATACATCTCTTCATAATGATAAAGCTCCTATTTGCACCAATTGCCCTGTCCCTTTCAAAATTCATATATTCTCATATTGTACCTACGTACAGTAACAAATTACGCGCTAAGCATTTCATGACTAGTGGTGGATACTATACTAACATTTTTCATAACAACGCAAATATTCACACTAAATTTAAATTAAATGAATAAAAATCCAAATAAACATATTTATTCACATATTTTTAATTCTAAACACCATATATTATTTAACATAAATAAATCAATTAAGTGATTAATTTATTTTCCGAATTTCCTTACCATTAATTACCATCTTGCATTATTTTCACTATTTTATATCTTTATTACTATTCGCCTTATTCATTACTGTTTTTGCATCAAAATTACCATTTTATCCCTAGTAATATCCAGTGGAAACCCAATAAACCGAATATACTAGATAAGGATCCCAAAAGTCCAAAACTATTGAAGTGACCACGTGGGGGGTTAAATGCTCTAACTAACTGCTTAATTCCAACTATATGACTATGTAGACTACCATTGATCTACAAATGCAAGTCGCTAAGACTCAAAACTGTGATATAAGTCCCTATGGCTAGCCAATTATATCCTATACTTCTGGTTTTACTACTAGTTACTTAGGATAAAACAATCCATCAATTCATTTGCCATCTTTCATAATTCACGTTTCATGGTTCACATTGTCACATATATTTTCTCATATATTCACATAAACTTTTTTTTTTATCAAATACATACTTATTTGCTATCTTTCATCATAAACACATGTACTTATTAATTCCACATTCTAACATAATCACTTTTTTCATTATCATCATATAATTCATATGGATGCACATAATAGTACTAAGTCTTTACATTACCATTATGCACCCATATATACATACTCACATACTCGATTAGCTTCCTAATTGTGTGCAATCATTCAAATGCATTATATATGATCAAATTGGCTCGTTATACTTAGTTACTAATTTCGGCCTACACACACATTACACACAACATAATCAGTTTTCATCATTCAAGCATAAATTCACAACTTTCGTAACCTTGATTTCATTATTCAAACATCAATTTATCAAGTTATCATTCACATGGTAATTTCAAGTTCTAACAATGTATGGATTAGTGTGAACTAACAATTTAAGTATCATAACATCAAAATAAACATACCACATTCCTCATTTAATTCCTAATTAAACTTCCATAACATCAATTTCAATTTAACATATCATTTATCCCAGGTCGGTTCACATACATATTCATGCAATATATAAAAAATGAGAGTATTAGTATCCACAAACCTTATTTTCCTTAGCTCCTCTCTTTATTCTTCTCTTCCTTTCTCATTTCCTTTCTTTTTCCTTTTTTTCCTCTTCTTGTTCCTTACCTAGGCGAATTCATGGACAGAATTTTACTCAAATTTTCTTCTAATTACATACTGATTGGATGTACCAAATTCTAAAATTCTAACACTATACTTGGTGTATTTACACTTCCCTTGTTCTTCACAAATTCCTTATCAATTCCTTCACTTATTATATTCACATGGATAGATGAGAGGCTAGGATTGAATATAGGGATGAAATTAGGGTGGAAATCAACTTAATTCAAGTGAAAATTAAAATAAAAATGGAATGAAATAGGGAGGGACTGGTTCGGCCAAGGAGGGAGGAGAATATGTGTGTGTGTTCTTAAAATTTTCACACTTCTCTTCTTTTTATATGTGTCAAAATGGATGGCTAGAATTACCCCTCATTATTTAATCTAAGAATCCAAATTGTGCCATATGTCATCTTTTCATTAATTTCACATTCTTTTATTTAATTTCCATAAAAATATGTATATAAAGATAAAACAATTATTTTTTGGATGTGTAAAAATTTTTGGGTCAAAATTGTATCATTTCAGTAAATTTTTCGATCCGACGATAAATGTACAGGTCCAATAATTCAATTTTTTGTTTCAATTTTATTTCCACTTTTCAACATTAAAATTATCATTTTATCATTTATAATAAATCTATATGGCCGAATTAATTTTCGAAGGTCTCAGGTCAAGTTTTAGCCTACGTCAAACCCTAGGTCAAAGTGTGCACTATTCACACTGAACCCGCGTCTCAATTTTATTTTCAATTTTTCAGGCCTTATTTAACCTCGATTTTATCTCAAATTACATCCTCAGACTCTCAATGAATTGTAATTTATAGCTCCCTCTATCAGTTAATCTCTAAAGTGCTACGAATCAGCTTTTGGGTCATTAATTTCTCTAAGTCTTCTATTATCTTTAATACTATTACTAATACTATTAATAAAGACTTGGTGAGAAACATGTTAGGAGTTCACCGTATTTTAATGTAAGAAAAATTGTCACAAACGACTTAGTGCCTATTCTCTAGGGTATATTCTTTAATACTTTTCTTGTTGCTTAAATAACCATGCAATATTTTTTTTGTCAACGTGCACGTAACTACCCCGTGTTACTATTCATTTGGTAAAAGTTTTGCTAGTATAATGGCTGGACTCATATCCCGAGCCTCCTGCATGTATGGAAATTACACTCCCAATATACACCATACTATATGGGCAACCTCCAACAACTCAATATTAGTTCATATCACAACACATCAATCACATATATACTGTATCACTAATAGTTCATATACCCACCAGTATATAGCTGTGAACATTCATCATCTCTAATAGTAATACATGCACATTTTCCATTATTTCTTACCTAATCATAATATTCTTTACATAATTTCCTTTTTACTACTTTTACATATACATATACATGCCATACATATACATACGCTAAGAATTTGCATTTGAACTTTTTCTTCTACCTTGCACCAAGATTTCACTTGCTCCTAATCCTTCCTCAATCAATAAATACCTATGCACAATAAAATAACTATGCACTAAACACTAGGCCTGTAAAAGTTTACCCAAACCCAACAATCCACCCAAACCCACCCAAAATTAATTGAACTAAACCCAACCCAATTCAAAAATTACCCATTCAAACCCACCCAAAATTAACCCACCAAAAATTCAACTCTTTCGGGTCAGTCTTATACACCCAACGGGTCAATCCTGTTAGTTTCTCTGTTTGCCCCCTTCTCTCTCTCTCGCGCACGCAATCGAAATCGACAATCCTCCCACTCTGCCCCCTTTCACCCTCGCCACCTCTCTCCCTCTCCACCGTCTGTTCAAGCCTCCGTCGCCAACCAGCTGCTAGTCCTGTTATCCTGTAAGATTCTAAGCTTTTTCTTTTCAACTTTCTTCTAATTTCTTTACCTTCTGTTGTTCTTTCTTTTATTATAGTTTCTGTTGCTAGATCTGTATAAATTGAGTGAGTGTCTGGTATGTGGGTTTGGTATGGTTGAAAGTTTACGTACTTTACTATTTTCCTATTTCTCTCGCATTTCTTAGTTTCAGATCCCTCCTTTCCAATCTCTACAGTTTTAGCTCCATACATACAGAGTTCCATTTGTGCTGATAGTTCAATTGCCCAAAAAAGAAAATTTGAAAGATATAGAGAAAAAATTGATGGGTTACAAAAACAGGGCAGAAGCTGAAATGGAGACTTGTCTAAGCTAAGCCTTTTTTTTTGCTACTATGTGTATAATTGGACTTCCTATTGATGTTCATATTAGGGATGGCTCTGTCTACTCTGGAACCTTCCACACTGCTTCTGTTGATCAGGACTTTACTAAAGTAATTATATTTTAGTCTCTTGAATTTATTGTGGGTTGTATTTTCTGATCATATTCTTTACATAGGTTATGATTTTTGTGAGTAATTATATATGGGTTTCAAATGTTATTCAGAAATTAGGATGCTTCTGTGTATAGTGGATGCGATAGCATTGGTTTCTAATATGGGTTTATGCTTTTTCTTTGGGCTTTCATCGATCCATTTGAGTCACTTGACCTATTTGGATCAATATTTTTTATAATAGTCCTTTTAGTATCCTGTTATTATATCAAGAATTATTTTTTATTAAGAAAAGAATTAAATGGTTCGACCCAAATCCGTCCAACCCATTTGAGCATTGACCCATTTATGACCTATATATTTTTGACCCATTTATGACCCAACCCAATTATGACCCAACTCAAACCCGCCCAAGCCGCCCATTTTGCCACCTCTACAGTAAACACTAATGTTTAGTGGTGGATACTCTACTAATATTTTTCACAAATATGCATGCACACACACACATACACTTTAATACACATGCTCAAATTATATATTTATCATCCGAATTAATATTTCAATAAATCTTTACTTATTTTCACTAATAACAAAATATTATTATTATTGTTGTTGTTGTTATTATTATTTTATTCTATTACTTTCATAACCCTTTATTTTTATTTTTATTTCATAATTTCTTCTTTCCTTTAAATGTATACAGTTTTACTACCTAAATATGAATTTACCCTTATGGTCTTTGTCTTATTGCATAAATACCTTTATTACTCTTACTTGTTACAAATTACGGTATTGTCCCTAAATTTATACTCTTATTCCATAATTACCCTTGTACCCACTACTAACATTTTTCATGACATACATGCACATTTTACATACATTTACAACTTCACATACATGAGTAAATTGCATGCCAATCTTTTTCGTATAGACTAAATCCTTTTTTATTTTATTCATTTTATTTATTAATTATTTAATACTATAATTTCTCTTTCATTATTTTATTTCATTCATTCATTCTATTTATTAATTATTTAATACTATAATTTCTCTTTTATTACTTAATTACAATCTTACTTACAATAATATATTCACTACCTAAAAATTTCCATAATTCTACTATCATGCCGATTTATTTCATATTTATTACTTAACTCATAACTCACAATTTTGTCCTTATAACTCTTATTTGATCACATATTTATGATTTTGCCCTTATTATCCATGTCTAATTACATAATTATAATTTTACTCCTATTATCATCATTTTTTCACATAAATTACAATTTTATCCTGTTCATGTGTGTTTTACCACTTATTTACCATTTTACCCTTATTATCCATAATTTTTGAATAATTACGATTTTACCCTTCATCTTAAGGTTTTATCATATAATTATTATTTTGCCATTAAACCTTACTTTTTATTACTATATTACCATTATACCTTCATAAATTATACCTTTACTACATAATTTTCATCATTTCTCTTAAATTACCACTTTGCCACTAATGATTCATCTCCAGCCATATTTACAAATTTTGCCATTAGCCTTTTCCATTTTATTATGTAACTTACACATTTATTTAATAATTATTATCTTACTACTTAAATTTACCATTTTGCCCCTTATTTCCATTCTTATTGCCTAATTATCATTTTATCACTTAAATTTACTATTTTGCCCCTAAAGTTCCACTTTTAACTTCCATTTACAATTTTTACTGCTTATTATTCATCTTTAACCATATTTACAATTTTTCCACTAGCTTATTCACTTTCATCACATATTTGTCGATTTACTCTTTAATTCATATTCTTTTTACATAATTATCACTAAATTTCAAATTTTTTTTATCTTATATTTACGGTTATGCCAATATTACTCATATCTTATTACATAACTGTTATCTTATCATGTAAATTATAATTTTGCCCCTAGTATATCTGATAGAAATCATCGAATCGGATATGTAGGACGTGGACCCCAAAGGCCCAAATCTATCGAAGTAGCCACTTAGGGGGCCAACGCTTCGACATTGTCAAAGTGACTACTTAGGGGGCCAATGCTCCGATGATTCCATAATGTTCTTACATGACATATTACATAACATACATGTGTAGACCGCCATTGGCCTACAAATGTGAGTCGCCATGACTGTTAGCGCGGTATACCATGGTGTCCCTAGTGCTAGCCAATTATATCCTGTGCTTCTTATTTAACTACCAGCATACTAAGGGCAAAACTAATCATTATTAAATTTCTTTACTTACATTACATGTTATGTTCTTTTCTAACCTTATTTCATCATATATCTTCACGTTTCATCACATGTCATCACTTTTCATCTAAAAACATCATATTTCATCATACATACCATTCGGCCACTATGGTATCATAACATTCCATTTTCTTTTTCTTGCCATAATCAATTCCATACATGTTTTTAAGGTCTCTTAAATTGCTACTAATTATCCATTATAATACTATATGTACATATATATTCCTATACTTACATATTGGTTTTAATTTGGGGTTTTCCATATCACTTCCACTTTCATGCATTTAATCATACATTCTTACTAAATTAATACTCAATTTCACCTATTTAACATTAATTTCAATTTAGCATATTTATTATGTACGGTCATGTTATCCATAATTACTATTTCACCATAGGTTATGTTAAGCATAATTACTATTTCACCATTTCTCATCAAGTATTTTATATTTGCATCAAAACTAAATAAAATTCCTGAAAATCATTAAGTTTTCATTTACCACACCATTCGGCCACATTCATTATTTCTACCTACATTGCTCTTTTCTTTCTACCATTAATTTCCATTATGTTCTTATGATATTTATTACATAATTATGCCTTTATTTCATCCATGACACATATACATGAATTTTTCCTACACATACATAATGTATACCCTAAGCATGTCATGTTAAGTTGAATCCTTTAATATTAATCTTAAGTTCTCAATTATCTTAATTTAGCTCTAATTTCATTTTCTTGATTTCAATTCATTAAAATTCCATAAAATTAGCTTATGTCTCTTACTTATATAATGTAGGTCTTATGGAAATTTCATTACCTATACATTTTTTCCATCAATTTTCTTATTCCATATGCATTATTTTAGCTTTAATTTCATCAATCTAACTTCAATTCATCAATATCTCATGCATTAAGTTTATGTCTCGTATTTATATAATATATATTCTAAGGCAAATTAACTAACTATTTAACATTCTCTTAATTTAAACACTTCATATACATTATTTTATCCTTAATTAACATTCTATCAATTCAATTTTAATTATCCCTGACCTTTATCACATATACACACACATACAATCACATACATATTTAATTTTAATTATCCCTAACGTTTATCACATATACACACACATACATACATATACATAGTCATGAAAAATTTTAAAAATAAAAGTTTGTCTATCCACTAACTTTAATTTCCTTTGCTCCTTGCTTAGTTCTCCTTTTCCTTTCATTTTCCTTTATTTTTTCTTATTTCTTCTTCCTTTTCCTTACCTAGGCCGAATTTATCACATGAGAATTCTCTTAATTCCTTCATTCATCCCATCATAATTTACATGTATAATAATTTTTTACTTTAGATTCTACCTAAAAATCAATTAAAACCTTAAATTATACTTATTTGAACTTTTTTTTCCTAAACTTGTTCCTTCAAAATTTGATGAATTTCTCCACAAAATTGAGGTCTTGAGACGGTAAGAAGTAAATCTAGGGCTTTATAATTATTTGTGAGGTGGAATTTAGCTTGAAATTTGGTTAAAAATTGAAGAAAAATGGAGGAGATGAAATGGAGGAGAGAAGAACGTTCAAGGAGAGATGGAGAGAAGTGATGAATTCTCTGGAGAATTTTGTAATTTTCCTCCTTACATATCCCCAATGGATGTCCAAGCTTGATCCAAGCACATTGCCACATGTCATCTTCCTATTCGTCCATACTTTTTCCTTTATATTTTTCTATAAAAATATGTCTAAAAATGCTGAAAATTATTCCTAAGGGTGCATAAAAATTTTTAGGTCAAAACGGTGTCATTTCGGTAATTTTCTCGGTCCGATGAAATTTTACCGGTCTGGTAATTCATTTTTCTATCTCATTCAAAAATTAATTTTTCACTTCCAAAAATTTCCTTATAATATTTCCAATGAGTCTATATGCTCGAATAATTTTTGGAAGATCTCTAGCATTTTTTCCAAGCTTGGTCAAAGTTCTCTCAATCCTATTACTATTCAGACTGAACTGTGACTCATTTTTATTTCTGACTTTTAAGGGCCCATTTAAACTCAATTCCATCTTAAATGATATCCTTGGACTCTTAATGAATTGTACTTTCCAATGGTGAAATAATAAAATTTTTAACCTCATGTGGTACTATTTACTCTGGTAGTACTATTTACAGTCTTAAAAGTACTATTCATGAAAATCAAAATTTTGGGGGCATTACAGTTCAAGTAGGTTTAGATGTTGATTTCTATCTAGGGATGCCTCTTTATATTGGAAAAGACAAATAAAGTTTTCGGGTTCATCAAGGACAAAATTCGTAGGCATCTCCAAGGATGGAATAAAACTATTATTTCTTGTACAAGAAAGGAAATTTTGCTTCAAATAGTAACACATATAGTGTCAAATTATGTTATTAGTATTTTCTTTTGTCCACTAATCTATGCTTTGTTTTGGAAAAGATGTTCAACTCCTTCTAAAGGGATTTTACTGGCAATAATGGGAGATTTATCCATTGGACTAATTAGGCTTGGCTTTATCATTATAAGAAGTCAGGTGGCCTTGGTTTTTGAATCTTTCATGGGTTCAATCTTGCTTTTATTGGCAAACAAACATGTCATTTACTTATAAATTTGGATTTATTAGTAGCTCATATTTTTAAGGCTAGATATTTTCTATTTTGCTCTCTCATAGCTACTGTCTGTGGGCATAATCCAAGCTATGTATAAAGAGGAATCTGTGGTAATTTTGGTTTGATTAAAAGTGGGAGTCGTTAGAGAGTGGGTTTTGGTCATGCTATCTCGGTTTGGAGAGATCTTTGGCTTCAAAATAGTCTAAGTTCTTACATTAGTTTTATTCCATCTTTAGGCTTTTTAAGATATTAAAGTTTTTTATCTGATTAATTTTCAAGATAATTGCTGGAATTATGAGATGAGTTAGAGCTTGTTTAAATATAGGGATAAAGAGCTTATGTTCAAAATTATAATAAGTATTCCTTATCTTAACATTCATGGTTTTGGAATGGAGATTCTAAAGGCTTTTATACTATCAAGAGTGCATATCATAAGGCTAATTCTCTTTGCTATAGTCAAACTCCAAATAAGGATGTTTGGAATTAGCTTTAGAAGCTTAATGCCCCTTCCAAAGTTCTTAATATGGTTTTTTCGAGTATGTAACAACTACCTTAGCTCAAATACAATGCTAAGATCTTGTAGAGTCGATGTTGATTCTATAAGCCGTGTTTTTGGCTTTCATGATGAAACCATTATCCATATTCTTCTTGATTGTAACTTTGCCAAAGATTGCTGGCTTCGTTCTTTAGTTTGCTTTTTAAGGGTTCTTTTGTGAGCCTTAAAGGTTGGTTGACCTTCATTTTCAGGAATTTTTCTTTGGATGCTTGTTCTAATGTTGTTATGATCTCATGGAATTTATGGTTAAATTGCAATAATGCGGTTTGGAATGAGAAGTTAGGTGATTCTACTAGTGTTATCTCCTCCGCCAACTCTCTTTTACAGTAATTTCAGTTGGCTAAAACCTCGAGTAAGATTACTACTTCTTCTTAGTTCCCTTCTAGACTCCCTGATCCTTTTTGGTCAAGGCCGCTTACGAGTTGGTTAAAAGTGAATATTGGTGCTGCTTCTTTTGGAAGTCAAAATAGAGCTAGCTTTGGTTTTGTTCTTCACAATGATTCTAGAACTTTCATAGCAGTTGTGATGCGTGCATAGGGGGGTCATCATGGCAAGATTATAAACTTTGCAAGTTCGAATTCTTGGAGATCAAATTTAGGGAAGTTCAAGAAGGCTTGAAGGTGGTTTACTGAACCTATGAAGAAGCCTAATCAAAAAGAAGACAAGCAAATAATGCTCTCTCCATTGATAAATTCTGCATTTATGCATTAGTTTTGTCATTTCTTTCATTCATAAGTTGCTATTTAATGATGTGGAACCCCAAGGCTAAATAACCCTGAAACCCCTTGAACATATAATATGGCATAAACATGAACAAGAAGAAATCACCAACCCTAATGAACCCCCAATCAATTATATGAATAGAAACGCATATAATAAGGTTGATTTAAAAACAAGAATAGAATTTGCCACAAGTAAATACCTTGATAAGAATTTATTCTTGATGCAATAGAAGAAAACAAGCAAATAATGCTCTCTCTATTGATAAATTCGACCAAGCCAAGTTTAATAATCTCAAAATATCAAAGTCTCTTTTTGATTCGGCTTTTTCATAGGTTTAGTAAACCACCTTCAAGCCTTCTTAAACTTCCATAAATTTGATCTCCAAGAATCCGAACTTGCAAAGTTTATAATCTTGCCATGATGATCCCCCTATGCACGCATCATTCCCTCCCTCTGTAGAAAAGATTCGTCCTCGAATCTTCATCTTGTTCAAGTTGGTAATTGGCACTTGTAAAATAAATTCATCTTCAAATAAAATCTTCTGAACAGGTGGAAATAAAATGAATGCTTCTTCATCTAAGGGCTCATCATGCTCCTGCAAGTTAACAAAAACACTAGGAAAAACATAGTTAGTCAATGCAACCTTTTCGTTCTAATCATGGTTCGATTCTTTCTCCATGTTAAATTCAACCTCCTTAAGTAATCAATTATCGATCGTAACATGCTAATCTTCCATCTCAATTACATAAGCATCTTCCTTTTTACAATCTTCTTCCTTTTCACACAAGACAACAATATCTTCACTCTGACTTATTTCCTCATCATTTACAACCTCGTCACCACATAAATCTATAGTATCTCTTTTAGCTTCACAAATAATTTCTTCTACTACAACTTCCTCTTCCTTTTTTCTTTTCTCATGTTTTATGTACTTAGTTGTCTCCAAAGTTGTTTAAACTGCAATCCCATATCTTTAAGATCTTCATCCAACAACTTAGCATCATTCTTTAACTTATTCAATGCTTCTTGTTCTAAGTGTCGTCATGACTTGTAATAGTACATCCTCATAATCACTTCCTCATGTATTTCACTTAAAAGATGGCACTCCACTCGTGTTTCAGTCAATTTATTTTTTACTCTCTTTTAAACTTACACACTCAAGCCTGTTTCCACTCAAGCTTACTGTTTTCAATTGCACTTCAAAACTTAATCCCATATTAAGATATTCACAATTCAGCAAATTTAAATGAGAATGTAGTGAAAACACTTAACTAAGAAGATAGGTACAACACTAGAAGCAAAAATACCAAAATGTAGAAAATGAAATGAACATACAAGAAGAAGAAATGTATGTTGTCCGAATATACAAAAGTGAATTAACAAGAATCAATTTGTTAATTATAGTGTAAATGGAAGCAACAAAATGCAAGACACCAAAAATAAAAACTAAGAATGAAAGAAAATGATAAATAAGGAAAAAAAAAAGGTCAAAAACAAAATAAGGAAACTATTATATCTAAGACAAAACAAGTAAACTAATATGTCTAGACTAAAACAAAATGAATAACCCAATATGTCTTAATTAAATCAAAATAAGGAAACCCAAATGTTTAGACTAAGACAAAATGATTGATCTACTATGTCCTAATTAGATCAAGATAAGGAAATTCAAATGTCTAAATTAAGACAAAAATTTATCTAATTTAATGTCCTAATTTAAATGATGTCCTAATCTTTTTTTTTTCTTTTTGGATTATCTCTAACTAATTAGATAATAATAATTCTATCCTAAAGAAATATAGTTCTAATTGTTTACACTAACCAAAAGTAAACCCAAATTGAAATACTACTTTTGTGCTTATCTAATTTAATTTCCAATTAACTAAATAACATTAATTCTATCCCAAAAGAATAAAATAAAAGTGCAGAATGCCACCACCAATTTGAAATAATATACTTTGGTGCTTTATCCTTCAATTTGCGTTACAAATTCAACTTGTTTTTTTTTTTTAAAATATCACAAAATCAGCCTTAATGTAATGTCACCAACCTAAGAATCTTTAATTCGGCCCCCACAAATGCAGCCCTAAGTTACGCCAATTACACAAATTAAACAACCAACTTTTGTATTTCTTTCTTTCAATTTGCATCACAAATTCTATTTCCCTTTCTTTTTTTTTTCTAATTGCCACAAATCTGTCCTAGAATGTAACCCTATTCATGCCACTTTACTAAATTTTAACCTATTTTGAATTTCACAATTCTAGCCGCCACCGATCTCAATTTTTCTCTTTCCTTTTTTTCTATAATTAAACACCATAAATTTTACCCAACATATGCAGCCCACTAATCTTTTTTTTGCAACCCTAATTGATTACGCCACGATTTTCACTTTTCTAAACCGTAACTATTTTAATTTAATCTTTTTTTTTATAATTCGGCTACTGATTTTTTTTCTTTTTCTTGAATATATATGAATATATATAATTAGAACAGCAAATAACCAAAAAATTAAGAACAAAAAAAATGCATGAAGAACAAAGGGTACTAAAATTTAGGAACCTAACGAAATTGATGAAAAATAGACTAAAACAGCAAATAAACAAAGGATAAATAAGACTTTAATCCTAATCCAAGCTCTGATACCAAATGATGCGGAATCCCAAGGCTAAAGAACCCGAAACCCCTTAAACATACAATATGGCATGAACATGAACAAGAAAAAACCTCCAACCTTAATGAACCCACAGTCAGCTATGTGAATGGAAATACATATAATAAGGTTGATTTAAAAACAAGAATAGAATTCTCCACACTAAATACCTTGATAAAAATTTATTCTTGATGCAATAGAAAAAGACAAGCAAATAATGCTCTCTCCATTGATAAATTTGGCCAAGCCAAGTTTAATAATCTTAAAATATCAAAGTCTCTTTTTGATTTGGCTTCTTCAAGGGTTTAGTAAACCACCTTCAAGCCTTCTTGAACTTCTATAAATTTGATTTCCAAGAATCCGAACTAACAAAGTTTATAATCTTGCTATGATGACCCCCCTATGTATGCATCAAGCTGCTAATGGTTCCTTGCAGGGTCTGGTTAATCCTCCCTTAATAGAGTGTCTTGCAACTCAAGAAGCTCTAAGCTGGATCAAGTCTTCGCGATTAGACAATGTCATCATTAGACAATATTAGCTTTTCTTTTATTAAAAGATCTGCAAATTCTATGGATGATTATCTTGCAAAGGCCTCAAATTCTATGCCAGCTCTTCATGTGTGGATGGATTCTTCTGCACAGTTCTAGTACTCAACTTTGACCGATGTTTCTGATTCATAATATCTTCTCTTTCTTTTAGAAAAAAAAAGATATATCCATATTAGTAATTTTATCAAACACTTAAATATCAATCATATATCAACTACCATCAACATATATCAACTATCAACTATACTCAACAACTAAACCAAACCGGATATAAATTTGTTCTAATAAAATTTTCAAATTTATTTTTTTTTTAAAAAACTTTTTTAAATTAATTTCTTTTTATTCATAACAAAGTATCATATTTTAATTTTGATTTTTGATATTTGTTAGCTTGATTAAACAATGATCTAAGTATGTGTTAATAAATTGTAGGCTTAATTATGCTTTTTACACTTGTACTCTTAAAAAAAAAATTGCAATTAATACCTGAAATTTTAAGTATGTCTAATCATGCAATTAAGTATGCTTTTTACACTTGCTATTTTGTATATAAATACAAGTTTGAGTGGCAAAATTAAACACTTAAAAGCTCAGTTATTAATTGCAATTTTCTTACAAGTATAGGCATAAAAAGCAGCATTAAGCATAAATTGTACGTAGTGATTAGCTGGTTTAACTTAATCATTGTTGTGGAAAATTATATTTGAGTTCTGATACAATTTGTATACCTTATCATGATTTTGAATTTTTGAAAATGAACATATACCAGATTTCTTAAATAGTACTAAATGTTTTGGAGTTTCAAATTAGTCTATTACTTTGAAGGTTAGTTTTCCTATGATATTACTGAAAAATATAGATCATTTTTCATGATTTTGTAATGCCACAAAGTTGATCATCTCAAGACTTGGAAATCGGCTATTAAACTCAAGCTTTATTAGGAATTATGGCTAGAGAAAGTGTTAATTCAAAAAGTGATATAAACTAGACCTGATCACGGGTTCTATTATGTATCCGGCTATAAATTTTGCACATTTGGACATGCATTATATTATGTAAGCCCGGTTCAGCTCAAATCCCATCAAAACCCCTCTTATCAAAGAGCAGGTTTGAATTTCGCATTTAAATGATGGGCTTAGCTTGATCCGATCCGACCATATATTATTTTTATATTATTTAATTAATTACATAATTTAAAATATGTAAAAATATACACCAAAAATAAAATTTTATAATAATATAAAATTTTATATATTTATTATCATATTATATCATTGTTATAATTTTATGCAATATAATTTATTATTTTATACATTAAAACTATTTCTTAAAAAATTATTTTTAAGCTCGGGCAAGCTTGCCTTTCATTTATGTGGGCTTGAACAATTTTATTTTTTTCACTTTCACTTGTGACAAGTAGAAAAGGGGTTTGAAAATTTTAGTTTATATCAATAATAGACAAACAAAAGATGAAGCAATTAATGGTTATTAGTTCGAGTGGTAAAAAACTTGGATTACCTTAAACGGGCTTATGGGTTAAATCATTGTCTCGTAAATGGAGCGTAATCATTGGGAAGATCACCCCTCAATTATGGATTCGAAAGTATCCAACTTTGGATTAATTGGTCTTATGGGTTTGAAGAAGTCGAATCAAATACCACAGACATTATTAAATATATTTTTCATTAAATTATTATGTATTATTATTATTGTTATAAATCATGTCATGTTTCAATTAATCTCAAATTTATTTTGAATATAATTACATAGAAAAAATATCAACACTTAATTTTTTTTTTTTTTGCCATAATTAGTATTTTTAATTTTTAATATTGTTCAAAGCATAGTACAATTCTAATACTGGTTATTATACCTGGCAAACGAGTCAGGTTGGACGAGTTCGAGTTTAGATAAGTTATTTTAGGGTTCAATTTTTTCGGGCCATTTTCGAGCCGAGACACTTATTTTTCAGGTGGGTTCGAATCGATTCTCGAGTTACAATTAGGACTAAAAATCGGATCAAAAATTGAATCGATCCTTACCGTATCTAATTGAACAAAATATAATTTGATTTATTCAGTTCAATTTTGAAATAAAAATTCAGCCATGTTGATTCAATTTTTAATATTTAAAAACCTCTAAAATCAAACCGATCAAACTATTAGTAAAATTACGTCATTTTGATGACGTCATTTTGAGATAAATAGGACGAAGGGATGAGGGTATGGGTAATAGAAAAGAGAATAAAAAATCAAAATATTAGAAATTTAAGGGTGCGTTCTGGGAGGATTTTGTTTTCGATTTTTTTTTTTTAAATAAAATCAAAATACGTTCGACATACTCCTTTTCGTTTCGGTTTTCGCAAAAATTTAAATAAGTAATTTTCACACTTAAAATAGAAAATAAAAATTTTCAAAATGTGCTTTTTAGGATTTTGCTATTTTATCCTTATTATCACTGCCGCCACCACCACCACACCGTCACCATCGCTACCGCCACATTGTCATCGCTGCTTCTACTACCACGACACCGCTACTACCGCCACCGCCGCCACGCCTCTACTGCCACCGCTACCACGATAACCACACTATCGCCACCACCATAACGACACCGCCACCGCCTTCGCCACTACCGCCACCACACCGCCGCCTCCACCACCACACCACTGCCCCCTCCACTAGCTCCACCACCACTACACCGCCACTGCCGCCTTTACACCATTGCCACCGCCACACCGTTGTCGCTTCCACCACCGCCACCACCACCACACCGCCACCTCTTCCACCAACACACTGTCGCTGCCTCCACCACTACTGCCACCACCACACCGCTGCTGCCTCCACCACCCACGCCTCCATCGCTGCCACCATCACCACCACAACCACACCGCCGCAACTGCCTCTACCACTGCCACCACTACCACACTGCTGCCACTTCCACCTCTACCACCACCACACCGCTGCTGCTCCACTACTATCACCAAAATTATTATTATAATGTACATGAATAATTAAAAAATATATATGAATTATTAAAAAATATGATAAAATTTTTAAATATATAAAACAGTTTTCTAAAAAATAAATAATAAAAACTAAAAATAGTTTTTGGATTTTAAAAATAAAAAACTAAAAACGTACAACTTTACTAAATACACTCTAAGATTTGAGTAATATATATATTTTTAATATATATAAACCAAAATGACATCGTATTGAATTCCGGTCAATTTCATTTTATTTATTTTTTTTTTCATTTTATTTTTTTACTTACTGCTTAAAATTTAAATAGTTAGATATTTATCTTTTTCTTTTAATTAAATTTAATTTTTATATAAAAATTGAGATAAAAATATTAATAAAACTGTATATTATTAATATAATATATGTATATAGCATATGCGCGCGCATATATATATATATATATATAATGAATTTTTTGAAGGTATATATATAATATTACAATAATTTATAAATAAATATGAAAAGATAAAATTTAATTGAAAAAATTCGGGTCATGAGTTTGGGTTGGATTGTATTGGGTTTTAAATTGTATTGGGTTTTAAATATTTTCGAACAAATTTTTTCAATTTTGAATTCGATTGTAAATTTATGAGGAAATTACTCCAAATGTCAGCTTTTTAGATTTTATTTCAAAAATACAACTTTTTAAATTTTCTTTTCATAATTATACAACCTTTTTAAATATATTTCATAAATATCATATTTTTTTTTCTTTTTTGTTTTCTGTTATCTCTTTCAATATTTCTCTCTTGTTTTCCTTTTTCCTTTCGTTTTTCTATTTTTTCCTTTACTCTTACTCTCTCGTTTTCAATCTTTTATTTTCTTTTCTCACACTTTTTAGTTCGATTGATTCAATATATCTACTCAGATTTTCTCTCATGGATCTCTGGTTTTTTGTCTTTGATTTCCTTTTATCACACTCTTCGATTGATTCAGTCGTTCATCTCAGCTTCTATCTCTTGAATCTTTCGTTTTCAATCTTTGATTGTATCTCAAAATCAAGTTTTAAGCGAATATCTTAATGGGCTCTTTTTCTAATTTAATTATTTTTCTTTTTGTCATGAAATTGAGTTTGCAAATTATCAATTTTTCTTCAATTTGTTCTTTTATATTGTTACTCAGTTATTCTCTGTTTTCTTTTGTATTGAATTTAATGCAATTATTTAGCTGCAAATTAGGGAAGAATTGCATGTTTCTTCTGTGCAATGGGATTCTATTTTTGATTGTAAAAGAATTCTGGTCTAATAGGCAATATTCATATGATAAAGAATGAGCATAAATGAGTTGTTGTTTCTACAGAAAAGAAAATGGAGGCTGCAGAGGAGAAAATGATGAAGAAAGTTGAAGAAGCAGAGCAAGTTTCCTTGGTTATGGTAAAAGAAAAGAATATCAGAATGATATTGTTCATGAAGAAAAAGAGATTGGATTGGCAAGTGTTGAAGAGTTTAATAAGATAAGTGACAATATTCTTAATTTATATAAAGTGAAAATAGAGTGATGAGTTAATTTATCTTTGTTGGAGGGTACAATTTAGAGTATAATAAAATGATTATTATGTTTTTCTCTGTCAAATGAAATTATCAAATTATATATATATATATATATATAAAGAGTAAAGTTTTTCAACAACTAGTTGATTGCATGAATAGTTGTTTTCAATTCAAGCTGAAACTCTTGTTTTGGATTTTATATTAGTTGATCCAAGAAACTGACAAGCTTCCCAAAATATCAGACCAAAAAAATGGATTGAGTTCTGGTGATTACACATAGTGTGATAAGTATGTGTGCAACATAAATTTTACCTTTCATTTTCAATTAAAATGGATTTTGATGAAATGCTGTTACATTTTTCATTTCAATTTGTAGCTTTTGGTCAAAATTGCTTTTGTTTTGACATTCTGCAGGGTTAACTGAGGAGCTCCAAGCTTCCATAAGTGGATGATTCATGGTTCGATTCTAACTGATGTGATCAGCAGTAACAAAAACAGAATTGTAGTCTTTCCTTTAAATATTAATTCTTTTTGTAGACATGGATTCTGTATACTATAAACCCAATTCCATTATGCTTCTAGTTTATCTTAGAGTGAGAAAGCTCTTGTTCTGGGATATGGAAAAATAAATTCTGAGTATCAAAGAATTAATATTTTTAAATTACATTATATATATCTAATTATTTTAATTTAATAAAGCTAAAAAACAAATACTTTTCATTAAGAGCAACAATTCGACAAAATGAATATCAAAAGCAATCCACATACAATATTTTTATTTTTCATGGTTATGATGTGTGACAATTAACAAATATAAGAGCTAAATATTTGTAATTGGACAGTGCTGTTGTCTGTACAAAGATTTAAAGAGAAAAAAATGCTATTAAACTTAATGAACACAACAAGATATCTGATCAAATTCAAATGGTTTACCTGTCAAAGAATTACAAGTATACCACTTTCATTAACATAATAATAATCATTTGCTTCATTTGAATCACTAATTGAATCAAATTATAAGCATGATGAAACAAAACTACTACAATAACCAGAAGGCAAGATAAAAGAACAATAAAAGAAATAGTGCAGAAACTCAATTGTGATGCAGCATGCTGCACTCGATCCTCTGTTGCTACTCATAACAATTATCCATAGGAAAATTGAGATTTTTTTTGACAAGTAGCATTTGAGAGGCAAATTGGGGAAGAAATGCATATGGTAGAGCAACCTTGAGCTTTGATTTTCTGGGTTTACATCAATCTGCTATTAGTAAAGTGACTGGAATTATAGGCACAATTGATGTCTTTTGAACAGTTTTGCCTTTTGTCAGCAATATACGTATACTCAGCTGCAGCCAAAAACCTTAAAAACACAATTTGAACAAATAAAAATATACATATAATGTACATCTAATACACATATAATGTACATATAATATACATCTAATAACACACAATATACATATAATATAGACATAATATACATATAGTATACAAACAATATAAATATAATATACAACTAATATACGCACAATATAAATCTAATATACAAACAATATACATCTAATACACATCTAATATACACATAATATATATCTAATATACGCGCAATATACATATAATACACAACCAATATACTTCTAATATACATCTAATACACATATAATATATACATAATATACATTTAGTATACAGATAATATACATCTAATACACATTTAATATACACATAATATACATCTAATATACAGATAATATACATTTAATCCACATTTAATATACACATAATATACATCTAGTATACGCATAATATACATATAATAAACAACTAATATATGCATAATATACATTTAGCATACAAATAATATGTATATAATACACAATTAATATACTTCTAATATACATTTAATATACATCTAATACACATATAATATACACATAATATACATCTATTATACGCACAATATATATAATATACAACTAATATACGCACAATATACATCTATTACACATCTAGTATACGCACAATATACATTTAAAATACACACAATCCTATCTGTCACAACTTGTCACGAAAATGATGACTCGTACTATTTAGTCTCTGTCACGAGTCGGCACGGAGGTGACGATTCGTGGCACCAATTATATCCCCGTTACGAGTCATCACAAGTGTGACGACTCGTAACGCTAAGCCTCTGTCACGAGTTGTTAGATTCGTAGCGACTCGTGACTTTAATGATAGCCCTTTGAAATTAAAAGGTGTAAAATAGTTCTAGTGCTCCTATGTTTTTACTTGGGATCTAAGCAGTTGTAATCAATTGAGCAGTTCAAGAAAACTTGTTACTATCATGACTTGTCTCTACAGAGTAATTGTAAAGTTACCTGATTTGCAGTGGTCTTAACCACCAGCTTCTTTGATGCTTAGGGACATGCTCTTCGACAATAACCTTTTCCCATTAGAATTCTTCATCGTTTTTAGCCATACCCCTTCATAAGTCTTCAACAAATTTAACCACTCAAAGAAAATCTCAAGAAAAGCATACTTTCAGTAATAAGTTAACAATAGACGTCAAATACTTGGGAATTGAGACATTCATACTAAGCAACTAAGAACTGTATTAACAGCACAAAATTAAAAAAAAAAAGAAAAAAGAAACAGAAGAAGTTAAAATCAGAATTTGATTGATAATAAATTACCTGTGAATCATATTGCTTGTCTTCTTTTCTTAAAACATTCAATTGAAGCCTGTAACATACAAAATAAAATTTAAAGAAATGAGAAACAAAAGACACAATATTCATGTCATTTAAACAAGAATTAACATGTTAATATGGCTTAAGCATAACCCTCCAATACTTTTGGTCCAATTTGTAAATCGAATTTAAGTTCACACTTTTCTCTACATTCCCTTTACTTAAAATCTATCTCACATAGGTTAATTTCAAAAGTCTTATAATAATTTCATCAAACTACTAACAAATCAAAAATTCAACTTCAAATATAATGTGTCCAAGTTGAGAAAAACAAAGATCTTAGATTTAAAATTCAAATTGACTTCATACAACCTACTATTATATATACCCAATCGCATGAAAACCAAATTAATTTTTACTAAACCTCAAAAGTAATTAAACCTTAATATCTACATGACTACACGAATTAGAAAAGGATAAATTTGGTAATGCACGAGTCTCAAAATATTACAAATCAACTTCAAAATGCTTCAATTAGGTTCACCAAGATTGATCTAAACCTCCAAGAAGTCATCTCAAGGATAGACACACAAAGGGTTTCACATATTTGTTACAAAATCGCATATTTATTATCTATTATAATTCAATCATAAAAGCCCCAAATTAATTGTATAAAATCCTAAGCATACTGTACACTCTAGCATAAACATAACCTAACAAAAATTGAGAAAAATATAAATGGTGATTTTCAAACCTCAATTGATGTCAAAAACAAGATCCCAAGTCTTCAAAATCACCACTAAGCTCAAATCAGACTTTTTTTCCCTTTCCTTTCCCTTCTTATCTCCTCTTCTTTATCCGAAAATTCTAGTATCTAGGTTTCAAATGTCACAAACCAAAAATCCCTAGCAACCTGATTTTCCTTTCTTTTCCTTCGTTTTCCTTCATGATTTCTGAGTTTCTTTGCAACAAAAATCTCCCAAAAGCTGTTGTTTCTCATGGGTAAAGTGAAGGTCGCTGTGCGTGGGGTTTTGCATAGAAGAGATTGGCAAGATGGGAGAAGAAAAGACACAGGAGAGGGGGCGAAGAAGCTACTGGAAACGCAGCAAAAGAAAGAAAATAAAAGGAGAAGGAGAGTGCTGGTGGAATGAGAGGGGGCGCGTAAAAGCAAAATGATGAAAGAGGAAAGTGAAAAATGGTAAAATGATTTCTTCTGTTACGTTATAGAAAAAAAGTGATATTTTTAAAAAAACAAATTGTATAAATGAAATGGAAAATTTAAAAGGTTGTATATTTGAAATATTTTGAAAAGCTTAATTTTTTTTTGTTATTTTTATTTTTTTTATGTATAATTATGTAAAGAGCCCTAAATTTATTGGGTCATTTGATTTTGGATTCGGATTATAGTTTTTGAATGAATTTTGGTAAAGTTTTCCAACCGGATCGAAAATTGCCAGTCACTGCTTACCATAAAAACATAAAATTGACAGGAACCGTGGTTCGAATCCGTTAAAAACCCGGTCGGCCAAAATTACTCGAATTTCAAATCATTGACCCGATTACAAAACCTACTCCGTTAATTATCGAAAGGGGCAAGTGAGTCTCTACAGTTTTAGGGTTTTAACGTTTTGGAGAAAAGCCTCTGGTCTAGGGTTTTAAGGTTTTTGCAGCTAAAATTCTGCCGAGCCCCACAAGAGCATTATAGCCATGGCGAGTACTAAGGTCCAGAGGATTATGACCCAACCCATTGTATGCATCATTCTCATACTTATTGCCGTTTCTGGACTTCGCTATTTACATGTCAATTTTAAGTTGATTTCTCTTTTATCTTTTCAATTCTATGTGCTTACTTATTTCTTACTTTGGTTTGCTCTTTTACTGGATTGTGCGGCACCAGAACTTGATTTTCAGGTTCCTTCAAAGTGTAAGTCTCTACCTTTCCACAAGTATATATATTTCTTTTGATGTCGGTTTTTTTTTGGGAGCTTTATAATAAAGTTTGCTTCTTTTTCTTTTATTTGTTTTGGATATGTTTTTATTACAGAAAGCTCGGATTCAGATATGGCTTTTTGAGCAGAAGGATCTGCGGATTGAAGGCCGAATTATTGTAAGTTTTGTAATAAGTTTCAGACTGTTTGGTGTATTTGATTTGGTTTAGCTATTTATTTTTCAGCTGACAGGAATTTGTTTGAATTTGATTCTCAGTATTTAGCTTCATACTCTGTTTGCAAACATTCATGTAAATAGTTACCCAACGTCTTGCTGCTGTGCTAGGTTTCTTATATGTATTGTTTAAGCTTATTGGTAAGGTGAAAAATTGTAGTGCCATTATGTTAATGAGTATCAGTTTCAGATTTGTTAAGGTTAGGACAGCCGCTGTAATTTTATATCTTTATATACATTCATTGGTTTTGGACAGCTTGCAAGTACTGGTATTTAGGTTGGAAAAATACATAAGAAAATAGGCATCTAGGTTCTGAAATTAAAATCACTAGTGCACGGTTGAATTGGAGGTGGGAAAAGCAGGATTTGGAAAGCTGAATATACAATTACTGGCAGATTCTTAGTCTGGTTGTTAGTAGGTTTTTGTCTGGATAGGAAGGTCATCTCCCTATTCCAGATCTAGAGACTGAAAAAGAAAGCCAGAGCAATCTCTCTTGCACAATATCAAAATATTTTCTAACTGTCGTTGTCATCAAAGTTCTCTCAAGCCTTGCTTGCTCTGGTACCCACCTTATTCTGCTTCTTGTGTTTAGAATTTGAGCTGGAAAAAAAAAAAGAAAGAGAACAGTATGACTGAAGGAGCATTTTCTTTTGCGTATTAGTAATTTTGTTAAAAAGAGAGATTTTCTATTAATGTTATTGTTAAGCTATCTTTGAGGTGCTAGCTGCATACACAAGTAAATTAGATACTGGAAAAGAGCAATTATTTTGCATGGAAAAACAACTTACCTTGACTTGAATTACTAAGGAACAGCATCACAATATCACTTTAAGAATTTTACTCAAAAATTAGTTCCATATCATGGTAAATGGCATCCTGGATTGACAAAAGGACACAGTGATTAAACAAAATCGGAAGTTAAAGAAATAAACACAGTAACTAATCTGTTCGAGTGTCTAGCATGAAAAGCATCCTATTCTTCATTCATTCTTAATGATGAAGAAAGGGCCATCAGCCAAGAAGTCCAAGGCCACAAGCCCAATGTGTGGAAGGTTTACTCCAGGAGGCCCAGGAAGAAGGCAACGGAAGGAGATGCTGAGCTGGCCTAGAGTTAGTTATGGAAAAAGAGAAATAAAAAGAGGAGGAGGAAAGAGAGAAGGGGATATCAGAGATTTTACTTGTAATGGAGGAGTAGGAAGGGAGGGAGATAGGAGATTGTTGTTTGGCTGCTCATTTCACCATTTGGCCCTTATTATCATTCTGTATTCATTTTCCTTTTCCTTTGATAGCTTGGTTACAGAAACTGCTATACTGTAATTGATTTATCTCATATCAATATACCATTTCATCATATTCAGCTCTTGTTGTGTGATTAACTGTCTTTCGATATCGTTTTTCCTAACATTGGTCCGACCTGCCGGATCCGAAGAACATTTGAGGGGGTGAACAATATGGAAACTCGTTTGCAATCCGTGAATACCCGTTTGGATGATACAGAGGGGAGAGTGGGCGAGTTAGCCGCCTGTGTGAGAGAATTAACCAAATCGGTTACCGAGCTTCAAACGTGTTTTGCCACATCCCAAATCAATTATCAAGCAGACAAGAAGACGGAGGATGAATTCAGAAGTCAAGTTCTGCATTGGCTTAAGCGTTTGGACAAGCAGCCTCAGCATATGGAGGAGGTCAGTTCATTGGGAGAGACGTTCATGGAGGGGGGAGGGAACCGTCCAGGGCAGGGTTCCAATCAGAAAATTGAATACCGGACCCATCCAAACCACTTTGCCGACCCACTTGTATCGCTAAAGAAGGTGAAATTACCAATGTTTAATGGCACGGATCCTAGAGGATGGGTAATGCGATTGGAAACTTACTTTCGTGTTAACCAAATTTCTTCCGATATGCGTGTCGCTTTGGCTGAAATATGTATGGAGGGCCCAACCATCAACTGGTTTTCTATGTTATTGGATGTCTCCCCATCTCTGACGTGGGAGCAATTCAAAACGGATTTAATGCGTCGATATGGTGGACTTCATGTTTCTAGCCCATTTGAGGAACTAGCTGACCTTAAACAAGTGGGGAGTGTGGAAGAGTTCATCGAGAGCTTTGAGATGGTTGCTGCCTCTGCTCCTGGTCTACCGGAACCGCAGTATGTGGGGTATTTCATTAGTGGGCTGAGAGAGGAGATCAAAGGCTGGGTGAAGGTGCACAAACCGGAGGATAGGGTCGAAGCTATGCGTCTCGCGCGAACTATTGAGGCGTCGTTGCAGATCAATCGAGGGGGGCTGGCTCCGACGAGGTCGTTCCAGAATTCGGTGAAGGAGAAGGATGGTTCATATAGGACACATGGAATTCCTGGACCGTGGGCTGGGCCTAATAGAGTGGGTTTCTCACCCACCATGCCTCATCAGTCCCCAGGCCCAAATCTCAGCAAATACCCACCCGTGTTGTCAACCCACCAACCATCCACCCCATCTGCATCCACCGATTCTAATCGATGGGGGCAACGCCGAGCAGGAGTTCGGAATTTGACCAAGGCGGAATGGGAAGAACGGCGGCGGAAGGGACTTTGTTTCTAGTGTGGGCAGAACTATTCCCGACAGCACAAATGTCCTAGGGCCCAACTAAAGGTGATGTTATTGGGTGAGGAGGATGAGGCTGAAGAAGAAGAGGAATTTTATGATGTTGACAATAACGAAGGAGACAATCAAGTGGATGGTGAATGCCGGGTCCTCGAATTCAACCGCCTTAACCAATATATGGGAGTTTCTGACAAATTGGACAGGGAGTTGAGTACCATCAAGTTGAGGGGCACAATAAATGGAATTCCAACAGAGATGCTGGTGGACAGCGGTGCAACCCACAATTTCATCTCATCCCAGTTAGTGTCAGTGTTGGGATTTCAGGTACGTAGCATCCAAACCTTGGGTATTCGGTTGGGCGATGGGAACATGATTGGGGTAGACCAGAGGTGTATAGGAATTCCCATCCAAATTAACGACTACACCTGTATGATTGATTCTCTTGTAACCAATATCGGAGGACTGGATTTAATCTTGGGGGTAGAGTGGTTGCGAACATTGGGAGACGTTACTGCTAATTGGGCATCTGGTAGCCTGAAATTCGCTGATCAGGGGAGAGTAGTGGAATTGAAGGGGGTACAGACCAAGACCATGGAGTCGCAAACTTTACAACATTGGTTGGCTGGGCATTTGTCTCAACTCACGGCAGAAGAAAACACTGTCCCTCATAATTTCATGGCTGTTTTGGCTCATTTAAGTGACCACCAGAAGTCCCACATGGAGGACCTCCTCACTAGACACCGGGTTGTGTTTGCCCAATTAGAGGGACTTCCGCCTCAACGGGCCATAGAGCACGCTATTACCCTCCAGCCTGGTCAAGGACCTGTGTGTGTGCGCCCCTACCGGTATCCTCATCATCATAAAGAAGAAATCCAACGGCAGGTTTCAGCTATGTTGCAACAAGGGATTATCCGACACAGTCAAAGTTCCTTCTCAAGCCCGGTCATCCTGGTCAAGAAGAAGGACCAGTCGTGGCGTATGTGTGTGGATTACCGCGCGCTAAACAAGGTGACAGTTCTGGACAAGTACCCTATACCAGTAATAGAAGAATTATTTGATGAATTGGAGGGTGCAAAATTTTTTACAAAACTGGTCCTCAAATCAGGGTATCACCAAATTCTCGTGCGAGTTTCTGACATAGAGAAGACTGCGTTCAGAACTCATGACGGTCACTATGAATTCCTGGTCATGCCTTTTGGCTTGACCAACGCCCCAGCTACCTTCCAATCAGCCATGAACGACATCTTTAGGCCCCTGTTGCGTAAGTGTGTTTTGGTCTTTTTCGATGATATACTGATCTATAGTCGTACCTGGGAGGAGCATCTGCAGCATGTGAACTTGGTTTTGGGAATTTTGGCTACAAATCAGTTTGTGGTTAACGCCAAGAAGTGCAGTTTTGGACAGACGTCTGTGGAATACTTAGGCCATGTGATCAATGGCTCCGGGGTACTAGTGGATTCCAGCAAGGTGGTTACTGTCCAACATTGGCCTGTTCCAACCACCGTCAAAGGGGTTCGTGGGTTCTTAGGACTCACCGGATACTACCGGAAATTTATCGAAGGGTACGGTAAAATCGCTAAACCATTGACTGACCTTACAAAGAAGGAAGGATTTAAGTGGACTACAGATGCTCAGCGGGCCTTTGACACATTGAAGCATAGGTTGACTACAGCTCCAGTGCTTGCTTTGCCGAATTTCTCCAAGCCATTTGAGGTTGAATGTGATGCCTCTGGATGTGGCATAGGAGCTGTCCTCATGCAGGATCGCCGGCCCATCGCTTATTTTAGTAAGGCCTTGTCCCCCCAAAATCTCAGCAAATCCGCATATGAGAAGGAAGTTATGGCCATTGTGTTAGCAATATTGCACTGGCGACCATACTTATTGGGCCACCCATTCATTGTTTACACTGACCAGCAGAGCATCCGTGAAATCCTTCATCAAAGGATCACCACTGCAGGGCAACAGAATTGGATAGCCAAGTTGATGGGGTATAAATTTGAAGTCCGATATAAACCAGGGAAAGAAAATCGGGCTGCAGATGCTCTGTCTCGCCTCACTGGAAACGTAGCCGATTTGTGTACAGTATCAGTCACTCCTTGTTGGCTGGAGGCGCAGGACTTACTCCAAGAAATAGCTACTGATTCCCATATTCAACGAATTTTGACTGACTTGAGGCAGGACCCTCTCTCCCATCCAGGGTTTGTGGAAAGGCATGGCATCTTGTACTTCAAAAACAGGTTAGTCATCTCTTCTACCTCTGCTTGGATTCCTAAACTATTAGCCGAGTTCCATACGGGTCCTTGTGGGGGGCATTCCGGCTTCTACCGGACTTACCGACGCTTGGCTTCTTATGTTTATTGGGTGGGAATGACAAAGACGATCCAGAAGTTTGTTCAAGCGTGTGACATTTGTCAGCGTTACAAAGCCTCTACACTGGTTCCAGGGGGGTTATTACAGCCTCTTCCCATACCGGATCAGATTTGGGAGGAAATCTCCATGGATTTCATCACTGGCTTGCCAAAATCCAAAGGGTTTGACACAATCTGGGTTGTGGTTGATCGGCTCACCAAATATGCCCACTATATTCCTCTACGACATCCATTCACTGCTCGCCAATTGGCAGAAGTTTTTGTTCGGGAGGTAGTTCGTCTCCATGGGCTCCCAAAATCCATCCTCAGTGATCGTGATCCGGTGTTCCTAAGCAGGTTTTGGCAAGAAATTTTCAAGTTGCAAGGTACTACCCTGAATTTCAGTTCCGCTTACCACCCCCAATCCGATGGGCAAACGGAAGTGGTGAACCGCTGTGTAGAAACCTACCTCCGCTGTTTTGCTACAGATCAACCCAAAACTTGGGTCAATTGGCTCTCCTGGGCAGAATTTTGGTATAATTCGACTTATCATGTGTCCATTGCCACTACTCCTTTTGAAGCAATGTATGGTCGCAAGGCACCCACTGTTTTTCAATTTGTTCCTGGGGAAGTCCAAGTAGCGGCGGTGGGGCAGGAGTTACAAGACCGCGATGAGGCTCTGCGCCAACTCAAATCTCACCTTGCTCGCGCTCAGTCACAAATGAAATCTGCTGCGGATGCCCATCGTCGCCATGTGGAATTTGAGGTGGGTGAGCAGGTCTATGTTAAGTTGCGACCCCATCGACAACACTCAGTCACTTCGCGGATTACACCTAAACTGGCTCCACGTTTTTATGGGCCATTTCCCATTATTCAACGGATTGGTCCGGTTGCTTATAAACTGGAGTTGCCTACAGGAGCCCGAATCCATCCTGTTTTCCATGTCTCGTTACTGAAGAAGTCCATTGGATCACGGCCTGCCTCTTCCTCTTTACCGGTAGACATGGCACCTGCTGAGGCTCCTCCTATTTTTCCTTCCTGTATCCTTGCCTCAAGACAAGTCAGTAGGCATGGTGATACCATTTCTCAGTGGTTGATACAGTGGCAAGATGGTGGGGTTGACAATGCAACTTGGGAGGATGAGTTTGTGATTCGCCACCAATTTCCAGACTTCAGTCTTGGGGACAAGACTGCTGTTCCCCCCCGTGGCAATGATGAAGAAAGGGCCATCAGCCAAGAAGTCCAAGGCCACAAGCCCAATGTGTGGAAGGTTTACTCCAGGAGGCCCAGGAAGAAGGCAACGGAAGGAGATGCTGAGCTGGCCTAGAGTTAGTTATGGAAAAAGAGAAATAAAAAGAGGAGGAGGAAAGAGAGAAGGGGATATCAGAGATTTTACTTGTAATGGAGGAGTAGGAAGGGAGGGAGATAGGAGATTGTTGTTTGGCTGCTCATTTCACCATTTGGCCCTTATTATCATTCTGTATTCATTTTCCTTTTCCTTTGATAGCTTGGTTACAGAAACTGCTATACTGTAATTGATTTATCTCATATCAATATACCATTTCATCATATTCAGCTCTTGTTGTGTGATTAACTGTCTTTCGATATCGTTTTTCCTAACATTCTTGTTGTTGTGATCTGCCTGAGTTATCTTTCTTTCTGTACTTGTGTTTGAATAGCTGGATGCTTGGGTCTTGGAAGCAAATTCTGAAGATTCGTTTTGCCTTTGTATTTGATATAGATATCTGATTCACTGTCACATCGCATTTGCCTCTAATGAACATGTTCTAGAAATGAAAATTAAATGAAAGAAGAAAATTAAACAGAATAAGAATTGAGTAAGCCAGGTGAGCACCTTAGCCTGGGCATGGTTTGGCTGAAGTCAGCTCCCTCGGACATCAACGAGGTGCTTAGGCTGCATGTGCCTTGTAAGAGCGCTTAGCTTATCATTGTCAACACTGTCTAATACTTAGATGACTTACGGACTGATTGATTTAGGTGAATATACTTACACTGAAGTCACTGAAATCTTACTGATTTCTGGATTAATCCCTTGCCAAACTAATTCTTATGCTTTTTCTGTTTGCATTTGATGAGAGTGGTTTCTTATTTGATGACAGTTATTGTACCATGCCATCAGGTAGTAATGTGCTACAAAAAATGTAACATATATCGAGCACTTCAATTTGTTCTTGAATACTGTTCAATTTATGATTCTTAATCCTCCAATATCAACTCTCTTCTGGAAAGTTAGTGCTTATCTTGAGAGTGAGATAGTGCTTATCTTGAGAGTGAGTGTGTCTATTTTAAAGGGCACCATCAGGTGTATTTTTGTTGCTGCCCTCTTAGGCACAATGAGAGTATGCAAGTAATGAGTCAAAAAATTGGGCATTGTTTCTCTAGACGTATCTAGGTTGTTTTTGGGATTCATAAGAGTTGCCATACTTATCATGCTATGATGAAGTTTTTACTGTATTGTTGGTGCAGAATAGATGGAGAGCCTCAGCCTCTTGGATATTCTCTTTCACATCATTTAAGGATCTTCTTTGCATTCTGTTTTTTCTGCATTAACTTAGCCTCATTGTATTTTTCTTTTTCCAACCTCAACTCTTGTTTAGCAGCCAAACTTAGCATTTCTTTCCTTTTTTTTTAATTTTTTTTCCTTTTCCTTTTTATTTTATATTTATATTCTAGATCGTTAAGGATCTTCTTATTATTCTGTCTCCTTTTCTTTTATATGGTCTGCAAATTCTCTCTCTACCTCACCTCTTGTATAGCAACCAAATTGAGCATCTTTGCCACACTTTAATTTTAGAATCACATTTGTACTTTTGTGCATGTACTGTTTACATTAGTTACTGCTTTATATTTCCCTTTTTTTTTAATATTGCATTTACTCCTAGCTCTGTCCCATCATTTTCTTCCTTACAGTAAAATATATTTTAGTTTATTAAAGTTGTTTCCAATTTTTTTTCCCCATTGGAAAGAGATTGATTTCGCTAATTATAATGCTGTACTTCTAAATTGATATATGAATAATTAATAGAGTATAAATGAGCTAAAAAAAGGGTAAACATAAGGGAGAAAAAAAGAACGTCCGTTAAACAGTAAATTGGAAGTCATAATGTTTATGTTGGTGTTATATTTTTGCATTTTCCTGTGGTAATAATTGATCATAACTATCTCTCTCTCTTATGAAGATCATAATGTGCTTACTGCTCTTTGAGCAGGCTTTGTAGGCCATCAGCGTGAACAAATCCCTTGGATTTTTACTGGGCTGCTGTGTTTGTGGCTTTTATTTTCCAGTTATTTTCGGCAAATTTTAGCAGAGATTCATTAATTAACATCTTGTGTCTTAAATTGACTTGTTTTTAGTTTTAATTTACAGGGTTTTGATGAGTACATGAATTTGGTTCTTGATGATGCTGAGGAAGTCAATGTCAAGAAAAAGACCAGAAAATCTTTAGGAAGAATTCTTCTCAAAGGAGATAATATCACTCTGATGATGAACACTGGGAAGTGATGGTTACCTGGTAACTGTTTATGCTGCAGTTTTTGCTTTTTCTAGAGGGATCGAAATTTGAAACATTTAATGTTTCTTGTTGTACTCGAAAGTGCCAGTACACTACTTTTGGTGGTAAATATAGTTGGGATATGAATGAATTTAAAATGCTTATGACGAGATATTCTTAACTGATGTTGTGGCTAATATAAATGGCGCTTTTCAGGGGCATCCATCACCTTTTACAACATCTTGAACATATTCTGTGCAATCGATATTGTTGTCTTATTTAGAAGCTTGATGAAATACACTAGTCCTATATCTGTAACATGCATTTGAGATTTGATGAGAACATAAGAATCATGACAATTTGACCAATTAGCTGGGTCAAAACATATTATAAGCAGAGGAAACTTATCTAGTGATGGAGGAAAAGGTGAAGAAACGGTTAATCACATAGGCTAAGGTACATCGATAAGGGGAAATGTAAACTTCTACATTTCCTTCACACGTTTCTGAACATGTGCAGAAAAGGTGTCAACAATCTTATGAAACTGATGAATAGCTGTTTCCTAGTTTATTGGATAATTTGATTGCAATACGAGCTCATTTTATTTTCTGTTGTACTTGATATCTTTTCTTTTGTGTGGTAATCTGGAATGGTCTGATATCAATGGGAAAATAGATTCTAAGTAATACAGTTGCCTCCAGAGTAAGCAGGTTATGTGGGTGAATTTTTATGGGATTGACACAAGTCAACAAGAACATGAGCAGGAAGAAAGTGACTCGTTGAGCAATTGTAGGGCTATATGTGGGGATGGAAATGCATAAGCACAGGTGTATTTGATAGCAATCTATGTATTTGTGTCCTCCAATGAAGGGGCAAAGGCTATGACCCATTTGTTCTCTTTCAAGGCACTAGTCGCTACCGATTACTGACTCAGCCACCACACATCATATCTTTACCCTGAATCAAATAATATGCTTTGATGCTAAGCCAATTCTTGTTTTTATGTGGTTTGTTTGGTAATTGGTGCTCTTATTATTCTATACCCTACTGGAGCATTTCAATAATGTCAACTCTGTTTCCCACTTCCATTTTCCATGTGTTGGATGATTCTAAGATGTGGCTACCTTTTAAATGCTTAAATTTGCTCCATGATAAAATACTTGCTGAGATTTGAATTTGAGACTAATAATCTTGACTTTTAGACCAGTATCATTAAGTTAAAATTTATAGTTTAACCATAATTTAGATTTATTGGAATTTTTTACATGCATGAAATTGGTGTATTTTCACCATAATTGAAGTAAATGTTTGTTTTGAACATAAGCTATTTCTTCATTGAAGTTTTAATCTTTTTCACTTCAACACCAACATTTTAGCCATTGGACAACTTCTGTCCATGACTATGGCTTCAACAAATCGCAATATACTTATTTGCAAATCTAGATGCGAGTTTACATTTTATCGAGTATGCATTATGTCACGTGGTAAATGTTTTCACCCGCAATTAGCAAAGTAGCAATATACCCCCAATTGCTAGTAAGCCTTACCCACAAAAGCTTGATTTAGGCAATTTAAGCTAAGTAAGCTTAAGAAAAATTAAGTAAGAACACGCAAGAGCTTGGAGAATGCTTCGTATTACTCAAATATGAGTTATGCAACTTGTTATGTACAATTGAAGAGGTTACAACTATTTATACTCATCTCCCTCCCTAATGGATGGTTGGGATTAATTTGATCCTATGGCTAATATTTGTTAACTAGAATAATCTAGACCTATTTACAAAGTAAAGAATGGTCTAAGGCCATTTTAGAAGCTTCTAACCTATTCTAGCTAATTTACAAGTAAAAGGAGTCATCTAGGCCTTTCTAGATGGCTCTAGGCAAAATTGGGCAAAAACAGTCCGAATAGAGGTTCAACGCCCTAAAAAGAGGTTCAACGGGCCAATTGGCCAATTTTGGGCGAAAGGAGGTTCATCTTGCGTGCTGGTAGGCTGACTGGCGAGTTCCGTGCGCGCTGCTGGGCTGACTAGCGAGGAACCTCGCAGAGAGAGGTTCTGATTGGCGAGGATTCTCGCTAATGGAGGTTTGCTCCACCAATATTTTTGATCCCGATATGATCTCGAGCTGTAATTTTGTGGAGACCCTCCTGGAACACTTTAGAGCCTTCTTACCAAAAATCAGCTCAATTAGAGGTCGTTTGCTATTTTACTAAGGGGGTGTGGCGGCTGGAACATATTGATGTTTCCTGGTGCCAGGCCCAACCAGGCTCCTTATCCTCTTTAGAGGGTAAGGTGTACTCCCCCCCGGGCGAGTTTTTGCGAGGTTGTGCGGGGACACTCGGTGATCCCATGACAATTAGCACATATATAATGGTAAGTGGCGCGATACAACGCACTGATGCATCAAGTATAATAACAAAATAAAAATAACTTAAAAAATAAAAACAAAAAAATCTTCAAAAAATAAAAAAGAGTTTTATGGATCCATAGGATCCACTCGCATTTTAGGTCTTTAATTCTTTCTTGGGTAATTTTTACATTTCATCCTCAATTTCACACAATATATTCCTTAAGTGTTAATTCTCTCAATTAAAATTTGAATTCATTCCCTCAGTTTAAAAAAAAAATATATATCTATAAATTTTTCTATGAACGGCTGCTCTTAGTTTTTCTTCGGTAAAATGATGATAAACTGGGGATAATTGTCACAAATCGCCCCTTAATCTTTCATAATATATCTCCTAAGTCCCTCAACTCCAAAAATTGTATCTATAAATGGCTTGTAACCAATTGTTCTCTCTTCTAGTATAATATTGATAGAGTATACATGTAATTATAGAATGACTATTTTTCATATTTTTCTTTTCATTCAATTAAAAGTGACTATTTTTTTAAGATTTTATCTCTTTAAATATCGTTCAACATTTACCAAAAGAAAGAGAGAATCATTTTTTTTTTCTAAAGAAAAAAAAAAGAAAAATAATTATTAATAAAAAAAATTATAATTTTCATAAATTGTCCATCTACTTCACGTCATATACCCCCGTAAATCTCTTCCATTACTAATCTCCAACTCCGAGTAGATAGAAGGATTGAACGTTGAGTGCGTGCGCTTGGGCGGTGGCCTAGGCGCGCAAGCTCGTGTCCTTAGTGAAACGTCACTGTGGATACGTGGCCTAATAGGGTCACGATACGTGGTTGATCGAGGTCAAGCCACGTGGCAGTGATGTGTCAATCAGGTGACACGTGGTCGCCAAGTGGACATATAAGGGGGGCGACATATGGACAAACAAGGTCGTGCTATGTGTTAGGCCATGTCAGTACAGTGAAATGACACGTGGCCTAATAGGAATGAGCCACGTGGTTGACAGTTGTCATGCCACTTGGCAATGACTTATCCCAAGGTGCCACATGGGTGCTAGGTGGACCAATGATTTGATGACATGTGGCAAGTCTTATAGCCATGTGGCACAATGCAGTGCTGACACGTGGCACCGAAGTGGGAGTCGCGCGCGTGACAGTGCATCCAGTCCCCTTCTGTTAGCGCGTGTGGAGGTTTCCGACCACTAAATCAACTCCGGTTTTTCACAAATCAAATTTGCAATTTTTTTTTTGATTTTTTGGTCATTTTTTCAAAATTCTCTAATGACCAAAAAATAAATTTTTATTTTTAATTATAAAAAATATTATAAAAAATTATGAAAAATGTGTTTTCTGCCCATGAATATTTTTGAAAAGTTTTTATAGTTCTGCCCTTATTATTAATTGAAATGTGTTTTAATCATATATTTTTATGTATGAGTGTATTAATCACTTTTGATTTCTGTAATGTGTTGCAGAAATGGTGATGATAAGGACACCTATGGTTCCTCGAACTCCTCAAGGGATTGCAAGGACCAATATAAGAGTGTAGGAAGTTTGTAAAATGAGGTTCCATAAAAAGGTGCGAGCTGATGATATTGATGCCATATCGCATCATATAGTGCTTATGCATGAGCAAATGCAAGAGTGCATTTGGATAAGTGGTTTAGGTAGATAAAGAGACGATAGTGCCTTGATTAAAGTGATGATCGACACTTTTGAGCACCATCTAGTTCTGAGGAACTTGAAGGAATATGTCTGGAACACAGGAGAAGGATTTTATAAAAAGTTCATTATCCGATTTATGTTCAAGGTGGCCAAAATGGGAGTTTCTAAAACCAACACTAAATATGTGATGATATTAAGAAGCAGACGTAATGTGCTTAGAGAATGGTCTCAAGGTGTACTTTCTTAGTTGTCGAGGTCAGAATGTCAATCCCAGTGCCAAATAAGATTTTATCAAAATCTTCACTTCTAAAATAGTTGACATAAGTGTCAATTTGAGTTGGCGTTTATTTTTAATTAAATAGGATTTGGGTTTCCTATTGTTATTGAACATGAATGTTTTAATTTTGGATTCTTGGATTTTATTAGTTGAATAAATATGTTTATTTATTTGATGGCATTTAACTTTATAATAAATGTGTTTATTTTAATTGTTAATTGCCCTGAAATATTTTATAAGTAAAATGATTGCACGTTTATTAAGTAGAGGCTTAATAAAATAAAACCAATAAAATTTCCCTCATATGTTTGAGAATATAATAATCCAATAATTCAGATTTACTATGCATAAAATTTTAACTTGTAGGATTGGACATTAGGATTTAGAGGATAATTGGATGATACAAGTAGCCTTTTCAAATTTGAGCCTAATAGAAAACTTTTCTAGGTTATTATTTCAAATGCATAGTAAATAGCATGTATTGCCTTATATTTTTTAATTTCGTGCAACTTTTGTTCCATTAGAGATCAGAGGATCCAAATGGCTTCTACTTCTAAATCTATTATCTCCGAGCTGAATAAAGACTTGAAATTGAATGGCGAAAATTATGAAATCTGGAGTATGAAAATCCAGCATATGCTTGAGAAGCAAGAGGCTCTAGAAACCTTAAGTTCGATTATGGCTGAATCTGAGGATAGTAATACGGCCCCAGTATAAGCGGAACCGAGATGCCTATATGGCATGAAAGAAAAAGAATTCCACTACTTGTATCATCTTGCTGAGTGCGATGGAAGATGATATCACTAAGCAATTCTGTAAGTATTCGAATGCAATAGATCTGTGGATCGTGTTGCGGGAGAAATTCGGAAGTGTGACTCTGACAAAGATCCGATCATTGATGATCAAATTTGATACTTATCAAAAAAAGCCTGATCACCCTATGTGAAAACATTTAAGAAAGATGGAGAACATGATAAGTGGGTTTAGTGAATATGGTTACAAGTTGACCGATGAGCAGCAGGTCCAAGTTGTCATCCATTCCTTACCCAAGAGTTGGGAGTATGTAAACATGCAACTGACTCATATGGATAGCATTAAGACATTTGAGGATGTCACTCGTCACCTGTAGTTTGAAGAAGACAGATTGGCATTGATTAAGGTCAATGACGAAGTGCATGTGGCACAATCTCGTTCTGGTGGAATGAGTTCAAACCAAAATAAGAGAAAAAGTTTCAAAGGTCGGGATAAGGAACAAGCCAAGAAAAATAAAAGAAAAAAAAAAGAACAAAATTTTAAGAGGTCCAAAGGTAGGAAGAAGGTGAACGTTTCAAGAGTGAAATGTTTCAATTGCTAGCAGAAGGGACACTATGCAAAAGACTACACTGTGCCCAAACAATTATACTATTCTAACTCAAGAGTGAGTGAAATTTGTGTATTTAGATCTTTATTATTAACTGAATTTTATCCTTTATGGGTGGTAGATTCAGGAGCAATGGACCACATAACAAAGGATTGAGATGCCTTTGTTGATTTCCGAAGAATACCAAATGGAGCAAAATGGATATATGTAGGAAATGACGCTAGAGTGGCAGTTCAAGGGATTGACATGTGCAGATTAGTCTTGCGTAAAGGCCGAACCCTACTCCTACATGATGTGCCCTGTGCCCCAGATATTCAAAAGAATTTAGTTTCTGTTCTTGTTTTAATGAATCTTGGTTATGATTTGCATTTTATGGATGACAGTGTAAGCTTATGTTTGGATGATGTTTTTTATGATTATGGTTTCATTTCGAACAATTTAATTATTATGGATATTGATCTTGACTTTATGAATAAAACTATTTTTTTCTTTATTTCTTCTACTTCACATAGTTATGAGAGTCATGTGAAATTATGGCATGCTAGATTAAACCACATAGGGCAAGATCGAATGAGTCGGTTAGCGAAAACAGGTTTACTAGGTGATTTAAATAAGGTTGAATTGCCTACGTGTGAGCATTGTCTAAACGAAAATCTGGTTAGAAAACCGTTCGGAAAAGGAACTAGAGTTGAAATTTCATTGCAATTAGTTCATTCTGATGTATGTGGTCTAATGAATGTGAGGGCAAGGGATGGGGCCTACTATTTCATCACATTTATAGATAACTATACTATGTATGGTCATGTCTATTTGATCTCTCATAAGTCAAAAGCATTAATCTGCTTCAAGACTTATATGAATTTAGTTTAGAATCAAATAGACAAGAGGATTAAAGGTTTAAGAACTCACTGAGGTCGGGAATATCTTTCAAACGAATTTAAATCTTTATATGATGAAAAGGGGATTGAATATCAGTTGTCCATTCCCAAAACTCCACCAAAAACGGTGTTGCGGAAAGGAGAAATAAGACTCTCCTTGATATGGTTAGATCTATGATGGTAAAGACAAACTTGCCAATCTCCTATTGGGGAGATGCTCTACTAACTATCACATATGTTTTAAATTGTGTGCCCTTTAAATCTGTCACATCTACACCTTATGAGTTGTGGACTGGTCGACAACCTGACCTAAGCCATTTATGACCTTGGGACTATGCTGTTTATGTCTATGATACCTCAAGCAAATTTGGTAAATTGGGACCAAGACGCAAAAAAGAGTATCTTTGTGAGATATTCTAACGTATCAAAATGATATGTTTTCATGGATGGACAAGAAAATGGTACAGTGATAGAATTCGAATTGCGAGACGTCCTATTCTTAGAGAATGAATTTCCTAAATTAGGCAAAGTAAATCAAGATTTCACTTTCTATGAGAGTCAGGAAGAGGAACCATCAGGATCACTCCATCTGAGTGGGAGGAAATTAGAGGAAAAAGGTCAAGACCTCCTCCTTCAATCTATTCGGATGTTCGAGACCTTGATTTGAGTGGGAGCATTCCTGACTCCAGGGGGAGTATGGAACATGGTCCCAGTGGGAGCATTCCGAATTACGATGAATATATGAGACATGTTTATCAAGATTCAGAACTATAAAAATCTACAAGGAAAAGTGTTCCACACTGATGATTTGAGATCGAAGGCTCGAACAAGGCCTTTTTGGTTACCCGACAAGATGAGAAAGAGCCTAAAAATATTCAAGAGGCTCTTCCATGCACATCTAAGGAAAAATAGATTAAAGCAATAGAAGAAGAAATGACATCTATGAGATCAAACCATATTTGGGAACTGGTTGATCTACCTGAAGGACGCAAACCTATTGGGAATAAATGGATTCTTAAGGTGAAGCGAAAAGCTGATGGAAGTATCGAAAGATACAAGGCTTAGCTAGTTGCTAAGGGGTTTACACAACAGGAAGGGATTGACTATGAGGATACTTTCTCACCTGTTGTAAGATTTACGTCTATAAGGTTAATTCTGGCCATAGTGGCAAGTTCGGACCTAGAACTATATCAAATGGATGTAAAGACTGCTTTTCTTAATGGAGAATTGGATGAAGAAATCTATATGGATCAACCTGTAGGTTTTAATGTAAAAGGCAGTGAATATAAGGCTTGACAATTGAAGAGATCAATCTATGGCCTTAAGCAGTCTTCGAAACAATGGTATCTGAGATTTCATGACATAATCATGTCGAATGGGTTCAACATGATTGATGAAGACCATTGTGTTTATACAAAAGCTCTGAAAATAATTTTGTCACTTTAACATTGTATGTACATGATATACTAATAGCTGGAAATGACAAAGAGTACGTAAATAAAATTAAAGATTGGTTATCATCCAACTTTGAGATGAAAGATATGGGTTATGCAGACTATATTCTTGGAGTTAAGATTTCAAGAGATCGTTCGAGAAGGTTGTTATCTCTTTCTCAAGAGATACATATCAACAAAGTCCTTGAACGTTGTAATATGCAAAACTGCAAACCCATTGATAACCCCATTGCCAAGAATCAGTTTTTTAGCAAACAGATGTGTCCTAAGATGTCGGAAGAGATAGAATGTATGAAGAACATTCCATATTCTAGTGCCATGGGTAGTGTGATGAGCGCCGAACCCCTGGAGGCCCCGAAGACCCACTTTTAGGGCGATTGAGAGAGGTTCATGAAAACTTGCAAGAGATTGCGATGGCATCTATTTTGGGCAACAAGGAGGTTTCTTGGAGTCGCCACCTAATAAAATATTGGGAAAGGTCGTCTAGCTTCAATGAGCCTAAGACAACGCATATGCATCCATTTTGGGCAAACCAGAGATATTTTGGAGACCCCGCCACAATAAAACATTAGGATGGTCCTTTAACCTAGTGGAGCCTAGGACTATGCAAATTGGGTCTATTTTGGCAACAAGAGATATTTTAGAGACCCCATCCCAATGAGACATTGAGATGGTCCTCTAACCTCGTTAAACTTAAAACCAGAGATGGTTCGGGACTTCCCATTTATTCACACCTTAATTAAATTACAATTGAGTTTTGAATTTAATATTTTATCCCTTTTCTCATTCATTTTAAATGCAATAATTAGAGCGCATATCAATCACATAATTAAAGCGGTAAATAAAGGCAAGATAAAAAAAAGAGAAACAAAAATATAATAAATTACAATTAAATTAGGGGCGGAATACAACCCCCAATATAAATAAAATGTAAATCATATATAAAACGGGCCATTTATTAAGGATGAGGACATTGGTCCTTACATGCATGTTTAGAAAGAAAGATTTTAAAGTGATAATTTATTTGGATAAAAAAAACTAGGACATTGGTCCCATTTTATTAGAAAAAATCCAACTTATTTATAAAAATATTTTTGTGTGATTTTTAATTAAACGTGCAAAAAATAAATGATTTTATTAATAATTACATGACAAATAAATTAAAAATACAAATAAAAGAAAAGAAAAATAATAAATACAATAAAAAGATAAGTCCCCGAATCTCTTCCTTCATTTGCATGGATGCTCAAACATGACAAAAATAATTATTTGAAAACAAAAACAAATACAAATAAAATAATGTTAGTAATTAAATCAGAAAATCCAAAAATAAGTATTTGAAAACAAAAACAAATACAAATAAAATAATATTAGTAATTAAATTAGAAAATCGATTAAATATATAAAATGATAAATAACAAATTAAAATAGATAAATATACATTATGGATGACAAATAAATTAACTAACATAATAAATCAAATAAATTAGCATATTAACAAATTAAAAAAAAAAATAAAAACACAAATAATAATAATAATAATAATAATAATAATAAAATAATAATAACAACAATAATAATGATTATAGGAATAACAAAACAATAATAATGATGATATTAAAAAATAATGATAAAATAATAATAATAATAATAATAATAATAATAATAATAATAATAATAATAATAATAATAATAATAATAATAATAATAATAATAATAATAAAAAGGAAGAATAAACAAATAAGATAAAGTAAAAAGAATATTAAAAATGTTAAATCTATATCTAAAATAATATAAAATAAATAAATAAACGATAAACTAAAAGATCTACATGATTACTAATTAAATATGAACAAAAATAAATAAAAGAAGAATAAAATTAAGAGATCGAGTCTAAGATATTTACCCTCAGATTTTGGATTCGACGGAGAAAAAATATGATTGATTTTCCTTATTTTGATTCACAAAATAGAAATAAAAAACAATAAAAATTGAAATTTTATTTCAAAAGAAAATTGCTTAAAAATAATAGAAGAAAAAAAATTAATTTTCAAGAACAAAAAATTGATTTGTTTGTCTTAAGTATGATTATTGATTAAAATTGTAAAAAAAATGGAAGAAAAGAAATTTAATTCCCAAGAATAAAGAATTATTTTCTTTATTTCAAGAAATTATAATTGATAATAAAAAAAATCAAATCTCAAGAATAAAAAATGATTGTCTTTCTCTCAAGAAAAATTTTTGATTAAAAATTTAATTTTTAACCTTAAGAATTTTTATTTGGAGAGAAAAAATAAAAAATGTAGAGAGAATTCTTGGAGAAGAAGAAGAAAAGAAAAATAAAGATTTTTGATCAAAAGAGAATTCCCCCTTTCTTCTTTCTAAATTTTTCTATTTAAATGAGTAAAAATGGAAAAAATCATTAATTAAGGAAGAAAATAGGATTTTTATCAAATTCCCCTTAATTTGGGTGCAAAAAAGGAAATTATCATTAAAAATCCCGAAAAGTCAAAGAAAATCAAGAAAAACGGAAAAAATGGGCGAAAAATGTTTGCAGCAGACTAGGGGCGACCGACGCCCGTCGGTGCGCGCATCGCTCGCACGCTGGAGCCCTGCAGCGCTCCGACGCGGCCGATATATATATATATATATTTTAATTTTTAAATCTAACTAAAAACACAATAATTTTCAAACTCCATTTTTCAAATTTAATTTTTAATACATTTTTTTATTTTTTTTATTCTAAAAAGCAAATTTAACAAGAAAATCATCACTTTTAACTTTTTTGTCTATGAGCAGGCATCTAATCATCATTGGATAACTCTGATCTAGGCTGACTCAGGACCCAATGTCTTCAGGTAGTCTTATGTATGCAATGTTATGTACAAGACTAGATATATGCTATGCTGTGGGTATGACAAGTAGATATCAATCTAACCCAGGCGAAGCACATTGGAAAAATGTTAAGAGGATATTTAGATACCTCAAAGATATAGCAGAATACTCTCTATGTTTTCAAGGCAAGGATATGCATTTGAGAGGATACACAAATGCTGACTGGGCAGGAGATATAGATGAGAGGAAATCCACTTCATGATTTGTATTCTTGCTTGGCAAGGGTGCCATTTCATGGAGTAGCAAGAAACAAACCTATGTGACCCTATCAAAGATGGAAGTTGAATTTGTCGCTTCCGCAGTTGCAGTACAAGAGGCAGTTTGGCTAAAATGGTTTATGAACCATTTAAGAGTAATTGCTAGAGGAATCGGTGACTGTCTATAGTGACAGTCAATCATTGATAGCTTACTCAAAAGATCCAAAATTTCATAGCAGAACCAAGCATATCGACATTAAGTATCAATACATAAAAAATGTTGTTGCATGAGGAGATGTGAACTTATAGTACATTTCTACGCATGATATGATTATAGATCCATTGACTAAACCTGTATTGAGAGATGTGTTTGAAAGGCACATTAGATCTCAGGATTTGCGTAGATTTTGAATAGTGCTATTTTATTTTTTGTAATCCCTTAACATTATTATTTATGAATAATAATCAAGTTCATTGTTGGCAATACATAAGTGTGAATGTTTAATGTGTGAACATTTACTGTTATTATTTAAATGAGATTGAGTATGTTGGACAGAAAAGTAGCCAACTCACAAGGATGTTTACCTTGGTTTTGTTAATGAGTTGGCAAAAACTAAGATGAGGCAAATTTTGAACATATGAGAATGCTCAAGAGCCTGTTCAAAATAAAAGTGCCTTATTGCAGAAATTACAAGATTAGTTTTGTTAAGGTCCGAGATAAAGACATACATAAAGTTGTATACTCTGAATTGAGATCCAAATATGGATTGAGTGTAATCCCATGGTGAGTTAAATGCTACTACCATGTTCTGTCTAAAAAGCTAGAAGTAATCCTTAAGAATGCGAACTAAAGTTAGATGATTTGGTGCATCGCAACCTTATACTTCTGTATGTTATTATATAGTTTTTGTGAGACATGCGCTCCTTTAAGGGAAGGAATGAACACCATAACACATGTTTTATACCGTGTGTGCTTATATGACCAAGGGATGGGAATTCATTAAGTTGATCTCAACTTCCCCTATTGTGAGATCCTATTTAAAATTCTACCCTTAGAACCCTTAACTTGTCCCTGAAGTATGATTCAGTGTAGCTAGCTTAGTTAGTCTCTAAGAGGCTATGGAATAATTTGGGCGTGGTGGATCTAGCTAGAAAAGCAAGCTGAATAATGATGGATGGCATATAGTAAGAGGCGAAGATAGTCTTTTGATCACATTCAATTGTTTCGTGATTTACTGGCTAGCCTATTATAGTCTCTATAAGTAGAGACATAATAGTGAACATGAAAAATTGTTTTATGAGATCATGAATTAAAATAGTGAATGTAAGTTGGTAACATATGGTTAGACATACGTGAAGAAGGAGGATCTCATTTATCGAGACGCTATATATCCCTAACAGGTGTATGGCATAAGTGATCTCAATGTATGCTGGTCACACGGTCTATCTGCCTGTATAACTGGAGATCTCGACTGGAAATCATTCTGTCATGTGCGAGTGGGAGATGATGGAGTCTAGATATGTACATGACTCATGATTTGGACATGAATCCATATCATTGTGAAAATTATCCTAATATGGAAGTGATCCATGTCAGAAAGGAAATAATATGGTTATGGAAGCAGTTACAATCAAATCCTTTAATTAAGAATTTTTCCTCAATTAAATTTAAATAAAAAGGGTAACTTTCCTTTTTGTATTAATTTCCTTTAATTAATCGTTTCCTACTTTAGAGAGAGCGTCTCTATTAATAGGCCATAGAAATTTTGTAAAATGGGTACAAAATATTTCTCCATACCGAAACTCCGTTGAATTCTCCACTCACTCTCTTATGACTCCAAGTGGCTTTTAAACCGTGGTTTAGTTGCAGTTATTTCGCACGTGGATAAAAGCCAGATCAGTGACGCTAAAGGGAGATCCTTGTATTCGCTTCTGCTTGAGATTCTGCGTTACAAGAGGTAGGAATCATATTTGATTATGTTACCTCCATGCATATGTATATGTATATTTTTTACTGACAAGAAAAAAAAAACTTTTTTTTTCAAAATTAATTTGACTGTAAAATTACTTATATAATGAAAAAAAATATTAATATGTTGTGACGCGTGCCGAATCCTGGGAGGCCCCGAAGATCCGCTTTTAGGGCGTTCGAGAGAGGTTCATGGAAACTTGCAAGAGATTGCAAGGGCGTCTATTTTGGGCAATAAGGAGGTTTCTTGGAGTCGCCACCCAATAAAATATTGGGAAAGGTCGTCTAACCTCAATGAGCCTAAGACAACGTATATGCATCCATTTTGGGCAAGCCAGAGATATTTTGGAGATCCCACACCGATAGAACATTGGAATGGTCCTCTAATCTTGTGGAGCCTAGGACTATGCAAATTGGGCCTATTTTGGCATCAAGAGATATTTTGGAGACCCCATCCTAATGAGACCTTGAGATGGTCCTCTAATCTCGTTGAGTCTAAGACCAGAGATGGTTTGGGACTTCCCATTTATTCATACATTGATTAAATTATGATGGAGTTTTGAATTTAAGATTTCATCATTTTTCTCATTCATTTTTAATGTAATAATTAGAGCACATATCAATCACATAATAAAACGGTAAATAAAAACAAGATAAAAAAATGGTAAATAAAAATACAATAAATTACAACAAAATTAGGGGTGGAATACAACCCCCAATGTAAATAAAATATAAATCATGCATGAAACATGTTATTTATTAAGAATGAGAACATTGGTTCTCGCATGCATACTTAAAAAAAATAATTTTAAATTGACAATTTATTTGGATAAAAAAACTAAGACATTGGTCCCATTTTATTAGAAAAATCCAACTTATTTATAAAATATTTTTGCGTGATTTCTAATTAAACGTGCATAAAATAAATGATTTTATTAATAATTACATGACAAATAAATTAAAAATACAAACAAAGGAAAAATAATAAATACAATAAAAAGATAAGTCCCCAAATCTCTTCTTTCGTTCGCATGGATGCTCAAACATGACAAAAATAAGTATTTGAAAATAAAAACAAACACAAATAAAATAATGTTAGTAATTAAATCAAAAAAATCAATTAAATATATAAAATGATAAATAACAAATTAAAATAGATAAATATGCATTATGGATGACAAATAAATTAACTAACATAATAAATCACATAAATTAGCATATTAACAAATTAAAACACAAATTATGATGATGATGATGATGATAATAATAATAATAATAATAATAATAATAATAATAATAATAACAAAACAATAATAATAATGATGATAATAATAATAATAATAATAATAATAATAATAATAATAATAATAATAATAATAATAATAATAATAACAAAACAATAATAATAATGATAATAAAAAGGAAGAATAAACAAATAAAATAAAGTAAAAAGAATATTAAAAATGTTAAATCTATATCTAAAATCACATAAAATAAATAAATAAATGATAAACTAAAAGATCTACATGATTACTAATTAAATATAAACAAAAATAAATAGAAGAAAAATAAAATTAAGAGATCGAATCTAGGATATTTACCCTCAGATTTTGGATTCAATTAAGTAAAAAATATGATTAATTTTCCTTGCTTTGATTCACAAAGTAAGAATAAAAAATTGTAAAAATTGAAATTTTATTCCAAAAACAAAATTGCTTAAAAATAATAGAAGAAAAGAAATTAATTTTCAAGAACAAAGAGTTTATTTCTTTGTCTCAAGTATGATTATTGATTAAAATTAAAATAAAAATGGAAGAAAATAAATTTAATTCCCAAGAATAAAGATTTATTTTCTTTGTTTCAAGAAATTATAATTGATAATAAAAAAAATCAAATTTCAAGAACAAATAATGATTTTCTTTGTGTCAAGAAAAATTGTTGATTAAAAATTGAATTTTTAACCTTAAGAATTTTTACTTGGAGAAGAAAAATAAAAAAAAGTTTAGCGAGAATTCTTGAAGAAAAAGAAGAAAAGAAAAATGAAGATTTTTGATCAAAGGAGAATTCCCCATTTCTTCTTTCTAAATTTTTCTATTTAAATGAGTAAAAATGAAAAAAAAATTATTAATTAAGGAAGAAAATAGAATTTTTATCAAATTCCCCTTAATTTTGGTGTAAAAAAGGAAATTATTATTAAAAATCCCGAAAAAAGGTGAAAAAGTCAAAGAAAATCAAGAAAAATGAAAAAAATGGGCGAAAAATGCATTTGCAGCAGACCAGGGGCGACCGACGCCTGTCGGTTCGCGCGACGGGTGTCGGGAGCGCGCGCTGGCAGCGCTCCGTGGTTGGTCGTGTGCTGGCGCTCTGTGCGGAGGCGCCCCGCTCGCGCGCCTGCGGGCTGCCGCAGCACGCCGATGCGGCCGATTTTATTTTACTTTTTTAATTTTTAAATCTAACTAAAAACACAATAATTTTCAAACTCCATTTTTTAAATTTAATTTTTAATACATTTTTTATTATTTTTTATTTTTTTATTCTAAAAAGCAAATTTAACAAGAAAATCATCACTTTTAATCTTTTTACCCGTGTATAGGCATCTAATCATCATTTGGTAACTCTGATCTAGGCTGACTCAGGACCCGGCGTCTATCGTTGCCCCCAGTTTTGGAAAGCTAGTGCATAGGTGCCTAGGTGAGCCAAAACTCAGAGAAAAAAGGAAAGAGACACGTACCTGAGGCAGCTATCTTTTTGAATTGAGTGATGCCATATTGTTAGCGTGTTATCCTTTGTCGAAGTAGTAGCGCCGTGATCGTGCTAACCCTCTGTGGAGTGGTAGTGCCGTGATCATGCTAACCCTTTTGAAGTGGTGTGAAGTGGTAGTGCCGTGATCGTGCTAACCTTCCGTAGAATGGTAGTGCCGCCATCGTGCAAACCCTTCTGAGATGTGAAGCGGTAGTGCCGTGATCGTGCTAACCCTCCGTGGAGTGGTAGTGCTGTCATCGTGCTAACGCTTCTAAAGTGGTAGTGCCGTGGTCGTGCTAACCTTCCGTAGAATGGTAGTGCCGCCATCGTGCAAACCCTTCCGAGATGTGAAGTGGTAGTACTGTGATCGTGCTAACCCTCCGTGGAATGGTAGTGCCACCATCGTGCTAACCCTTTTGAGATGTGAAGTGGTAGTGCCGTGATCGTGCTAACTCTCCGTGGAGTGGTAGTGCCGCCATCGTGCTAACCTTTTTGAGATGTAAAGTGGTAGTGCCGTGGTCGTGCTAACCTTCCATAGAATGGTAGTACCGCCATCATGCTAACCCTTCTGAGATGTGAAGTGGTAGTGACGTGGTCATGCTAACTTTCCGTAGAATGGTAGTGCTGCCATCGTGCTAACCCTTCTGAAGTTTGAAGTAGTGCCTCTGTGAGCCTTTTGGTTGATTGCCCCCTGAGAGGTATTTGGTTGATTGTTGGATTTGTGTTTTGACTGATGTCGTCACTCGCCTTTTGTCAGTGTCCGCATTGAATCTCTCTCACTGCAAAACTGGAAAACCAAATATGCAGGAAAAATATTGAGCATTCACGTGAAATGAATGGGTCATGCAGAAGGGCAGGATAAGAATTCATCTAAGTGGACTTAGAGATGATAGACGGTTTAGCTGCAATTTGCGATAGGATTGATGCCTTTTGAAGCTGGTTTTGAATTCCATGCCTTTGGGATTGCAAGGTTCTCATCTGATACCTGCAGTCATTTTTTTAAGGTAGTGTGTCCCTTGTGGATTTTCACACTAGCTTTTCATAGCGAAAAATGCGTCCTTTTCGGATTTTCACATAACCCTGTGCCTTAGTTTTGCCTGGAATGGACCCAACCCAATCCAACGGCTTTTCTTCTTCTTCTTTTTTTTTAAAAGACAGACTGCCTGTTTTCAGGTTTTTACTCTATCCTTTTGCCTAACTTTTGCGTAGAGAGCCAATTACGGTTTTCATCTTTAACGGCTTTTGTTTTTGCAAAGAGTTAAAGCTGTTGCCAAAGAGCCTTCTAGTGTGATCAGCATGCACTTATGCCCATGTCATAGCTGCATGAGCTTGATTCTTCTCATGATTGTGCTGTAGAATTGCCTTCGCAGTTGATAGTAAAATGAGTCGGCTGAAGAACTTGTGTAGTGAGAGTAGCAGAGGGTAGACTGCAATAATGTGTTAGACAATTTTGAGTATACAAAATGATCTGTTCTGATCATATCAACATATTATGGCATAAATGCATATGTTTCAATTTGATTTCATTACACATGATCATTATTTGGCATTAATCTCAAAAATACAAAACCTCATCTAATCTCGTGATGAATCTTGAAATCATCAAACTCCTATTATCAATTAGCCCTTTCGGGTTTTCATGATTGAATATTTTATCTCAGCCCTTAATTTTTGTCCAGAATATTTTTTTTTTCTAGCAGGGCGCCCAATTTTAGCAAGATCGCCTTTTCTCGGTTTTCGACCCGCGGGGCATTTATTATTTATTTTCTCCTTTTTTTTAGGCTTTGCCATGTAACCTCTTTCAGTCTATTGGTGTCGATTGGCGTCTTTGAATTCTCTTTCATCATTGCCAGCCGGGACGGCTGCTCCTTTTGACAGTGTTCTTTCTCTCTTTTTTTTTTTCTCTTTTTTTATTTTTCACCAAAGGCTTCATCTTGACTCCCGTGTAAACTGGTTGAAGTAGTGAGTTCTCTATTTGAAACTTAACTGTGAAAGCCTGTACTTTCCTTTTGTTGGCTTTGATGGCTCGATTTCTAAAGTATCATCTAATGTTTGAGATTGGGTTATAAGTTAGCCTCAAATGGTTTAGGGCAAGATGGTGGTTTTTTTTTTTCTTTCTCTTCTTCTTCTTTTTTTTTTTTTGCGGTAATGACTTGTCCTTCTAAGTTTGGCTATAAGGTTCCATGCTTTACTTATCTTGGTTTCAGATGGTTAAAGGTCAATCTTGATTGGCTTTGGAGTGAACATCTCAAATGGTTAGGAGGAAATAAATTCTAAGGCTTGGTTCTAATGAGCTATATACTTCTTGTCAAGGCCCGGAGTTTCATCTGTCTAACTTCTGATGTAGTTCTTTAATGAACGGAGTTTGATTTTGCTCGGCTGCACTGTATGCGCCCTGGATGTTGAGGAGGCAAAGGAATGGCTTTTGAAACTTTGCTCGTCATCATATTGACATGTTAAAGTGGTGTCGCCCCCACAATGTCGTTATCAATTGTCAGCATGTCATTCCATCTACAGGCAAAGGCCCTTTTTTTTTCTTTTTGTTATTTATTTATATCTCTCAGAAATTTCCTCTCTTCAGGAGTTATATCAGATGCTATCAAGATTTTCTTTGGGTTTTCCAAAGTCCCGAGATTAAATGCAGTGATATTTGATGAGTTAATGCAAATGGTTGTGATCATGTATAGCGAAATCATGAGAAGCGTAAGCAAAAACCATCAATATAATTAAAATGATCAGTACTGCATACACCATTATTGAAAAGCTCAAATATATCTACTAAAGAAAACTCCTAGCAATACAGGCGCTGCAACCAATGTCTTTCATCTGTCATCAGCTTTTATTTTCTCCTCTTTTCTAGGTCAGTAATTTCTTTATTGTCAATGAGATCCTGAATTCGGTCCCTCAGAATTTGGCATTGATCTGTTAAGTGCCCAGTGTGTTGGTGGAAAGCACAAAATTGATCCGTTCTATGACCAAGTTTTCCTTGGCTTAAGGCAGGCCTAGCCGACAATGGCTGTAATTTTTCCTTTTTCATAAGCCTCTCGAGCACCCAAGATAAGGATTTACCCAGGTTAGAGTAATGCCTCTGAGTAGTTGATACTTCCCTTATCGAACCAACTTTTGGAATTATAGGGGCAGCAAGAGCCTTTTAGAAAGGCGCTTGAGTGGTTGCAAGCTTAGACTTTATGATTTCTTCTTCGAGATCACCCATTCTCCTTCCCAGATTCGAGAGATTGGACATACCTACTTATTGGAAATGATTTTGATCTTCTGTCTTTCCTATTTGTCTTGGCAACCATATCGAAAATCTTTCTAATGTATTTTTCAGGCTAAGATTTGAGTCTGCCTCATATTCTACCCTTGCTTTTTTTTTTTCTTTTTAAGACTTGTATCTCAGCTGGATCACACTCTAAAGCAAGTCTCTTACTTCTCCCATGCTCAAATGGTGAAAAGAGTAGAGGTTTGCCCTCGGAATGAATGGCTTGAGGAGGTAGGTTAGCCGATGATCCTACCCTAAAAGTCTCCCCAACTTTGATTGGTTTGACTCGGGTAATAGCAGGTTCTCTAAGTTGTCTGTCAAAGGCAGTCATCAGAGCGGCCGTTTTCTCATTAAACATGCCTAAAATCTTCCTTTCAAACTTCTTTAGCTTCCTATCCAACTCCTTAGCAGTCAGGGTACAGGTTGCATCAGATTTTCTGGGTAGGTTGGCCATTTTCAACTTTGAAGTATATTGTGAAGAAGATGATTCACTCTCAGAACCCCAATCAGACACCAATTTCAGCAACTTTAAAGAGCAGATTTGTCCTCACCAGTCGACCGTCAGGACCTCTAGTCCACCTAGATGAGTTTATGATGGCTGAAAGATTTAAATTGTTAGAATGATGCATAAATGACATATACAATGCATGATCGTGTGTTATGTAACATTTACAATCACATACAAGCAAGTAGATCCTTCCAACCTTATTACTCCCACACATGAGGTAATTCGATCTCTTTCCTAGGTGGGATTGATCCATAGGTTAACGAGGAACCCAATGGACGCGTATGGTGCTTGGCAAAAAACCAGCAGCATAACATCTCTTATCTAATGTGCATACATATGAATTTTGGCCTTTATGTATTTAAACATTTCAACTAAATTAAGATGGGCTCACCGGGGCATGAAAGCCTTTGATAAAAGACCATTTAATTTGGTTGATTTTGTTCAATATATAATGGCCTACATACCAAGCATCGTATTAAGGTACATGTCACCTAGGGAAAGTATTTATTGCAATTACATGAGTTTTGGTCAAAGGTGATTATACTTTAGGACTACCCAAGCATGGTCCCTGCCAATGGGTCTAGCTCATCACAAGCATAACGATCGATTGGGTCTCCATTTAATATAGCATGATGGTACAAGGCTTAGGCTGGTGATTATCCTTAACACTTCCCTACATTGAGTGAACGTAGGGTCATGCTTCGGGAATGCACCAGGGTAAGAATAGGGACCAAACTAGCATAGTTCTAAGGCTATAATGAAATGCAATGCAATTTTGAAAAGGGATGAAATTTTTTAAATTAAAACTCAATTATATGTTTTAACCAAGATACTTTCGAAGCGAAGTCTCTTATGTCCCTAGTGGAGTCGCTACTGTGACGTGCACCGAACCCTGGGAGGTCCTGAAGACCCACTTTTAGGGCGTTCAAAAGAGGTTCATGGAAACTTGCAAGAGATTGCAAGGGCATCTATTTTGGATAACAAGGAGGTGTCTTGGAGTCGCCACCCAATAAAATATTGGGAAAGGTCGTCTAGCCTCAATGAGTTTAAGACAACGCATATGCATCCATTTTAGGCAAGCCTGAGATATTTTGGAGACTAGAACATTGGGATGGTCGTCTAATCTCGTGGAGCCTAGGACTATGCAAATTGGGCCTATTTTGGCAACAAGAGATATTTTAGAGACCCCACCCCAATGCGACCTTGAGATGGTCCTCTAACCTCGTTGAGCCTAAGATCAGAGATAGTTCAGAACTTCCCATTTATTAATACCTTAATTAAATTACGATTGAGTTTTGAATTTAAGATTTCATCCCTTTTTTCATTCATTTTTAACGCAATAATTAGAGCGCACATCAATCACATAATAAAACGATAAATAAACACAAGATAAAAAAAGGTAAATAAAAATACAATAAATTACAACAAAATTAGGGACGGAATACAACCGCCAATGTAAATAAAATATAAATAACACATGAAACGGGTTATCTATTAAGGATGAGGACATTGGTCATCGCATGCATACTTAAATAAAATAATTTTAAAGTGACAATTTATTTGGATAAAAAAACTAGGACATTGGTCTCATTTTATTAGAAAAACCCAACTTATTTATAAACATATTTTTGTGTGATTTTTAATTAAACGTGCATAAAATAAATGATTTTATTAATAATTACATGACAAATAAATTAAAAATACAAACAAAGGAAAAATAATAAATACAATAAAAAGATAAGTCCCTGAATCTCCTCCTTCGTTCGCATGGATGCTCAAACATGACAAAAATAAGTATTTGAAAACAAAAACAAACACAAATAAAATAATCTTAGTAATTAAATCAAAAAAATCAATTAAATATATAAACTGATAAATAAGAAATTAAAATAGATAAATATGCATTATGGATGACAAATAAATTAACTAACATAATAAATCAGATAAATTAGCATATTAACAAATTAAAACAAATAAAAACACAAATTATGATAATAATAATAATAATAATAATAATAACAACAACAACAACAACAACAACAATAATAATGATAATAGGAATAACAAAACAATAATAATAATGATAATGAAAAATAATGATAAAATAATAATAATAAAAAGGAAGAATAAACAAATAAGATAATGTAAAAAGAATATTAAAAATGTTAAATCTATATCTAAAATCACATAAAATAAATAAATAAACGATAAACAAAAGATCTACATGATTACTAATTAAATATGAACAAAAATAAATAGAAGAAAAATAAAATTAAGAGATTGAGTCTAGGATATTTGCCCTCAAATTTCGAATTCGATGGAGTAAAAAATGTGATTGATTTTCCTTACTTTGATTTACAAAGTAAAAGTAAAAAATTGTAAAAATTGAAATTTTATTCCAAAAAAAAATTGCTTAAAAAATAATAGAAGAAAAGAAATTAATTTTCAAGAAGAAAGAATTGATTTCTTTATCTCAAGTATGATTATTCATTAAAATTAAAAAAAATAGAAGAAAAGAAATTTAATTCCCAAGATCAAAGAATTATTTTCTTTATTTCAAGAAATTATAATTGATAATAAAAAAAATCAAATCTCAAAAACAAAGAATGATTTTCTTTGTCTTAAGAAAAATTTTGGATTAAAAATTGAATTTTTAACCTTAAGAATTTTTACTTGGAGAATAAAAATAAAAAAAAAAAGTGTAGAGAGAATTCTTGAAGAAGAAGAATAAGAAAAGAAAAATGAAGATTTTTTATCAAAAGAGAATCCCCCCTTTCTTCTTTCTAATTTTTTTTTTATTTAAATGAGTAAAAATGGAAAAAATCATTAATTAAAGAAGAAAATAGGATTTTTATCAAATTTCCCTTAATTTGGGTGCAAAAATGGGCGAAAAACGCATTTGCGGCAAACTAGGGGCGACCGACGCCCGTTGGTGCACGCACGCTCGCGCGCATGTGTGCCTGCGGGCTGCCGCAGCGTGCAAACGCGGCCGAATTTTTTTTTTATTTTTTTTAATTTTTAAATCTATCTAAAAATATTATAATTTTCAAATTCCACTTTTCAAATTTAATTTTTAATACATTTTTATTGTTTTTTATTTTTTTATTCTAAAAAGCAAATTTAACAAGAAAATTATCACTTTTAGCCTGTGAACAGTCATCTAATTATCATTGGGTAACTCTAATTTAGACTGACTCAGGACCCGATGTTTACATGTGTCCCTTTCAAAACTTTTCAATCTTGTAATTTTCCATGAAAAAATATTTTGAGAGTGGGTGAGGATGGGTCTCACTGTGACGTAGCAAGTGAAATTAGTCAAATTTAAATTTGTTTTGACTAGAGACAAAATTGTTTTAAAATAATAAGAGCAATATTGTAACAAAATAAATATTATAGGTAAAATTGCACATTTTACTAAATTTAAAGTCATTTTTACATTTTTGGCAAAAAATCAACGCAAAAAGGTGGTTATTTGTCTTTGGAATAAATTTAATCATTTTAGTGCTATTTTCTCATGTTAGTAAGAATTTTGAATATATTAGGACTATTTACAATACTCGAGGGAAGATAACATTGTTTTCTTTAATACATATTAGAACAAATATTTATCACATAATTATTATTTCCATCATTTAGGATTCTCGAGATATTTAGAATGGTATATCATTTCTCAATCACAATGTAAGTATTGTTTCCAATTAATTTATTTTGATTAGTGTTATTGACAATGGTCTAAGATTAATCATCAGAGTTAGATTATGCTACTTGTGGGTTGGTAGATGGAAATTAAATTACACCAAATGATATTCTATTTATTTTTCAATTTTAAAAATGCCTCTTCTTTCATTCATGTTTTTTACATTTTACAAATATCCACTTTCTCACAATTTTCTCTCTGTTTTCCTCTTTTCTTCTCATTCTTTTTAAATATTCTTCAATTTCTTACCACTTTTCCATTTAATGGCTGAATCTAATAGTTTCATAGCTTTATTATCTCTTCCATTACCTCCTATTGCCATTTATTTATCCTAATGCCTCTATATAAATTTCTCTTTTTCTCCACACCGATTTTAGATTTTTAAATTAAAATTTTATTCAATTACAAATTAATGGAAGACACTCGTGTAACACGCTTATTTCACTTACACTATATGTACACTTAACTTGGTTAGGCGATTACCATGATTGTCTGAAGTACGACTATTATCAGTTTACCACTAAATCGAGTAAATTTCTTTTTTCTACTTGCATAGCCTCACTTATTTCCTTAGTCATAGTTGTGCAGCCTTCAATCACTCAAGTTTATTTCTTTTAATATCTTTTGTATAACTTTTGCCAATTGACCTATGACTGTCTTATTTACTATTCTCTTAGTCAGTAATTCGGCAGTGTAACGGCTATAAATATATAACCTATCCTCCTGCAAACCAAACAATCCACAGCCCATGACGGCACAACAGTTAATATATTTCAAAACAGGCTCATTGTAGTATGAAAATAAGTCATCTATCGCACTCACACCATATTTGTCCAAGATACTTAAAACCAATGCATACCAAACTTATACAATCCATTAATCATAACTAAACTCTTTAGATAATTTACATATACATCCCATATATACATAACCAAATATCCTTCAAAATTTGCTTGTGAATCTGTTCTCAATATCTCCCTGTATGCTTGCTTCAGACTTCTAATTCATACCTACACGCAGTTAAATAAAACAACGTGCTGAGCACTTATTATGCTCAGTAGTTGATACATATCCAAGATTTCCATAATTAATTCATGCATTCCCTGCATACACAAGGGCATATATGCTAGTTCAAGCATTAACACAATTAAATCTAACAAATTACACTAATATCAATTACATTACTATTGTTAACATTATCAATATACACATTTTTATTATGCACAATATGTTTGCCATCATTATTATTAAACCTTCATTTCATCTTCACGTCTATATTTCTTCAATAATTACACTTATTAACTGTAATTCTCATCAAATTACAATTTACTTCCCTTTAACAAATACATTATAAACAATTCACATTTTAATCCTATAATTCCATTAAATTTACGATTTGCCCTCCATTATCACTATAATTACAATTATGCAATTTATTAACTACACTTTACACTGAACTCATTATTATCATGTAAAATTTCCATTTTACCCTTATTTCTTTTTTATCTTTGCAATTTATCCTTTATCACTCCATTTTCTCTTTTTAGCACTTATTCACTCACTTTAATACATTTTCATTATTTTTTACTATTTTGCCCTTAGTATCAATCTAGGTAGAAATTCGTACCGGATATACGGGACGTGAATCCCACAGGTCCACTACACTATAAAGTGACCCCGAAGGACCACCCATGCACTGCCATTGTAGTCACTGTACACTATAAACACTATATCATTATGGTAGACCGTCATTAGTCTACCCATGTAAGGTGCCATGACTCGCACCGTAGTATGGTATCCCTATGGCTAGCCAATCATATCTTGAGCTAGATTTGACTACCAGACTACTAAGGGCAAATTGCATTATTCGTTATCATTCACTTTCCATTATGCATTTAACTTAATTCAATCGATATTATTCTTTTCATTTAGGCATACCATTCGGCCTAAATCACCAATTCCACTACAATTATTTCATTTTCCACTAAACTCAATATCACTTCACTCATTATTTATTTCTCACTCCAATTATGCCATAAACTCATTTAAAGCATGCCATTCCATAATTTGCATCATAAACATGATGTAATAATAACTTAAAATATACTCAAATAAATTCTAGTAATTTCCAATAAATTAATATATGCTTTATTATAACTCTATATTCATTTTGTACCATTGTATTCATTAAATCATCAAATTACACACTAATTTACCCATGGGATGCATTTGGCCCAACCTATATCCTTGTCCTTAAAATTATCTCTCATTCACTTGCCATTGACTCAACTAAACTACATGTTAATTAACATGGATATATAATTAATTTGCAATAAATTTAAAAATATACCCTTATATACTTAGGATATATATTCGGCCTCTATACAATTTTTGTCCTTAAATTTCTTTTTCACTCATTTATCATTTTATTCCACTAAATTATTTATTAGTTAATATAAATACATAGTTATATTTCACTAAACATCAAATACATGGCATTATACTACAAGTTTCCATTCGGCCAAACTTGAACTTTTAATACTAAATTTATTCTTTTCATTATAACTACTCAAATTTTCACTTTTAGGTGCCATTAACATATTTGTAAGCTAAATTTCAATTTTTCAAACATAAATCACACACATACATCATGAACACAAGCTAAACTCAAACATTATCAATGGAAAAAGAGGGATATTATATCCGCTAACCTTAAAATCTTGCCTAATACTCTTTATTCTTATCTTTCTTTACCTTAGCCTTGGATTTCTCCACTTCTCCTTGATTTCCTACCATGGCCGAATTTACCATGATCAAAATCCCTCAATTTTCTTCTTTCTTAATTCAACAAAATAACAAAAATCATGCTAATTACCTTTAAATCTACCCATAAAGCCCAATAAATCACTAAATTTTAATCAATTTCACTTGATTTTTGCCTAAATTGTTCTTCTCGAAAATTCCTAATTTTCTTTGCTGCAATTAGGCTCTTGAGATGGTAATAAATGAAATCAGCACCTCTAAATTATTTTGGAGTAAAGAATTGAGTGGATTTAATGAGTTTTAGTGAGAAAATTGATGAAAAGAGAAGAAAAAGGAGAGGATAGCGTAAGGCTAGAGGAAGGAGGAAAATTCTGCAATAATTTAGGATTTTTCTATAGCTATTTATACCCCTTAATTGAACCGGCTTTTAGGTCTAACCAATTGGGTCAACCCAATAGGCCCAATTAGGTTAATTATTGGTTATTTGATCCAATTTTTATTTTACCACTTCCCAAGCTCAATTTCTCATAAAAATGCATCCATAATTCTCAAATAATATTCATTAGGCTACACGAATATTTTTAGATCAATCAGACACCATTTTCTGGTCCGGTAAATATTTACTGGTTTGACTGATTTTTCAGTATAATCGTAAAATAAATTTTTCATTACTATATGATTCCCCACATTATTACGAGTATGTCTATATTTTTAGATAATTTTTTGGAGGTCAAAAACATTAGTTATAGTTCAGTCAAATCTTGATCAAACTAGTCAAATCGGGCTGGTTCTGCAGTTCTAGAGTGACAGACACCCGTCTATCAATGACAGATGCCTGTTACTCAAAATTTTCCTTCTTTTTACATTTTAAAGGCCTATTTGATCTCATTTTAACCTTAAATTTTATCCTCGGACTCGTCAGAACTAATATTTTTCAATGATCAAATAAAATATTTTTTGCCCATGGGTGTATTTTCCACATCGGGTTCACTAATCAAACTTGAAAAATACAGTTCACGACTAACCCGGCCTTTAGCCAATTACAACTAGTGACAAATTTGAGTGTATGACTCCTCGCCATCATGATTATCGGATACTAGAGGTGTGGGACTGTCTTTTCCCTCCAAAGAAAAAAATAATTTATCCTAAAATTTGATTTTCATATTTAGTTTTTAAAATATAGGATTATATAATATTAATTATTTTTTAAGAAAAAGATATATTTTTTTTGTTTGCATTTTGTTTGTTTAGTTAGTTGTGGTGATGGAATTTGTAGGTACTATTTAATTTTTCAGTTTTTACATTTTGTTTCTGGGTTCATGTGCTTTTAATATTTTTTTGAGTGTTTGCATGTGGTATACATGTATACCCATATGTATAGCAGTATAACATATATATATACCATATATGTATACCTGTTGTGACGCGCACCGAACCTCAGGGCACCCCGAACCGCCCGCTTTTAGGGCGATCGGGTGGAGGTTCATTAAAACTTGTAAGGTATTTACGAGTGCGTCTATTTTGGGCAACAATGAGGTTTCTTGGAGTCGCCACCCAATATAATATTGGGACATGTCGTCTAGCCTCGGTGAGCCTAAGACGGCGCATAATATCCATTTTGTTAAGCCAAAGGGATCTTGGAGATATCACCCCAATAGAACACTGGAATGACCCTCTACCCCGTGGAGCCTAGGATTGTAAATTTAAGTCTTTTGGTGGGACACAAGAGATATTTTGGAGATTCCATCCCAATGAAACACTGAGATGGACCTCTAACCTCATTGAGCCCAAGACCAGAGTGAGTTCGGGACTTCCCATTTATTCATACCTTGGTTAATTTTATAATCGAGTTTGGAATTTATCATTTCATCCCATTTCTCATTCATTTTAATATAATTAATTAAAGCGCATGTCAATCACGTAGTGGAAGCGATAAATAAAAGCGTAAATAAAATAAAGCATATGTAAAAATATTACAACAAAACTAGGGGCCGAATACAACCCCCATTGTAAATAAAATACAAATAATGCATAAATCGAGATATTCATTAATGATGAGGACATTGGTCCTCGCATGCATATTTATTATAAAATAATTTTGATGTGATGATTTTATTTTGGATAGAGAAAATTGAGACATTGGTCCCATTTTTATTTAGGAAAAGTTCCAAATTAATTAATAAAAATGCTTTGTGATTTTCTTTCTAGCGCCTAAAATAAACAAATTTATAGGAAAATTACATAGCAAAATAAATGGAAAAGCCAAATAAACAAAATATTACAAATAAAACAAATAAATACTTAATCCCAAATGAGCCTTTTGGATCTCCCCGTGTGCTCGCAAAAATACCCAAGAAGGAAAATGAGATGTGAAATAAAAATAAAACACAAATAGAATAATGTTAGTAATTGAATCAATTAAAATCAATTAAATATAAAATAAATGACGAATTAAAATAAAACAAGGTGATGTGAAAGAATGATAATTGAATTAAAATGTTAGCAAATCAAAATAAATGAAAATATACATTAAATGATAAAAGAATTGAAGGATTTAACTGGAATAAATAAATTATGTTAATGAGTTAATATGTAAAAATATGAACATGAAAATAATAATGATGAAGATAAACAAATCAATGAATATATAAAATAATAAAGAAAAGAATAATACAAATGAATGAATTAAAGAATTATGAAAACAATTAAATTAACAATATGATTAATTAAATATGTTCACAAATGATATAAACCATTTACAAGGCAAAAAATATCAATTAAAATTAATTTATTAATTATATGTTAAAAATAATGAGAAATCAAAGCAAAATAAATTATTTACATGTTAGGAATTAAAAGAGATCAATATTCACATGAATAAAAATGTAATAATATATATACATAACAAAACAAATATAACAACAATAGAATAAATAAATAAACGAGAACAATAAATAAATTAATGAAAATAATAAAATATACATGAATAAGAATAAAATCATATATAAACAAAATAAATAAAATAAATCTGAAATAAATAAAATAAATAAATAAATGAAGTTAATAAAAATATACATGAATAATTAAACATGGACAAAAATAATAAAAAGAAAGAATAAACCTAGAATGGTTACGCTCAGAGTTTCGGATTCGATGAAGGTAAAAAGGATGATTGATTTCCTTATTTTGGTTTGCAAGATTAGAATGAAAGATGATGAAAATGTTGGAATTTTATTCCAAGAAAAAATAGGATAAAAAAATGATCAAAAATTCTTTAAGAACAAAGAATTGATTTCTTTGCCTAAAGAAATGATTTTGATCAAAAAAAGATTTTTATTGATTAAAAAATGAAAAGATTATCTCAAGAACAAACAATTATTTATTTGTCTTAAGAAAAAAAATGATTGAAAGTCCTATTTTAGAGAATCAAATGAAAAAATTAGATTTTGATAACAAACAATTGTTTTGTTTGTCTTAAAATTAAATTTTTTATCAAAAAAGAGATTCGAAAGAAAATCAATGAAAAACAATTTATTGAACACAAATAAAAAGTTAAAAAAGAATTTTGAGAACAAATAATTGTTGTATTTGTCTCAAAAATTAAATCAACCAACAAAACTCCTTCTAAATATATGTTTAGAAGAAATTCTATTCGAAAAAAGTGAAAACGATGAACTGAATTTTTGTTCTTTTTGGTGGGGAAAATCTGGAATTTTAGAGAGAGTTTGAAAGGAAGAAGAAGAGAAAAACATGAAAAAAAACCCTAAGAAAAATTCCCCCTTTTAGGTTTTCTTCTTATTCTTTTTATATGAAGAAAATAGGAAAAAAAATGTTAATTAAAGGGATAAAACTTAATAAAATCAGATATTAACAATTTTAAAATTTAAAAATTGAAAAAAACCTGAAAATCCTTTAAAAAAGTCATAAAAAATCGAATGTTGTGAAAAAAAATCGGAAAAAATCAATTTTGGGGCAAAATGCCCATTTTGTGGCAGAACAGGGCCTACGGACGCCCGTAGGAGCGCCCGACGGGCGTCCGTAGCCCACGCTGGGCGAGAGCGCTTTCCCAGCGTGCGCGCGGACGATCGCACGTTGCGCGCGCGCGCTGCCGCAAGGCGCCGCCACGTCCGACGCTCGGAATTTTTTTTTAAAGATTAACTAAAAATATTACATTTTTAAGCCGCCATTTTTCAAAATTAATTTTTAAAATATTTTTTAATATTTTTTAATTTTTCACTCTAAAATGCAAAATTTCAAGGTAATCATCACTTTTAACCCTTTTGCCCATGACAAGGCATCTTATCATCATTGGGTAACTCTGATCTGCTCAGGACCCGGTGTCTACAGTTGCCCCCAATTTTGAGGAAACTAGTGCACTAGTGCCTAGATGAGCCAAAATTCAGAGAAGAAGGAAAGAGATGCATACCTGAGGCAGCCCTTACCTTTTTACTGTGTGGAATGTTGTGACTTGTTGTCGTTGAGCTGTAGCGCTATCAGACTGTGGCTCGTTTGCAATATTTTCTGTCGCATTGTCCCGCTCGCCTTCGGTCGGCTTGCACAGCGTGAGGTGAAGTGTTGGGTACCTGTATCCTCTGTTGCGATCTGTTCTATCGCTGTCCCCCGCTAACCTCATCTCGGTTTACACGGCGGCTAGTCTGTCCCGCTAGCCTCATTTCGGCCTGTGCGGTGTGAGGTGAAGTGTTGTCTAACTGCATCCTCTGTTTCGATCTGTTCTATTGCTGTCTCCCGCTAACCTCATCTCGGTCTGCACGGCGGCTGGTCTGTCCCGCTAGCCTCATCTCGGCCTGCGCGGTGTGAGGTGAAGTGTTGTCTAACTGCATTCTCTGTTGCGATCTGTTCTATCGCTGTCCCCCACTAACCTCATCTCGGTTTGCACGGCGGCTGGTCTGTCCCGCTAGCCTCATCTCGGCCTGCGTGGTGTGAGGTGAAGTGTTGTCTAACTGCATCCTCTGTTGCGATCTGTTCTATTGCTGTCCCCTGCTAACCTCATCTCGGTCTGCACGGCAGCTGGTCTGTCTCGCTAGCCTCATATCGGCCTGCGCGGTGTGAGGTGAAGTGTTGTCTAACTGCATCCTCTGTTGCGATCTGTTCTATCGTTGTCCCCCGCTAACCTCATCTCGGTCTGCACGGCGGCTGGTCTGTCCCGCTAGCCTCATCTCGACCTGCACGGTGTGAGGTGAAGTGTTGTTTAACTGTATCCTCTGTTGCGATCTATTCTATCGCTGGTGATCTGCTAGCCTCATCCCGGCCTGCACGGTGTTTGTGAGATACAGTACTCTCTGACTACAATCTCTGTTTGCAATCTGTTCTACCGCTAGTGATCCGCTAGCCTCGTCCCGACCTGCACGGTGTCTGTGAGATGCAGTACTCTCTGACTACAACCTCTGTTTGCGATCTGTTCTACCGTTAGTGATCCGCTAGCCTCGTCCCGGCCTGCACGGTGTCTGTGAGATACAGTACTCTCTGACTACAACCTCTATTTGCGATCTGTTCTACCGCTGGTAATCAGCTAGCCTCGTCCCGGCCTTCACGGTGTCTGTGAGATGCAGTACTCTCTGACTACAACCTCTGTTTGCGATCTGTTCTATCACGTGTATTCTATTGGCCTCGTCTCGGCTAGTTCAATGTCTGATCTGCTAACCCCCATCCGGCCAGTGCAATGTGTGATCTGCTAACCCCCATCCGGCTAGTGCAATGTCTGCTTTTTAACTTTTCAACCCCCATCCAGTCTACTTGGTGTCTACCTATTAACCATTATCTGAATGATGTATTTTCCGACCACCATCTGGTTAACCCAGTGCCTGACCGTTGACCATCCTGGGGTTGACATGGTGACTCATTCGTTGCTTTCTTTATTAGCGCTTATCCTGAACCTCTTCTTTTTTACTATAAAAAAGGGCAAAGCAAATGTGTCGGGTATATAAAAGGCACATATATGTGGCAGTACATACCTGTTGGGGCCGATGTTAGAGTGTGCCCCCGAAGGACGGTTGGTTGTTCCCCATTTTCTTGATTGCACTGACTGTGACATGCCATATATCGATTCCTCTATCATCTCCAATGCAGCCTCCTTATTGAAAAGACCTGCATACTTCTCAAGAGGGTGAGAGAATTTGATGTTGAGCCTCCAGGGTGGAAAAAAGATTTGAGCTTTCTCAAAGAAAAAAATAGATTGGAAATTTTGCTGTTTGCCTACAGGCGGCTGATTTTTCTATTTTTTTTTTCGTTTTTGTTTCTATTTCTTCCTTATTTTATTTTTGACCTTTACATTTTGAATGTATTTACAGTATATTGGATTTTCAAGGCCTTGAAAATGTCCTTTTATTTTGTCTTATTTTGTTTAAGAATTTGTGTTGTTTCGGTTTGAGAAGTCGTTTTTGTTATTTTGGTTTGAGAGTTTGTATTCTTGTACATTTGCATTTGTTTGAGAATTTGTACATTTGAATGTGGCTTTGATACACTTACCATGTGATGTATGTGAGCGTATATCTTATGATAGGGAAACTTACCTGGTAGCTTCGGGCCCGGCATGAATGAGTCTGACAATGTTAGGCTGAACTCATCTCTTGAATCATCTTTAAACATGAGGTCTATTCGAACCCCTCATTTGAGCCATGTACATATACAAAACACTGTGCACGTGTGTGGAATCATGTGTGTGCAATATACATACATTTGAATCCGAACTGCGTGAGGTGTGTGAGCATACATCTTATGACAGAGAAACTTACCTGTTTGCGGCTGGCATGGTGTGCATGAGAAAGGCTTATTCTTTTCCCTCTTGGGAGCAGGTCCTTGAGATTCTTCTCTCGTGAGGACTTCATCGTGATTATTGTACAAATGAGTGTGTGAGCGTCGGGCCCCTCGTGCCACCCGTACGACCGCCCGCTCGAGGGCGATCGGGGCATTTGTGGGTTCGTTGGCAACTTGCAATGAATTGCGAGTGCATCTATTTTGGGCAACAAGGAGGTTTCATGGAGTCGCCACCCAATAGAACATTGGGAAAGTTTCTCTCGCCTCGGAGAGCCTAAGACTGTGCTTATTATCCATTTTGGGCCAACCAAAGGGGTCTTGGAGGGTAAACCTCTCTCCCAAAGGAGCCTAGGATTAACGTCTAAGTCTCGTGACACAAGAGGTGTCTTGGAAGTCTTAGTTCTAACGAATGATCGGATAGACCTCTAGCCTCTTTGAGCCCAAAGACCAGAGGTAGGTTCGGAACTTCTCATTTATTCGTATCTTGATTAATTTTACAATTAAGTTTTGAATTTCTTATTTCACCCTCTTTCCACACGATGCAATTAATAAAAAGGCGCAATCATTCACGTAAAAGCAGAAAATAAAAGCGAAACTAAAGTGAAGCATTCAAAAGTAAATTACAATAAAATTAGGGGCGGAATACAACCCCCATTATAAATAAGGCACAAAACAAGCATAAATCGGGATGTTCATTTAGACGGGAACATTGGTTCCCAAATACTCATTTTACAAAAAAGTATAGAATTTTCAAATCAAGTTAAACCTTTTGGCTCGAGATGAAAATGAGGACATTGGTCCAGTTTTATTAACCAATATTTTATTTGGTAGAAAACATTTGTGTGGTGGTTCTTTTTAAGAGCGGTCAAAAATCATTTTATTATTACAGACCACAAATATATAAAACGAGATAAAATAGTAATTACATATTTTTCGAATAAATAAATAAATTCTAAATGAACGATTAAATGAATTAAATTAGAAGAATTAATGGATGCAAAATATGATGACAATTATAATAATCAAATAAAAATAATAATGCTTGAGGTAATATCATAAAATAATAATGCTAAGATATATAAATTAAATAATATTAATAATAATAATAATAATAATAGCAATGATAGTAATGCAAAATAATAATATGTACCAAATGATAATAATGATGATAATATACTAACAACAATAAAAATAATCACACAACAATAATAATATCAATAATAATTATAATATGAAATGAACATAAATTAATAACATTAATGACCATAAATAACCATAATAATGTAACACGGCAATTATAACTAACAATAATAATCATAACAATATTAACTTAATAATAATAATAATAATAATAATAATAATAATAATAATAATAATAAATCAGAATAATAATAAAAATAATAATAATTATAATAACATACTAATAGCAATAATAATCATAATATAAAATAAATAATATCAACAATAACAATAATAATATAACACAATAATATTAAAGATAAATAAATAATAATAATAACAATAATAATAATAATAATAATAATAATAATAAACAAAAAATGAATATATAATAATAATAATAATAATAATAATAATAATACAGAATATTAAATAATAATAATAATAATAATAATAATAATAATAATAATAATAATAATAATAATAATTCAGAATATTAAATAATAATAATAATAATAATAATAATAATAATAATAATAATAATAATAATATCATAAAATAGGGAAAGGGGACTTACCTCGCCGGAAGAGAGGTGGTCGACACAACCTATGCCGGAAGGGAGATCGGGACACCGGGAAGCCACCAGAGCTGGTCACTCACCGGAAAGAGCGTTGCCGTCGCCGAAAAACGTCTTGAATCGTCCGGGTCTTCTTCTCTCACGTGCCGGCTTCCGGCGGCCGATGGAGGAACGGCGACCACCGATGGTTTTGTCCGGACCTCCTCTCCACGGTGGCGGGGCGCGTGCCGCAATCGGCGGCCGTGGCTGGCCGGTGGAGACAACGCCTCCTTCCCCTCTCTTTTCTTCTTTCTCTTCTTCTCTCCGGCGCTGTTGGTCTCCGTTGGCCCCTGTTCCACCCTCTCTTCTTCTTTCTTCTTTTATTCTTTGATTTTCCTTTTGATTCTTTGGTCTTTGAATCCCTGCTCTCTCTTTTTTCTATTTTATTTTGACCTGTGTTCTTCCTACTCTCTCTTTTGCTCTCTCTTTTTATTTCCTTGGTCCCTTCTCTGTGTTATCCCTCTCTTGCTCTCTCGTTTTTGCTCTCCCTTTTCTTTTCTTTCTCTTTTCTTTTCTTTCTTTGTTTTTCGCAGCCGAGAGAGAGCTCTCCTTCTCATTCTTCATTCTTTTCTTTTTATACCATAAAATTAGGGTTAATTAGGTGCACATGGTAATTTCCTCCATTTTCCCATTTTTTAACTTTAATTAATTTACTTAAACTAACACATTAACTAATTAAATATTCTATTAATTAAATACTCTATATTTTTATACCTATTTAATTTAATTAATCTCACATATATTTTATCTAATCAAACCCTATATTGATTTTCTTTTTCATTTTTAATTATCCTAAAATATTAACTAATTAATCAACTAATCTTAATTATTAATTTACATTAACTAATTAAATTAACCTAATCTTAATTTTTGATTTATCTAATTAAATTAAACTAATCCTACATATTTATTATTATTTTTTCTGATTTTTAATTTTTAATTTTACCTACACATTTTATCTATTTATTATTATTTTTTTTGTTTGGAGGAATTTATCAAGGACCCAAAATTGCCATAAAAAACTGACTCAGAGCCCGGTGTTTATAGAGTGCAAGCATATATCTTATGATAGAGAAACTTACCTTGTTGCTCCTGACATGGTGTGTATGAGTCGGCTTGCTCTCTTAAATGTCTTCTTAGGAGCGGGTCGTTGAGATTCCATTCTCGTGAGGATTTTATCTTGATCCAATTGTTCGGCATGGATGAGCATCGATGTAGATTCAAAACTGTACACCTTGGCTTACTTTTGCGTCTGATTTGCCTCCGATTATGTGTGGATAGTTCGGCTTCTCAAAGGATCTTATTTTCTATAGATTTGTGTGATTCCGGATTACCCTTAGCATGCTGTGCCTGGGCAATCTTGTTCTTTTGGGCATTTCACCTCTATATATATTTACTTAATTTTAGGCCGGATACAGTGGCCGATCATGCTGAGCTGAATCCGTCCCTTGGACCATCCTTACTCATGAGGTCGATTCGGACCTTTCCCTCAGAGTCATGTACACAGCAATATATACAAAAGATTGTGTGTGCGTATGGAATTATGTGTGTGAAATGTACATACAAAATTATATACAGAAACACATACAAAGGATTAATGTACAAGAACTGTGTGTGCATATCTATACGTGTAAAAGACTGAATGCGCGTGACATGCACGTGATATGCAAAAATGAATAGACCACATCCCAGGTGGTTAAGGGATTCGTTGAGGGTACTGCTCAGCTGCTCATATTGTCTTATGCTCCCAAGGATGTAGAAAAGCGTTGTCTTGGCTTTACGGACTCTGACACATTTTCAAAGAGAACTGACCTGTACGTATCTTTGCCCCCCGGTCAATGAGCATTTTCCCCCATGACTTTGAATCAAGTTTTGCATTATGCACCACTTGCCTAAAGGAAATTTATCCGGAGTAACGCTGCCTTATCGCTTCAGGCTTCAAAGGTCATTATTTTAAAGGTAGTGCGTCCCTTGTGGATTTTCACACTAACTTTTCTTAGTGGGAAATGCGTCCCTTTAGGGATTTTCACAAGACTCTGTGCCTAATTTTTGCCTGAAATGGACCCAACCCAATCCAACGGTTTTTATTCATTTCATTTTTTGAAGGACAGACTGCCTGTTCCCAGGTTTTCACCCTGCCCTTTGGCCTAACTTTTGCTTAGAGAGCCAGTCACGGTTTTCATCTCTAACGGCCTTTATTCTTTTTTTTTTTTTTGACTCTCTTGCCTTTTAGGTACGGCTGCAAGAAAAGTTGAAGCTGCCATCAAAGCCCCTTCCTAGGGTAATCAACAGTTATTCTCCGAGGTATTTCCCTCTAGGCATCAGTTGCATTCCTTTGACTTTCTGGATGAATGTGTTGCTAGATTGGGTGAGGTAGTAGATAAGGTTCGGGTTCTTTAGGGCTTCATGAGGCTGCCTTTTACATTACCGCCCATTGTGCTCGATAGTTCAAAGGGATTAACAATATAGTGAGGCATGCCCTATCTTTCCAAGGTGTATCCTTTATCTTCGGCTCTTACCTCTAAACATCACGGCCTCTAGGCGAGCTATCGGCGAAGACTATTATGCCATCTATTGGGGGTTGTTCTTTCACTCTCACTAATGCATTCAAGAGGTAGGTGCTTAGTCCCGCAATCAATACTAGAACTCATCGACTTAGACATCCGGATGGTGAGAGCAGAAGCAGAGTGTGCTCATTTAGATTTCATGCATTCAGCAATGAACAACATTTCTCTTTTCATAAATGAACTAGAAAATAATGAACACATGTATTTGCAAAGATTGTGTACATTTCAATATGATTTCTCTACACATGATCATTATCTAACATCGATTCAAAATGCAAAACTATATCTAATCTCAGAGTATATCTTGTAAGCATCAAACTCCTGTCTCCAATCAGGCCTCTCGGGTTTTCTTGATTGGATATTTTCATTCAAGCCTCTAATTTTTGCCCATAATGCCTTTTTTCAGTTTTTACCCTGACGAGGTGCCCAATTTTAGCAAGGCCGCCTTTTTTTGGTTTTCGACCCGCGGGGCTTTTATTCTCTTCTTTTGATTTTTAAGTCTTTAGCCATGGACCCTCTTGAGTTCGTCGATGTTGATTGGTTCTTTGAAGTCATCTCTATCGCTGCCTGTTGCTGCTGTCTCGGATAACAACTTTTGAAAAACGAATGGGCCCTCCTCACATCGGCCTAAACTTGCCTCATTTGTCCGAAACTCTTGGTCTCATTTGCTCGAAGACTGAACCTCCCTCTTTCATTGGATACTTTCTAACCTCCCTCATGAATGGTCGAGCAGAGCATTTTCTGATAGATCCAGCTATGGTAGTAATCCCATGATTTGTCCTTGCCTGACGCGTTTAACTGCCGCTGCCATTATTGTGCCCTTTTCAGCTTCCAGGATCTAGGCTATCTTAAAGGTTTGAACTTTACAACGATCAGCCATGCTGCTTCTGCCCCCCTATGACTTTTGTAGAGGTTTCGATGGTGATTCTTTAGCATCGAAGCACACAAGGCAATTTTTCTGCCCAATCTTTGTAATTCTGGACCATCTTAGCCAGGATCCTCTTAGTTGGCAGCTTCTACTGCCCCGTTGGCTTGAGGACGATACGGAGAAGACTTGTGATGCTCAATACCATATATCTGGAGTAACTTCCTCGTTTCAGCCATGAACTGGACCCCGTTGTCAGATACCACGTGGTGTGGGAGGCCATACCTACATATCAAATTTTTCTCAATGAATTTCGCTATATCCCGAGCATCCACATTCTTGAAGGACTCAGCTTCTACCCACTTGGTAAAATAGTCGATGGCGACAATGATGTATCTATGCCCATTGGAGGCCGTGGGGCATATTTCCCCAATAATATCAATCCCTCAAGCTACGAACGACCAAGGCGATGTCAAATTATGCAATTCTGAAACGGGCAAGTGCCTTAAATCTGCATATTATTGGCATAACTGACACTGCTTTACATACTTTGAGCAATTGTTATCCATGGTGAGCCAGAAGAATCCTTGTCTCATAATCTTTTTGGCCAATGTCAGCCCGTTCATATGGGCTCCGCATATGCCGGCGTGCGTTTCTTCCATTACCCTCTTGGCGTCTTTCTCATCCAAGCACCTCAACTGGATACCGTCAGCCTGTCGTTTGTACAACACTCCATCTATGCAGATGAACTGAGTAGACAGCTTGCAGATCATTCTCTGATCTTTCTCGATAGCTTCCTCTGGAAATGTTGCATTCTCTAGATAGTTCTTAATATCATAATACCACAGCTTCCCATCTGCTACTTCTATTTCCATTACTAACTTGGATTCGAAGCTTGGTCTCTCAGAGCTAGAAATCAAAACTGGTCTCATGCCTACTCCCTCCGGATTATCCCACATTGACACTAAAGTGGTGAGTGCATCGGCCAACTGATTCTCGTCCCTTGGAACAAAATGGAATGCACACACCTCGAACTGCTTGCTCGTGCTTGACATACGGCATCAGCCTCTCTTCTTTAACCACCCTTTGATAGTTTTCCGAGTGATGTACTCTACATCAAATTCTTGTAGCAGCAACAACCACCTACCCATTTTGCCAAGTAATGATGGGGCTTCCTGCAAGTATCTTAAGGGATTTAGCTTTGCTACTGCCTGTACCTTGTAGGAATGAAAGTAATGTCTCAACTTATTAAAGGCCCAGATTACCACAAGGCAAATCTTTTCTACTTCTGTATACTTAACCTCATAAGCTAGGAACTTCTTACTAAGGTTGCAAATAGCAAATTCCACTCCGAATTCATCCTCCTGGGCCATCATGGCGCCTACGGAACTATCTTCTATAGCTAAATACAAAATCAGTGGTTTGACTAGCTGCGGCAATCTCAACACCGGTGGATTCAGTAAATACTCTCTGACAGTATCGAAAGCCTTCCGATAATCTTTGTTCCATACTACTGGTTGGTCTTTTCTGAGTAGTTTGAAGATCAGTTTGTAGATCGAAGTAAGCTTAGCGATAAACCTACTGACGTACTACAATCTGCCCAAGAAGCTCCTTATGTCTTTTTCCTTCTACGATATCGGCATTGCTCTGATGGCCTTAACCTTATCCGGGTCAATCTCAATTCCCCTCTGGCTCACTATGTGTCCTAGGAGCTTCCCTGAGGTGACACTAAATATACACTTCTTAGGATTTAATCGTAGATTGTATTTATTTATCCTGTGGAAGAAATTTTTCAGGGCTTCGAAATTACCTTCTCTAGTGGCCGATTTGATCATCATGTCATCCACGTATACCTCCACTTCTTTGTAGATCAAGTCATTTAAGATTTTTGTCGCCATCCTCTGATAAGTGGCTCCTGCATTTCTAGGCCAAAAGGCATTACCCGGTAAGCATACGTCCCCTGATGAAAGCCATCTTGATTCGGTCAATTATTTTATTGAGAATTTGATTATAGCCCGCACAACCAGCTCCAAAGCTACACATCTCGCAAGCAGTGGCGCTGTCTATCAACACATCTATATGGGGCAACGGAAATGTATCTTTCGGACAAGCCTTATTCAAGTCCTGATAATCTACGTATACCCTCACCTTGCCATTCTTTTTGGTTACGGGGACAACATTGGCCAGCCAAGTTGGATACTGCACCTCAACTAGAACTTTGGCTTTGATTTATTTGCGAATCTCCTCCTTCACTTTATCTGCCCATTTCGGCCTAAGCCTTCTCGGTTCTATTTAACAGATTTATAGTCTAGGAATAGTGTGCTCTGCGACTTCCTGATCAATTCCTGGCATGTCTTCGTAAGTCCAGGGAAAGACTTTTTTATATTTTTTTAATATTCTCTCAAATTTTTCTAGCTTCAAGAGTTACATTAGATGCTATTAAGATTTTCTTGAGACTTTCCAAAGTTTTTGAGATTAAATAGAGTAGCATCAACTGAATCAATGTTAAATATGAATGAGTCATGATCATGATTATGCATAGTAAAATCATAAGAGACATAACACAAGTAAGCAAAGGCGTTCATCTTATTAATGAAACTAAAATGTTGCTATTAAACAGTTCAAGAATAAAAGGAACATTCTAAACAGCTAATCGACTTTCGTTCTTGCCAACATAACTGTTGCAATCGATGGTCTATCATCATCCCTAAGAACCGTCCTGCCTTTCCACTTAGGCACTTAGTCCATCTTATTCTTTCCCTCTCACTTTTCTGGGTCGGAGATCTTCTCGAAATCAATTAGATCTTGAATGGCATGTCTTAAGGCCCTGCAATAATCTGTGGTATGCCCGGTGTGTTGGTGGTAGGCACAATACTCATCTTCCTTATGATTGGGCTGTCCCTAGCTTCTAGCTGGCCTAGCTGGCAATGGCTGTAATATCCCTTCCTTTATCAGCCTTTTGAGGACCCAGGACAAAGATCTGCCCAAATTAGAAAAATACCTTTGTCTCACCTCCATGGTTGGCGCTTCCATAATCTTTTCCTTTTTTAGGTCTTGCACCAGTTCTTGAATGCGATCTCTTAGAGGATGGAAGTAGTCTGTTCTATGCCCTAAATATTGGTGATACGCGTAGTACCAATCTGCCCTATGCCTAGGGTGTCCTTGACTTGGGGCAGGCCCGACCAGCAAGGGTTGTAACTTCCCTTTCTTGACGAGATGGGTGAAGTGCCAGGATAATGGCCTACCCGAAACAGTGAGGTGGGACTGAACTGCTCTAGTGGCTGGGACTTCTGCAGCCTTAGCATTTGCCTTACTATTGTTAAGGCCCCCCGAGCTTTCATTCTTTGGAGTACGCATGACTGCAGGGTCTTCATCCTCTTCGAACATAATGCCATGTTCTAAAATAGGCCTCCTATTTCATCCTTGCTCAACTGGCGAATCAAGTGACCTCTTACCTCTGGTCTCAGAAAGAAAAGGAGGTACAAGAGCCATCACTGTATGAGCCTTCTCGATCATGGCTGGCTTTCCTTAGTTGAGAGTTATTGCCATAAGCTGAGCTTGCAGAACAAGTGCCATGGCATTCATCCTTTCTTTGACCATGGCTAGCATCTTTGTTTCAAGCTCCTCAAACCTTCTATCCAACTCCTGCGCAATTAGGGCATGAGTCTCTTCATTCTGTTGTGAAGGGCCAGCCATTTCTAATGCCTTTAGATGCTCTGGTAAGAACGATAAAACTTTGTCAGCCCACGTGAACTCTGATTGCTCCTTAGACAACTATTGGGATCCCCTAACCACCCAAGCAAATGGTCTATAATGGCTGAAAAGGCAAAAGTTAAAATGATGCATGAATAATATGTAATGCATGACCGTCCTGTGCAACAAATGGTATACAGTAACTAAAAGAGATTACAATGATACATGTGAAACATTTGAAAAACTATACACAGGATAATATGTACATGTAGTAATTATATACAAAGAATAAGATGTATACATAGGAAAAAAATAAAAAATTTTATTTGTGCATGAATAACACGAATATGCAATGCATCATCCACAACCACATGCAAGCAGATAGATCCTTCCAACCTTATTGCCCCCACACACGAGGTCGTACGGTCTCTGTCCTAGGCGGGCTTGATCCATGGGTTAACAGGAACCCGATGGACACGCATGGTGCTCAGTGGAAAATCGGCAGCATAACCTCTCTTAGCTAATGTGCATATGCATGGGTTTTGACCATCATGTATTTAGGCAGTCTGAATAAGTTGACATGGGCCTATCGGGGCATGAAAGCCTTTGATTAAGTGACCAAATCAAATTATCTGGGTTTGTCCGATACATAATGATCCACATAGCAAGCGTAGTATTAAGGTTCATACCATTAGGGGAAGTAACTATTTCCATTACATGAGCTTTGGTCAAGGTGATGTTACTTCAGGGCTACCCAAGCATGGTCCCTGCCAACGGGTCTAGCTCATCACTAGCGTAATGACCGATTGGGTTTCCATTTAATATACCATGATGGTACGAGGCTTGGGCTGGTGATTATCCTTAACACTTTCCTACATTGAGTGAACGTAGAGTTGTGCTTCGGGAACGCACCGAGGCTAAAAGAGGGACCAAACTAGCATAGATCTAAGGCTCTAATGAGATGCAATGCAGTTTTGAAAAAGGATGAAATTTTTAAATTAAAACTCAATTGTAAATTTTAACCAAGGCACTTTCGAAGTGAAGTCTCGAGTATTGTCCCTAGTGGAGTCGCCACTGTGACGCGCGCCGAACCCCGGGGCACCTCGAACCGCCGGCTTTTAGGGCGATCGGGTGGGGGTTCATTAAAACTTGTAAGGTATTTACAAGTGCGTCTATTTTGGGCAACAAGGAGGTTTCTTGGAGTCGCCACTCAATAGAACATTGGGACAGGTCGTTTAGCCTCGGTGAGCCTAAGACGGCGCATAATATCCATTTTGGGCAAGCCAAAGGGATCTTGGAGATATCATCCCAATAGAACACTGGAATGACCCTCTACCTCGTCGAGCCTAGGATTGTAAATTTAAGTCTTTTAGTGGGACACAAGAGATATTTTGGAGATTCCATCCCAATGAAACACTGAGATGGATCTCTAACCTCATTGAGCCCAAGACCAGAGTGAGTTCGGGACTTCCCATTTATTCATACCTTGGTTAATTTTATAATCGAGTTTTAAATTTATCATTTTATCCCATTTCTCATTCATTTTAATGCAATTAATTAAAGCGCATGTCAATCACGTAGTGGAAGCGATAAATAAAAGCGTAAATAAAACAAAGCATATGTAAAAATATTACAACAAAACTAAGGGCTGAATACAACCCCAATTGTAAATAAAATACAAATCATGCATAAATCGAGATATTCATTAATGATGAGGACATTGGTCCTCGCATGCATATTTATTATAAAACAATTTTGATGTGATGATTTTATTTTAGATAGAGAAAATTGAGACATTGGTCCCATTTTTATTTAGAAAAAGTTTCAAATTAATTAATAAAAATGCTTTGTGATTTTCTTTCTAGCGCCTAAAATAAACAAATTTATAGGAAAATTACATAGCAAAATAAATGGAAAAGCCAAATAAATAAAATATTACAAATAAAACAAATAAATACTTAATCCCAAATGAGCCTTCTGGATCTCCCCGTGTGCTCGCAAAAATGCCCAAGAAGGAAAATGAGATGTGAAATAAAAATAAAATACAAATAGAATAATGTTAGTAATTGAATCAATTTAAATCAATTAAATATAAAATAAATAACGAATTAAAATAAAACAAGGTGATGTGAAAGAATGATAATTGAATTAAAATGTTAGCAAATCAAAATAAATGAAAATATACATTAAATGATAAAAGAATTGAATGATTTAACTGGAATAAATAAATTATGTTAATGAGTTAATATGTAAAAATATGAACATGAAAATAATAATGATGAAGATAAACAAATCAAAGAATATATAAAATAATAAAGAAAAGAATAATACAAATGAATGAATTAAAGAATGATGAAAACAATTAAATTAACAATATGATTAATTAAATATGTTCACAAATGATATAAACCATTTACATGGCCAAAAATATCAGTTAAAATTAATTTATTAATTACATGTTAAAAATAATGAGAAATCAAAGCAAAATAAATTATTTACATGTTAGGAATTAAAAGAGATCAATATTCACATGAATAAAAATGTAATAGTATATATACATAACAAAACAAATATAACAACAATAGAATAAATAAATAAATGAGAACAATAAATAAATTAATGAAAACAATAAAATATACATGAATAAGAATAAAATCATATATAAACAAAATAAATAAAATAAATCTGAAATAAATAAAATAAATAAATAAATGAAGTTAATAAAAATATACATGAATAAATTAAACATGAACAAAAATAATAAAAAGAAAGAATAAGCCCAGAATGTTTACTCTCAGAGTTTCGGATTCGATGAAGGTAAAAAGGATGATTGATTTCCTCATTTTGATTTGCAAGATTAGAATGAAAGATGACGAAAATGTTGGAATTTTATTCCAAAAAAAATAGGATAAAAAATGATAAAAAATTCTTTAAGAACAAAGAATTGATTTCTTGGCCTAAAGAAACGATTTTGATCAAAAAAAGATTTTTATTGATTAAAAAATGAAAAGATTATCTCAAGAACAAACAATTATTTATTTGTCTTAAGAAAAAAAATGATTGAAAGTCCTATTTTAGAGAATCAAATGAAAAAATTAGATTTTGATAACAAACAATTTTTTGTTTATCTCAAATTAATTTTTCATCAAAAAAGAGATTCAAAAGAAAATCAATGAAAAACAATTTATTGAACACAAATAAAAGGTTAAAAAAGAATTTTGAGAACAAATAATTGTTGTATTTGTCTCAAAAATTAAATCAACCAACAAAACTCCTTCTAAATATATGTTTAAAAGAAATTCTATTGGAAAAAAGTGAAAATGATGAACTGAATTTTTGTTCTTTTTGGTGGGGAAAATTTGGAATTTTAGAGAGAGTTTGAAAGGAAGAAGAAGAGAAAAAAATGAAAAAAAACCCTAAGAAAAATTCCGGTTTTCTTCTTATTCTTTTTATATGAAGAAAATAGGAAAACAAATGTTAATTAAAGGGATAAAACTTAATAAAATCAGATATTAACAATTTTAAAATTTAAAAATTGAAAAAAACCTAAAAATCCCTTAAATAAGTCATAAAAAATCGAATGTTGTGGAAAAAAATCGGAAAAAATCAATTTTGGGGCAAAATGCCCATTTTGCGGCGGAACAGGGCCTACGGAAGCCCGTCGGAGTGCCCGATGAATTTTGGGGCAAAATGCCCATTTTGCGGCGGAACAGGACCTACGGACGCCCGTCGGAGCGCCCGACGGGCGTCCGTAGCGCATGCTGGGCGAGAACGCTTGCCTAGCGTGCGGGCGACGCTGCGCGCGAATGCGCACGGCGTCGCGCGGACAATCGAGCATCGCGTGAACGACGCTCACGCGCGTAGCGCTGCGTGATAGCGCTTCACAGTGCCTCGCAGCCGCTGCCGCAAGGCACCGCCGCGGCCGATGCTCGGAAATTTTTTTTTAAAGGTTAACTAAAAATACTACATTTTTAAGCCCCCATTTTTCAAAATTAATTTTTAAAATATTTTTAATATTTTTTAATTTTTCACTCTAAAATGCAAATTTTCAAGGAAATCATCACTTTTAACCCTTTTGCCCATGACAAGGCATCTTATCATCATTGGGTAACTCTGATCTAGATTGTCTCAGGACTAGGTGTCTACACCTGTCTATATATCAAATATGTATACTGTTAATGTAGACACTATATCCTGAGGCGACTTCTGATCAGGGTTACCTGATAAAGATAGTGTTTCTCCAAAATAGCCATGGAATAGTAGCATGAGGCTCTCTTTTCAAGTTTTATGATTTTAAAAAAATAATTTTTGACTGCTTTCCTTTGAAATTTTTGATGCCTTAAAAAGGGTCTCTTCTCGTGGCTTCCATTTTCTAAATATATATTAAATGAAAATTACAATTATTAAAAAAAGAAAAAGAAAAAAGAGAGGGATTAATTAACTAATAAAATATAGGAAGGAAAATTAGATAAACCAAAAATAAAAATAAATAAGAAGATATTTACAAAAGAGGGTAAAAGAGAAGCAAAAATCAAGGAGAAAAAATAGGCAAAAGATTGAGGAGAAGAAAACCTACCTAGAATGGGACATAAAAAAAAAACCTAGAAAAAATATGAGGGGATGGACAACTGGATCTTAAGAAGAAAAAGAATAGAGAGAAAGAAAAAAAGGAGGCAGAGAGAAAAGAAAGGAAAAAAGAGAAAGAAAAAAGAACAGAGAGGCAGAGAGCACGAAGGCAAAAAACACACACACATAATGCAAAATACAAAACCAAAAAAGCTTATTTATTTTCAACACAAAACCGAGAGAAAGAACAAGGAAAAGAGGACCTAAAATGCTTAATTCCCTAGGTCTTGGAGCCAAAAGCTGAGGGTAATATTCATTAGCTTCTCAAAACCATTTAAATTAAAATTAATTTTATTTTACAGTTAGTTGCATTTTGTTTTCTTAATTTTCCTTTTTTTTTCAATTTTTTAGATCTCTTGATTTTAGCTTGTAAATTGATCGTTATTGCATTTTTGTGTTTATTTTATTCATCAATACACAAAAACCCATTAAAATCATGCAAAATTGTTGATCTTATGGATGTTTGAAATTCCACTATTCATCATCTTCTCCAACTTGATCCTTTTTTGTACTTTATTTATTTTTATTCCTTTACTTTGCCTTTATTTTGGTTTGGGTTTGTAATAATAAAAGAATTTCATATCCGCCAATATAAAAACTCGCTTAAAGATTTTTGTACAAATAAAATGGGATTTTTCTTAATAAATGGACCAATGTCCAGTTTTCTCCCCGAAATGACACATAAAGGAAAAGTTCTTATTTTCATCAAAATGGGATCACTCATCCCTCTTTTACTAAAACTTGTCTAAAAACTCTTCATTTTCGTAAATTTGCATGCGAAAACTAAAGTTCCCACCTAAACTAATGTCTCATTTTATGTATGTTTTATTTTATATTTATTGGGATTATTTTGCCATATTTCTTTGTAAAATAATTTCTCTATAGCTTTCTTTATGTGCTTGAAGTGTGCCTTTATTTATTTGTATAAATCGTGTGAGAAAAGAGATAGGAAATTAATCTTAAAAACTTATTTATATAAAAATTAAGCAAGGTATAAGTAAGAGTGATGTCCCGAACCATCTCTGGTTTTGGCTTTATAAGGTTAGAACAACTTTCCTAATATTTTATTAGGTGCTGACTCCATAATATCGGCTTGTGATGCTCAATTGATGCCCTTATAAGTTGATAGCCAATAATGGAATAGGGATACCACTTTCTATTTCGAAGCGACCAATCTTCATGAGTTTAAATGAATATTTTTGAACCCTAAAAGAGGGCCTCTAGGGTTGACGAGGTTCAGCGTGCATCACAGTGGCGGCTCCATTGGGGATCATGAGACCTTACTCCTAAAGTACCTTAGTTAAGTTAAATATAAGTGAGTTTTAAAAATTAAAATTCTATCTCTTTTTGAAAAAATTGCATTGCATTCATACTAGAGCCTTAGAATTATGTTAGGAGTCCTTTTTTTTTTTAACCCTGGTGCGTTCCTGAAGCACGACCCTATATTCACTTAATGTGGGCAAGTGTAAAGGACAATCACTAGCCCAAGCCTTGTACCATTTGGTATGTCAAATGATGAGCTGATTAATCTTTATGCTTGTGATGAGCTAGACCTGTTGGCAGAGATCATGCTTGGGTAGTCCTAAAGTTTCATCACCTGATTAACGCCTATGTAATGATAATAGACAGTTCCCCTAGGTGATATGTACCATAATATTGTGGTTGCTATGTGGGCCATTATGTATTGAACATATTCAACTAAATTATGTGGTCACTCATCAAAGGCTTTCATACCCCTGCGGGCCCATTCTAATTCATTTGAAATGTTCGAATACACAATGGCCAAATTAAACTCATAAGAGAGGTTATTCTGCTGGTTTTCCATTGCGCACTATACTGGTCCATTGGGTTCCCCGATAACCATTGGGATAAACCCGCCTAGGAAAGTGACTGCACAACCTCATGTGTGGGAAGTGATAAGGTTGGAAGGTTTTTATTTCTACCTTTGCATGTATGTGTGGGTGTTGTATAACACGATCATGCATTACATGTCATTTATATAACACGATCATGCATTCATGCATCATTCTAGCCCCTTTGATTTTTCAGCCATCGTAGACCATTTGCTTAGGTAATTTAGGGGTTCTGACGGCTGCCTTATCAGAGGATATTTGACTAAACAACTAGGGCTAGCAGAAAGGGGAAAGATGTCTGGTTTGACATAGTTTGTTATACTTCTGACTCTTATGACCTAGATAGGAGATTTGAGGAGTTTAAAAGAAGGATAATGACCATGATTAGTGAAAAGATAGCCGCCTTGACACTTACTTTCAGAGTGCAGTTTATAGTACCTGCTATTAACCAAGTTGAACCAGCCATGGTCGGGGAGGCTTCCACAGCAGTGACTACAATGTTTCCATATGTTACTAAGCCCAAAGGCAGGATGCCGCCTGTTTCACTAGTCGAGCAAAGAAGATCGTACAAAAACTCGGGGTATGGTGGTAGCAGTGGCAACCAAAGAACAAGGGAAGTATCAGCTGCTGAAGCAGGTCAGAGGTGTTATTCCAGCCTAGGTAGATTTTTGTCTTGGATGTTTAAGAGGTTGATTAATGAAGGAAAGTTGCAGCAGCGGCCAGCTAGACCAGCTAGAAACTGGGGGCGGCCTAGTCATCGTGCAAATCAGTATTGTGCTTTCCATCAGCATACTGGCCATTCAACTGATTACTACTAAACTTTGAGGGATTGGATTCAAGACCTCATCGACAGTAGGCAGATTTTTGACTAAGAAGAAGAAAGCCTGAACCCACAGTAGAGGAAGATGGGATTGGAGTTGGTCATTTATATCATATTACACATGTTTCTAAATTGTGTAATGCATATGTTTCTCTAGCTGTATTAATAATATAGGCTTTTCTTATGTATGCAATGTTATATTTTATTGTATCATGTATGGCCGTAATCATAATTCATGAGTCATTAATTCAACAAACATTGCTTTATTTAATTTTGAGGAAAAGAACATCTTAGTTCCATCCAATTTGACTTCTGAAGTGAGATAAATTTGAGAGATTAAAAAAAAAGAGTCTTAGCTTGGGCCTGGAATTATATGCTAAGGATCGACAAAGGCATTACTCTAGCTTGCTAAGACAACAATTCAAATGGAAGATAAGATGAATATTTCAAGTAACGAATGTTAAGGAAACTAATGGGAAACCATGGTTTCATAATGCCAAAATTTCCTGAAGATGGCACAAAGAAAGACGGCAAGATGAGTCCCAAGCTGTCGCCCCGGCTTGCTATTCTTAAATGGAACAACACAGCAAACATAACTTTGGTCCCTAACTATTCCATTCCCCTTAAGGTTGCCATTTTTTTCGGTTTTGGACCCACGGGGATCGTTTCTTTTTTTACCTTGGGGGCATTGCTTGACTTCTTGAATTCTTCATCCACCATTGTTGGTAGAAATGGCTACCTATTTTTATCAGTTCCTTTTCTTGTATAGAGGACCTGACTTTGGCTCGTGTGACCTGGGGTATTTGATCTGAGTCGACCAAACTTCCTTTTTGTTAGTCAGACCGGGATGACAAGCTCTCCTTCTGAGTTTGATTGTAAGGGTTCATGCCTTGTTCATTTTGGATCCTAGACGGTTAAAGATCTATTTTTGATTGGTTTTGTTGTGACCATCTCAAATAGTTAAGAGGAAATGAATTCTGAGAGTTGGCTCTAATGGGCAATTACTTTAAGGAGAAAAGAATGATTAGGGATTGAATAACGAGTCAAGGCAAAGACTTAGGTCTCATCTTGCAGTCTTCCTTTGTAGTATTTTCAGGAAATTTTTGGCCTTTTCAAATGATTTGGGAACATTTTGGAACTATGGTCTCCCCTTAATTTCGTCGAGGTTTATTACTTGGAATCTTCAGCTAATCCTCCTTCTGATCTGTCCTTGTCTTCTAACTTGTGAATTGGCCAATTTGTTGTTTTTGCCAGCTGAAACAGCATGTCCTAGCAATGCCTTCGTTGATTTTGGGCTCTGGCTAAAAATTTTTCCTTTTTTTTAATCGTCTCTCAAACTTTTTTTTCACTCCAAGAGTTGTATCAGATGCTATCAGGATTTCTTTTGGGGTTTCCCAAAATTCCCAGATCAGATGGAGCAGTATTAATTGAGTTAACATCAAATATAAATGATTTATGCTCGTGATTATGCATAATGAAATCATGAGAAATATGAGCAACGTTAATATATTTAATGTAACCAGTACTGCATACATCAATATTAAAAAGCTCAAATATAAAAAGTACATCTACTAAAATATCCTTTTTGTAGGTGCTGCAGCCATCTTCTAGGGTCCCTCTATTAGTGCATGGAATTTTACTCACAACTCAGGCATTCTTTTTCCGCTTCTCTAGGTTAGAAATTTGCTTGTTGGCAATGAGGTCTTGGATTCGGTCCCTCAGGATTCAACAATCATCTATTAAGTACCCAGTGTGTTGATGATACATACAATACCAATCCGTTTGGTGATTGGGATTTCCTTGACTCAGGGCTGGCTTTGGTGGTAGTGGTTGCAATTTCCCTTCTTTCATTAGCCTCTCCAATACCCAAGATAATGGTTTGCCCAAATCGGAATAGTATCTCCGACCTGCTCCAATGGTTGAAACTTCTGTTGTTTTCCCATTCCGGTTACCATTACTAGAGCCTATTGACTTGCTCATTCCATGATTATTGTAGTTTCTCTCGGCATAGCCCTCATTATGAGCCTTTCTTGCTAAATACTCCCCTTCAGCCTCGATGGCAATATCTTTGAATGACTCCCAATCTTTAAGCCCCTTCATTTTGAGTCCTTCTCTCATATATGGACTTGCATTTTGGATGAAAAGCCTAATCTGGTAAGGAGTGTCAGGCTTCCTTTTCATTTTCGTAAATCTGTTTCTCCATCAAGTAAGGTACTAGTGGAAGGACTCTTCTGGCTTTTGTTGCAAAAGCTCTAGGTCTTTTAGGGTAACTTCCATTCAGGTACTACAATTATATTACCTTAAAAATTCTTCGATTAAGAGGTCACAATCTTCTTTTGTTCGCTTATCCAACATATGGTACCAGTCTATGACAGGACCTGTCAAGCTAAGGCCAAAGTACTCAGTCTTTTGCTTCTTTATCAATATAATACCTTTTTATTACTAAAGCATATTGCTTGATGTGCGCTGATGGATCTGCAGTGCCGTCGAACTTTGGTAGATTTGGCATCTTGAATCTCTAGGTCAAAAGTTCATCATCATTTAAGTCCCTATCTTCGAAGCTGATCCCTTTCCCAGTGGACAACAAACAAGCCATTGCCTCAATTTTCTCCTCCATCTTTCTGAGCATATCATACACTACTTTGTATGTTTTGTCCTTCACAATTTGGGTAACTATCAGTCTGTAGACATTGGGTCCTTAGGTGGCAAAAAAATAAATTAATTAAGATTAGATTAAATTAATTAATTAATATTATAGGATAATAAATTAAAAAATAAATTAAGGAGAGGATACCAAGGAGGAAATCAAGGAAATAACCCTACTTAAAATTGGGTATAAAAAGAAAATAACCTAAGAGCAGAAAAGGGGGGCTGGCAGATACAAAAGAGATAATAAAAAATAGAAAACGAAAGGAGCATGAGGTGGGCATTTTAAGATAATGGGGATTGGAGCAAAATAAGAGAAAATAAGAATAAGAAAAGGAAAAAAATAAAGAAAGAAAGGGGAGGACAAATCGAGAAATGGAAACCCGAAAGGAGAGAGAGGGAAGAGGAGGCTGCCATCTCCAACAGCCTTGCACTGGTGCTAGTGAAAGGCCCAGCGCCAGTCATCGCACATCCGCCGGTGATTCTAGCCCCCATCTCCTCTAGCACCACATTTTCTATCTCCTCAAGTCCGGTACATTTTCTTTATTTTTCGGCTAGCCATGATGTCAATTGGCCACACGCGCAGCACCAGATGACGGAGGAGTATGAGGCGAGACTTCCGATGGCCACCGATCATTCCCAATCGCGGGCAGTAGGGAGATAGGAGGATGTAGAATCGCGAGCTTCCAGAGCCATTTTCGGCCAAACAACGCCTCCTTCCGGCGCGTGATCACCGGGGGGAGGATCCTGGCGCTCTGATCTTCCTTCCAGTGGGGGCGATGTTGTCAACGGCGGATCACCAGTGGCTCCAGCGAGAAAATCATGTGGGTATTTTTTAATATTATTATTATTATTATTATTATTATTATTATTATTATCATTAATGTTATTATTTTGTATTATTATTATTATTATTATTATTATTATTATTATTATTATTATTATTATTATTATTATTATTATTATTATTGTGATTTGAATATTATTTTTATTGTTATTATTATTATTACTATTATTTATTATAATTATTGCCGTTATTATTATTGTTATTATTATTATTATTATTGTTGTATATTATTGTTGTGTAATTATTATTATTGTTGATATTATTATTGTTATTGTTATTATTATTATTATTATTATTATTATTATTATTATTATTATTATTATTATTATTATTATTATTATTATTATTATTATTATTATTATTATTATTATTATTATTATGTCATTTATGTCTTATATTTGTTAATTTGTTAACTCTGTTAGTTTATTCTATTTCTATTGTATTAGATCAATTATTTTTTCAATTTATTTGATTCAATTATTTATTCCTTTATCATTTTGCTTAAGTTAATCCATTACTGACCAATATTATTTTCTGTCATGACCGCGATTGTGAGGCGCATACAGGTTGTCTTTGGGCTAGGCGAAGCACGACCTAGGTGAACAGTTTAGATTTATTTAATATTTGAGGCATGTCTAATTATTATCTTATTTTCTTTTATTTCCTTGTGGCCTGTAATAATAAAGGTTTTTGTACCACATTAAAAAGAATCAACACACAAAATGTTTTCTACTAAAATGAGATTTTTCTAAATAAAATAGGACCAATGTCTTAGTTTTCCTCCAATAAAATGTCGCTTAAGAAATATTCAATTTTGTAATTATGCATGCGGGAACCAATATTCCCATTCAAATAAACACCTTGTTTTGTGCATGGTTTCTTTTTATTTTGTTGGGTTTGTATTCCGCCCCTTTCTCTTTGTACGTTAGTTTTGTTTATTTATCACTTTTCCTATATGCTTGAATTGTGCTTTAATTTAATTGCATGAGTCATGTGAGAAGAGAAATGGAAGTCTAATATAAAAACTCATTTTTAACTTTATCCAAGGTAAAAGTAAGGGTGAGATCCCGAACTCTCTTTGATCTTAGACTTCATGAGGTTAGATGACCTTTCCAATACTTTATTGGAAGGCGATTCCAAAATACTTTGTTGTTGCCTAAAATAGACACATACGCATAGTCTTAAGCTCAACGAGGCTAGATAAACTTTCCTAATATTTTATTGGGTGGCGACTCCAAAGCACCTCTTGTTGCCCAAAATAGACGCACTCGTGGTTTGACCGATCTTCATGAGTTTTAATGAACCTCTCTTTAACCCTAAAAGTGGGCCTCCGAGGACTCACAGGGTTTGGCGCATAACACAGTGGTGATTCCACTGGAGACTTTAGAGACCTTGCTCCTAAAGCACTTTGGTTAAATAATATATAATTGAGATTTTAAAATTAAAATTCATCTCTTTTCAAAAATTGCATTGCATCCATCTTAGAGCCTTAGATCTATCCTAGATGGTCCCTTCTTAATCTCTTTGCATTCTCAAAGCACAATCCTACATTCACTCAATGTAGGGAGGTGTCAGGGATAACCACCAGCCCAAACCTAGTACCATTTGGTATATCAAATGATGATCTGACCGGTCGTTATGCTCATGATGAGCTAGACCCGTTGGCAGGGATCATGCTTGGATAGGCCAAAAATATCATCACCTCGACTAAAGCACATGTAATGACAAATAGATACATCCCTTAGGTGGCATGTATCGTAATATTGTGCTTGCTATGTGGGCTGTTGTGTATTGAAAAAATTCAATTAGATTAAAGGGTTATCCATTAAAGGCTTTCATGCCCCGGTGAGCCTACTCTAATTTATTTGAATTGTTCAAATACATAATGGTCAAAACCCATATGTATGCTCTTTCAATAAAGAGAGATTATGCTGCTGGCTTTCTGCTGTGCACCATATGCACCCGTTGGTTTCCTTGCTAACCCTTAGGCTAAACCCACCTAGGAAAGAGATTGCACGACTTCCTGTGTGGGAGAAATAAGTTTGGAAAGGCTTTTCACTTGCATGTGTTTTTTTCGGGCTGCTAACACTCCTTTTTTTCATGCAGAGAAAGATTTAGCTAGTTTTGAAAAAAAAATAACAAATAAAGCATATACATATTGTATTGTGTATAATTTTTTCATACAATCAATAATAAAACATGTGAATTTTATGTGTAAAATTTCTAGTATCATAATGTCTGAATATTAACATGACATGTACTATGGCACAAACTGCAGCATAGACACATCAATGCAAATCATAACATGTGCAAATAAACATATGTCATATACATATACTTATCAGGCTTGTATATGGAAATGCATGTCACAGCATGTTCATATTGACATACATTATGACATATACATATACCTGTCATGCATGTACCTAGTGATGCATCTCATGGCATACATTACGACATGTATATATATACTTGTCATGCATGTATATAGCAATGCATGTTGCAACATAAACATATTAGCATACACCATGACATACATAACATCCATTGTGCACCATAATCAGTACATACGGCACACATCATAGAAGGTGCGTATTGACATACATCATAACGCGTATCGACAAACGTCTACCATAACATGTACAAAAAAAAAAATACATTCATCATGTGTCATAGCTGTACATATTGACATATATCTCAGTGTAGACACTGGGTCCTGAGGTGGTCCAAGATCGAAATTACCCGATGACGAAAGCAATACTTGCTAGTGAAGGTGTCGAAAATGACGCTTCCCGTGTTGAAAATTCCCCCCCTGTTCCTCTAAAAATTTCAATGCGGAAATTCGTTTTTTTACTCTCATTTGGTTTCTATTTTTATTTTTATTTATTTATTTTTATTTTATTTATTTATTTATTTTGTTTTTTTTTTCGCACGCCGCGCGTGCGGGCTGCGCTCGTCTGTCCCTTTCTATGTTTTTTCTGATTCCTTTTTTTTCCAGTCTGATTTCTTTGCATTGTTTCATCCTTTTATGCTATTTTAGATTAACTAAAAATGAAAGCACTTTGTCCTCTTCCCATTTTTGGGACAAGGCAAAAATTAAAGGGAGTTTCCCTTGGAAAAAAAAGGAGGGCAACTTTTATTCAAGGGGTTTTTTTTTGGCTTTTCTCTCTAAAAAACCCTCTTCTTCAAAAATTCTTCCAAAAAAAATCCTTGAGTTTTATTTTCAAGCTTTGATCTTTTTTATTTTTTCTTCTCCATAACATTTCATCTTGGGTTTGATTTGAACAAGAAAAATTAATTTTTTTGGCTTATTCATCCAACCAAAAATATTTTCTAGAGTTGATTTATTCAAAAATACAAATTTTTACATTTTTATTTTCTGTCTATCACCATAAAAATCGACAAGGGAAACAGATTGAGACATCCTATTTCCGATCTATAAATTCTGAGGGTAAACACTTTGGACCCCTTCTCATTTAATTTTATTTTGTTTTGCATTTATTTGTTATTATTATCTTGATATCATTCTATTTTGGGCATTTTTAATGTGATTAATATTGTTAGTGGTACACTATTTATTTGTCCTAATTGATTTCTTTGTTATTCCTCATTATTGTTATTGTTATTATTATTATTATTATTATTATTATTATTATTATTATTATTATTATTATTTACTTACTATTGTTAATATTCTGTTTTTATTTATATTATTATCATATATTTGCTTTAGGTTTATTGATGTTATATTGTTATTATTATTATTATTATTATTATTATTATTATTATTATTATTGTTACCATCATCATTGTGGTATTATTATGATTATTATATTCATCATTATTGTTATGTCATTAATTTATTATTAGTATGGTCATTATCATTTTGCTATCATTTCACTTATTTATTATTATTTATGTCATGTTTATTTATTTTATATCATTAGTATTATCATTATTTGTTTATTATTATTGTTATATTATTTTATTATTTTTATTCATTGTTGTTAATATTATTTGTTATATTATTAATATTATTATTACTATTTTATTTATTATTGGTACAATTGAGTCATATTAATATTGTAGGCATTAATGCCATTTGATTTATGTCCAATTTCACATTATTTATTATTATGGGTATTTGTTACTATTAAGTATCATTATTATCATTATTATTATTATGGTTTGCATTTGTATGATTAATTTACCTAGAATTATTACTAATATTTCGATATTATTTTTTGTCTTAGATTTATATTTGAGTCGCGTTGTTTGAGGCTCCTGTGACTTCTCGATTGGGCCACGATGCATGGAGGAAACTTCGGTTTGGTGAGACCTTTCTCATTTCCTTCCCCTTTTGCTCTGCTTGTTTGCAAATAATTATTTTACTTATGCATGCGTGAGATAAAAAGTCACAAAAATATTTCTACAATTAAATTGGAATTTCTACTAATAAAACTGGGACCAATGTCTCTTGTTTTAGCCCAACAATAAAAACATCATAATTAACTACTAATAGAATTGGGACCAATGTCCCTTGTTTTAGCCCAATAATAAAAACATCACAATTAAAACGAAGAGTCAATTTTCTCCAAAAATGGGATCACTCATCCCCGTTTTCATCAAACAACCAAAGCAACTCTTCGATCCCTCTTTGAATAAACGCGAAGGAGCCAATGGTCCTAAACTTAGATCAAATGCGAAGGAACCAATGTTCCTAAAATTAACGAATGCCCCGATTTATGTATGTCTTTATTTACGTTTGTCGTGTTTGATTGTTTCTTAATTCATTTCTTTTGGGGCCCTTGTAATTAATTTTGGGGAAAATTCTATTTAATCTCCTTTCATTAGGGTTGTATTCCGCCCCTATTTCCCTTGTAATTGTGTGCTTGTGTGTTTATTGCTTTCATTTACCGCTTTTCTTTATCGCTTTATTTATCGCTTCCCTTTTACCGCTTTTGAATGCTTGCGATGCGCCTTTAAATTTAAATGCATTGATCGTGTGAGATAAGAGATATAATTTTAAGAGGTTAAAAACTCATTTATAATTAATCAAAGCATAAATAAGAGTGAAGTTCCGAACACCAATCTCTGGGCTAGACCATTAAGAGATTAGAATCTTTTCCCAATTTCTTGTAAATTGGGTGGCGACTCCATGATACCTCAAAGGTGCCTATAGGCGTCGTGAGGCTAGGTGGTTCTTCTCAATGTTCTATTGGGAGGAATACACCCATGATGTCTCGTGGCGCCCATGATCAAAAGACGCAAACCAATCCCTTGATTCCCAAAGGCGGATTCAACAGCAAGGGCCCTTACTGGGTTTCGGCGCGCGTCACAGTGGCGACTCCACTGGTGTCTGTTTGAGACTTCGCTTTGAAAGTGCTTTGGTTAAAATATAATTGGGTTTTTAAAGCTTAAAATTCTATCTCTTTTCAAAAAATTGCATTGCATTTTAGAGTCTTAGTATTATGTTAGTCGGTCCCTTGTCTTACCTCGGTGCATTCTGAAGCACGACCCTACTCTCACTCATTGTAGGGGAGTGTTAAGGATAATCACCAGCCCAAGCCTCGTACCAATAATAGTATATCAAATGGCAACCCGATCGGTCACTACGCTCATGATGAGCTAGACCCGTTGGCATAAAGTATCATCGCCTTGACCAAAGCTCATGTAATGGCAAATAGAAACTTCCACTAGGTGGTATGCTCCTTAATACGATGCTTGTGATGTGGGCTGTCACGTATTAAACAAAATCAAGCAAATTAAGTGGTTCTTTATCAAAAGGCTTTCATGCCCCAATAAGCTCACCTTAACTTAATTGAATTGTCCAAATACGTAATGGCCAAAAGCCATACGAATGCGCATTAGATTAGGACTATTATGTTGCCGGTTTTCCACCGTAAACCATACGCGTCCATCGGGTTCCCCGTTAACCCATGGATCAAGCCCACCTAGGAAAGAGACTACGTTGCCTCATGTGTGGGAGAAATAAGGTCGGAAGGGTCTGTTTGCTTGCGTGTGTTTGTCTATGCTGCACCACCACGGCCATTCATTGCATTTCAATCATGCATCATCCTAACAAAGGTATGTTTTGTAGCCATTATAGATACGTCCAGGTGGTCTAGAGATCCTGACGGTCGATTGAGGAAGGTTTTTCTAGAGCTAGTGTCAAACCCGAGTTCAGATTCTCTTTCAGAGGAGGGTGAGATATTATTTTTCGAGTCATCAAGCATGTTTGATCCATAAAGTGGTTCAGATGCAACCAGGGCGATGATCGCCGAAGAAGTGGGGAAACGGTTAGAGGAATTTGAAGCAAGGATGATGGCAATGATGGGGAACCTTGCCACTACACTAGCCCTACCTGCTGGGCGACAGACTGCTACCCCGATTAGGGAGCAAGAGGAACAAGGGGTGGTTAGAGAAGATCCCCCAGCGGCAGCTGAGCCAACTGTAGTTGAGCCAAGGGTACCAGCACCAATTGAACGTAGGGAAGGCCCTAAGTCTGAAGTTGATATGTGGGAGGAGCCAGAACAGCTAGTGGTAGTGAAAGGGAAGTCGCCCAAGTTAGAGGATGTGATGTGGAAGAAGATGGAAGAGAGATTCGAAGCCATGTCGAAGATGTTGAAGGTAGGGGGAGGGATGAGGATAGAGAGCTAGACAGTGATGATTTAGTTCCACAAAATTTCAAAATGCCTGACGTTCCCAAGTTCGACGGCACCTCTGACCCCACTGCGCACATAAAGTAGTACTCACTAGTGATGAAGGGTACCACCCTGACAAAGAGGCAGAAGGTTGAATACTTTTGCCTTAGCTTAACTGGCCCAGCGGTGGATTGGTATTATGGGCTGGATCGAAGAATGAGAGAAGATTGGGACTTATTGACAGAAGAGTTCCTAAAGCAATAAGATTGCAGCACCAGGCTGGAGGTCACATTGAAAGATTTAGAACTGCTGCAGCAGAAGTCAGTGGAATCATTCTATGAGTACCTAACCCGATGGAGAAATCGGGTAATGGAGATGAAGAGGAAGCCTGACACGTCAGATCAAATCAGGTTATTTATCAGGAATGCTAGTCCATATCTGAAGGATGGGTTAAAAATGAAGGGACTCAAAGACTGGGAGTCACTTAAGGACATAGCCATTGAAGCTAAGGTTAAGCATTTAGATAAAATGGCTAGATCTGCAAATTTGGCTTTGGGCAAGAACAAGGGAAGCAGCAGCAATAATGGGGGCAATGATAGGGTAGCAGAGGTCTCAGCCACAGGAATGGCTCCCAAACACCTCACTATCTCAGGCAGACCATTATCTTGGCACTTTATCCGTCTCATTAAGGAAGGAAAGCTACAACCCTTGCCAGCTAGGCCTACCCCAAGTCAAGGAAAGCCTAAGCATAGAATGGACTGGTATTGCACATATCATCAGTACACAGGGCATAGAATAGACTACTGTCGTCCTTTAAGGGATCAGATTCAAGACTTAATTGATAGCAAACAGATCACTGATCCTGAGCAGAGGGAAAGTAAGGAGAAGTCGGCCTGTAATGTCATGATTGGTTCAAGCTTGCCTGAATGGTATGTACTGCAAGACTTGTTTGGAAATGGGTATGATACTATTACTCGCTCTGAGGCAGATGAAGAGGGGATTTTCGTAGCGATGATAGGTTATTGGTCCACCAGCGAAAGCGGGGAGGAAGAGGAAGAAAGAAAACAGAGGGTTCTAACCAGGGATTGAGTATGGCTGGCCTTTCATGACAGATTGAGGAGACTCGTGCGTTAATGGCCCAAGAGATGGATAGAAGGCTCGAGGAGCTCGAAAGAAGGTTGTCAGCTATGATTAAGGAAAGAATAGATGCCATGGCACTAGTCCTGCAAGCCCGATTAATGGCAGCTACCTTTAACCGGGTTGAGTCGGCCACTATCGAGATGGCCCATACAATGACAACCACGATGTCTCCTTACACCTCTAAGCCCAGAGGCAGGGAACTCCTTGATTTACCAGTTGGACAAGGAGGTGGTAAAAGGCCTACTCTGGAAAGTGACATCACACTTGAAGGGGATAGAGATCTGGTGAGGATGCACACTCTGAAAAATGCAAACTCGGGTATCCGCAATGACAATGAGGGCAATGCTAAGAGGACGGGAGAGTCGGCCATGAAAATGAATCAAAGGCATTACTCTGATTTGGGTAGATCCTTGTCGTGGGTATTTGAAAAGCTAGTGAAAAGGGGGATGTTGCAGGCATTGCCCGCTAGGCCCACCAGAAACCAGGGACAGTTCAACCACAAGGCAGATCAGTATTGTGCCTTCCATCAGCACACCAGACATACCACAGATGATTGCAAGACCTTGAGACATGCTATTCAAGATTTAATTGATTCCAAACAGATCTCCGACCCAGAAAGGCGAAAGATGAAGAATGAGATAAATTAAGAGCCTAAGTAAGAAAAGAAGATGATTCCCGAGGAAGACAATGAACCGTTGGCCACAACGTCTATGTCGGTGGGAGCAGAAAGGAAATAGCTATTTAGATGTTCTCTTTTTATTTCTGAACTATTTGACAATGACATTTTTAATCTTAGTTTTTATTAAATGAAGTAAATGATTTCACTTATTTGTGCGATATTTTCTCGTGATTTCATTATGCATGATCATGTCACATTCATATTTAATAATGATTCAAATAATGCCATTGCATTTAATCTCGGAACTTTGGAGACTCCAAAGAAAATCTTGATAGCATCTGTTATGACTCTTGAGGAGAGATTAAAATTTGATAGAGTAAAAAAAAGAATGAAATAAAAAGTCTTTGCCTGGACCTATGAAGACATGCCAAGAGGTAATTAGGAAGTCACCGAACAAGCTACACCAGTACATTTCGATCATGGACCAGTCAACCAGAAGCCAAGAAAACTCAAGCCAAGAGGGACATGAAAGGTTAAAAGAGGGAAATCCACAAGCAGAGCCAGGGACGAAATTTTTATTGAAGTGCAAATGCCCAACTAGGTTGAACAACGATGGTCCCAATGGTTAAAAAGAAACGCACGCATATGTGTGAACTTCAGGATTCGAGCGAAGCTTGCTAAAAGAAAATCGGGAAGAAAAAAAAAACACAAAAAAAAAACAACAAAAAAAATTTAATGATAAAAAAAGAGAGAAGAAATGAAAGAATTGATCACGGGGCAAGGGAATGTTATTTGGGGGCAAGCTTTGTTCAAATCCCGTCAGTCTACACGTATTTGTGTTTCGCCATTCTTCTTAGCCACTAAAAAGGACCTATAGACTGAATCACAAGCCACCCAATCAGTTCGTTAATATAGAGGATGCGCAATACAAGGGGTATTCTTGTGTTGTTGCCGCTCATGCCTGCCACTGAAAAGACCTGAAGACTAATCTGTGAGCCATCCACCCAGTCTGTAAGTATAAAGGGTGTGCTATACGAGAGATGAGCTAACAACATACAGATGAGATGCCAAACGAGAGGAAGGCCAAGAAGGTTATGGAGTAGACCCGTTCTGGGGTCTGCATGGGAACCCTTACAAGAGTCACGCTTTATACCTCGATGCGTGAGGGGAAAACATTACTGCCCGTGGAAGCACGTCAAATCCTCAAGGGCCAGTCATGAAAGCGACAGCTACAGCCACTAAACACGTCAAACTGAAATAGGTCTCGAGACTGCTATCACTATCAGATCTATCAGAAAACACCTTATCCGATCATTTGGGAAGAAAGTCTAAAAGCACCCGCCAGAAGAATAAGATTAGGTCTTCGGTCAGATAGCTCCGGGTATTCCAGACGGACGAGGTGAATTCAAACCAACATATAAAGACCCATTCGTTCTTGAAAAGTTGTTATTCAAGGAAGCAACACCCCAACAGACAGCGAGGGAAGCAAGTTTAAAGAGCCAGTCCGACATCAATAGATCCAAGGAGGTCCATGGCTAATGACTAAAAATCAAAAGAAGAGAATAAATGCCCCGCGGGTCGAAAATCGAAAAAAGGCGGGCTCACCTCGTTAGGGTAAAAACCGAAAAAAGGCACTCTGGTCAAAAATTAGAGGCTCGAGAGAAAATATCCAATCAAGAAAACCCGAGAGGGCTGATTGGAAATAGGAGTCTGATGCTTTCAAGATCCATTTTGAGATTAAATGTAATTTTGCATTCTGAATCTGTGTTAAATGGTGATTATGTATAGAGAAATCATGTTGAAATGCACATAGTCTTTGCAAATACATAAAATAAAAGCAGTTTAACTCATCATTTCCTAGTTCCGTTATAAAAAGAGAAACACCGTCCATTACTGAACGTGTGAACTCTAAACGGCTATACTCTGCTCCTGCTCTCACCAACCAGATGCCTAAACCAATGGGTCCTATTATCTACCGTGGGGCTGGGTACCCCTCTCTTACATGTACTTATGGAGGCGAAGGTGTAGTCTCCGACCAGAACATTTTATCTTGCATACTCAAAGTTGTCTGGTTCCGGCATAGAATCAGTACATTGTTACCATCTACCCTTCGACGCTCTGTCCGCTCGAGTACTTCAGCCAACTCACCTTACTATCCACTGTGAGGCCAATTCTACATCATCTTCATGAAAAAAACCAAGCTCATATAACCATAATCTGAGACATGAGCACATGCCGACCACACCTAAAAGATCTTTGGTAATAGCTTCATCCCCTTCGAAAAAAAAAGAAGGCCGTTAGAGATGAAAACCGTAACTGGCACTCTAAGCAAAAGTTAGGCCAAAGGGCAGGGTGAAAACCTAGGAATAGGTAGTCTATCCTACGAAAAATGAAATGAATAAAAGCCACTGGATTAGGTTGGGTCCATTCCAGGCAAAAAATAAGGCATAGGGTTATGTGAAAATCCGAAAAGGACGTATTTCCCGCTAAGAAAAGCTAGTGTGAAAGTCCACAAGGGACGTACTACCTTTAATCAATGACTTTCGATGCCTGGAGCAATAAGGCTGGGGATCTTAAGATGACATCCTCTCGAGCAGATGGCATATGATACATGAGCCAGAATTCCTGAGCTGCAAAGGCGCTTTTCTAGATCCTTGGGGGCATCAGACAATGACAAACTGTGTCCTGAACGGACCCTGACCACCTAGGACGTGATCTATCCATTTTCGCATACATCTTATATCTGCATATAGCATTTTACCCACGCATGCACAATCTCTAGTATATATTCTTGTATATACAGCTTTGCAGGAAAAGATCAGACCAAAGGACGACTTTGGCAAGATAAATTCAAGATAAAGCCCGCGCAAGTGGAAATCGTGTTAGCCCGTAAAGTGGTGACCCTCTTTAAGTCCTTATTCAAAAGGCATTCCGAGTCTCTTCGGAGCATTATCTTTAAGTCCTTATTCAAAAGGCATTCCCAGTCTCTTCAGAGCATTATCTTTAAGTCCTTGTTCAAAAGGCATTCTCAGTCTTATCGGAGCATTACCTTTAAGTCCTTGCTCAAAAGGCATTCTCAGTCTCTTCAGAGCATTCCCTTTAAGTCCTTGTTCAAAAGGCATTCTCAGTCTCTTCAGAGCATTACCTTTAAGTCCTTGCTCAAAAGGCATTCTCAGTCTTTTCGGAGCATTCCCTTTATGTCCTTGTTCAAGAGGCATTCTCAGTCTTTTCGGAGCATTCCCTTTAAGTCCTTGTTCAAAAGACATTCTCAGTCTCTTCGGAGCATTACCTTTGAGTCCTTGCTCAAAAGGCATTCTCAGTCTTTTTGGAGCATTCCCTTTAAGTCCTTGTTCAAAAGGCATTCTCAGTCTCTTCGGAGCATTACCTTTAAGTTCTTGCTCAAAAGGCATTCTCAGTCTCTTCGGAGCATTCCCTTTAAGTCTTTGTTCAAAAGGCATTCTCAGTCTCTTCGGAGCGTTATCCTTAAGTCCTTGTTCAAAAGGCATTTCTAGTTTCTTCGGAGCACAGCTCCAAAACCCACAACGGTTAGCACGATGGTGGCACTGCCCATAAGAGGTTAGTACGACCACGGCACCACCAACTACAACAAAGGACAACACGCTGATAATATAGCGACAACCACTCCAACAGTACCATCCAGTCTGGGAACGTGACCGCCTCAGGTACATTTTGTAACACTCCCTACTCATACTTAGGCGATCCCATCCGATAAGGAGTGAGATGCCGTATGGGCAAAGGTGTCACCACGCAGATATAGAATATACATACCTTCATACACAAGCATACATACCTAAATACAGGATAATTAAAAACTTTACAAAGCCATTCATGAAAGTAGCTGATCATGCATTAATATCATGGGAATGAAGGCAGCCACTCCATCCCATTCTTCTCTTTTCTTTTTCTTTTTCTTTTCCTAACCCTAGACAAGTGTCACTTCCCCATTAGTGGGATTTGATCACTCACACTCAAAGCACATGCATCACATACATGCAAGACTCTCCCAACTAATGCATACCCTATAAGTGTGTGAACACACACACACAAGTACAGCCCCAAAACACACTTTACAAACATATGAGTAAGCACACCCAAGTGCAACCCAACTAATTCACACCCTAACACCACACATGCACCCACATGCTAGAAAACTCTTAAAACATGCATTTCTACCCAAAATGCCCTTTACACATGCCAAAACTCACAGAATGCACATGCACAAACATGGCTCATTCTACTATGGGGCAAATGGGGTGTGACAACTCTCCCCTACTAACAAGAATTTTGTCCTCGAAATTCTCACCTGATATGAACAAATGCGGGTACTGAACTCTCATCGACTCTTCCGGTTCCCAAGTCGCTTCCTGAACCCCATGGTGACTCCACAACACTTTTACCAGAGGAATCTGCTTGCTTCTCAGCTGCCTCACTTCCTGGGCTAGAATAGCTCTTGGTTCTTCATTATATGAAAAATCAAGCTGAACTTGTACCTCTTGCACTGACAAAACATGCGACAGATCCGATCGGTACCGACGAAGCATCGAAACATGAAACACGTCATGCAACTTCGATAACTCCATTGGCAAAGCCAATCTATAAGCCACCAGACCAACTATGGCCAAAACCTCATACGGACCAATGAAGCGAGGACTCAGCTTACCCTTCTTTCCAAACCGAAGCGCTTTCCTCCAAGGCAAAACCTTAAGGAAAACCTTGTCCCTAACTTCAAACTGCACATCTTTTCTCTTCAGATTAGCATAAGACTTTTGTCGATCCTTAGCTGCCTTCAAATTCCGCTGTACAACTCTGATCTTTTCCTCTGTATCCCTAACCAATTCTGGCCCAATTACTGATCACTCGGACAACTCGGTCCAACAAACCGGAGTCCTACACTGCTGGCCATACAAAGCCTCATACGGTGCCATACCGATGCTCGACTGATAACTGTTATTGTAGGAAAACTCTATAAGCGACACATATCTGTCCCAACTACCCGGAAAATTCAAGGCACAAGCCCTCAACATATCTTCTAAAATCTGAATAACTCGCTTGAATTGACCATCTGTCTGAGGATGGAATGCTGTACTGAAGTTCAGCTTGGTACCCAAAGCTCTCTGCAACTCTTTCCAAAACTTAGATGTAAACCTTGGATCCCGATCTGAAACTATGGACAACGGCACTCCATGCAACCGAACTATCTCATCCATATAGATACTGGCCAACCTGTCCATCGAATAATCCACTCTCACTGGCAAGAAGTGAGCTGACTTCGTAAGCCGATCCACTATCACCCAAACTGAGTCGTGCTTCTTCTGAGTCAAAGGCAAACCGGAAACAAAATCCATGGCGATGTCATCCCACTTCCATTCGGGAACAGACAAAGGCGTGAGCAATCTCGAAGGAACTTGGTGCTCAGCCTTTACCTGCTGACATGTCAGGCACTTGGACACAAAATCTACTATGTCTCTTTTCATACCGAACCACCAATAGAACAGTTTCATATCCCGATACATCTTTTCACTACCAGGATGCATAGTAAAAACCGTACTATGCGCCTCACCCAAAAGCTGTCTTCTTAACTCTTCAATATCCGGTACACACAAACGGTTTCTAAATAGAAGAACCCCATCCTGAACCGAAAAATCTGACCGCTTGCCCAAACTAACTTCTTGCACAATCCGCTGAAGCTTCTCATCATTCCCCTGAGCATCAACAATCTTCTGTTTCAAGGTAGGCTTCACTCTCAACTGAGCCAACAAGGCTCCATCTGAACCAAATCTCTATCTAAACCGCCTCAGAAATAAAGCAGAAATCGATTTTCGACTCAAAGTATCCGCGACTACATTGGCCTTACTCGGATGGTAAACCACAATGCAGTCATAATCCTTAAATAACTCAAGCCAACGACGCTGTCTCATATTCAACTCCTTCTGCGTGAGGAGATACTTTAAACTCTTGTGATCCGTAAATATCCTACATCTCTCCCCATACAAATAATGACGCCAAATCTTCAAAGCAAAGATCACGGCCGCCAACTCTAGATCATGCGTCGGATAATTCCTCTCATGCGGCTTCAACTGTCGAGAAGCATAAGCTACCACCTTACCTTCTTGCATCAGAACACAACCCAGACCAACACCCGAAGCATCACTATACATAACAAACTCCTTACCCGGGATGGGTTGAGTCAGTATAGGAGCTTCAACTAGCAACTTCTTCAACTGCTCAAAACAAGCCTGACATCTGTCTGACCATTCAAACCTAACTCCTTTCCTCAACAATCTCGTCATCGGAGCGGCCATCACTGAGAAACCCTTAACAAACCGACGGTGATAACCCGCCAAACCGAGGAAACTCCACACTTCCTGAACATTCATAGGCGCTTTCCAATCCACTATCGCCTCAATCTTGGCTGGATTTAGCTGAAACTATAGGACCCAAAAATGACACTTCCCGAAGCCAAAAATCACACTTGCTAAGCTTAGTAAACAGCCGATGATCTCTCAAAACTTGCAAAACTAACCGAAGATGCTCCTCATGCTCGTTCTCATCCTTGGAATACACCAAGATATCATCTATAAACACCACTACAAACCGATCTAGGTATGGCCTAAACACTCTGTTCATCAAATCCATGAATGCCACTGGAGCATTAGTCAAACCAAACGGCATCACAAGGAACTCATAGTGGCCATACCGAGTTCGGAATGCAATCTTAACCACATCCTCATCCTTGACCCGAAGCTGATAATACCCCGACCGAAGATCTATCTTGGAAAACACACCTGCACCCCGAAGCTGATCAAACAAATCCTCGACTCTAGGTAGCGGATACTTATTCTTCACTGTAACCTTATTGATCTGCCTGTAGTCGATACACGTCCTTAAGGATCTATCCTTTTTCTTAACAAACAAAACCGGAGCTTCCCAAGGAGATATGCTGGGTCGGATAAACCCCTTATCCAATAGCTCTTGTAGTTGAGTTTTAAGTTCTCTCAACTCTACAGGAGCCATCCGATAAGGTGCTTTCGATACAGGTACGGTACCCGGCATAATCTCAATGGCTAACTCAACTTCTCTCTCTAGAGGCAACCCAGGCAAATCACTGGGGAAAGCATCACTAAACTCCCGCACCACAGGAATATCCTCAATCCTTACTTGATCCCTCTTGGAATCCAAAACCACAGCTAAGAAGGCCTCACAACCCTTCCTAATAAACCTCTTGGCTTGCATCGCTAAGATCACATTATTCACAGAACTAGCTCCCAAACCTCTTACAAACACTAGAAATCTATTCCTATCCCGGAGCACAAAGGTCTTCCTATGGCAATCAACCACGGCCCGATGCTTACCCAACCAGTCCATACCCAAAATTAGGTCAAACTCTTTGAAAGGCAACTCTATCAAGTCCGCGGAAAACTCAATTCCCTCAACTAACAGGGGACAACTCCTATAAACTCTACTCACATTAACACTATGCCCTAATGGATTGGTCACACATATCTCATAGTCTAACTGATCTACCACATGCAACTTATCAATAATCTTATCTGTGTACAAATATGAGTGTGTGGAACCAGGGTCTATTAGAGCATACAATTCAGTGTCATGGAGTAGGAACTTACCAGCAATCACATCAGGGGCATCTTGCTCCTCTCTAGCTCTCACAGTATAAGCTCTGGCTGCGACTGGTGGAGGACGCTCAACTGTCTCCGAAACACTCCATCTCTAGGTCGACCGCCTCGACCTCTACCTCGGCCCCTACCACGGGCAGCCTGAGTAGCATTAGATCCAACTCCACTAGCCCCTCTCTGTGGACCCGAATCCTCACTAATCTGTGGACAACTAGCCAGACGATGCTCGGTGCTTCCACATCTAAAACACCCACCGGTGAGCCACCTACACTCACCCCGGTGAGCCTTACTGCAGTGAGAACAAATAGGCATAGGCTCCGATCTACCACCCCTGCCAGAACCAGACTCAGCTGCTGAACCTTGCCTTCTACCCCTCGTGGCTGAACCAGATGATAACTGATCTTGCGGATCCCTTGCTCTCTTACCCGAAGATGAAGAAGAAGAAGAGACTGATTCCTCCTCTGAGCTCTCTCTCTCAGCACTGACTCTGACCTTTTAGCCCTCATGGCAGCATCTGCAATCTGATAGTAGCTCACCCCTGGCGTGCTCATCAAGGAGATCAAAGTTACTCTTAAAGATTCATTCAAGCCAGCCTTGAAATGCTTACATCGAAAATAATCTGTCATAACCCCTCGCGGAGCATATCGGGACAACCGATTAAACTCTTTCTCATAATTCGAAACCTACATAGCCCTCTGCTTCAAACTCAGAAACTGTGCCCATCTCGCATCCTTGTAAGTCTTGAGTTACATACTTCTTTGTGAATTCCTCAACAAAGAACTCCCATGTAACAGGATCAGGCATCTGAGGTTGTCTGCACACTAGTTCCCACCATTCATACGCCGACCCTTGAAGCAAGGCAACGACACATTCTGCTTGCAACTCCGGAGGACACCTAACTTCTCTCGAAGCCCTCTTCACCTTGTCTAACCACCTCTCTGCCACCTCTGACTCATCCAACCCTGTTCCATAAAAATCTTTGGCCCCGGCTTTCCTTAAGTTCTCCATGGGAGGCCTGGGGGCAACCACTCTCTCCAAGACCCTCGCCATGTCCTGTGACAGCTTGAACATGGCTTCAAAAGGCATGGCAGCGGCCTCGGGATGGACCCTAGCAGGTTGAGCCGACACTGTAACAGAAGGATCCCTAGCTTGAGGGTTCACACTTTCAGCGGACTCCTCAAGCGATCCACGTGCAGAATTAGAAGCCATCTAAGCAAACAAAGAGAATCGCATTAGCCAACACAGCCCTAGACATAGACACATCTATACACAGCATCACGTTAACAACACCCAGAAACGCATAAATCGGGCTCTGATACCACAACTTATAACACCCCCTACTCATATATAGGCGATCCCATCCGATAAGGAGTGAGATGCCGTATGGGTAAAGGTGTCACCACGCAGATACAGAATATACATACCTTTATACACAAGCATACAAACCTAAATACAGGATAATTAAAAACTTTACAAAGCCATTCATGAAAGTAGCTGATCATGCATTAATATAACGGGAATGAAGGCAGCCACCGCCATCCCACTCTTCTCTTTTCTTTTTCTTTTTCTTTTCCTAACCCTAGACAAGTGTCACTTCCCCATTAGTGGGATTTGATCACTCACACTCAAAGCACATGCATCACATACATGCAAGACTCTCCCAACTAATGCATACCCTACAAGTGTGTGAACACACACACATAAGTACAACCCCAAAACACACTCTACAAACATATGAGTAAACACACCCAAGTGCAACCCAACTAATTCACACCCTAACACCACACATGCACCCACATGCTAGCAAAACTCTTAAAACATGCATTTCTACCCAAAATGCCCTTTGCACATGCCAAAACTTACACAATGCACATGCACAAACATGGCTCATTCTACTAGGGGGCAAACGGGGTGTGACATGTTTCTCTTCCCTTCTTTTCTGAATTTTGGCTCACTTAGGCACCTAAGTTCTAGAGGTCCCCAAAATTGGGGGCAACTATAGACACCGGGTCCTGAGGCGGTCCAAGATCGGAATTACTCGATGACGAAAGCAATACTTGCCAGTGAAGGTGTCGAAAAAGACGCTTCCCTTATCGAAAATTCACCCCCCTGTTCCTCTAAAAATTTTAATGCGAAAATTCATTTTTTTACTCTCATTTGGTTTCTATTTTTATTTTTATTTGTATTTTTTATTTTTTTATTTTTTCGCGCGCCGCGAGTGCGGGCTGTGCCTGTCTCGAAGGGACGGGCGCGCGCGCGACAAGGCGTGCAGCAGGGCCTGCTGCGCGCCCCTTGGCGCGCGCAGGTCCTCCTTCATGCGGGGCAATTTTGCCCCGCGCTGCCCCGTGCTATCCCTTTCTATGCTTTTTCTGATTCCTTTTTCTTTTTCCAGTCTGATTTCTTTGCAATGTTTCATCCTTTTATGCTATTTTAGATTAATTAAAAATGAAAGCACTTTGTCCTCTTCCCATTTTTGGGCCAAGGCAAAAATTAAAGGGAGTTTCCCTTGGAGAAAAAAGGAGGGCAACTTTTATTCAAGGGTTTTTTTTTTGGCTTTTCTCACTAGCTTCTTCTCTCTAAAAAACCCTTTTCTTCAAAAATTCTTCCAAAAAAAATCCTTGAGTTTTCTTTTCAAGCTTTGATCTTTTTTATTTTTTCTTCTCTATAACATTTCATCTTGGGTTTGATTTGAACAAGAAAAATTAATTTTCTTGGCTCATTCATCACACCAAAAATATTTTCTAGAGTTGATTTATTCAAAAATACAAATTTTTACATTTTTATTTTCTGTCTATCACCGCAAAAATCGATAAGAAGAACGGATTGAGACATACTATTTCTGATCTATAAATTCTGAGGGTAAACACTTTGGACCCATTCTCATTTAATTTTATTTTGTTTTGCATTTATTTGTTATTATTATCTTGATATCATTCTATTTTGGGCATTTTTAATGTGATTAATATTGTTAGTGGTACACTATTTATTTGTCCTAATTGATTTTTTTGTTATTCCTTATTATTATTATTCTACTACTACTACTACTACTACTACTATTATTATTATTATTATTATTATTATTATTATTATTATTATTATTATTATTATTTACTTACTATTATTAATGTTATGTTTTTATTTATATTATTATCATATATTTATTTTAGGTTTATTGATGTTATATTGTTATTATTGTTATTATTATTATTATTATTATTATTATTATTATTATTATTATTATTATTATCATCATTATTATTGTTACCATCATCATTGTGGTATTATTATGATTAGTATATTCATCATTATTGTTATGTCATTAATTTATTATTAGTATGGTCATTATCATTTTGCTATCATTTCACTTATTTATTATTATTTATGTCATGTTTATTTATTTTATATCATTAGTATTATTATTATTTGTTTATTATTATTGTTATATTATTTTATTATTTTTATTCATTGTTGTTAATATTATTTGTTATATTATTAATATTATTATTACTATTTTATTTATTATTGGTACAATTGAGTCATATTAATATTGTAGGCATTAATGCCCTTTGATTTATGTCCAATTTCACATTACTTATTATTATGGGTATTTGTTACTATTAAGTATCATTATTATCATTATTATTATTATGGTTTGTATTTGTATGATTAATTTACCTAGAATTATTACTAATAATTCGATATTATTTTTTGTCTGAGATTTATATTTGAGTCGCGTTGTTTGAGCTTCTCGTGACCTCCCGGTTGGGCCATGATGCATGGAGGACACGTCGGTTTGGTGAGACCTTTCTCATTTTCTTCCCCTTTTGTTGTGCTTGTTTGCAAATAATTATTTTACTTATGCACGTGTGAGATAAAAAGTCACAAAAATATTTCTACAATTAAATTAGAATTTCTACTAATAAAATTGGGACCAATGTCCCTTGTTTTAGCCCAACAATAAAAACATCACTATTAACTAGTAATAAAATTGGGACCAATGTTCCTTGTTTTAGCCTAACAATAAAAACATCACAATTAAAACGAAGAGTCAATTTTCTCCAAAAATGGGATCACTCATCCCCGTTTTCATCAAACAAACAAAGCAACTCTTCGAACCCTCTTTGAATAAACGCGAAGGAGCCAATGTTCCTAAACTTCGAACTAATACGAAGGAACTAATGTTCCTAAAATTAACGAATGCCCCAATTTATGTATGTCTTTCTTTACGTTTGTCGTGTTTGATTGTTTCTTAATTCATTTCTTTTGGGGCCCTTGTAATTAATTTTTGGTCAAATTCTATTTAATCTCCTTTCATTGGGGTTGTATTCCGCCCCTATTTCCCTTGTAATTGTGTGCTTGTGTGTTTATCGCTTTCATTTACCGCTTTTTTTATCGCTTTATTTATCGCTTCCCTTTTACCACTTTTGGATGCTTGCGATGCGCCTTTAAATTTAAATGCATTGATCGTGTGAGATAAGAGATATAATTTTAAGAGGTTAAAAACTCATTTATAATTAATCAAAGCATAAATAAGAGTGAAGTTCCGAATACCAATCTCTAGTCTAGACCATTAAGAGGTTAGAATCTTTTCCTAATTTCTTGTTAATTGGGTGGCGACTCCATAATACCTCAAAGTTGCCTATAGGCGTCGTGAGGCTAGGTGGGTCTTCTCAATGTTCTATTGGGAGGAATACACCCATGATGTCTCGTGGCGCCCATGGTCAAAAGACGCAAACCAATCCCTCGAATCCTAAAGGCGGATTCAACAACGAGGGCCCTTGCTGGGTTCCGGCGCGCGTCACACTTAGTATGGCATATGTACATAAACATCGTGTGTTGGAGCATATACATATTGCTGCATGTCATAGTGTGTACATATTATCATCCATCACTAGGTTGGGTGTTGTACGCGTCGTGCACGCTAGGCACCTTGCACATTTCACATTGTATACTATATCGTGCATAACATGCATGAGTCCCACCATGTACATATGAGTCCCACATCATGTATGCCAGTCATTATATATACCAAGCCACATTCTGTAATGGCCTGAATACCGGGTTAGTCATAATCAGTGAAATGTGTAGAGTTTATAGTAGGAATATCGAGTGAAAATAACAGTGATTGTGCCTTAAAATACAATAGAAAAAAAGGTTAAACGAGTGAGCCCTACAGAAGTCACTGATGGGTGACCTCTCAGGGACCCGGAACTGAAAAATATTTTATTTGACCATAGGAGAATATAAGTAATATGGAGTCCATTGATAAAATTTGGAGTGAAAATGAGGTCAAATAGGTCCACAAAAGTAAAAAATGTGAAAAAGCCCCGGCCCGTTATAAAAAGTGTAAAGTTGACCAAGGTTTGACTGAATTTTTAAAAATAGCAAATGAGTTCCAAAAATTATTTGGAAGGCATGGATGGACTCTAGATAATATTTCTGAATTTTTGACAGGAAAAAATAAATTTTACGGTAATATTAAAAATTGATAAATCGGACCGATTAAATTGAACCGGACCGAAAATGGACTCCAATTGAGCTTATGTGGAGGCTAAATTATATATTTTTATGAATTATGGAACTTATTTTGGGAGAAAATAATTATGGGAATTGATAAAACAAAATTTTAGGTTGGAAAATGGCTTAAAAACCTAAATGGAATTGGATTGGGTTGGCCCAACTTAAATGGATCAATCCCAGCCCATTTACCCACTTATATAAAGCCCCCATTTATAGATTTCTCTAGAGAAATCATCAAAAATCCAGCAGCTCCCCTTCCTTCTTCAAGGCCGAATCATCTCCTCTCTCTCCTTCTCTATTTTTCTTCTTTATTCTTCAAATCTCTCCCAAATTCAAGGCCTCCCAAGTAAAATCCAGCTCCCTTATAATCTTTTAGCAGCCTCTGGAGTCCATTTTGAGTGGTAGAAGTGGGAATTTTCAAAGGATCAAGGTTAGGGCACAAATTTGAGGTAAGAGAAATTGATGATTTTGATTTGGTTTAAGGGTTCTAATAGGTAATTTAGAGTATGTAGATCATATTTATGTAATTGTATTGTAAAAATAAAGCATGAAATTGATGGAATCTTGTTGGATGAATTCGGCCACCATTAGGAGTTCAAGGAGAGGAAGGTTTCTCAAAGGCTAAAGGCAAAGAAAAAGAAGCTTGAGAAGCTTAGTGCAAGGATTTGAGGTTTGTGGTTATATAATACACCTATTTCCATTATTTATGTGTTAATTTAGATTATGTCTAAGTGTAAAGTGTATGAATAATGCATGAAAAATTGAATGTAACTTAATAATCATGTTTAGGGAGATTAAAATTGATTATTAGAGTGCTTAAAATGGAAAGAAAATATGTTGATGGACACCCTAACCTTGGCCGAATTGGTACTTAGGGAAATTCTTGAAATGCTTTTATGTTTTAAGCATGTAATTGGTATATTGATGATGTATAACATGTAATCTAGCTAATTGAGTGATTAAAGGAAAGAAAAATAAATATAGTGATGTGAACCTACCTTGGCCGAATGGTATATAATAGGATCACATGCTATAATGATATTTGAGGGTGCATTAGCTTAATTGGAATTATTGGGAATGAATTGAACATGACTTAGTATGATAACCTATTATGTAAAAAGTGAAAAGATTGATAGATGTGATATAATTTGTGTATGATGAAATACTAGTGTTAAATTGGTTAATTTAGTGAAGTGGGAGTGATCTACAAGTAAAATGAAAATTTGGAAGTGAAATATAAGTGATGGTTGAATGATGTTTATTGATATTATATAGTGCATAATTGAAATTTTGATTTTAGTTGCCCTTAGTAGTAGTCTGGTAGTGAAATCTAGTTTAGGATATAGTTGGCTAGCCGTAGGGACCCTATACCGCGGTCTGAGTCATAACGACTCATAATTGATAGGCTAACAACAGTCTATCTCAGTGTGCAATGTAATAGTGAACAGTGAATGAAGTGACAGTGATGAGTGGTTCCTTCGGGATCACTCTTTATTGTAGTGGATCTTTGGGATCCACGTCCCGTGTATCCAGCTCGAAGATTTTCTATCGGGTTTATACTAGGGGCAATATGGTAAAAATACATTTGAAATGATTAAAATAGTGATGTATGAGAATTTAGATGAAAAGGGACTAAATTGAAAGAAATAAAAAGTTTAGGGGTAAAACGGTAATTTTACACATAATAGAGGAAATGAAAGATAATTAAGTGAAAAGTGCAATTATATTGATAATAGTGTAAAGAAATCAAACTTTAGGGACTAAAATGTAAATAGGCGTGAAAGTGTTAATTTGAAGACTAAAAGGTAATTTGTAAGAAAAAAAAATGAGTTAGTGGGAAATAAATGTGAATAATGGCAATTTTGTAAATATATGATGAAAAAGGGCAAAATGGTAATTTTGACAAAAGTTCAAGGACCTAAATGTAATTGTAGATTTATATAAGTATTAAATTGATTTAGTGATTTAAATATTTAAGTTAATGAGTAGGTGTAAAAATAAAGCATAATATAATATTAAGTACAAGGATAATAATTATTGCATTAAATTTCTTATGTATGTAATTATGTGTACATGTAAAGTATGCAGCGGAAATTCTTGTATTAGTAACCACCACTAGGCATTATTAATACTCAGCATGTTGTTTGTATTGACTACTTGTAGGTACGCCATAGGAGTGGAGCAAGCGTACCTCGTTTTTGGGAGTGCAAAGGAGAAGGATTTAATTAAAGATATATTTTGTATGTTTTAAGTGATGGCATGTATATGTATGTTGGGATGTTTTAAAGAACATGTATTGGCATGTATGTAAGCTTAATTAATGGATGGATGAATTATATTTTGGACTACATATGAATGGATAGATATAATATTATTGTTGTGACCCTAAGTGGGCTGTGGAATGGTTGAATTTGCAGGTTTGGGTAGTCAATATTATAAGCCGTCATGCTGCAAAATTTTTGACTAAATGAATAGTATTTTTAGACAGTTATAGGTCAATCAGCAAAGTGAATTTATTCTAAGTGTCGTGTATGATTTATGGAATTGATAGTTAAGTGATAAATGATTAAAAACCTATATTTTCATTAGTAGGATGTAAGTCGATATACTACAATCATGGTAATTGCGCAGTAAGTGAAGAAATCACTGGGTATGTATAGCATAAGTGTGTTACACGTTCTGTATATGTATACCATGTGCATACACATACCTTGTTTATGCCATTCATTTCCTATGGCCACTTTCATACCATGTCTTGCGTCGCATGCATGTACTGTTCACTGTACACACTTATTCTTATTTTGCGTCCCATGTCGTGTGTATTATTTGTATATATTTTGTACTTCTATGTATGTGATTTTTGCCATAACTTATAATTCATTAATACACATTGTTATGTCATGTTTTATTCATCTTATGTCACATACATACTCCCATTATGTCTAAGTCATGCCATGTGCACAAGCACCATACATTATGTACATTTATTTTTATGTTGTGCCATATTTTGTACATACACATTCCATATACATTGCATGCATGTACATTGCAAATTTATGTACATACATCATTTGTCATGTAACATCTACACACAAACATAATTCTGTGTATGTGCTGCACACACATGTATTTGCACAAATTTCATGCATGCATTTCTGTACAATATGTTTCTACACATGTTTCACATGCAAAATGCTTTACATAACCCTCTTACATGCATCTTTCCCCACACATGGTTCTTGGCATATATTTTGCACATTATTTCAAACTCAATTCTTTGTATACTCACACCATCACTTATGTATATATAAAAATTTTCATGTCAAGTAAACCCAAAATGTGGACATGGTTGCACCTTATTATGGTACCCTTGATCCAAAGTTTGACCTTGCCCTAGTAGTTCTCAACTATGAATGGCTTTGATCTCATCTTTTTGAAATCTACATTTCATTCTATTTTGAATTAAGCAAAGGGTAAATATGTTTTGTCTCTGATTGTTGGACCACATGAAAGCCTAGACTATACCGTGTAATTTCTAAATTTAGAGCACTTTTGGCCCGTTTTGATAACAAATTGAGAAAAACCTAGTTATAATTAGGGGATTGGGTGAAGCTCCACTGAGAGCACTAGAACCTTTTTGATTACCCATCAAAGTGACCCATGGATAAGATAGAACCTAGAAAATGATTTAGGCAGCCCTTATTTGTATAACTCTCTAAATGACCTTTCACTACCCTTATTTTGCAACCCCTTGCTAGCCCGTTGAGCCTTTATTTTAGTATGCTAAACGTGTACCAGTTTTGTTGGTAGACATGCTAAACTACCCATTGCCTAAAATGATTTTTGCCTCCCCTTAGAAGAATGGCTGCTCTAGTAAGGATCGATTTATGTTGTGGAAAAAGTAAATAAATGACAAAAAAAAAATAAAAAAATGACTGACCATGGCCACTTGGAGTAATAAGGGGGTGCCAGTTAGAAAAGCTACAGAATTGACACAGAGAGCATCCAAACTGAGGATGATCTCAGCTAGAATCAATGGGAACGGGGTCATCCCATTATATATGTCCAAAATATTGAACAGTCGGTAATCATCAGTCGGCTCATCCGAGGCCACTGTCAGGTACTGAGCCAGGCAAATTAGCCGAATGACACTGGTGTTATAAGTGGGAATGCTTGAGAAGTCATTCAGCGCATCGATTAGAAGTTCCAAAGAAAAAAGACCACCTTTGGACACCAGTCCGGCCACTGCTGAGGATAAGATTCCTAGGGCTTGTGTTACTTCTTTCGGAATTTGGCACATAGTTCGAGACACAAGGTAAAATATCAGGAGGAAACCTTGCACCAATGATCGTGTAATGCCCCAATACCACTTGGAAGGATATTAGGTCACCACACACGCATACACATACAGAACACTCATGCGGAAGTGAAAATAATAAGCATTCAATCACACACAGCGGAAATCAACCTTTTAAACACATAAACTAATAACATGTCATATATCCATTTATATTACAAAATGAAACTGTTCTTTTACATATAAGCATTCTTTTACATTTACATATTGGTTACAAAAATTATACTTTACTTTATCATGTACATCTCATATACAAAATTTGCTTTACATCTCATATGCCAAGCTATACAAAAATTCTAAACCATGTATACATAACTATGCCATATACAAAAAGACACCAACTCAAACTCCTAGTGGCCATGACCTTGCAGATGTGCGACCCTCCGAACCCGTAAACCTACACGGGAAAACACCCGTGCTAAGCGAAATCGCTTAGTGGGGATATCACACATAATAAAGACTTCTTACGAAGTCACAAGCATCACTTTATCAACATTTAACTCATTTACAACAAGCATGGCAAGCATATAGATTCACAAAACAATGAAGTAAACTTCTAACATACATACATGGCATCATGTATAAGTTCTTATAACCTATTTCATGCTCATGTCCCTCTAAACATAACTATAACTTATACATTTATCATGTATCATCTTTTAATGCATTCTAATCTATGCGTATATACATATGCTCATGTTCATGTACATGTAGATGGAATAAATTATACCTAATCTTCCATACACATTTAGCATGTAAAATACCATATTTCCTCTAACTCATGCATCCCAATATCTTTTCGTGTACATGTCATATACCATATCGTATCTTCACATCTCATATACAATCATACACACATCTAGACATTTAGGCATACTTATAACATATTATATACAAATAATAACTTCTCATATACATGTACAAACTCATTTAACATTTCTGGTATACGATAATCATATACTTCTTTAACCATTTACTATAGCTCTCTAGCATATATGACATCTCATGTACTTCTAAATAGCATCTCATGTACAACTAACAACATCTCTTATACATTTACATACAATAGGTAGCTCAATGTCATAGCATAAGTGGATACGGGTACATATAGATACCAAGTAATGGTACCAAATCATATAGAGACCGTAGTCTCAAGTCATCTAGAGACCGGAGTCTCATAACATCTAGATACTTTAAAAGTATCAACATCTAGACATCCGTCGATGCCAAACATATAGACACCCGTTGGTGCCAAACATCTAGACACCATTGGTGCTAACATCTAGTAGCTGCAAAACATCTAACCCTTTATAGGCATGCCTATCTATCCACTTATATGAACATCTTAGGCTTAAAACTATTATTCATAACAAAGCATATACACATTCTCGTATACATTTACTTTAACCTTTACTATACACACATGTAACTTATAGCATATATCAACTAGAACATTCATGCACTCTCTTCATTTCTTACTACTTATGCATACATGTCATCCTAAACTCATTCACATACCACACTTTATATATATATCATTGCATACTAACTTATGCATGTTATTACATATTAACACATACGTGTTTATACGCATTCGCATACATGGTTCGTCATACTTGAGATACCCATTGCTCACACACATATTTGTCATTCCATTTGCTATCCTTCACATAATTATATATATTGTTACTTTATTAGTTAAATTACCAATCTTAATCATACTCATAAGTTTTTCCCAATGATAACTACTTTTATAATCATTTAATAACCCTAATCATGCATAATAAGTTGAGGGGAAAGATAGGGGATTGATCCTTGCCAACCATGGGCTCAAAATTAAGAAGAAAAGGCTTCATGTGAGTTGTTCTATCGTGAGGTCGCGACCTATGTCGCGCTCGCGACAGTAGCTCCCCTCAGGTAACTTACGAGACTGGTTTCCACTCCAAAGTTGTATCGCCTAAACGACCCTCTAGGCCTCATTTTTAGACAAAATGTCCTTCTTAACAATTGTTACCTAGGATATATAGTTTCCAATGGAACAAGTTTCAAGTCATTTGGACTCCTAAAGTAATAGATATGCATTAAAAACTACAGACTATTCAAATCAACCCAGCTAGACAGACACACGTCTGTTTATTTCAATTTTTAGGCCTCTTAGAGATAGAATTAATTTATTGTCTCTCTTAGAATTTTAGAGATACGGAAGTTATGGTTCAAATGGCCTAACAAACACTCAAATTGGAGTTGTCAAACTCCAGTTATAATCAAAACAATACACAGAGGTCTGGTAGGACATAAACAGGATTTCCCTAAACTAAGGTTCATCTTGCACTTTGTTTTGCACATGCTAGTTTTTCATTCTCACCACATAGCATTTATAACACTTAAATTACATTTCATCACATAGTACATAATCATGCTCAATATCTCAAATCTCACATTTATGCATCATTTACACATCAAAGGCAAACTAATCAACATACATATTCAAGTAAAGTAAACATATAACACATATATATATCCCAAACCTCAAAAGCAGGTTGTTGGACACTCTCAATCTCTAACTACATCTTCTCCTTGCCCTTTGCTCTTCTCTTGTCCAAATCTTTTTCACTTAACTCTTCAACCAATTCAATTACCAAATTCCGGGTTCCATTTAAGAAGAAAATGAAACTCAACTTAAAAGATGAAGAGATACAGAATTAGAGCAAATGCAAAGAATGGCTGAATTGCTGTAAAATTCCACTACCCATTTTGCTCCCAAATCCCTATACCTTTGCATGTAAAGAAGTTGGCTAGCACAAGGTGAGATCCACACGTGGATTCCACTACACCAAAACCAATCTTCCACTAAATCTCACATGCAGCCCCTTGGCAATTAACCATTAAGTCCCTTACACAAATCTGCCTTTTAAGTACAACTTTCTTCCTTTCAATTATACCCTTACACACTTAATTACTCACTTAATCTAATCTCATTTATACCCTATTATGCAATTGACACTCTAATCCAACTAGGCTACACTTTGGGATGTTACAGATCATAGCAAATTCCTTAGCCAAGGAAGGGCATGGTTCTTAATAAATGAACCTGAAGACATGAAATTGATGATTCCAATGACAAGCAACAGCTAACATGAGATTTCAATCAAGTTTAAGCCTTCTCAAGAATTTTTGACCCGAGTAAAATGGGCCAAAGTGGATTTCTCAAGTTTTGGGGTCATCTAAAAAGTTTGTGCAGTTAGTTAATGGTTGGTGTCGACATAATGGGATTATTTGAGGAAAAAAATAGGGATTGTTTCACACATATATTTTATTCCATAAAAATTCTAATGACTTCATCATTGTTACTTTTATTTTACTCAAGAATATTCTAAATTTTTAACACTTACTATACTCTTTTAAAAATACAGTTTTAAATTTTTATTTATGTGTCCAAAAATGTCGGGTTCTTTACCCACACTATTCGGGTCACCATTATTTCAAGGCATTTATGACACACGCGGCCCGAACCTGGCCGGAAGTAGGGGTCCCTAGTTGCCCACTTTTAGGGCTCGGGATGGTAAGCGTCTTTTTGATCTTGGATAACACGAGATATTTTGGAATTCCTTACCCAATAGAACATTGGGAAGTTCATCTAACCCATGAAACCTTTAGGCATATTTGAGGTATTTTGGAGTCGCCACCCAATTTACAAGAAATTGAGAAAGGTCATCTAACCTCGGGGGTCTTAAATCAGAGAAGGTGTTCGGAACTTTACTCTTATTAATGCCTTAAGTTAAGTTATAAATGAATTTTTTAACAATTGAAATTCCATCTCTTATCTCACGCTATCATGCAATAAAATTAAAGCGGATTTCAAGCATTTTTGGGAAGCAGTAAAGCAAGCAATAAAGAAAACGATAAATAAATTACAAGTGAAAAATATGGGACAGAACAATTTCCCAGAATAAAAAAGCATAAATAAATAAATGAATAAAATTGCCCCAAAATTAACTACAAGGGCCCACAATAAATAAATACACAAAGAAGAATAAAGTAAAATACATAATACATAAATAGGGATATTTATTAGATTTTAGGAATATTGGTTCCCTTGTGTTAACTTAAAAATTCTAGAGTTATTTTTGGGCAATAAAAATAGGGATAATTGGATCCCATTTTATAAAAATTAACTCCCTTTTGAAAATGAAAGTTTATTGGCTAAAATCAGGACATTGATCCTATTTTGTTAATAAAAATTCCAATTTCTATTATTGTAAAAAACACGAGTTTCTTTAAATTAACGCATCTAAAAACCATTTTGCATAAAACATACAAAACAATAGAATAAGGGAAATACAGGAATTAAAATGCAAACCAAACTTTGAAGGCTCATAATCTCTTGATTCTCCAGCTTGCACAGGAACGTTACTCAAAGTGAAATAAATAAGTTTGGTAGACAACAAAAACAAGAATAAAAAGCAATATTAGCAAATTAACCCAAATGTATAGAATATGATATAATAGAGATAAGCAATTAAATGAAGCAAATATAATAAATAATTCTAATTGAGAGAAATATTTATGATTACTATAAAAAATAATGTTTGAATAAAAACACTGGAAATAAACAAGGTGGACTAATGACCCAATAGAATAATCAAATGAAAAACCAATCATTGCTAGATATTCTACAGATTCAACTTACGTTCCATGCATCATTTCAATAAATTAATTAGATTAATCTAAGTTCATGTTAATTACAACAAACAACAACAAATAAATTAATAGTAATCTACAGTAATTACAATGGAGAAAATAAATGAAGGACACAAAGCAAGGAAAGAGAGAGGATTGGCTCTAACCCATGAATTTACCCTCAAAGGTTTGATACTGGCTGCAAAAGAAGAAAGGATTGATTTTCTCGTCTGATTGCTTAAAAAAAAGTAAAGAAAGCTTGAAGCAAAGCTTTATGTCACTCAAAATTGAAGGTAAAAACTCTTAGTTTTGAAGAAATCAGGTGATGAGAATTGAATCTTAAACACAAAGAATTAATTTATTTGGCTCAATAACAATTAGAATTTTCGGAAGAAACCTTAGCTCTCAAAAATCTTATTTTTCAGTATTTTTGTGTCGCTGTTGTAATGCTTCCCTTCTCTGTGTTCCAACTTTTTATTTTTATATCCTCCTTGAAAATAGGCTTTAGAAGTCTTTTAATCCCATTAAAATCCACAATTATCCCTTAAAAATTAAGTTATATCCCTTTGAAAATCGGAAAAAGAATTTGAGTTTAATTCAAAATCTCAAAAATCAAGGAAAAAAATGAGAAAATGAAGTCTCGGCGAGGTAGGAGACGCACAAGGTGGGCACTTGCGCTGGAGGCCGTGCCTTGAAAGCGCGAGGTACGGCCTCATGCAGGAGGCCGCGTCCCGTATGCGCGAGGTGTGGCCTCACGCAGGAGGCTGCGTTCCTTATGCGTGAGGTACGGCCTCATGCAGGAGGCCGCGCCTCGCAAGCTTGAGGTACGGCCTCGCGAGGCAGGTAACATGCGGCACGAAAGAGGCCTCGCCCGCGCTGCCAGTAAGAGCCGTGCTTCACGCGTACTGCGCAGGCCGCGCAACGACAGGCCACCGAAAACACCAAAAATAAAATAATAATAATTTTTTATTTAAAAAGAAGGGTTTTGATTTGCCTATGAACAAGCATCATTTTCATCGCTAGGTAACCTTGTTCTGGGCTGTCTCAGGACCCAGTATCTACAGTTGCCCCCAGGTTTAGGGAATGTAGTGCATGGGTGCCTAGGTGAGCTAAAGCTCAAAGAAGAAAGGAAGAGACACATACCTGAGGCAGGTGTCTTTCCAGTCTGAATGATTTTATTGGGGGTAGTTATCATCAATTTGTCGACATGTTAACCTTTGTCGTTTTGGCATCTAACCTGTGCGGTATCTAGCTTCTGCCATTGTGACCTGTTTATACGGCATCTAAGCCCCTTCATTACGCATCTAACCCATGTAGTGTATAGCCTCATCCGTGTCGGTATCTAAACTGTTGATGTGGTGTCTAACCTTCTTTGTTGCGGCATATAACCTATGCGGTGTATAGCCCCAGCCGTGTCGATATATAACCTGTTGATGCGGTGTCTAACCTCTTTCGTTGAGGCATTTAAACTGTGCAGTGTATAGCCCTAGCCGTGTTGGTATCTAACCTATTGATGCGGTGTCTAACCTCCTTCATTGCGTCATTTAACCTGTGCGGTGTATAGCCCCAACCATGTCAGTGTCTAACCTGTTTATGTGGTAGTGCCATGGTTGTGCTAACCTTCCATAGAACCCTTTTGAGATTTGAAGTGGTGCCCTTTGAGAGCCCTTCGGTTGATTGCCCCCTGAGAGGTCTTTGGTTAATTGTGCCTTGAGAGGTCTTTGGTTGATTATTTGGACTAGTGCCTCTAAGAGGATTTTGGAGATTTGCCTCTTAAGAGGACTTGGAGGTTTTGCCTCTTAAGAGGACTTGGGGATTTAAACCTGTGTAAACTTCATCTTGGTTTGATTGTCAAGCACGGGTGAGTGCCCATGTTGTGTTGAAGTTGTCCTTGACCCATTTTCATGCATGTGGTCTTTATTTGGACTTTTCCTACAAAGTTATGTGCACAGGAATATGTACAAAAGACTGTGTGTGCAGGTGAAAAGTTATATGCACATGTTTGCAAAAGAATTATATGACATAAAATGCATGCAAAAATGAATAGACCGTGTCTTGAGTGCTTAAGGGTCCGTCGAGGCTACAACTTGGCTGCTCATATTGTTTGATGCCCCCAAAGACCTAAAAGAGTGTCGTCTTGACTTAAAAATTTTGACCCATAATCTTTTCAAAGAGAGCCGACCCGTGCGCATATTTGCCCCCCGGTCAATGAGCATTTTGCCCCCAAACTTTAACTCGTGTCCTAAATTAAGCATTATCTGCTTGAAGGGAGACTATTTGGGCCGCCTTATCGCTCCATGTACTGTTGGTCATTTATTAAAGGTAGTGCGTCCCTTGTGGATTTTCACATTAGCTTTTCTTTGCTGGAAATGCGTACCTTTGGGGATTTTCACATAACCCTATGCCTAACTTTTGCTTGGAATGGACCCAACCCACCCCAGCGGATTTTATTCATTTTATTTTTTATAAGACAAACTATCTATTTTCAGGTTTTCACCTTGCCATTTGGCCTAACTTTTGCTTAGAGAGCCAGTCATGGTTTTCATCTCTACCAGCCTTTTTTTTTCTTTATTATTTATTATTTTTTTAGTGGTTGTATGGATTTCAATTTTTCTCATGAAGGTGCTGCATGATTAGCTCAAGATAATGATGGGCAAGTCAATTGAAATATCAGGATGATGATAGCAATGGAGGCCGTATGGGAAAAGAGAAACAATGTGCTACTTTTTATGCTGGAACTTAAACAATTTTGAGTATGCGAGATAAGGTGCTCTGTTTATATATTATGGCATAAATGAGTATGTTCCAATTTGATTTCATAACACATGATCATTATTTGGCATTAACTCAAAAAATACAAGACCTCATCTAATCTCGGAATAGATCCTATGAGCATGAAACTCCTGTTATCAATTAGCCCTCTCGGGTTTTCATGATTGAATATTTTCTCTCAGCCCTTAATTTTTGCCCAAGATGACCTTTTTTTTTTTTACCCTGACAGGGTGCCCAATTTTAGCAACGTCTTTTTTTTTTTTTTGTTTTCGACCCGCAGGGCATTTTATTATTTATTTTACTCCTTTTTTTTAGCCTTTGCCATGGAATCTCCCTTAGTCTGTTAATGTTGATCGAATTTATTTTCATCCTCGGTAGCCGGGAAGGCTGCTTCTTCCAACAGTGCTTATTTTTAGCATCAAAAGCTTTTTCTTGACCCTTGTGCAAACTAGCTGAGATTATAAGTTCTCCATTTGGAACTTGAATATGAAATCCTGCATCTTGTTTTTGTCGGCTTTGGTGGCTCAATTTCTGAAGCAACCCTTGATGGTTGAGATTGGGTTGCAAGTTAGCCTTAGGTGGTTTAGGGTAAAACTGTAATTTTTTTCTCTTCTTTTTCTTTTTTCTTTCTTTTTTTCTTTCCTTCTTTCTTTTCTTTCTTCTTTCTTTTTTGTAGAGGTAAGATTGTTTTTTTTTTTGTTTTTTTTGAGGTACAAAGTTTCACTTGCCTTGAATTTGATGTGGCCCCTTAATGATCGGAGTTTGATTTTGTTGGGTTGCATTGTGTGCATCCTAGATGTTGAAGGGGCAAAGGAATGGCTTTTGATATTGAAGCAGCGCTGTCTAATTAATGCCCTTGTCAATTTTTAGCATGTCATTACAGGTCCATGCAAAGGCCATTTCTTTTTTCCTTTTTATCATTATCTCTCCGAACTTTCCTCCCTTCAGGAGTGATATCAGATGGCAACGGGATCTCGAGATTAAATAAGGCAGTATTCATTAAGTTAATATAAAATGTAAATGACTTGTGGTTGCGGTCATGCATAGTGAAATCATGAGAGACATAAGTAAGAAGTCATTAATATAATTAATGTAAACAACACTATATACATGAAGATTGAAAAGTTCAACAATAAAATGAAAAGCACATCTAATAGAAAGTCTTCACTCCTACTTCTTATTGTGCAGTAGCCACCTTCTGGGACTCTTTATTAGTGTCTTGAAATCCTTTTATGCCTTCTTCTTCTCCTCTCTATTCTCAGGGTCAGTGATCTCTTTGGAATCAATAAGATCTTGGATCTTGTTCTTCAAAGTTCGGTAATAATCTGTCAGGTGCCTAGTGTGCTGATGGTAGGTGCAATACTAATTATCTCTGTGCCCTGGCTGTCCCTGATTCATGGCTGGCTTGGGTGGTAATGGTCTCAGCTTGCCCTCCTTTATTAATCTCTCCAATACCCAGGACAAAAAGCAGCCTAAATTAGAATAGTACCTCTGACCTTGTCCATCTTCGGCGGCTGAAACCTCAGCCATCTTTCCATCCCTGTTATTACTGCTTCCAGCACCACCCGACTTGTATCCTGATTGGTTCCCACAACCATTCCCAGCAGAGTTATTTTGTCTTGCTTTCTTCGCTAGGTACTCACCTTCTAATTCGATAGCTATATCCTTTAGAGACTCCCAATCTTTGAGCCCCTTCATCTTTAGCCCCTCCTTGAGATATAGACTCGCATTTCAGATGAATAACCGAATCTCCTATGGAGTATCCGGCTTCCTCTTCATCTCCATTACCCAATTTCTCCATCGAGTAAGATACTCATGGAATGACTTATTAGATCTCTATTGAAGCAGCTCTAAATTCTTCAAAGTAACCTCTATTCGGGTGCTACAGTCATACTGTTTGAGGAACTCTTCAGTCAATAGGTCCAAATCTTCTCTTGTCCTCCTATCCAAACCGTGGTACCAGTCTACAGTAGGCCCAATCAAGCTGAGGCAGAAATATTCCACCTTCTATCTCTTAGTAAGCATAGTCCCCTTCGTCACAAGTGTGTACTGCTTGATGTGAGCAGACGGATCTGAGGTGCCGTCAAACTTGGGCAGATCGGGCATTTTAAACTTCTAAGAAAGCATCTCCCCATCATCCAAATCCCTATCCTCGAGGCTTATCCCCTTTTTGACAGATAGTAGGCGGGCTATCGCCTCCACTCTCTCCTTTATCTTCTTCAAGGCGGCATACCCTTTGGGAGGCTTAGCTCTCACTATCCTAGGCTCCTCCTGCTCATCTTTTATAAAATCCTCTTTAGGTCTATGTCCCCCGACTCTTTTAGGCTCAACTTATGCAAGAGCACTAGGCTCAGCAATAGGGCATGGTTCTACAACTGCTACCGAGGGTGCCTCCTTGATCGAAATCTATTTGGCCTGTCCCCCGGCAGGAGCGGCAGGTTGTTGACCAGCTGGCAATGCTAGAGTGGCAGTTAAGTTACCCATCATTGCCATCATTCTACGTTCAAATTCCTTAAATCTGCACTCTATTTCTTGGGCCCTTTGGTCCATCTCTTCGGTGATAATAGCTTGGGTGGCACTTGAGTCTTGGTTGGCCATTTCCAGTGATAATTCTGAAGAAAGGTTTCGGTGCTATCTGAAAGTGACTCTGAATCCCAATCCGGCACTCGCTCTGGTAACTCGAAGAATGGGTTTCTCTTTCTCAATTGGCCATCAGGACCCCTAGACCACTGATTCGTACCTATGATGGCTGAAAGACTCAATGTCACACCCCATTTTTCTCCTAGTAGTCTGAGCCATATGTATGTGTGTCTGTGTATTTGTTGGCATGTGTTATGGCATTTTTGGATTGTATGCATGAATTGTGGACTTTGATAGAGTGTGGGTGCATGCATGTTAGTAGTGTGTGCATTAGTGAGGGTTGGTCTTGAGTGTAGTATCATGCATTGGTGTTGAGTGTGAGTGGTCAAGTTCCACCAACCGTAGGATGGCATGTGGCTAGGGTTTTAGGGAGTGGGTATAAATAGAAGGAGAGACAAAAGGGCAGCCATTTTACTACCTCATTGCCATTCTCCTCCTCCTCTTTATCCCTTCTTCCTCTTTTCTCTTCAAGAAAGTGTGCCCTAGTGTGAATCCAAGTGGTTGTGGTGGAAATTGATCATCTCTCAAGTTTCATTTGGGTAAGTAGTTGAGTCTTCTTCTTCTTCTTTTTCTTTCTCTTGCTTTGTTAGAGTGTGTTCTAACTTAGGGCTTTTTACATTTGTGTGATTCTTGGGTTTCCGATTTAGAAGCGCCTACTTGTGATCACAAGGGTAAAGAGAAGGCCAGTGGGAGTGGAACGTGCAACTAAGAGCATAGGATTCTGTAGGTTTGGGAATTTTTGCATTTTCTTGTGTTTGTTGTGGTTGAACAATGTGCTGGAAATCTAATGGTTTTGTGATGAGTTTTGTTTGATTAAGTTATAATGCATGAATATTGAACTATGAGAGCAGATTTGAGTTAAATGGATTTGTTGTGATTTTTTTGGGTTGCTACTGTCAAAATTCTAAGTTTTGGTTGGTTCTTGATTTGATTATTTTTGAATGTGTAAAATATGCGTTGGTGCTATTGTTTGTGTTGGGATATGCCGATCTTAGGTAAGTTGTTGTTGGAAATTGGTTTTTATGGTTTTGGGCAAGTTTTAAAATGCAAGGAGTTCTGCAGATTTAGATTGCAGAATTGGTGTATCCAGGTCCCGATTGAATTAACATCTTCCGATTGGACATGCCTAGAGTACACAACACTCGGCTGTCGATTGCAAGATGGGAAGTTCTCGATCGGGAAATGGAAAGCACGATCATGCTTTTGCTGGGAGCCAGGTCACGAGACGTGCTGAGGAGCACGACTCGTGACATGGTATGGAGAGGCAACACGAGTCATGCCATGTTGGCACGAGTCATGTCCCCTACTCCCCCTTCTCGATCATTTGCTCTCTCTTCTGATCGGCTCTCGGCTCTTGGTCGTTCGAGCGATTGGGTGCTTGGCTGCCGAATGGAAGGTGGGAGATCCAATCGAAACTCACCGAAGGAAAGGCAATTCATGCGGGATGGAAGTCCAGTCACGAGTACAGCACGAGTCGCGATAGGGCTTGGGGCATCAACACGAGTCATGCTATACAAGCACGACTCGTGCTCCTGTTCCTCCCACGCGATCAGCAATTTTGGCCAGGATAGAATGTCGACATGAGTCGTGTCTGTAACACCCCAATACCCCCGGGAAGGAATATCAGGGCATCACACGCCAAACACACAAATACGCGTACATACGCATACAAAAAAGACGCTAACCACACGAACATACATACAATCATACTCAAAAGCGGAAGAATAACTACCAACCTTGTATCGCTATGGCCCCAACATCTTCATCTGGGAAACAGTACTCAAAATGGTCTCCTTCAATAGGATGATCGGCTAAGAACTCTACCCCAACCCTTCCCTTAATGGTTTTCCTAGTTACATACTCTATATCGAACTCTTGCAACAGTAGCAACCATCTTTCCTAGCAAAGAAGGTGTTTCTTGAAGGTATCTAAATGGGTTATGCTTGGCAACCGCTTGTACACTGAATGAATGGAAGTAATGCTGGAACTTTTTAAAGGCCTAAATTATCGCCAAGCAGATCTTCTCAACCTCAATATATTTAGTCTCATAAGGTAAGAACTTCTTACTGAGGTAGTACACGGAAAACTCTACTCCGAACTCATCTTCCTGAGCCATCACGGCACCCACTGAATTGTCTTCTATGGCTAGATACAATATTAAAGGATTAGCAAACCGTGGTGGTCTCAAAACAGGTGGGTTAAAAAGGTAGTCCCTAATAGTATCGAAAGCTATTTGGCAATCACTATTCCACTTGACTGGCTGATTCTTCCTGAAAAGTTTGAATACCGGCTCACATACCGAAGCTAGCTTAGCAATAAAATGGCTGATGTACTGAAGCTATCCTAAGAAACTTCTAACTTCTTTCTCCTTTTAAGGCACAGGCATTTCTCTGATTGCTTTGAGCTTATCAGGATCCACTTCGATTCCTTTTTGACTCACTATATGTCCCAACAATTTCCCCGAGGTAACTCCAGACACATTTCTTAGGGTTGAGGTGGAGGTCGAATTAAATATCCTTTGAAAGAAATTTTCTAAAGCCTCAAAGTGATCTTCCCTAGTAACGCACTTGATCATCATGTCGTCAACAATCACTTTAACTTCCTTGTGGATCAAGTCACCTAAAATATTCATAACCATCCTCTGATAAGTTGCTCCCGCATTCTTTAACCTGAAGGGCATAACCCTATATGCAAACGTGCCCCACTCAGTAATGAAGGCAGTCTTAATCCGATCTACTATCTTATTGAGGATCTAATTATACCTGACATATCCATCCATGAAGCTATACATCATGCAAGCGGCCGCACTATCCACTAGTACATTGATATGAGGTAAGGGAAAGTCGTCTTTCGGGCAAGCCTTGTTTAAATTCCGGTAATCCACACACATTCGTACTTTCCCATCCTTCTTCGCTATAGGGACTACATTGGCCAACCATGTTGGATACTGAACCTCCATTAGAAATTTTGCCTCAATCTGCTTATAGACCTCCTCATTCACCTTCTGTGCCCATTCAGCCTAAGCCTCCTAAGCTTCTGCTTAACTGGTCTACACTCTGGGTAAGTCAGGATGGCATGCTCAGCAACCTCTCTGTCAATCACTGGCATATCTTCATAGGTCCAAGAAAAGACTTTCTCGTATTTTTTCAGTATTCTGTCAAATTGCACTCTCTCTTCAGGAGTTATGTGGGACACTATCAAGATTTCCCTTGGGTTTTCCAAAGTCCCGAGATTAAACATAGTCGTATCGGTTGAATTAATGTAAAAAATGAATGCATCATATTCGTGATCATGTGGAATGAAATCATTAGAGACATCACACAAATAAGCAAAGTCATTCATATTATTGATAAAACTAGAATTACAAACATTATCACTGTTGGTTGTTTTCGCAAGTATACGAAATCGATTCAAGTAATAAAGAGTGAGTGAGTTATTATTCCCATGAGGAATGAAGACTAAGTACCAAAATTAAAATAATTTCCTATTATTTAGATAAGCAAAACTTAATTGATTAAACTAAATTATAATTGCAAAAATAAAATCACACAAACAATTGAGAGATTGAAAGAAATCAATAGATGAGGAGTAAGGGTATCTTTGAATTCACTTGAATCTACCTTTTTCAATTATAACTATTAGCAATCAAATTTAATTACTTAAATAAGGAAAGAATAATCCTAAGATGTTTAACATGATTTTCCAAGCTATGCTAGACTTATCCACTAATTCCTATTAATCTTTTATAATAGATATTAATGAATGAATTTACAATTATGATTATTTTTAATAAATTCCCATAAGTCAAGTTTTATTATTTCCATTCAAACTATGTTCTTGTGTTGTTTACAATTCAAATCCAATCTTAAAATTTTCCTCCTGTACTAATCTTAAGAGAATAAATCAATCAATCAATGGCCAGTTAACTAATAGCATTAAGCAAAATTATAAACAATTGCAAAAGTAAAGAAAGCTAATTAAAATAATTAAAAAGAGTAAGAATTCAAGCTACATCAAAGATAACCCTTAAAGAAATTTAGTTCATGCTAATCATATCGAAAAATCCAAAATAACAGATCAAATTCAATAACATAGTTAAAATAAACTAGAAACTTGAATTAAAATGATAATCTTAGTGATTACGGCTTCCAATCTTGTAGAATTTTTTCTTGATCTCCAAAGCTTGCGCGCATAAGAAATAAAATCAATCCAAATCCCCCTTCCAATTTGAGATGAAAATCCTTTTATAGGAGAGAAAGAGTCCTAATCTGAATAGGAAAACTATTAGTCTTGTTCTGGAAGGAATAAGATAGGCAAGTAAACTAAAACTAGGAAATCCTGTTTAAAACCTGAAAACCACCAAAATTAAAACAATTAAATCCATTTTATAATTAAAATCTAAAAAAAGTAAAAACAAATAAAAGATAATAGAATTTAATTACAAAACAACAATTCTAATATAAAAAATTACCTAAAACTTATCTAAATTACTAAATAAAAACGTCTAACAAAATACCCCCAAACTTGAACTTTGATTGTGCTCAAGTAAAGAAGAATAATCCATACTTAGGAACAATTTAAACTCAAAATTACAGATAATAGCAACCAATTTCAACCAAGATAAACAGTAGTATAATTCACAATTTTTTTCAAAAATAGTCATACCCACTTCTAAAATTTCCGAAATAAACTAATCGCGACCTCTTATAAACCATGGCTTTAAAAGCTAAATTGACATATAACAAGGAGTTAGCATTTCACAACCAATTCTCATCCATTCATACAAAACATAACAATCTCAATAAGAAATCTCGAGAGTAAAATATAATGAGTTCAATATTATGATCACACAATTAAGTTCCAATAAAAATTAAGCTAATACATAGGAAAACATATAATCAACCTACCAAGATAAATAAAATTCACAAAAATTCTTACAATAAAATTTAGAGAACACAAGAGCCACGATATTCCATTTTTTTCTTTTTCTTTCATTTTTTCTCTTTTTTTTTTCTTTCAACGACTTGATTAACTTTTCCAAATTTTTAGAGCTTTTGATGGCTATTGTTCGAGCTTATATCAGCCCCTACCGGGGTACACTCTTCCAACACTAGTTTTCTCCATACACAAAGCTCATTACCAAGACTTTGCTTAAAGGAAATAGACCCGAACCACCTGAATCAACCAGTGATGGTGTACCGCATTTTTTTATGCCAAATTTTGAGCTATGAACGGCCTATACGGGGAAAAACTTGCCCAATATTGATCTTTTCCATTCACAAGTTTCATTACCGAATCCTTGCATAAGGGGAACAAGTGCCATACCACTTGAATCGACCAATGATTGTAAACCACTGCTCATAAGGAAAAAGTATTTTATTCTCTTTTTTTTCAATTTTTTTAATTTTTTAATTCTTGGACATCCTATACATCTAATTTCACTGCTCAAAAATCTATAAACTCATACATATCATGGCAAGGTTAGAATAAAGTTTCCAAATGCATTAACAATTATCTTTTGCAATCAAATTTAGTTCCTTGATTAAAACTCACACATCCTATACTCGAGACAAATTGCTAAAATTAATTATATCTAATGCAAATAGATGTGAAAAAAATCATTAGTGCTAGCTTCTTAAAAAAAATCAAACTAGTTCATTAAGCTATGAATTATAAAGGTTGTATAGTGACAAAATTAATCTTAAACACAAAATAGTCATCCTAACTTAGTTACTATCCAACTATATACTAGCATAATCTTTGCCTTAATTTAGCCATAGTTATCTCAAATCAAGCTCAAAAGATAACTGAGGTTCAAGCAAATGTTCAAGCTGTTCACACAATATTTTTTTTAAAAAGACAAAACAAAGTATAAAACCAACCAAACACCACCCCCAAACTTAAAACTTACATTGTCCTCAAAGCATTAAAATGACAATAAGGGAATAAAAGAAAACAAAATATGAAAAGAATATGTAACACTGCCCTGAAATGATGAGGACGACACAGCATGTGTCACACCCCATTTGCCCCCTAGTAGAATGAGCCTGTCTGTCTGTCTATCTGTCTGTCTGTATGTGTAAGCATTCCCATGTGTTCGGCATTTCATAAGGGTATTTTAGTAAAATGTATGTTTTTGGGGTTATTATTATGTGGGTGCATACATGGCATTAGTGTGTTTAATTAAATGAGATATACTTGTGTGCATGTGTTCATACCATTGTAGGGTATGCATAAGTTAAGAGGGTTTTAGGTGTGTGTAGTATAGGTTATTTTAGTGTGAGTGAGTAGTTTCACCAATAGGAAATTGATACATATTTAGAGTAAAGAAAAAGAAAAGTGAATGAAAGAAAAGGGACTTAGAGATTTACGTTTCTTTTCTCACTCACTTTCTTCTTCTTCACTTTCTTTATTTCCAAGTACTGTATTATTGATTCAAGGTCTTATTGGTGAAATTAATCCTCTCCTTGCATTCTCTCTAGTAGGTAATTGAATTCCCTCATCTAGTTGCTTCATTTACTTCTTCTTCTTCCTTAGGTTGAGATTTAACTTAGGTTCTTGTTGTGATGTGTTTAGCTGAAGCTCCTCGTGATCCAAAGGGGAAAGAGGTTGCTGGACCTAGTGGAGCTAAGTGATAGAAGTTCAGAATCCAGGTTTGGGAATGTTTATTTGTGAAATTGTGTGATTTTGATTCTACTGTAAAATTATAGGGTTTATGTTCTTGATTTGATTTGATTAATTATTTGATGAATTGAGTTGTATAATTGTTGCCTATGTTGTTTGAGATGATTTCTGGAAGGTAAAAACAGGTTTGTAGGGTTTTAAATCAAATTGGGATTGAATTCTTTGTTCTGGAAATTCTGGAAAATCGATTTACTGTTGAAGTTCTTCTTTATCGCGTGACTCGCTACGGAAGAAGGCAAGTCACGAGACGTGACCCTCGGTCACGCCGTGACCTGCCTGCTGAGAAGCCAGTCGCGTGACCAGCTGAAGAACAAGCGAGTCACGCGACGTGATCCTCGGTCACGTCGTGCGACCTGCGAAGACGTTGCGTGATCTGCGAGATCACGCGACGTGATCTGCGAGGGGAGTAGCACGTCACGAGACGTGACGTCCAGTCACGCCGTGACCTGCTAGGGCGTTGCGTGATTTGCGAAGATCACGCAACGTGACCGGCGAGGAACAAGCAAGTCACGTCGCGTGACCCTCGGTCACGTCGCGTGACCTGCCTGTTGGGAAGGCCAGTCACGCCTCGTGACCAGCCATTCTCGCCCGTTTCTCTGTTCAGCTCATTTTTCCGAAATTTCCTAGTTTTTAACTCAGAAATGAATTTGGTATTTCTTCTGAATGGACCTTACTGTTGTATGATGCATGTCTTACAGTTTGATGCTTCGATATGCGTGATACCATGATTTTCTGATGAATTATATTCTGTAACCTGAAATGTGATCTGTTTGACGCATAACCTGCTAGAGTCAAGTAAGTGGATAGTTAGGCATGCCTAATAGAGTCTTTAGCTGCAGCCCTCAGTTCAGTTTGGACCCCGATCAGGTCCCCGTTTGGTTCCTCGCGAACCCTTCAGTATAGGATCTTGTTTAAGATCCCCTCAGTATATAAATAACATGTTTTGATTAATGATATAATATTTGATTTGTACCTGTGAGGTACCCTCAGTATTCGATTCGTACCCGTAAGGTACCCTCAGTACACTCGTTATCCACTGTCTAGGGTCAGCATGTGTTCTTTAAATGTTTATTAGAATTGTTCTGATCTGATTTGGCTATTAAATGGAATATCTGAATGAGTTTAATGTTGAATCATATGCTGGATTATTCTGGAATGGATACGTTATGAGATTCTGATTGTATGGCTTTTAAATATGAGCATGTTCATATGGATTATGTTATAGCCTTTGCATTCTGCCATTGTGAATGTGTTATGCCTTGACGACCATTGTGAATGGCCGTCCATTATTTATGTGTGTTTCCCCACTAAGCGTTTATCGCTTAGCACGGTGTGTTTACCCGTGCAGGTGCGGAAGGAGTTTTGCTTTGAGGGAGTCGCCGTCATCTAGCCAACACAGAAGGGTTTTAGTGTAGGCTCAGTTTTGTATCAGTGATGATTCTTTTTGTATAGAACTCTCTGTATCAGTTTGTATCAGCTTCCGCTTCTGTAACTATATTTTGTATATGTAATATTATTTTATTTCAGCTAGTTAATCAGAACATTATTGTAATAGTTTATTATTATAATAATGCATGATCAACTTTTGCTTTCTTTATGTAAAGTTTTTAATTATTCTGTATTTTTGAATGTATGCTATGAATGAATGTATGTTTTATTTTGTACTTGCTTGGTGGCACCTTTACTCATACGGCATCTCACTCCTTCTCGGATGGGATCGCCTACATATGGGAAGGGGGTGTTACAGCATGGGTAATCACTGAGGTGGTGGAAGGCATGCAAGAAGAGAAGTAAACAAAAACTCCATTCTATCACGATGGGCAGCTTATTGATCCTGCAGATTATCGAGTTTTGAATCAAAATGATCTTTCAATTGCTTCATAGTCAAAGTAGTGCTAGAAGAACTTGGATCACTGATGAGGAAAATCGGTGACTCTTCTTGCGCATTCAGTTCTTCTAAAATGTCATGCTCACCTTGAACCTGTTGTTTCTTAATAGAAATTGAATTGCTGGATCTTCATCGACCATAAGAGTTTGAAGTATCTCCTAACTCAAAAAGAGTTGAAACTCAGGCAGAGATGGTGGTTAGAGTTATTTAAGGACTATGATTGCATTATTGATTACCACCCGGGTAAGGCGAACGTGGTTGCAGATGCGTTAAGTAGGAAATTGATTTCGGCCTTATCCTTGCATCAGGGTAGATGGAGGTTTGATTCTGATGGAGCTTTGATTGCCCAGCTGAAAACTAGGCCTTCTTGGAAGCAGTTGATTATTAATGCTCAGAAAATGACCCGAAGTTGCAGCAAATTGTGCAAGTGGCCCAGAGTGGGAGCCAGGTTGATTTTTCTGTTAAGGATGGGATACTAAGTTATAGAAATCATTGTGTGTGCCTAATGATGATGAGTTGAAGAGGAACCTTTTGCTTGAGGCACACACGATGTTTTTCACTATGCATCCTGAAAGTAAAAAGATGTATAGAGACCTGAAGTAGTTCTTTTGGTGGCCCGAGATGAAGAGAGATATTGTGAATTTTGTCTCCAAGTGCCTGACCTGTCAGCGGGTAAAGGCTGAGCACCAAGTTCCATCTGGGTTATTCAATCCTTTACCTATCCCTTAGTGGAAGTGGAACAACATCACAATGGATTTTGCATCGGGTTTGCCTTTGACTCAGAGAAAGCATAATTAGGTTTGAGTTATTGTTGATTGGGTCACTAAGTCGGCTCACTTTTTACTGGTTCGTCTTGATTACTTGATGGATAAGTGGGCAGAGATTTATGTAAATGAGGTAGTCAGATTGCATGAAATTTCGTTATCGATTGTGTCAGATCGGGATCCAAGATTTACGTCAAAATTTTGGAAGGAATCACAGTTAGCTTTCTGATACCCTTCCTGGCAACTTGAAGATAGCATTTTTGATCAGCCGTCCATTGGGATCCCTAAACCACTCGGACGAATCTATGATGGTTGCACAACTTACCTTGTCAGAAGGATGCATGAATGACGTATACGATGCATGATCGTGAGTCGTGCAGCATTTCACAACCACATACAAGCAAGTAGATTCTTCCAAACTTTTAACTCCCGCATACGAGACAATTTGTCTCTTCCTAAGTGGGCTTAATCCATGGGTTAACAGGGGACCCGAGGAACGCGCGTAGTGCATGGCGAGAAACCGGCAACACAACGTCTCTCATAATGCGCATACGTATATGTAGGCACCGGGTCCTGAGGCAGCCCACATAAGGGTTACCCAATGATGAAAATAAGTGCCTGTTCACAAGCAAAAAGAAAGTTGGAAGTAGTAGTTTTCTTATCAAAATTGCTTTTTAAAAATAAATTAAAAATATATATTTTAAAAATTTAAAGTGATAGTGCCTTTTTCTCAAAATTATTCTTAAAAAAAAAATTCAACCGTCGGCGCGTGCAGATGCACCTCACCTACGCGCAGTGCGCCCCTCGTAGCGCGCACACAGGCGTTGTGCGTCGCTCGCCTGCGTGCAGCGCGCCCCTCGTAGAGCACGTGTAGGCATCACCCTCCTGCGTGCAGTACACCCCGTGTAGAGCGTACGTAGGAGTCGCTCGCCTGCGCGCACCCCGTGCGCCCAGCGAAGGGCATCGCTCGCCAGGCACGCCCGTCGTTCGCCCCCTAGGGGCTGATTTCTGTCGAAAACGCGATTTTTTGGCCCAAAATTACTTTTTCCCCCATTTTTTCGGGATTTTAATAGTTTTTGCCATTTTTGAAATTCAAAAAAGGAATATTTTGATTTAATTAAGGATTTCTTCCTTAATTAATTAGGTTTTCCTTTTTTGATGATATAAATAGGAAAATTTAAGAGTTTTTTTGGGAGAATGTTTTTTGGCGAATTTTCTTTTCTTTTCTTTAGTTTTGCAATTTTTGTTGTTGCTGTTCTTCTTCTTTTTCAATAGGATTTCTTCTAAACATTTTAGATTAAATTTTATTTATGAAGGATTGATTTCGAGACAAAGAAAACAATTCTTTGCTCTTAAAATTCAATTTTCTCACTTATTTTTTTCTTTATTTTTTCTTCAATTAAATTTCTTCCAAAAACTTACATTGATTCTTTGATGAAAATTTGATTTTGAGACAAAAAAAATAATTTTTTGTTCTTGATATCCAATTTTTTTCATTTGATTTTGTAAAAATAAGATTTTTACAATTATTTTTTCTAAAGAGAAAAGTTTTTAGATTTTTTTTTTCTTTAATCCAATATTTTGTGAATCAAAATAAGGAAATCAATAATCTTCGCTCATTTTATCAAATTCGAATTCTGAGGGTAAGTATCATGGGCTCGATCTCATATTTTTGTTTATTTATTTGTTTTTTGTATTACTTTTGTTTCTTGTTTATAATCATTTAATCAAAATGTATGTCTTTAGATTTATTGTGTTTTTATTTATTTTATGTGATATTTGCCATAGATTAAACTTTTTTTATTTTGTTTTTTTATTCTTTTTTTCATTTACTTTTTTATCTTTTCTTTTGTTATTTATTATTATTATTATTATTATTATTATTATTATTATTATTATTATTATTATTATTATTATTATTATTATTATTATTATTATTATTATTATTATTATCATCATCATCATCATCATCATCATCATCATCATCATAATTTATGTTTTTATTTGTGTTAATATATTAATTTATTTATTTCGTTATGTCATTTAATTTATTTGTGTTAATATATTAATTTATTTATTTCGTTATGTCATTTAATTTATTTGTTATTCGCAATGCATATTTTATTTATTTTAATTTATTATTTATTATTTTATGTATTTAATTGATTTTCTTAATTTAATTACTAACATTAATTTTATTTGTGTTTGTTTTTGGTTTCAAATCTTTGTTTTTCCTTGTTTGAGTACCATACGAACAAAGGATGAGATCCAGGGGATTTATTTTGGTTGATCTATCATTTTTGTTATTGGTTTTATTTTTCTTTATTATGCTTTTTAATTTATTTGTCATGTAATTAGTAATAAAATCATTTATTTTGTGCACGTTTAATTAAAAATCACAAAAATATTTTTATTGATAAATTTAATAAAATAAGACTAATGTCCTAATTTCAACCAATAAAATATCACTATCAAAAGGAGAATTAATTTTCTTAAACTGGGATCACTCATCCCAATTTTCTCACTAAATGCCAAAAAATAATTCTCCATTTTTATGTATGTATGAAGGAACTAACGTTTATACTCCAAATAAATATCCCGATTTATGTATGCTTGTTTATTTTTTTGATTTTATCATTTATTTATTTATTATAATTTTACATTTTGGGGGATTGTATTTTTGTCCCAATTTTATCTTTTAATTTATTTTTTGTAATTTATTTTGTTATTTTATTTATCGCTTTTTACCGCTTTCTTTAATGTTTGATGTGTGCTTAAATTAATTTGCATGACGTGTGAGAAAAGAGATGGAAATTTAATTGTTAAAAGCTCACTTATAATTTAACCAATGCATTAATAAGAGTGAAGTTCCGAACCACTCTCTGGTTTAGACTTGTAACACCCCGACCGGAGCACCACGACAAAACATACACATTCACGACACAATTACAGATACATACAAACATGCGTATGAGCAGAAGCATACGATAGGCAAAAGGATTAACTTTACATATAAATAATAAAATGTACAATATCCAAAAATTACATAAAGGATCATTAAATACATATATCACTGTACCCAAAAATAATTACATAACCAAATGATATACAAAAATATAGGAGCAGGGACACAAAAATATAACTCTACTCCTAGAGGCCGACCTGCAGATGCACGACTCGATCCGAACAAAACTTGCCACCTACATGGGAAAACAACCCGTGCTAAGCGATAATGCTTAGTGGGGAGGAACAAAAACAAAAGAGCACTATACAGAAATATCAATAATACCATGCAGGTACATGAATAAAAAAGCATCAACATACTGAATTCTCTATATAGCAGAAAACAGAGATACCTAAATCATAATCACTATAATAAAGCAAAGCTTAATAACAGTATGCATAAAATAGATACATTAACCGAAATCACTCAATAATCATAACACTTCACTAAGCACAATACCAAACACCTCAACAGTAGCCTAAATTTCAGTGGTGGTGGATATGGGAAAACACTACAGGGGAGACCGAAGCCTCAAGAAAACATTTATACCCGAAAATAGCAAGGGAGACCGGAGTCTCAAAACATTTTATCACTAAGACCATAACGGAGGTCAACCATAAGACCCGAACGGGGCTAACATAGGTAGCTGCACTCACTATCCCTTTATAAGCATGCTTATCTATCCACTACTATGACACTTCAGGCTCAACTCACTCACTCACAATTACTATACTTTAATTAACAAGACAATAGCAAAAACATGAGCCATGCAATAGTGAGAACTATGCAGAGAAGAAATCTGACAAAAACATTTTTAGGTCGATCGGGGCTCTTCATGCCAAGCGGCTTTTTGTACTAAGTGGGGTTCTACATGCCGAACGACTCTACATACCGAGTGGGCTCTACATGCCGAGTGGAGCTCTTCATGCCGAGCAGATTGGCTTCACATCTCGAAGTAGGGCAAAGCTATAATGCACAACTCGTGCCAACCGTCGAGGCGAGCTAGAAATACCCCGCTCTATCGCAATCGCAACGAGTGTCGCGCTCGTGACAGAGTCACGTTCCTCCAAAACTCCAAAAATTAGCCGAAGATCAAAGCTTTCAAAACCATGCCAAAACCACTCAATCATGCAAAACTTCACAGCACTAACATGGAAGACCATCAAACCCACTCAAACTAACACATGCATTATCTCATACAAGCACTCAAAATTTCCAGAGACAACAACACAACACACACACAAGTCCGAACGAGAAATAGGGTAGACAAAAGACAACTCGCAGACCAACCACATTCAAAATAAACTCCCAAACCTGGTAAAAATGAAGCTTCAATCCATTCCCCTCAATAACCAACCTTCTCCTTGCCCTTACTCTTCCTTCTTTCCTCCGAATCTTGCACAAAAACCCAGCCAAAACACAAACACTAAATCATTCCATGCAACTGAAACTCTTAACCCGAAACAGAGAAGAGAGAAAAAAAGAAGAAATCCCAAATCATAAACCCAAGCACTTACCTTCTTGAATCTAGCTCTTGACCTCTTAAAATTCAACCAACTTGAAGAATCACACAAGGGAAAGTTGAGAGCATAAATTTGGGAGAGGAGAGAGTGAGAGTGGAAACAATAAGGGCAAGAATGAGGGAGGGCTTCCACAGGAAGCAAGCAAATCTGCTCTCCCTCTCACTTCTCTCTTTCAAATCCTCATTAATGCTCTCAACTACCCATCCACATGTCATGCTACTATTGGACCCCCTAAATAATTATCTTGACTTTACACTTAAGTCCTTGGCTTTTCTCTTCTTGGTCCTTGGCAAATTACACATCACTCACTTAAATAAATTCTTCACATTCAACTTTAATTAATCTTGTAATTAAGTCCTCAATTACTCCAATTCCCTCATGCACAATTATGAAAATACCCTTAAATGTCCAATTAAATACGCAAATTCCGACTAAACCCTTTTTGGCTTGTTACAAGACCTCCGAGGTTAGATGAATTTTCTCAATTTCTTGTTAATTGGGTGGCAACTCCAAAATACCTCAAAGGTGCCTAAAGGTTTCATGGGATTAGATGAAGTTTCCCAATGTTCTATTGGGAAGGGATTCCAAAATATCTCATGTTACCCAAGATCTAGACACTAACACATAAGCGGGCCTCCGAGAAACACATAAGCAGGTTCCGGAACGTCACAGTGGTGACTCTACTGGGGACTTTGAGACTTTACTTCGAAATTATCTTGGTTAATAAATATAATTTAGCTCTTAAAATTAAAAATCTATCTCCTTTCTAAAAATTACATTGCATCCACACAAGAGCCTTATATCTATGCTAGTTTGCATTCTCTCTTAACCCCGGTGTAACGACCCGATTTTGATCCTAGGAGTTTTGGCTAAATTTTACCGGATTTTGATAAGTTAAGAGCGAATCTAAATGGAATTATTTTTGGTTTTCAGGTAGTTTATTTATAAAGTTTTGTTTGAGCAAGTGGGGCTTTATAAGAAGAGAGTTTGTAGTGTGTGAGAGTTCTGTCACAAGCGTGACAAGCATCGCGAGCACGACAGAACCCTCCAGCGGAAGTCATTCTTAAGCAGTTTTTGTGGGTGTGTGAGATGGGGTTTTAAAATGTGGCATTATAGGAGATGGACACTTGGCATGGGTTTTGTTTATTTTAAGTTATTAAATGAAGTGAATGACATTAAAGGAAGTGGTTTGGCATTTATTGTATTTTGGTGGGCATTTATTGTTACTACTTCCTCTCTTCAGTACATTTGTGTTTGATTGATTATGCATTTGTGTGTTTTGGCTTGTGGCACCCCGATATTCCTTCTTGGGGGTATTGGGGTGTTACATTTAGTGGTATCAGAGCCTGGTTAGAGGTTCTAGTCTATAAGATATAGAGTATAGATTAAATGTCAGAGTCTGTCTAGAGTTGTGGCCTAATACAGATGTTATTTGTTTTGTAGAGTATAGATGGAGTCGAATCCGAGTGAGAACGTAAGAGAGATGACAGGTAGTGTGAATGCGATTTGTGGGCATCCGTTTGTGCAAGAACAAGTTAGAGATGATGGAACTGATCCACCTCATAAGAAATAGAGGAGCTGAAGAGTTTAAAGGAACCTCATTGGACCAATCTAATATAGCAAAGTTTTGGTATGAGAGAATAGGAAGGATCCTGCAAGAGATTAATTGCCCACAGAATCAGAGAGTAGCTTATGCTGTGTCATTGCTGTAGGGTGCAGCATATGACTGGTGGAAGTTAGTATTGAGAAACCCGCAGAGGCCAGTGGAATTATCATGGGATTTATTTGTCCACGAGTTCAAAGAGAAATATGTGACTAAAGCATATAGAGAAGCAAAGTGGAAAGAGTTCGTGAGCTTTAAGCAAAGGAATATGAAAGTAGGGGAATATGAGAAAGAGTTCATCCGGTTGAGTAAATATGTGCCTGATATTCTGTTAACAGAGGATTTTAAGTGCCGATAGTTTGAGGATGGGCTAAGAGAAAGCATTAGAGGACCTCTATCTTCCATGGTTGCTTTGCAATCGGTGAATTACTATAGATTGGTATTGGCGGCCATAAAATTAGAGGATTCAAAGTTATTGAAGCAAAAGAGAGAGCAAAAGAGAAAGTTCTCGAAAGGAAATGAAGGTTCTGGTAAAAGAGTTAGAGAAGTAATGAGAAGAAGAGATGAACAAGAATCAGTGCAAGTGCCAACATCAGTTGGGAGTGTAATGCCACCTACCAGTAGAGGAAGTGCAGCACCAAAGTGTGTTCATTGTGAGAGGCACCACTGGGGTGAGTGTAGGAAACTCACCGGAGCTTGTTTTAGGTGTGGCAGCATGGAGCACATGCTTACCAGGTGCCCCAAGTCGAGGGAGAATTTAGCCTCTCAAGCAAGTAAAGATAAATTGAATGCATCTGGAACCGTTAGAAGTGGAAGAGGAAGAAGTAGAGCTATTAGACTGCCATTGAAAATGGTAGAGAAGTCATTTCCTACTGAGGGATAACCCCGGGTCTATGCAATGGTTGTAAAAGCTGTTGAGGCCCCTGTTGGTTCTTCTAGTAAGTTTTTTTGGTGTTTTACATTGTTTTGATTGTGTATATAAGAATTTATGATAGAATCTGTTATATGGTACGGGGGAAATTTTGAGGATGAAATTTTTTAAGGGGGAGAGATTTGTAAGGACCCGATTTGGACCCTAGGAGTTTTGGCTAAATTTTGTCAGATTTTGATAAGTTAAGAGCGAATCTAAATGGAATTATTTTTGGTTTTCAGGTAGTTTGTTTATAAAGATTTGTTTGAGCAAGTGGGGCTTTAGAAGAAGAGAGTTTGTAGTGTGTGAGAGTTCTATCGCGAGCGTGACAGAACCCTCCAGCGGAAGTCATTCTTAAGCAGTTTTTATGGGTGTGTGAGATGGGGTTTTGATATGTGGCATTGTAGGAGATGGGCACTTGGCATGGGTTTTGTTTATTTTAAGTGATTAAATGAAGTGAATGACATTAAAGGAAGTGGTTTGGCATTTATTGTATTTTGGTGGGCAGTTATTGTTACTGCTTCTGCTCTTGAGTAAATTTGTGTTTGATTGATCATGCATTTGTGTGTTTTGGCTTTTGGCACCCCGATATTCCTTCCCGGGGGTATTGGGGTGTTACACTCGGTGCATTTTTGAAGTACAAGCCTACGTTAACACAATGTAGGAAAGTGTTAAGGATAATCACCAGGCCAAGCCTCGTACTATCATGGTATATCAAATGGAGACCCGATTGGTCGTTATACTCGTGATGAGTTAGACCTATTGGCAGCGACCATGCTTGGGTAGACCTAAAGTATCATCACCTTTGACTAAAGCTTATGTAATGGCAATAGATACTTCCCCTAGTTCAAATGTACCGTAATAATGTGCTTGCTATATAGGTCATTATATATTGAACAAAATCTATCAAATTAAATGGTCTTTTTTCAAAGGCTTTCATGCCCCAGTAGGCCCATCTTATGTGGTTGAAGGGTTTAAATACATAATGGCCAAAACTCGTATGAATGTGCATTAGATAAGAGATGTTATGCTGTTGATTTTCCACCGTGCACCATACGCGTCCATTGGGTTCCTCGTTAACCCATGGATCAAGGCCACATAGGAAAGAGACCTAATTACCTCCTGTGTGGGAGCGATAAGTTTGGAAAGATCTACTTGCTTGTATGTGGTTATGAATGTCGCATAACACACGATCATGCATTGTATATGTCACTCATGCATCATTCTAACAGTTTGAATCTTTCAGCCATCATAGATTCATAAGTGGACTAGGGATCTTGACGGTCGACTAAAATGGAAGAACCTGCTCTTTGGGTTGCAAAAATTGGTGTCTGATTGGGGTTCTGAGTCATTCTTGACAACCAGTGAATCGTCTCCTTCACAAGATACTTCAAAAGTAAAAATGGCCAACCTACTGAGAGAATTTGATACAACCCGTACCCTGACTGCTGAGGAGTTGGATAAGAGACTAAAGAAGTTTGAAAGGAATATTTAAGGCATGATTAGTGAGAGAATGGCCGCTATGATGATTGCCTTTGAGAGATAACTTAGAGAACCCGCTATTACCTGGGTCAAACCAATCAAAGTTGGGGAGACTTTCATGGTAGGATCATCGGCTAACCTACCTTCTCAAGCCATTCATTCCGGGGGTAAACCCCCACTCTTTTGACCATTTGAGCATGGGAGAGGTAAAAGACTCACTTCAGAGTGTGATCCACCTGAGATACAAGTCTTAAAAAGTAAAAAAGCAAGGGCAAAATATGAGGCAGACTCAAATATTTGCCTGAAGAATACATCAGAAAGACTTTCAATATGGTTGCCAGGACAAATGGGAAAGACAGAAGATCAAAATCATTTACAATTAGTAGGTATGTCTAATGTCTTGAATTTGGGAAGGAGAATGGGTGATCTCGAGGAAGAAATCATGAAGTCTAAGCTTGCAACCACTCAGGTGCCTTTCAAAAAGGCTCTTATTGCCCCTACAATTCCAGGAGTTGGTTAGACAAGGGAAGTATCAACTGCTCAGAGGCATTACTCTAACCTGGGTAGATCCTTATCTTGGGTGTTTGAGAGACTTTTGAAAAAGGGAAAATTACTGCCATTGCTGGCTAGGCCTGCCTTAAGCCAGGGAAAACTTGGTCAAAGAGCAGATCGATTTTGTGCTTTTCACCAACACACTGGGCACTTAACAGATCAGTGCCGAATTTTGAGGGACCGAATTCAGGATCTCGTCGATAACAAGGAGATCACTGACCCCAAAAAGAGGGGGAAAAGAAGCCTAAAGTGATGACAGATGAATGACATTGGTTGCTGCGCCTGCATCATTAGAAGTTTTCCTTAGTAGATATGTTTGTCTTCATATTTGAGCTTTTCAACAATGGTGTATGCAGTATTGATCATTTTAATTATATTAATGGTTTTTGCTTATGTTTCTCATGATTTCGCTATACATGATCACAGCCATTTACAATAACTCATCAAATATCACTGCATTTAATCTCAGGACTTTGGAAAATCCGAAGGAAATCTTGATATAGCATCTGATATAACTCCTGAAGAGAGGAAAATTATGAGAGATAATGTAAAAAAAAAAAAGAAAAGGCCTTCGCCTGGACCTGGAATGACATGCCAAAAATTGACAAGGGCATTATTGGGACAACGCTGCTTCAATATGCCAACATGACGATGAGGAAAATTTCAAAAGCCGTTCCTTTGCCTCCTCAGAGTCTAGGACGCACACGATGCAACCCAACAAAATCAAACTCCGATCATTTAGGGGCTACATTAGAAGTTTGACAAATAAAATTTTTGGCCTTCACAAGAAATATATAGCTAATTAGAACCAAGCCTTAGAATTTCTTTCCTCCCAACCAATTGAGAGATTTACTACAAAGCCAATTAAGATTGACCTTTAGCCATCTGGGACCAAGATGAAGGAGAGTTCATTACCTCTACCAAAAACAAAAAAAAAAACCCACAGTTTTCCCCTAAACCACCTGAGGCTAACTTGTAACCTAATCTCAACCATTAAAGGGTACTTTAGAAATTGAGCCACCAAAGTTGACAAAAAGAAGATACAGACTTTCACGGCCAAGATTCAAGTGAAGAAACTTACTACCTTAGCCAGTGTGCACAAGAGCCAAGGTGAAACTTTTGATGTAAAAAAAGAAAAAAGAAAAAGAAGGAACACCGTCAAAAGGAGCAGCCGTTCCGGCTGGCAATGATGGAAGTAAGTCCAAAAGAGCAAATAAACGCTAATAGACTGAGGAGGTTCTATGGCAAAGGCTAAAAGAAAATAAAAAAAAAGAACAATAATAATAAATGCCCCGCAGGTTGAAAACCGAAAAAAAAGGTGACCCCACTTAAATTGGGTGCCTTGCTAGGGTGAAAACCGAAAAAGGCATCTGTGATGCGCGCCGAACCTAGCAAAGTCCCTCGTGACGAGACCCGCTTTTAGAGCTCGAGGGATTGGTTCGCGTCTTTTGATCTTGGGCAACATAAGATATTTTGGACACCTCCTTCCAATAGAACACTGAAAGGATCATCTAATCTCATGAAGCCTTTAGGCACCTTTCAGGTATTTTAGAGTCGCCACCCAATTTACAAGAAATTGGGAAAGGTCATCTAACCTCTACGGTCTAAACTAGAGAAGGTGTTCGGAATATCACTCTTATTTATGCCTTGATTAAATATAAGGGAGTTTTTAGATTATAAAATTTCATCTCTGTCCTCACGCGATTCGATGTATTTTATTTAAGGCGCACTTCAAGCATTGAGAAAACAGTAAAAGAAAGCTGTAAATAAAGTGATAAATAAAGCGGTAAACACACAAAGCCACACCATTTAAAAAAGAGAAATTGGGACAAATACAATCCCCAAATGAAAAGAAAAGCTGAATAAGATTAAAAATGAAAATCGGGACAAAATACAATCACCAAGTGAAAGAAAATAAAATTGCTCCAAAAATAATTAATTACAAAGGCCCACAAGATATAAAATTAAACAATCACAAAAAATCAATTAAAAGGGTAACATACATAAATCGGAATATTTATTCAGTTTAGGAACATTGGTTCCTTCACACTCACTTAAAAATGGATCGAAGAGTTATTTTTGTTATTTGTCATGAAAATCGGGATGAGTGATCTCATTTTTAATAAAATCAACTTTTCGTTTTAGTCCGCGATATTTTTGCATTTCTTGGCTAAAATCTAGGACATTGGTCCTAATTTATTAATAGAAATCCCAATTTTGTCGTACAAAATATTTTTGTGATTTTTTTATATTTTAATCAAAAAAATAAAATTTGAAGAAAATTTGCAAAAGTCAGAATTTTTGGCTCACTTTTGACTAAAATCCAAGAAAAAATCATTTTTTACCTAAAAATATACCAAAAAATCGAATTTTGGGCAAAATCGGCGAGATTGGGCGAGAACGGGCTAGCGGGGCTCCTGTGCGTTGCGCGCTCCTCGCACGCAGGGCAGTACGAGAGCTGCGCGCATGAGGGAGAGCGCGACCACTGCGCACGCCAGCGCGTAGGCAGCCCCGTGCGCCGCCGAAAATTTTATTTTATTTTTTAATTTTTTTTCAGAAAAAATAAAAATAAAAATAAAAAATACAAAAAAGATAAAAAATAAAGATACAAATAAAAATAAAAATAGACATTTTAAAAGTATTTTGAGACAGACAAAAGAATTTGACAAGGAGATGATCAATTCCTACTTTCTTGCTTATGAATCGATATTTATTTTAATCATTGGGTAATCTTGATCTTGGACTGCCTTAGGACCCGTTGTCTACAGCATCCTAGGCAAAAATTAACGGCTTAGAGAGAATCTTCAATCATGAAAACCCGATAGGACTGATTGATAACAGGAGTTTGATGCTCACGAGATCCCTCCCGAGATTAGATAAGGTCTTGTACTTTTTTGAGATTAATGTCAAATAATGATCATATGTACTGAAATCAAATAGAAATGTATGCATTTATGCAATGATATATTGATGTGATAAGAGCAGTTCATTTTGCATATTCAAAGTTGTCTAGTTCTGATATAAAACTAGCACATTGTTACTATTTACCATCTGTTATTCTCACCACTCAAGTGCTTCAGCTGACTCGTCCTGCTATCAACTGTGAAGCCAATTCTAAATCACCACCATGAGAAGAATCCAGGTCATACAACCATGGTCTAGGCTATAAGTACATGCTGATCGCCTTTGGAGGATCTCCAATAACAGCTCCAGCCTTTCTTATAATTTGCAAAAAAAAAAGTAAAAAAAAACCGTTAGAGATGAAAACCGTAACTGGCTATCTAAGCAAAAGTTAGGCAAAAGGATAAGGTTAAAACCTGAAAGCAGGCAGTCTATCCTTCAAAAAACAATAAAAGGAAAAAAAGCTGCTAGATTGGGTTGGGTCCATTCCACGCAAAAATAAGGCATAGGGTTTTGTGAAAATTCCCAAAATGATGCATTTTCCTCCAAGAAAAGCTAGTGTGAAAAGGATGCACTACCTTAAGAAAATGACTACAGGTTTCAGATGAGAACCCCGCAACCCCAAAGGCGCAAAATCAAAAATTAGCTTCAAAGGGCATCGGTCCCACTGCAAATTGCGACCAAACCAGGCTACCGCCTCTAAATTCACTTAGATGAATTTTTGTCTTGCATTTCTACATGATCCATACATTTCACGTGTATTCTCACTATTTTTCCTGTATATTTGGCTTTCCAATTTTGCAGTAAGAGAGATTCAATGCGGACACTAACAAAAGCTGATTGGCGATATTAGTCCAAACACCAATCCGAACAATCAATCAAAGACCTCTCAGGGGGCAATCAACCAAAGGGCTCTTAGGGGGCACCACTTCAAATATCAGAAGGGTTAGCACGATGGCGGCACTACCATTATATGGAAGGTGAGCACGACCACGGCACTGCCACTTTACATCTCAAAAGAGTTCGCACGATGGTGGTACTACCATTATGCGGAAGTTTAGCATGACCACGACACTACCACTTTAGAAGGGTTAGCACGATGACGACACTACCACTCCATGGAGGGTTAGCACGATCACGGCACTACCACTTTACATCTCAGAAGGGTTAGCATGATGGCGGCACTACCATTTTACGGAAGGTTAGCACAACCACAGCACTACCACTTCAGAAGGGTTAGCACGATGATGACACTACTACTCCACGGAGGGTTAGCACAATCACGGCACTATCACCTCAAATCTAAGAAGGGTTAGCATGATGGCGACACTATCATTCTATTGAAGGTTAGCACGACCACGGCATTATCACTTCAGAAGGGTTAGCACGATGGCGGCACTACCATTCTACGGAAGGTTAGCACGACCACGACACTACCACTTCAACAAGGGTTAGCACGATGGCGGCACTACCATTCCACGGAAGGTTAGCACAACCACGGCACTACCATTTGACCAAGGATTTACACGCTGATGGTAGATACCACTTTAACAATGGTTTACAAGATCATGGTAACTCGCTTTAATAAAGAATGACATGCCGACAACATGGCAATAACCACCCCAACAACATCATCTAGTTTAGAAAGATGGCTGCCTCAAGTACGTGTCTCTTTCCTTTTTTCTCTTAGTTTTGGCTTACCTAAGCACCCCTTCACTAGCCTCTCCAAAACTGGGGGCAACTGTAGACACTGGGTCTCAAGGTAGCCAAGATCAGAGTTACCCAATGATGAAACTAAGTGCATAATCACAGGCAAAAAGAAAGTTGGAAGTGATAGTTTCCTTGTCATATTTGCTTTTCAAAAAAAATAAAAAATATATATTTTAAAAATTTAAAATAAAAAAGGTTGGAAGTGATAGTATTTTTTTGTCAAAATTGTTCTTAAAAAAAAAAATTTTGGCCGTTGGCGCGCGCGCATATGCAACACGCAGGTGCGCCTCGCCTGCACACGCCCAGTGACGGGTGTCCCTTGCCAGGAACATCCGTCGCTCGCCCTTTGAGGGTAATTTCCACCGAAAAGGCGATTTGTTGGCCCAAAATTATTTTTTCACTCATTTTTCTGGGATTTTAATGGTTTTTCCATTTTTGAAATTTAAAAAAGGAATATTTTGATTTAATTAAGGATTTCTTCCTAAATTAATTAGGTTTTACTTTTTTAATGATATAAATAAGAAAACTTAAGAATTTTTTTTTGGACAATTTTTTTTGGGGAATTTTCTTTTCTTTTCTTTTCTTTAGTTTTGCAATTTTTGTTATTCTTCTTCTTCTTCTTCAATAGGATTTCTTCTAAATATTTTAGATTAAATTTTGTTGATGAAGGATTGATTTTGAGACAAAGAAAACAATTCTTTGCACTTAAAATTCAATTTTTTCACTTAATTTTTTTCTTTATTTTTTCTTCAATTAAATTTCTTTCGAAGAATTACATTGATTCTTTGATAAAAAATTGATTTTGAGACAAATAAAATAATTCTTTATTTTTAAAATCCAATTTTTTTCATTTGATTTTGTAAAAATAAGATATTTACAATTATTTTTACTGAAGAGAAAAGTTTTTAGATTTTTTTTTATTTCTCTAATCCAATATTTTGTGAATCAAAACAAGAAAATCAATCATCTTCACTCATTCTATCAAATTCGAATTCTGAGGGGAAACATCCGGGGTTCGATCTCATATTTTTATTTATTTATTTGTTTTTTGTATTACTTTTATTTCTTGTTTATAATCATTTAATCAAAATATAGATCTTTATATTTATTGTGTTTTAATTTATTTTATGTGATATTTGTTATAGATTTAACTTTTTTTTATTTCGTTTTTTATTCTTTTTTTCATTTGCTTTTTTCATCTTTTCTTTTGTTATTTATTTATTTATTTAGTTATTATTATTATTATTATTATTATTATTATTATAATTATAATTTATGTGTTTTTATTTGTGTTAATTTGTTAATATGTTAATTAGAGGTGGCAAATTGGGCGGGTTGGGCGGGTTTGGGTTGGGTCATTAATGGGCGGGTCACAAATGAGCTAAAAAGTATGGGTCATAAATGGGTCAAATACCCAAATGGGTTGGGCGAGTTGGGTCGACCCATGGGCTAAAAATTTGATCAATTTTTTTAATAAAAATAATTTTAAATATAATAACAGAATACTAAAATGACTACTATTAAAAAATATTAGGTCAAATGGGTCGTATGGCCCAAACGGGCCCGATGGAGGCTCAAATAGGTTGGATGGAGGTCCAAACGGGCCGAAATGTGGATCGACCCATTTTATCCATTTTTAACAATAAATAATTTTTGATATAATAACAGAATACTAAAATGACTGTTATAAAAAAATGTTGGTCCAAATGGGTCGGGTAGCCCAAATGGGCCGAATGAAAGCCCAAGCGGATCGAGATGTAGATCGACTTATTTAGCCCATTTTTTAACAAAAAATAATTATCGATATAATAACGGAATATTAAAATTATTACTATAAAAAATATTGGTGCATATGAATCAGGTGGCCCAAATGTGTCGTATGGAGGTACAAACGGGTTTGGATTAGGTTCCAATTGTATTTTTTTATGATTATGGAAATGTTTTTCTACTTATAAAATATGCTTGTAATCTCCTTAATATTTGGATTCTTCTTCATTTTTTCTGCATTTTAAACCACATATATATACTTAAAGAAAGAATAAAGAAAGAAAAATGGAACTCAAGCAAAGTAAAATGGAGTGTGAAATACAAACATGGATCATCCGAATCATCTCAAATGCAAGGGCTATACATAAGCCACTAAAATTTTACATTAGACGCAACATGTAGATTAAGTTTCATCAAGTTCAACACATTTTAGTGTTCTCCTCCAATATGTAGAAACTACAAAATCATAAAAAAAAAAGAAAATGAAAATGAAAAATGTAAAGCTAATAGATGTTGCCAATTTCTACAAGACAACATTTCTTTAACTAATATTTCTTTCTAGTTCAAATTGTAAACTCCAACGAAAGGCATTAGAACACTCCCCATCCATAGTTTTCCATCCTTTTCTTCCACTTCTGCAGCTACAACTTAATTAGTGTCTGTAGAGAGAGAAAAGTAGAGTTACATTTTTCTTCCATTATAAAGAATGATTTCAAATGGCCAAAAATTGTCTCGTAGAGACATACATGAATTATAGATGTTTTTTCTTTTGGAAACCTATAAAAATAGAATCAAAACAAACTATTGAACTCTAAAATTACATTCTCTAATTGCCATTCTTCATCATCAATGCGAAAAGAACCATTCTTCTCTGCGTTGGAGGATAAGAACTCAATACTTTTTTGTGGGCATTACCAAAAATGGAGCGCTCACCACATGCAACATCTTTGAAGAAACACCTTTATCCACAAATTAACACCAATCAATTTAATTTCAAGAATATTCAAGAACAGTAACATCAAAATTAACTAAAACCAAGATGAACCCACCTTGATAGATAGAATTTTTAGTCGATATCTCCACCAGATTTAGTCGGTAACTCGTATCTCTCTTATGTATCGAAAAAATTCAGGAATTCCCAAGTTGATCCACTTGGAGGAGGCGGAGGCGACTGCGCTTTCCATGAACCACCGTCGGCCGACGAACCAAATAGCCCACCGCTATTTGCATTGTAATCGTACTTATTATGGTGAAGGTAAGTGGATGATTCTGACCGAGAAGGAGTCGGGTTTTGCCTGTCAAAATTTATTGAGTGAAGAACATCAAAATCTTTCTCCCCAAGTTCTTCATCCTCGGAATCAGAAAGGAAATCAAGGTGCGAATTTGAGTTTGAACTGGAAGGATAGTGATCAGGTGAAGGAGAAGAAGAGTTTTTCTGAACGTCAGGCGACGAGAGGATGGTGGAGGGGGAATGAGGCGGCGAGGGTAGAAATGGGCACAGAGGGAGGACTGGGTGGAGTGACAGAGAGAGGGAGAGGGCATAGAAACAGAAACGATGAAGTTTGTAGGCCCGTTGGGCATTGGGGGCAGACCCGAACGGGTCATGCTTTTTCTGGGTTGATTTTGGGCGGGTCCAAATGGGTAGAATTTTAGCTGGGTTGGGTTTGGGTTAATTTTTTCTGGGTGGGTTGGGTGGGGTTTTTGGGTTTGGGCCAAGTTTGACAGGCCTAATGTTAATTTATTAATTTCATTATGTCATTTAATTTATTTGTCATTCGTAATGCATATTTTATTTATTTTTATTTATTATTTATTTTTTTCTGTGTTTAATTGATTTTTCTTGATTTAATTACTAACATTAATTATATTTGTATTTGTTTTTTGCTTCAAATCTCTGTTTTTCCTTTTTTAAACACCCATGCGAACAAAGGAGGAGATCCAGGGGATTTATTTTGGTTGATTTATCATTTTTGTTATTTGTATTTTTTTTATTTATTTTACTTTTTAATTCATTTATCATGTAATTAGTAATAAAATCATTTATTTTATGCACGTTTAATTAAAAATCACAAAAATATTTTTATTAATAAATTGGGTTTTCCTAATAAAATAGGACCAATGCCCTAATTTCAACCAATAAAATATCACTTTCAAAAGGAAAATTAATTTTCATAAAATAGGATCACTCATTCCGGTTTTTTCACTGAAAGCCTAAAAATAATTCTATAGCGACCCAATACCCCTTGGGAGGATATTAGGTCGCCACACACGCATACACATACAAACAGACATGCGAAAGCGGAAATAGTAAACATCCATGATACACACGCAGCGAAATATCTTTTAAACACAAGCTATAGGACATGCCTTAAACAAAACCTTATAGTTAGTTACATTGCATAAAATAGCTGTTCTTTATACATTATAAACATTCTCTTACACAAGCATTTACATATCGATTACAAAAGCAATCTTTCCCTTTATCATTTACATAACATATACAAAAGACTCCAACTTATACTCCTAGTGGCCTCGGCCTGCAGGTGTCCAACCCTCACTTAACCTGTAAACCTGCACGGGAAAATGCCCGTGCTAAGCGATAACGCTTAGTGGGGATAACACAAATAATAGACTTCTGACAAAGTCACAAGCATCAATCATCAAAGCATACTAATAGTAGATATGCCAATTAATTAAGAGCATATAAAAGTAATAAACATTTATCATATTTGTAACATGCCAAACAGTCTACTAACATGCTTTATAACATTTCTACTAATCTGATGTAACCTATATCATGTTCATATTCTTTTAACTCTAGCTATCGGCTTATATAACATGTATTTCATATCATAGCATCTCATGGACATTTATATACATTTAAGCTTAGCAGCATACTTCTAGCCGATTCATGTACAATTATAACTTTATATGTGCACTTATAAGCTCATATAAGCATCGCTAATGCAACAGTCATGTACCTCTATTAGCATTCTCCATAGCTCTTTAACATATATTAACATCTCATATACATTTAGCAAGTAATTAATGGCCTGACTTCATACTATAAGTGGATACGGGTAAACATATGGATACTGATAGACAATATTAAACATCTAGAGACAGGAGTCTCAAATCATCTGGAGACCAAAGTCTCAATTCATCTAGATACCAATAGGTACCAAACATCTAGACACCCGTCGGTGCCAAATATCTAGCAGCTGCAAATCGTCTAACCCTTTATAGGCATGCCCATCTATCCACATCTATGAACAACTCAGGCTTAATAATAAACTTCAAGAACATTTTCATATACCATACTCTTATACAATTATCTTGTTATTCCATTAGTCATACAACTCAATAAATACACATATTAACTATACATAACTATAAACACATATATATAGTTCAACGTACAAGTACACAATTCATTATTCATTTCCATATTATATATATATATATTCATAAGTTTAAGACATTAGAAGCCTCAAATAATGTATTTAAACTAGTTTAGATTCCATTTGGCATACATATGTAACATTTGATAATGTTTGACAAAGAAATATACAAGTTGAAGGTACCTCACGGTGGTAACCTTTTGGTTCTTACCGTGACATAAGAAAATACCAAACAGAACTAAAAATAGGCATACCTCACGGTGGAAACAATTTGGTTGTGACTGTGAGGTCCAAAAATAGGCAATTCTGCCTTCTCTCAGCATTGGTCACGGTGGCAACCATTTGGTTGTGACCGTGACATACCTGAATAAGATAAACAGAAGCAGAATCTCAGGACTGTTTTACTACTCAATTTGTATAGTCTATACTGATGTTTAAACTTCCATTTTAGGCAAAATTCCCTTCTTAAAATTTGTTCCCTGGAATGTTATGTGTCATATGGAACAAGTTTCAGGTCATTTGGATTTAAAATGAAGGAGTTATGGCCAAGGGAACATAACTGGTTCCAAAAGCCCTCCTACTGAATTTTAACTACACTTATGGTGAATCTTGAAGACTTTAGAGTCCTCAAATCGACAAAACTATTTCTACAACATTTATATTCACAGAGCTTATGGTTCCAACCCATTTTGTCTCATCCCTTTTGGAGTTGTAAAACAAATTTTACACTATAAACAGTTCACGTGGGTCAATATAGCAAAGACTGGTTGACACAATTAAGATTGTCAAACTTGAAAACAGCCAACTTTGCCAAACCAATACACCAAATTCAAACTATAGTTCCTATACACATATATGAACCTTAAAGCACAATCAAATTACCAGCATATGCCATTATCTATAGATTACACAACCAATACCCACATCCTTGATATTAGGCTTCTATACATGGGTTAATATACTCATGGCAATCAGACCAATCTCATTAATATGCCACACAATTATTCACCACAACTTATATCATATTTCATATATCACATAAAAACACATAAATCTCAAGCTAACAACACATGCACGTTAACCACACATAGCACATAATCCTTGACCTCAAAATGAGCAGCTTGATGAACTCTCCCACTAACTCAGACCTTTTCCTTGCCTTTAGCCTTTCTTTGATCCAACAATTCTTGTACAATCATTCAATACATCGTCTTAGTCTATTACTCAAACCAATCCAAATCCAAAATAGAAATGAAGAAGAAGGAGATATACACAACTAGCAACTCTAACTTACCTTCTTGGTTTACTGCCTCACACCAATCCAATTCAGGATTCCGGATTCAATTGAAAGGAAATGAAGCTTAACTTAATGAAATGAAGAAGAAATATAGAAATAGGGAAAAAGGAACGGTCGGATCAAATGAATCTCAATCCCCTTTCTGCCTCTCAAGTTTCACTATATATTGCATGAGGGGAGTTTGTTGGCAAAAGGTGCAGCCCACACGTGGAGTGCACTCACCTCTTCCACCAAACTTCACCTCACTCCATGGCAAATAGCCAATCAGTCCCTCTTTAAATTCTGCATTTTAAATGCTAACTCTTTGTCATTCAATTACTCCCTTGCATACATTAATCTCATACTTACTCCAATCACATATGTACCCCATTATGCAATGGATACCACTAATCCTTCTAGGGTACACTTTGGGGTATTACAATTCTCCCCTCCTTAAGAAATTTTATCCTCGAAATTTTCATGGTAATAAATAGAAAATCATACCAGTCAATACACAATGTAAAACTTACCAGATGGACCAGCAGGATCATCGATCTCTTCCCCGATCATAGCAAAGACTTGACCCGGACCGCTAAGAGCAACGGGCGTCTCCACTGTCTCCGACAGTACTTGAGCCACTCTACCTCTTCCTCTGCCACTTCTAATTGATCCAGTCATATTCACATTTCCTTTACTCACTTGTGAACTCGAATTCCATTTAATATCAGGGCAGTTAGCAAACATGTGGTCCATACTGCCGCACTTGAAACATGCTCCCGTGAGCTTCCTGCATGTTCCCCAATTATTCCTTTGATAATGTTCACACTTAGGTATTGTACTACCTCTACTGGAAGGCGGCACAACACTACCCTTCGATGCAGGCTCTCGAATTGAACTTCTAGTATCTTGTCCACTTACAACTCCTCGAGCCTTCTTGCTACTAACTCTATCATTTCCTGATACTTTCCTCTTCTGCTCTTTCCTTTGCTTTACCAATTCAACATCTTCCAATTTCATAGAAGCCAAAGCTAACTGATAATAATTCACCGACTGCATAACAACCATCACTGATAAAGGTCCTCTAATAGACTCTCTCAATCCATCCTCAAACTGTCAACATCTGAAGTCTTCTGTTAACAATGCATTTGGCACATACTTACTCAGTCGACTGAATTCCTTCTCATATTCTCCTATTGTCATACTCCTTTGTTTTAGACTTACAAACTCCCTCCATTTCGCTTCTCTATAGGCTTTGGTGACATAGTTTTTTCTCAAACCCTTGGGCAAAGAAGTTCCATGTCAACTCATCCGATCGCTGGGGATTCCGAAGCACCAGTTTCCACCAGTCATAGGCTGGACCTTGTAGTAATGATATTGTAGAAGTCACCCGATAATTCTGAGGACAATTAATTTCTTACAATATCCTTTCCGTCTTTTCCAATCAAAACTCAGCCACATCCGATTGATCCAAGGTAGTCCCACAAAACTCCTCTGCTCCTTTCTTTTTAACAAGGTCTGAAGGAGCCTTAGGAGCAGTCAATCTGTCTATACACTGCATCAACCTTGCACTAACATCGGATTGTCTGGAACTAGTTCCGGACCCTCAGCTGGAGGTCGCATAGGTGCAGGCTGATTAGCTCTCACCGGATTCACACTTCCCGTCGTCTCTCCTACATTCTCACTCGGATCTGACTCCATCTATACTGTACACAAGACAACATCTGCGTTAGGCCATGACTCTAGACAAACTCAATTATATCTAATCTATACTCTAACTGTAACACCCCTTACCCATGTATAGCATACTGTATGGTAACATAGGTAGTATCCGACGATGAGTGAGGAATGTTACGGACAAAGCAAGCAGGGAATAATAATATGAGCAGAGTTATAATTTTTTTTTTCAAAACATACAAACATCCCATAATACAAAAGACGTACACTTATACTTAGCATTACTTTACTCATTATCATTTTATTACATCTCAATTGTTTAATACAATACTAATTAAGAATTACATTAAAAGGTAGATTATAATTCTTAAACACTATCTACTATTACGGACTGGATGGCCAGACTGTTGCGGATTGTCCTCGACGACACGACTAACTCCAACCCCGCATGGATAAACACCCATGCTAAGCACAAAACTTAGTGGGGAAAACACATGGCATGGGCAACCATTCACAATGGCCACTAGTCAAAACACACAATAAATATCTGAAATCAAATCATTTGAATATAACTACAGGTTTTCAAAAACTTAATATCTCATTTAATAAATACATATAATTGGCTATAAACAAAATATTTTAATCATAATCAATCATAGGGTCAAACAGGATAGCAATCTTAATCAATACATGCTTTTCATGTTTCCTCATTCATATGTCTCATGTCACCCATATCATTATATTTAGCCTATATTCCGTTCTCAAATTACAATAATTCTCAAATATCATAGAGTTATGAGTAAACAGCTAATAATCTAACTTCATGTCCCAGCATAAAAGTACATGACATATATATATATGATTACTTTCATTTAATCACTTACTTCCATTTGTCTCATTGCTTTTGTGTCATTAACAGATGTTATCGCATTTTTGCATAAGGATCCTACAGAATCCAAAACACATAGGTGCGCGAAGTGCAAACTCATGCCATATATAAGTCACAACATACATTGTGATCACATTCTCATTGAGCGCGTAATCATACACAAATCTTCACATATCTTTATTAATTCACATTTATTGTTCAGTTCACATATTTATATTCATTTAATGCCTGCTAAGTCAAAGGGGTGGATAACGAGTAACATATAGATACCCGAAGGTATTAACACTATTCTCATAACACATAGATACCCAAGGGTATCAAAAAAATCTTTTGATTTTGTTCCAAAAACATTTTCGCGTAGATTCGGTACAAAGGGATCATGAAGATCCAGTCGGGGGACCTGATCAGGGTCTAAATCATTCGGTAGCTGCAGCAACAGTAACTCTATAAGGCATGCCTAACTATCCATGACTCGACTAATGCAGGCTAACACTTGTTTCCTTTAGAAATGTTCATGCCATAATATAAAATCTTTTTCAAAAGTATATACTTATATTATAATCTCATAATAATCCGATACATAAATTGTTCATAAAAATAATGGTTCATATAAATATAACAATTCATAACCTTTAATTATAATCACATTTAATTTTAATTCATGCTCCACAAATTATTACAACTATAACTTGCATGGAATAGTATATCTTAAATTATACACTATGTCACATGTAAACCACAAGCAAAAACTCATGTCAAATAGCTCAATCAATCATCTATTCATGGCACAGAAAAGAGTTGCGCTCGCGACCCTTGTCCTGCTCGCGACCCTTGTCGCGATCGCGACAGAAAGTTGAATGGCCTCTGTCGCGCTCGCGACAGAGCCAAACCGTACACTAGGAATCGCACTCGCGACCGTGATAAAACCAGATAACCTCTGTCGCGCTCATGACAGAGCTATGCATCACCTTCCTTTCATCTCTCACTTGCATACACTTCACATATAAACATACTTACTTTTGTCATGTCCATAACTAATTTTCTTGAACATTATTTTCCCTAAATTCGTGCATAGAACCCAAGAATTCCAACACAAGTATCTCAATTACTTAGTTGATTATGAATCATTCCGTCATTAAATAATAAAATTAAAAATCATTTGAGATACAAAAGGTTCATTTCAATTTCGGTTTATGACACACTTAATTCCATCACTTACTTCATTCTTAACATCTCATACAAATTCTAAACTATAAATAAATCTCCTCAAGTCTTGAATCATTAAAGACTCACAGACTTTTGTAGGTCTTACACAAACATGCCACAATTATTCTTAACAAACACCAAAACACTAGCAAGGTTCAATTGATACACTCTCCTTCATATCCGATTAAGCTTCTACGCTTTGGTTTGAACTTGAAAGAGTGTTCTAAACCTCCTATGCATTCCGAAGGGTTGGGAATCCAAACCCCAAAATCCTATTAGCTCAAAATGCAAGTTATGGAATTCCACTTCAAATTGCCTAACATAATATAAATTAGGTTTATAAATAACATACTCGGAAGTGTTTTATTCATTGAACCTCTCAATGATGAGGTTAATATTCTTATTTATAACCTTATACAATTGTATTCCTAAGTGATATCCATTTATTTGCTCATTTCCAAACTTTAAGCATATGATGAATATGTCTTGAAAGGTTCCGAGGAAGTTCGGGTGTGTTTCGCGATGAGAAACATGACAAATTGCACATCCTAAAGAATAGGAAAGAGGGGCAAGGATTCATACCAACTATGAAGCTCAAAATGAAAGGAAAAACCTTCCACAAATAGGTTCTATCGTGCTCACGACAGAGAGCTTCCCCAACTGCCCTACGAAAACAGACTTACGAGATAGTTTTCCATATTCAACTTTGTATCGCTTAAATGACCCAATAAACCTCTTTTTTAACCAAAAAATTCTTATTAAAAAATATTCCTTAGGATGTTAGCTTTAAAATACCACAAATTTCAGATCAATTGGACATCTATAACTCCATATATGAGCTACAAAACCTACACTAGTTTCGTGAACCCGTCTAAACACAGACACCTCGGTTTTTACCAATTTCAAGGATCTTAGAGCCAGAATGAGATTCCGAACCTTCAGAGACAATTTTAGGTACATGAATTAGCTTTGAAATGGCACTGGTATCATTCCATTTGGACATCTATAACCGGACTTGTAGCTAAAACAAGCACTAAAGGTCCAAGGAAATCTAGACAGAGTTTCCCTAGAAAATTCAGATTCTCCAAATCTAAGCCAAACCACACAACCACATCAAGACAACCCATCAAGATTTAAGGTAAATACTCTTCAAGACAGAAACTCAACCACACACAATCAGTAAATAAAAATTCACATTGAAACATATAAATTTCCGAAACCTCAAACTCGTTTGCTCTATTAGCTTCAATGGTTGCTCTTCTTGCTCCCATACTCTTTCTTCAGTTTTGTTACTCCAATTTCCTTATCAAAACATAGAATATTACTCAATATTTTTAATTGAACAAAGAGGGAATTTTAGAGATTAGGATTCATAACTTACCCTTTCATTCGAAATCTCTCATTAAAACACTTGAGCTGCACTTCCCATCGTACATAACTTAGGGCTTGCAAAGAGAGAGAGGGAGTATGGCGTGAGAAGAAGAAGAAGAAGATGAAGAGAAGAAAGAAAGGAAAGCAACGTGAGGGAGGAAAGGGATGAGCAGAAAATCTGCTCTCTCTCCCTCTCTCTCACACACACTTCTCTCACCTTAATTAAGTCAAGCCTATCTCAAATGCCACATGTCCTTTTCCTATTGGCCCTCACTAGCTTTTTTTTATGACAATTCTCCTTTTTGGTCCCTTAACTCCTTTTTAATCCTTCCTTAACATAATACATAAATATAATTTTACATTGGCCCACAATTACCATCTTACTCCCTTCAATTAGGTCCTAACATAATACCTTTCAATTTTCAGAATTGGCCGCACTTGCCGAAACTTTTGCACTAATACCGAATTCGTACTTTCGGCAAACCCGACAGCACATTTCACATACATTCTGCCTAATATTACTCCATTTTCATAAATTAGCCCTGGTAATTATTTATTCGATTCAATCAAATCAATATTTGCAAAATGACCAAAATACCCTTAGCTCCCTTTTTCTTAATTCTGATCATATCTTTTCCTACTACTTAATCACTCCCACCATCAAATCACATGATTTCGATCATCAAAATCCCCGAAAATATACAAATCCTTCTAGGGTACATTTTGGGGTGTTACACTAACATCTTATCATCCTGAATCATCTAACCTATGCTCTGATACCACAACTTGTAGTGCCCCAATACCCCTTGGGAGGATATTAGGTCGCCACAAACTCATACACATACAAACAGAAATGCGAAAGCAAAAATAGTAAACATCCATGATACATACACAGCGGAATATCTTTTAAACACAAGCTATAGAACATGCCTTAAACAAACCTTATAGTTAGTTACATTGCATAAAATAGATGTTCTTTATACATTATAAACATTCTCTTACACAAGCCTTTACATATCGATTACAAAAGCAATCTTTCCCTTTATCATTTACATAACATATACAAAAGACTCCAACTTATGCTCCTAGTGGCCTCGGCCTGCAGATGTCCAACCCTCACTGAACCTGTAAACCTACAAGGGAAAACACCCATGCTAAGCGATAACGCTTAGTGGGGACAACACAAGTAATAGACTTCTGACGAAGTCATAAGCATCAATCATCAAAGCATACCAATAGAAGATATGCTAATTAATTAAGAGCATATAAAAGTAATAAACATTTATCATATTTGTAACATTCCAAACAGTTTATCAACATGCTTTATAACATATCTAATAATCTCATGTAACCTATATCATATTCATATTCTTCTTGCTCTAGCTATCGGCTCATATAACATGTATTTCATATCATAGCATCTCATGGACATTTATATACACTTAAGCTTAGCAGCATACTTCTAGCCTATTCATGTATAATTATAACTTTACATGTGCACTTATAAGCTCATATAAGCATCTCTAATGCAACAGTCATATACCTTTATTAGCATTCTCCATAGCTCTTTAACATATATTAGTATCTCATATACATTTAGCAAGTAATTAATAGCCTGACTTCATACTATAAGTGGATACGAGTAAACATATGGATACTGATAGATAATATCAAACATCTAGAGACAGGAGTCTCAAATCATCTGGAGACCAAAGTCTTAATTCATCTAGACACCCGTCGGTGCCAAACATCTAGCAGCTGCAAATCATCTAACCCTTTATAGGCATGCCCATCTATCCACTTCGATGAACAACTCAGGCTTAATAATAAACTTCAAGTACATTTCCATATACCATACTTTTGTACAATTATCATGCTATTCCATTACTCATATAACTCAATAAATACACATATTAACTATACATAACTATAAACACATATATATAGTTCAACGTACAAGTACACAATTCATTATTCATTTCCATATTATATATATATATATATTCATAAGTTTAACACATTAGAATCCTCAAATAATGTATTTAAACTAGTTTAAATTCCATTTGGCATACATATGTAACATTTGATATTGTTTGACAAAGAAATATGCAAGTTGAAGGTACCTCACGGTGGTAACCTTTTGGTTGTGACCGTGATATAAGAAAATACCAAACAGAACTGAAAATAGGCATACCTCACGGTGGCAACCATTTGGTTGTGACCGTGAGGTCCAAAAATAGGCAATTTTGCCTTCTCTCGGCATTGGTCACTGTGGCAACCATTTGGTTGTGACCGTGACATACCTGAATAAGTAAAACAGAAGCAGAATCTCGAGACTGCTTCACTCCTCAATTTGTAAAGTCTATACTAATGTCTAAACTTCCATTTTAGGCAAAAGTCCCTTCTTAGCATTTGTTCCCTGAATGTTACGTGTCATATGGAACAAGTTTCAGGTCATTTGGATTTAAAATTAAGGAGTTATTGCCAAGGGAACACAACTGGTTCCAGAATCCCTCTTATTGAATTTTAACTACATTTATGGTGAATCTTGAAGACTTTAGAGTCCTCAAATCGATAGAACTATTTCTATAACATTTATAGTCACAGAGGTTATGGTTCCAACCCATTTAGTGTCATCCCTTTTGGAGTTGTAAAACTCATTTTACACCATAAATAGTTCACATGGGTGTGACATGCGCCGGGCCCCGGGGAGCCCCCTTGACCGCCCGCTTTAGGGCGATCGGGCACATTGGGGCTCCGTTGTCATCTTGCAATGAATTGCAAGTGCGTCTATTTTGGTCAACAAGGAGGTTTCATGGAGTCACCACCCAATAAAACATTGGAAAACTTCCTCTCGCCTCGGAGAGCCTAAGACAGCGCATATATCCATTTTGGGCAAGCCAAAGGGGTCTTGGAGGCAATCGTCCCAATAGAACATTGAGAATGACCTTCTAACCCTATAGAGCCTAGGATTATTATTTAAGTCTTTAAATGGGACACAAGAGGTGTCTTGGAGGTTCCAATGAGTGATCGGAAAGACCTCTCGCCTCGTTGAGCCTAAAGACCAGAGTTGGGTACGGGACTTCTCATCTATTTCTACCTTGATTAATTTTACGATTAAGTTTTGAGTTTATTAGTTCGTTATCTCTCCACACAATGCAATTAAAGGCACAAGTATTCATGTTAAAAGCATTAATAAATAAATAAATAAAATAAAATGAGAATGGCTACATAAAAAAAAAGTACAATAACACTAGGAGCGGAATACAACTTCCATTTGTAAAAATGCAATACATACATAAATCGGGGAATTCATTTACTTTGAGGACTTGGTCCCGCATGCATTTATTATGAAAATGATCTTTATTGTGATGTTTTCATTGGATGGAAAATAGGACATTGGGTCCTTGAATTTATAAAAAAAAAAAACTCAATTTTAATTACTATAAAACGTTAGTCTATTTTTATTTAACGCGGGATAAAACAATTTATCACGTGCATAGAATAATGAATAAATAAATAAATATTAAATAATCAACTAAATAAATGAATGAATAAATAAATGAATGAACGAATAAATAAGGGATGAGGGATTAAACCAAACGAAGTCCTCCCAGCATGGCAAATCTCCCCTCAAGCTCGAAGCATTCAAGGAATAAACAAAATCTCACAAGATAAATCAATAAATATTAATATTAACAAAATCAAAGCCTAGATAAATATAATATAAATTAAAACTCAAAGTTGAGATAATAAAAAACTATCGACAAAAAAGAAGAGAAAATATTTGAAAAATAAGAGAAATAAATAATAAAGAAGAATAAATAATAAAAGAAATAAGAGAATTTGGAAAACTGTAGACAGAAACCAGGGACGGCCTTACTTGACTAACTGACGGGCGTCTCTAGGGGCGACCGACGGGCTACATGCCGTCGCCCAACTGAGAGACAGGCTCCACAATAGTAACCGACAGGCAATAACGGCGTCATTTACACGCCGTCGCTCAACCGAGAGACGGGTGTCGGTTGCCTTATCGCCCGTCGGTCACTAATGTTCCTCAAAAGGACAGCAAAAACCAACTTTTTCTCAAACAAAGTAATTTTTCCACCTCAAAATTAAAAAATAAATGCAAACAATAAAAAATAAGCTAAATGAAATATATACCCAGAATAATTACCCTCAGATTTACCTTTTAGGATGGATTTTCTGAAGATTCGAACCCCGCACGTTTCGTGAGAAATGGGTGAAAACCAAGAAAATAAAGTTCATATTTTTTTTTTCTTGATTTTCACAAAAATGGTAAACTATTGGAATCAAATTTAGTGGAAACTAATCGATTTTAGCTTCCTTGAATTGATTTGATTCACCAAAACAAATAAAGTGAAGAGAGAAATTTTGAGAGATGAGAAGAGCGCTAGAAAATGGGTTTTTTAGGTAGGAAAATAGCCAAATTCGTCCAACCCCAAAAACAGGTGAAGAAAAGCTTTTTATAGTTTTTGAATGATCGACGGCCGTCGAAAACCCACCGATGGGCGTCCAAGCCATAGACGGGCGTCGGTTAAATCCCTTTTCCAATAGGAAAAAGGATTCCACGGACGGGCGTCAGAGGCTCACGGACGGGCGTCAATGCAAGGGCACGTGTTCGTCCCTCATCTCACCAATGGGCCGTCCCTCATAACAAGAGACGGGCTCCCAAAGGAGCGATGGGCTGGCCGCCGGTGGAGGAAAATTCCCTTTTTTACCCCAAAGCTCCCAATTTTCTTTTTCTCATTGCCATGAATAAAAAAAAAACACATTTCTCGTGAATCTAGAGGGCCAAAATCTCTGAATCTCAACCATTCATACGAACTCGGGCATCGATTTCTTCATCGGGTAATCTCTGATCTGGACCGCCTCGGGACACGGTGCTTACAGTTGCCCCCAATTTTGCGGAGGCTAGTGCGCAAGTGCCTAGGTAAGCCAAAATTCAGAGAAAGAAGGGAAGAAAAGCGTACCTGGAGCAATCCTTACCTTCTGGGTGTTCATCTGGTAGGTCTCATCTCGATCTGCTCGTTGATGAAAGAATTTGATGTAGGTTCCCTTACCGGTCTCATCTCGACCTGCACGGAGCGAGGTGAAGTGTCTCTAACTCCATCCTCTGCTGCGATCTGTTCTATTGCTGGTGCCCCGCTAACCTCGTCTCGGTCTGTACGGTGGCTGGTCTATCCCGCTAGCCTCATCTCGGCCTTCACGGTGTGAGGTGAAGTGTCTCTAACTCCATCCTCTGTTTGCAATCTATTCTATCGCTGGTGCCCCGCTAACCTCGTCTCGGTCTGCACGGTGGCTGGTCTATCCCGCTAGCCTCATCTTGGCCTGCACGGTGTGAGGTGAAGTGTCTCTAACTCCATCCTCTGTTTGCAATCTGTTTTATCACTGGTGCCCCGCTAACCTCATCTCGGTCTGCACGGTGGCTGGTCTGTCCCGCTAGCCTCATCTCGGCCTGCGCGGTGTGAGGTGTAGTGTCTCTAACTCCATCCTCTGTTTGCGATCTGTTCTATCGCTGATGCCCTGTTAACGTCGTCTCGATCTGCACGGTGGCTGGTTTGTCCCGCTAGCCACATCTCGGCCTGCACGGTGTGAGGTGTAGTGTCTCTAACTCCATCCTCTGTTTGCGATCTGTTCTATCACTGGCGCCCTGCTAACCTCATCTCGGTCTGCACGGTGGCTGGTCTGTCCCGCTAGCCTCATCTCGGCCTGCACGGTTTGAGGTGAAGTGTCGCTAACTCCATCCACTGTTTGCGATCTGTTCTATTGTTGGTGCCCCGCTAACCTCGTCTCGGTCTGCACGGTGGCTGGTCTATCCCGCTGGCCTCGTCTCGGCTTATGGGGTGTGAGGTGTAGTGTCTCTAACTCCATCCTCTGTTTGCGATCTATTCTATCGCTGGTGCCCCACTAACCTCGTCTCGGTCTGCACGGTGGCTGGTCTGTCCTGCTAGCCTCATCTCGGCCTACGCGGTGTGAGATGTAGTGTCTCTAACTCCATCCTCTGTTGCGATATGTTCTATCACATGTGATTGAACATTCTGTCTTGGTAGCCGCTTCTGGGTTTGTACATCCTATCTGTTAACCATTATTCGGCCAGTGTAATATCTGCTAACCACCATATGGTCAATACAATATTCTGATCTACTAACCCTCATCTGGATTAATGCATTATCTGATCTGCTAACCCCCATCCGGCTAGTATAATGTCTGATCTGCTAACCCCCATCCGGCGAGTATAATATCTGATTTGTCGACCATTCTTAGGTCGGTATGGTGAACTTTTCTTGGCTTTCTTTGCTGGTGCTTATCCTGGACCTCTTCTTTTTTACAACAACAAGGGAAGAGCAAATGTACAGGGCATATAAAAGACACATACTTGTGGCGGTACATACCTGTTGGGGCCTGTGTCAGACGGGTGCCCCCTTGAAGGACAGTTGGTCGCTCCCTATTTTTTGATTGCACTGACTGTGACATGCCAGATATCGATTCCTCTATCATCTCCAATGCAGCCTCCTTGTTAAAAAGACATGCATACTTCTCAAGAGGGTGAGAAAATTTGATGTTGAGCCTCTAGGGCGAAAAAAAAGATTTGAGCTTTCTCAAAGGAAAAAATTAGATCGGAAATTTTGTTATTTGCCTGCAGGCGGGTGATCTTTCTGTTTTGTTTTCGTTTTCATTTTTGTTTTTCCTTGTTTTGTTTTTGATCTTTACATTTTTTGATGTATTTAGAGTATATTGGATTTTCAAGGCCTTGAAAATGTCTTTTCTTTGTGTTTTGTTTGTGTTGTTTTTGTTTGAGAAGTTGTATTGTTTGTACATTTGCATTTGGATTTTGTACATTTATTGTGCGATGTGGGTGAGCGTGCCTCTTATGATAGAGAAACTCACCTGATTGCCCCCTGGCACAGCGTGGATAGGCTTGCTTTTTTGGGTAGTGTCTGACAACGTTGAGTTGAACCCGTCATTTGGATCACCTTTAAGCATGGGGTCCATTCAGACCTTTCCCCTGAGTCACGTACATGGAAATATATACAAAATATTGTGTGTGTGTGTGGGATTACGTGTGTGAAATGTATGAATACATTTGAATTCGGATTGTGTGAGGTGTGTGAGCGTACATCTTATGACAGAGAAACTTACCTGTTTGCTCCTGGCATGGTGCGCATGAATAGGCCTGCTCCTTTCCCTCTTGGGAGCGGGTCCGTGAGATTCTTCTCTCGTAAGGACTTCATCTTGATTATTGTGTGATGTGTACAAGCATACATCTCATGGTACAGAAACTTACCTCGCTGTTCCAGGCATTGTGTGTTCGGATAAGCTTGTCCTTGTTGGACATTCCACCTCTGTACATATTCACCTGACTTTATGCTGGATACAGTGGCAACTAATGTTGAGCTTAATCTGTCCTTTAGACTATCCTTGCTCATGAGGTCTATTCGGACCTTTCATTTAGAATCATGTACACAATAACATATACAATAGATTATATGTGTGTATAGGATCATGTGTGTGAAATGTACATACAAAACTATATACAGAAACACATGCAAAGGATTAATGTACAAGAACTGTGTGTGCATATCTATACGTGTAAAAGACTGAATGCACGTGACATGCATGTGATATGCAAAAATAAATAGACCACATCCCAGGTGGTTAAGGGATTCGTTGAGGGTACTGCTCGGCTGCCCGCATTGTCTGATGCTCCCAAAGATCTAAAAAAGCGTTCTCTTGACTTTACGGACTCTGACCCATAATCTTTTTAAGGAGAACTAACCCGTACATATCTTTGCCCCCCGATCAACGAGTATTTTGCCCCCAGGACTCTGAATCAAGTTCTGCTTAAAGGGAAGTCATTCGGAGTAACGCCGCCTTATCGCTCCAGGCGCCAAAGGTCATTGTTTTAAAGGTAGTCCGTCCCTTGTGGATTTTCACACTAGCTTTTCTTAGTGGGAAATGCGTCCATTTAGGGATTTTCACATAACCCTGTGCCTAATTTTTGCCTGGACTAGACCCAACCCAATCGAGCAACTTTTATTCATTTCATTTTTTGAAGGTCAGACTGCCTGTTCCCAGGTTTTCACCCTGCCCTTTGGCCTAACTTTTGCTTAGAGAGACAGTTACGGTTTTCATCTTTAACGGCCTCTTTTTCTTTTCTTTTCTTTTCTTTTTTTTTTGAGGCTTTCCCGCCTTTTAGGTATAGCTGCAAGAAAAGCTAAAGCTACTATCAAAGCCTCTTCCTAGGGTAAATAGCAGCTATTCTCTGAGACATTTTCTCCTCTAGGCATCGATTGCATTCCATGGCCTTCCTTGATGAATGTGTTGCTAGATTGGGTGAAGTAGCAGATGAGGATCGGGTTTTTTAGGACTTCATGAGGTTGCCTTTTTACCTTACCACCCATTATGCTCGATAATTCAGAGGGATTAACAATATAGTGAGGCATCCCTATCATTCCAAAGTAGACCTTTATCTTCGACTCTTACCTCCAAACATCATGGCCTCTAGGCGAGCTGTCGGTGAAGACTATTATGCCATCTATCGGGGGTTGTTCTTTCACTCCCCCTAATGCACCCAAGAGGTAGGTGCTCAATCCTGCAATCGATCGCAGAACTCACCGACTTAGACATCCGGATGGTGAGAGCAGTAGCAGAGTGTAGCCATTTAGATTTCATACGTTCAGCAATGAACAACAATTCTCTTTTTATAAATGAACTAGAAAATAATGAACACATGTATTTGCAAAGATTGTGTACATTTCAGTATGATTTCTCCACACATGATCATTATCTAACATTGATTCAAAATGCAAAACTATATCTATTCTCAGAGTATATCTTGTAAGCATCAAACACCTGTCTCCAATCAGCCCTCTTGGGTTTTCTTGATTGGATATTTTCCCTCAAGCCTCTAATTTTTGCCTAGGATGCCTTTTTTCGGTTTTCACCCTGACGAGGCGCCCAATTTAGCAAGGCCGCCTTTTTTCGTTTTTTGACCTGCGGGCCTTTCATTCTCTTCTTTTGATTTTTAATGGACCCTGTTGAGCTCGTCAATGTCATCTTTATCATTGCCTGTTGCTGCTGTCTCGGATAATAACTTTTGAAGAACGAATGGACCCTCCTCACATCGGCTTGAATTTGCTTCATTTGTCTGGAACTCCTGGTCTCATTTTCTAGAAGACTGAACCTCCCTCTTTCATTTGGTACTTTCTAACCTCCCTCATGAATGGTCGAGCAGAGCATTTTCTGATAGGTCCAGCTGTGGTAGTAATCCCATGATTCATCCTTGCCTGACGCGTTTAACTGCCGCTGCCATTGTTGTGCCCCTTTCAGCTTCCAGGATTTAGGCTGTCTTAAAGGTTTGAACTTTACAACGATCGGCCATGCTGCTTCTGCCCCCCTTGACTTTTGTAGAGGTTCCGACGGTGATTCTTTAGCATTGAAGCACACAAGGCAATTTTTCTGCCCAACCTTTGTAATCATGTACCATCTTAGCCAGGATCCTCTTGACATTCTTGTTGGCAGATTCTACCACCCCGTTGGTTTGAGGACGATACGGAGAAAACTTGTGGTGCACAATACCATATTTCTTGAGTAACTTCCTCGTTTCGGCCATGAACTGGACCCCGTTGTCAGATACCACGTGGTGTGGGAGGCCATACCTACATATCAAATTTTCCTCAACGAATTTTGCCATATCCCGAGCATTAACTTTCTTGAAGTACTCAGCTTATACCCACTTGGTAGAATAGTTGATGGCGACAATGATGTATCTATGCCCATTGGAGGCCGTGGGACGTATCTCTCCAATAATGTCAATCCCCCAAACTGCGAACGGCCAAGGCGACGTCAAGTTATAAAATTCCGAAATGGTCAAGTGCTTTAAATCTGCATACTATTGGCATAACTGACACTGCTTTAAATACTTCGAGCAATCGTTATCCATGGTGAGCTAGAAGAATCCTTATCTCATAATCTTTTTGGCCAATGTCAGCCCGTTCATAGGGGCTCCGCATACGCCGGCGTACGTTTCTTCCATTACCCTCTTGGCATCTTTCTCATCCGAGCACCTCAACTGGATACCATCAGCCTGTTGTTTGTATAACTTGCGAATCATTCTCTGATTTTTCTTGGTGGCTTCTTCTAGAAACGTCGCATTTTCTGGGTAGTTCATAATGTCGTAGCATCACGGCCTCCCATCCGCTACTTCTGTTTCCATGACTGACTTAGATTCGAAGCTAGGTCTCTTAGAGCTAGAAATCAAAACCGGTCTCATGCCTACTCCTTTTGGATTGTCCCACATTGACACTAAAGTGGTGAGTGCATCAGCCAACTAATTTTTATCCCTCGGAACAAAATGGAATGTGCACACTTCAAACTGGCTACTTAGGTCTCTCGAGTGCTTAATGTACGGCATTAGCCTTTCTTCTTTAACAGCCCATTCACCTCGAATTTGATTAATTACCAAGGACGAATCACCAAACACTTCCACGTTCTTTGCCTCCAAGGCTATTGATGCTTCCAATCTAGAAGTACATGCTTCATACTCGGCTTCATTGTTGGTGGACCTGAATCTCAACTTCTTCGCTAAGGGAAGCTTCTCATCATCCGGGGTTGTCAGAATAACTCCTACTCCTGCCCTTTGCTATTAACAGCCCCATCAAGGTGTAATTACCAACCTGAAACTGCTATAGCTGCCTCATCCTCATCCGAAAAGTTGAACTCGTATGAGTCTCCTTGAATTGGGTGTTCTGCTAGGAATTCAGCCACTGCACGCCCTTTGATAGTTTTTTGAGTGATGTACTCTACATCAAATTCTTATAGCAGCAACGACCACCTACCCATTTTGCAAAGTGAAGATGGGGCTTCCTGCAAGTATCTTAACGGATTCTGCTTTGTTACTGCATGTACCTTGTAGGTATAAAAGTAACATCTCAACTTCTCAGAGGCCCAGATTACCGCAAGGCAAATCTTTTTAACTTCTGTATACTTAACCTCATAAGCCAAGAACTTCTTGCTAAGGTAGTAAATAGCAAATTCCACTCTAAATCCGTTCTCCTGGGCCATTATGGCACCTACAGAGCTATCTTCTACGGCTAAATACAGAATCAAAGGCCTGTTTGGCTGCGGTGGCCTTAGGACGGGTGGATTCAACAGGTATTCTCTGATGGTATCAAAGGCCTTTTGATAATATTCATTCCATATCACAGGCTGATTCTTATTAAGGAGCTTGAATATCGGTTCACAAATCGAAGTCAACTTAGCAATGAATCTACAGACATACTGTAATTTGCCCAAGAAACTCCTGACGTCTTTTTCCTTCTGAGGCACTGGCATTTCTCTGATGGCTTTCACTTGGTCGGGTCAATCTCAGTCCCTCTTTGGTTGACTACATGACCCAACAGCTTTCCTGATGTGACCCCAAATATACGCTTCTTAGGATTTAACCTCAAGTTGTACTTATCTATTCTGGTGAAGAACTTCTCCAATGCTTCAAAATGGCTCTCTCTGGTGGCTGACTTGATCATCATGTCATCTACGTATACCTCCACTTCTTTATGGATCAAGTCACTTAAGATCTTCATCGCCATCCTCTGATAGGTAGCCCCTGCATTCTTCAAACCAAAAGGCATCACCCTGTAAGCATATGTCCGCCACTCTGTGATGAAAGTCATTTTGATCCGATCAATTATCTTGTTGAGTATCTGATTGTAACCCGCGTAGCCATCCCTAAAGCTATACATCGCGCAATTGGCAGCACTGTCTATCAGCACATCAATATGGGGTAGCGGGAAGTCATCCTTTGGACAGGCCTTGTTCAAATCCAGGTAGTCCACGTATACCCTCACTTTTCAATTCTTCTTGGCCACAGGGACCACGTTGGCTAACTACGTGGGATACTGCACCTCAATCAATAACTTGGCTTCGATCTATTGCCGAATCTCTTCTTTCACCTTATCTGCCCATTCTGGTCTAAGCCTTCTTAACTTTTGCTTCACAGGCTTATGATCTGGGTATGTCGGAATGGCATGTTCTGCGATGTTTCGATCTATTCCTGGCATGTCCTCGTAGGTCCAGGCAAAGACTTTTTCATATTTTTTTTAGTATCCTCTCAAATTTTTCTCGCTTCAGGAGTTACATTAGATGCTATCAAGATTTTCTTTGGACTTTCCAAATTTTCTAAGATTAAATAGAGTAGCATCAACTGAATCAATGTCAAATATGAATGAGTTATGATCATGATTATGCATAGTGAAATCTTAAGAGACATAACACAAGTAAGTAAAAACATTCATCTTATTAATGAAGCTAAAATGTCATTATTAAACAGTTCAAAATAAAAAGAACATTTTAAATAGCTAATCTACTTTCGTTCTTGCCAACACAACTATTGCAGTCAATGGCTCATTATCATCCCTAAGAATCGTCCTACCTTTGCACTTAAGCACCTAGTCCATCTCATTCTTTCCCCCTTACTTTTTCGGATCGGAGATCTTCTTGGAATCAATCAGGTCTTGGATGGCATGTCTCAAGGCCTTGCAATAATCTGTGGTATGCCCAGTGTGTTGGTGGTCTTGGAGGCAATCGTCCCAATAGAACATTGAGAATGACCCTGTAACCCTATGGAGCCTAGGATTATTATTTAAGTCTTTAAATGGGACACAAGAGGTGTCTTGGAGGTTCCATTGAGTGATCGGAAAGACCTCTCACGTCATTGAGCCCAAAGACTAGAGTTGGGTATGGGACTTCTCATCTATTTCTAAACCTTGATTAATTTTACGATTAAGTTTTGAGTTTATTAGTTCGCTCTCTCTCCACACAATGCAATTAAAGGCACAAGTATTCATATTAAAAGCATTAATAAATAAATAAATAAAATAAAACGAGAATGGCTACATAAAAAATAAAGTACAATAATACTAGGAGCGGAATACAACTCCCATTTGTAAAATGCAATACATACATAAATCGGGGAATTCATTTACTTTGAGGACTTTGGTCCCGCATGCATTTATTATGAAAACAATCTTTATTGTGATGTTTTCATTGGATGGAAAATAGGACATTGGGTCCTTGAATTTATAAAAAAAAAACTCAATTTTAATTACTATAAAACGTTAGTCTATTTTTATTTAATGCGGGATAAAACAATTTATCACGTGCATAGAATAATGAATAAATAAATAAATATTAAATAATCAAATAAATAAATAAATGAATGAACGAATAAATAAGGGATGAGGGATTAAACCAAACGAAGTCCTCCTAGCATAGCAAATCTCCCCTCAAGCTTGAAGCATTCAAGGAATAAACAAAATCTCACAAGATAAATCAATAAATATTAATATTAACAAAATCAAAGCCTAGATAAATATAATAAAAATTAAAACTCAAAGCTGAGATAATAAAAAACTATCGACAAAAAAGAAGAGAAAATATTTGAAAAATAAGAGAAATAAATAATAAAGAAGAATAAGTAATAAAAGAAATAAGAGAATTTGGAAAACTGTAGACAGAAACCAGGGACGGCCTTACTTGACTGACCGACGGGCGTCTCTAGGGGCGACCGACGGGCTACATGCCATCGCCCAACTGAGAGACGGGCTCAACAATAGTAATCGGCGGGCAATAACGACGTCATTTACGCGCCATCGCTCAATCAAGAAACGGGCATCGGTGGCCTTATCGCCCGTCGGTCACTACTGTTCCTCAAAAGGACAGTAAAAACCAACTTTTTCTCAAACAAAGTAATTTTTCCACCTCAAAATTCAAAAATAAATGCAAATAATAAAAAATAAGCTAAATGAAATATATACCGAGAATAATTACCCTCAGATTTACCTTGTAGGATGGATTTTCTGAAGATTCGAACCCCGCACGTTTCGTGAGAAATGGGTGAAAACCAAGAAAATAAAGTTCAGATTTTTTTCTTGATTTTCACAAAAATGGTAAACTATTGGAATCAAATTTAGTGGAAACTAATCGATTTTAGCTTCCTTGAATTAATTTGATTCACCAAATCAAATACAGTGAAAAGAGAAATTTTGAGAGATGAGAAGAGCGTTAGAAAATGGGTTTTTTAGGTAGTAAAATAGCCAAATTCGTCCAACCCCAAAAACAGGTGAAGAAAAGCCTTTTATAGTTTTTGAATGACCGATGGCCGTCGGAAACCCACCGACGGGCGTCAGTTAAATCCTATTTCCAGTTGGAAATAGGATTCAACCGACGGGCGTCTAAGCCACAGACGGGCGTCGGTTAAATCCCTTTTCCAATAGGAAAAAGGATTCCGCCAACGGGTGTCGGAGGCTCACAGACGGGTGTCTGTTCAAGGGCACGTGTCTGTCCCTCATCTCACCAACGGGCCGTCCCTCATAACGAGAGACGGGCTCCCTAAGGAGCGACGGGCTGGCCGCCGGTGGAGAAAAATTCCCTTTTTTACCCCAAAGCTCCCAATTTTCTTTTTCTCATTGCCATGAATAAAAAAAACACATTTCTCGTGAATCTAGAGGGCCAAAATCTCCGAATCTCAACCATTCATTTGGACTCGGGCATCGATTTCTTCATCGGGTAATCTCTGATCTGGACCGCCTCGGGACACGGTGCTTACAGTGGGTCAATATAGGCTTCAAAGACTGGTTGACACAATTAAGCTTGTCAAACTTGAAAACAGCCAACTTGGCCAAACCAATACACTAAATTCAAACTATAGTTCCTATACACATAAATGAACCTTAAAGGACAATCAAATTTCCAGCATATGCCATTATCCATAGATTACACAACCAATACCCACATCCTTGATATTAGGGTTCTATACATGGGTCAATATACTCATGGCAATCAGACCAATCTCATTAATATGCTATACAATTATTCACTACAACTTATATCATATATCATATATCACATAAAAACACATAAATCGCAAGCTAACAAAACATTCACTTTAACCAAATATAGCACAATCCATAACCTCAAAATGAGCTGCTTGATGAACTCTCTCACTTACTCAGACCTTTTCCTTGCCTTTAGCCTTTCTTTGATCCAACAAGTCTTGCATAATCATTCAAAACACCCTCTTAGTCCATTACTTAAACCAATCCAAATCCAAAACAAAAATGAAGAAGAAGGAGATATACACAACTAGCAACTCTAACTTACCTTCTTGGTTTACTGCCTCACACCAATCCAATTCAGGTTTTCGAATTCAATTGAAAGGAAATCAAGTTTAACTTAATGAAATGAAGAAGAAATACACAAATAGGGAAAAAGGAATGGCCGGATCAAATGAATCTCAATCCCTTTTCTGCCTTTCAACTTTCACTATATATTGCATGAGGGGAGTTGGTTAGCAAGAGGTACAGTCCACACGTGGAGTGCACTCACCTCTTCCACAAAACCTCCACCTCACTCCATTGCAAATAGCCAATCAGTCCCTCTTTAAATTGTTCCTTTTAAATGCTAACTCTTTCTCATTCAATTACTCCCTTGCATACATTAATCTCTTACTTACTCTAATCACATATGTACCCCATTATGCAATGGATACCACTAATCCTTCTAGGGTACACTTTGGGGTATTACAAATTCTCTATTTTTAAGTATGCATGAAGGAACCAACGTTCCTACTGTAAATAAATATCCCGATTTATATATGCTTGTTTATTTATTTGATTTTATCAATTATTTATTTATTTATTTATTTTAATTTAACATTTTGAGTGATTGTATTTTTATCCGAATTTTATCTTTTAATTTTTTGTTGTAATTTATTTTGTTATTTTATTTATCACTTTTTACCGCTTTCTTTAATGCTTGATGTGCACTTAAATTAATTTGCATGACGTGTGAGAAAGTAGATAGAAATGTAATTGTTAAAAGCTCACTTATAATTTAACCAAGGCTTTAGTAAGAGTGAAGTTCCGAACTACTCTCTGATTTAGATCTCCGAGGTTAGATGAACTTTCCCAATTTCTTGTAAATTAGGTGGTGACCCCAAAATACCTCAAAGGTGCCTAAAGGTTTTATGGGATTAGATGAACTTCCCCAATGTTCTATTAGGAAGGGATTCAAAAAAATCTCACGTTACCCAAGATCTAGACACGAACCCTTAATAGACCCTAAAAGTGGGCCTCTGCGAAATACATAAGCGGGTTTCGGCGCATCACAGTATGAGTTTCGGCCATTATATATTTGAACACTTCAACCAAATTAAGGTGGACCCACTGGGACATGAAAACCTTTGATAGAAGACCACTTAATTCGGTTGATTTTGTTCAATATATGATGGGCCACATGACAAGCATTGTATTACGGTTCATTTTACCTAGGGGAAGTATTTATTGCCATTACATGAGCTTTGGTCAGGGTGATATTACTTTAGGGCTATCCAAGCATAGTCCCTGCCAATGGGGTCTAGCTTATCATGAGCATGACGGCCAATTGGGTCTTCATTTGATATACCATGATGGTACGAGGCTTGGGCTGTGATTATCCTTAACACTCCCCCACATTGAGTGAACGTAGGATTGTACTTTGTGAATGCAGTAGGGTAAGAGAGGGTCTAAACTAACATCATTCTAAGGCTCTAGTATGATGCAATGCAACTTTAGAAGAGAGATGGAACTTTAGTTTTAAAAACTCAACTATACATTTTAACCAAGACACTTTCAAAGCAAATTTACAAAGTCCCTAGTGGAGTCGCCACTGTGACTCACGTCGAACCGGCCCAAGGGAAGGCTTCCCTTTTTGAGGCCTGCTTTTAGGGCCTCGAGGATGGTTCACATCATTCGATCTTGGGTAACACGAGACATTTTGGAATCCCTACCCAATACAACATTGGGAAAGTTCATCTAATCCCATGAAACCTATAGGCACCTTCAAGGTATTTTGGAGTCGCCACCTAATTTATGAGAAATTGAAAAAGGTCATCTAACCTCTATGATCTAAACCAGAGAGTATTTTGGAACCCCACTCATATTAATGTCTTGATTAGTTATAAATGAGTTTTTAGGTTAGAAAATTCCATCTCTCATCTCACACGGTTAATGCAATTTATTAAATGCACAATTCAAGCATCGAGAAAATGATAAATGAAATCTGTAAATAAAGCGATAAATAAAGCGGGTAAACACACAAAGCAACACCATTACAAAATAGAAATTGGAACAAATACAATCCCTCAAAAGAAAAGAAAAGCTAAACAAAATTGCCCCAAAAATAATTAATTACAAGGGCCCATGAGATATATAAACATAAAGTTAAACAATTAAGCAAAATTAATCAAAAGGGGTAAAATGCATAAATTGGGATATTTGTTTAGCTTAGGAATATTGGTTAATTCATGCGCACTTCAAAGGGGATCAAAGAGTTCTTTTGGCGATTTGCTTGAAAACCGAGATGAATTACTCCCATTTTGAGAAAATTAACTCTTTATTTTAATTCATGACATTTTTTGCATTCCTTGGCTAAAATCAAGGACATCGGTCCTAATTTATTAATAAAAATCCCTATTCAGTCATAAAAGTATTTTTGTGATTTTTATCTGACACGCGCATAAAATAAAACTATTTTATTTATAAGCAAACACAATCATACAAATAAGAGATAGGTAAGATCTCACCGAAATAACGTAGCCTCCTACACGTCATGACCCCTCCATTTGGTCACAAAAAGGCTCAAACAAGCAAAACCACATTTTAAACCCAAATAAAAAAATAATAAAAATAATAGCAATAATTCTAAAATAACCTAAATAAACATGAAAATAAGGTAAATAAACATCATAAGGCAGAAAATAACATTTAAACTAAAAAGAAAAAGTTATCGCAAAAACGGACACGAAATATACATCGAACGGGTTAAAATTGAGCCAAAACCAAACAAAGGCGCGTGAAGGGACACCATAGGGGGTGAGGGGTGGCCTGGCCACGAGGGATGGCTAGCCTGCACCTCACCTCCTTCCTGCCCCTAAGGGGAAGGGGGTGGAGCAGCCTCCAAGAGCTCAAGACTTCCAAAAAGTCAAATGATTTTTCACACCCAAATCATATACATTTATCCATTCTCATACTAAAAACAAAATAAAGATTGGAAAATCATACCAAAAAATAAATATCAACTAACACATATTCATCAAATCATTATTCATGTAAGATGAAAGATGTTTTAATCCCCTCTCAAAATGATCTCTTCCTAAAAAATGGTCTCTCCTTTTCTTTTTATATCTCACAGAAAAGGTTAGGTGGTTTCTCACCCAATCCACCATAATCCCCACTTTTCAACTAAAATCCCAAAAATAACGGAACAGGGAGGACGCTGGAGGAAAAAGAGGCGCGTGAGGCAGCCTCTCACCAACGTGAGAGTTGCCCCTCATGTTAGTGAGAGGGGCCTTGGGCCTCACAACCCAGGCCCTCCAGGAAATGGGCCCCTAATTTTTTTTTTTAAATAAAAACGAAAAACATATTTTTTGAGGAAACCATCACTTCTATCTATCTCTAGCCTGCGAACAGGTATCATTTTTATCATAGGGTAACTTCGGTCTTGACTGCCTCAGGACCCGGTGTCTACACCGGGGTTATCAAAAAGATCCCAACACCTGCCCCCTTGTTATTAATTGCTCCGTCAAAATACATCTGCCTTCCCTGAACTGCAATGGCCATGAAATCTTCGTCTGGGAAATTATACTCAACCTGGTCTCCTTCAATAGGATGATCAGCTAGGAATTCAGCTACAGCTCTCCCTTTAATGGTTTTCCTAGTGATATATTCTATATCAAACTCTTGGAGCAATATTAACCACCTACCCATCTTTCCCAGCAAAGAAGGTGCTTCCTGAAGATATCTCAGAGGATTCTGTTTAGCGACTACCTGAATCCTGAATGAGTGGAAATAGTATCTCAGCTTCTTTGAGGCCCAAATTATTGCCAAACGTATCTTCTCTACTTCAACATACCCAGCCTCATAAGGGAGGAACTTCTTGTTGGGATAGTAGACTGCATACTCTACCCCGAACTCATCTTCTTGAGCCATCATGGCGCATACTGAGTTGGTTTCTATCGCTAAGTAGAGGATTAGTGGCTTGATCGGCAGAGGTGGCCTCAAGACTGGCGAATTTAAGAGATATTCCTTAACAGTGTCAAATGCCTTCTGACAATTGTCATTCCATTCAACAGGCTGGTCTTTTCTGAGAAGCTTGAACACTGGCTCACAAATCGAAGAGAGTTTGGCTATGAACCGACTAATATACTGAAGTTTTCCCAAGAAGCTCCTAACCTCTTTCTCCTTTTAGGGCGTTGGCATTTCTCTAATTGCTTTGACCTTGCCGGGGTCTACTTCAATTCCCCTTTGACTTACTACATGGCCAAGTAATTTTCCAGAGGTGACTCCAAAAATGCACTTCTTACGGTTAAGGCGAAGGTTGTACTTATTAATTCTCTGAAAGAACTTCTCCAAAGCTTCAAAGTGACCTTCCCTAGTAGTTGACTTAATCATCATATCATCTACATACACCTCCACTTCCTTGTGAATCAAATCATCAAGAATCTTAGTGGCCATTCTCTGGTAAGTCGCGGTTGCATTCTTCAATCCAAAAAGTGTAACCCGATAAGCAAATATGCCCCGCTCAGTAATGAAGGCCATCTTAATCCGATCTACAATTCTGTTAAGAATCTGATTATATCCATCATAACCATCTACAAAACTATACATCATGCAAGAAGCTGTGCTGTATATTAAAACATCAATATGAGGCAGAAGGAAATCATCCTTTGGACAGGCTTTGTTCAAATCCCGATAATCCACACATACATGAACTTTCCCATCCTTTTTAACTACAAGGACTACATTAGCTAGCCACATCGGGTATTGAACCTCTACTAGGAATTTAGCCTCAATCTGCTTATAAACTTCCTCTTTTACTCTCTGTGCCCATTCTGGCCTGAGCCTCCTACGCTTTTGCTTGGCCGGTTTAGACTCTGGATAAGTTGGAATTGCATGTTCAATGATGTTTCTGTAAATCGCCGGCATATCTTCATAGGTCCAGGCAAAGACTTGTTCATATTTTTTTAAGATTCTCTCAAATTTTAATCTCTCTTCAGGAGTTATGTCAGACGTTATGAAGATTTGCTTTGGGTTTTGCAAAGTTCCAAGATTAAATTGAGCTGTATTAGTTGAATTTATGTCAAAAATGAATGCATCATGTGTATGATCATGTGAAATAAAATCATCAAAAATATCGCACAAGTAAGCAAAATTGTTCATTTCGTTAATAAAATTAGAATTGCACACATTGTCATCATTAAAGAGTTCTAAAACAAAAAGAATATATAAATAACTACAGTCTTCTTCATCCATTGATGCAGATGTTAAAGCTGACTAGTCACTGTGGTCTTAACTTGGTGGTGGCTTCCCAACTATCTCTGGCGGAGCTTCTGGATCTTGGATCTTTAAGTTCTGCATTGGTGCTTCAACTCCTATTTTTTCCTTCCCTTTCACCCTGGTGGCAAGCGAATTGTCAGTATAAACCTCTTCCGGATCATTTTTGTCTTCAATGTTGCTCTGGGTCAAAATCACTTCATCCCAAAAATCTTCAACTGACTTGATGGTCCCCTTGGTCCAGTCAAACACATGATTAAAAACTTCGAAGCCTGGGAAAATCTGATTATTGATAAACTGAAGTTTAGTCTCTCCACAATAAGCACAAAGGGGCGCTGCTGGCACAAAGCTTTCCAAAATATGAGGGATGTTTGCTAACTTCTCTTTCCCTTTACTGCTTACACCTTTATAGCCTAGTCCTCTTTGGTCCTTCTGACCCTTCGTTGTGATAAGTGACTGTGGCCCTTGTGAATTCCTGCCCAGACCAGCTCTTGGAAGAAAATGCATTCGCTTCATCATATTTACCGCTTGATAGCTACCCTCTAAACTTCCTTCTTCACAGATTACTGACACATGGAAACCACTGAACGGCTGTTTGGAGATTTCTAGTGCAGAAACCTGATTTTCCCTAGCAGCCCTGATAGTTACTGCTCCACTTCATGCGATATTTTCATCATCTGATGCAGGGTAGATGTCACTCCCCCCAGCTTATGAAACCAAGGTCTTCCAAGTAAACCTGAAAAATTAGCAGGGATCGATAAGACTACAAATTCTGCTTGTGTTTTTATGGGCCTGATTTTGACTATTACCTTAAAAGTCCCCAAGGCCTGTCTTCGGGAGTTATCATAAGCTGTAATAGTCAGGTCAAAATCACTCAGCATGTTTTCATCCAAACCAAAAGCCGAAAGCGTAACCAAAGGGCATATATTTATAAAAAAGCCGTCATCAACCATTACACAGGTAGTATGCTTGCCATTGATATGTGCTTGGATGTATAATGGGTGATTGTGTTTGCGGCCCTCAGGTGGTAAATCTGCATCAGAATAAACCAAGTTTTCTCCCGAGCTCCCTTTAACTAAGTCCAGTAACTCAGATGGTGAGATAGTGGTGGCAACAGTGGACTCACATAAGGCTTCTACTAACTTCTGCCTATGTGATGGGGATTGCTACAGCAAATCCCAAATGGATATCTGGGCCGTTGTCTTCTTCAACTGTTTCATCAACCCATCCTCTTCAAGTTCTTTTCCTGCAAGCATAGGTGCTGGGTGTTGAGGCCTCTCTCACTATAAGAAAATACTGATTTCTCGACGAAAAATAAGCAATTTCCGTCGGGAAATGAATATGCCGACGGAAAATGATTTCGTCGGCATATTAGACGTAGGGAAACTCTTCCGACAGAAAAATTTCCGTCGGAAAATTTCCCTATGAAATTCAATTTTCGTCGGGAATTTCCCGACGGAATGCGGTCTTCCTTTAGGAAATTTCCCGAAGGACGACCGCATTCCGTCGGGAAATTTCCCTACGGAAGACCGTATTCTGTCGATAAAATTTCCTGACGGAGGACTGCATTCCGTCGGGAAATTCCAGACGAAAAATCCTTTTCCATCGGGAAATTGAAGAAAATTTAAAAATTAAATTTTTCATATTTTTTTTATGCAGATATAACCTATAAAATTAATTGCAAAATAATAGACAAAATGAAGATAATATCTAAATTTTAATATCCAATAATAGTCAAATTTAATAATTGTGCTAATTATAAAGTTAGTAATTATTTAATAACATAATATCCATATATGTCTAATACAAAATCATAACTAAGATGATGGCGGCGGCGACAGCTGAGAAGTACGATCAGACTACTGCGATGACGAGGCGACCATACCCTTCAAATTTGCCATCTCATTACGTAGCTTAGATATGAAGTCGAGAGATTGTTGCCATCTAGCCTCTGAGTCTTGCTACTGAGCTTCTGAGTTTTGCCATCGAGTCTGTGACTGTTGCAATTCAGATCTCAACTCACTTATAGTATTTCGAAGTTCAAGTACTTCCCTGGATGCAGATCGTTTATTAGATGCAGTAGTACTTAAAGTTGAGGAATGCGAGTAACAGGATTTGGCCAAAGAACCTAAGCCAAATACCTGTCCTCGCTGGTCTCTACCACCAGCCACTTCATACTAGATCTGATTCGCATCAACATAATCAGAAGTCTGTGAGCATTGCTGAATTGCATCTTGAACTTGTTCAAGTCATAGGACAAATGTTTTACAATAAGTAACGATTAATAATAACTAATATTTAAAATTTGTAAAATATAGTAATTTGGACATACATGTAAAACCCTTGACCAAGAATTGACAAATGTTTGACCATCATGCTTGTTCGTATGGGTGTGTAAAAATACCTCAGCTTGGGTAGCCAGTTTACCCATCGATGCTCCCTGCAAACATAAAAAGAATTAAAGGCGAACTATAATTTATTGAGTATTCGTACAAGTTTTTACTAAAATTTCGGCAGAGTTTCCCCTATATTTGGAGCATACCTCCTGTATACAAAGACAGAAAAGCACTTTAAATTTCGAGACTATGCTACCATCCAAGATTCAACAACAATGCAAACTCCTCACACAAGTAATATTCCCATCCTCCTCTATGGTAATGAGATAAATTTTAGACATTCTAACCATTAATTACAGTGGTAATAGTAGTATTTTGTAATACTTACAAGTCTATCTGCATGTTCCCGATGGGACATCAATCCTCCAGTATGCAAGCATGAACTGAGTTCCCTAGGTCCTCCCCGTCTGTTACTAGAATTCCGCTCTGAATTAGAAATCGCTTCAGGCGTCGTCCAATACTGTTTCCAATATGCCCATATAGCGAGGTTAGACACCACCATTTTTTGACAAGCACACTAAATCTCTGTAACGTGCCCACGCACGAGTCTCCCACATAGAATACATGATATCGTCAAATGCCGAGTCCCAATAAAATTTTTTCTTATGAGACAGACAGAACAAAAATTACCTTGAATTCTTTGAAATAAAAATTCTTTGTTTCCCGTGACACATTCTTCCAGACAAACCCATCGTATTCAATTCTATTTTTGAAAGAGGTTGTCATTATGCGTGAGCACTTTCCTGAAGGATTCAATCTAAGATACAACAATGTGAATAATGTTAGTACAAGTAATAACTGTCATTGAAATCATTATGAAGTAAAATATTAATCACTTACTCCTCAACTGTGATGTTGATGTACATTCTTCCATCAACTCCAATTGAGCCAGGCGTAGGCTCTTTCGCTTGTTCTGTTCCTGACACCTGAGTTGGCATAGATTAAGGGTGTGCCATGGGAGTGGTGTAACACCCCCTATGTCCCCGTTGGAAGGACGCCGGAGAGCACTACCGATGCTCACTCACAAACATGCACACATACACTATGCGGAAGCATACATTCATACATAGACATACATGCATAAATGCGGAATAATTAAAAACTTACCTTGCGGGCAAAAGCTGGTCATGCATTAACTCACACACTCGCAAATACTACATGGAAGCCTAAGCACATACACACACTCTTTCAGTCAGCGGAAGCATAAAGCGAATAATAGAACTGAGGATTAACTCAATACAAAAGCATTTAATGCCTACGTCATCAGACATAATACATCAAGATGATTTCATAATTATTACATATATATAAAAGGTTATAGAAATACAAGATCCAAAATACAGAATCTGAACAAAATATAAAACTTCTAACTCCTATGTGGCCCACCTTGCAGATGCGCGACTCGATCAGAACCAAAACCTGCCACCTGCACGGGAAAAGAACCCATGCTAAGTGATAAACGCTTAGTGGGGAAAACACACAAGCAATATGGACGACCATTCACAATGGTCGTCAAGGCATAACGCATTCACAATGGCAAATGCAGACATTCAATCATATATATAATCAGGCGTGCATAGAAACGCATTCATTCGAAAACTTACATTCATATCCATATACTTATGTCGAAATTAAGCTGAAGCAGACATAACACCATACACGATACAAGTTTCATCATGCGGAACTACATACAATCTCACATGCATATACTTACCAAGGTATCGGACATCAGCACCTTACCGTTCATAGTGGCATGACATTTATACGTGCAATTATTATGACCAATTACTTGTACATTAACTAAAAACCCATTCACATGTTATAAGATTACCATGCAATAATGCGCACAATTATTATGCCAAGAACACGAGCTAATTAAACCTACTTTTTGTCATGTTATGGCACACACACTAGCCGAACCCAAGGAAAGACGTCAAAACACCACACTTCCATTGCAAGTCTCTATCACATAAAATATCATGCCATAATCATAGACACATAACAACATGCAGAAGATACTATAATAGCAGACTAGAGAAACTCATACCAAACGCAATAATTCTGGTATTCAATAGTCGAGATCACATTCATATTCATACTAATTCACATACTTAACCATGACAGTCAACGGTGCGAAATCACAATCACATACTTACCAAGTAACCATAGCATTCAATAATTCAGGCTCGCCTTCACATGCATATCAATTCCCATGCTTATAAGCATAACGGGCTATATTCAAAACACAGTCACAATATGGTATATGTGAATAATCATCCGAAATGTACATGCTTGAGTCATTTTTATCCCATTCAGAGGTTCATAATCACATTCTGATAAATAACTGATTCACATAACTGGGATCATACACATTTGGATATCTTATTCACTTATTCATATTAGACAAAGCAAACAGAATACCTGCTGACTCAAAATAGTGGATAACGAGTGAACTGAGGGTACCTTAAGGGTACAAATCGAAGAGTAACATCATTTTTCACATTCACAAACATTTTCTGAGGGGACCTTAAACAAGATCCAAACACATTAAAGGTTCGCGAGGAACCACACAAGGGACCTGATCAGGGTCCAGAACAGAACTGAGGGCTGCAGCTACTGAACTCTATTAGGCATGCCTAACTATCCACTAGACTGACTCTCGCAGGTCACACATAAGCAAAAGCATGTTTCAAGTCACGTGACATAGTTCATCATGCACCAAACTGAGTATAATAGACATATAAATAAGTCTACACTATCCACGAGTATCATCCAAATCATGTGTCGATTCACACAATATATATATATATTTATCATCATGCGTAATCTAGAGTCTAATAGACAAATGCATATGTTCGTAATATCAATCTTACCTCATACAATTTATATTATGAAGCATGTATTATAATTCAATCAACACACTTTAGCATTATTCAATATTCTAAAACATATCAGAAATAAATGTGGAACCATATTATGCCACGCATAATCTTAATCATGGAATGATATAATATACACTTAACCATAGCATGTTATTCCTAGAGAAGGATCTGATTAAAGATATGCATAACATATTTTACATTTTAATAACATGCTCGGGACTAAACAAACGGGGACTTGGCATTCATAATTCCTTCGCATTCGAAATACGACGTGCAATATAAATCACAACAATTAACATATCTAAATCCAAACCATACAGTTAAATCCAACCATCGTTTAACAGGATCCTTATTATCCAAAACTTACTCCAAAATACCACGTATAACTTATCATGGATAACATATTATTAATCGCAAATAAATTAAGATAACCTTTCATATAAGCTAGGTAATATAGCGCACAGTAAAGGAAAAGCCATATGAGAGCATATAGAAGTATGACACGTATCATACAGCAATATAAGTCCATTCAGAAGAGGTACGAAATTAATTTTTGTATTAAAACCGGGAAACTTTAGAAAATAAGCCGAACGGGGTGACCAATAAGGTGGGCTGGTCACGAGTCGTGACTGGCCTCCTCCTTCAGGCTGGTCACGAGTCGTGACTGGATTTCACGAGTCTTGACTGGCCTCCTTTTCTGGTCACGGGTCGTGACTGCCTCTCTGGCTGGTCACGAGTCGTGATTGGATGTCACGACTCGTGACTGGCCTCCCCTTCGCTGGTCATGAGTGGTGACTGCCAGTCACCACTCGTGACTGGCCACACTGGCTGGTCCAGTCACGACTCGTGACTGGCCTCTCTGCTTGGCTATTCACGCGACAGACGTAACTGGAAACGGGAATTTCAACAGTAACGCGATTTCCCATTTCCAGAATTCCCAGGACTCAAAAATCAATTCCAAAATTGAATCAGAACCATGCAAATCTCATCATACCTTCAAGAAGATGTCCCATACAGCATACACAACATAAATACAACTTAAATTAGAAATCAAAACAAGCAAAATCAAGCATACCCACATTCAAGTTTCTCAAGAACTTAAACCCTAGAATTACAGTAATTTAAATTCTCAAACAAGATTTCTAAAACAAGTCCCAAACCTGAAATCCTTAGCTTCAAACCCACACTTCAAACTTCAATCCTCCATCTTCTCCAAGCCCCTAAGCGCCCTCTTGCAACCCAAAGCTTGCACAAATAAAAACCCACAAATTACTCTTCCTAAACCCTAACTCAAAATAGCAAAACCAGGAGAAGAGGAAGAAGAAGAACATGCAGGAAACCCTAACCCAACTTACCTCTTTAAGAAATCTTCAAGCTCTACCAAGACACCAATTCACACACAGCCAAGGAAGGGAGAACAAGAAATGGGAAAGGAAAAGAAAGAAGAGCAAGGAAGAGGAGAGGAGAGAGTAGAACGTGATCTGCTCCTCTCTCTCATTCTTTTTTCTTTTTCTTCTTTTCCCACTAATTGCCCACCTGCCAAGACACATGGCAGCCTCCTATTGGCTCCAACAAAAATATCTTGCTTTATTACTCTTTAATCCTTTAACAAATTTGCACTTTACTCACTTGTATAATTATTTCCTTACAAACTTTAATTATCTTTTCAATTAGGCCCTTATCATCCAAATTCCACCTGCACAAATTACCGAAATATCCGTCACTTATCCGACTTAACTTGCCAAATCCGACTTGGCCCGATTTGGGGTGTGACAACTCTTCCCTCCTAAAAGAATTTCGTCCTCGAAATTCGCTTACACCGGAAAGAATTCCCAACACTACACCCCAAGATCACATCAAACTCATGCACCTCCACTTTCAAACTACTCACTTGTTTATGCTCATCGCCATCGCTATACTCTTACATCACTTTCTTATATTCCAATCAATCATAAATACCTTGATAATAATTACTCAACTGCACATCAGAAATCAAAACACAACATTTCACATATAAACCATTTAACTTTCACTGATAGCTATACAAATCCTTCAATACATCAAAAATGTCTGTCATACATGTTGTTTCCCTTAACAATACTTCTATTAAACACCAAAACCATCTTACATTCACCTATATAAGATTCTGAGATACTCTGTGTACACCTTGTCAGCTTTCCCTCAATCAAAACGCATATGCAAATGCTTCTCATGTATGGTCAAAGGGATGATGATGCAATGAGAATGCAATGGCTCATGTATGCAGAGTGATGCAGAAGAAATGCAATTGATGCTATAATGATGCACTTTGTCCCATCCCCATGATTCAATCTGCTTTTTATTCAAATACTTTTTCTGGAGATAGCTGACAAGTATACAGAGTATTTACCAAAACCTTACAGAATCCAAATACCCTTCCATCTCAAATACCAAAACAAACTTTACTCGAACATATCAAAACAAACTTACCGGAAGGCTTTGCAAACTCTGTCACTTCACTGCGGTGTGCAACAATCCCAAAGGCACACGGGTGGCTCTAAGCAATTCCTCTACATCCTTTCTAGCTTGCTAATTTAGATTTTTACTCATCTCGGGGCATTTAACAATTCTTTTGTTCCATGATGCCACATCAGAAATAAGCACCCGTGAGTTTCCGACACGAACCTCGATGTCACTTCCGACAGTGCTGACATGTCGGCGGTACCCACTTCTTACACTTATCACGATTTTGCTTCTGACCATGTTGACACATTTGAGGTTCTCGAATCCTTTGTCCCGCTGACACTTCTCTACCCGACACCTTTCTTTTCTGAAGCACCTTCCGAATAAAATCTTAAGAAGCTCGGGAAGAAGTCAACCTACCCAAAATCCGAATCAACCCTTGCACTAATGTCCTATCACCAGAAACAGAACAGAATCTCCAACTGAAGGATGCTCGAAAATACTTTGATCAGCTCTAACTGGGTTCACACTTTCCGTTGTCTCGCCCACATTCTCACTAGGATCAGACTCCATCTAGACACGACACAAAATAAGACGCATCTGTATTAGGCCACGACACGAAACCGACTCTCATGCAAAGACTCAACACATAACAAACAACACACCCAGAATCATCAAACCTGGGCTCTGATACCACTAACTGTAACACCCCCTACGTCCCCGTTAGAAGGATGCCGGAGAGCGCTACCGACGCTCACTCACAAACATGCACACATACACTATGCGGAAGCATACATTCATACATAGACATACATGCATAAATGCGAAATAATTAAAAACTTACCTTGCGGGCAAAAGCTGGTCATGCATTAACTCACACACTCGTAAATACTACATGGAAGCCTAAGCACATACACACATACACACACTCTTTCAGTTAGCGGAAGCATAAGGCGAATAATAGAACTGAGGATTAACTCAATACATAAGCATTTAACGCCTACATCATCAGATATAATGCATAAAGATGATTGCATAATTATTACATACATATAAAAGGTTATAGAAATACAAGATCCAAAATACAGAATCTGAACAAAATATAAAACTTCTAACTCCTATGTGGCCCACCTTGCAGATGCGCGACTCGATCAGAACCCAAACCTGCCACCTGCACGGGAAAAGAACCCGTGCTAAGCGATAAACGCTTAGTGGGGAAAACACACAAGCAATATGGACGACCATTCACAATGGTCGTCAAGGCATAACGCATTCACAATGGCAAATGTAGACATTCAATCATATATATAATCAGGCTTGCATAGAAATGCATTCATTCGAAAACTTACATTCATATCCATATACTTATGTCGAAATTAAGCTGAAGCGGACATAACACCATACACGATACAAGTATCATCATGCGGAACTACATACAATCTCACATGCATATACTTACCAAGGTATCGGACATCAGCACCTTACCGTTCATAGTGGCATGACATTTATACGTGCAATTATTATGACCAATTACTTGTACATTAACTAAAAACCCATTCACATGTTATAAGATTACCATGCAATAATGCGCACAATTATTATGCCAAGAACACGAGCTAATTAAACCTACTTTTTGTCATCTCATGGCACACACACTAGCCGAACCCAAGGAAAGACGTCAAAACACCACACTTCCACTGCAAGTCTCTATCACATAAAATATCATGCCATAATCATAGACACATGACAACATGCTGAAGATACTATAATAGCAGACTAGAGAAACTCATACCAAACGCAATAATTCTGGTATTCAATAGTCGAGATCACATTCATATTCATACTAATTCACATACTTAACCATGACAGTCAACATTGCGAAATCACAATCACATACTTACCAAGTAACCATAGCATTCAATAATTCAGGCTCGCCTTCACATGCATATCAATTCCCATGCTTATAACCATAATGGGCTATATTCAAAACACAGTCACAATATGGTATATGTGAATAATCATTCGAAATGTACATGCTTGAGTCATTTTTATCCCATTTTGAGGTTCATAATCACATCCTGATAAATAACTGATTCACATAACTGGGATCATACACATTTGGATATCTTATTCACTTATTCATATTAGACAAAGCAAACAGAATACCTGCTGACTCAAAATAGTGGATAACGAGTGAACTGAGGGTACCTTAAGGGTACAAATCGAAGAGTAACATCATTTTTCACATTCACAAACATTTTCTGAGGGGACCTTAAACAAGATCCAAACACATTAAAGGTTCGCGAGGAACCACACAGGGGACCTGATCAGGGTCCAGAACAGAACTGAGGGCTGTAGCTACTGAACTCTATTAGGCATGCCTAACTATCCACTAGACTGACTCTCGCAGGTCACACATAAGCAAAAGCATGTTTCAAGTCACGTGACATAGTTCATCATGCACCAAACTGAGTATAATAGACATATAAATAAGTCTACACTATCGACGAGTATCATCCAAATCATGTGTCGATTCACACAATATATATAAATATTTGTCATCATGCGTAATCCAGAGTCTAATAGACAAATACATATGTTCGTAATATCAATCTTACCTCATACAATTTATATTATGAAGCATGTATTATAATTCAATCAACACACTTTAGCATTATTCAATATTCTAAAACATATCAGAAATAAATGTGGAACCATATTATGCCACGCATAATCTTAATCATGGAATGATACAATATACACTTAACCATAGCATGTTATTCCTAGAGAAGGATCTGATTAAAGATATGCATAACATATTTTACATTTTAATAACATGCTCGGGACTAAACAATCGGGGACTTGGCATTCATAATTCCTTCGCATTCGAAATACGACATGCAATATAAATCACAACAATTAACATATCTAAATCCAAACCATACAGTTTAAATCCAACCATCGTTTAACAGGATCCTTATTATCCAAAACTTACTCCAAAATACCACGTATAACTTATCATGGATAACATATTATTAATCGCAAATACATTAAGATAACCTTTCATATAAGCTAGGTAATATAGCGCACAGTAAAGGAAAAGCCATATGAGAGCATATAGAAGTATGACACGTATCATACAGCAGTATAAGTCCATTCAGAAGAGGTACGAAATTAATTTTTGTATTAAAACCGGGAAATTTCAGAAAATAAGTCGAACAGGGTGACCAACAGGGTGGGCTGGTCACGAGTCGTGACTGGCATCACAACTCGTGACTGGCCTCCTCCTTCAGGCTGGTCACGAGTCGTGACTGGCCTCCTCTGCTGGTCACGGGTCGTGACTGTCACACCCCAAAAGTGGCCTAATTGGAATTGGCATTTCTAATTGGAAAATATGGAAATGTGCTTATTTGAAATTATGATGCCTTTGTTTGTGAATCATAGCTTTATTGCAAGTTTCTGTTGCGATGAAATTATATTTTTGTTGGATATATATTGTATATGCATATTGTTCGGTTGTTTTGTTCCTCCCCACTAAGCGTTATCGCTTAGCACGGGTTCTTTTCCCGTGCTGGTGGCGAGTTCGGTTTGGAGTCAGATATCTGCAGGTCGGCCACTAGAAGTCTTTTTGGATGAAGTTGTTTTGAGTATTTCGCTGTTATTTTGTACATGGCTTGTTAATAGCAAAATGAATCTTTTGTAAAGAAACAACTATTTTGGTATATGTAATTGCTTACGAGCCCTTTTTGTAAATCGATATTGATATGATGTATGTTAAAGGACTTGATATTCTATGATTAAGGGTTTTACATCTCATTTGGTTTATTTATTTATATGTTTTGGTAATTGAAGATTGATTTTGGGAAAAATGTAATTTTGTGTAAACTAAATGGATTTGTATCTTTTAACTAAATGACTTTATTTCTTAACTTATTTGTATATGTGTTTAAGTATTTGAGTTTACCCGCGTGGCGCTCCGGTATCCTTCTAACGGGGATATCGGGACGTTACAGTGACTGCCTCTCTGGCTGGTCACGAGTAGTGACTGGATGTCACGACTCGTGACTGGCCTCCCCTTGGCTGGTCACGAGTGGTGACTGCCAGTCACCACTCGTGACTGGCCGCACTGGCTGGTCATGAGTCGTGACTGGAAGTCACAACTCATGACTGGCCTCTCTGCTTGGCTAGTCACGCGACATACGTAACTGGAAACGGGAATTTCAACAGTAATGCGATTTCCCATTTCCAGAATTCCCAGGACTCAAAAATCAATTCCAAAATTGAATCAAAACCATGCAAATCTCATTATACCTTCAAGAAGATGTCCCATACAGCATACACAACATAAATACAACTTAAATCAGAAATCAAAACAAGCAAAATCAAGCATAACCACATTCAAGTTTCTCAAGAACATAAACCCTAGAATTACAGTAATTTAAATTCTTAAACAAGATTTCTAAAACAAGTCCCAAACCTGAAATCCTTAGCTTCAAACCCACACTTCAAACTTCAATCCTCCATCTTCTCTAAGCCCCTAAGCGTCCTCTTGCAACCCAAAGCTTGCACAAATAAAAACCCACAAATTACTCTTCCTAAACCCTAACTCAAAATAGCAAAACCAGGAGAAGAGGAAGAAGAAGAACATGCAGGAAACCCTAACCCCACTTACCTCTTCAAGAAATCTGCAAGCTCTACCAAGACACCAATTCACACACAGCCAAGGAAGGGAGAACAAGAAACGGGAAAGGAAAAGAAAGAAGAGCAAGGAAGAGGAGAGGAGAGAGCAGAACGTGATCTGCTCCTCTCTCTCATTCTTTTTTCTTTTTCTTCTTTTCCCACTAATTGCCCACCTGCCAAGACACATGGCAGCCTCCTATTGGCTCCAACAAAAATATCTTGCTTTATTACTCTTTAATCCTTTAACAAATTTGCACTTTACTCACTTGTATAATTATTTCCTTACAAACTTTAATTATCTTTTCAATTAGGTCCTTATCATCCAAATTCCACCTGCACAAATTACCGAAATATCCGTCACTTATCCGACTTAACTTGCCAAATCCGACTAGGCCCGATTTGAGGTGTGACAAGTGGAATTAGTGGAAGGAATGGTAGATTGTGCAACGGTTGGGATGGTCAGTGATGCGGCAGCCTAAGTGCTGGCATTGAGCCCATGCGATGGGGATCCTCCATCACCAATACTGTCAACGCCATCATGCAACCTGAGACGTGGAGGAATCCCTGTACTCTTCTTTCGCTTAAACATTTTTCAACCTGACATTATAAGGAAAATGCATATTGTCAGATAATAGAAAATAATTACATTGTAATAAGCATATTAAATTAAAAACCAAGTCAGTGCAATATTAATTGTTCTCACATGATAAGCAAGTAGTTAAACAAATTATTCGCTATCGTCACTAAGCTGTAAATCGTAATTCAAATCATCCTCATTTTTCGACGTAGAAGAGGAAAATTCTAGCTCGTCATCAGATCCATCACCAACCAAAGTTTCCTCATCATCCTCACAGTCAATGTCAACAAATTCATTGTTCGCATAGTTCAATGGTTCGTTATCTTCAAAATTCAAAGAGTTATTGATTTCATGAACTTTCGGTTCTTCCTCCTGAAATGCGTCATTATTTTCAGAACGTTCACTATGTCCGGTGCCTTTCCTTTCATAAATGCCTCTTGGTTTTACTTTGCATGCTGCAAACCATTCTGATATGTCTCGCTTTACGCTTGGATAAGAGACATAATATACCTAGCCCACTTGCATTGCCAACACAAATGGTTCAAAGTTCCTCAATCTTCTACGCTAGTTAAGATCAACTAAATTGTATCTGGTATGTATTTTTGTTCCAACTTTAATAGTTGGATCAAACTATTCGCACTTGAATAATACACAGCGCTTTATTGGCAACATGGGATACTCGACTTCAATTATATCAACAATTTACCCATAATAATCCATCAACTCTCCTTGAATGCAAACCCCACTATTTACCGTTTCTTTGTTATGACTATAACTCTGTGTATGAAATTTATATCCATTTACGAAATACACCGAAAATGATTTAACATATCACAAAGGTCCTTTTACAAGATCAATGATGTACTTGTTGTCAATTGCATTTTTTGATGCCTACATATTCCAATACGCTAACATCATTTAAATCATATATTTCATATATAATTGTATGTATGGATTTGTATGGTGAAAATCACAACTTACATATGTCTTGAACCAATGATGAAAGTGCTTTTCGACTTCCTTGTTCACCTCATTTTCATTTTTTTCAGGCATTAGCTCCCGTATCCATTCCTCAAATAATCTAAAATGGCAAAATACAACGTATATATTACACTCTTGACATAGTAAAACAAATGAACAATTTAGCGTATATATTAAACTTACCTCACAAAAGGCCGAACTTCCTCGCAATTCAATAAAATATAACTATGGGCTGCTATTAATTCATCCTCCGTTAGCATTTTCCCTATTGAACGACCATGTAAACGCCCAGGATACTTAAAAATGGATAAGTTTTTGTCCTGATTACTTGATTCCCCACCATCATCATTACATGGTACTTTCCGCTATCTCGTGTGTATATGAGGCTCAAAATAATACGAACAAAAAGTACTTGCTTCTTCGACCAAATAAGCATTACATATTGAACCTTCAACTCTAGCTTTATTTTTTACGTTTTTCTTCAAGTGAAACAAATACCTACATGATATATCTTAATGACATTAATTAGCATACAAAGGTATAATATAATTACAATTGAAGGTCATAGATAGTTACCGCTCAAATGGATACATCCAATGATATTGAACAGGACCAGCGAGTTTCGCCTCAGGTGCTAAATGCACGGGTAGATGCTCCATATAGTCGAAAAAGCTTGGAGGAAAAATTGCTTCAAGTTTGCACAGGATTACTGGAATTTCTATTTCCAATCTTGCCATATCTGCCGCATTTATCTCGCATGACATTAATGTTCTGAAGAACATACTTAGCTCTATTATAGCTTCCCACACTTTTATCGGCAATAACTCTCGAAATGCTATTAGGAGTAGCCTCTGCATAAAAACGTGACAATCATGACTTTTCATACCGAATAATTTGTACTTTCTCATGTCGACGCACCTTGACAAGTTGGAGACGTAACCATCCGGAAACTTTAGTCCTTTTAACCAATCACACAAGACATCCTTTTGTTTTTTGTCCAAAGTGTAGCATGCTTTCGGATATTTTCCGGTTAAGTAATCTTTATGTAACTCAGGCCTTCTACATAACAACTTTAAATCTGCTCGTGATTTTGCATTGTACTTGGTCTTCCCTTCTATATTCATAATGGTGTTGAACACATTATCAAAAATATTTTCATCAATGTGCATCACATCCAGATTATGCCTTAACAAATTAGTCTTCCAATATGGCAAATCCCAAAAATTGCTTCTTTTCCTCCAACCAAAATTTTTGTTGATTCTTCCATTAACTTCATCAGCATCAAGTTCTGTTACCTTAAGTAAACCCAACTCATCAATGTCTTGTAAAATTTGCTCACTGCTTCTGATAACTGGAGGACTAGCACGTACAACTCTATTCTTAATAAATTTTTTCTTGTTCCGTCGGAACGGGTGATCAGGTGGAAGGAATTTCTTGTGGTTATTAAATCAAGAAGTTTTGCACCCATGTTGAAGATAAAACGCATTTGAATCATCGCCACAGTAAGGACATGCTAGTTTTTCAGCCGTGCTCCAACCCGACAACATAGCATAGGCGGGGAAGTCACTGACTGTCCACATTAATGCTGCTTTCATCATCAAATTTTGTTTAAGGGATGCATCATATGTTTCAACACCAACATCCCAAAGCTGTTGCAACTCATAAATCAACGGTTGCAAATATACATCAATTCTTTACTTCGGATTTCTAGGTCCTGTAATAATAACTGTCAAAAACATATATGCCTCATTCATACACATCTATGAAGGCAAATTATAAGGAGTAATTATGATTGGCCATGATGAATATTGTTGCCCTGATTGACCAAAAGGTTGAAACCCGTCAGTGCTCAAACACAGCCGAACATTTTGAGATTCAGCAGTAAAATCAGGATGGGTGTTATTGAAATGTTTCTATGCAACTGCATCTGATGGATGTCTCATTATTCCACCTGTACTTTCGTGCTCATCATGTCATCTCATGTGAGGTGCAGTAACTTCGGATGCATATAGTCTTTGAGGCCTGGGAGTAAACGAAAAAACATACATACGTTTCCAAGGTACTAATTTCTACTGATTACCGCCACTTTTAGATTTGTACCTAGGTTGACCACAAAATTTGCACTCTTGTAAATTGACGTCATCCCTCCAAAACAACATACATCACAACCGGCAACAGTCGATTTTCTCAACAGGCAAACCTAAACCACTGATCAGTTTCTTTACATTGTACAAATTATTAACCATTTTATGGTAAGGAGGCAATGATTTATTGTACCAAGCAAGAATTTGGTCAAAACTTCGATCCGAAATATGGCCTTCGGATTTTATATTCAATATCCGAGCTACAGAAGATAATTGAGTCATGTTATCACAGCCTGGCTATAACTCCTGATCTGCTGAATTTAGCCAATCATAAAATTTTGTTGCATTTTCGTTCGGTTCTTCCATCATTTGTGTACTTTCCCTAAAATCATGGCCAGCTACATCGTAAACTATTTGGACGTATGGATTATCAGTCACCCCTCTCCAAATTCCCCCCCTCTTTCAAATTCACCCTCAGTTGTTGACATGTTACCCACGTTTGCCATCAAGGTACTGCAAATTAATGGTTCTCCGTGTCGTGTCCACACAAAATAAATTGGAACAAATCCCTTTCTTAACAGGCGAAAATACACTTCATCAACTGGAAGATAACTAAGGTATTGGCACTTTTTGCATGGACATCTTATTTTAGCCCCGTCCATATGTGCAGGTTGAGAACTGGCGTATTCAATAAAGGACTGAACCCTTTCCACAAATTCGGGATTAATGTAACCATCCCTTGTTTTTCGTCTATACATCCAAGATCTATCTACGTTACTCATAATTAATTCCAAAACTGTTTCATGAACAAGGAGACATCTCAATTAGAATTATAAAAATCTAATTCCCAAAAAAAAAAACTTAATATATTAGATAATAATGCTAGAAACTCAAAATACAACTACTATTATGAAAAATACATGATTAATTACGACAATTGCTAGTCATTTAAACAATAATTATACGGATTATTATGCTAAAAAAAAACAAATTGTTATATTACAGCAATAACGTGAAGAATACTATTAATACATTTAATAACAACATTTAAATTAATAAACTCATAAAAAAGTAAATATATATATATATATAATGAAAAAAAAAAAGAAAACAAATTTCTCAAATAAAATGCTAATCTTATTATTTTATAATAATACTAACAATATTAAATTTGTCATTTCATTAATTAACCATAATCCTACTAATACTAATAACACTAACAATCATCTATTTCAACAAATGTTTAATTAACATCTAATTACAACAATTATCCTAACAACGATAACATTCCACATTCAAAACACTAATAATAATACATTACCAACAAATAACATTCATTGTATTATTCAACAATAATAAAATATCTAATTAACATAAATATTTTAAATTAATTCTAACAACAATTAACACTAATCAAAAATTTATATTTTCTTTAAACAATATTTAATATTCAACAATGCCTAACTAACATAAATAAATTAATAATAATAATAATAATAATAATAATAATAATAATAATAATAATAATAATATTAACTTAATTTAATAATAATAATAATATGAATAATATTAACTTAATTAATTTAACATAAAAAAATAATATAGGGAGCAGATCGGTGTACCTGACGTCGGAGGAGAGGAGGAGGAGGAGGGGAGGGAGGAGGAGGAGGCGGAGGAGGAGAGGCGGACCGGCAGCAGGCGGATCGATGTACTGGACGACGGCGGAGGGGAAGGTGGCAGGCGGAGGGAGGGAAAGAAGGGGAAGATCGGAGCGGGAAGAGGGAAGGAAGGGGAGAGAGGAGGAGGAGGGGAGGGGACCGGCGATCGGAGGGGAGGGGCAGACCGACAGCCGGGGGGCGGTGGTCGGCGGCGTGAGGGCAGGGGGGCAGAAACCGGAGGGGAGAGGGAGGAGAGAGAGAGGGGATCGGGGGGGGGGGAATCAATCAGATCTTTATTTTACTTTTAGCGACGGAATGTTTACTTCGTCGCTAAAATTACCGACGGACAATTCACTCCGTCGCTACTTTTAGCAACGGGATATACTTTTGTCGCTAATTAGAAAATTATTAGCGACGGATTAAAAAAATCCGTCGCTAAATAAAATATAATTATTTTATTTTTTCTTTAGCGACGGTACTAATTATCCGTCGCTATTTTTAGCGACGGTATTAACTAACCGTCGCTAATTACTGTTGTAGAATGTGGTGGGAAAACTTGGCGCCATTTTTAACAACGGATTTTATTTTTCATCGCCAATTAGCGGCGGATAATAGGCTCCGTCGGCATTTAGCGACGGGAGAAAAAATTCGTCGCCAAATGGCTGCAGAAAATCATTTTCGCTGCCATTTAGCAACGGAAATCATTTCGTCGCTATATTTTCGTCGGTATTTTATTCTTTTCTTATAGTGTCTACCTCTAGAACTACCCTACGACTTCGGGTTACAGTCCCAACCTTTCTCTTTCCCTCATCCTCAGAATCCCAAGGATTTACAAGTTCTTCATCTTTCTCAGAATCTTCATCTGCTTCTTCTGTAACACCCCGATACCCTCGTTGGAAGGATACCGGAGCGCCACGCGAGCAAACACATAATCGAATCCAAAAACACACTAATACACAAAACCAAGATGAGATGTAAAAAACCTTTAATCATAAAATAGCAAGTCCTTTAACATACATCAAATCAATATCGTTTTACAAAAAGGGCTCGTAAGCAAATACATAAACCAAAATAGTTGTTCCTTTACAAAAGATTCATTTTGCTATGAACAAGCCATGTACAAAATAACAGCGGAAGACTCAAAAATAACTTCATCCAAAAAGACTTATAGTGGCCGACCTGCAGATGTCTGACTCTAAAACGAACTCGCTACCTACACGGGAAAAGAACCCGTGCTAAGCGATAACGCTTAGTGGGGAGGAACAAAACAAACGAGAATACGCAGATACAATATTTACAACAATAATATAATCTCATCGCAACCTTTAATGTGCAATTAGGCTTTGATTCAAAATCAAAGGCATCAAAATCACATATAAGCATATTCCCATGTTCTCTACTTGACATGCATAAACATACATTACAAGCAGTTAACTACTCAAATCATACTTAGGATTAACATACTTCTCACCATTCTAAGTACACAAATACAAGGTGCATATCATAAAGTTATGCAAGAATTCATGTGCATCATATACTTTTAATCCTGTCAATATGCATCTCAACATATGCAACACAATTTAACATATAGCCTGATTAGTCTGAAAATACACTTTAGAAGTGGATGCGGTCCATTGGATACTAATAGAACACAGTATCCCAAGCATATAGAGACATGAGTCTCAAACATGTGATTCTCATATAGAGACCGAAGTCTCGCATTAATTTCCATATAGACCCAAACGGGGTCGAAACAAGGATCCCAAACAGGACCTGCATATAACGTTTAATCATATAGCAGCTGCACACACACCCTGACCTAAGTAAGCGCTTACTTATCCACTACTATTACTATTCAGGCTTAAATAACACAACTCAAAAACTCAAGTATCATTATCATATCATGAGAATTGAATTAAATACGAATTTATAATTCATGTACACCTGTATATTGATCAAATTCGGAAACATATAAATATATATATATTAAATACAGGAGATAATAAGAACATATAACTCACATTGAAATAATCCATGTTCATGTTCATGTAAATTATAAACATTTAAATCATGTACATTAATTATTAATCATGTACACAAATCTCATAATTAAACAATTATTAAATTATAACACAAATTTAAACCTGTTCTTGTGTCAAGTAGTGAAAAACCCCATGTAACAGAAGCTTTAAAAAAAATACTTTGCTTTTTAAAATAGGGCAGCAGGAAGGGAGGCCAGTCATGAGTCACCCAGGCAATGGTGACTCGTGACGCTGGCTTCTCGCAAGCGCCACGCAAAAATAGGGGCAGTCACGAGTCGTGACCCTCCATCATGCCTCGTGACGCCTCACAAAAAGAAGGGAGGTCACGAGTCACTCGGGCAGTGGTGACTCGTGACACGCAGGGAAGGGGATGGTCACGAGCCGTGACTCTCCATCACGTCTCGTGACTTCCCCAGGGAAGAGGGTCACAGCGTGATTCTCCATCACATCACGTGATCTTCTTCTCTCACTTCTGCTTCTCAGAATTTCCAAAAAACGTAAAAAAACAGAAAATCGTGAAAACAGAGTACATCCAAAACTCAAAACCCCATTTTGCCCAAAACCATTTTTCATGCAATAATTATTCAAACACATACCTTCAAGTCTCCAGAGCACATTTACCACAATTTTAATACAAATAACATATTTTTACTATTCAAACAGAGGCAATACCAGAACGTCAACGTCCCAGGATTTTACATTCAAACTCATGCATATTCCTCTCATTTACAAACTCAACGTTATTCTTTTCTACAGAAATCATGTATACACATTACATTTCTCATGCATTTTGATAAACAAACACACATAGCTAACATTAACAACATACAACAACTAGGATCCGAAAATGAGAAAGGACAGACACTCCCAAACCTGTTAATGAAGTTCAATACGTCCACTGTAACCTTAAATCCACAACCTTCCCTTTTCCTTTATCTTTTCTCTGATCTTCAAATGCTTGCAAACAGATAAAACCACATTCCATTAACCCAAGAACATAAGCTGAAAAACTCAGACAATCCCGAAGAAGAAGAAAGGAAGGAGAAACCCAAAGAACTTTCAGTCACTTACCTTGTAAACTCTTCAATACTCAAAACCCTAGCCAACAATGGATGAACACACATGCAAAGAGAAAGAAAGAACAGAGAAAGAAGAGGAGAGGAGTGGCTAACGTGAGAGAGAGAGCAAGAGAGAGAGAGCCTCACGTCTTTTAGTTTCCAGTAGGCTAAAAACTTTCAGACATCTCTTTTCTCTCACCCACATGCACACACTCACATCTCCACTTGGCACACATGCACTGGTTCACTTAATCCCATAATTACATAATTACTAACAGCTCCTCAAAATCTTCTAATAGGTCCTTAACAATTTCTTTTTACTCACTAAAATAAAAATCTGCAAATAATACTTTTAATTCCTTGCAATTTAATCCTTTTTCCTCTTGTAAATTACCCAATTGCCCTAAATTACACTTGTAACAATTACCAATATATCCATATTTTCCAATTAAAATTGCAAATTCCAATTAGGCCACTTTTGGGGTGTGACATCTTCACTTTCACTGGTGGACCAACAATCTATTGCTGCCACAAAAATCACTTCTTTCTTCGTCTTACGGGTGACAACAACATACTCATTACTATATAAATCTTGCAATACATACCATTCGGGCAAGCTAGACTCGATCATGTACACTAGTGGAGGAACCGCATTATTACCAGACTTCTTTTTCTTATCCCTCTTTTCTGGATCCGTGATCATCTTATTGTCAATGAGATCCTGGATCTTGTTCCTCAGGGTTCTATAAAAGTCAGTTAGATGCCCTGTGTGCTAATGATAAGCGCAATACTCATCCCCCCTGTGTTCTGGTTGACCATGGTTTCTAACTCGCCTCGTCTCTAAAGGTCTCAACTGCCCTTCTTTCACCAAACTTTCCAAAACCCAAGTCAGAGGTCGTCCCAAATTCGAATAATACCTTTGGCCTTGGTTGGATTCTGTGGCCGAGACCTCAGCTATCCTGCCACTCTTGTTATTGCTGCTACTTCCAGTACTGGTAAACCTATTTCCCGATTGGTTGCCAAAGTTTTTCCTAGCAAAGCTATCCTGGCTTGCCTTCTTTACCAAATACTCACTCTCTGCTTCGATAGTTATATCTTTCAGAGACTCCCAGTCCTTGAGCCCCTTCATCTTTAACCCTTCCTTGAGATATGGGCTCGCATTTCGGATGAATAACCGAATCTGATCCGGAGTATCTGGCTTCCTTTTTAACTCCATCACCCGATTTCTCCATCAAGTAAGATACTCGTGGAATGACTCATTAGGTTTTTGCTAAAGTAGCTCCAAGTCCTTTAAAGTAACCTCTATTTGGGTGCTACAATCATACTGTTTAAGGAACTCTTAAGTGTATAAGTCCCAATCCTCTTTTGTTCTCCTATCCAACCCGTGGTACCAGTTTACAGTAGGTCCAATCAAGCCGAGGCAGAAATATTCCACCTTTCGTCTCTTAGTAAGCATAGTCCCCTTCATCACAAGGGTGTACTGCTTGATGTGGGTCTATGGATCTGAGGTGCCATCAAACTTGGGCAGATAGGACATCTTAAACCTCTGAGGAAGCATCTCCTCATCATCTAAATCCCTATCCTTGAGGCTTGTCCCCTTTCTTGTAGATAGTAGGCGGGCCATCGACTCCACTCTCTCTTCTATCTTCTTTATGGCAGTATCCTCTTTAGAAGGTTTAGCTTTCACTACACTGACCATAGCCCGGGTTTGAGTCTTGGTTAGCCATGTCTTCGGTGACCATCTCTTCGGTGACCATAGCCCGGGTTTGAGTTTTGGTTGGCCATGTCTAATGATAATTCTGATGGAATAGATTCGGTACTATTTGAGAGTGACTCCAAACCCCAATGTGAGACTCGCTCTAATGACTCAAAGAATGGGTTTCTTCTTACCAATTGGCCGTCAGGAGCCCCAGACCACTGATTTGTACCTATGATGGCTGAAAGATTCAAATTGTTAGCATAATGTGTGAATGATATTAACAGTGCATGGTCGTGTTGATGCAGCATAGACAACCACATACAAGTAGGTAGATCCTTCCACCCTTGTTACTCCCACATAGGAGGTCGTGCAGTCTCTTTCCTAGGTGGGTTTGACCCATGGGTCAACGGGGAACCCAATGGGCATGTATGGTGCATGGTGAGAAACTAGTAGCATAAAGCTCTTAATTTAAAGCACATACGTATGTGTTTTGGCCATTATATATTTGGACCTTTCAAATAGACTAAAAATGGGCCCATCGGTGCATGAAAGCCTTTGATGAGTGTCTAATTAATATGTTTGAATTGGCTTAATATAAAAGGGCCCACGTAGCAAGCACATTGTTAAGGCATGTATCATCTAGTGGAAATTTCTATTGCCATTACATGAGCTTTAGTCAAAGGTGGTGTTACTTTAGGTCTACCTAACCATGGTCCCTGCCAATGGGTCTACCTCATCATAAGCATAGCGATCGATCGGGCCTCCATTTGATATACCATTGATGGTACAAGGCTTGAGCTGGTGATTATCCCAAACACTTCCCTACAATGAGTGAAAGTAGGGTTATGCTTTAGGAATGCACCGGGGTAAAATAAGGGACCAACTAGCATAGTTCTAAGGCTCTAATGAATGCAATGCAATTTTTGAATAGAAATGGAATTTTTGATTCTTAAAAACTCAATTATAATTTTAACTTAAATAACTTTCGAAGCAAAGTTTCAATTATCCCTAGTGGAGTCACCACTGTGACGTGCACGGCCCAAGCCCGGCCTACTTTAATGGTTCAAGAAGGGTTTAGCATCTAGATTTTGGGTAACACGAGATATCTTGGAATTCCTTACCCAATAGAACATTGGGAAGTTCATTAAATCCCATGAAACCTTTAGGCACCTTTGAGATATTTTAGAGTCACCACCCAATTTACAAGATATTGGGAAAGGTCATCTAACCTCGATTGTCTTAAACTAGAGAAGGTATTCGGAAGTTCACTCTTATTAATGCCTTAAGTTAAGTTGTAAATGAGTTTTTAACAATTGAAATTCCATCTCTCATCTCACACGATCATGCAACAAAATTAAAGCACATTTCAAGCATTTTGAAAAGCAGTAAAGAAAGTGATAAAGAAAGCGATAAAAATTACAAGTGAAAAAAATGGGACAGAATAATCCCCCAAAATTAAAAGAAAAGCTAAAATAAATTACAAGGTGAAATCGGGAGAAAAATACAATCCCTCAAGATAAATGTAAAATCAAAAACAATGTCAATTAACTAAATAACATACATAAATCGGGTCATTAGTTGGAAGTAGGAACATTGGTTCCTTCATGCACACTTAAAAATCGAAGAGTTATTTTGGGCATTCATTGAGAAAACCGGGATAAGTGATCTCATTTTATGAAAATTAATTCTCCTTTTGAAAGTGATATTTTATTGGGCAAAAGTAGGACATTGGTCCTGTTTTATTAATAAAAATCCCAATTTTATTATTGTAAAAAAATTAATTTCTTTAAAATGTGCACATAAAAAAAATACATTTTTACACAAAACATATAAAACAGCAAAATAAAGGAAAATACAAAAAATAAAAATGCAAACTGAGCCGGAGGTTTCCAAATCCCTTGACTCTCCATGTTGCCCAAGAATATTTCACTCAAAGCGAAATAAGGAAATTTGATGAACAAATAAAAAAGCGAAACATAACAAAAACGATATTAGTAAATCAAACCAAATGCATAAAATATAACATAATGGAAATAAAGAATTAAATGAAATAAATAAATAATAATAATTAGGAAAAAGTATTTACGATTATAAAAAAATAAAAGAAAAAATAATTTTTGATAAAAACCAGTGGACAAAAGGCCTAGATATTATCACAAAAAATAAAATAAAGGTAAAGAATAAAACATTGCTACGAAAGAAATAATAGTCAAATATAAGATTGAAAATTAATAGAAGAAACCAAAACCAAATAAAAAGGCAACAGAATTGAATTTATACATTTTACAGATTAAAGTTATGTTTCATGCTTCATGGAAGTTAATTAATTTAATTAAGCTAAGTTAGTGTTAAATGGTACAAACAACAACAGAATACACTAATGCCAATCTACAATAATTTACAACTGGAGAAACAAATGAAGGATGAAATTAAATAAAAAGAAAAAGGAATTGGTTCAAGTCTAGAAATTTACCCTCAGAGGTTGATGTTTGCAGCAAAAGAAGAAAAGAAGATTTCCTTGTCGATTTGCTTGAAAACAGAAATTGAGAAAGCTTGGATCAAAACTTTCTATCCCAAAAACTTAAAGTTGAAAACTCTAATTTTTTTTGAAAGAACACAGATGATAGAAATAGAATCCTAAACACAAAGAATTGACTTCCTTGGCTCAAGAACAATTAGAATTAAAACAAAGAAACTTTTGCTCTAAAAAATTCTACTTTCAGAACCTTTTTTTTCTACCGTTGTCATGCTCTTTTTTCTCTGGTTATGATATTTTTCTTTTTATATCATCCCTAGTGAGGAATTAGGTTTTTTAAGAGTTTGAATCCTATTCAAAATGATTAATTATCTTTTAAAAAATAAAATTTATCCTCTTGAAAATCGAAAAAGAAGAAATTTGAATTTAATTCCAACTCAAAAACCAGAAAAAATTGAAAAAAATAGAGTCCGAGTGAGGAAGGAGACGCGTGAGGTGCGGCCTCACGCAGAGGGGGCCGCACTTCATGTGCGTGAGGTGTGGCCTCGCACAGAGGGACCACCCCGAGTGCGCGAGGTACCCCGCGCAGAGGGGGCCGGCCCTCGCGTGCGCGAGGTGCGGCCTCGCGCAAAGGGACCGCCCCTCGTGCACGAGGTGCTGCGCAACGGCACGCCGCCGAAAAATCTCCGAAAATTTAAATAATAATAAAAAAATAACTTTTTATTTGAAAAGAAAGTTTCAACAAGGAAATCATTAGTTCTAATCCTTTTGCCTAGGAGCAAGTATCATTTTCATCTCTAGGTAACTTTAGTTTTGGCTACCTCAGGACCCGTTGTCTATATCCCCCTTCCTCCTTAGGGGCGGGAAAGAGGTGAGGGGCGGGCTGGCTAACTCTCACCCCCAGTGGTGTAGATTCTTGAACCTTTGTCCCGTTTTGACTCGATTTTAGACCATTCGATGCATTTTTTGTGTCCATTTTTGCGATAACCTTTTTTTCTTTTTTAGTTTAAATTTTGTTTTCTGCCTTATGATGTTTATTTCCCTTATTTTCATTTTTGTTTAGTTAATTTTTGAATTATGGGTAATATTTTTATTGTTGTTTTTTTATTTGGGTTAAAAATGTGATTTTGCTTGTTTGAGCATTTTCGTGACCAAATGGAGGGGTCACGACGTGTAGGAGGCTACGTTGTTTCGGTGAGATCTTACCTATCTCTTATTTGTATGATTGTGTTTGTTTATACATAAAATAGTTTTATTTTATGCGCGTGTCAGATAGAAATCACAAAAATATTTTTATGGCTGAATTGGGATTTTTATTAATAAATTAGGACTGATGTCCTTGATTTTAGCCAAGGAATGCAAAAATGCCATGAATTAAAACGGAGAGTTAATTTTCTCAAAATGGGAGTAATTCGTCCCGGTTTTCAAGCAAATAACCGAAATAAGTCTTTGATCCCCTTTTAAGTGAGTATGAAGGAACTAATGTTCGTAAACCGAATAAATGTTATGATTTATGCATGTTCTCTTGATTGATCTTGCTTGATTGTTTAACTTTATGTTTATATACCTCGTGGGCCCTTGTAATTAATTATTTTTGGGGCAATTTTGTTTTTGCTTTATGTCTATATATCATGTGGGCCCTTGTAATTAATTATTTTTGGGGCAATTTTATTTAGCTTTTCTTTTCATTTGGGGGATTATATTTGTCCCAATTTCTATTTTGTAATGGTGTTGTTTTTTGTGTTTACCACTTCATTTACCGCTTTATTTATAGCTTTCATTTACCATTTTCTGGATACTTGAATTACGCCTTTAATAAATTGCATTAACCATGCGAGATGAGAGATGGAATTTTCTAACCTAAAAACTCATTTATAACTAATCAAGACATTAAAAAGAGTGGAGTTTCAAACTACTCTCAGGTTTAGACCATAGAGGTTAGACGACCTTTTCTAATTTCTCGTAAATTGGGTGGCGACTCCAAAATACCTCGAAGGTGCTTATAGGTTTCATGGGACTAAATGAACTTCCCTAATGTTCTATTGGGTAGGGATTCCAAAATATCTCGTGTTACCCAAGATCGAATGATGCAAACCATTCCCCAGGCCCTAAAAGTGGGTCTCAAAAAGGGGAGCTTTCCCTTGGGCTTGTTTGGCGCGCATCACAATGGCGACTCCACTGGGGAATTTGTGACTTTGCTCTGAAAGTGTTTGGTTAACGTGTATAGTTGAGTTTTTAAAACTAAAATTCCATCTATCTTCTAAAATTGCATTCCATTATGCTAGAGCCTTAGAATTATGCTACTTTGGACCCTCTCTTACCCCGGTGCTTTCTCGAAGAACAACCCTACGTTCACTTAATATGGGGGAGTGTTAAGGATAATCACTAGCCTAAGCCTCGTACCATCATGGTATATCAAATAGAGATCCAATTGGTCATCATGCTCGTGATGAGCTAGATCTGTTGGCTGAGACCATGCTTGGGTAACCTTAAAGTAACATCACCCTGACCAAAGCTTATATAATGGCAATAGATACTTCCCTTAGGTAAAATGAACTATAATACAATGCTTGTCATGTGAGCCATCATGTATTGAACAAAATCGAACGAATTAAGTGGTCTTCTACCAAAGGCTTTCATGCCCTGGTGGGTCCACCTTAATTTGATTGAAGTGTTCAAATACATAATGGCCAAAACTCATACGAATGTGCATTCTGAGAGACGTTGTGCTGCCGATTTTCTGCCATGCACTATACACGTTCCTTGGGTCCCCTGTTAACCCATGGATTAAGCCCACCTAGGAAGAGACCAATTGACCTCGTGTGCGGGAGTTAAAAGGTTGGAAGAATCTATTTGCTTGTATGTGGTTGTGAAGTTCTACATGGCTCACGATCATACATCGTATACGTCATTCATGCATTATTCTGATTAGGTAAACTATGTAGCCATCATAGATTTGTCCAAGTAGTCTAAAGATCCTAGTGGACGGCTGATCAAAAATCCTATCTTCGAGTTACTAGGAAGGGTATCAGTTCGGGATTTAGATTCACTTTCAAAGGGCAGTGAGACTTTATCTTCAAACTTTTTAGCAGAATTTAGTATGGCCGATCCTTCGAGAGAGTCTAATACAACCCACGCATTAATTGCTGAGGAGGTAGGTAGGAGACTAGAGGAGTTCGAAAATAGGATGATGACCATGATGGGGAATTTGACTGCCGCAATGACACAGCCCGCTGGGTAGCCACCAGTTGCTCCTGCAGTAGGATAAGAGAGGCAAGATCCAGTTAGAGAGGATCCTCCAGGGATTTTATGCCTAGCAGTGGTTGAGCCTAGGGGTGCACCCAAACCTAAAAGGATTGTAGATCTTGACAATGACTTCTTTAAAGAGGACCCAGAGGGCCCAGTCTCAAAAAGGGGTAAGACGCCTGAAGTTGAGGAGGCGATATGGAAGAAGGTAGAAGAGAGGTTTGAGGCCATGACCCGTATGCTGACAGTAGGTAGGGGGATAAACCTTGAGGATTGAGAGTTAGATGGGGATGACCTAGTGCCCAAAAATTTCAAGATGCCTGATATTCCCAAGTTTTATGGGATTTCTGATCCGACGGCGCACATTAAGCAGTACTCTCTGGTTATGAAGGGTACCACCCTATCTAGGAAACAGAAGATAGAGTATTTCTGCTTGAGCCTTACTGGAGCCGTAGTAGATTGGTATAATGGATTGGACACAAGGTCCAAAGAGGATTGGGATCTGCTGATCGAAGAGTTCCTCAAGCAGTATGATTGTAGTACCCAGATGGAGGTGACCTTGAAGGACCTAGAGCTATTATAGTAGAAATCAGGAGAGTCCTTCCATGAGTATCTCACTAGGTGGCAGAATAGGGTTATAAAGATGAAGTGTAAGCCCGATACCTCAGAGCAGATTCGGTTGTTCATCTGAAATACAAGTCCATACCAGAAGGGGGGACTAAAGATGAAAGGTCTCAAAGATTGGGAATCCTTGAAGGATATCGTCATAAAGGCCGAGAGTGAATTCATGGCCAAGAGAGCGAGTAGTGAAGCCTATGCTAGGAAGGTTTATAACAATTAGGGGGCAGGCAGGTGTGACGTACGCTGAACCCCAAGGGCCCCAAAAACCCACTTTTAGGGTTTTCAAGAGAGGTCCATGGAACTTGTAAGAGATTCACAAGGGCGTCTATTTTGGGCAACATGGAGGTTTCTTGGAGTCGCCACCCAATAAAACATTAGAAAAGGTCATCTAGCCTCACTGAGCCTAAGACAGCACATCTATGTCTATTTTGGGCAAGCCAAAGATATTTTGGAATGGAGCCTAAGACGACGCATATATGTCCATTTTGGGAAAGCCAGAGATATTTTGGAGACCCCATCCCAATAAGACATTGAAATGGTCCTCTAACCTCATGAAGCCCAGGACTATGCAAATTGGGACTATTTTGGGCAACAAGAGATATTTTGGGGACCTCACCCCAATAAGACATTGAGATGGTCCTCTAACCTCATTGAGCCTAAGACCAGAGATGGTTCGGGACTTCCCATTTATTCATACCTTGGTTAAAGTTACGATTGAGTTTTAAAGATAAAATTTCACTCTATTTTCTCATTCATTTCAATGCAGTTAATTAAAGTGCAAGCCGATTATATAACGAAAGCGGTAAATAAAAACAAGATTAAAATAAGATATACGAAAACTCAATAAATTACAACAAAACTGGGGGCGAAATATAACCCGCATTGTAAATGACATATAATCATACAGAAAATGGGGCATTTATTAGGGATGAGGACATTGGTCCTTGCATGCATACTCATAAAAGAATAGTTTTAAAGTGAAATTTTGTTTTGATAAAAAAAATTAGGACATTGGTCCTATTTTATAAGAAAAGATCCAATTTAATTAGTATAAACATATAGCCATTTTTACGTTAGCGAAATGATAATAATATTTACAATAAATGGTATATGGAAATTGAAATAAAGGGAAATAGGATAAAGAAATAAACCCCAATAATGTTCCATCAGATCATCGTGGTGTCCTCCATTTTTAATATCCCAAATAAAAAAATAAAGAAATAACAAAGCTCACAAAAATGAAAATCACGTAAGTGCAATAATCAGCAATAGAATAAACATGAAAAGTAAATAAAGACAGAGAATTTATGAAAAATTATTCATGGAAAATAGAAGGAAAAAATAAGAATAAAGGATAAAAGAAGGAAAAGAAGGAAATAAAGAAGGAAGGCCCAGGGATGGCCCATGTCGCGCGAGCGACAGCCGACCGTCAAGTGGAGTCAGAACTCCCAAATAACCCGTTGCTTGGCTGAGCGACGGCCGTCGGTGGAGCCTCTGACCGTCGGTCGTTCCTGATCCGAAAAAAATAAAGAAAATCAACTGAAACTCTTTTTATTTTTGAATAAAATGGAATTCCGCGTTTAAAAAAAATCAATATGAAAGGGTAAAATGCGAAAGAGGTTGATCCAGAATATTTACCCTCAAAATATTACCTTGGAAGTTGAATGTCACGTGATTTCTGTCCCTTGAATTCTACAAGGATTGATCCGTAATATATAATTTCAGGAGATTTTTTACTGCAAAATCGCACTTTTTGAAATTGGATCAAGAAAAGAAAATTGTATTTTTCTTTCTCGATGCTTTGGTAGCAATTATGAATGCTAAAAATGGCTAGATCGGATAAAAATGAATTAATCTCATTCCCTCATATTAGCCTTGATTTGAAGAATATTTGATACAAATTTGATGAAAATGAAAACAAGAACCTTTTCGTGAGAAAGCTCTCTATTTCATAAAAATTGCTAACCTTGAATAATGAGCCTTAATCCCCTATTTATAGGTTATGGAAACTAATTCAAATAAGTTAAATTTTAAATTTGAATTTGAAAAAGATTTCCGAAATCAGAATTAAAACCGAATGATTTGCAGAATATTCTCAAAATTAATTCAAAAATTTCAAAATATTTGAAGAGATTTGGAGAATATTGGAAAATCTTGGAAATATATTTGAAAAGATATGAAAATCTTGGAAATATATTTGAAAAGATATGAAAATCTGGAAAATCCCATTTAATCTTGCAGTAGATTAACGACCGACGGGCGTCTGTCAAGGACTGACGATCATTGCTCACGGGGGCACTCTAGGTCCATTGAGCGGCGGACCACTCCACAAGAGGCAGGTGTCGAGAGACCGCCGTCACTCGCAAGAGGCAGGCATCTCTTGCACGAGCGACGGGCATCTCTCAGTGCGAGAGATGGTCTCTCACACGCGAGAGTCACTTGTCGCTTGTCATAAGAGACAGGCCCCTCACCCGAGCGATGCCCATTGCTCCCACGAGAGATGGGCCTGTCTCGAGCTAGCGACAGGTATTGCTCATGCTAGGGAGTCTGTCCTTCAAAATGAATGACGGGCGTCTCTCTAGTCCCGTCGGTGAAGCAAAATCAAGATTTTCTAAAGATAAACTCCTCCTGACGCTTGAAAATCTCCTGTATCAAGAAAAAAACCTCAATCCTTGTAAATCCGAAGAGTGAAAGCTCACAACTTTCATCCATTTGCTCGAAAATAGGCATTGATATCTTCATTGGGTAACTCTGATCTGGACTTCCTCAGGACCTGGTGTCTACAGCAGGTCAGCCGGCTCTAGCAGTACTGGTAGAATAGGAAAGACGACTGAGGTTTCAGCTAGGAGGGTGAGCCAAAGATACTTTTTGAACTTAGGCCGACCTCTGTCATGGGTTCTGAAGAAGCTCGAAAAAGAGGGAAAGCTACAACCCTTGGCACCTAGGCCAGCTAGAACCTAGGGGCAGTCTGGGCATAAGGAGAATGAGTACTGTGAATTCCATCAGCATACTAGGCATCTGACGGATAATTGTGTGAGGATGAGACATGAGATTCATGATCTGATCGATAGTAAGCAGATCACAGATCCTAAACGCCGAAAGGGTAAGAAGAAGCCGAGATACAATGCAGTTCTGCCTCCTATTTTTATGATTGCGTCTAGTCTGCCAAAATGGTATAGTTTGCAAGACTTATATGGAAATGATTACATCGCTGTCACTCGCCTTGAGGCAAGTAAAAAAGGAACCCCCGTCGCAATGATTGATTATTGGTCTACTAGTGAGAGTGGAAAAGAGGACGAGCAAAAGGGGGAAGAGATTGTGCCTGCTAATCTATGGGATTCAAAGGATGAAAATGTAGGAAAAGTGACCAGGAGTGGAAGGGTGGTTCCAGAAGTAGAGAAGCCACTAGAGCTAGTGCCTAAACCAGTCGAGTTGGAAGAGGATCAAATACAGAAGCAGCTGAAGAAGATCGTAGCTTAGATATCTATTTGGGATTTATTGAGGTAGTCACCATCGCATAGACAGAGGTTAGTTAAGGCTTTATGTGAGTTTACCATTGCTACCATCATCTCACCATCCGAGCTGTTAGAATTTGTCAAGGGGAATTTTGGGGAGAATCTGGTGTACTCCGATGCTAACTTACTGGTTGAGGGCCATAATCACAATCGTCCCCTATACATCAAGACACAAATTAATGGCAAGTACACTGCTTGCATGATGGTGGATGATGGCTCGTTTATAAATGTGTGCCCTTTGGTAGCACTTCAAGCCTTCAGGTTGGATGAGAGTATGTTGAGTAGGTCTGATCTCACCATCCCTGCTTATGATAATTCCAAAAGGCAAGCCTCAGGTACCTTCAAAGTAGTAGAAAAGACCGGGCCTATTGAGACAGAGGCAGAGTTCGTGGTGTTGCCTATCCCTGCCAATTTTTCAGGTTTGTTAGGAAGGCCTTAGTTTCACAAATTGGGGGGAGTGCCCTCTACTCTCCATCAAATGATCAAGATACCACACGGGGGGGAGGCAGTGTAATGACCCAAAAAAGGCCTAGTCAGAATTTGCATGCTAAGTTGGAAAATTTAAAGGTATTTTAGTAAATGTGCATTTGGGAGTTTGGATAAGTAAGGACCTAATTGAAGAAAATAATTAAGTTTAGTGAGTGATTTGCTTTTGTTTAGTCAAGATATTTGACTAAGTGGACCAATAGGAGAGGGACAAGTGGACAAGTGGAATTGGTAGGTGAGGGCATTTAATGTAAAAGGAAGGGAGAGGGAAGGGAGGGCAGAAATAGGAGTAGCTTTCTGTGGAAGCTAAGTTTTTCCTCCTTGTTTGCTCGATTCCCATTCCCCTCTTCTCTTTCTTTTCATCTTTGATGCTCTTTATCTTTGCATGAGTTGGTTCTTCAAGTTTGAGTTGGATTCTTCTGAGTTTTGAGTTGGGTTTTGAAGAGGTAAGCTTGGGTTTCTTCTTCTTCTTCTTCTTATTCTTCTTCTTCTTCTCTATTTTCGGGTTTGGAAGGGTTATTGTATGGTTTGATTTAAGTGTGTATTTTGGATGGGTTTTGTGCAAGAATCGGAGGAGAGAAGGAAGAACAAGGGAAAAATAAAAAGTGTGATCTTGAAGGGATTGGATTAAAGCTTCCTTTGTTAGGTTTGGGAGCTCTATTTTGGATGTGTTTTGGTTTGGGAGTTGTCTGCTTGCTTTCTCTCTCTCGAATCAAGTGTGTGTGCTATGTTTAATTTCAGAAATTTTGAGTGGTTTTGCATATGAATACGCATGTGTTAGTTTGATGAGATTGTTAGTAATGCATGTTAGTGATTGGGATGAATGTATGTGAGTTTTGTAGAGAAAATGCATGAATTAGGGTAAGTTCTGATATTGATGTTCTTATTTTGGCATTTTTGGTTTCTTAGTTCAATTTATTATTTAAGTTAGTGTAAATTGAGTGTATTTTTTTATTATGAGTATGTTTGATATGCTTTGGAGTGATGAGGTAAGTGTGCCACATGAATGAGTGGTTTTGATTTTGTTTTGGAAGTCTAATAGTATGTTTTGGTGCTGGGAAAAACTAGGAAATATGACTCTATCGCGATCGTGATGCTTGTCGCGAGCGCGACAGAGCCGCGTGATTTTAGTTCACTCAAACAGCTCGACTTGGGACTCTTCGCGACACGTGAAGCTCTTCATGGGTCATGAAGATTACACGTTTGGCTATGAGACCCGCTCGGCTTGCGATTCTTCATAACACGTGAAGTTCTTCACGAGTCATGAAGAGTAGCCCGATCGGCTGATCGCCCGTTCGGCAAGTTAGTTTCGTTCGGCATGGCGTGCACAGCTCGGCAGCTGGTCTTGTGCGCGAGTCGTGCATTTCGACATGACTCATGCACAAGCAGTGGTAGCTAGCATGAGTCATGCACCATAGCACGACTCGTGCCAGCCCACTTTTCTGCTATCGCGAGTCATGCATCGCGACATGAGTCGCAACAGCCCCATTTTGGCCAGTAGCACTGCGGCTACTGTCTCGAGCGCAACGAAATTCGCGATCGCGATAGTGAGCCTCCTCCTGTCTGTTCTGTTTTGCTTGAAATGTTTTCTTCTCTCTCTTTGCATGGCTTCTCAGTGTTATATAAGCTATGTTTTGCATTTTATACAAGTGTGTATTGGTGTTCTAGAGTTGTGTAAATAATTATTGATATGTTAGTGTTTGAATACTTGTTTTTGCCATTGTCTAGTGATGAACATTAAGAGTGAGTGAGTTGAGCCTGAAGTGTCATAGTAGTGGATAGATAAGCATGCTTATAAAGGGATATATGAGTGCAGCTGCCTATGTTGGCCCCGTTTGGGTCTTTCGGCTGACCTTCGAGATAGTCATTCTTAGTGAGTGATAAAATGTTTTGAGACTTCGGTCTCCCTTGCTTTTGACAAAACTTAGTGTATGGTGTGATTGAGGCTCCAGTCTCTCACTATTGATACTGTTCGTAGTATCCCCTGTAGTGTAGTGTTCCCGTATCCACCGTCGGTAAAATTCATGCTATTATATGAGGTGTTGTTTTGCTCAGTGAAGTGTTGTGTCTTTGTGAGTGATTTCAGTTGGTGTATTGGGAATTATGTATATTGCTATTATGATAGTTACTTGAATTTAGTGATTATGTGTTTTGTATCTTTGTCTTTTGTTATTTAGAGAATTCAGTTGTGGATGCTTATATATATATATATATATATATGTATGTATTTTGCATGATATTATTATATAGTGCTCCTTGTCTTTGTTCCTCCCCACTAAGCGTTATCGCTTAGCACGGGTTGTTTTCCCGTGTAGGTGGCAGGTTTTTGTTCGGTTCGAGTTGCGCATCTGCAGGGTTGGCCACTAGGAGTTAGAGTTTCTTTTTTTATTTAGCTCCTGTAATTTTGGTTTTGCTTTTGTATAGAATATCTTGTATATTATATGTAATTTTGTTAGGTATATTTAATTTATTAAGTTATTTCTTTTGTTTTTTGTATGCTTCCGCTTATGCGCATGTATGTATGTGTATATTTATTACCGTGTTTTATCGTGGCACTCCGATATCCTTCCAACGGGGGTAGCAGGGTGTTACAGGTAGTGACTATCAAAGCTATAAGGGAAAACCAAGTCTCTACCTTTGGAATCATTAATTAGCCGTTTAATGGTTTCCATGTATCTGTGATAGGGGAAGAGGGGAGCTCGGTGGATAGTCCCCAAGTACTGAATATGATGAGGAAGATGAACTTTCTTCCAGGGGTTGGTTTAGGCAGAAACTCTCAGGGCCAGCAATTTCTTATCACCACAAGGGGTCTGAAGGACCGAAAGGGTTTAGGTTATGTAAGTGGAAATGGCAAGGGGAAGAAGAAGTCAGATGTTATTCCTCATATCTTGGAGAGCTTTGTGCTTGCATCCTCCATTTGTGCTTACACTGGAGAAGCCGAGCCTCAGTGGGTTGATGGTAGGATCATACCGGGATTCAAGATCTTCAACGATGTTTTTGATTGGGAAGTCGGAGTTATCAGAACTACGGAAGGCTTTTAGGATGAAGAAGTCATGACCTAGTGTGACATTTGGGACAAGTCTGAGCCAAAAGAGATCATCACTGAGAAGCTTTTGGCCATCAACTCGAAGGGAAAGCAAAAAGTTGAGATTGAAGCTTCAGAGCCAAATTTGAAGATCCTAGTCTTGAAGATTTTCGAGGTAGCAGTTGATCCTCCTCCAGGCGAAGACAATAGTGCACTTTAGGCTGCGACGTCTATATTAGCGGGAAATAAAGATGATAACTATTTAGATTCTCTTTTTATTCCAGGACTTTTTAATAGTGATAATGTTTATAATTCCAGTTTTATCAATAATATGAATAACTTTGCTTATTTGTGTGATGTCTCTAATGATTTCATTTCGCATGATCACGAACACGATGCATTCATTTTTGACATTAATTCAACTAATACAACTATGTTTAATCTCGGGACTTTAGAAAACCCAAGGGAAATCCTGATAGCATCCCACATAACTTCAAAGAGAGAATGCAATTTGAGAGAATACTGAAAAAATACGAGAAAGTCTTTGCCTGGACCTATGAAGACATGCCAGGGATTAACAGAGAGGCTGCTAAGCATGCCATCCCGACTTACCTAGAGTGTAGACCAGTCAAGCAGAAGGTTAGGAGGCTTAGGCTGGAATGGGCACAGAAGGTGAAGGAGGAGATCCATAAGCAGATTGAGGACAAATTTCTAGTGGAGGTTCAATACCTGACGTGGTTAGCCAATGTAGTCCCTGTAGCTAAGAAGGATGGAAAAGTATGGATGTGTGTGGATTACTGGGATCTAAACAAAGCCTATCCGAAGGATGACTTCCCCTTACCTCATATCAATGTACTAGTGGATAGTGCAGCTGCTTGCATGATGTACAGCTTCGTGGATGGGGTATGTATGGTACAATTAGATCCTTAATAAGATAGTAGATCGGATTAAGACTGCCTTCATTACTGAGTAGGGCACGTTTGCATACAGGGTTATGCCCTTTGGGTTAAAGAATGCGGGAGTGACTTACCAGAGGATGGTTACGAAGATTTTAGGTGACTTGATCTACAAGGAAGTTGAAGTGTATGTTGACAACATAATGATCAAATCCGCTACTAGGGAAGGTCACTTTGAGGCTTTAAAAAATTTCTTCCGAAGGATCAATAATTATGACCTCCACCTCAACCTTAAGAAATGTGTCTTTGGAGTTACCTAGGGGAATTTGCTGGGACATATAGTGAGTCAAAGAGGAATCGAAGTGGATCTTGATAAGGTCAAAGCAATCAGAGAAACGCCCGTGCCTCAAAAGGAGAAGGAATTCAAAAGTTTCTTAGGAAAGTTTCAGTACATCAGTCGCTTTATTAATAAGCTAGCTTCAGTATGTGAGCCGATATTCAAACTTCTCAGGAAGAATTAGCCAGTCAAGTGGAATAGTGATTGTCAGACAACTTTCGATACTATCAGGGACTACCTTTTGAACCCACCTGTTTTGAGACCACCACGGTCTGCTAAGCCTTTAATCTTGTATCTGGCCATAGAAGACAATTTAGTGGGTGCCATGATGTCTCAGGAAGATGAGTTTGGAGTAAAGTTTGTCGTGTACTACCTCAGTAAGAAGTTCTTACCTTATGAGACTAAATATGTTGAGGTTGATAAGATCTACTTGGCTGTAATTTGGGCCTCTAAGAAGTTACAATATTACTTCCATTCATTCTGTGTACAGGCAATTGCCAAGCATAACCCGCTTAGATACCTTCAAGAAGCACCTTCTTTGCTAGGAAAGATGGGAAGGTGGTTGCTACTATTGCAAGAGTTTGATATAGAGTATGTAACCAGGAAAACCCTTAAGGGAAGAGCTATAGCTAAGTTCTTAGCTGAACATCCCATTGAGGGAGACCAATTCGAATACAATTTCCCAAAAGAAGATGTCACAACCATAGCAGTACAAGGGTGGCAGATATTTTTTGATGGGGCAGTTGACAGTAAAGGGGTAGCAGCAGGGATTATTCTTATGACCTTTGATGGTGAGAAAGCACCATTAGCCAAAAAGTTGAGGTACAAGGCTACTAACAATGAGGCTGAGTATGAGTCTTGCATCTTTGGGTTGGAATTTCTTTTAGCCTTAGGGGCAAGGACCGCGAAAGTCTTCGGGGATTCATCGTTAGCGATTCATCAGATCAGGGGGGAATTGTCAGTCAAGGAGGAAAGGTTGTTACCTTATGTGGAATATCTGAGGATGTTGAGTTGCCAGTTCAAGGCTTGTACCTTTCATTTCATCCCTAGAGATGAGAATCAACTAGTAGATGCTCTCGCAACTATAGTGTTTATGTGGGATAACCCGGAAGGGGTCATCATGAGGCCAATCCTAATTTCCAGTTCGGAGAAGCCCTATTTTGAGTCCGATCAAGTGATGGATGTTGAGGTTGCTGATGGAAAACCATGGTATTATGACATTTAGAATTATTTGGAGAAATCTGTGTTCCCAGAAGAGGCTACTGAAAAGGACCAAAGGATGATCCGAAAGTTATTTACCCAAGTCATTAGTATGGATGGCGTGTTGTACAAGAAGCAGGCTGGCAATATTCAATTGAGATGCCTGGCTCAGAAGGAGGCTACTAGGCTTTTGGAAGAGGTTCATGCCGGTATTTATGGGGCTCATATGAACGGTCTAACCCTAGCGAAGAAGGTCATGTGCTAAGGGTTTTACTGGCTCACAATGGACACGGACTGTTCGAAGTATGTGAAACAATGTCAGTTGTGCCAGCAATATGCTGATTTGAGGCACGTGCCAGTTTTAGAGCTACACAATTTAACATCCTCATGGCCGTTTGTAGCTTGGGGAATAGACATTATAGGTGAGATCTACCCCACGCTTCCAATGGGCATAGGTTCATAATAGTTGCCATTGATTACTTCACTAAATGGGTTGAAGCTGAGTCCTTCAGGAAGATTGATGCCCGAGATATGCAAAGATTTGTCGAGCAAAACTTGATCAGTAGATATGGCCTCCCACACCACATAGTTTCTGATAACGAGATACAGTTTATGGGAGAGACTAGACAAGTACTTCAGAAATATGAGGTTCATCACCATAGATCTTCGCCTTATCGACCCCAGGCTAACGGGACAGTTGAGGCGGCCAATAAGTACGTTAAGAGAATACTGGACAAAATGGTCCAAAACTAAAAAGATTGGGTAGAGAAGCTACCCTTCAGACTTTGGGGTTATAGAACCACTGTTAGAACTTCCACAGGAGCCACCCCACTTTCTCTGGTATACGGGATTGAAGCAGTCTTACCTGTTGAAATCAATCTTGAATCCTTAAGGGTTGTTATGGAAGCCAAGATTCCTGAGGTAGAATGGGCACAACAGCAGTTATTGTAGTTGAATCTCTTAGACGAGAATTGGTTGCGAGCGTATTACCATAATCAGGTTTACCAGAAGAGGTTAGCTAGGTCATTTGGCAAGAAGGTTAAGAAGCATCCCTTGAAGGAAGGAGACCTGGTTTTCAAGAAGATGAGGCCAGGTGTGCCATACATGCATGGGAAATTTTGACCCACATGCAAAGGTCCGTTCGTACTGAAGAAGTTAATGTCGAAAGGAGCAACCATCTTGACAGACAGTGGCAGGAATGAATTCAAGGAACCGGTCAATGTCGACAGATTGAAAAGGTTCAATGGCTAAGGACTCAAAATCAAAAGAAGAGAATAAGTGCCCCGCAGGTCGAAAATCGAAAAAGGCGGCCTTACTAAAATTGGGTGCCCTGCCAGGGGGAAAACCGAAAGGCACCTTGGGCAAAAATTAAGGCTGAGAGAAAAATGATCAATCGTGAAAACTCGAGAGGGCCGATTGGTAACAGGAGTTGGACACTTACAGGATTTATCCCGAGATCAAGTGTAGTCTTGTATTTGGTTGAATTTAGTCAAATGATGATCATGAGTGATGAAATCATATGGAGATGTACATGATTCTGCAATGAAGAGTTCATGTTGCATTATTTTTTCAGTTCTTCTATAAAAAGGAAAAAACAATGTTCTTTATTAAGTCCATCTGACCTAATGGTTATCCCTTGAGTTCTTTCTGGCCGGTTAGATACCTAGGTCAATCGAGCTTGTTATCAACGACTTTAAAAAAAAGAAAAAGAAAAAGAAAATATATAAACAAAATAAAATAAATAAAAGCCACTGAGTTGAATTGGGATCTCCTTAGGCAAAAATAAGGCATACGGCTATGTAAAAATCTGAAAGGACGCATTTCCCATAAAGAAAAGCTAGCGTGAAAATCCACGAGGGGCGTGCTACCTTTAAAATAATGATGAATGACACTGAGGGTGATTAGAGGCTTCCAGTCACAAGTTGTGGGGACAACGCAAAGGGAATCCGGGTCATGAATCATCCCAGTTGAGATCCTAAAGAATGAGATTGTGCCTCGATACTTAGGCCGCTCGGACGAATTTGACGCTCGCATTTTGCATAGCATGTGCACATTCACGCGCATAATTTACCCCCACATATGGATTTTAATTTTACAGGAAATATTAGGCAGTGAAAATTATCCGGAAAAACAACCCCAGGCATTCAGGGAGTATTTGAGAATTCTAAAAAAAAAAAATTTAGGGCCAAGGGCGGGCTGGCCTCCCCTCGGGGAAGGATATAAATACCCTTCCCCATGGCCGCCCCTTCACATTCCCCCTTTCCTTTTTTATTTTCTTTGTTTAGGTTGGTCTTTTGGCCATTTCTTCTTGGTCTTGGCTCCATTTTGCGTGCCATTCACGTCAAGACAACCTCGATTTTATTGCCTACGTAGTGATCTATTTTTCTTATTATTTTTTTTATCGTCGACTACCATGTCAGTTTTCCAAGCACTTTATGTTGTTTAATTATTTTATTTTTTACACATTATTATTTTTTGTGCTAGTAATATTTTTTTTAGGCAAATGCATGTTGATATTTTGTATAGATTATTATTATTTGGGCGAGAAATATTTTTTTTAGGCAAATGCCTATTGATATTTTGTATAGTTTATCATTTTTTGTGCTAGAAATATTTTTAGGTAAATGCATGTTGATATCTCTTATAATTTATTTAGGTTAGAACAATTTTTTTTAGGCAAATGCATGTTAGAATGTATAAACTTTGTATGAATGATGCACATGCATGAGATTTGCAATAATTGATAGAATGTAATATTAGCATGGAATTAATTTAAAAATGAAAGAAAGAAAATCACAATAAAATGTGTATAAAAATAATATTGGCACTGTAAATAAATGCTTATGACAAGTCTTTTTGCACAACATGATCTTGCTTGTTGAATTTGATGTCGGGGCCTGAGGTCTGTCATTGTATGACTTATGCATGCAAAAAGTTAGGATTTTTCCTGCCAAAACACTATCAAAATTTTAAAAAATGGCATAGTGCATGAATGTTAAATATTATGTGATATGCTTTATTATCGCGTCTAATGGTTTAATCTTTCATTAGGATGCCTTTATAATGAGACAGGGCCCCAGCTCTCGAAGATATTCCTCCCCCAAAATGGATGGGCAATGCTCATAGGCCAGATTTGAGACATTGACCCAGGCACAATTCACCTCTAGTAGGTTCATGTCCAAACATTATTTAGAGCAGATGGGCATTTGGGAAGAGGTGAGCGGTTTATTAGAGGCGGTAGGTTGCACATAGTTTTTTCGATCGGCCTATCAGACGTACCCTGAGGTCACCAGGGAATTTTTTGCCACTTTAGAGTATAAGGGGCTCCAGAGGACAAACACGCAGACTGGGACCGTGACTTTCAGGATCAGACACGATAGCCATTCCATGAGTCGCAGGCAGTTTGCCCAAGCTATGGGCTTCCCAGTTGGGGATCATCTACAGACCCTAGATAGGAGTGTTATAGCACAGCGTTGGGAGATGATTACATTGCCAGGGGTCCGTTATGACCATAGCACCGCAAAGAGCACATTATTGGTCTCGCAGGCATATGGGTACATCCAGAAGGTCTTGGGTAGTAGTTATTTAGGCCGGATGGGGAGTCCAGGGGGTATAAATGCCACAGAGATTTGGGCTCTCTGGGCTATGGCTACTGGGACACAGCTTAATATTAGCCACGAGATATTATTAGGCTTGTTCAGACAGAGATGGGGGTCCACGTTACAGATATGCATAGGTGGAGTCATCACTAGGTTATTGCTCTATCTAGGGTAAGAGCCCAGGGTATTCGAGCCACCTTTGGATGGAGATATTTATGTGGATCTAGCTATTTCCAGAGTAACAGGCATGGTTGAGTAGATGCCAAGTCACCCTGGAGTGTACTAGTTGCTCACGATGACAGAGACCAGACAGTTTTATGGCCTAGGCCCATTTCTAGCCGTTGTGCTAGGTGGAGAGCATCATCAGCCTGAGGATGAGCAACATCCCCTACAGCCAGAGGTAGAGCCTAGCACACCATAGATTGGTACTAGCTTGGATATGGATGTAGAGTATTTCCTAAGCACTCCACCACCTCAGTCACTTCCTCTAGATGATCATTTGCCACCTCCTCCTACCATACATGGGCAGGCTGCAGGCCCCCACGCATATGAGAGGTTTCACCCTTACAGTCATCCAAATCACTCAGGGGCATCCACTTTGATAACTCCCCCCTTAGAGCCCAGTAGAAGGCAAGGACAGTCTAGCTTTGAGATTATTATCCAATCTATGCATACAGACATGATGGCAGCATTAGCCGGCCACAGCCAGTGCACAGATGATAGACTTATAGTGATGGACCAGCGCATTGATGATGGGTTTGGTCATTTGGGTTGGAGTATAGACTGGTTTGAGGAGTCCATGAGGGCTTCCCATGCAGCAGCCGCACAGAGGGTGGATGAGGCCCTACAGGTTGTAGATGAGACTGTCGGCATGATGAGGCTAGAGGTTGAGATACTGGAAGGACTGATCCCCTGTATCTCGCAGTCAGTGACAGACCTGTAAGAGAGTATGGATGCTAGGCTCACCGAGGTTAGTAGCTACATTGCCGGGCATACCCAGACCCTTAAAGCGGTCGGGGTAGGTAGTTATGAGCTGAATGAAATGGTGTAGACTGTCGTTCGACCTTTCCATGGGGGACGATTGAATATAATGGTTTAAGAGCCCCAGATGCTAGTTCCTAGATCCCTGCCAGTAGAGGCAGCTGATCAGCCAGCTGCCTTTGCAGGACCATACGTGATGATGACGCACATACTAGGCGAGAGTGACCCTGAGGAACCCACTGACTATCTATAGCTGATATTCAAGGAGACCCCCTATCATAATTTTTAGCTTTGTTCATTTTTTTTGTACTAAACAGATATATTTTGTATGCAGATGATTCTTTTTGTCTCCTTTACTTCTTTTTCTTTATCGCACTTTTGACGTGACAAAGATAAAAGTAATATATATGAAATGACAAACCACAAATGATAAAATAAGACAATGAGATAATAACAATTGAACCTTCGTGAAAGGTAAATAATTAAAATCATTATCATGATAAACTAATTTAACGGAGTTTATTTTATTTGGGGAACAGCTGAGGCTATGCTGCTGTGTATTGTAAGTCTAGAGCAGACTCAGAACATCTCCACCTGAGGATGGCACCCGCACTTTGTAAGTCTGGAGCAGACTCGGTGTAATTCAAGAGAATAATTCTCGCATTTTGTAAGTCTGGAGCAGACTTGGCGCATTGCCATTTGAGGATGGCACCCGTAATTTGTAAGCCTGGAGCAAACTCGGTGCAGTTTAGGAGAATAATTCCAGCATTTCGTAGGTCTAGAGCGGACTCAGCGCATCGCTATTTGTGGAGGGCACCCATACTTTGTAAGTCTGGAGCAGACTCGGGACAGTTCAGGAGAATAACCCCGGCGCTTTGTATGTTTGGAGCAAACTCAGTGCCTCGACATTTGAGGATGGTACCCGTGCTTTAGAAGTCTTGAGAAAACTCGATGCAACCCAGAAGGATGACAATCACTCCACAATCTAGATGGTGACGTAAAGAGACGATCTCCTTCTCGTAGCAACAGGAAGGCCGCCGCCTTTAGTACACACTTTTTTCCTTTTTTATGAATTTTGGCTCACCTAGGAAGCTACGTTCTAGTTTCCCCAAAATTGGGGGTAACTGTAGACACCGGGTCTCGAGGTGGTTCGAGATCAGAATTACCTAATGATGAAAATAAAGACCGATTCATAGGCAAAAAAAATGGGAATAAATCGTCTCCTTGTCAAATTTTTTCGTCTATTTTAAAATGCTTTTAAAATTTTTAGAAAAGGGCTTTTCTTTAGGTTTGCATGTAGAGGGGGTGCACGCGTCGATCTAACCGAGGAAGAAATGCATGGAAGGGGAGCTGCCCCCTGACCCGCGCGCGCGACAAAGGGCTCTCCCCTTCACGCGAGAGGCCTCCCCTCACGCGAGGGGCCTCCTCCGTGTAAGAGGCCAACCCTCACGCGAGGGGCCTCCTCCTCGCGCGATGCCGCCGCTGCACATGGGCAGCCACGCAGCAGCCCCTTGCGAGTATGCCCTATAGGTGCGGCCTATGCACGCGAGGGCGCTACTGCAAGCGAGCGACCACGGGGCAGCCCCTTGTGAGGTTGCCCCGTAGGCATGGCCTGTACAAGCGAGGCTAGCCCTCACGTGAGGGCTCCACTGTACGCGAGGTGGCCATGCGGCAGCCACGTGCGAGGCCGCCCCTACACGCTAGGCAACCCTCGGCAGGCCGCCTCTTCGCGGTAGTGCTGTCCCTCCTTTAAATATTGGATTTTGCAGGAGCTACAATCCAAATCGGACTGAAAAAACCTATATTTTTTAGTTTTTATGCAATTTGGGATGGATATATAAGGTGAAGAGAGAGGAAAAAAGGGGTTTTTGAAAAAATGGAGAATTTTCTTTGGAAAAAAGAACCATTTTTCCTGGAGAGTAAAAATTTCTTCTATGATTTCCTTGGATCAAGAAAAACGTTTGTTGAGGTTAGATTTAACTTGAGAATGGGAAAATCAATTTCCTTAACTTGGGTTTCTCATTAAACAACCAAAAAACTAATTTTGAGTTTTGTGTTCTTGAGTTTTTTAAGACAAAAACTTAAGATTATTTTGAATCTTTTTGAGTCTATTTTCAAATCTTGACGAGGGGAACGAATTGAGAACATCTTGCTTCCAGACTATCTACTCTGAGGGTAAAGGATCTTGGATCCATTTTTATTATCTCATTTTACGTTTCTTGCATTAATGAATACGTGAATAATGATTTGATGAATATGTGTTTTTCGAGTTGAGATTTATTTTTCTTTGATATGATTTTCCAATATTTATCTTGTTTTTGGTATGAGAATGGATAAATGTATGTGATTTAGGTGTGAAAAATCAAGTTTATTGTTTTGTTTTTTTTTTGGAAACTTTGAGGTCCAGAAGGCTGCTCTCCCCCTTCCCCTTTAGGGGCGGGAAGGAGGTGAGGGGCGGGCTAGCCGCCCCTACCCCTTCTCGTTTTGACTCAATTTTAGCCCGTTCGATGCATTTTTCGTGTCCGTTTTTGCAATAACTTTTTTCCTTTTTAGTTTAAATTTTATTTTCTTCCTTATGATGTTTATTTCCCTTATTTTCATTTTTGTTTAGTTAATTTTTGAATTATCGCTAATATTTTTATTATTGTTTTTTTATTTGGGCTAAAAATGTGGTTTTGCTTGATTGAGCGTTTTTGTGACCAAATGGAGGGATCACGACGTGTAAGAGGCTATGTTGTTTCGGTGAGATCTTACCTATCTCTTATTTGTATGATTGTGCTTGTTTATACATAAAATAGTTTTATTTTATGCGCATGTCAGATAAAAATCACAAAAATATTTTTATGACTGAATCAGGATTTTTATTAATAAATTAGGACCGATGTCCTTGATTTTAGCCAAGAAATGCAAAAATGTCATGAATTAAAATGAAGAGTTAATTTTCTCAAAATGGGAGTAATTCGTCCAGGTTTTCAAGCAAATAGCCGAAAAAACTCTTCGATCCCCTTTTAAGTAAGCATGAAGGAACCAATGTTCCTAAATCAAATAAATATTTCGATTTATACATATTACCCCTCTTGATTGATCTTACTTGATTGTTTAACTTTATGTTTATATACCTCATGGGCCCTTGTAATTAATTATTTTTGGGTAATTTTGTTTTAGCTTTACGTCTATATATCTCGTGGGCCCTTGTAATTAATTATTTTTGGGGCAATTTTGTTTAGCTATTCTTTTCATTTAGGGGATTGTATTTGTCCAATTTCTATTTTGTAATGGTGTTGCTTTGTGTGTTTACCATCTCATTTACCGCTTTATTTACTGCTTTATTAACAGCTTTGATTTACCGTTTTCTTAATGCTTCAATTGCGCCTTTAATAAATTGCATTAACCGTGTGAGATGAGAGATGGAATTTCCTAACCTAAAAACTCATTTATAACTAATCAAGACATTAATAAGAGTGGGGTTCTAAACTATCTTGTTTAGACCATAGAGGTTAGATGACCTTTCCCAATTTCTTGTAAAGTGGGTGGCGACTCCAAAATACCTCGAAGGTGCCTATAGGTTTCATGGGACTAGATGAACTTCCCCAATGTTTTATTGGATAGGGATTCCAAAATGTCTAGTGTTACCCAAGATCAAATGATGCGAACCATTCCCCGAGCCCTAAAAGTGGGTATCGAAAAGGGGAGCCTTCCCTCGGGCTGGTTAGGCGTGTCACACACCTATGGAGATAATTGGCTCTCATGAGTTTAAAGGGCCAAATCGTTTGCTTTGGACTTTAGACTTAGCTTTGACTCGAGTTTGGTGAATAACAATGGCGTTGTCCTCCTTCTAGTGAGTCTGATCGAATCTAGAAGGGGATTTAAATGTTAATATTTGCTTATTCCCTAGCATTTTGATCGGCAAGATGAGTCAAAGGATAGGAGGAGTTTAAGTAACTAGTGTTTGGGATTTTGAAAATGGAATATTTTTGTGGCAGTTTTTTTTGATTTGCTGCCCATAGCATTTTCGATCGAGTTGAAGGATCGAAAGAAAGGGGCATCGAGTGATTAAGGCCCAAGACTTGTCAGCCTTATGCAATCAATGCCCTGAACTCATGAGCCTTATGCGATTGATGCCCTGAACTCGTGAGCCTTATGCGATTGATGCCTTGAACTAGTGAGCCTTTTACAATTGATGCCTTGAACTCATGAGCCTTAGGCGATTGATGCTTAGAACTAGTGATCCTTAGGTCCTTTGGTATTCTAGATGCTTCGAAATCTGGAAAACTCGTTAACTGTGCTCATTATGGAAACTCTTCGTTTCTAGGCGACTTTTAGAATGCTCCAATCTTAGGCTGCCATGTGGCTTTGCTGCTTTGGCTCCCGAGGGGAGGATTTCTCTATAAATAGGTATCCTTTTTCAAATCCTTCTCTTTCTTCCAAACCTTTGCTTTTACTTCCTCATTCCTTTCTTTTTCTTTTAAACGTTTGCTTTTACTTTCTCATTCCTTCCTGTAATGGAATTTAAACACTTAAAACCTTTTGTGTTTTTCAATCTTCAGGTCAATTTTAGGAAGATGAATGAATGTTTCTTTCCTTCACTTTTTCATTGCCCTTTTAGCGAACTCATTCTAGAGGGCTATGATGGTGAATGGAGCATGGCTAGGAGTTTGTATTTTCTTCTGTATTTTCTGTTTTTCACTATCAAACTTATGAGAAGATGGTGGTTTGGACTAAAGAGGAAGAGAATCGTAGCACTGTGTGAGTCTAATGCCTATTAGTGTTCCATCCTACTTTGAAGAGGATTAGATAGGAATTTGTTTATCCGATATAATTTCTTATATTTAAAGATTTTAATAAAGTTCCCCGCTTCTAATTCATTCTCTTATTCTTCTTCATTTATTGCATTGCAATAAATTAGAAGTTTTTCCTTTTACTTTTCATGTTTAAATGGCTTTTCGAATTTAATCGAAGGTTCCCTGAGATATGAACTCGATCAGATGTATGTGGTCGACATAGTTAAAACATATAATCATTAACTGATTTCTGAAATTGAATTAGGAAAAACTTAAGCAGGCAGCCAATCCGATTGGGTAATCAGCTAATCATAATCATAAGTTTCTTGACCATTTCTGGTAGCTCTTCCCTTTCTTTCATTCGGGTATTCCAAACAGTTAATCCACATTTTTGGATAACTTCATCTTTCGAGAGTCAATTGACTTCTTTGAAGCAAAAGTTCTTCCGATAAGCAATGCAGGCGGTTACTTCATAAATACTTAAGAAGTTAATAGCATGCATGTTTATGATTGTTTCGATCGAAATACAAAGCTTAAGATGTTGATTAACTGAGGCGATAGTTTTATAGGGCGGCTCTCGGGAGTTAATCAATCGAGGCGATAGTTTTATAGGTCAGCTCTCGGGAGTTGATCAACCGAGGCAACCATTTTATAGATCGGCTCTCGAGAGTTGATCGATCGAGGTGATAGTTTTATAGGTCGACTCTCGGGAGTTGATCGACCGAGGAGATAGGCTATTAATCGCCTCTCAGGAGTTGGTCGACCGAGGCTTTAGTTTTATCTTCCCAAAGTAGGTCTGATCTTTCAGAGGTCTTAGGACCGCTCGGACGTGGTTTTTATGTCAGTTGTTTAGGGGTAATTAAGCCCAATAGTCATATTGTGACTTTGTTGCTTTCACTTTTTAAGAAGTGAATAACTGATTTGCATAATTCTTATGAATCTGCAATACATACATTTAATAATAAACTATATTGGTATACAGAGGGTACCTCTTTCATTCTTGCATATGTGTTAATATTCTTACGGTCTTTTGGGAAATTTTAACTTTACTGGAGTAGAATGTCTTGAGCGGGCATGTTATTGGAAATTGGTTGTCGCCTTCATCGGTGATTGTCTTAGAGCTCCAGGCATTATTTTTAAAGAAGCCATTTGGGAGGATACCTTTTTCAGTCTTGGCTGACAGCTTCTCCAATTGGACTTTCATTTAATGTAGCCGGGTCTACGCCAAGGCACACATCGGGGGCCTTGGGGTTGATGTCTGGGAGATTTCTTGACTTCTCCCTTTTTTATCAAAACCACAAGGCTGGTATCTAGGGAATTTCTTGACTTTTGGAGTCGTCAGAAGGATGGAGGGGACCTCATTTTTTGGTGACCAGGGCTTTCTTATGAAGCCTTTCTGATTCTTTTCTTCTCGGCACTTGCAGTGTAGTCGATTGAATAGGAGGTCGCTAGCATGGGGCAGAGTAGCTTTATGGCTTTTTTCTAGTGTTTTTGCTAAAAGGTAGACATTCGCGCTATCTCCAGTATCTGTACAAGGAGGCATTCGGTCTTTTTATGTACTGGCAGGTAGACTGATTGTTGGGGGTGATCAGTTCAGGTCTCTATTATCATTTACCGTGAGAGAGCTTAACGAGAGTTATTGTATTCTTGATCGGGCAGCTTCTCCATTCAATTGTCATTCCCGTCTTTATTTTCCTTGAACTATCACGAGTGGAAGCGGAGAGGGGTTTCTTCATTCTTGGGGTGTTTTCCTTCTCCTTTCAAGTCATTTCTAATATTGGAGGAATTTAATTAGCCCCATTGTTTGAAAGTTATCTTTTGTCGAGTTAGGCGGCAGCGACATTCTTGTTAATGCTTCTCCTCTGCTTTCCTTCTAAACACACCCTTCCTATTGGATAAGCGTGATTAGCCTTCCAGTGTGTTTGGAAACTCTACTCATTGAGACGATTATGAGCAAGAAAAGCTATGCATTTCATCTTAATTTTGGATGAGCGCGAGTTGTTTTTTTTTTTAACTTGGTATGAGATGGTTCCGTAGGAGGGATGATCCATCTCGTTGATAGAGGATTCTTTATAATTTTAAGAGGGACTACTCATCTCCTGCTTTCTAGGAATATTTTATTCTTTTCCTATATCCTTTTTCACCCATTTCGTGGGGCATATATTAGGATTCTGAAACGATTTCTCGTGGCTTGAGGAAGGATTATTCATCCCCTAAGTCATAACCCGATCAATCCATCTTTTTGGAGGAGGAGTCTTCACAGCTATTATAGGTGTGCTGTACGAACCTGGCCAAGTAGCCCTTTTAGACTAGCCTTTCTATCTCTTCTCTCAATGCATTGCATTTATCAGTCGTGTGACAGATGTCTTTGTGGAAGTTGCAATACTTCCTTTTATCTCTCAAGGCATACGTCCGATCAGGTAGCCTTTTTGGCCACATGACTTTGCACTTTTTCTCGATTCGTTTTAAGACCTCGGCAGCACTACATTAAGTGAGGTATGGGTTCTATTTGGATTATAATCGTGGCTTGTAAACCTTCTTTTCTCTGACTTTTCCTTCCTGTCCACTCTCAGTCAATCGTTAGGGTGCTGTAGTCTATGAGCCATTTTAGCCGAAAATTATGACCACCTGCCTGTGTTTGATGGGAATTTTAACCTGTACACCATGCTGAGAGGAACCTGCGATCGTTCGTCCATCTGTAATGGGAATTGCAGGCTTTTCAATAGAATTTGTCTCCTTCTTTTAGAGATGATAGTTTTATCAAGTGGAATGAACAATTTTGCTCTTTCCACTAGGTCATTTATGCTTAATGGGGGCTTGATTCTCAAGGAATCAGACAGTGAAAAGTTTCCCACGTTTATTTGTAGAGCTTTTATTGCTTCTTCTCGGTAAATGTCCTCAACTTTCTTAGCGAGTGCTCGAAATCTCTCTATGTAGTCTCTAAGACTTTCATGGTGTAACACCCCGAAATAGCCCTAGAAGAATGATAGAATTTTTGCTCAAGAAAGATTAGTGTTGTGTGTGTGAGTCCTGTCGCGAGCGCGACAAGCATCGCGGGCACGACAGAACCACTCCGGTGATAGGGTATTTAAATTGGCCTTTTTAATTTGTAACTTTGTAAGAGAATGACACATGGCATCGTAGAGGAGTAACAAGTGGCATTGTAGGAGAGTGACACGTGGCGGCGTAGGAGCATGATAAGTTGCATCATAGAAGAGTGACAAGTGGCGGCATATGAGAGTGACAAGTGGCATTGTAGGAGTGTGCCAAGTGTTATTGTAGGGAAGTGACACATGGCTACAAGAGAGAGTGACATGTGGCATGGGACTTTTAGATTGAGATGGATTAATGAAGGGTAAGTGGCATTAAGTGAGATTTGTTGGCATTTATAATGGTAATTGAATTTGGATGAGGGTTGACTAGTTGTTTTGGTTTTTATTCCCGTTGGTTTCCTTGTGGCCTTAGGTTTTTGCTTTTCTTTTCTTTTTCCTTGGTTTTGCCGTGCTCCACCTTCCTCTCTTTTCTTCTCTTTTTCATTTGCTCCTAAAGAGAATCATTTGGGTTGGGATGAAGAGAGTGGATTTTTGAGAAGAGGTAAGTAGTACTATTATGATAGCATTAGTCTTCTTCTACTACTTGGTTTCTGTTTTTGATTTAAAGTAAAAAGAAGAGTAACCCAAGTGTTTTTGTGTGGTTTTGGTACAAGCTGGAGGCAAGAGAGTCGAAAGGTCGGAATCGAGTAGAAAGTACGAGATCGAGCTTTCTAGAGGTAGGGATCGTGTGCAAATATCATTTTGATTGCTTGTGGTACTTGTGATATGTGTATATATGCTTAGAAGTATGTGAATTGATCGATTGAGTGTGTTTGTTGATGATAAAATTTGATATGGTAAATTATGTTTAATTGTCATATGACCTCTGTGTGAAGTTTTTGTCATAAGTATAGTTATAGACCTCTGAATTGAGTGATTATTGAGCTAATAGAACCATGACTTCTATATCTATAAATGTCTCAGAAATTACCTTGATCAAATGATTGCGTTAGGACCTTGAAAATTGGCCAAAACAGAGGTGTCTCTACCTTGGCCGGTTCATTTGACCAGTTCAGATTGTTAGAGTATATCTGATGTTATAGATGTCCAATTGACCTGAAAATTGCCCAATTGAAATTTAACATCCTAGAGAACAAATGTTAAGAAGAAACTTTTGCCTAAAAACATCGTTTAGATGTTCGTTTAGCCTGAACAAAAATGAGTTGTGAAGCAGTCCTGTATCCAAGCTTCTGTTTTGCAAATTTTGGTAGGTCACGGTGGTAACCAAATTCATTACCACCGTGACATATGAAAATGCTGGGCAGAATGCTCGTTTTTGGACCTCACGGTGGCAACCAATCCATTACCACCGTGACTATCCCCTGTTATGCATATTTTGAGTGTTTTTCTACCCGAAATGTACCCGAACTTCATGGTAAGCTCCTATGGTATGTCCAACTCATTTCTAACCTTATGAAATGAGTATGTGAGTCATTGTCAATTGAAATTATAGATGATTAAAATGGAATAAGAGATTAATAACGAAATTAAATGTATATATGCTTTATAATTATTGAACATGATATGCATGTGATATTGATCATGTATGATTGAATTATAATCTGTGAAGGCTATGAACATGTAAAATGTATTGTGCATTTGATTAGTGAATAATGTAGAGTACAACGATACATTGATATTATATGATGTCATGCGAGTATATGTATAGGGTATATGTGTATACATGGTTTGCTCCATTAATATGTAAATAGTGTATAATGTTCTTGAATGAACAGTAGAGTACATGCAATGTATCTGATATAGAGTATAGAGTCTTTATGTTTAGCCTGACTGGCCATAGCAGTGGATAGATAAGCATGCTTATAAAGGGATTACCGAGTGCAGCTGCCTATGTTCCGCCCCGTTTGGGCGAAGCGGGTCGACCTCTGAGAACGGTCATTTATAGAGATAGATGAAAATGTTTTGTGACTTCGGTCCACCGAAAATGTTTTTGTTATAGAGCGTCCCGTATCCGCAACTAAAGGAAGTCAGGCCTGTTTTGTTAAAAGATGTGTAGTGAACTTGAGATGATTAAAAGCGTTGCTTTGAATAAAAGCTATAGTACATAAAAGTAATGTTTAAGTACATTACAGTTCTGTATACAAGTACATGATTTCATGAATGTGTACACATGATAGCGTACATTTGAATAAATGATATGTACAAGATGTAATGTATATGAACAAGTAAAAGTGTACGTATTATATGCACGTGAGTTCATATTACTTGATAATTGAACATGCTACCGGTACACGTATAAGAGTTATATGCATGAGATATTTGATTGTGAGACATGAATGTGTTAATTACTTGTGACTTCGTAAAAGAAGTCCTTTGTATTATTTCATCCCCACTAAGCGTTATCGCTTAGCACGGATGTTTATTTCCGTGTAGGTTTACAGGTTCGGAACAGTGAGCGAGCATCTGCAGTTCAAGGCCACTAGGGAGTATTATTCAGGTCTTTTGTATAGATTAGATACAGAGCTAGTGATGTTTTGAATAACATCATTATGTAATAAAAGTTAAAGAATCACATGTAAATGTATATGTAAAGTTAAATGAAAACAGAGTGTAATATGAACATGTATAAAGAGAAAGAAGTACATATGTATAGTGGAGATGAAATGCATGTTGGGCCCAAGTGTTATTTTATTTTAAATGGACGTGTTTATGCTATCGCTTCCGCTAGTGCATGTACATGTATATGTAAGTGAGCCGCGTGGTGCCCCGATATTCCTTACCGGGGGTATGGGGGTGTTACACATGGGGCCTTCGCGTTAGATTGTGAAATTCATTAACCATCTTCGTCTGGGTTTGAGTGAACCTCATAACAAAGAGCTCTTGCATCTATTTGAAGGAGGAAATTGTGCCTTGTGGGAGATTCTAGAACCATTGTAATGCATCATCTGCGAGTGTTGTAGGGAAAACTTTATAAAATACTTGAGTATTGTGGGAGCACGTTTGGATTTGTACCAAGAATTCCTGAAGATGAGCTCTCAGGTCCGGCCTACCCATGTATGTTGGCGTATTTTGCTAAGTATGGAAGGGGTCTCCATCTCTCGTATATCTTGAGCGAAAGGAGATGTAAGGTTGCTATCGAATGGAGCCTTCTAGACCAAGTTATGTTCTACCAATGAGTCGTCATCTCTGAAGGTCAAAGGGAACTCATGCCATTTTGACAAGTGAGGGGAGTGATGTGTAGGGGGATAAACATCCTTTTCAAGGAATAGTTTCTCTCTTCCCTTACTCTTGCAACTTGATTTATAATCAATGAAACAAGCGTCAGGCTTTTCGCGATGCCCGGGATCTCAAATCACAATCCCCTTGCTTTGCTTCCCACTCATTTTGTCTTTGATACTTTTCTCATAATTATTCCTTCAGACCTAGTGTATTGGCCCGAATGCTAGCTTAGTAGTATTCAGTGAATTCTGTAGCGTCTGTAGTGTAATTCTGGTATAATATGTTGGTATTAGTACCTTTAATTTCAGTAGAGTTAAAGAGTTAAACGTGCTCGAGGCATAATAATCCAAGGATGGGTAACCTCAGGGTAGTCATATAGCTGAAAATGATAGTAGTTGTTGGAAAATTTTTATGTGGTAATTTTGATCTATGGAGTTTCAGGAGTCTATTGGTAAAATTTGGAGTGAAAATGAGGTCATTTGGGTCTCCAAAAGTTAAGCTAAAGTTTGCATCTAGTTCGGTTCAATTAAACCAAGGTTTGACCAAACTTTTACTTAATTTTTAAAAATAGCAATTGAGGTCTAAACGATATATTGTGTGTTATATAATGGCTTAAAATAATTTTTAGGAGTTTTTGAAAGTAAAACATTGGTGAATTACGGCAGAACCGAATAGTGTTAAATCGGACCAATTTAGGTGAATCAGGCCCCAACGGACTTTGATTAAGCTAAAATTTTGCAAGAAGGCTACTTTTCATATTATAAGAATGATGGAATTAGTTGTAAGTGAAATCAAGTTGAGTAACTTATAGTTACCATTGAATAGTGGAATTTGGCCTAAAAACCAAAATTTTGGCTCAAACTGGTTGGACCACTTTGGTTGGGCCAGTTTGGTTAAAATTCAGCCTATGTATACCCCTCAAGACCATATTTGTCTAGAGAAATCCCTAGAGAAATCGACCTTCCCCTCCACCTCCTTTGGCCGAATTGTCTTCTCTTTTTTTTCCCTTCATTTTCTTTCCCCAAAATTCAGCCTCCTAGATAAAGTTCAATTCCTCTATAACATAGTGATGGTGATTGGAGTCCATTTGGTGGGTTAGAAGTGGGAAAAAGTAAGCGACAAAGGTCATGTCTCAAAAATGAGATAAGTGATTTAGGGTTCTACAATTTTATTTAAAGGTTCCAATAGGTATTTTAGGATATTTAGAAGATATTTATGTAATTATATTGCAAAAAGGAAGCAATATTTTGAGTAGATCATGATGAACATATTCGGCCACCTTAGGTTTTCAAGGGGAAGGAAGTTGTTTCATGGGTTAAAGGCTATGGAAAGGAAGTTTAAGGAGTGGAGCTCAAGGAAAAAAGGTTAGTGGATTCAATATCCTTCTTTTTCCATTGATTTAGTTTGAGTTTTAGGTTATGTTTTGGTATAAAATAGTGATTAATGATGTTTAATTAAATCTAACTTGATAATCATGATTAGTGAGGCTAAATAAGCTTATGTATATGTTTAAAGTGAATAAAAGAAACATGGAGTGAAAACCCTAACCTAGGCCGAATGGAAGTTTAGTGAAATTTTCATTGTACTTTGGTGTTTAATGCATGTAAATGATGTATATGATGTGTATAACATGGAATTAAACTAATTAAGTGAGTAAATGGAAGAAAAGTGGACATAATGACTAAGTGTTGGTTTGGCCGAATTTAATAAAGGAGGAATTTTTAATGTATTGTGGTAATTAAGGCATGTAAATGATGAGTATAGCATGTAATTTGAATGATTGAGTGATTAAAGGAATGAAAAATGAATATAGTGAAAAATTGATGAAAAATTGATTAAAGGCCGAATGGTAAGTGATGGGATATTTGTGACACGCGTCAAACCCCGTGGCCTCCCGAAAGCCCACTTTAGGGCGATCGGGATAGGATTCATTAAAACTTGTAAGGTATTTGCAAGTGCGTCTATTTTGGGCAACAAGGAGGTTTCTTGGAGTCGCCACCCAATAGAACATTGGGAAGGGTCGTCTAGCCTCAGCGAGCCTAAGACAGTGCATACATATCCATCTTGGGCAAGCCAGAGAGATCTTGGAGGCCTCAGTGTCTACCCCCTGGAGCCTAGGATTGTAAATTTAAGTCGTTTGGTGAGACTCAAGAGGTGTCTTGGAAGTCCTAGACCTCTCACCTCATTGAGCCCCAAAGACCAGAGTGAGTTCAGGACTTCCCATTTATTTATACCTTGATCAATATTATAATTAGGTTTAGAATTCATTATTTCACTAACTTTCCACACGATGCATTTAATCAAAGCGCAATAATTCACGTCAAAAGCGATAAGTAAAACATTATTAAAAAAAACATTCTCAAAATAAATTACAATAAAACTAGGGGCGGAATACAACCCCCATTGTAAATAAAATACAAATCATGCATAAATCGGGGTGTTCATTAATGATGAGGACATTGGTCCTCGCATGCATGTTTATTATAAAACTTTTGATGTGATGATTTTATTTTGGATAGAGAAAATTGAGACATTGGTCCCATTTTTATTTAGGAAAATTCCAAATTAATTACTATAAAGTGTTTTGGCCCCTTTTTACTTTAACGACATTGAAATAATCTTAATGATAACATGAATAAAAAGCAAGACTGAAGAAAGAATCCGTAAGGAAATCCTCAGGTTGGCACGACCGTCATCATTTACAACTCAAATTCCAAAGGGTCAGAAAATAACTCATAGGAATAAAAATGTCAGTATCAAATTTGATGAATAAAGTAAAAAAAAAGTAAAGAAATAAGCTAAGAGATAAAAAACAATTAATATAAGTTAATTAAATCATATAAGTGCTAATCCAGAATGTTTACCCTCGGATTTTACCTTTTTGGGTGAATGTCGAATGGTTTCGGTCCCCGCACGCTCCACAATGATCAAATAAAAATAGATCAAACTAAGAAAATTTGTATTTTCTCTTCTGGAAAATTTAATAGCGATCGAATGTTTGAATTAGCTGTATTGATGGAAACGAATGAATTTCGTTACCTCAAATTAGCTTAATTCCGTTACCTCAAATTAGCTTAATTCGCAAGGAGAATTTGAGTAAATCAATTAATTGGAAGAATTTTTATCAAATAAAATTATGAAAATAAGGATTTATAGCTTTTTGATAAATTGCTCATAAAGAAAACTTCTCTAAAAATTCCAATATTTTAAGAAGTGTTTAATTTTCTCCACCAAGAATTTTTTTTATCAAATTTTTCTAACCCCCCGAAATGAATTTTACCTCTCAATTTATAGAATTTTTGGAGATAAAATCAGATAAGCATCAATTTTGAGTTTGAATTTTAAAAGGAGTCTTTAAAATTCAATTTTTTTTTAACCAAAACTTATCCTATTTGAAAGATAAAAGATAAAATTTTATCAAATCCGGCGATAACTGATCAGATCCACTACCGACGGGCATCCCTGCAACTACCGACGGGTGTCCCTACTAAGGGCACGCGTGAAAATCAGGATACAGACGGGTCGTAACGCGGATTAGGGACGGGCCGTAACACGAGACTAGGGATGGGCATCCTTACTCAGACACGTGTCCATCCCTAGTTACAAACGGGCCGTTCCCACTAAGAATAGAGACGGGGATCACCCCAAGTAGGGATGGGCGTCCCTACTCAGACGGCCATCCCATCTGAGGAACAAAACTTCCATTTTCAATCAAAATTTCCCAAACTTTTCAAAGCCTCACGCTATAAACAAAAAGATTTTAATCCTTGTGAAACCGAAAGACGAAAACCTCCGAATTCCATCCATTTATCCAGAAACCAACATAGATCTCTTCACCGGGTAACTCTGACCTGGACTGCCTCAAGACCCGGTGTCTACAGTTGCCCCCAATTTTGAGGAAACTAGTACACTAGTGTCTAGAGGAGCCAAAATTCAGAGAAGGAAAGAAACCCATACCTGTGGCAGTCCTTACCTTTTTACAGTGGAAGTAGCGATGGATCGAGTCAATCCAGACTTACAAAACGCGAGGATTGCTCTCCTGAGCTGCACCAAGTCTGCTCTAGACTTACAAAGTGCGGATGGTGATGCACCGAGTCTGCTCCAGACTTACAAAATGCGAGGATTGCTCTCTTGAGCTGCACCGAGTCTGTTCCAAACTTTCAAAGTGCGGTTGGCAGCGCGTCGAGTCTGCTCTAGACTTACAAAATGCGAGGGTTGCTCTCTTGAGCTGCACCGAATCTGCTCCAGACTTATAAAGTGCGGATTGCTCTCTTGAGCTGCACCGAGTTTGCTCCAGACTTATAAAGTGCGGATGGCGGCGCGTCGAGTCTGCTCTAGACTTACAGAATGCGAGGGTTGCTCTCTTGAGCTGCACCGAATTTGCTCCAGACTTACAAAGTGCGGATTGCTCTTTTGAGCTGCACCGAGTTTGCTCCAGACTTACAAAGTGCGGATTGCTCTCTTGAGCTGCACCGAGTTTGCTCCAGACTTATAAAGTGCGGATCTGTTCTATCGCGTGTGCGCCGCTATCCTCGTCTCAGCATGCACGGTGGCTGGTTTATATTGCTAGTCTCGGTTTAAGTTCGCGAATTTTCCTTGCTAACCTCCATTTAATCGGCAAGGTATGATTCTGATCTGTTGATTCTCATCTAATATTGAATGCGATCTTGAAGGATATAATGTTCAATCTGTTTATACTTTCTCTTGATTGCTGGTCATTTTCGAATTGGTGTGAAACCATGTTCCTGTATTGTAAGAGATTCTTGTTAATTCTGATACCAATTAACTTGATTGGTAGATTTATGAACATTTTTATGTCTCTCCCTTATTATTTATCATCCTGTTTTTTTTTTATCATATGATCAATTGTGTTTTTTCCTTTTCTTTTTTTTTTTCTTTTCTCTCTCTTTTAAATTTTCCTTTAAGAGATTTCAATCGTGAAGAAATAACATGAAAACTTAACAGGTTAATCCATAAATATTTTTCCACTAAAAAGTTAAATTTTGTACAATATATAGAGGTGATTACAGCAAAAAGTATAAACACAAAGCCAGAAGAACTCCCTGAACAATCTACAACGGCGCATAATCTGAGAGCTCCTCTAGATCATCATCATCATCATCTGATATATGAACCGGCTGGCCTCGTGATGAAGAAGCAGATGGTCCCGCATCTGGAGCAGATGGCTGTTTGGGAGGGGCTGATGGTCCAGCCTAATGAGCAGCCGAGGCTCTGGCCTGTCGCTAGTATCTGGGAGGTACCGCCACTAGTACTGATAACGGTTGTGCTCTCACTGGGTCCTGCTGCTAGAACTGGACCTGTGCATATCCATCAAGGAAAGGCTGTGCGCATACCGTCATAAATTGCAGCGTATTAGTGACGACCCCCCTAACTCTCTGAAAGTGCCGGCCAGGCAGAGGGTCTGATCTGTAGAGGTGGTCCCCATACTCTTCAGCCTATCCTTTGTATGCTCTCTAAACTCTCGCATGGACTGGGCAATGGGAGGTATGGCACCCTCTAGGACCTGGATCCTAAATCTGAGAGCCTCAACTGACTCATCCACCATCTGTACAGATGCATCTATCCTCTAGGCTGCCTTATCCTGGGAGGCCCTCAACTCCTGCCTCAGCTGACCCGCAAGTCTCTCTTGCTCCTATCTCAAATGATCAATAAGCCTCCCTTGCTCCTGGATAATACCCTCCTGCTGATCCAGCCGCTCTAAAATGACCCTATGTCGCTCCTCAAGCAGCTCGAGAAGGGCCCTGTCTCTCTCCTCCTGTCTGTGCTCAAAGGAGGCGAACATAGAGGTTAAAATCGCAGAAAAATCTGGCTGCGCCGGATGCATCGATGGTGTAAATGGATGGGGGCTGGCTTTGGTGCCCGCTCTAGAGGTGGAGCTGTAGAAGTAGATGCCCCCGGGTCCCCTGCTCTAGCATATGGACTGAAGCTCTCAGGTGCCCGGGGAGCTGTCCGATGTACTCTCGATGGCAGAGGCGGAGTAGGACTCTGTACTCTCTGTGCTGGAGGAGTAGCAAATAGCTCATCCATGGTGAACTCAATCCCCATGTCAGGAGGTGTATACGGATGCTGCTCCTCGTGCTGCGGCTATGGAGGCTGACCCTCCTGGTGCTCTGGATGTCTGGGAGGCTGGTCCTCCTGGTGCTGTGGGTGCTCGGGAGGCTCCTGCTCCATCTGAGGCTGCTCCTCTACCGGCTCTAGCGAGGGCAGGCTAAATGCACGTCTGGTCTCATGAATGGTGCGAAGTCTGTACGCCTCGGCCTGACCTGGTATCGGCAGTATCATAGCCATCGTAATAGCTGCCGGGGCATCCACATAAATGCTCTCATCTAAGGCAGGCCCCATGATGTCTGGAAGAATACCCAAACTCAGGAGTAGTCTAGTAACGACTCTGCCAACATACACTATAGGGGCTACACCCCTAGATACTCTCACCATGTTAACCAAAATCTCGTGGCTGATGTTGAGCTGTTGGCCTGCCACCATGGCCCATAAACTCCAAATCTCAACGGCGTTGAGGGACCCTGGGTTACCAGCTCGTCCCAAATAGGAGCTGGATAAAACCCTGTGAACATATCGAAGGGCCTGTGACGAAAGTGCCATGCTCTTCGCCATATCATGATCATACGGCACTCCTGGCAATGTAATAACCGCCCAATGGTGACGTCTAACTGCTCTATGGGGCACTATAACATCCTGCCCGAATGGAAGTCCCACAGCCTCTATAAATTGCTGACGGGTAATACTGTAATGGTGGCGCTCAATCCAAAACTGGATAACACCCTCCTCTGCGTCGGACCTCTGGTACCCCCCGTACAGTAACGTAGCAAGAAACTACCGAACTATCTCTGGGTGAGTCTGGAAAGTAGGCGTCAGGAACTCAGTCCATCCCGCACCTGCCATCAGAATATCGACCTCATCGGCCATCCCGAGAGCCTCAAGGAACGGCCTAGAAATGAAACGGCTAGCTCGGAACTGCACCTGAGCCAGCGCTGCATACCTCTGTCTGGCCTCGGCACTCATCCAATCCGAGGCCTGAGGCTCAGGCTGATCGCGTGGAGCATATCGTCGCGGTGGCATCCTAAAAATAAAGTAAACAATTAGTTTGGTATCATAGTCATAAATAGACTTTACTCAAAAAATTTAGGCAGTATTTCAACGGGGTCGGGTCTAAACCGAAAAAAATTAAAATTAATTAAAAAAATTTGGGCAGCACCCCGGCAAGGGTGTGCCCAACCTCCTGCATGAGAAAACAGAAAGAAAAAGGGACAAGCTTCAGGCCCCAAGCAACAGTGCAACATACTCATATTTGCTTTACTTTCTAATTCCTAGTATTGGTTTCAAGGTGCATGCATTCCTAAGGCCATGCCTGAATATCTAAAAACTCAATTAATTGTTCTCAAAATAGCCATATCCATGCATTTTATAATAGCATATCACTTACTCTATGTGTTAATTCTAGAGCTTAAAGCATAAAAAAAACATAACTATGGCCTTTCAAATTGTACTACAGCAATTAGCCTAATTATACTAATCCAACAATAAGATTAATTAAATTACTCACAATAAAATAAAATAAATAATAAATAAAACTAGAAGAATTTTACTAACCTGGAAATTGAGAATCAATGAAGAGGAAAGGACTAAACAGTGGTGCAAAAGAAACCAACCGAAAAAGCAAAAATGATAAAATGTAACTGAAGAAGGAGGGAAGAGCGTCGGTGTGAAGAAAAGAGAAGAAAACGATCGTCCGTCGGTACCAGCATCCTTATATAGAATTCACGTACCGACGGGCTTTACGTCTATAGAGTTACCGACGGGCATGCCACTACAAAAAAAAAACACAAATTAGCGACTGAAATTAGCGACGGATTATTTTTCATCTCTATTTAGCAACTAATTTGCGACTAAATTTAGGATTAGTCGTAAAAATAATTTTTTTTCAATTTTAGCGATGGAATAGCGACTAAAATAAAAATTTGTTGCTAAAATTTGGCGGCAATTTATGGCGGCTTGTTTTGCGACTATTTAGCGACTGAAAATTTAGTCGCTAAGCGTGCGACTAAATTAGCGACGGAATAGCGACTTATATTTCCATCGCAAAAATATTTTCAAATTTATTAAAAGATATTTTAGAAATTGAATAAAATGATAATTTAATATTAAAAAAAAACCCAAAACTACGTCGTTTTGGGCTTCCCCTTGCTTCTCTATTTCTTTTTCTTTCTTTTCTTCCTTTTCCCTTTCTCTGCCCCGATCCCATTCAAGCTTCCCTCCCTCAATATGCTCCTCCTCCCCGTCGCTCCTGCCACCCAATCCCCCCGTCCCCGCTATCAGCCGGCCGCGTCGCCTCCTCTATTTTCCCCTCTTTCGCATGCGACGGCCCTCCTCCACACGCTTTTGGAGTCGGGATTTGCAGCCTCTGGATCTCCATTTCGATATCTCGATCTCCATCTCACTCCCTCTGTCCCGATCACACTCTCCAGGTACTCTCTCTCTCTCTCTCTCTCCGACTTTGCTTTATTAGCTTTCGTCTTCTTTGAGCTCAGTTCCCATTTTTGTTATACTAGTTTCAATGTTCATTTTTGGAATTTCTTTTGGTTTAGTGCCTTGAATGAGACATTTTGGCATGTGGGTTTAGATGTATTATTGGTAAAAGATCCTTTTTTGGTTATTGATTTGTGGGTTTGGTGTGGATTTGCTTATTGAACTCATTTGATGCTATTTGTTTTTGGATTTTGATTTTTTTGATTAGGGTTTTGTATTGGGGCTTTCACTTAGCTCTTTTGAAAGGGGTTTCCATGAACGAAAATGGAGAAAAATAGGTCAATTTTTAAACATAATTTTCCCTGTTTTGCTGCTGAACTTAGTTTGAATACAAAATTAAGCAGGAAAAGGAACGTGGGTTTAAACTATCTCTTAGATTTGTTTTCTCTTAAAACCAACTGGTAGAAAACAAGAATAAAATGAATTGTCTTTAGTTACAGGTCTTATTAAGACTTATTAAATAAGCATCTCAAATGAATTATCTTTGTTTTCTCCTAATCTTGTTTTACTATTTAAGCTTGATATTTGTTAGAATAAGTAATTTACCAGTAATGATATGTGAACTGTATATCTTGTGTTTACAACAAAGAAGCCTGCCTGGTTTTTGAAGAAGGTTGAAAGATAAGGAAATCAAAGACCAAAAGGGCTTAAAAAGAAGAAATGCAAATCTCATGGAAGAAAAATTAGTGAATGTAAGTGCATTTTGTGAGCTAATTTTTCTAAGATTATTCCACTGTTTGTTAATTTAGCTTGTAATTTTATTTTATTCATTATTATTTCTTTCAATAACAAGGTTTCTGTTAAGTACAAGGTTTCTGTTAAGTACAAACGAAGAAATTGCTAGATGATGATTCCAAATAAACAGAGAGTATGAGGTACGAACCAAAATCTATCTTCTTTGACTACATGGTTAAGTTTTACTGTTTTGCTTTGCTTATTTTCCATTCTCTTCAATTAAGTCATACATTGAATGTTAGTGGAAGTTGTTCCAAGTTAATAGGAGATGTAGTTTCAATTAGCGGTCATATATTTCAGTGTTAGTGGTTCAATTTGTTGCTATGAACTCTTTACGAATTCTACTATCTAAAGGCAGCATTTGAATGAATAAAGTATGCAGTTTTTCAGTTCAATTTCTTTTGCCCACAAGCTGTGCGTTAAAAGTCCTCATAGAATTTATACTTAAATAATTACAACAGTCCCTGTTTTGTTTAACATTCAAATTTGTGATACCTATATCTATCCAGTAATGTACTTGCTTGTTACTCTCCCTAAGTTGTACACTTTAATTCTGAAGAATAACCTACTTACAGGTTATGCATAGGTGAGTTCCAAAACATTAATATTATGCAGGATATGAATTAGAGCTCCAAATATATCAATATTGTCTTACACAATTTAATTTTTAGAAGTGCCAATAACTCGCGTAGAAAAATAACTAAAGAACCAAGTTCATTAATGATTTCAAAATCTAATTTAATTGCATTGAGCATTTGTTTTACTATTTGTCAGATTGAAGTTGCAAAAGTGGTCCAAACTCAAGCTAATTGCTTATTGGTGTCTTATTTCTACAGTTATTTCCATGCTCAATGTCTCTTATTCTTAAGGTTTATGAAATATGTAAATTTATGAAATATATATATATATATATATATATATATATATATATATATATATATATATATATATATATATATATATTATAGTTATTTAATTAAGTGGGAAATTTAGAAAATGGTAGCTCATGCCTTGTAATATATGAATTAGAATCAATTTTTCTTATTTTGATTTTTACTTTATTAATTTTGGTATATATTAATTTGAAAATTTTATTGGTGACTTATAGGTACTGCGGTTGGATGAATGCTGCTAAATATAATAAGGACATGTACTTTCAATTTAAGTCTTGTATAATTTAATATACTTTTATTATATTTGAATTATTGTGAACTTATTGTAAACTTTTATATATTGTTAAATAGTATTATTTAGTTTGAATTAGTATTTTTTATAGTATTTTTCAAGTATTATACAATTTAATTTACTTTTTTGATATTATATTTTTTAAAGTAATAGTAATATTGAAAATATTGTATAATTGTTATTTACATAAATTAAATTGAATTTTGGATGTAATAATAATAAAAAAAATTAAATCAAAAATTGTAATAAAAAATTAAATTAAAAATAATGATAAAAGCACAATATTTTTAGCAATGGAATAGCGACAAATTTTCCGTCGCTAGTAAATATTTATACGACTATTTTTAGAATTATTTAGTGACTGAATTTCATTTTTAGCGACGGATTTTTCAGTCGCTATTTTTAGCGACCGATTTATGAATTAGGCGCAAATTTTTTGCGACGGTGCCAATAGCGACGGTTAGTCGCCGCGTCGCTAAAATTCATTAGCGACGAAAAAAGCCCAATTAGCGACGAAATTGTCCGTCGCTAATTGGCTTTTTTTTTTTTAGTGTGCCGTCTGTCTCTCCAGATTCTGCATTTAACCCTCATTGATTACCTAATTAATGCACGTGATATGCACGATGCAAAGACTGCCAGGTGGACAATTACCGATAGGAATGCCATCTTAGTGAGGGACGGGCTAGCCGTCGGTAGGTCAAATCTATAAAACTCAACATTTTCTTGGATTCCGTGCCTTTTCTCTCATTTCAGCTTCATAATGGGCTCTTTTCTCCAGTTTTTTCCTTTTTTACTTCTTTATTTCCTTTAGCGACTTCAGCTTTAGCTATTGAGAAATGAATTCTCCTTTTCTTTCCAAGATGCACCGTATCTTAGACGATACTCAAACTTGGGAAAACAGCACTCTTGCCCCCCTTTGTGGACTAAAATTTTTACGAAGAATCAAAATAGACTACAACCTTCTTTTGGCTGCGACCCACTTCTTGGACCCTCGCTTTCAAGTTTTTAGGTTCACTTACCAGGAAATGTGCCCCCTGCCTGAGGAACTTGCTGTTATTGTCGGGAGCTGGTATCCTCCTAGTGCTTTACCCTGCGTTCCTCGCTGCGGTTTGGTTCAAACTCGTGATATTGCTCTGTCCTTAAGTATAGCTCCTTCTGATGCTGCTCGTCTAGTTCCTCAGGGCCCAGTATTTGCCTTAGAACCTCTGATTGAAGCACTGGATGAATTCTCCCACCTTCCTTCATACAGCGTAAGTATCATCTTTCTTTTCTGCCTGATGAAGTATCTGGTGGTGACTTCAGAGGAGCTGCTTGGAGACCCTCGTCTGTTTAGGATTTTGGACGACTTTCACCGCGGGCTGACCCCTTTTCCACTCATTCTGGCCGAGACTATCTTGGGTTTGGACTCCGTCCGTGCCGGGTCTACCACTTCATTCTCCGGGAGCCCCTTATTAGTCTAGGTACGTCATTGTTTTAAAGGTAGGTGCGTCCTTTCAGATTTTCACACAACCCTATGCCTAATTTTTGCCTGAAGTAAATCCCACTTACTCCAGTGGCTTTTCTTTGCCTTTTATCTTTTTTTTTTTGGTTTTATTTTTCCTTGTTTCTTCTTCCAGATTTGGTTGCAAGAGAAATTGAAACTGCTGTCAGAGCCACCTCCTGGGGTCATTAGTCAATATTCTGCGAAGCATTTTCTTCCTCGCCGGCGTCTGTACCTACTCGAGACCCCTGACGAAGGCATTACCAGATTCAGTGAGATATCAGATGAGGATATTAGCTTCATTCATGCTTGGCTTCCATTATCCAGTGCAGTTATTGATGGGTCTTCAGGATGCGTTCCCCTATGCGGGCTTCGTGAGGCAACCTTTTACATCACGGCCCGCTGCTCTCGGCAACTTGGGATGACTCAGGATGTGTTGAGACTCCCTCTATCCTTTCGTGGTGGAGTCCTTTCTGCGGCTTTTACTTCCTACTATCATGAGCTCTGGAGTTAACTTCCACTGCAAACTATCATACCTCCCTTCGGAAACCACTCTGTTATTTCCACTGGCGCGTACAAGAGGTGGATATTTAGCCCATCATCTGATAACCGAACACGGCGACTGAGGCATTTGGCTAGCGAGGGTAGTAGTAGGGCATAGTTTAGCTTTACATGCATTTTGAGCAGTATGTTTCTTTTTAAAGCAGAATTGGACAATAATATAAATGAATAAGTCAAGTCTTATTTTATTTCACAAAATTGTGTACATTTCAGTACGATTTCAGAATACATGATCGTTTTTTACACTAATTCAATAATGCTAGACTACATTCATTCATGGAACCAAATCATGCCAGCATCAAACTCCTATCTCCAATTAGCCCTCTCGGGTTTTCATGATTGGATATTTTCTCTCAAGCCTCTAAATTTTGCCCAGGATGCCTTTTTTCGATTTTCACCCTGACGAGGCGCCCAATTTTAGCAAGGCCGCCTTTTTTCGGTTTTCGACCCGCGGGGCTTTCATTATCTTCTTTTGATTTTGTAGCCTTTAGCCATGGAACCTTTTGAGTCTATCAATATTGATCGGTTCTTTGAATTCATTGCCATCACTATCTGACAGAATCGCAGCTCCTTTTGACAGCAGCTTCTTGAGGATAAATGGACCTTCCCACGTAGGTCTGAACTTCCCTCTAATATCCGGTGCTCCTGGTCTCATCTGTTTGAATACCAAATCCCCCTCCTTCAATGAATGTTTCTTAACTTTCTTTCCAAAAGACCTAGCGAGCCTTTTTTGATATATCTAGTTGTGATAGTAGGCTTTTAACTTGTTCTCATCCAACATGTTCAAGCGTTGCAACCGCTGTTGTGCCCATTCGGCCTCCGGAATCTCTGCTTCCATTATCACCCTTAGTGACTTAAGTTCGACCTCAACCGGCAATACTGCCTCCGTCCCACATACCAAGGAATATGGAGTGGCTCCTGTTGAAGTCCTGATGGTTGTTCTTTAACCCAATAGTGCAAAAGGCAACTTTTCTGCCCAATCTTTATAATTCTGGACCATCTTAGCTAGGATCCTCTTGACATTCTTGTTGGTGCCTTCAACTGCACCGTTAGCTTGAGGATGATACGGAGAGGACTTGTAGTGCTCGATACCATACTTCTGGAGCAACTTCTTCGTCTCGGCCATGAACTGGACCCCGTTGTCAGATACCACATGATGTGGAAGGCCATACCTACATATCAAGTTCTTCTCTATGAATTTCGCCATATCCCGAGCATCCACTTTCTTGAAGGACTCAGCTTCTACCCAGTTGGTGAAATAGTCGATAGCAAAGACGATGTATCTATGTCCATTGGAGGCTGTGGGGCATATCTCTCGAATAATATCAATCCCCCAAGCTGCGAACGGCCAAGGTGAGGTTAGATTATGTAATTCCGAAACTGGTAGGTGCCTTAAATCTGCATACTGCTGGCACAACTGACACTACTTTACATACTTCGAGCAATCGTTATCCATGGTGAGCCAGAAGAATCCTTGTCTTATAATCTTTTTGGCTAATGTCAACCCGTTCATATGGGCCCCACATACTCCGGCGTGAGTTTCCTCCATCACCCTCTTAGCCTCTTTCTCATCCAAACACCTCAACTGGATGCCATCCACCTGTCGTTTGTACAACGCTCCATTTATGCAGATGAACTGGGTAGATAGCTTGCGAATCATTCTCTGATCTTTCTCAGTAGCTTCCTCCGGAAACATCACATTCTCTAGATAGTTCTTGATATCATAATACCACGGCTTCCCATCTGCCACCTTTATCTCCATGACTGATTTAGATTCGAAGCTAGGTCTCTCAGAGCTAGAAATCAAAACTGGCCTCATAACCACCCCTTCGGGATTATCCCACATTGAGACTAAAGTGGCAAGCGCATCGGCTAACTGGTTTTCATCCCTCGGAACAAAACGGAATGTACATACTTCAAATTGACTACTCAGGTCTCTCAGGTGCTCGATGTATGGCATCAACCTCTCTTCTTTAACGGCCCATTCACCTCGGATTTGATTGATCACCAGGGAGGAATCACCAAACACTTCTACGTTTTGTGCTCCTAAGGCTAACAACGCCTCTAACCCAAAGGCACATGCTTCATACTCAGCTTCATTATTGGTAGCCTTGAACCTCAATTTCTTGGCCAAAGGGAGCTTCTCATCATCCGGGGTTGTTAAAATGATCCCTACTCCTGCCCCCTTGTTGTTCACAGCTCCGTCAAAGTGCAATTGCCAACCTTGAACTCCGATGGCTGCCACATCCTCATCTGGAAAGTTAAACTCGTATGAGTCTCCTTGTATTGGGTGTTCTGCCAGGAATTCAGCCACTGCACGCCCTTTGATAGTTTTTCGAGTAATATACTCCACATCGAATTCTTGTAGCAACAATAACCACCTTCCCATTTTCCCAAGTAAAGATGGAGCTTCCTGTAAGTACCTCAAAGGATTCTGCTTAGCTACCGCCTGTACCCTGTAGGCGTGAAAGTAATGCCTTAACTTCTTAGCAGCCCATATTACCGCAAGGCAAATCTTCTCTACTTTTGTATACTTAACCTCATAGGCCAGGAATTTCTTGCTAAGGTAGTAAACAGAAAATTCCACTCCAAATTCATCCTCTTGGGCCATCATGGCACCTACAGAGTTGTCCTCTATGGCCAGGTATAGAATCAGGGGTTTGATTGGCTGCGGCGGTCTCAACACCGGTGGATTGAGCAGATACTCTCTGACAGTATCGAAGGCCTTTCGACAACTTTCGTTCCATACTACCGGCTGGTCTTTTCTAAGTAGTTTGAAGATCGGTTCGCAGATTGAAGTAAGCTTAGCAATAAACCTGCTGATGTATTGTAACTTACCAAGAAAGCTTCTCACGTCCTTTTCCTTCTGCGGTATTGGCATTTCTCTGATGGCTTTAACCTTATCCGGGTCAATCTCAATATCCCTCTGGCTAACCACGCGTCCTAGGAGCTTCCCTGAAGTAACACCAAAGATACATTTCTTAGGATTTAACCGCAGATTATACTTGTCTATCCTTAAGAAGAACTTTTCCAAGGCTTCAAAAAGACCTTCTCTAGTGGCTGACTTGATCATCATGTCGTCCACGTATACCTCCACTTCTTTATGGATCAGGTCATTCAAGATTTTTGTTGCCATCCTCTGATAAGTGGCTCCTGCATTTTTCAGGCCAAATGGCATTACTCGATAAGCATAGGTCCCCCATTCCGTGATGAATGCCGTCTTAATTCGGTCAATTATTTTATTGAGAATCTGATTGTAGCCCGCATAACCATCTCCAAAGCTATACATCTCGCAAGCAGCAGCGCTGTCTATCAGTACATCTATATGGGGCAATGGAAAGTCATCTTTTGGACAAGCCTTATCAAGTCCCGATAATCTTCGCATACCCTTACCTTTCCATTCTTTTTAGCTACAGGGACAACATTGGCCAACCAAGTTGGATACTGCACCTCAACTAGAAATTTGGCTTTGACTTGCTGGCGAATCTCCTCCTTCACTTTATTTGCCCATTCTATCCTAAGCCTCCTCAGTTTCTGTTTAATATGTTTATGGTCTGGATATGTAGGAATACCGTGCTCTGCGACTTCCAGATCAATTCCTGGCATATCTTCGTAGGTCCAAGCAAAGACTTTTTCATACTTTTTCAATACTCTCTCAAATTTTTCTCGCTCTTCAGGAGTTATATTTGATGCTATCAAAATTTCTTTTGGATTCTCTACGGTTCCAAGATTAAATGGAGTAGCATCAGTTGAATCAATATCAAATATGGATGGAAAATGATCATGATTATGCATAATGAAATCATCGGAAACATCACACAAGTAAGCAAAATTATTCAATTTATTAATAAGATTGAAATTGTCATTAACATCATTGAAAAGTTCTGGAGCAAAAAGAAAATCTAAATTATTCTCCTCTTCCTCCTCTGCTGGCGTATCTGCCGCGGTCGATGGTCCTGCATCACTTCGGCTCTTCGGAGGCTCCTCAATCAACTCATGCATGGCTTCTTCTACCTTTGCTTTCCCCTTTAGTTGGGTGGCTACCATCCTTTCAGTCATTACTTCTTCAGGCATCTCACGGTCCCAAATCGTCCTACTGGTCATGATTTCTTCATCCCAAAAGCCTTCTGCTGGCTTGATCGATCCAATGTCCTAGTCATAGACATCATTGAAAACCTTGAACCCTGGCACAAATCTTCCATCCAGCCACTGCGGTTCATCTTCCCCTGTATAGGCACATGCTGCGGTAGCTTGCACAAAAGTCTTCCAGATATGAGGCATGTCCATCTTTGACTTCTCACCCCTTTCTACAACACCTGTGTATCCTAGACCCCTTATGTCCTTTTAGCCCTTGGTAGCAATAGCTGTTGGTATCCCCTGAGAATTTTTACCCAGTCCTGCGCCAGGAAGGAACGACATATTTTTCATCATATTCAGTACCTGGGGGCTTTCTTCTTTCTGCTCTTCCTCGCCTATCATGGCAACATGAAACCCACTAAATGGCTGCCTAGCAATCTCCAGTACTGAAACCTGATTCTCCCGTGCAGCCCTTATAGTCACAATCTAGCCCTCATGAGGTATCTTTACCATCTAGTGAAGTGTAGAGGGGACTCCACCCAACTTATGAAACCATGGTCTACCTAGAAGAGCTGAGAAATTGGCGGGAATAGGCAGTACCACAAACGCCACTTCTGATTCTATAGGCCTCGTCTTCACTATTACCGTGAATGTCCCCGAAGCATGTCTGCGCGAGTTGTCATAAGTTGTGATAGTGAGATTAGATTTGGCTAACATATCCTCTGTTACCCCAAAAGCCACCATTGCCACCTGTGAGCACACATTTATCAAAGAACCATCATCTACCATTACGCAAGCAGTGTGCTTTTGGTTAATCTGTGCTCTTATGTACAGAGGGCGATTATGGTTGCGGCCTTCCGCCGGCAAATCAGCACTGGTAAAGACAACATTTTCTCCTGATCCTCCTTTCACTACATCCAGAAGTTTCGTAGGTGAGATAGTTGTTGCCACAGTTGCCTCGCATAAAGCCTCTACCACCTTCTGCCTATGCGATAACGACTGTCTCAAAAGATCCCATATGGAAATCTGAGCCGGCGTCTTTTTTAGTTGCTTAACAATCGGATCTTCTTTCGGCTCTTTTCCCTTTCTACCCTCAACCGACTCTGGAGCTTCTCAACTTCCGGAGCTACCCTTTCGCTCCGGGTCACAGCTCCTGCCTCTTTCTTCTTTGCTTCTTCTCCTTCCTCCTCCGAGTTCCACAGGTTAGAAAATACTTTAGAATTATCATTTTCAGTTCCACTATCATCAGTGGACCAGCAATCGATCACTGCTGCGGGAAGCCCTTCTTCACTCCCCTCATGGAGGTTCGTGACAGTAGTATGGACATCGTTGCCGTACAATTCCCTTAACACAAACTCCTCGGGCAAACTGGACCCGATCATGTTCACTGACGGGGGCATACTGTTGTACCCAACCTTCTTTTGACTCCCACTCTTCTCTGGGTTAGTGATCTATTTTGAGTCAATGAGATCTTGGATTGCGTGCCTCAACGTCTTGCAATTATCAGTTATATGCCCAGTGTGCTGATGATATGCACAATACTCATCATCCTTATGTCCTGGCGTGCCTTGAGTTCTAGCAGGTTTGGGTGGCATAGGTTATAACTTACCCTCCTTCATCAGCCTTCTCAGCACCCATGACAAAGACCTTCCAAGATTGGAAAAATGCCTCGGGGTAGCATTAGCAGTTGATACCTCAGCAGTATTCCATGCGCCACTAGCGAAACCTATTGGTCTACTTGCCCCTTGGCTACTGCTACCCCTTTTGGGATAGTTCTCATTAGCTGCTCTCTTAACAAGGTACTCCCCTTCGGCCTCAATGGCGATGTCCTTTAGAGACTCCCAGACCTTAGTCCTTTCATCCTCAATCCTTCTCTTAAATACGGGCTCGCATTTTTAATGAATAGCCGTATTTGATCCTGAGTGTCTGGTTTTCTCTTTATTTCCATCACCCGATTCCTCCACCGGGTTAAATACTCATGGAAGGACTCGCCTCCCTTCTGCTGTAACAGCTCTAGGTCCTTCAAGGTCACTTCCATCCTTGTACTGCAGTCATACTGCGTCAAAAACTCCTCCGTCAATAAATCCCAATCCTCCTTGGTTTGGCGATCGAGCCCATGGTACCAATCTACTGCTGGGCCATTCAAACTCAAGTAAAAGTACTCAATCTTCTGCTTTTTTGTCAAAGTGGTGCCCTTCATCACCAGCGAGTACTGCTTTATGTGTGCCATGGGGTCGGAAGTGCCGTCAAACTTCGAAACATCTGGCATTTTAAAGTTCATTGGGACTAGATCCTCTCCTTCTAACTCCTTGTCTTCTAGGTTCATTCCTCGACCCTTTGTTAGCATTTTTATCATTGCTTCAAATTTCTCCTCCATCTTTTTCCAGATGGCTTCTTCAGTTTGAGGGGCTTTCCCTTTCTCAGACATTCATTCCTCATGTTCTTCATCTTCCCAATCATCATCTAACCTTGGGACTGGTCTTCCCCATTGTGCCCCTGAAGTAGTGGCTCTTAAGTTTACAGGTGGTATGCGAATTTCCTCCTGGGGGTCTTCTCTGACCTCTCACCTTTCATTATTTTTCATAGGAGGAGGTGGTCGGTTCTGCGGGGCCGCTTGCTGACCCATAGTGGCCATCATCGCCATCATACGGTTCTCAAACTCTTCAAGCCTTCGGCCCACTTCCTCTGCTATCATTGCCCTGGTGGCATCTGCCCCCCTTGGTGAATTGGCCATTTTTTTAGATAAAGAAAACTGAGCTGAAGTAGCGTAGCTGGTTTCAGAAGAAGTGTCCAAATACTCTACCTTTTCTGGTAACTCAAAGAATGGATTTCTAAGTAGTCGCCCCTGAGACCCTCTTGTCCACCTAGGCGAATCTATGATGGCTTTTAAACACAAAGGGTCAGGATGATGCATGAATGTGCTTAGATGCATGATCATGCTATGCAACATTTACAAACCACATACAAGCACATAGGCGCTTCCAACCTTGTTACTCCCGCACACGAGGTCATAGTCTCTTTCCTAGGTGGGATTGATGCATGAGTTAACAGGGAACCCGATGGACGCGCATGGTGCACGGTGGAAAATCGTCAGCATAACCTCTCCTAACTAATGTACAAGCGCATGGGTTATGATCGTTACGTATTTAGGCAGCCCGAATAAATTGATATGGGCCTATCGGGGCATGAAAGCCTTTGATTAGGTGACCAATCAAATTATCTGGGCTTGTCCAATACATAATGATCCACATAGTAAGCATAGTATTAAGGTTCATACCACCTAGGGGAAGTAACTATTTCCATTACATGAGCTTTAGTCAAAAGGTGGTGTTACTTTAAGGCTACCAAAGCATGGTCCCTGCCAACGGGTCTAGCTCATCACGAGCGTAACGACCGATTGGGTCACCATTTAATATACCATGATGGTACGAGACTTAGGCTGGTGATTATCCTTAACACTTCCCTACATTGAGTGAACGTAGGGTCGCACTTCGGGAACGCACCGGGGCTGAAAAAGGGACCAAACTAGCGTAGATCTAAGGCTCTAATGAGATGCAATGCAGTTTTGAAAAAAGGTGAAATTTTCAAACTAAAACTCAATTATAATTTTTAATCAAGGTACATTCGAATCGAAGTCTCGAGTGCCTCCCCAGTGGAGTCGCCACTGTGACGGGCGCCGAACCCCGTGGCCTCTCGAAAGCCCACTTTAGGGCGATCGGGATGGGATTCATTAAAACTTGTAACGTATTTACAAGTGCATCTATTTTGGGCAACAAGGAGGTTTCTTGGAGTCGCCACCCAATAGAACATTAGGAAGGGTCGTTTAGCCTCAGCGAGCCTAAGACGGCGCATACATATCCATCTTGGGCAAGCCAGAGATATCTTGGAGGCCTCAGCCTCTACCCCCTAGAGCCTAGGATTGTAAATTTAAGTCATTTGGTGAGACTCAAGGGGTGTCTTGGAAGTCCTAGACCTCTCGCCTCATTGAGCCTCAAAGACCAGAGTGAGTTCGGGACATCCCATTTATTTATACCTTGATCAATATTATAATTAAGTTTTGAATTCATTGTTTCACCAACTTTCCACATGATGCATTTAATCAAAGCGCAATCATTCACATCAAAAGCGATAAGTAAAACATTATTAAAACAATCATTCTCAAAATAAATTAAAATAAAACTAGGGGCAAAATATAACCCCCATTGTAAATAAAATACAAATCATGCATAAATTGGGGTGTTCATTAATGATGAGGACATTGGTCCTCGCATGCATGTTTATTATAAAACTTTTGATGTGATGATTTTATTTTGGATAGAGAAAACTGAGACATTGGTCCCATTTTTATTTAGGAAAATTCCAAATTAATTACTATAAAGTGTTTTGGCCCCATTTTACTTTAATGACATTGAAATAATCTTAATGATAACATGAATAAAAAGCAAGAGTGAAGAAAGAACCCGTAAGGAAATCCTCAGGTTGGCCCGACCGTCATCATTTATAACTCCAATTCCAAAGGGTCAGAAAATAACTCATAGGAATAAAAATGTCAGTATCAAATTTGATGAATAAAGTAAAAAAAAAAGGTAAAGAAATAAGCTAAAAGATAAAAAAACAATTAATATAAGATAATTAAATCATATAAGTGCTAATCCAGAATGTTTATCCTCGGATTTTACCTTTTTGGGTGAATGTCGAATGGTTTCGGTCCCCGCACGCTCCACAAGGATCAAATAAAAATAGATCAAACTAATGAAATTTGTATTTTCTCTTCTAGAAAATTTGATAGCGATCGAATGTTTGAATTAGCTGTATTGATGGAAACGAATGAATTTCGTTACCTCAAATTGGCTTAATTCGCAAGGAGAATTTGAGTAAATCAATTAATTGGAAGAATTTTTATCAAATAAAATTCTGAAAATAAGGATTTATAGCTTTTTGATAAATTGATCACAAAGAAAACTTCTCTAAAAATTCCAATATTTCAAGAAGTGTTTAATTTTCTCCACCATGAATTTTTTTTATCAAATTTTTCTAACCCCCCGACATGAATTTTACCTCTTAATTTATAGAATTTTTGGAGATAAAATCAGAGAAGCATCAATTTTGAGTTTGAATTTTAAAAGGAGTCTTTAAAATTTAATTTTTTTAACCAAAACTTATCCTATTTCAAAGATAAAAGATAAAATTTTATCAAATCCGGCGATAACTGATAAGATCCACTACCGACGGGCATCCCTACAACTACCGACGGGTGTCCCTACTAAGGGCACGCGTGGAAATTAGGATACAGACGGGCCGTAATGCGGACTAGGGATGGGCCATAACACGGGACTAGGGACGGGCGTCCCTACTCAGACACGTGTCCGTCCCTAGCTACAGACGGGCCGTCCCCACTAAGAATAGAGACGGGGATCACCCCAAGTAGGGACGGGCGTCCCCACTCAGACGGCCATCCCGTCTGAGGAATAAAATTTCCATTTTCAATCAAAATTTCCCAAACTTTTCAAAGCCTCACGCTATAGGCAAAAAGATTTTAATCCTTGCGAAATCGAAAGATGAAAACCTCCGAATTCCATCCATTTATCCGGAAACCAACATGGATCTCTTCACCGGGTAACTCTGACCTGGACTGCCTCAAGACCCGGTGTCTACAATATTAATGTGTATTTTGATGTTTTATCACATATAATGACTTAAAATGGATGTATGATGATAAATGAGTGTGTATACAAATTCGTAAGTGAAATGAATGACTTGGCCGAATATAACATGTTGATATATCAAGTGATATAAGTGAAATTTTGATAATATTTGCCCTTAGTAATAGTCTGCCAGTAAAATCTAGTTCAGGATATAATTAGCTAGCCATAGGGATTCTACATCGCGGTCCGAGTAATGACGACTCACTATCGATAGGCCAATGACGGTCTATCTCAGTACAGTGTTCAGTATAGTGCAGTGCCAGTATTGAATGGTTCCTTTGGGATAATTCTATAATATAGTGGATCTGTGGGATCCACATCCTGGATATCCGGTTCATAGAATTTTACCTTGTGTATACTAGGGGCATTATGGTAAAATGCATTAAAATTGATTAAGATGGTGAAAAATAAGAAGATAAGTGAAAATGGGACTAAATTGAAAGAAATAGAAAGTTTAGGGGGAAAATGGTAATTTTATATTCATGAGTGAAAATAAGTGATAATTAAGTGAAAAATGTAAATAAAATGTTAATAGTGTAACGAATTTAAAGTTTAGGGACTAAAATATAATTTGGCATAAAAGTAAAAATTTAGGGACCAAAATGTAATTTTGTAAATTAAATAATGACTTAAATGAAAGGTAAGTGTAAATAAGGGTATTTTAGTAAATAAGATAAAATTGGGACATAATCGTAATTTTTATAAATGTTGAGGATCTAAATGTAATTTTACAAATGAATAGCAAATTAATGTACTTAAGTGCAATTATTGACTAATGTAAATATCTAAATGGATAAATGACTTAAATAAGTGGTTTGAAGACTAAACTAAAGGAAATAAAAAGGTATAAGGGTAAGACGGTAATTTAGTGTATAATTGAGATATTAAATGTTATTAAATAGAAAAGTGTAATTAAATGATTAATGATGTAATTTGGTTACGTGTTAGGGACTAAAATAAAAATATACATGAAAATATTATCGGAAGGACTAAAATGTAAATTTGTATGTTAATATTAAATTAAAAGTGAAATTAAGAATAATTAGTGGCATAATTGTGATTATAGAGAAAATAAAGGGCAAAGTTGGAATTTAAGGGAAAAATATAAGGATTAAAGTATAATTTGGTTTTAAAATGATATGGTAAGGACTGAATGGTAATTTGTAGGCCAAATGATACACAAATGTAAGAATAAGATTAAATAGTGGCATTTTTGTAAATACAAGACAATTAAGGGTAAAATTATAAATTGATAAAAGTTTAGGGACCTAATTATAAATTTACAATAGTGAAGCTAAAAAAGGGATTAAAGTGTAATTAATCAATACTATAGATATTAAACACGTAATTAATAATTAGTGAATAAATAATCAAGAATTATAGAATATTGTTATATAAATAATTATTAGCTGTATAATAGTTTTAATTGAATTATATATATGATGATTATAGATGTGTGTGTAATTTAATTAAGTTTAAGATTGTAACACCCCCATTCCGACACCCTCGTTGAAAGGGCGCCGGCGGTTGTGCTACACGAAACGAAGCATACATTCACATGTCAAAAGCATGCAGAAATACGAGGGAATTAAAACTTTTGAGGGCACAAGGTGATCATGCATTCCATCGCACACACACACACGAGCACTAAGCGAAAGCATACTATCATGCACACAAGCATTCATTCAGCGAAAGCATTCAATAGGCAGAAAAGATATAAAAATTAATTCAAAACGTTAATATTCAAAAACACTTACATAGCCCAAAATTATATCAAGATCTTTAAATCTATACATATAGAAAACATTACTGAATTACAAAATCCAAAATTACTTAAGCTGATAACAAAATACAGAACTTCTAAACACCTATGTGGCTGACCCTGCAGATGCTCGACTCGAATCGAACCAAACCTGCCACCTGCACGGGAAAAGAGCCCGTGCTAAGCGATAAACGCTTAGTGGGGAGAACATACAAGCAATAAGGACGACCATTCACAAAGGTCGCCAAAGTAAGTCACATACGCAAATGGCACATGCAAATAACCATAACAGATGGATATACAAGCCTGCATAGGAAAGCCATGCATTCGGAAGATCATACACACATACTTATACAAATTACCTGAGTGCTCATCTCAATATCATATTCGTCCGAATACTACACTCTTATATCATATTAAGCAAAGCCCCAAGCAGACAAAGGATCACAGTAGATACAAATATTCATGTAAAACTACATACAAATTATCATGCATATACTTACCGGGCTCGCCGAGAGATCAGCTAGCAACACTTCACCATATATAATCTCGTGAACATTTACACATGCAAATATCATACCAAGGTACCGTTACTTTAGCGGAAACCCGTTCTCATGCAACACAGTTACCAAGCAATAATACACTCAACTACCATGCATCATTACCAGGTATCAACATATACTTTAATCATGTCACAAGATGCATGCACTAAACGGAACCCAAGGTATAACATCAAATCACCACACTTCCACTGCTCGACTCTAATCCATACAATATCATGCCTTGAAATGTAAACACATGAACACACGCCGAAATCACTACAATAGGATAAACTAGAGAGAGAGAGAGAGCGCGCACAACATAACACCATATATATAACATTCCAAGGACAAGAGCACATTCATACGTATTTTGATTCACATACATCACCATAACAGTCAATAGTATAAAATCATGGTTGTGCACGTGTTACTAATCATAGCATTCAAAACCTATTAATTCATATTCTTATAAGCATGACATGATAAAGTATATTCATGGCGTTCGAAAGATCATAGTCACAGCCATGCACGTCTTAGTTCCAGTACTTATATTCCACAATCGACGGCATATAATACATTCACAATATGATATACATATACATATATATGCAGATAAATATGTCCAATTCACATGTTTAGGTCATACTCAACCCATTCAGAGGTTCATAATCACATTCGGATACATAACCGATTCACATGTCCAGAATCATGCTCATTCGAATATCACATTCTCTTGTTCATATTTGGCAAAACAAACAGAATACCTGCTGACTCAAAATAGTGGATAACGAGTATACTATCACCACCTTATGGGTGCGAATCGAATACTATCACCACCTTACGGGTGCGAATCGAATACTATCATATAATTTTATTCAAAGCATTTTTCTGAAGGGGATCTTAAACAAGATCCAAACACATTAAAAAGGATCGCGAGGATCCGAGCACATAAAGGGTTCGCGAGGAACCAAACGGGGGACCTGATAAGGGTCCAAAAATTCAAAGGGTCTGCAGCTAACGAAATTCTATTAGGCATGCCTAACTATCCACTAGACTGACTCTTGCAGGCCATGCAAAAATATTCCATAATCGAAACATAATATTCAATATAATATGATGCAACAAAGATAATTACAGTTAAATATAACTTAAAAACTGAGGTGACGTTAAATAACTATTAAAAACCAGAACATAAGTTAAAATAAACAAAGGACAAGAATTAAAACATCAAAATTCAAGACAGAAGACATTTAGAAACATGTTGTGGGAGAGGAGGCGGTCACTACTCGTGACAGGGGCTTACTGTCACGACTCATGACAGTTGTCACTACTAGTGACAGGGGCTTGGCTTACTGTTACGACTCGTGACAATCGTCACTACTAGAGACAGGGGCTTACTGTAACGACTCGTGATAGTCATCACTACTAGTGACAGGGGCTTGGCTTACTGTCACGACTCATGACAATCGTCAGTACTAGTGACAGGGGCTTACTGTCACGACTCGTGACAGTCGTCACTACTAGTGACAGGGGCTTGGCTTACTGTCACGACTCGTGACGATCGTCACTACTAGTGACAGGGGCTTACTGTCACGACTCGTGATAGTCGTCACTACTAGTGACAGGGGCTTGGCTTACTGTCACGACTCGTGACAATCGTCACTACTAGTGACAGGGGCTTACTGTCACGACTCGTGACAATCGTCACTACTAGTGACAGGGGCTTACTGTCACGACTCGTGACACTAGTGACAAGGCCACGAAATTTCCAGGCAAAAACTCAATAACTTCAATCACCACATGCAATAACATACTTAATCATTCAATTAATCCAACTAAATAGAAACCACAAATTAGCAAAACTCATATATGCATAACTCACAAAATCACAATCTTAAACTCACAAAGTAAATCCTAAACTCAACAACTTCAATTTTTACTTCCAAAATTCAACAATCAATCATCACAACTTAAATCAACAAAAACCCATAACATTTATACTAACATGAACCTCTTTAAACATCAATTTCTCAGAAATTCCATCAAAGATACCAAAAATCTTGAAAATGCACAAAATAAATGGCACTTAAATTCCCAAACTCACATACCTTCAATTCAATCCTAATCATGCATTACTAACTCATCTACCCACATCAATCATACCTATACACATGCCAAAACACTCAAAATTCTAGAGATTTAAACAATACAAACTCATTTACATCCTAAGTGAGAATTAGGCACAAAAACTCACAAGTACCATTTCATAAATCAAAGCTCCCAAACCTGATTTCTTTGAAGCTTCAAAACCCCATCTTCACCTTCTCTTTACCCTTGAGCTTCTCTTGATAACCAAAGCTTGCACAAAACCAAAACCCACAAATTACTCATCCAAAAACCTTTACTTAAACAAAATCAAAAGAAGAGAAGGAAGGAGATGAGCTCAAAATGCAGGGAACCCTAAATGCCACACTCACCTCTTCAATCTTGCTCTAAACTCAAACAAAGCAACCAAGGATCTTGCAAGAAACCAGCCACCAAGAAAGGAGATGAAGTAGAGGATGAACAAGGAAAAGAGAGAAGAAAACCGAGAAAGAGAGGAGAGAGGGATGTGAGGCAGATTTCCTTTCCCTCTTTTCTCTTTCTTTTCCCTTTTCATTAATTGCTCCACTTACTCATTCCACTTGGCAACTTCCTATAGGACAAATAATCCCACTTTTGACTTTCAAACTTGGCACCATACTCTCACATACACCATATAATACTTGAGTAGATATTTTCCATCTTAGGTACCAAACACACAATCCACTATATTGTTGCCTTTAGTCCATGTTACCAAACAACACACACTAGATAAAAACCCCCAACAAACACCCTACAACCATACACTACAAGCACACTCTAACATTTCTCTTCTTAACATACTTAATTAATTACTTGCCATTAAGTCCTTATTATCCAAATTCCTCATGCACAAATTACCGAATTACCCTTCACTTATCCGACTTAACTTTCAAAGTCCGACTAGGCCTGATTTGGGGTGTGACAACTCTTCCATCCAAAAAGAATTTCGTCCTCGAAATTCACTTACACTGAAAGGATACTCAACACTACATTCCGAGACCCCAATAAACTCATACACTTCACTTTCAAACTACTCACTTGCGTACACCCATTACCATCGCTATACTCACAAATCACTTCCTTACATCCAAATCAAACATGTTCAGCAAAACAATCCTTACTTAACTGCACATTAAAAACCAAAGCACAAACACTTGACATTCGCTAATAGCTACACAAATCCCTTTTAATACTTCAAAGATATCTGTTATACATGCTATTCTCTATTACCAACAATACCTCTGATAAACTCCGAAATCATATCACCTTCACTCGCACAAGGTTCTGAAATACTCTTTCTACTCAACTTTAACCAAACACAGAACACTTTCCTTAAACCGCTATGCTTACAAGTACCACTCTTAACCTTAATACCAAATACTCTATGTACACCCTGTCAGCTTTTCCCCTAGTCAAAACACATATGCAATGCTTCTCATGTATGGTCAAAGGGATGATGATGTAATGAGATTGAGATGACTCATGTATGCAGAGTGATGCAAAAGAAATGCAATTGATACTATAATGATGCACTTTGTCCCATCCCCATAATTTAATATGCTTTCATTTAAAAACTTTTTCTGGAGATAGCTGACAGGCATACAGAGTACTACCAAATCCTTACAAAATCCAAAGACCCTTGCATCCAAAAGTACCATACAAACTTCACTCAGACATATCAAAACAAACTTACCGGAAGGCTCTGCAAGTTCAATCACTTCACTGCGGTGCGCAACAACTCCGGTTGGTACACGGGCGGCCCTATGCAGTTCCTCTACATCCTTTTTAGCTTGCCGAGCTAGATTCTCATACATCTTCTTAGGACAAACGACCATCTGATGTTCTAAGCTGCCACATCGGAAACAAGTTCCAGTCCTCAGTTGATACAAGCCCGGATGTCGCTTCTGACAATGCTGACACACTGAAGGTTCTCGAATCTTTTTCCCGCTGACACTTCTCTATCCGACACTTTCCTTTTCTGAGGCACGTTCCGAACAAAAATCTTGAGGAATCCGAGGAGCAGTCAACTTATCCAAAATTCTGAATCAACCCTTGCACACACGTCCCATCATCGAAAGCAAGACCGGGATTCCCAACCAAAGGATACTCAGAAACACTCTGATCAGCACTAACTGGGTTCACACATTGCGTTGTCTCGCCCCCATTCTCACTAGGATTAGACTCCATCTAAACATGACACAAGACACGGCACATCTGCATTAGGCCACGACACAAACCGACTCACATGCAAAGACACGACACATATAAAACAACACAACTAGAACCGCCAAACTGGCGCTCTGATACCACTAACTGTAACACCTCCATTCCGACACCCTCGTTGAAAGGGCATCGGCAGTTGTGCTACACGGAACGAAGCATACATTCACATGTCAAAAGCATGTAGAAATACGAGGGAATTAAAACTTTTGAGGGCACAAGGTGATCATCCATTCCATCGCACACACACACACGAGCACTAAGCGAAAGCATACTATCATGCACACAAGAATTCATTCAGCGGAAGCATTCAATAGGCAGAAAAGATATAAAAATTAATTCAAAACGTTAATATTCAAAAACACTTAGATAGCGCAAAATTATATCAAGATCTTTAAATCTATACATATACAAAACATTACTAAATTACAAAATCCAAAATTACATAAGCTGATAACAAAATACAGAACTTCTAAACACCTATATGGCCGACCCTGCAGATGCTCGACTCGAACCGAACCAAACCTGCCACCTGCACGGGAAAAGAGCCCGTGCTAAGCGATAAACGTTTAGTGGGGAGAACATATAAGTAATAAGGACGACCATTCACAAAGGTCGCCAAAGTAAGTCACATACGCAAATGGCACATGCAAATAACCATAACAGATGGATATACATAGGAAAGCCATGCATTCGGAAGATCATACACACATACTTATACAAATTACCTGAGTGCTCATCTCAATATCATATTTGTCCGAATACTACACTCTTATATCATATGAAGCAAAGCCCCAAGCAGACAAAGGATCACAGTAGATACAAATATTCATGTAAAACTACATACAAATTCTCATGCATATACTTACCGGGCTCGCCGAGAGATCAGCTAGCAACACTTCACCATATATAATCTCGTGAACATTTACACATGCAAATATCATACCAAGGTACCGTTACTTTAGCGGAAACCCGTTCTCATGCAACACAGTTACCAAGCAATAATACACTCAACTACCATGCATCATTACCAGGTATCAACATATACTTTAATCATGTCACAAGACGCATGCACTAAACGGAACCCAAGGTATAACATCAAATCACCACACTTCCACTGCTCGACTCTAATCCATACAATATCATGCCTTGAAATGTAAACACATGAACACACGCCGAAATCACTACAATAGGATAAACTAGAGAGAGAGAGAGAGCGCACGCAACAAAACACCATATATATAACATTCCAAGGACAAGAGCACATTCATACGTATTTTGATTCACATACATCACCATAACAGTCAATAGTATAAAATCATGGTTGTGCACGTGTTTACTAATCATAGCATTCAAAACCTATTAATTCATATTCTTATAAGCATGACATGATAAAGTATATTCATGGCATTCGAAAGATCATGGTCACAGCCATGCACGTCTTAGTTCCAGTACTTATATTCCACAATCGACGGCATACAATACATTCACAATATGATATACATATACATATATATGCAGATAAATATGTCCAATTCACATGTTTAGGTCATACTCAACCCATTCAGAGGTTCATAATCATATTCGGATACATAACCGATTCACATGTCAAGAATCATGCTCATTCGAATATCACATTCTCTTGTTCAAATTAGGCAAAACAAACAGAATACCTGCTGACTCAAAATAGTGGATAACGAGTACACTATCACCACCTTACGGGTGCGAATCGAATACTATCACCACCTTACGGGTGCGAATCGAATACTATCATATAATTTTATTCAAAATATTTTTCTGAAGGGGATCTTAAACAAGATCCAAACACATTAAAAAGGATCGCGAGGATCCGAGCACATAAAGGGTTCGCGAGGAACCAAACGGGGGACCTGATGAGGGTCCAAACATTCAAAGGGGCTGCAGCTAACGAAACTCTATTAGGCATGCCTAACTATCCACTAGACTGACTCTTGCAGGCCATGCAAAAATATCCAATAATCGAAATATAATATTCAATATAATACGATGCAACAAAGATAATTACAGTTAAATATAACTTAAAAATTGAGGTGACGTTAAATAACTATTAAAAACCAGAACATAAGTTAAAATGAACAAAGGACAAGAATTAAAACATCAAAATTCAAGACAAAATACATTTAGAAACATATTGTGGGAGAGGAGGCGGTCACTACTCGTGACAGATGTCACTAGTCATGACAGGGGCTTACTGTCACGACTCGTGACAGTCGTCACTACTAGTGACAGGGGCTTGGCTTACTGTCATGACTCGTGACAATCGTCACTACTAGTGACAGGGGCTTACTGTCACGACTCGTGACAGTCGTCACAACTAGTGACAGGGGCTTGGCTTACTGTCATGACTCGTGACAATCGTCACTACTAGTGACAGGGGCTTACTGTCACGACTCGTGACAGTCATCACTACTAGTGACAGGGGCTTGGCTTACTGTCACGACTCGTGACAATCGTCACTACTAGTTACAGGGGCTTACTGTCACGACTCGTGACAGTCGTCACTACTAGTGACAGGGGCTTGGCTTACTGTCACGACTCATGACAATCATCACTACTAGTGACAGGGGCTTACTGTCACGACTCGTGACACTAGTGACAGGGCAACGAAATTTCCAAGCAAAAACTCAATAACTTCAATCACCACATGCAATAACATACTTAATCATTCAATTAATCCAACTAAATAGAAACCACAAATTAGCAAAACTCATATATGCATAACTCACAAAATCACAATCTTAAACACACAAAGTAAATCCTAAACTCAACAACTTCAATTTTTACTTCCAAAATTCAACAATCAATCATCACAACTTAAATCAACCAAAACCCATAACATTTATACTAACATGAACCTCTTTAAACATCAATTTCTCAGAAATTCCATCAAAGATACCAAAAATCATTAAAATGCACAAAATAAGTGGCACATAAATTCCCAAACTCACATACCTTCAATTCAATCCTAATCATGCATTACTAACTCATCTACCCACATCAATCATACCTATACACATGCCAAAACACTCAAAATTCCAGAGATTTCAACAATACAAACTCATTTACATCCTAAGTGAGAATTAGGCACAACAACTCACAAGTACCATTTCATAAATCAAAGCTCACCCCATCTTCACCTTCTCTTTACCCTTGAGCTTCTCTTGATACCCAAAGCTTGCACAAAACCAAAACCCACAAATTACTCATCCAAAAACCTTTACTTAAACAAAATCAAAAGAAGAGAAGGAAGGAGATGAACTCAAAACGTAGGGAACCCTAAATGCCACACTCACCTCTTCAATCTTGCTCTAAACTCAAACAAAGCAACCAAGGATCTTGCAAGAAACCAGCCACCAAGAAAGGAGATGAAGTAGAGGATGAACAAGGAAAAGAGAGAAGAAAACCGAGAAAGAGAGGAGAGAGGGACGTGAGGCAGATTTCCTTTCCCTCTTTTCGCTTTCTTTTCCCTTTTCATTAATTGCTCCACCTACTCATTCCACTTGGTAACTTCCTATAGGACAAATAATCCCACTTTTGACTTTCAAACTTGGCACCATACTCTCACATACACCATATAATACTTGAGTAGATATTTTCCATCTTAGGTACCAAACACACAATCCACTATATTATTGCCTTTAGTCCATGTTACCAAACAACACACACTAGATAAAAACCCCCAACAAACACCCTACAACCATACACTACAAGCACACTCTAACATTTCTCTTCTTAACATACTTAATTAATTACTTGCCATTATGTCCTTATTATCCAAATTCCTCATGCACAAATTACCGAATTACCCTTCACTTATCCGACTTAACTTGCCAAGTCCGACTAGGCCCGATTTGGGGTATGACAAAGATAATGATGTAATTTGTAAATAAGTGGCAATGTAGGGCAAAAAGTAAATTAGTGGCATTATTGTAAATAAGTAAGAGAGAGAAAAGACTTAAATGAAATTGACCACAATAAGGCTAATGTTAAGACTTAAATATAAATTGATAAGGAAATGGACAATGGAGTGAAATTATGAGAACATTGAATTAGCAATGTATTTGTAACTAGGAAATGATAATAGAAATTAATGAAACTAATAATAAGAATAATAATAATGATAATGTTAATAAAGTGAAACAAAAGGTTATATTTGTAATTATGGTAAATATAGAGGACTAAATTGTAAATTATTTATAGTAAGGTTCTTACAAGGGGCCTTTAGTGAATTAAATTATAGTACATGGTTATTGAATGAAAATTTAAAAAGGATTGATAAAATTAATTGTGTAACTTGTTGAACTAGAATGTCAAAAGTGTTTAATTTAGTATAGTGGGAAATAATAAATGTAAAGGTAATAATAATAGATTGTAATGTGATTACTAAGATATTGTTAATATAAAAAGAAAATAATGGACACATTATAATGATAATTTTATAATTGAATGAAATTGAGAAGAAATTTACGTATTAATAATAGAACTACAAGAATAACATTAATGTAAAATATGGATTAAGGTAATTGATAAAATTAATATTATTGTCAATGAGTATGGAAATTAATATTGTAAATGTTAAGATTGATAATAATGTCATTAATAATAGAAATAGTATTGATTTAGAAAGAATTAATAGAATAATGATAGAAATGATAAATGCCTAAATAAATTAGTAAATGGTACTCTAACATTAATAGTTCATGAGTATAGTTCGAAGTACAGTTAAATGAAATTAAGTAAATTATGTAAGATTTGAATAAAGTGGAAAATATTAATGTAACTATATAATGTAAAAAAAATACTGTAATTAAAAGAAAAAGTAAAGGAAGAGTTGAGGGATTGGTTCGCGTCTTTTGATCTAGGGTGCCATGAGACATTGTGGATGCCTCCTCCCCAATAGAACATTGGGAAGGATCATCTAGCCTTACGACGCCTTTAGGCACCTTTGAGGTATTTTAGAGTCGCCACCTAATTTACAAGAATTTGGGAAAGGTCTCTAACCTCTTATCGGTCTAGACCAGAGAGTAGTGTTTGGAACTTCACTCTTATTTGTGCTTTGGTTAATCATACATGAGTTTTAACTTTCTAAAATTCTATCTCTTATCTCACACGATTTATGCATTTAATGAAAGCGCGCTACAAGTACTCAAAAGCTATAAGGGAAAGCAATAAAGAAAACGATAAATGAAGCAATAAAGGAAGGCAGTAACACGCCAAGCACACAAGTACAAGAGAAATTGGGGCAGAGTACAACCCCAATAAAAGAAGATTAAAAAGGTAAATTGGAACGGAATACAATCCCAAATAGAAATTAAATAATGTCGCCCCAAAATTAATTACAAGGGCCCAAAAGAAAATACGTAAATATAAATTTAAGACAAACAAATAAAATTAAACATAAGAAAAACATACATAAATCGGGACATTTGTTTGGTTTAGGAACACTGGTTCCTTCGTGCTTATTTAAAGAGGGCTCGAAGAGTTTGCTGATCGTTAGTTCGAAAACCGAGATGAGTGATCCCATTTTTGGAGAAAATTAACTCTTTATTTTATTGTGGCATTTTACATTGCTTGGCTAAAATGAGGGACATTGGTCCAAATTTTATTAGTAAAAATTCCAATTTAATTATAAAAGTATTTTTGTGATTTTTTATCTCACGCGTGCATAAAATAAAAACATGTTATTTGCAAATAAGCACAACACACAAAAAAGGATAGGGAAGATCTCACCCAATCGGCGCGGTCTCCTACGCGTGGTGACCCCTTCGTGTGGTCACGAAAATGCTCACACAGTGCGACTCAAATTAAATCTCAGACAGAAGATAATATTAAAAAAACATTAGTAATGATTCTAAAAATTAATCAAATAAAGACAAGATAAGGACAACAATAAAATTATAGTGACAATAATAATAAATAATCATGGCATAATGGTGACAATTAAATAATAATAATAATAATAATAATAATAATAATAATAATAATAGAAATCACAATAGCAAAAACTATAATAATAAATAATGATAGTACAAAATAAATATTAAATGATAATACTAACAATAATAATATCACAAAATGATAACTGTGGTGATGGCATAATAATAATAATAATAATAATAATAATAATAATAATAATAATAATAATAATAATAATAATAATAATAATGATAATGATAACACAAACAAAATCATAATGACAAATAATGATAATGTAAAATATACATAAAATAATAATACTAATAATATTAACACCATGAGATAATAATGATAATAATAATAATAATAATAATAATAATAATAATAATAATAATAATAATAATAATAATAATAATAATAATAACAATAAGAAGAAGAAGAAGAAGAAGAAGAAGAAGGAGGAGGAGGAGGTTATCGACAAAAGTGACAAAATTAAGACAACAAAAAAAGGGGAAGTTGAAAACCACATAACATGTTAACAATAATAATCACATAAAAATGCTAGAAATAAATGAAAAATGATAATAACACAAAAATAATAATATTGACAACAAATAAATGATATATAAAAATAAATGAGGACGGGTCCAAAAATGTTTACCCTCAGAGTTTATGAGTCAAAAAAATGGTGTTTTAATCCGTTCTCCTTGTCGAAATTTGTGGTGATGAACACAAAAAAAATAACTTGAGAAAATATTTTTGGAGGACGATTGAGCAAAGGAAATTAATTTTCCCAGCTTAAGTCATCCGAGAATGAAAATATTGTTAAAGAAAAAAGGAGAAAAATCAAAGCTTTTAAATTCCTAAGATTTTTGTTTTTTAAAAACTCTCGGTTGCTTCTAAAAACTTGAGAGAAGACTTTCTCTCTTTTTTCTTGTGAAAATTGCAGCTCTCTCATGAAATGAAGACCAAACCTCTATTTGATCCTCTGGATTGTCCCAAAATAAGAAAAGATAAATTGTTCTTTCAGTTTTCGTTAACCAAAAAAGACATTAAAACATGAAACGAATATTACCGACAAACAAATTGACCCAGAAAATGCAGGCAAAAATGACAGCACGAAGGAGCAAAAAATGCCCGCGGCGCGCGCCCAAGAGGGGGCGAGCGTCGCACGGCGATGCGCGCCCCAGAGGAGCATGCATCGCCCGGTGAGGCGCACGCCAAGAGGGGGCGTGCGTCACTGTGACGCGCGCCGAACCCCGGGGCACCCCGAACCACCTGCTTTCAGGGCTTTGGGGAAGAGGTTCATAAGAACTTGTAAGAAATTACAAATGCATCCATTTTGGGCAACAAGGAGGTTTCTTGGAGTCGCTACCCAATAGAACATTGGAAAAGGTCGTCTAGCATCAGTGAGCCTAAGACAGCGCTGCTATGTCCATTATAGGCAAGCCTGAGGTGTCTTGGAGTCTTCCACCCTAATGATAGGATGGTTGTAGATACCGGGTCCCGAGTAGTCTTGATCAGATTACCCAATGATGAAATTTAGCTATGCCAGCCTATAGGCAGAAAGAAGGGTTGATTTCACTAACGGTCACTCAACTTATCACTTATCGCGCAAAAGTAACCGACTTTTTTTTTTTACTTAAATATCACTGAACTTTTAACATTTTTACAAAAAAGTCATGTTGACCGGAATCCGGTGAGGACTATCGCCGGATTGATGACATGGCATGCCATGTCAGAAACTACATGTCGTTTAACAATATTTCCAACAAATGCTACATCTAAATCAATTTCACTCACGGTCACTAAACTTATCATTTATCGCGAAAAAGTAATTAATTTTCTTTTTTTCCAACTTAAATGTTACTGAACATCTAACATCTTTGCAAAAAAGTCTTATATTTACTATTCATTGCCACGTGTCATATGCCATGTCATCAATCCGATAAGGGTTCTTGCCGGATTCCGGTCAACATGACTTTTTTGAAAAAATGTTAGAAGTTCAGTGACATTTAAGATAGAAAAAAAATCGATTATTTTTGTGCGATAAGTGATAAGTTGAGTGACCATTAGTGAAATTGACCCCCAGAAAGAATGGAGCTCGGAAGTGATTTTCCTTGTCATTTTGTTTTTCTCGAAAATGAGTAAAAAGTGTATTTTAAAAATATTATTTTGGAGAAGAAAAGTGTGTTTTAGGTATTTCATGTAAATATAAAAAAAAAAAAAAATTCGCCCTGCCTTAAAAGCACGGCTGTGCTTTAGGCGACGTGCGCGCGCTACGCTCTTCCGCCCGAAGTTCGAAAGCACAGTTGTGCTCGCGTGCGCGTGCAGGGACACCCGTTACGCGCATGGACGGGCGTCCCTCGCCCATTAATCCCCCCACTTGCCCAGTACACGTTTTTGGATGGTTTTTGGGGGTTTATGGGTGGTTTTTTTCAGTTGTTTCAAGGGGAATAAAAGAAAAAAATTCTGAAAACTAGGGGAGAGGATTTTCTGAATTTTTTTGGGAGGACTTTTAGAGAACAAAAAACTGAATTTTTGGAATTTTTAGTGGAGAGAAAAAATCATTTTTACACACTTGTTGCCAAGAGGTATTTTTCAAGTTTCCAAGCTATTTCCAAGCATTTTTCACAAGAGAAAGACAAGGAATTAAGACTTCTACCTTCAATTCTTCAAGAATAAATTTGAGGGTAATTATTCTTGGCTTTTTTCCTTAATTCTTTTGTTGGTTTTAATTTGTTTTGTTTTCAATTAGATATTAAAAATGTAAATTCTTTTAGCCCCCATAATTTTCTTACTATTTTATCTTTAATTGTCTATCTAACAAGTAAATTCTTTTAAATTTATTATATTATTTTCATGTCAAATTGTTTCTTGCACATATCAATATTTTTATTTTTGCTCATAGTTGTTATTATAATTATTTATTTGATATGTAAGCATGATTAAAATATTTTTATTCTTATGCATGTTAAATTGCCTCATAATTATTTTATGCATGTTTTAAGTATGATAAATTTGTTATTATTAATTTGTTTATGCATGCTAATCTTTATTTATAATTTGCGTTCGTCATTATGTTGTGCTATTTTGTACATGTAAAGTTGCTAATGAGTTAAATTATATATTTTATCATGTTATTTAATTAATTTTGTCATAAATAATGCATGTTTTATTTATTTTAATCTATGATTTATTATTTTATATGTTTAAATAATTTCTTTGGCTTAATCACTAACATGAATTTTATTTTTTTATGTTTGATTGCAAACCGTTATTTTATTCTTATTTGAGCATCCACACACATGAAGGAGGAGATACGGGGTTTGGTATTTTTATTATACATTTTAATTCTCATTTTGTTTATATTTTTGATTTACGTGTATGTAATTGTTAAATAAAATAGTTTTCTTATGCACATTAAATAAAAATCACAAACGCATTTCTACTATATTAATTTGGATTTTCCTAATAAAGGGGACCAATGTCCTAGTTTTCATCCCAAATAAAATTGACACGTTAAAATCTTTTTTTTAATATGCATGCGAGGACCAATGTCCTTATCTCTAAAAAAATGACCTGATTTATGCATGTGTCATGTTTTATTTACAAATGGGGTTTGTATTTTCGCCCCTAGTTTTATTATAATCTATTGCTTTGCGCTTTATTTTTATTCTGTCCTTTTATCGCTTTATTGTATGATTGTTGTGCACTTTAAATTATTGCATTAAAATTGAATGAGAAAAGGATGAAATATTAAATTCAAAACTCAATCATAAAATTAACCAAGATATTAATAAATGGGAAGTCCCGAACCTTCTCTGGTCTTTGGGCTCAACGAGGCGAGAGGTATATCCGATCATTCATTGGAATGAGACCTCCAAGACACCTCTTGTGTCAAAAGGCTTAATAAATCCTAGCCTCCAAGGGAGAGAGGTTCAGCCTCCAAGGGAGAGAGGTTCATCCTCCAAAACCCCTTTTTGGTTTGCCCAAAATGGATACTTACGCTGTCTTAGGCTCTCCGAGGCGAGAAGAACTTTTCCAATGTTTTATTGGGTGGCGACTCCATGAAACCTCCTTGTTGCCAAAAATAAACGCACTTGTAATTCGTTGCAAGTTGTCAACGGACCTCATCAGCCCGATCGCCCTAAAGCGGGTGATCAAGGGGGCGCCCCGGGGTCCGGCGCGCGTCACAGTGGCGACTCCGCTGGGGACGAAGAGACTTTCCTTTGAAAGTACCTTGGTTAAAATTTACAATTGAGTTTTAATTTAAAAATTTCATCTCTTTTCGAAATTGCATTGCATCCATGCTAGAGCCTTAGATTATGCTAGTTTGATCCCTATCTTAACCCCGGTGCGTTCCCGAAGCACGACCCTACGTTCACTCAATGTGGGAAAGTGTTAAGGATAATCACCAGCCCAAGCCTTGTACCTTATGGTATATCAAATGGTGACCCAATTGGTTATGCTTATAATGAGCTAGACCCGTTGGCAGGGACCATGCTTGGGTAGCCCTAAAATATCATCACCCGTTGACCAAATCTCATGTAATGGCAATAGATACTTCCACTAGGCGAAATATACCGTAATATCATGCTTGCTATATGGGCCATCATATATTGGACAAAGTCAAATTAATTAAATGGTCTTTATCAAAGGCTTTCATGCCCCGGTGGGCCCATCTTAATTAAGTTGAATTATTTAAATACATAATGGCCAAACACTTATACGTATGTACATTAGATAAGAGCTGTTATGCTGCCGGTTTTCCACCGTGCACCATATGTTTCCATTGGGTTCCCCGTTAACCCATGGACTAAGCCCACCTAGGAAAGAGACTGTAATACTATATGTGTGGGAGAGATAAGGTCAGAAGGATCTATCTGCTTGCATATGTTTGTCTATGTTACATCAGCACGAGCATGCACTGCATTTTAATCATGCATCATCTTAATGAGATTTTTTCTTTCAGCCATCATAGATTCTCCTAAGTGGTCTAGAGGTCCCGATGGACGGTTAAGAAGGATTCCGCTTTTGGGGTTACCAGAGTTAGTATCGGATCAGAGTTCAGATTCTCTCATAGAAGACAGTGAGGGATTTTCATCTGAGTCATCGACAGACGTAAGTATGGCCAATCCATCGAATGAGTCTGATGCAACCCGGGTAATAATTGTCGAGGAAGTAGGAAGAAGAATGGAGGAGTTTGAGGCCCGAATGATTGCAATGATGGGCAACCTAGCCACCACCACAGCGGGGAAACAAGCTGCTACTGCCCCTATCCGAGTGCCAATTGAACAAGGGGTCGTTAGAGAAGATCCCCCTGCTGTAATTAACCAACCTGTGGTCGACCCACCTGCTATGGAGTAAAGAGTGCCTGCACCCATCGAGCGCGGAGAAGGCCCTAGGTCCGAGGTTGATTTTGGGGAAGATGAGCAAGAGGAGCATGCGGTAGCTAAGGGAAAGTCGCTGAAACTGGAGGAGGTGATGTGGAGAAAAATGGAAGAGAAATTTGAGGTCATGGCAAGGATGATGACTGTAGGGAGAGGAATGAACCCAGAGGACCGAGAGCTGGATGGGGATGACCTAATTCCCCATAACTTTAAGATGCCCGATATTCCAAAATTTGATGGCACCTCTGACCCTGCTGCACACATTAAGCTGTATTCGCTTGTCATGAAGGGTACAACTTTAACAAAAAAGCAGAAAATAGTGTACTTTTGCTTGAGTCTCACAGGAGCTGCCATTGATTAGTACCATGGATTGGACAGAAGGTCCAAAGAGGACTGGGACTTATTGACTGAGGAGTTCCTTAAGCAGTACGATTGCAGCACTCGAATGGAAGTTACTTTGAAGGATCTAGAGTTATTACAGCAGCAGTCCGAAGAGTCCTTCCACGAGTACCTTACTCGGGGGAGAAATCGAGTTATGGAGATGAAACGCAAGCCAGACACTCCTGATCATATTCGGTTGTTCATTCGGAATGCTAGCCCATACTTGAGAGACGGACTGAAGATGAAGGGGCTGAAGGATTGGGAGTCCTTAAAAAACATTGCCATAGAAGCGGAAGGAGAATATATGGCCAAGAGGGTAAACAGTGAGTCCTATGCCAAGAAGGGCTACAGCAATCAAGGGACAGCCAGGTCAGCAGGTTCAAGCAGTGGTAACAGAGGTGGAGAGATAGCCTAGGTGTCTGCAACAGGCGTGAATCAGAGGCACTTCTCCAATTTGGGTAGGCCTTTGTCATGGGTTTTGAAGAGGCTGATAAAGGAAGGGAAGCTACAACCCCTGCCACCTAGGCCAGCTAGGACCCAAGGGCAGCTAGGGCACAAAGAGAATGAGTATTGCGCCTTTCACCAACATACCGGACATCTGACTGACAATTATTTCAGGCTGAGGCACCTAATTCAGGATTTGATCGATAGTAAGCAGATCACCGACCCTGAAAAGAAAGAGAGCAAAAAGAAGTCTAATTATAATGCTGTGCCACCGCCAGTCTTTATAATAGGATCGAGCTTACCAGAATGGTATATGATGCAAGATTTATATGGAAATGAGTACGTCGCTATCACTCGCCCTGAGGCAAATGAAGAAGGGATTCCCGTGGCGACGATCGACTGTTGGTCCACTAGTGAGAGTGGAGATGAAGAAGATGAAGAGAAACATGGAGAGTTCACGAATCCGAGGGATTCGAAAGAGGAGGAAAGAGTTGAGGCCATAACAAGAAGTGCGAGAGTGGTCCCCGAAGTTGAGAAGCAACAGGACCCAGTGCAAGCAACTGCAGAGAAGGAGCTGGAAGAAAGTCCCATAGTAAAGCAGCTGAAAAAGACTACGGCTCAAATATCAATTTGGGACCTTTTAAGGCAGTCCCCCTCCCATAGACAGAAGTTGGTCGAGGCATTGAGTGTGTCCACTGTAGCCATTACAATTTCTCCATCTGAGCTACTAGACCTTGTTAAAGGGGGATCCGGGGAGAAACTGGTGTTTTCTGATGCAGATTTACCAGCTGAGGGTCGAAGCCATAACCGGCCATTATATATCAAAGCACAGATTAACGGCAAGCACACTGCTTGCGTTATGGTTGATGATGGGTCATCAATAAATGTCTGTCCTTTAGTGGCGCTTCAGGCTTAATGAAAGCATGCTGAGCAAGTCTGACCTGACCATCACAGCTTATGATAATTCTAGGAGGCAGGCATCGGGAACTTTCAAAGCTGTTGTCAGGACTGGACCCATTGAGACAGAAACAGAGTTTGTGGTCTTACCCATCCCAGCAAATTTCTCAGCTTTACTCGAAAGACCGTTGTTCCATAGGTTGGGGGAAGTGCCATCCACTTTACACCAAGTGATTAAGATACCTCACGAAGGAGAGGTGGTGACCATTAAAGCAGCAAGAGAGAACCAAGTGTCTGCCTTGGAGATCTCTAATCAGCCATTCGTGGCTTTCACGTATCAATGATCGGAGAAGAGCAAAGCTTAAAAGGTAGCCCTCAGGTGGTGAGCATGGTAAAGAAGATGCACTTCCTCCCAGGGGCTAGTTTGGGCAAAGATTCATAAGGGCGGCAGGATGTCATTGCTTCGCATAGCCAGAAAGATCGGAAGGGGCTAGGCTACAAAGGACAGTATGGTAAGAAGAAAGTGTCAGAGAAGATTCCCCACATTTCAGAGACCTTTGTGTCAGCATCCTCGGTTTGTGCTTACACTGGAGAAGAGAAGCCACAGTGGGTAGATGGGAACATCATCCCGGGTTTCAAAATTTTTAATGATGTCTTCGACTGGGAGGTTGGAGTTATTAAGACTATAGAAAACTTCTAGGAAGAGGAGATTATGACCTAGTGTAGCATGTTGGACAGGGCTAAGCCCGAAGAGATTGTAACTGATAAGCTATTGGCCACCAAACTCAAAGGGAAGGAGAAGATGGTAGAGCCAGAGCCAAAGATTGAAGGTCTCAAGATTTCACCAGAGGTAGTTGAAAAGCCTCCAAGTCAAGGAGCCAAAGTACAGTCGGCTGCAGCATCGGCATCGGCAGGAGATGAAGATGATAGTTATTTAGATGCTCTTTTTATACCAGAACTTTTTAATGACAGTGTTAATGTTTCTGATTATGTTAATGAGATGAACAACTTTGCTTACTTGTGTTATGTTTCTGATGATTTCATTTTGCATTATCATAAGCATGATGCATTCATTTTTGATATTAATTCAACTGGCACAACTGCATTTAATCTCGAAACTTTGGAGAATCCAAAGGAAATTTTGATAGCATCAGACATAACTCCTGAAGAGAGGATAAAATTTGAGAGAATATTTAAAAATATGAAAAAGTCTTTGCCTGGACCTATGAGGATATGCCAGGAATCGATCGGGATGTCGCCGAGCATGCAATCCCAACTTACCCAGAGTTTAAACCAGTTAAGTAAACGCTCCGGAGACTAAGGCCAGAATGGGCGCAGAAAGTGAAAGAGGAGATCCATAAGCAAATTGAGGCTAAGTTCCTGATAGAGGATCAATACCCAACATGGTTAGCTAATGTGGTTCTCGTGGCTAAGAAGGACGGAAAAGTTCGAGTATGAGTTGATTATCGGGATCTGAATAAAGCTTGCCCGAAAGAGGATTTCCCTCTGCCACATATTGATGTGCTGGTAGATAGTGTCACTGCTTGCATGATGTACAGCTTTGTGGATGGATACGCAAGGTACAATCAAATCCTTAACAAGATAGTGGATCAGATTAAGACGGCCTTCATTACCGAGTGGGGGACATATGCCTATCGGGTTATGTCTTTTGGTTTAAAAAATGCAGGAGCAACTTACCAAAGGATGGCTACCAGGGTTCTCAATGAATTGATCCACAAAGAGGTGGAAGTGTACGTCGATGACATGATGATTAAGTAGGCTACAAGAGAAGGTCACTTTGAGGCTTTAGAAAAGTTCTTTCAAAGGATTAGCAAGTATGATCTGTGCCTCAATCCCAAGAAGTGCATTTTTGGAGTTACCTCAAGAAAGTTGTTGGGCTATGTAGTAAGCTAGAGGGGAATCGAGGTAGATCCTCATAAGGTCAGAGCCATTAGAGAGATGCCGGTGCCTCGAAAGGAAAAGGAGGTTAGGAGTTTCCTGGGAAAGCTTCAGTATATCAGCCAGTTCATTGCCAAGCTAGCTTCGGTATGTGAGCCCATTTTCAAGCTTCTAAGGAAGAACTAGCCTGTGGTATGGAATGATGATTGTCAATTGGCCTTTGACACCATTAAGGATTATCTCTTAAATCCGCCAGTCTTAAGACCACCACGCCGTGCCAAACCACTAATCCTGTATCTGGCTATAGAGGATAATTCAGTGGGTGCTATGATGGCTCAGGAAGATGACTTTGGTATGGAGTTTGCTGTTTATTATCTTAGCAAGAAGTTCCTACCGTATGAAGCCAGATATGTTGAGGTAGAGAAGATTTGCTTGGCAGTTATCTGGGCTTCTAAGAAGTTACGACATTACTTTCATTCCTTCAGGGTACAGGCGGTTGCCAAGCATAACCCTCTTAGGTATCGTCAGGAAGCACCCTCTCTGCTAGGGAAAATGGGGAGATGGTTACTGTTGTTGCAGGAGTTCGACATTGAATACATAACCAAGAAAACCATTAAGGGAAGAGCCGTAGCGGAGTTCTTAGCCGAGCATCCTATTGAGGGAGATCAGTTTGAGTACATTTTTCCAGATGAAGATGTCACGGCCATAGCGGTGCAAGGGTGGCAGTTGTTCTTCGATGGAGCAGTCAATAGTAAAGGAGCAGGCGCAGGAGTCACTCTTACCACCCCGGATGGTGAGAAGCTACCATTAGCTAAGAAGCTGAGATATAAGGCTACCAATAATGAAGCAGAATACGAGGCTTGCATCTTTGGATTGGAAGCGCTGCTCGCCCTAAGAGCAAAGACTGTAGAAGTATTTGGAGATTCTTCCTTAGTAATTCATCATATCAAAGGGGAGTGGTCAGTCAAAGAAGAGAGGCTACTGCCTTATGTGAAACGCTTGAGAATGCTATGTAGCCAGTTCGAGACTCGCACTTTTCGCTTTATCCCCAGAGATGAAAATTAGTTGGCTGATGCTCTGGCGACGTTAGTGTCTATGTGGGATAATCCAACAGGAATTGCTATGAAACCCGTGCTGATTTCTAGCTCAGAAAGGTCTTGCTTTGAAGCTGAGCAGGTGATGGATGTTGAGGCCGCTGATGGAAATCCGTGGTACTATGACATTCAGAATTATTTACAAAAGTCAGTTTTTCTAGAAGAAGCCACGGAGAAAGACCAATGAATGATTCGGAAGCTATCCACTCAGTTCATCAGTGTAAACGGTACCTTGTACAAAAGACAAGCTGATGGCATCCAGTTAAGATGTTTGGCAGAGAAAGAAGCAGAAAGAGTTATGGGAGAGGTTCATGCTGGGGTCTGCGGAGCTCACACGAATGGCTTAGCCTTAGCAAAAAAGATCATGCGCCAAGGATTCTATTGGCTCACAATGGTTACAGATTGTTCGAAATATGTGAAGTAATGCCAGTTATGCCAGCAATACGCAAATTTGAGGCACGTGCCAGTTTCAGAGTTGCATAACTTGACTTCTCCATGGCCATTTGCAGCTTGGGGGATAGATATCATAGGCGAGATCCACCCTACAGCTTCTAATGGGCACAGGTTCATTATAGTTGCCATTGACTACTTCACTAAGTGGGTTGAAGCAGAGTCTTTCAAAAAGGTTGATGCAAGGGACATGGCTAAGTTCATCGAGCGGAATTTGACATGCAGATATGGTCTCCCGCATCACATTGTGTCTGACAATGGGGTATAATTCTTGGCAGAAACTAAACAGATGCTCCAGAAATATGGAATCCAGCATCATAAGTCTTCTCCTTACCGTCCTCAAGCCAATGGCGCAGTTGAAGCAGCGAACAAGAACATAAAGAGGATATTGGCCAAGATAGTTCAAAGCTATAAAGACTGGGCAGAAAAGTTACCTTTTGGGCTTTGGGGTTATAGAACCACAGTCATGACTTCTATGGGGGCGACACCATTCTCTCTGATGTATGGAACTGAAGCGGTCCTACCGGTTGAAATTGAGTTGAAGTCTTTGAGGGTAGTCATGGAAGCCGAGATTCCAGAGGCAGAATGGGCACAACAGCGATTGTCGCAGCTGAATTTGCTGGATGAAGATAGGTTACGGGTTTATTATCACAATCAGGTTTACTAGAAGAGGCTAGCTTGGTCATTTAGCAAGAAAGTACAAAAGCACCCATTGAAAGAGGGAGATTTGGTCTTTAAGATGATGAGGCCAGGAGTGCCAGACATACGAGGAAAATTCAGGCCAACCTGGGAAGCTCCGTTCATTTTAAAGAAGTTGCTAACAAAAGGAGCAGCAATCTTGGCGGATAGCGATGGGAATGAGTTCAAGGACCTGGTCAATATTGATAGACTAAAAAGGTTCCATCGCTAAAGACCAAAAATAAAAAGAAGAGAATAAATGCCCTGCGGGTCAAAAACCGAAAAAAGGCAGCCTTGCTAGAATTGGGCGCCCTGTCAGGGTGAAAACCAAAAAAAGGCATCCTGGGGAAAAATTAAGGGCCAAGAGAAAATGTTCAATCGAGAAAACCCGAGAGGGCCGATTGATAACAAGAGTTTGATGCTTACAAGATCTATTCCGAGATTAGGCGTAGTCTTGTGTTTCTTCTGAATTCCTGTCAAATGAGAATCACGTATGATGAAATCATATAAAAATGTACTCAACCTTGCAATGAATAAAAGAATATATTTTCATTGTTCTTTTAGTTCTGTCTTAAAAAAAAAGAGAGAAATGTATCATTTATCTATCTAATGACTATTGTATAATCTTGGTTTCGAAAGATGTCTAAGTGGATATATGTTTGCCACCTCCTGGAAATTATTCTGATAATCGCTTTCTCCAGTAGTTTTTTTTTTTTTAAAAAAAAGAGGGCCGTTAGAGATGAAAACCGTAACTGGCTCTCTAAGCAAAAGTTAGGCCAAAGGGCAGGGTGAAAACCTAGAAACAGGCAGTCTGCCCTACAAAAAAATGAAATAAAAAAAAGCCGATGGATTGGGTTGGGTCCATTTCAGGCAAAAATTAGGCAAAGGGTTATGTGAAAATCCCTTAGGGGACGCATTTCCCGCAAAGAAAAGCTAGTGTGAAAATCCACAAGGGATTCAATCGAGAAAACCCGAGAGGGCCGATTGATAACAAGAGTTTGATGCTTACAAGATCTATTCCGAGATTAGGCGTAGTCTTGTGTTTCTTCTGAATTCCTGTCAAATGAGAATCACGTATGATGAAATCATATAGAAATGTACTCAACCTTGCAATGAATAAAAGAATATATTTTCATTGTTCTTTTAGTTCTGTCTTAAAAAAAAAGAGAGAAATGTATCATTTATCTATCTAATGACTATTGTATAATCTTGGTTTCGAAAGATGTCTAAGTGGATATATGTTTGCCACCTCCTGGAAATTATTCTGATAATCGCTTTGTAACACCCCCTTCCCATACGTAGGCGATCCCATCCGAGAAGGAGTGAGATGCCATATGAGTAAAGGTGCCACCAAGCAAGTACAAAGTATAACATACAATCATTCATAACATACATTCAGAAAATACAGAATAATTAAAAACTTACCTTGACTTACCTTGCGGTACAGACTGAACATGCAATAGCTCACACACATGCAGGCACTAAGCAAAAGCATACACAGAAGCATGCATATAACCATTCAACGGAAGTATAATCGAAATAATAAAACAAAGGAATAACTAAACATAAAGACATACTAACTATTACATCTCCAAAAGAAAACTCAAGATCAAAACATAATTAATTACATATACAATACTACAGAATTACAAAAGCTGAAATACAGAAGCTGAACAAAATACAGAACTTCTAACTCCTACGTGGCCGACCTTGCAGAAGCGCGACTCGAACATAACCAAACCTGCCACTTGCACGGAAAGGAAATCCGTGCTAAGCGATAAACGCTTAGTGGGGAGAACACACAAGAGTATGGACGGCCATTCACAATGGTCGCCAAGGCATAACACATTCAAATGGCAAATGCGGATATTCATAGCATATCAATAATCAGGCTGCATAATAAAGGCATTCAATTGATAACTCACAATCAAACCATAAACTCATGTCCAGGATAGACCAAAACAGACATAATATAATACACATTACAAGCATCATCATGCTGAACTACATACTAAAACACATGTATAAACCTGCAAGGGTATCCAATAATAACATCTTACCGTGCGGAGTCACAAGAGCTTTGCACATGCAATTGACATAACTAAGTACCTATGTAGGAACTGTCAACCCAATCATCATGTTGAGAGTGCTAGCTATTTAACATACTTAGACATGCCAAACACATACACTAGTCAAATATCCAAAGGATAACATTTAGAGCATCACAATACCGCTGCGCAACTCTAAATATATAATAAGCATCATGCAAAAACACTCAGATAGCGGAGACTGAAGGCATAACCCCTTAGTATTACATTCATATCATCATCATGCAGAAAGTATAGTTAAACATCACATACTTACCATCACAACTGCTCCGGTTCACATGCTTAAATAACAAAACATGTTTAAGTCACATACATAAATACTCTAGTCGCATCATAATCAAAGCATTCAGAAACATATAACAAATCACATGACGAGTACGGATAATCATATTAAATAAAAAGTCATGCTTATTTAATACAGACATACATTCTGAAGCCCATAGTCACATTCATATACATATAAACTGATTCCTAAAATCCTTATCATAATCAATCGGATATCACATTCTGATAACTATTCCAAAATAACAAGTACAATATGCAAAGGCTAAAACATAATCCATATAAACATGCTCATGTAATAAAGCCATCAAATCAGTATTTCATAATAATATCCATTCAGAAATAATCCGATATATAGCCAGATCAGATCAGAGCAGTTCAATAAACATTCAAAGAACACCTGCTGACTCTGGGTAGTGGATAACGAGTGTACTCATGGCGGTACCTTACGGGTACGAATCGACGCATGGCGGTACCTTACGGGTACGAATCGAAAAACCATTTATTTTGTCACAAAGCATTTTACTGATGGGGGATCTTAACCCGATCCAAATTCATTAAAAAGGATCACGAGGATCCGTACTGATGGGGGTTCGCGAGGAACCAAACGGGGGACCTGATCAGGGTCCAAACATCCAAAGGGCGCTGCAGCTACTGAAGACTCTATTAGGCATGCCTAACTATCCACTAGACTGACTCTCGCAGGTCATGCATTCAGACATTAACCATATTATTCAAATAAATATAGCATAGCATAATATCAATCATACCTCATTCAAGTTATATTCTGAAGCATGCAATAGGTCAATCAATCGCATTTTATCACTACTTAATTTACTAAAGCATCTCAGGAACACATGTGGAATCATATTATGCTAATGACCAAAGACGCATCATCTAAATCGGGGAAAGTTACTACATAATCTTAAGCATGGCAAATTATTCTTAAAGGAGAAACAGACTAAAGATATGCATAACATAATTCACATTAAGACATAACATGTTGAGAACTAAACAGTCAGAAAGTTAACCTTCATAAATCCTTCGCATTCAAAATATGACATGCAATACATATCACAATAATAAACATATTACAGTCCAAACCATACTGTTAAAATCCCACAGTCATTTAACAGGATCATTGTAATCCAAAACTTATTCCAAAATACCACATATAACTTGTCATAGATAACATATTATTAATACCAAATAAATTGGAATAATCAGTCATATCAGCAAGATAACATAGCACACAGTAAGGAAAAATACCATAAAAAGCGTTTGGAAATCATTTTATAAAAACTGGACGCTTGGGAAAGAAAAACAGAAGATCTGGGAGACCTCACGTCACGTGAGGGTTGCTCACGTCGCGTGAGCATAGCTCACGCCTCGTGAGCATTGCTCACGTCGTGAGCATTGCTCACGTCGCGTGAGCATTGCTCACGTCGCGTGAGCATTGCTCACGTCGTGAGCAATCTGCTCATGTAACGTGAGCCTAGCTCACGTCACGTGAGCTACTTCTCTTGCCCTCTTCTTCTTCCCCGACATCGTAAATCTGCACATTCTCCATCGTTTTCCAGAAATCCATTCTAAAACCCTTCAGAATTCATTCAATCATGCATAAACTCATTCTTTATCACACAAATACATAACACAACATACTCAAGATCAATTTTAACTCAACATTCCAGAAATTCATCAAAACAATCAAAATCATGCATAATCACACTCCAAATTCTTTCAAGAACAGAAACCCTAAAATCACAGCAAGTTAAACTCAGCACTTTTAATTCAATCTTACGCCTGCCTTATTAACACATCTAATCACATAGTTCATGCATAAACACATGCCAAACATACCAAATTCCAGAAATGCAAACACATATACATCCTAAGTGAGAAGTAGGGCAAAAACACTAAAAACTTCAAATGCAGTAAACAGAGTTCCCAAACCTGGAAATGACGATCCAAAATCACACTTTAAGCTTCAAGATCAGTCCTCAATCCTTTCCTTGCCTTTGCTTCTTCTTACAATCCAAAACTTGCACAAACAAGAAACCCACAAATCCTTAGTTCAAACCCTAACCGAAGTAAAACCAGGAAGAAGAAACACAGCACGTAACAAATCTTAAACCAACTCACCTCTTCAAACAAAGAACAATCCAAGCCAACTCAACTCCAAGCCAAACGTGAAAGAAAGGAAAAGCAGAGAAAGGAGAAGAGAAGAAGAAGGGCAGGCGTGAGAGGGAGAACGGAAATGCAATCTGTGTTTTTCCTCTCTCACTCTCTTTCCTTTCTTCTTTTCTTCATTCAATGCCACCTAACAAGCCCACTTGGCAGATCCTAATAGAACCTCAAAACCCACTTAACTTTTCCAAATCAAATATTGCTCTTTAGTCCTTAATCAAAATACACTTCACTCACTTACACATATCTTTCTTAACAAACTTAATTAACTTTTCAATTAGGTCCTTAACACTCCAAAATTCTCAAGCACAAATTACCGAAATACCCTTCCGATCCCGACTTAGCATGCATAATCCGACCAGGGCTATTTTGGGGTGTGACAACTCTTCCCTCCTAAAAGAATTTCGTCCTCGAAATTCACAGTGAAACACTTACATCCACACAACCCAAACAAATAAAACTTACTGAAACAAAAGCTTGCAATGTAACTTACCAGAAGAACCTGCGGTCTCCTTCGAATCCTTGCTAGATGCTACGAACTCTGCAGGCACTCGCAAAGATCTGAGCAAATCCTCGACTTCCTTTCTAGCTTGCCCAGCTAGACTCTCATTCCTCTTCTTAGGACAATCGGTAATCCGGTGTTCCATACTGCCACACCTGAAACAAGCACCTAAAAGCTTCCTACATGGACCACGATGTCGCTTCTGGCAATGCTGACATACTGACGGTACCCACTTCTTACACTTATTCCCATGTTGCTTTTGACATTGTTGATACATCGAAGGTTCTCGAACCCTCTTCCCTGCTGGCATTTCACTAACCAGTGCTTTTCTCTTCTGGGGAACATGCTGAACAAAATCTTGAGAAACACGAGGAGCAGTCAATCTATCCAAAATCCGAATCAATCCTTGCACTAGAATCCTATCATCAGAAACACGACCAGAATCTTCAACTGGAGGACGCTCGGAAACATCCTGATCAGCATTAACTCGGTTCACACTTTCTGTTGTCTCACCCACATTCTCACTAGGATCAGACTCCATCTAGACATGACACAAAACAAGGCGCATCTGCATTAGGCCACGACACAAAACCGACTCTCATGCAAAGACTCAACACATAACAAACAACACACCCAGAACCATCAAACCTGGGCTCTGATACCACAAACTGTAACACCCCCTTCCCATACGTAGGCGATCCCATCCGAGAAGGAGTGAGATGCCGTATGAGTAAAGGTGCCACCAAGCAAGTACAAAGTATAACATACAATCATTCATAACATACATTCAGAAAATACAGAATAATTAAAATCACGCATAATCACACTCCAAATTCTTTCAAGAACATAAACCCTAAAATCACAGCAAGTTAAACTCAGCACTTTTAATTCAATCTTACGCCTGCCTTATTAACACATCTAATCACATAGTTCATGCATAAACACATGCCAAACATACCAAATTCCAGAAATGCAAACACATATACATCCTAAGTGAGAAGTAGGGCAAAAACACTAAAAACTTCAAATGCAGTAAACAGAGTTCCCAAACCTGGAAATGACGATCCAAAATCACACTTTAAGCTTCAAGATCAGTCCTCAATCCTTTCCTTGCCTTTGCTTCTTCTTACAATCCAAAACTTGCACAAACAAGAAACCCACAAATCCTTAGTTCAAACCCTAACCGAAGTAAAACCAGGAAGAAGAAACACGGCACGTAACAAATCTTAAACCAACTCACCTCTTCAAACAAAGAACAATCCAAGCCAACTCAACTCCAAGCCAAACGTGAAAGAAAGGAAAAGCAGAGAAAGGAGAAGAGAAGAAGAAGGGCAGGCGTGAGAGGGAGAACGGAAATGCAATCTGTGTTTTTCCTCTCTCACTCTCTTTCCTTTCTTCTTTTCTTCATTCAATGCCACCTAACAAGCCCACTTGGCAGATCCTAATAGAACCTCAAAACCCACTTAACTTTTCCAAATCAAATATTTCTCTTTAGTCCTTAATCAAAATACACTTCACTCACTTACACATATCTTTCTTAACAAACTTAATTAACTTTTCAATTAGGTCCTTAACACTCCAAAATTCTCAAGCACAAATTACCGAAATACCCTTCCGATCCCGACTTAGCATGCATAATCCGACCAGGGCTATTTTGGGGTGTGACACGCTTTCTCCAGTAGTTTTTTTTTTTTTAAAAAAAAAAAATAGGGCCGTTAGAGATGAAAACCGTAACTGGCTCTCTAAGCAAAAGTTAGGCCAAAGGGCAGGGTGAAAACCTAGAAACAGGCAGTCTGCCCTACAAAAAAATGAAATAAACAAAAGCCGATGGATTGGGTTTGGTCCATTTCAGGCAAAAATTAGGCAAAGGGTTATGTGAAAATCCCTTAGGGGACGCATTTCCCGCAAAGAAAAGCTAGTGTGAAAATCCACAAGGGACACACTACCTTTAAAATAATGACGTTCGATGCCTGGAGCGATAAGGCGGCATTACTTCAGATGATCTTCTTTCAATCAGATATCTGATCATCGATCGGGGGGGGGGGGGGGGGGGGACGGCAAAGATGTACTGGATGTCTCTTTTAGAAAACTTGTTGGGGACGGAATCCCTAAGGCTAAGATGACAATCCTCTAGATTCCAGGGGGCATGGTGGAGCAACCAAGCTATATCCTTAGCAGTCCCTAGGCCACCTAGGGCATGGTCTATACATTCTTGCAAGCATTTTGCATCTCATATCATACACACATGTTTTCTTGTATATATTTCCATGCACATAATTTTGAAGGAAATATCTAAAAGACGACAGTCACCATCAGAAGATAGAACCCTGCACTTTTAGTAGTCTTGTCAGCGACTCGGTGTAGTGCACTTTTGGTAGTCTGTAACAGACTCGGTGCAGCTCAAAAGAGCAGGTTTCACGTTTCGTAGTCTTGTCAGCGACTCGATGCATCATCATCAGAAGATGGAACGGTGCACTTTTGGTAGCCTTGGTAGTGGCTCGGTGTAGTTCTTTCGTGCACTTTTGGTAGTCTTGGTAGTGACTCGATGCATCTCTCTTGTGCGTTTTTAGTAGCCTTGTCAGTGGCTCGGCGCATCACCGTCTTAGGATGGAACCCTGCACATTTAGTAGTCTTGTCAGCGACTCCATGCAGCGCACTTTTAGTAGCCTTGTCAGCGGCTCGGTGCGATTTTTCATTCTGCGCTTTTAGTAGTCTTGTAGTGGCTCGGCGCATCGCTATCTGTGGATAGCACCTGCACGTTTAGTAGTCTTTTCAGTGACTCCATGCAGCGTACTTTTAGTAGCCTTGTCAGCGGCTCGGTGTGATTTTTCGTTCTGCTCTTTTAGTAGTCTTGTCAGTGGCTCGGTGTATCGCTATCTGCGGATACCACTTGCACGTTTAGTAGTCTTGTCAGCGACTCCGTGCACCGCACTTTTAGTAGCCTTGTCAGCGGCTCGGTGCGATTTTTCGTTCTACGCTTTTAGTAGTCTTGTCAGTGGCTCGGCGCATCGCTATCTGCCTCATGCTTGGGCAAACTAGAGGTGTCTTGGACGCATCCACCCTAATAGAACATTAGGATGGCCCTCTCGCCTCGTGGCGCCTAGGACTGTGCAATTTTGAGCCTTTTATAGGACACAAGAGGTGTCTTGCAGGCCCCATCCCAATAGAACATTGAGATGGCCCTCCCGCCTCGTTGTGCCCAAAGACTAGAGAACGTTCGGGACTTCCCATTTATTCATACCTTGGTTAATTTTATAATTGAGCTTTGAATTTAACGTTTTATCCCTTTTCTCATTTAATTTAATGCAATTAAATTAAAGCGCAGATTGTCCATTCAAGGAAAGCGATAAATAAATAAAGCATAATTAAAGTAAAGTGCATGAAGATAAATTACAATAAAACTAGGGGCGGAATACAACCCCCATTGTAAATAAAATACAAATCATACATAAAATGGGATATTCATGAAAGATGAGGACATTGGTTCTCGCATGCATATTTTTTATAAAAAAATTTTGATGTGACGATTTTTATTTTGGAGGGAGAAAATTGGGACATTGGTCCTATTTTTATTAGGAAAAGGTTCCAAGTTAATTGATAAAAATATTTTTGTGATTTTTTTTTTAGTGTGCCTAAAATAAATAATTTTATAAGAAAATTACATGTCAAAATAAATGAAAAAGCCAAATAAATAAAATATTACAAAAAAAGCAAATAAATATTTATCCCAAATGAGCCTTCTGGATCTCCTCGGGTGCTCGCAAAAATGCCCAAGTAAAGAAAATAAGTTTTGATATAAAAAAAATAAATGAAATAATGCTAGTAATTAAATCAGTTAAATATACAATAAATGATAAAATAAAATAAAATAAGATAAAATAAGGTGACATCAAAATGACAAATGAATTAACATGTTAACAATTTAAAATAAATGAGAAAAATGTGTTATGGATTATAAATGAATTAAATAATGTGATTGAAAAAAATAAAATATGTTAACGAATTAATACATGAAAATATATACACGATAATGATAATAATGAATAATGAAAATAAATAAATAAATGAATAAACAATGAATATATATGACAATAACAATGAAAGAGAATGATAAAAAATGAATAAAAGAATGATGAAAATAATTAAATGAATGACATGATTAATTGATGTTATCCCAATTAACTTAAAACATTTACATGGCAAAAAAGATCAATCAAAATGAATTAATTAATTACATGTTAAAAATAATGAGAAATCAAAGCAAAAATAAATTATTTACATGTTAGCAATAATAAGAAATCAATATTTACATGTTAGAAATGATAAGAAATAAATATTTACATGTTAGAAATGATAAGAAATCAATATTTACATGAACAAAAAAAATATATTAACATATTAAATGAGTCAAGTATAAAAGCAATAGAATAAATAAATAAATAAATGAAAATAATAAAAATAATAATAATATACATGTTAATAAATTAAATATGAACAAAATAATAAAAATAGGAATAAAAATATTAGGCCCAGAATGTTTACCCTCAGAGTTTCGGATTCGATGAAGGTAAAAATAATGATTGATTTCCTTGTTTGTGATTTGCGAGAATAGAATTAAAGATGATAAAAAAGTTAGAATTTTATTTCAAGGAAAAATATACTTGAAAAATGATAAAAGGAAAATTGACAATTCTTTAAGAACAAAAAATTAATTTTTTTGTCTAAAGACTGATTTTTATTAATTAAACCAAAAAAAGTTTTCAAGAACGAACAATTATTTTGTTCATCTCAAGGAAAAAATCATTTATGGAAAAAACTTCTTTTTTAGAAAATCAAATCAAAATTAGATTTTAGGAACAAACAATTATTTTGTTTGCCCCAAAATCCATTGTACATAAAAATGGGATTCAAAATTATAAAAAAAAACCTTGAAAAAAATTTAATTGAAAACAAATAAAAGGTTAAAAATAAATTTTGAGAGCAAATAATTATTTGATTTGTCTCAAAATCAAGTTCATCAACAAAACTCCTTCTAAAATTATGTTTAGAAGAAATTCAATTGGAAAAAGGATGAAGAATTGAACTATTTTTATTTTTTTTGTTGGAGAAAAATTTAATCAAAGTTAGAGAGAATTTTGAGAGGAAGAACAAGAGAAAAGATGAATAAAAACCCTAAAAAATTTCCCCCATTTTCTCTTTCCATCATTTTCTTTTTATATGAAGAAAATAGGAAAAAACAATTAATTAAGAAGAAAAAATCCAATTAAATCAGATCTTATTTATTTTGAATTTTAAAAAAGGAAAAAAACCTTTAAAAACCCCAAAAAAGGGATAAAAAATGGATTTTTTAGGTGAAAAATTGAAAAAAACTAATTTTGGGGGCAACAAACACGTTTTACGGCGGAATTGGACCACCAACACCCATCGCTGGCGAGCAACGCCTCGCGAGTCGCTCGCATGCGCTGCGCGCGGAGGGCCGCGCGAAGGTGCAGCGCGCAGGCAAGGCACCGCCGAGGCGGACGCTCGAATTTTTTTTTATTATTATTAAAAATTAACTAAAAATACTACAATTTCTAAACCCCGTTTTTCAAATCTAATTTTAAAAATATTTTTTATTATTTTTTAGTTTTTCACTCTAAAATACAAATTTGACAAAGAAATCACCACTTTCAAACTTTTTTCCTGTGACAACGCATCTTATCATCATTGGGTAACTCTGATCTGGGCTGCTTCAGTACCTGGTGTCTACAGTTGCCCCCAATTTTGGGGAAACTAGTGCACTTGTGCTTAGATGAGCCAAAATTCAGAGGAGAAAGGAAAGAGATGCGTACCTGAGGTAGCCCTTACCTTTTTGCCGTGTGGAGTGTTGCGACTTGTTGCCTTTGAGCTGTAGTGTTATTCAACTATGACTCATTTGCAATCTTTTGTACCGCATTGTCCCGTTCGCCTTCGGTCGGTTTGCACGGCGTCTGTCAGATGCGGTGTTCTCTAACCACAATCCCGTTGCGATCTATTCTGTCGCGTGTGCCCCATTGTCCTCATCTCGGCATGCACGGTGGCTGATTTGTCCCCCTGGCCTCATCTTGACCTGAACGGTGTCTGTGGGATGCGGTGTTCTCTAACCACAACCCTGTTGTGATCTATTCTATTACGTGTACCCCGCTGTCCTCATCTCGGCATGCACGGTGGCTGATCTGTCCCGCTGGCCTCATCTCGGCTTGCACGGTATCTGTGGGATGCGGTATTCTCTAACCACAACCCTGTCGCGATCTGTTCTATCGCGGGTGCCCCGCTGTCCTCATCTCGGCATGCACGGTGGCTGATCTGTCCCGCTGGCCTCATCTCGGCTCTCACGGTATCTATGAGATGCGGTATTCTCTACCCACAACCCTATTGCAATCTGTTCTATCGCGTGTGCCCCGTTGTCCTCATCTCGGCATGCACGGTGGCTGATCTGTCCCGCTTGCCTCATCTCGGCTTGCACGGTGTCTGTTGGATGCGGTATTGTCTAACCACAACTCTGTTGCGATTTGTTCCATCGCTTGTGCCCCGCTGTCCTTGTCTCAGCATGCACGGTGGCTGGTCTATCCTGCTGGCCTCATCTTGGCTTGCACGGTGTTTGTGGGATGCGGTATTCTCTAACCACAACCTGTTACGATTTCTTCTATTGCGTGTGCCCCGCTATCCTTGTCTCGGCATACACGGTGGCTGGTTTGTCCCGCTGGCCTCATCTCTGCTTGCACGGTGTCCGTGGGATGCGGTATTCTCTAACCACAACCCTGTTGTGATCTGTTCTATTGCGTGTGCCCCGCTGTCCTTATCTCGGCATGCACGGTGGCTGGTCTATCCCGCTAGCCTCATCTCGGCTTGCATGGTGGCTGGTTTGTCCCGCTGGCCTCATCTTGGCTTGCACGGTGTCTGTGAGATGCAGTACTCTAACTACAACCTCTTTTTGCAATATGTTCTATCGCTGGTGTCCTGCGAGCCTCGTCCCGGCCTGCACGGAGTCTGTGAGATGCAGTACTCTAAGTACAACCTCTATTTGCTATCTGTTCTATCGCGGGTGTCCCGCTAGCCTCGTCCCGGCCTACACGGAGTTTGTGAGATGCAATACTCTAACTACAACCTCTATTCGCATTCTGTTCTATTGCTGGTGTTTATCTTGAACCTCTTCTCTTTTTTTTCTGCAAAAAAAGGAAAAGGAAATATGCAGGGTATATAAAAGAGATGCATACCTGTGGCAGTACATGCCTGTTGGGGGCGTTGTCAGATGTGTGCCCCCTGAAGGACGGTTAGTTGTTCCCTAGATACCGATTCCTCTATCATCTCCATCGGGGTCTCCTTGTTGGGAAGACCTGTGTGTCTCTTAAGAGGGCTCTATGCTCGCAGGGAGATTTTGAAAATCTGTGCTCACTGAGAGGCTTAAATGCTCACTGAGAGACTTTGACGCTCACTGAGAGACTTTGACGCTCACTGAGAGACTTTGATGCTCACTTAGAGACTTTGATGCTCACTCAGAGACTCTGATTTTGAGACTCCAGAGAGGAAACTATATTTGAGCCTCCAGAGAGGAAAAAAGGTTTTGAGCCTGCTCAGAGAAAAATTATATTTGAGCCTCCTCAGAGGAAATTTATATATGAGCCTCCTCAGAGGAAAATTATATTTGAGCCTCTTCAGAGGAAATTTATATATGAGCCTCCTCAGAGGAAATTTATATTTGAGCCTCCTCAGAGGAAAATTATCTTTGAGCCTCCTCAGAGAAAAATTATATTTGAGCCTCCTTAGAGGAAATTTATATATAAGCCTCCTTAGTGGAAATTTATATTTGATCGTTCAGAGAGGGAAATTATGTTTGAGCCTCCTCAGAGGAAATTTATATTTGAGCCTCCTCAGAGGAAATTGGATTTGAGCCTCCTGAAAGAAAAATTATATTTGAGCCTCCATAGAGGAAATTTATATATGAGCCTTCTCAGAGGAAATTTATATTTGAGGTTTTGGTTGCTTGCCCATAGGCAGATAGGTTTCAATGTCTTTTTGGGATTTTCACATTTTGGATGTATTTGAATTTTTACAGTATATTGGATTTTCAAGGCCTTGAAAATATCTTCTTCTCTTTTTTTTTTCATTTTGCTTTGTTCGTCTTTGTTATTTGTGTTTGAGGATTGGTATTTTTTGTACATTTGAATTTTGATTTTGTACACTTATTGTGTAATGTGTGTGAGCGTACATCTTATGATAGAGAAACTTACCTGATTGCCCTCGGCATGGTGTGCATGAATAGACTTACTCTTTTAAATGTCCTCTTGGGAGCGATTCCGCCAGATTCTATTTTCATGAGGACTTCATCTTGATCTAATTGTTCGGCGTGGATGAGTGTCGATGTAGAGCTTAAACTGTACCTCGGCCCATTTTTGCGTCTGATTGCCTCTGACTAAAGCATGTGTGGATAGTCCGACTTCTCAAAGGATCTTCTTTTTCGTAGATTTGTGTGATTCCGGATTGCCCTTAGCATGGTGTGCCTGGATAGGCTTGTTTTTTTGGGCCTTCCACCTCTGTACCTATTCAGCTGATTTTATGCCGGATATAGTGGCCGATAATGTTGAGCTGAACCCATCCTTGCTCATGAGGTCTATACGGACCTTTCCCTCTGAGTCATGTACACAACAACATATATAAAAGATTGTGTGTGTGTATGGAATCACATGTGTGAAATATACATACAAAACTATATACAACAAACACATACAAAGGATTGATGTACAAAATTATGTATACGCAACTATATGTGTAAAGGATTGAATGCACGTGGCATGCATGTGATATGCAAAAATGAATAGACCACATCCCAGGTGGTTAAGGGATTCGTTGACGGTACTACGCGACTGCTCACATTGTTTGATGCTCCCAAAGAAAAAGCATTGTCTTGGCTTTACGGACTCTGACCCATAATCTTTTCAAGGAGAACTAACCCGTACATATCTTTGCCCCCCGGTCAACGAGCATTTTGCCCCCATGATTCTGAATCAAGTTCAGCATTATGCACTACCTGCCTAAAGCAAATTTATTTGGAGTAATGCCGCCTTATCGCTCCAGGCTTCAAAGGTCATTGTTTTAAAGGTAGTGCGTCCGTTGTGGAGTTTCACACTAGCTTTTCTTAGCGGAAAATGTGTCCCTTTAGGGATTTTCACATAACCCTGTGCCTAATTTTTGCCTAGAATGGACTGACTCCAATCCAGCGGCTTTTATTCATTTCATTTTTTGTAGGATAGACTGCCTGTTCCCAGGTTTTCACCCTGCACTTTGGCCTAACTTTTGCTTAGAGCGCCAATTATGGTTTTAATCTCTAACGGCTTTGTTTTTTAAGAGGGTATGACTGCAAGAAAAGTTGAAGCTACTATCAGAGCCCCTTCTAGAGTAATCGGCAGTTATTCACTAAGGCATCTACTCCCTAGGCATCGGCTGCATTCCTTTGAATGTGTCGCTAGATTGGGTGAGGTGGCGGATAAGGATTAGGTTCCTTAGGGCTTCATGGGGCTGCTTTTTACATTACCACCCATTGTGCTCGATAGTTCAGATGGATTAATGATGTAGTGAGGCATCCTATCTTTCCAAGGTGGACCTTATCTTTGGCTTTTACCTCCAAACATAGCAGCCTCTAGGCGAGCTGTCGGTGAAGACTATTATGCCATCTATCAGGGGCTGTTCTTTCACTCCCACTAATGCATTCAAGAGATAGGTGCTTAGTCCCGCAATCAATACTGGAACTCATTGACTTAGACATCCGGATGGTGAGAGCAGTAGCAGAGTGTAGCCATTTAGATTTCATGCATTCAGCAATGAACGATATTTCTCTTTTTATAAATGAACTAGAAAATAATGAAAACATGTAGTTGCAAATATTGTGTACATTTCGGTATGACTTCTCTATACATGGTCATTATCTAACATTGATTCAAAATGCAAACTACATCTAATCTCAGAGTATATCTTATAAGCATCAAACTCCTGTCTCCAATCAGTCCTCTCGGGTTTTCTTGATTGGACATTTTCTCTCAATCCTCTAATTTTTGCCCAGGGTGCCTTTTTTTGGTTTTCAACCTGACGAGGCACCCATTTTTAGCAAGGCCGCCTTTTTTCAATTTTTTACTTGCAGGGCTTTTATTCTCTTCTTTTGATTTTTAAGTCTTTAGCCATAGACTCTCTTGAGTTCATCAACGTTGATCGATTCTTGAAGCCATCTTCATCGCTGCCTATTACTGCTGTCTTAGATACAATCTCTGAAGAACAAGGGGTCCTCTCACATTAGCCTAAACCTATCTCGTATGCCCGAAACACCTGGTCTCATTTGCTTGACAATTGAATCTCCCTCTTTCATTGGATGCTTTCTAGTCGTCTTTCCAAATAATCAAGCATAATGTTTTCTGATAGATCTAACCGTGGCGATAATCACGTGAGCTGTCCTTGTCTAACTTGTTTAATTGCTGCTGCTATTGCTGTGCCTTGTCGACTTCCAAAATTTGGGATTTCATGACTATTCTTAAACATTTGAACTCTATTTTGATCGGCCATACCATTTCTGCCCTATGTATTGAGAACTGGGAGGTGACTCTTGTAGAGGTTCCAATGATGATTCTCTAGCCTCAAAGTGCAAAAGGCCATTTCTCTGCCCAATCCTTATAGTTTCGAGCCATCTTGATCAAGATCTTCTTATTAGCGGTCTCTCCTGCCCTATTGGTTTGAGGGCAATACCGAGTGGACTTGTGGTTTTTAATGTCATACCTTTGGAGCAACTAGCCTTAGCCATAAAGTGTCCTTTTGTCCTTGAACCCAGCGTGGTGCGGGAGACCATATTGAAATATCGGATTCCTTTTGGTGACCCTGTCTATTGGAGGCCATAAGACGCACCTCCACTATAATGCTTATTCCCAAGCTCGAGCAACCCATATCCGTTGTAAGTCAATATAACCCTTTTAGTCCTTTTCGGAAGTCAAGAAAAATGGCAAAGTACGGGCATGTGTAGATCAATAGGATTTGAACAAAGCTTGCCCCCCATGATGATTTTTCAATTTACATACCGATTCTTTTCCTTCTCTCTTTTTTCCTTTTGTATTTTATTCTTCTTTCTCTTTTTTCATTCTTTGTTCTTTTGTACTTTTTCTGTTCTTTTTTTTCAATGATAAGCTTTGTTCAAATCCTAATAGTTTACACATACATGCACTCCTCCTCTTCTCGATTTGGGACAATATCGACCAACTAAGTCTGGCATTGAACTTCGACAAGAAATTTTGGCTTCGCTTCTGCTTGTTGATTCCTCCTTTTGATCTTTTTCGTCCCTTTCGGCTTCAATCTTCTGAGCTTCTGCTTAGCCGGTTCATAATTGTGGTGTGTTCGAATGATATGGCTAGTGATTTCACGATCAACCCTTAGCGTGTCTTCATATGTCCAGGCAAAGAGCTTTTTTATATTTTGTTGAATTTCTCTCAAGTTTTGATCTCTCTTCAGGAGTTACATTAAATGCTATCAAGATTTTCTTTGGACTTTCCAAATTTTCTGAGATTAAATAGAGTAGCATCAACCGAATCAATGTCAAATATGAATGAGTTATGATCATGATTATGCATAGTGAAATCATAAGAGACGTAACACAAGTAAGCAAAAACGTTCATCTTATTAATGAAGCTAAAATGTCATTATTAAACAGTTCAAAAATAAAAAGAACATTCTAAACAACTAGTCAACTTCCGTTCTTGCCAACACAGCTGTTGCAGTCGATGGTCCATTATCATCCCTAAGAACTGTCCTGCCTTTCCACTTAGGCACTTAATCCATCTTATTCTTTCCCTCTCACTTTTCTGGGTCGGAGATCTTCTTGGAATCAATTAGATGTTAAATGGCATCTCTTAAGGCCTTGCAATAATCTGTTGTATGCCCGGTGTGCTAGTGGAAGGTGCAATACTCATCCCCTTTATGATCGGGCTGTCCCTGGCTTCTAGCGGGCCTAGCCGGCAATGGCTATAATATCCCCTTCTTTATCAGCCTCTTGAGGACCCAGGACAAAGATCTGTCCAAATTAGAAAAATGCATTTGCTTTACTTCCGTGGTTAGCGCTTCTACAATCTTTTCCTTTTCTAGTCCTGGCATCAGTTCTTGAATGCGATCTCTCAAGGGATGACAGTAGTTCGTTCTATGCCCTGAATACTAGTGATACGCGCAGTACCAATCTGCTTTATGTCTAGGGCATCCTTGACTTAGGAAAGGCTCGACCGGCAAGGGTTGTAATTTCCCTTTCTTGACGAGACGGATGAAGTGCCAAGATAATGGCCTACCCGAAATAGTGAGGTGGGACTGAACTGCTCTAGTGGCTGAGACTTCTGTAATCTTAACATTTGCCTTGCTATTGTTATGGCTTCTTGAGCTTTCATCTTTATGCATGATTGCAAAGGCCCCATCCTCTTCAGGCACAGTGCTACATTCTAGAGTAGGCTTCCTATTTCCTCCTTGGTCAACTGGTGAATCAAGTGGCCCCTTGCCTCTGGTTTCGAAAGAAAATGGAAGTACTTTAGCCGTCGCTATATGAGCCTTGTTTACTGTGGCCGGCCTCACTTGGTCGAGAGCTGTTGCCATAAGCTGAGCTTGGAGAACTAGTGCCATGGCATCCATTCTTTCTTTGATCACAACCAATAGCCTTTTTTCAAGCTCTTCAAACCTTTTATCCATCTCCTCGGCAATCAAGGCACGAGTCTCTTCGGTCTGTTGCGAAGGGCCAGCTATTTCTACTACCTTTAAATGCTCTGGTAAGGATACTAAATCTTTGTCAGCCAACCCAAACTCTGATCACTCTTTAGACAACTATTGGGATCCCCTAACCATTCAAGCAAATGGTCTACAATGGTTGAAAAGCAAGGCTTAGAATGATGCATGAATAATATGCAATGCATGGTCGTGCTGTGCAACAAATAGTATACAGTGACTAAAAGAGAATACAATGATACACGTGAAATATGTAAAAAACTATACATATGTTGATATGTACATGTAATAATTATATGCAAAGAATAGGATGTATACATAGGGAAGAAATAAAAAATTTTATTTTATAGGGAAGAAATAAAAAATTTTATTTATGCATGAATGACATGAATATGCAATGCATTATCCACAACCACATGCAAGCAGATAGATCCTTCCAACGTTATTGCCCCCACACATGAGGTCGTATAGTCTCTGTCCTAGGTGGGCTTGATCCTTGGGTTAACAGGGAACCCGATGGATGCGTATGGTGCACGGTGGAAAACCGGCAGCATAACATCTCTTAGCTAATGTACAAGCATATGGGTTTTGATCATTGTGTATTTAGGCAGACCGAATAAGTTGACATGGGCCTATCGGGGCATGAAAGCCTTTGATTAGGTGACCAATCAAATTATTTGGGTTTGTCCAATGAAGAATGATCCATATATCAAGGTATTATGGTTCATACCACCTAGGGGAAGTATCTATTGCCATTACATGAGCTTTGGCCAGGGTGTTGTTACTGTAGGGCTACCCAAGCATGGTCCCTACCAATGGGTCTAGCTCATCACGAACGTAATGACCGATCGGGTCTCCATTTAATATACCATGATGATACGAGGCTTGGGCTGGTGATTATCCTTAACACTTCCCTACATTGAGTAAACGTAGGGTTATGCTTCGGGAACGCACCGGGGTTGAAAGAGGGACCAAACTAGCATAGATCTAAAGTTCTAATGAGATGCAATGCAGTTTTGAAAAAGGATGAAATTTTTAAATTAAAACTCAATTGTAAATTTTAACCAAGGTACTTTTAAAGCAAAGTCTCGAGTATTGTCCCCAGCGGAGTCACCACTGTGACGCGCGGCGAACCCCGAGGCACCCCGAACCGCCTGCTTTCAGGGCTTTCGGGAAGAGGTTCATAAGAACTTGTAAGAAATTACAAGTGCGTCCATTTTGGGCAACGAGGAGGTTTCTTAGAGTCGCCACCCAATAAAACATTGGGAAAGGCCGTCTAGCCTCAGTGAGCCTAAGAAAGCACTGCTATGTCCATTATAGGCATGCCAGAGGTGTCTTGGAGGCTTCCATCCTAATGATAGGATGGTCCTCTAGCCTCACGCTTGGGCAAACCAGAGGTGTCTTGGAGGCATCCACCCTAATAGAATATTAGGATAGCCCTCTCGCCTCGTGGCGCCTAGAACTGTGCAATTTTGAGCCTTTTACCGGACACAAGAGGTGTCTTGGAGGCCCCATCCCAATAGAACATTGAGATGGCCCTCTCGCCTCGTTGAGCCCAAAGACCAGAGAAGGTTCGGGACTTTCCATTTATTCATACCTTGGTTAATTTTATAATTGAGCTTTGAATTTAACGTTTCATCCCTTTTCTCATTCAATTTAATGCAATTAAATTAAAGCACAGATTGTCCATTCAGGGAAAGTGATAAATAAATAAATAAAGCATAATTAAAGTAAAGTGCATAAAGATAAATTACAATAAAACTAGGGGCGTAATACAACCCCCATTGTAAATAAAATACAAATCATACATAAAATGGGATATTCATTAAAGATGAGGACATTGGTCCTCACATGCATATTTATTATAAAACAATTTTAATACGATGATTTTTATTTTGGAGGGAGAAAATTGGGACATTGGTCCCATTTTTATTAGGATAAGGTTCCAAATTTATTAATAAAAATGTTTTTGTCATTTTCTTTTTAGCGTGCCTAAAATAAACAATTTTATAAGAAAATTACATGGCAAAATAAATAAAAAAGCCAAATAAATGAAATATTACAAATAAAGCAAATAAATATTTATCCCAAACGAGCCTTTTGGATCTCCTCGGGTGCTCGCAAAAATGTCCAAGTAAAGAAAATAAGTTTTGACATAAAAAAAATAAATGAAATAATATTAGTAATTAAATCAATTAAATTAGTTAAATATACAATAAATGATAAAATAAAATAAAATAAGATAAAATAAGGTGACATCAAAATGACAAATGAATTAACATGTTAACAATTTAAAATAAATGAGAAAAATGTGTTATGGATGACAAATGAATTAAATGATGTGATTGAAATAAATAAAATATGTTAATGAATTAATACATGAAAATATATACATGATAATGATAATAATGAATAATGAAAATAAATAAATAAATGAATAAATAATGAATATATATGACAATAACAATGAAAGAGAATGATAAAAATGAATAAAAGAATGATGAAAATAATTAAATGAATGAAATGATTAATTGATGTTATCCCAATTAACTTAAAACATTTACATGGCAAAAAAGATCAATCAAAATGAATTAATTAATTACATGTTAAAAATAATGAGAAATCAAAGCGAAAATAAATTATTTACATGTTAGGAATAATAAGAAATCAATATTTACATGTTAGAAATGATAAGAAATAAATATTTACATGTTAGAAATGATAAGAAATCAATATTTACATGAACAAAAATAATATATTAACATATTAAATGAGACGAATATAAAAGCAATAAAATAAATAAATAAATAAATAAAAATAATAATAATAGACATGTTAATAAATTAAATATGAATAAAATAATAAAAATAGGAATAAAAAGATTGGGCCCAAAATGTTCACCCTCAGAGTTTCTGATTCGATGAAGGTAAAAATGATGATTGATTTTCTTGTTTGTGATTTGCGAGATTAGAATTAAAGATGATAAAAATGTTGGAATTTTATTCCAAGGAAAAATATACTTGAAAAATGATAAAAGGAAAATCAACAATTCTTTAAGAACAAAGAATTAATTTCTTTATCTAAAGAATGATTTTTATTGATTAAACAAAAAAAGTTCTCAAGAACGAACAATTATTTTGTTCATCTCAAGGAAAAAATCATTTATGGAAAAAACTTCTTTATTAGAAAATCAAATGAAATTTAGATTTTAGGAACAAATAATTATTTTGTTTGCCCCAATCCATTGTTCATCAAAAAGGGATTCAAAATAATAAAATAAAAAAACTTGAAAAAAATTTAATTGAAAACAAATAAAAGGTTAAAAATGAATTTTGAGAGCAAATAATTATTTGATTTGTCTCAAAATCAAGTTCATCAACAAAACTCCTTCTAAAATTATGTTTAGAAAAAATTCAATTGGAAAAAGGAAGAAGAATTGAACTATTTTTATTTTTTTTGTTGGGGAAAAATTCAATCAAAGTTAGAGAGAATTTTGAGAGGAAGAACAAGAGAAAAGATGAAGAAAAACCCTAAAAAATTCTCCGCATTTTCTCTTTCCATCATTTTCTTTTTATATGAAGAAAATAGGAAAAAACAATTAATTAAGAAGAAAAAATCCAATTAAATCAGATCTTATTTATTTTGAATTTTAAAAAAGGAAAAAAAACCTTTAAAAACCCTAAAAAATGGGATAAAAATGGATTTTTGGGTAAAAAATCGGAAAAAACTGATTTTGGGGGCAAAAAACATGTTTTGCGGCGGAATTGGGCCATCGACGCCCGTCGCTGGTTAGCGACGGGCTGCCAGCTCGCGCACCGCGCACTGCCAGGCGAGACGGGCGAGTGACGTCTCGCCCGTCACGCGCACACGAGCAACGCCTCGCGCGTCGCTCGCGGAGTGCTGCGCGAAGGCGCTCTGCGCGCAGCAGCACCCCGCAGCGCGCTGCAGCAAGGCACCGCTGCGGCCGACGCTCGAATTTTTTATTATTATTATTAAAAATTAACTAAAAATACTACAATTTCTAAACCCCATTTTTCAAATCTAATTTTAAAAATATTTTTTATTTTTTCATTCTAAAATGCAAATTTGACAAAGAAATCACCACTTTCAACTTTTTTCCTGTGATAAAGCATCTTATCATCATTGGGTAACTCTGATTTGGGCTGACTCAGGACTTGGTGTCCATAGTAGCCCAACGAGGCGCGCCCCTGGAGGGCGCGCGTCGCCCAGCAAGGCACGCCCCAAGCGCGAGCGCGCACCCTCGGCGACGCACGACCGAGGGGGCGCACGCTCCCTTTGCAGCGCCCGCCCGAGCGGACGCGTGACCTCTCGGCAGCTCCCTCAGAACGCGCGCCCGTAGGTGCACGCAGCTCCCGCAGAACGCGCGCCCGCAGGTGCACGCAGCTCCCACAGCCCGATAGCCGCAGGCGCACGCCACTCACGCGCGGGCGCGGCCTGCACGCGTGGTGCGCGAATAAAATAAAAATAAAATAATAAAAAAAAGAAAAGGCATAAAAATAAAAATAAAAGATAAAAAATAAAAAATGAACAGGAATAAAAATGATAGTAAAGATGCGAATTTTTTGATTGAAATTTTTAGAGGAACGAAGGAGATTTTCGACAAGAATCACATCATTTTTCACACCTTTACTTGTGGCAAGTACCATTTTCATCATCGGGTAATCCTGATCATGGACCGCCTCGGGACCCGGTGTCTATAGTTGCCCACAATTTTGGGGAACCTAGAACTTGGGTCTCTAGGTGAGCAAAAATTCAGAAAAGAAGGAAAGAGACACGTACCTGAGGCGGTCGCTTTCCCAGACTGGATGGTATTGTTGGAGTGGTTATCGCCATGTTGTCGGTGTATTATCTTTCGTTGAAGCGGTAGTGTCGTGATCATGCTCATCCTCTGTGGAGTGGTAGTGTCGTCATCGTGCCAACCGTTCTAAAGTGGTAATATCGTGGTCGTGCTAACCTTCCGTATAATGGTAGTGTCACCATTCGTGCAAACCCTTCTGAAGTGGTAGTGTCGTGGTCGTGCTAACCTTCTGTAGAATAGTAGTGCCGCCATCGTGCTAACCCTTTTGAGTTTAAAGTGGTAGTGTCGTGGTCGTGCTAACCTTCCCTTAGAATAGTAGGGCCGCCATCGTGCTAACCCTTTTGAAGTGGTAATATCGTGGTCGTGCTAACCTTCTGTAGAATAGTAGTGCCACCATCGTGCTAACCCCTTTTGAGTTTTGAAGTGGTAGTGCCGTGGTCGTGCTAACCTTCGTTAGAATAGTAGTGCCGCCATTGTGGTAACCCTTTTGAAGTTGTAATGCCATGGTTGTGCTAACCTTCCATAAAATGGTAGTGCCGCCATCGTGCTAACCCTTCTGAGTTTCGAAGTGGTAGTGCTGTGATTGTGCTAACCTTCCGTAGAATAGTAGTGCTGTCATTGTGCTAACCCTTCTAAAGTGGTAATGTCGTGGTCGTGCTAACCTTCCGTGGAGTGGTAGTGCCGTCATCGTGCAAACTCTTTTGAAGTGGTAGTGCCGTGGTCGTGCTAACCTTCCGGAGAATGGTAGTGCCGCCATTGTGCTAACCCTTGTGAAGTGATAGTTCCGTGGTCGTGCTAACCTTCTATAAAATGGTAGTGCTGCCATCATGCTAACCCTTCTGAGATGGTGCCCCCTGAGAGGTCTTTGGTTGGTTGTTGTATTGGTATTTTGACTGATGTGGTCACTCACCTTTTGTCGATGTCCGCATCGAATCTCTCTTGCTGCAAAACTGGAAAGCTAAATATGCAGGAAAATTTGTGAGCATGCATGTGAATGTATGTGTCATGCAGGATAAGAATTCATCTGAGTGGATTTATTGGCGACAGCCGGTTTGGTTACAATTTGCAGTAGGATCGGTACCCTCTGGAATTGCTTTTGAATTTCATGCCTTTGGGGATTATGAGGTTCTCTTCTGATACCTGTAGTCATTCTTTTAAGGTAGTGCGTCCCTTGTGGATTTTCACACTAGCTTTTCTTAGAGGGAAATGTGTCCTTTTCAGATTTTCACATAACTCTGTGCCTTTTTTTTTGCCTAGAATGGACCTAACTCAATCCAGCGGCTTTTATTCATTTCATTTTTTTTGTAGGACTGACTGCCTATTCCGAGGTTTCACCCTGCCCTTTGGCATAATTTTTGCTTAGAGCGCCAATTACGGTTTTCATCTCTAATGGTTTTTTTTTCGGCGTGGCTGAAGTTATCACCAAAGATTTTTCGGGTATGATCAGCATGTGCTTACATCTCAGATCATGGTCGTATGAGTTTAATTCCTATCATGAAGGTGCTGTAGAATTGACCTCACAGTTGATAGCAGGATGAGTCGACTGAAGCGCTTGAGTAGCGAGAGTGGTAGAGGGTCAATGTGCAAGCTTTACACTGGGACCAGACAACTTCGAGTATGCAAAATGAACTACCTTTGCCACATCAATATCATTGCATAAATGCATGTGTTTCAGTTTGATTTCATAACACATGATCATTATTTTGCATTAACACGAGAAATACGAGACCTTATTTAATTTCAGAATAGATCCTGAAAGCATCAAACTCTTGTTATCAATCAGCCCTCTCGGATTTTCATGATTGAATATTTTCTCTCATTTTTATTATTATTATTTTTTTTAGCCTTTGTCATGAACCCTCCTTCAGTCTGTTGGTGTTGATTGGATTTGCTTTCATCTTCGTTAGCCGGGGAGGCTGCTCCTTCTGACGGTGCTCCTTCTGACGGCCTCAAAGTCCTTTCCTTGGCCCTTGTGCAAACTAGTTGTGACGATGGGTTCCTTATTTGGGCCTTGAATGTGAAATCTCACACTTTGCTTTTATCGGCTTTGGTGGTGCAATTTCTGACGTGATTTTCAATGGCTGAGATTGGCTGAGATTGGGTCACAAGTCAGGCTTTAGTGGTTCAAATTGGGTTACAGGTTAGGCTCAGATGGTTTAGGGCAAAGTTGTGGTAATTAATATTTTTTTTTTCTTTTTTGCTCTTTTTTTTTTTTTTTCATTTGTTTCGTTTTTGCTTTTTTTTTTTTTGTCTTTGCTTTTTTTTTTTGCAGGTTATAAAGGTAATGAGTTGTCCTTCTAAGTTTTGCTATAAGGGTCCTGGATGGTCAAAGGTCAATCTTGATTGGTTTTAGGGTACACATTTCAAATGGTCGAGAGGAAAGGGGTCCTACGGTTTGGTTTTAATGAGTTATATGCTTCTCGTGAAGGTCCAGAGTTTTATCCATCCAACTTCTGATGTAGCTCTCGAAGTTTGATTTTACTTGGCGGCACCATATGCAACCCAGATGTTGTGGATTCAAAGAAATGGCTTTCAAAATTCTGTTTATCGTCATGTTGGCACGTGGAAGTAGCATGGTCTCAAGAATATCCTTGTCAATTTTTAGCATGTTGTCCCAGGTCCAGGCAAAGGCTCTTTTCTCTTCTTTTTTTTTTAACATTATCTCTGAAAATTATCCTCTCTTCAGAAGTTATATCAGATGCTATCAAGATTTTGTTTGGATTCCCCAAAGTTTTGAGGTTAGATGAAGTTGTATTAATTGGGTTAATGTCAAAATGAATGGATGCATCGTGATCATAAGAAATGAAATCATTAGAAACACCATAGAAATAAGCAGAAATTGTCCATCACATTAAAATAACCAAACTGTCATAAAGATTTCTTGACATAAATTGTAACAAAGTATCTAAAAACATAATATTATCTTCTTCTCCACTCTCCTGATGAGTGATGGAGACATATTCATCTCCATGTAGCTCTTGCCAAAAATGCCACTTAGGTGGACCGGACTCGATCATATATTCGATGGAGGGACTGCATTGTAGCCTGCCTTCTTCCTCTCTCTCTTCTCAGGATTGCTAATCTCCTTGGAGTCAATGAGGTCCTGGACCTTATTCCTCAAAGTTCGGCAGTAATCTATAAGGTGCCCAGTGTGCTGATGGTAGGCGCAGTACTGATCATCTCTATGCCCCGGCTGACCCTGATTCGCAGCTAGCCTAGGTGGCAGTGGTCTTAGCTTACCCTCTTTTGTCAATCTCTCCAATACTCAGGATAGAGGCTGTCCCAGATTAGAAAAGTGTCTCTGGCCTTGTCCTACTCTGATAGCTGAAACCTCAGCCATCTTACCATTTCTACCATTATTGCTTCCAGCATCGCCTGATCTGTATCCTGACTGGTTCCCAAAGTTCCTCCCAGCAAAGTTATTTTGGCTTACTTTCTTCGCCAGGTAAGCGCCCTTAGCCTCTACAGCAATATCTTTGAGCGAATCCCAATCTCTGAGCCCCTTAAAGCTAAGCAAGTCCCTCAAGTAAGGGCAGGAGTTCCTGATGAATAGCCTGATCTCATCAGCAGTGTCAGGTTTCCGCTTCATCTCCATGACCCTGTTTCTCCACCAAGTGAGGTATTCATGGAATGACTCGTCACTCCTTTGCTGTAAAAGCTCGAGGTCTTTCATGGTGACCTCTATTCTAGTGCTGCAGTCGTACTGCTTCATGAATTCATCAGTCAGAAGGTCTCAGTCCTCTTTGGATCTCCTATCCAACCCATGATACCAGTCTACTACCGGACCCGCTAGGCTAAGGCAGAAATATTCCACCTTTTGCTTCTTGGTCAGCCCTGTGCCCTTCATCACTAGGGTGTACTGCTTGATGTGCGCGGATAGGTCCGAAGTACCATCGAACTTTGGCAGTTCAGGCATCTTAAACCTTAGAGATAATAGCTCTTCATCCCCTAGATCTCTATCCTTTGGGTTGATTCCCTTACCAGCTGATAATAGGTGAGTGATCGTTTCAATTTGCTGCCTCATTCCTCTGTAAGGTGCAGTACTGATCATCTCTATGCCCCGGCTGACTCGCAGCTAGCCTAGGTTGCAGTGGTCTCAGCTTACCCTCTTTTGTCAATCTCTCCAATACTCAGGATAGAGGCCGGCCCAGATTAGAAAAGTTTCTCTGGCCTTGTCCTACTCTTTTAGATGAAACCTCGGCCGTTTTACAATTTTTACCATTACTGCTTCTAGCACCGCCTGATCTGTATCCTGACTGGTTCCCAAAGTTCCTCCCAGCAAAATTATTTTGACTTACTTTCTTCGCCAGGTAAGCGCCCTCAACCTCTACAGCAATGTCTTTGAGCGAATCCCAATCTCTGAGCTCCTTAAAGCTAAGCAAGTCCCTCAAGTAAGGGCAGGAGTTCCTGATGAATAGCCTGATCTCATCAGCAGTGTCAGGTTTCCGCTTCATCTCCATGACCCTATTTCTCCACCAAGTGAGGTATTCATGGAATGACTCGTCACTCCTTTGCTATAAAAGCTCGAGGTCTTTCATGGTGACCTCTATTCTAGTGCTGCAGTCACACTGCTTTATGAATTCATCAGTCAGAAGGTCTCAGTCCTCTTTGGATCTCCTATCCAACCCATGATACCAGTCTACTACCGGACCCATTAGGCTGAGGCAGAAATATTCCACCTTTTGCTTCTTGGTCAGCCCTGTGCCCTTCATCACTAGGGTGTACTGCTTGATGTGCGCGGATGGGTCCGAAGTACCATCAAACTTTGGCAGGTCAGGCCTCTTAAACCTTAGAGGCAATAGCTCTTCATCCCCTAGATCTCTATCCTTTGGGTTGATTCCCTTACCAGCTGATAATAGGTGAGTGATCGTTTCAATTTGCTGCCTCATTCCTCTCATGGCCTCATCTTCTACCTTGGGTGCTCTATCCCTCACAGCTTGATAGTTCCCGATGGAGATCTCATAGCATACGCCCTCGTTAGAACCATCAAGGGCCGATTGACAGTTCCCGATGGGGCTCCCTCTCTAGGCCGACCGCCTCGACCTCTACCTTTACTCTCAGTCCGACCGGATTACAGTGCATTAGATCCCGCTTGGGTAGCCTCACGCTGATCCCTAGAGTTCTCATATGACTTCGAATAGCTAGTCAGAAAGTGATCAGTGCTCCCACATCTGAAACAACCACCCGTGAGCCACCTGCACTCACCCGTGTGGCACTTACCGTAGTGAGAACACTCTGGCATCGTCTCAGTTCTATTAGTAGAACCACCTCTTCTCGCACTAGAATCCCTAATAGCACCTTGCCTCCTGCCTCTCGAAGTCAGACCCGAAGAAGTCTTATCCTGCGGGTTCCTAGACCTCTTACCCGATGATGATCCTCCCTAAGGGGGATTCCTTCTATGAGCTCTCTCCCTCAGAACTGACTCTGACCTTTCTGCCCGAACGGCCGCTTGTACTATCTGAAAGTAGCCAATGCCCGGAGTACACATCAGGGAAATGAGCATTACCCTCAATAACTCATTCAGACCGGCCTCAAAATGCCGACACCTAAACTCCTCCGTTAGGACACCCTCTGGAACATACTTAGAAAGATGATTGAACTCCTTCTCAAATTCAGAAACCGACATAGCTCTTTACTTCAACCCGAGAAACTGAGCCCACTTCGCATCCTTATACTCCCTAGTCACATACTTATTGGTAAACTCTCTCTCAAAGAACTCCCATGCAATCGGATCGGGCAACTGGGGATGCCTAAGAACTAATTTCCACCAATCGTAAGCAAATCCCTGAAGCAACGCCATAGAACTTTCAACTCGCTGTTCAGGAGGGCACCGAGCCTCCTTAAGAGCACGCTCCACCTTCTCTATCCACTTCTCAGCATACTCAGATTCGTCCAAACTAGTCCCATAGAAGTCCTCTGCCCCAGATCTCCTCAAGCACTCTAAAGGGGCTCTCGGAGCAGTCACCCTATCCAAGACATAAGCCATGTCCTGAGAAATCTTCAATAGAGCCTTGAAGGGCATGGCTGCGGCCTCAAGCTGGACCCTAGCTGGTTGAGCCGACACAGACACAGACGGATCTGGTGCTGGAGGGTTAACACTCTCAGCCAATCCCTCAAGCGACCCACACACAAAATTAGAAGCCATTTAACAAACAAACATGAGGACAACCGCATCAACCAACACAGTCCTAAGCATATGCCTATACACAATAACTCCCAGAAAAGCCTAAATCGGAGCTCTGATACCAAGAACTATAACACCCCAATAGAGACACCATGTAACTTCCTCGACCGAAGAGCCACGCAACATCCCGATCAGAATGCCACGCCTGGACAAAAACATAACATACATAAAAATAGCGAAAATAAACTTGAAAGCAAAATGATCATTCATTCATAACATAATAACAATGTCATTACAAACCGATCGGATATATATAAATAATTACATCTTCCCAAAATACAGAGCAGAAGCGAAACAAAAGAATATTACAAATGAGAATTCACAATTACAAAAGAATCATATTACAAAATGCTAAGGCCTATATCCGACCCCTTGTGTTGGCTTGACTTGCGGAGACTCTCCCAACAGCTAACCACCTTTCGCACCTGCACGGATGAAACACCCATGCTAAGCGATAAAGCTTAGTGGGAAAACAAACAGTAACATGGATGGCCATTCACAACGGTCATTAAAACATAACACACACATAATAGCAAATGCTGATATTCACATACATACATGTCCAAACATAATTGAAGCTCATTCATGGCATTTGAAGTTCATACAGATTCATAAGCGCATATTCCCATCCGATCAGAATTCACATTCGCATCAGTATAACAGAACATAATAAAGTTGAACATATCACAACACCTGCTGACTCACAATAGTGGATAATGAGTGAACGCATAGTGGAACGCATAGGGGGTGTACCTGTTGGTACGATTCGAAAAGCAACTTCTTATTTTTCGCATTCAAAACGCTTTCATATAGGGGAACTTAAACAAGATCCAAACGCATAGAGGATTACGAGGACCCAAATGAGGACCTGATCAGGGTTCGAAATGCATAGGTGCTGCAGCTACTGAACTCTATTAGGCATGCGTAACTATCTATTAGACTGACTCTTACAGGTCATGCATAACTCATTTCACGTTCCATCTCATAGCATAATTTATCATGGAAAGTCATTACATCATGCATATAAAATCAGTCTTACCATTAAAGCAATAATATCAACCCATGAAGAACAGACAGGAGATCCCTTTTGGAAGGACTGAGCAGATCGATGATCACTGTTGTGATCACAACAAGAATCACATTCGCAATAATGGCAAGAAAGCCAAGCGAAAAGACAAATACTTAACTCTCTGTTGCGCTCCTGATCGACTACTCACTTGGGCTTCCATTCGAAAAAGCCTAGCTGCCATTCGGGCATGTAACGGAGTGCTAGTAGGACTACCGATCGGTAGATAACAGGTCAGATAAAACTGCTTGTCTCCCGTTCGGCAGCCAATCCCCGTTACGCTCGTGTCGATTGGCACGCTTGTAATAGAGTTGTGTTCCAAATCTACATAACACTTCAAAACCTAGAATCATCCACAGAAATCCAACTAAAACCAACTTACCTTGGATCGAGCATTCTCATCGCATCAAGCATCACAAACACAACTTAAACCACCAAAACTCATAACATTAACTCACATAACCTCATAACAACCAATTTCCAGAAAGTCAACCAAGACACGAAGCCAAGAAAATGCATCTAAAATACATAAATTCCTAAACCTGCAAAAATCCTATGCTCCTAATTGTGATCTCCACTCCCGCTAGCCTTCTCTTTCCCTTTAGGTTCACGTGGAGGCTCTTCTAAACTAGGAAACCCAAAAATCACACAAATGCAAACCTTGAATCAATAACACATCCAACAAGATCGAGAGAGAAGAAGAAGAAGAAGAAAACCCAACTGATCTTACCGAAATAACTCTTGAGCTGATAAATTTCCACCAAAAACTCGGCCAAAGGAAGAGATCACAAGATGGAACAAGGAGAAAGAAGAAATAAAGGAGAAGGAGGCGGCGGCGAAGAAAAGAGAACAGAAGAGTTAGGGCAAAATGCTGCTTTTCTTTTCCCTTCCCTTACCTTGCCTTATATACCCCTTTCTAACCCTTACCACTTATCCTCTTGTGATTTGGTGGAACTTGACCACTCACAACCACACATAACTCTACACCTTAGCCCATAACTCATGTAATATGGCCCAAACTAAGACATCACATGCCAGTACACTCACAAACACACAAACAAATAGGGCTCATACTACTAGGGGGAAAACGGGGTGTGACAGGTCTTATGTCGTTCAACGTGACTAGAGTATAATCCGTTTGCGCCCGAATCTCTCGCTAGATCTAGGAGTCAAATTAGTGGCGATGGGGGATCCCTGGGGTAATGGCCTCAATACCAGGTTAGTCGTGAAGAGTATTTTCGAGATTGATCAGTGGACCAGGGGTAAAAAATGAACCCGTAGGCAAAAAATATTTTATTTAATCATTGAAAAATATTAGTCATGACGAGTCTGAGGATAAAATTTGGAGTAAAATCGAGGTCCAATAGGTCCTCAAAATTCAAAAATAAAAAAATTAAAGTCACTGTTTCGGTTTAAATAGTAACTAAGTTTGGCCGCAAGTTTGACCGTGCTTTAAAAATAGCAAATGACCTCTAACAATTTATCTAAAGGCATATATGGACTCTAAATAATATTTATAATTATTTGGAAGTGAAAAAGAAATTTTACGGTAATACTGAAAATTTGAGAATTAGACCAATATTAGTTAACTGGATCAAAAATAGATTCCGATTGACCTAAAAGTTTTTATGTAGGCTGATTTATATATTTTATGAATTATGGAATTAATTTTGATGGGAATTGAACTTGGATAGTGAGGAAAATAATTTAAGGTTGAATAATGGCCAAAATGCATAAATGGGATTAGAATTGGTTGGCCCAACTTGGTTGAACCAAGTCCAACCCAACAAACCACTTATAAATACCCCAAAATATTAGAATTCCCTAGAGAATTCAACAAATCTCTCCATCTCTCTCCCTTGCTCTCTATGGCCGAATTAAGCACAAAAATTCTTCAATTCTCTTGCATATTTTCCACCAAATCCAAGTCAGCTAAGCAAATTTCAGTTCCTTTATTAGCTATTTGTGGTCTCTAGACTTCATTAGAGGGAATAAAAATTATAGAAATTAATAAGTAAAAGTTAGGGCTCAAATTTGAGGTATGTGTATTTGATGTTTCTAAATTGATTTAAAGGATCAAATAGGTAAATTAGGATGTGTAGAGTGTATTTATGTAATTATATTGAAGAAAAGGAAGCAAAATAATGGTGATTTTTAATGCTTATATATTCGGCCGTACATAGGGAACAATGAGGAGGAAGGTACTTCAAAAGGAAAAGGCTAGGAGAACAAAGTGTAGGAGGGTTAGAACAAGTAATTGAGGTTAGTGGTTATAAAATCCAACCTTTTCCATTGTTAATGTATGAATTTAGATTAAGTTCATATGGTGTGTGTGTGTGTGATATATCCATGCTAAATTGAATTTAAACAAGGAAGTTAAACATAGTGATTTGTATGCTTAAAATTAAAAGGAGAATTTTATGTGTAAAAACCCTTAGGAGGTCGAATACATACCTTAGGTATACAATGGTATACTTTAGTGTTTAATGCAAAGTAATGGTATATTTATGGTGATTTATATGTAATCTAGTTAGATTAATGAGTAAAAGAATGAAGAATAATGTGAAAGATGGAAATGCGACTTGGGCCAAATGGGTTACCTAAGAATATTAATGAATATTTTAATAATTTATCAAGTATAATGACATAAAATGGGCATAGAATGGAAATTGAATATATGTTAATTTATTTGGAATTTCTATAATTTATTTGAATATATTCTAGTTTGTAATTACATTATGTTTTAAATGTGAACTATTAAATGTCTTATGTTAAAATGAATTTATGGCATAATTGGTGTTAGAATGGATTAATTAATGGATTGGAATTGAATTAGTGGAAAACGAATTAATTGGTAGTGAAAATGCCCTATAGGCTGAATGTATCTCTAAATAAGATAATTATGTAAGCTAAAGTTAATTGGAGTGATAATTGGAAATTGAATTAATTGAATAATGTACTTGCCCTTAGTAGTAGCCGGGTGGTTAATCTAGTTCAGGATATAATTGGTTAGCCATTGGGACACCATACCGCGGTGTGAGTCATGGCTATTCGCTTGAGTAGGCGAATGGTGGTCTACTAAAGTGTTAAAGTGATAAAATGATAAAGTGATTAAGTTTACAATAAAATGAAATGAAATGAAATGAAAGTGTACGGGTGGTCTTTCGGGGTTACTCTAAAATATAGTGGACTTATGGGGTCCACGTCTAGTGTATCCGGTTCGGAGATTCTACCGAATTAATACTAGGGGAAAAATTGTAAAAGTGAATTAAAAATGCGTAAATTGGAATTAATAAAAGGAATAAAGTGAGAAATAACCTAATTGAAAGAAATTACAAGATTTAGGGTTAAAATGGTAAATATGTAAATTAATAAGTTCTAAAAGTAAATAAAAAGGTGTTATGAAATGAATTGGTTAAATAAGTAATTTAATCATTATATAAGGATTAAAGTGCAATTTAGTATGAAAATAATATTTAGTTAAATTATATGACAAATAATGAAATAAAAGTGAAAATAAGAATAGCTAGTGGCATTATTGTAAATAATTGAAAAAGAAAGGCAATAATATAAGTTAATGAAAGTTTAGGGATTGAATTATAAATTGATAATGGAAATGTTAATTTAAGGATTAAAATGTAATTGATTAGTAATATAAATATTAATTGGGTATGTGATTAATAAAAGAAGAGTTAATCATTAAATAATAATAATAATAATAATAATAATAATAACAACAATAATAATAATAATAATAATAATAATAATAATAATAATAATGTAGAAAATACAAATGTAAAATAAATTAAATATTAAAAGACCATTAATTAACGGGACTATAAAATAAGGAAATGGAAATGTATGTGTAAAATGTACAATGAGGAATGTTTTAGGTTAGTGAAATTAATCTATATATAATTTATTCATGTGTGCATGAATTAAGGTAATAGAAATTTTTGGATTTGTATCCACCACTGAGCATATTTAATGGTATGTATATGAATCGTATAAATATTTTGGATAGTTATGACCTGGTTTGGTGGATGTTACATATTTGTGTATTTGGGTTGTGTTGTGACATATATGTTGTTGTGCCCCTGTGTGGACTGAATATCGTTTGATATGCAGGAAGGGTAGGTTTAGAATATAGCCGTTATGCTGTTTGAATTGTGATCAGATGAATAGTAGAATCGGACAGTTAAAGGTCAAAGTTATTACGGATATTGAGTTAATAACTTCAACATTACTAATAATGTTACATAATTTGGTATGGCTACGGGTTATATTGAAAGCTAAGTGCACAAAGGCCTTTAATAAGTAAAAAAAAAAATACCCGTTTTTGCAATAATCGAATAATTAATAGTCTTGGTAATCGCATAAGTGAACATAACATGTGTACAATTAAGTGAATGTAAGGGCGTTACACATGGGGTTCATTTAGCCCTTCTGTGGACATCGATTCACTTCAATATGTGTCGTATGAGTTGTCCTTTTTTGACTTAACTGGTGTGAAATTCTTTGATCCTGCCATCGACTCTTAACGAAAGCAGCAAATGATAAGGTCTAGAATGTCAGAACTTATAATGAGACGGGGTCTATCTACGGTAGGATTAGGCCAATCTATAACGAGGGAAGCCCGATCTACAAAAGAATGAGAACTAGCCCCTTGGAGTGCAGGGGATTAGCACTCCGAAGTTTAAGTCAGCAGGAGATTAAAGAGAGAAAGACAATGAGACAAAATGTCTCAATATTTCTCATACCTGAGTCATGCATTTTCTAAGTATTTATGAAGTCTTGAGAGAGAGGATTTTGAATGGCTTGCCTCATTGCCAGAGTGAATTGGTGGTGATGTGACAGAAAGTGGAAAAGGGGATAAGGTGATGGCATGTGTCAGTTGATTAACAGGGAGCAGGCTCTATTAATCCGATCAAACGTGCCATGACGTTAGCGTGTTGGCTTTCTCCTGTGTTTTTTATTTGGGCTTTATTATTTTGGGCAAAATTTGGCCTTGTCTTGGGCCCAAATGATAATCATGGGTGTTATCAATAATAATAAAATAAAAGATAATATATAATTTTTTTTTAAGAAAAAGTGAGATGAAGAAATGGGATGAATAAATGATTTTGGCATACCTTAGAGCTTGAATCCACAACTGGAAACTAAAAAAGAATAATCAAAGACAGTAAATTAAAAATAAAAAGAAAAGAAATGAGATGAGAAAATGGTTTGATAGAGATGAAAAATGAGATTAATATGATGGAATTGATTTGGAAACCAAAAATAATTAAACAAAAAGAAAGTAAATTTTTTTAAAAAAAAAGAAGAAGAAAATTGAGATAAAGAGCACAGACATACCTGTGGCTATTGCATTGGAGGAGATAAAGAAGGTTGAAAAGGCAAAGTTGGGGCAATAGACTAGGTTAATTGTAAAAGGGAGGCACATTTGTGATAAATCCTGATATGTCAGAACTTATAATAAAATGGAGCCGATCTTCGATTCGCAATGTCGGTTTGATCGGATAGTCGGGAACCAAACTACAAGAAAAATAGGACTAACCCCCGGTGTGCAAGGGATTAGCACTCTGAGGTTTTAGTCAGTACAGACTTGGAGAGAAAAATGTAAAGAGATAATGTCTTTTGTATTGGGTATGTTCTATTGTGTTAGGTTACCTGAGTTCGAAGTGTCTTCACACTTACTTGAGTGGCCTACTTCAGCGTAAGAGTAGGTTTCTGGCAATGTGATAGGGATAAGGTAGAGGAGGTGATCGCAGAGTGTGTCAGTAGGACGTTGAGGGAAGAGCCTGAACATTTTGATCAGGCAGCACGCTGACGTCACCTTCGTGGTCTCCTTGCCCATGCTCCTTATCAATCATCATGCCTTCGAGACACTAGGCTTAAGTTTTGACGGGCCTCCTGTCGGGCTTAGGAGCTGATAGGCCTTAGTCTGGATGTTAGGCCTAATAGGTTATAATATTTTGTGTATTATCATTTGTCCCCCTCTGAACGGATTCGATCGGATCTAGGCGTGAGACGATGATCGGGGGCTGTTGACAACTCATTTGCCCTCAGTCTCTCCATCTAGATGTGCCATTTTAGACTTTTCATGTAGAGTAATTTTTGTGATTAAAGCTCTGGCGAAAGGTTGTTTCATCTTGCGCGTATATTAATGATGATGCTTCGTTTCCAAATGCCTCAATGGCAGATGTTTCGCTGATTGTGATCATTTATGGCGTCTTTATAGCTTCCCCTATCGCGTGTTTCCATGTGAGTTGAGTCATTTTAACTTCTTATTTTGGAGAGGAAATGTTCTTTCATAAATAAACAGCCTTTTCTGGTTGTTTTTATGAATTATCTCTAGGGCCTCTATTTCTTCCTTACATCCTTACTGTAACTGCTTTCTATGGGGTTGTTTAAGCACCTAAAAATTTTTTCGCCTGTTCTTTTCCTTAAATTCTCCCCATTTTAGGAAGATGAATGAATTTTATTTCTCAGATCTAAGGAAATCTTCTCTGGAAGTACGGCTTCTTTCTGTTGACATCTCCCTTTATGCCTAAAAATGGAGACATCAACAGGATGCTCTTTGCTCTCCTTTAATAGGGGGCAGTTCTTCAAGCTTGTATTTACCTTTCCATTTTCTCGATTTCCCTCTTCACTCCCCTTCTTTCTCTTCCACTTTTCGTTCACTATTTCTTTCTCTTTCCATTTTCACCAATTGGAAAGTCCAAAGTGGTCGTGGCTAGAAGGTGAAAAGAGTATTGATAGTGGAGGTCAAAGGAATTGTAAACTGCAGTACTGTTCAAGTTGATGAGAGGTGTTCTCATAACGTCAGATTGGCGCTTAAAAAAGAATACATAGGAGTTTCTTAATCAATGTATTTTTTCTTTCGATGTGTCAATCAATTGATGTATTTTGAAGACTTTAATAAAACTTTCTATTTTATCATCTTCTATTTGCCTTTGCTTTGATAAATCTGCTTGAGATACCTCTAAAGGCTCTTGTACTTCTAATAAGATTAGGCTAATGAATCGATTAGAGAACATACTCAATTCATTATCTAACAAGTATCGATCAAAACAGATAATCATGTTTTTAATGATTTCTGAAATGTTCCTTTTAGTAAGGGAATATCTTGATCGGACAATCGCTGTTGGATTTTTGTTGGATAATCGTGACCACTCTCTTCTCTTAACTTAAGTAAATGACCGTTTCGGATGGTCATCGAAATTTCTAGCAATCCGAGTGGCAACTTGCTAACTGCCTCGAAATTAAATTGCTCTGCAGTGTGAGTCATTCGATTGGATTGCCTGATCGTTTTATCTATGTTTTGGGCAGGTGATCGACTTATTCCTGATCAGATAACATAATTGGATTTGTTGCATTTTGGGCGAAGTGTTTGTATTAGTTTCGGATTCTTATCATCTCCATCATTCAAGAATAAGCGTCGAACGTGTTAACAATGTTGAGGGTGGCTTCCGCACTTTATTTAGTAGATACTCAATCTCCAACGGGTATGTTCTCGATCGTTTGATCGGAATACCATATTGAGTTTAAGGAACTTTTGATCCTCATGATGATTTTGACTTCCAAGAGTTCACTACCATAGTATCTTGAATTTTGTTTTTCAATATGCATCCATCTTTTAGGTGTATTTTAAATTTCTCTAAAGCGGATGATTTCTCGATCGAGTGTGGTTTTTATTTTGTATATTCGTGATACAAAGTTTGTGTTTGTTTGTACATGATCATTGCGATTAGAGTGCGAGGCTTCGTTGTAGACACCGTGTCCTGAGATAGCCCAGACCAAGATTACCTAATGATGAAATTGATGCTTGTTCACAAGCAAAAAGGGGTAGAAATGATGGTTTCCTTGTCTGATTAAATTTTTTTTTTGGGTGGTGGTTGCCCCTCATGCTCGCCCCTTGCAAGGGCAGGCTGAGGAGGCCACCTGTAGACACCTGGTCCTGAGTCAGCCTAGATCGGAGTTACCCAATGATGATAAATTGCCTATTTACGGGCAAAAAGTTTGAAAGTGATGATTTACTTATCAAATTTGCATTTTAGAATAAAATAATAATAATAATATTTTAAAAATTAGTTTTAAAAAATGAACTTTGAAAATTTTAGTGTTTTTTAGTTATATTTAAAAATTAAAAAAAAATCCGAAATTGGATGTCGACACGCGGCACCGCACAGGCACGCGGGCGCAGCGCCGCCATGTGCTCGCTAGCGCAACGCAACTGTGCGCTTCCGCGGAGCGTGCTGCGCAGCAGCGCGCCCATCCTCGCCCATCTATGCGGATTCGCGCGCCAGCAGGCTTAGGTTCCGCCGCAACCGCCGTTTTTCGCCCCAAAGCTAGTTTTTTCACCCAAAATTAAGGTTTTTGAGTCCAAATTAAATTCTAAATAATTTTTTTTAGATAATTAATAAATAAAAGCTGATTTTAACATTAAAAAGGCAGGAAATTGAATTAAAATAAAATTTTTTCTCCTAATAAAATTAGGGTTTTATTTTTCCATAAGATAAATACTTTGAGATGAAAAAACCTAAGGGGGAGCCTCCATTATTTTTGACATTAGATTTTTTGAGAGTTTTTCCTTTCTTCTTCTTTGATTTTTCTTCAAAAAAATTTCAGATTCCTATTTTTCCATTAACAAGGATTGATTGAGATTGAAAATTCAAGTTTCAATTCTTAATCATTCTACTTAATTTCTTTGTTTTCTCCATAAATAAAAGGAATTAATTTTCACATTTAAATCAATTTTCAATCTTTTAATCATTCTAATTATTGTTTTTGTTTTCTCCATAAACAAAAGGAATTAATTTTCACTTTCAAATCAATTTTCAATCTTTTAAGCATTCAAATTAATTTCTTTGTTTTTTCCATAAACAAAAGGAATTAATTTTCACTTTCAAATCAATTTTCGATCTTTTAAGCATTCAAATTAATTTTCAAATCAATTTTCCATCGAATCCAAATCTGAAGGTAAATTTTCTGGGCTCCGAACTAATTATTTATTTACCTTATTCTATTTTTTATTATTTTGTTCATGTAAATATTGTTTTATTGATTTTATTCCTGACACATAATCAATTAATTTCTTTTGTTATGATTTCTTGTTATTCTTAACATATAATTAATTCATTTTGCCATGATTTCTCATTATTAACATGTAATTAATCAATTCATTTTGCTTTGATTTCTTATTATTCTTGACATATATTATTTTGACATGTATTTAATTAATTTATTTTTGTTGATCTTTTTGCATGTAAATATTTATGTTTATTGTGATTAACATGTAAATAATTAATTTAATCATGTTAATTTTGCATCTTTAACCCAATAATCCTATTTTGCGAGCTAAATAGAATTGTTTGTTTCGTTTTCTTTTCTCATACATGCAATCACGTGAACAGTGGCCATTTTGCATTATTTTTTCCTTGAATTCCAACTTATTTGGTTCACATATACATTATTTCATTAATTCATTCTTTCATTTATCCCTTTTATTTGTTTGATTTATTTACTTGGTTGGCTTAATTAAAATATTTGTTAATGGGATTCATTTAATTTAATTTGGTTCATTATTTTATTTTTTTTTGTATTCCATTTTATGTTATTTTATTTATTTTGCTTGATTTAATTGCTAACCTTAATTTTCTTTTTCTCTTTTTGGTTGCAATACTTTGTCTTTTTATTTGACTGTTACCCATGGGGCGAGTTGGAGAATCAAGTACTAAAAGTCTTCAAAGTTTGGTTTGTATTTTTTAATTGTTGTATTTTTCCTATTTTATTATTTTGTATGTTACATGTAAAATGTATTTTGGATCCGTTTTTATTATGAAAATTCATGTTTTTCTACAATAAATAAAATCGGGATTTTTCTAATAAAATGGACCAATGTCCTATTTTTAACCAATAAAATCTCACTTTCAAATGGAGAATTAATTTTTATAAAATGGGATCACTCATCCCGGTTTTCTCAATCAATGCCCAAAACAATTCTTCAAGTTTTTTTTAAGATTAATTAAAGGAACCAATGTTCCTAAAGATCCAATAAATGTCCCGATTTATGTATGATGTATTTTATTGTTCTTCTTTTTGTGACGCAGTTATTTATTTATTCATTTTGGGCCCTTGTAATTAATTTTTGGGGCAAGTTTATCCTTTTATTTTATTTATGCTTTCTTTATTTTGGGGGATTGTTCTGTCCCAGATTTTTCTTGTAATTTATTTATTGCTTTATTTTATGCTTTCTTTATCGCTTTCCGATGTGATTGAAATGCGCTTTAAATTTATTGCATGATCGCGTGAGATGAGAGATGGAATTTCGTTTTGTTAAAAATTCATTTATAAACTTAACTTAAAGCATGAATAAAAGTGAAGTTCCGAACACCTTCTCTGGTTTAAGACCCCCGAGGTTAGATGACCTTTCCCAATTTCTGTAAATTGGGTGGCGACTCCAAAATGCTTCAAAGGTGCCTAAAGGTTTCATGGGATTAGATGAACCTCCTAATGTTCTATTGGGTAGGTGATTCCAAAATGTCTCGTGTAATCCAAGATCAAAAGACGCGAACCAACCCCTCAAATCCTAAAAGTGGGTTCAATGAGGGCCTTGCCGGTCCGGTACGCATCACAGTGGCGACTCTACTGGGGATGATCGAAACTTCGCTTCAAAAGTGAATCAAGTTAAACTTATAATTGAGTTATTAACAAATGAAAATTCCATTTCTCTTCAAAATTGCATTGCATCCATTAGAGCCTTAGAACTATGCTAGTTGGTCCCTTATTTTACCTCGGTGCGTTCCTAAAGCACGACCCTACTTTCACTCATTGTAGGGAAGTGCTCGGGATAATCACCAGCCCAAGTCTCGTACCATTAATGGTATATCAAATGGAGACCCGATCAGTTGTTATGCTCGTGATGAGCTAGACCCATTAGCATGGACCACACTTGGGTAGACCTAAAGTAACACCACCTATGACTAAAGCTCATGTAATGGCAATAGAAACTTCCCCTAGGTAACATGTACCTTAATACAATGCTTGCTATGTGGTCCATTATCTATTGAACAAAATTAACCAAATTAAATGGTCTTTTATCAAAGGCTTTCATGCCCCGGTGAGCCCATCTTAATTTAGTTGAAATGTTTAAATACATAAAGGCCAAAACTCATACATTTGTGCATTAGTCAAGAGATGTTATGCCGCCGGTTTCCCACCGTGCACTATACGCATCCATTGGGTTCCCCGTTAACCCATTGATCAAGCCCACCTAGGAAAGAGACTGCATTACCTCGTGTGTGGGAGTAATAAGGTTGGAAGGATCTACTTCTTGAATGTGATTGTAAATGTTGCATAACACACGATCATGCATTGTATATGTTATTCATACATCATTCTAACAATTTAAATTTTTCAGCCATCATAGATTTATCTAAGTGGAATAGGGGTTCCGACGGTCGGCTAGTAAGGACAAATCTGCTCTTTGAGTTGCCAGAACTAGTGTCTGACTGGGATTCTGAATCACTCTCATCAATCAGTTAATCATCTCTAGAATCATCAATGGCAGAAGAGACTGAAACTTTGACCACTTACGACCTTGCTAGGAGACTAGAGGACTTTGAGCAAAGGATGCTAGATATGATGGGCTCCATGGCCGAAAGGATTGCTCATCCTCCTGCTCCACAGGCACCTGCTGCTCCACAGCCACCTATCACTCCAAAACCACCGGCAGCCCCTCGTCCGGGGCAAGCCGAACCACCTGTTGGTGGGGAGGCTCCTCTCGTTGGAGTTACCGCCCGTCAACCTATCGATGAGCACAGAGCTGCTGCGCCCATCGAGCCAAGAAGGGAAAGGGTCCCTAACCCCAATGATGATTTTGTGATGCAAGAGGAAGATGAGGAGCCAATAGTCCATCAAGCTATAAGGGCCAGGGCATAGGGTAGAGGATGAGGCTTTAAGAGGGATGAGACAGTAGATTGAGGCTATCACCCACTTGTTGTCAGCTGAAAAGTGGATCAACCCTGAGGACAGAGATCTGGGGGATGAAAAGCTATTGCCCCAAAGGTTCAAGATGCCTGAGATGCCGAAGTTCGATGGTACTTCAGACCCATTTGCACACATCAAGTAGTATACCCTGGTAATGAAAGGCACAGGGTTGAGCAAGAAGCAAAAGGTGAAATATTTTTGCCTAAGTCTGGTGGGTCCGACAATAGACTAGTATCACGGGCTAGACAGGAGGTCTAAGGAGGATTGGGGCCTTTTAACAGAAGAATTTATAAAGCAGTATGACTGCAGGACCAGAATGGAGGTCACCCTAAAGGACCTCGAGCTCTTATAGCAAAGGAGAGATGAATCATTCCATGAATACCTCACTAGATGGAGGAATAGGGTTATGGAGATGAAGAGAAAGCCTGACACTGCTGACCAGATCAGGTTATTTATCAGGAACTTATGCCCTTACTTGAGAGATTTGCTCAGCTTTAAGGGGCTCAGGGATTGGGAGTCACTTAAGGATATTGCTGTAGAGGCTGAGGTGGCTTACCTAGCAAAGAAAGCAAGCCAAAATAATTTTGCTGGGAAAGGCTATGGGAACCAGTCAGGGTACAAATCAGGTGGTGCCGGGAGCAGTAATAGCAGAAATGGCAAGACAGCAGAAGTTTCAGCTACTGGAGTTGAGCAAGGTTAAAGATACTACTCCAACTTAGGCCGCTCTCTATCCTGGTTACTGGAGAGATTGATGAAAGAGGGCAAGCAGCGACCTTTGGCACCTAGACTAGCCATGAATCAAGGACAGCCAAGGCATAGAGAGGACTAATACTGCGCCTACCATCAGCACACCGGGCACCTGACAGATTACTGCCGAACATTGAGGAACAAGATCCAGGATCTTATTAACACCAATCAGATCACGGATCTTGAGAAGAGAGAGAAGAAGAAGAAGGCAGGCTACATTGCAGTCCCTCCACCGTGAATATGATCGGGTCTTCTCAATCCACTAGTGAGAGTGGAGAAAAAGATAGTTATTTTAGATGCTTGATTCTTTTCATTCCAAGAACTTTTACGACACAGTTTGCAGTTTGCAATAAAATGAACAAGGGATTTTCGTGGCAGCGATAGACTGTTGGTCCACTAGTGAGAGTGGAAAAGATGAAGACGATGAGAAACATGGAGAGTTCACGGATCTGTGGGATTCAGAAGAGGAAGAAAGAGTAGAAGCAGTAACAAGAAGTGGGAGGGTGGTCCCAGAAGTTGAGAAGCAGCAGGACCCAGCACAAGCAATCGCAGAGAAGGAGCCGGAAGAAAATTCAATAGTGAAGCAACTGAAAAAGGCCACGGCTCAGATATCTATTTGGGACTTCTTGAGATAGTCCCCCTCTCACAGACAGAAGTTAGTTAAGATATTAAGTGTATCCACCGTAGCAACTACAATCTCTCTATCTGAGCTGTTAGACTTAGTAAAAGGGGAATCTGGGGAGGAGCTGGTATTTTCCGATGCAGATTTACCGACAGAGGGTCGCAACCACAACCGACCTTTGTACATCAAGGCACAGATCAATGGAAAACACACCGCTTGCGTCATGGTTGATGACGGGTCATCAGTAAATGTTTGCCCTTTGGTGGCGCTTCAGGCCTTTGGGATGGATGAGAGTATGTTAAGCAAGTCTGACCTGACCATTATAGCCTACGACAACTCCAGGAGGCAAGCATCGGGAATTTTCAAAGCTTTGGTAAAGACGGGGCCCATTGAGACAGAAACGGATTTTGTGGTTTTGCCGATCCCAGCAAACTTTTTAGCTCTACTTGGTAGACCGTGGTTCCACAGGTTAGGGGGAGTACCATCCACCTTACACAAGATAATTAAGATACCCCATGAAGGAGAAGTAGTGACCATTAAAGCAGCAAGAGAGAACCAAGTGTCTGCCTTGGAGATCTCTAATCAGCCATTCAATGGCTTTCATGTATCGATGATCGGAGAAGAGCAAAGCTTAGAAGGTAGTCCTCAGGTGGTGAACATGCTAAAGAAGATGCACTTCATCCCAGGGGCTGGTTTGGGAAAAGAGTCACAAGGGCTGCAGGATGCTATCACTACACATGGTCAGAAAGACTGAAAGGGGTTGGGCTACAAAGGAGAGTATGGTAAGAAGAAAGTGTCAGAGAAGATCCCCCATATTTCGGAGAGCTTTGTGCCATCATCATCGGTTTGTGCTTACAACGGAGAAGAAGAGCTGCAGTGGATAGATGGGAAGATCACTCTTGAAATTTTCAATGATGTCTTTGATTGGGAGATCGGAGTTGTTAAAGCTGTAGAGAACTTTTGGGACGAGGAGATTATGACCCAATGCAGCGTCTGGGATAGGGATGAGCCCGAAGAGATTGTAACTGATAAGCTATTAGCCACCAAACTCAAAGGGAAGGAGAAGATGATAGAACCAGAGCTGAAGATTGAAGATCTCAAGATTTCACCAAGTCAAGAAGCCGAAGCACAGTCAGCTGCAGCATCGGCGTCGACTGAAGTTGATAGTCATTTAGATTCTCTTTTTATGCCAGAACTTTTTGAGGACAATGTTAATGTTTCTGATTATGTTAATGAGATGAACAACTTTGCTTACTTGTGTGATGTTTCTGATGATTTCATTCGCATGATCATAAGCATGATGCATTCATTTTTTATATTAATTCAACTAGCACAACCGGATTTAATCTCGAAACTTTGAAAAATCCAAAGGAAATTTTGATAGCATCAGACATAACTCCTGAAGAGAGAATAAAATTTGAGAGAACATTAAAAAAATATGAAAAAGTCTTTGCCTGGACCTATGAGGATATGCTGGGAATAGATCGAGATGTTGCCGAACATGCCATCCCAACTTACCCAGAGTTTAAACCAGTCAAGCAAAAGCTTTGAAGACTTAGGCCAGAATGGGCGCAGAAAGTAAAGGAGGAGATCCATAAGCAGATTGAGGCCAAATTCTTAATAGAGGTTCAATACCCAACCTGGCTCGCTAACGTGGTTCCTGTAGCCAAGAAAGATGGTAAGGTTCGAGTATGCGTTGACTATCGAGACCTGAACAAAGCTTGCCCTAAGGATGATTTCTCGCTTCCTTATATTGATGTGCTAGTGGATAGTGCTGCTGCTTATATGATGTATAGCTTTGTGGATGGATACGCAGGATACATTCAAATCCTTAACAAGATAGTGGACCGGATTAAGACAGCCTTCATCACTGAGTGGGGGACATACGCCTATCGGGTTATGCCTTTTGGGTTGAAAAATGCAGGAGCGACTTATCAGAGGATGGCGACTAAAGTTCTCAATGACTTAATCCATAAAGAAGTAGAGGTGTATGTCGACGACATGATGATTAAGTCGGCTACTAGAGAAGGTCACTTTGAGGCTTTAGAAAAGTTCTTCCAAAGGATTAGTAAGTATAATTTGTGCCTCAATCCCAAGAAATGTATCTTTGGGGTTACCTCGGGTAAGCTATTAGGCCATGTGGTAAGCCAGAGAGGAATTGAAGTAGATCCCGACAAAGTCAAAGCCATAAGAGAGATGCCAGTACCTCAGAAGGAGAAGGACGTTAGAAGCTTCCTTGGAAAGCTTCAGTACATCAGCCGGTTTATTGCCAAGCTAGCTTCAGTATGTGAACCCATTTTCAAGCTTCTTAGGAAGAATTAGCCGGTGATATGGAACGATGACTGTCAACTGGCATTTGACACCATTAAGGAGTATCTGTTAAATCCTCCAGTATTAAGACCGCCACGCCGTGCCAAGCCACTAATCCTGTACCTAGTAGTGGAAGATAATTCAGTAGGTGCTATGATGTCTCAAGAAGACGATTTTGGTGTGGAGTTTGCGGTTTACTATCTTAGCAAGAAGTTCCTACCGTATGAAGCTAAATATGTAGAGGTGGAGAAGATTTGTTTAGCAGTTATCTGGGCTTCTAAGAAGTTGCGACACTACTTTCATTCCTTCAGGGTACAGGCAGTAGCCAAACATAATCCTCTTAGATACCTCCAAGAAGCACCCTCTCTACTAGGGAAGATGGGAAGATGGTTACTACTGTTGCAGGAATTTGACATTGAATACATAACCAAGAAAACCATTAAAGGAAGAGCTGTAGCAGAATTCTTAGCCGAGCATCCTATTAAGGGAGACCAGTTTGAGTATAATTTCCCGGATGAAGATGTCACGGCCATAGTAGTGCAAGGGTGGCAGCTATTCTTTGATGGGGCAGCAAACAGTAAAGGGGCAGGAGCAAGAATTATTCTTACGACCCCGGATGGTGAAAGGCTACCATTGGCTAAGAAGCTGAGGTATAAGGCTACCAATAATGAAGCAGAATATGAAGCTTGCATCTTTGGATTAGAAGCATTACTCACTCTGGGGGCAAAGACCGCAGAAGTATTCGGAGACTCTTCTTTGGTAATTCATCAGATCAGAAGGGAGTGGTCAGTCAAGGAAGAAAGGCTATTGCCTTATGTGAAGCACTTGAGAATGTTAAGCAGCCAGTTTGAGACTTGCACTTTTCACTTCATCCCCAGAGATGAAAATCAGTTAGCTGATGCTCTAGCAACTTTAGTGTTTATGTGGGATAATCCAACAGGAGTTGCGATGAAACCCGTGCTAATCTCTAGTTTAGGAAGGCCTTGCTTTGAAGCTGAGCAGGTGATGGACGTCGAGACCACCGATGGAAATCCATAGTACTATGACATTCAAAATTACTTAGAAAGGTCAGTCTTTCCAGAGGAAGCCACTGAGAAGGATCAAAGAATGATCAGGAAGTTATCCACTCAATTCGTCAGTGTTAATGGCACTTTATACAAAAGGCAAGCTGATGGTATCCAGTTAGGATGTCTCGCGGAGAAAGAAGCTAAAAGAGTTATGGAAGAGGTTCATGCCGGGATCTGTGGAGCTCACATGAATGGCTTAGCCTTAGCAAAGAAGATCATGCGCCAAGGGGTTTTATTGGCTCACAATGGATATGGATTGTTCAAAATTTGTGAAGCAATGCCAGTTATGCCAACAGTATGCGAACTTGAGGCATGTGCCAGTTTCAGAGTTACATAACTTGACATCTCCATGGCCATTTGCAGCTTGGGGAATAGACGTCATAGGCGAGATCCATCCTACAGCTTTTAACGGTCACAGGTTCATTATAGTTTCCATTGACTACTTCACTAAGTGGGTTGAAGCTGAATCTTTTAAGAAGGTTGATGCAAGGGATATGGCTAAATTCATCGAGCGGAATCTGATATGCAGATATGGTCTCCCACATCACATTGTGTCTGATAATGGGGTGCAATTTCTGGCAGAAACTAAACAAATGCTCCAGAAATACGGGATCCAACATCACAAGTCTTCTCCCTACCGTCCTCAAGCAAACGGTGCAATTGAAGCAGCGAACAAGAATGTGAAGCAGATATTGGCCAAGATGGTTCAGAGCTATAAAGACTAGGATGAAAAGTTACCCTTCGCACTTTGGGGATATAGAACTACAATCAGAACCTCTACGGGGGCAACACCATTCTCTCTGGTATATGGAACTGAAGCAGTCCTACCGGTTGAAATTGAGTTGAAGCCTTTGAGGGTAGTCATGGAAGCCGAGATTCCAGAGACAGAATGGGCACAACAGCGTTTGTCACAGCTAAATTTGCTAGATGAAGATAGGTTGCGGGCCTATTACCACAATCAAGTTTATAAGAAAAGGTTGGCTCGGTCGTTTGGCAAGAAAGTATGAAAGCACCCATTGAAGGAGGGGGATTTGGTCTTTAAGATGATGAGACTGGGAGTGCCGGACATACGCGGAAAATTCAGGCCCACCTGGGAAGGTCCGTTCGTTTTGAAGAAGCTGTTAACAAAAGGAGCAGCAATTTTGGCAGACAGTGATGGGAATGAGTTCAAGGACCCAGTCAATGTCGATAGACTTAAAAGGTTCCATGGCTAAAGACCAAAAATAAAAAGAAGAGAATAAATGCCCTGCGGGTCGAAACCGAAAAAAGGTGGCCTTGCTAAAATTGGGCGCCCTGTCAGGGTGAAAACTGAAAAAAATTCATCCTAGGCAAAAATTAAGGGCCAAGAGAAAATATTCAATTGAGAAAACCCGAGAGGGCCGATTGATAACAGGAGTTTGATGCTGACAAAATCCACTCCGAGATTAGGTGTAGTCATAAGCTTTTCAATTCTAGTCATAAGCTTTTTATGTATGATAAAATCATATAGAAATGTATACAATTTTGCAATGAATAAAAGAATATATTTTCATTGATCTTTTAGTTCTGTCTTAAAAAGAGATATACCAATTTTTCATCTAATGATTATTGCTCAGTCACTTCATCGGATATGTGCTATTTGCTCTTAACAGAAGCTTTGATGATAACCTTCCCTAAAAATAAAAAAAAAAATAAGAGTAAAATGAACAAAAGCCGCTGGATTGGGTTGGGTCCATTCCAAGCAAAAATTAGGCAAAGGGTTATGTGAAAATCTCTTAAGGGACGCATTTCCCACAGAGAAAAGCTAGTGTGAAAATCCACAAGGGACGCACTACCTTTAAAACAATGCCTGGAGCGATAAGGTGGCATTATTTCAGATGAGCCTCTTTCAATCAGATAACACACAACACAGAACATGAATCAGAATCCCGGGTAAATAATCATTGACCAGGGGGGAAAAGGATGTACATCGGAGGTCTCTTTCAGAAAACTTGTCGACAATCCTCAGGATTCCGGGGGCATGGTAGAGCAGACAAGCTACAACCTCATCAAACCTTGGACCACCTAGGGCACGATCTATACATTTTTGCAAGCATTCGCATTCCATATCATACACACATAATTTCTTGTATATTCCTATGCATACAATTTTGCAGGAGAAATCGGCGGGGAACACCAACAAAAGCCTAGTGACGACACCAGTCCAAACGTCTAAAGGAGCACAGCTCCAAAATTCACAGCAGTTAGCACGATGGCGGCACTACCCACAAGAGGTTAGCACGACCATGGTACTACCAATTCACAGTGGTTAGCACGATGGCGGCACTACCCACAAGAGGTTAGCACGACCACGGCATTACCAATTCACAGCAGTTAGCACGATGGCGGCACTACCCACAAGAGGTTAGCACGACCACGGCACTACCAATTCACAGCTATTAGCATGATGGCGGCACTACCCACAAGAGGTTAGCACGACCACGGTACTACCAATTCACAGCGGTTAGCACGATGGCGGCATTACCCGCAAGAGGTTAGCACGACCACGGCATTACCAACTCACAATGGTTAGCACGATAGCGGTGCCACCCACAGGAGGTTAGCGCACCTACGGCGTCACCAGTCACAACCAAAAGACAGCCTGCCTTTGACACGGCAACAGATATTCTCATAACTCCATCCAGCAGGAAGGTCGCCGCTACAGGTACGCGCTTCTTTCCTTTTCCTGAATTTTGGCTCACCTAGGCACCCATGCACTAGCCTCCCGAAAATTGGGAGCAACTGTAGACACCGGGTTCCGAGTAGCCTTGATCAGGATTACCCGATGATAAAATTTAGCTACGCCAGCTTATAAGCAAAAAGATTGGAGCTCGGAAGTGATTTTCCTTGTCTTTTTTATGAGTAAAAAGTGAATTTTAAAAATATTTTTAAAATATTTTTAAAATTATTGTGGAGAAGAAAAAGTGTTTTTTAGGTTGAGGGTATTTTATATAAAAATAAAATTTTTTTTTTTTAAAAAAAAGGGGGAAATTATTCGCGACGGAATAGCAACGGCAGGGCACCGTTGCTGTTGTACAGCTGCGGAGCGCGCGCTCCGTGCGAGTGACGCCCTTGATGTCGGTCGTTCCGCGCGAACGATGCCCAAGGCGACGCTCGCTCCGCGCACGACGCCCCAGCATCGTGCGCGGAATGCACGCACTCCGCGTGAAAACGCGCGGAGTGGCGCCGATTTTCGGCGGCTTTGCCCTTTTTTCGCCCCATTTCGCCAATTTTCGACCCCCACTCGATTTTTAACGGTTTTTGGACGGTTTTGGATGGTTTTGTGTGGTTTTTGAGTGTAAAAAAGGTAGAAAAAATTGAGAAAAGGAAGGAGGACGAAAGAAAGGTTTTAGAGAGAAAAAACTGAATTTTTGAGCTTTTTAGTTGAGAGAAAAAATCAATCTTACACACTTGCTTCCAAGGGTGATTTTTCAGGTTTCCAAGTTATTTTTCAAGCATTTTTCACAAGGAAAAGACAAGGAATTCAACACTTCTACGTTCAATTTTTCAAGATTAAATTTGAGGGTAATTATTTATGGCTTAACTCCTTAATTCTCTTGTTGATTTTAATTTCTTTTGTTTCCAATTAACTTTTAAACAAGTAAATCCTCTTAGTCCCCATATTCTTCTTATTATTTTATCTTCAATTGTTCATATAACAAGTAAACTCTTTTAAATCCTATTATATTTTCATGTCAAATTGGCTTTTACACCTATCAATATTTTAATTTTTACTCATAGTCGTTATGATAATTATTTATTTGATATGTTGAGCATAGTTAATATTTTTTTTATTCTTATGCATGTTAAATTGCATCATAATTATTTTATGCATGTTATAGTATCTTATGCATGTTATATTTTCATTATACATATTATCTTTTATGTCATATCATTTCTTTGGGTTAATTTTTAACATGAATTTCATTTTTATTTTTGGTTGCAAATTATTTTTTATTTTTATTTGAGCATCTATGCACGTGAAGGAGGAGATGCGGGGTTCGGTATCTTCTTTATACATTTCAATTCTCATTTTGTTTATATTTTTAATTTCCTTGTAAATATTCATTAAGTAAAATGGTTTTTTTTTATGCACGTCTAAATAAAAATCACAAAAATATTTCTACTAAATTAAAGTTGGATTTTTCATAATAAATGGGACCAATGTCCTAGTTTTCATCCCAAATAAGTCACCACATCCAAAATGTTTTCTTTAAATACACATGCGGGGACCAAAGTCCTCATAGTTAATAAATTTCCTGGTTTTATGTATGTTTGCACTTTTTTTAAATGGGAGTTGTATTCCGCTCCTAGTATTGTTGTAATTTACTTTTAATATTTTACTGCTTTCAATGTGAATATTTGTGCCTTTTAATTAAAATTGCATCGTGTGGAGAGAGAGCGAACTAATAAACTCAAAACCAAATTGTAAAATTAATCAAGGTAGAAATAGATGAGAAGTCTCGAACCCATCTCTGGTCTTTGGGCTCAAAGAGGCGAGAAGTCTATCCAATCACTCATTGGAGTAAGACTTCCAAGACCCTTCTTATGCTTTAAGACTTAAACAAATCCTAGGCTCCAAGGGAGAGAGGTTCATCCTCCAAGACCCTTTGGCTTGCCCAAAATGTAAAAAAGCGTTGTCTTTGGGTTCAAAGAAGTGAGAGGTCTATTCGATCATTCATTGGAGTAAGACATCCAAGACCCTTCTTATGCTCTAAGACTAAACAAATCCTAGGCTCCAAGGGAGAGAGGTTCTTACTCCAAGACCCCTTTGGCTTGCCCAAAATGGATAAAAGCGCTGTCTTAGGCTCTCCGAGGCAAGAGAAACTTTCCCAATGTTTTATTGGGTGGCGACTCCATGATACCTCCTTGTTGCCCAAAATAGACGCACTTGTAATTCATTGCAAGTTGTCAACGGACCTCAAATACCCGATCGCCCTCGAGCGGGCGGTCAAAGGGGCGGCCCGAGTCCGGGCGCGCGTCATGCACTAGCACACCGGGCATACGACGGATGACTGTAAGGCATTGAGGCATGCCATCTAGGATCTGATTGACTCAAAATAAATCACAGATCCAAAGAAAAGGGGAAGCTAAAAGAAGCTCGGGTACAATAATGTGCCCCTGCCGGTATTTATGTTGGGTCTAGCTTGCCCGAGTCGTATGTATTGAGAGACTTACATGGAAGTGAGAGCGTTGCTATCATTTTCCCATAGGAGGCAAGTGAAGAAGGGATTCTTGTGGCAACGATAGATTGTTGGTCCACTGATAACAGTGGAAATGAAGATAATGATTTGGTGTTGAAGAGTCTGCAGACCCGTGGGGTTCAGACGATGATGAAGTAGAAAAAGATGAGAGAAAGAATGACGCAAAGAAGGGTGAAGATAAGAAGGTCAGAGAAGTGACCCAGAGTGGAAGGGTAGCTTCAGAGGTGGAGAAGCCACAAGATCCCGTGGCTATGCAAAAGGAAAAGGAGTTGGAGGAGAACCCAATAAAAAGGCAATTGAAAAGGACTGCAGCTCAAATTTCAATATGGGATCTTTTGAGGCAGTCTTCTTCGCACAGGCAGAGATTGGTTGAAGCCTTATACGAATCTACCATGGCAACCACCATTTCCCCTACAGAGCTGCTAGAAATAGTAAAAGGGAGTGTTGGGGAGAACTTAGTTTACTCAAGTGCAGATTTGCCAGCTGAAGGTCGTAACCACAACCGCCCATTTTACATAAGGGCCCATGTAAATGAGAAGCACACGGCATGTGTCATGGTGGACGATGTCTCCTCCATAAATGTTTACCCTTTAGATAGCAGCTTTCGGAATATCAGAAGAAATGTTGAGTAAGTCTGGCCTTACAATGACAGCCTATGATTACTCCCGCAGACAGGCATTGGGAACGTTCAAGGCAATGGTCAAGACTGGGCCGATTGAAACTGAGGTAGAGTTCGTAGTTCTTCCCATCCCAGCCAACTTTTCAGCACTTCTGGGTAGTCCATGGTTCCACAAGCTTAGAGGGGTGCTATCCACTCTACATCAGATGATCAAGATTCCCTATGAGGGCCAAGTGGTGACAATCGGAGCGGCTAGAGAGAATCAGGTTTCCATTTTGGATATCGCCAGACAGCCTTTCAATGGGTTTCATGTAGCTGTGATTAGTGAGGAAGAGTATATCGAGGGGAGCCCTCAGGCGGTAAACATGATGAAGAGGATGTCTTTCCTCCCTAGGCCCGATTTGGACAAAAGTTCTTCGGGGCCGCAAACTGCCATAACTACAAGAGGTCAAAAGTATACGAAGGGCCTTGGATATGTGGGCAAAAGAGGGCAGTGAGTGGGATCCCTCACATCGAAGATAGTTTTGTGCTGGCCGTGTCAAAAATGCGCATATGCAGGGGAAGCTGAGCCTCAATGGGTGGATGGAAGAATTGTACCGAGATTCGAGGTCTTTATTGATATCTTTAATTGCGACATTGGAGTGATCAAGCCAGTAGAGGGTTATTGGGATGAAGACATGACCAAGGAGACTATTTGGGATCGAGAATCACCCGAAGAGATTAGCACCGAGAGACTATTTGGGATCGAGAATCACCCGAAGAGATTAGCACCGAGAGGTTGATGGTTGCCCGAGTGAAGGGGAAAGAGAAGATAAAAGATGAAGCTACAGGAGAACAGAGTAAAGCTACACAGGGGGTTGCCGCAGTGCCTCCAAAATGCTAGTTCGATTCACAACTGTCAGCTACAACATCTGCGTCAGTGGAGAGAGAAGAAGATGATAATTTATACTTTCTTTTTATGCCAGAACTTTCCAATAATGTCGATGACTTTTCCAGTTCAATCAATAATATGAACAATTTTTACTTGTGCGATGTCTCTAATGATTTCATTATGCATAATCATGATCATGACTCATTCATATTTGACATTGATTCAACTGATGCCATTCCATTTAATCTCGGAATTTCAAAAAAGCTGAAAGAAATCTTAATAGCATCTAATGTAACTCCTGAGGAGACGTCATAATTTGAGAGAATCTTAAGAAAATACAAAAAAGTCTTTGCCTGGACCTACGAAGATATGGCAGGAGTAGATCGTGAAATTGCTGAGCACGCCATCCCAACATATCCTAATCACAAGCCGGTCAAACTGAAGCTTAGGAGGCTTAGGCCAAAGTGGGCAGAGAAAGTAAAGGAAAAAATCCATAAGCAAATTGAGGCCAAGTTCTTGATCAAAGTACGGTACCCAACTTGGCTGGCCAATGTCGTTCTGGTAGCCAAGAAGAATGGCAAGGTACGTGTATGTGTGGACTATCGAGATTTGAATAAAGCTTGTCCAAAGGATGACTTTCCACTACTGCACATTGATTTATTAGTAGACAGCGCAGCAGCCTGTATAATGTATAGCTTTGTAGATGATTATGCGGGGTATAATCAGATTCTTAACAAGATAGCCGATCGAATCAAAACAGCCTTTATCACCGAATGGGGTACATTCGCTTACAGGGTGATGCCGTTTGGATTAAAGAATGCAGGAGCAACCTATCAAAGGATGGCTACTCGAATCCTCGACGACTTGATTCATAAGGAAGTTGAGGCATACGTTGATGGCATGATGATCAAGTCGGCCACTAGGGAAGGTCACTTTGAGGCTCTAGAGAAGTTCTTTCAGAGGATCAGTAAGTATAACTTGCGATTGGAGCCTAAAAAGTGCATTTTCGGTGTCACCTCAGGAAAGCTATTAGGACTTATAGTCAGTCAGAGAGGGATTGAAATTGACCCGAATAAGGTCAAGGCCATCAGGGAGATGCCAGTGCCTCAAATAGAAAAGGATGTTAGAAGCTTTTTGGGTAAGTTGCAGTATGTTAGCAAGTTCATCACGAAGCTTACTTCAATTTGTGAGCCGATCTTCAAGTTGCTCAGAAAAGATCAACCTATAGTTTTGTGTTGGCCGTGTCATTATGTGCATATATAGGGGAAGCTGAGCCTCAATGGGTGGATGGAAAAATTGTACCGAGATTCGGGGTCTTTATTTATGTCTTTAATTGGGACATTGGAGTGATCAAGCCAGTAGAGGGTTATTGGGAAGAAGAAATCATGACCAAGGGGACTATTTGGGATCAAGAATCACCCGAAGAGATTAGCACCAAGAGGTTGATGGCTGCCCGAGTAAAGGGAAAAGAGAAGATAAAAGACGAAGCTACAGGAGAACAGAGTAAAGCCACACAGGGGGTTGCCGCAGTGCCTCCGAAATGCTAGTTTGATTCACAACTGTCAGCTGCAACATCTGCGTCGGCGGAGAGAGAAGAAGATGATAATTTATACTTTCTTTTTATGCCGGAACTTTTTAATAATGTCGATGACTTTTCCAGTTCAATCAATAATATGAACAATTTTTACTTGTGCGATGTCTCTAATGATTTCATTATGCATAATCATGATCATGACTCATTCATATTTGACATTGATTCAACTGATACCATTCCATTTAATCTCGAAATTTTGAAAAACCCGAAAGAAATCTAAATAGCATCTAATGTAACTCCTGAGGAGACGTCATAATTTGAGAGAATCTTAAGAAAATACAAAAAAGTCTTTGCCTGGACCTACGAAGATATGCCAGGAGTAGATCGTGAAATCACTGAGCACGCCATCCCAACATATCCTGATCACAAGCCGGTCAAACTGAAGCTTAGGAGGCTTAGGCCAAAGTGGGAGAAAGTAAAGGAAAAAATCCATAAGCAAATTAAGGCCAAGTTCTTGATTGAAGTACGGTACCCAACTTGGCTGGCCAATGTCATTCTGGTAGCCAAGAAGAATGGCAAGGTATGTGTATGTGTGGACAACCGAGATTTGAATAAAGCTTGTCCAAAGGATGACTTTCCACTACTGCACATTGATTTATTGGTAGACAGCGCAGCAGCCTGTATAATGTATAGCTTTGTAGACGATTATGCGGGGTATAATTAGATTATTAACAAGATAGCCGATCGAATCAAAACAGCCTTTATCACCGAATGGGGTACATTCGCTTACAGCGTGATGCCGTTTGGATTGAAGAATACAGGAGCAACCTGTCAAAGGATGGCTACTCGAATCCTCGATGACTTGATTCATAAGGAAGTGGAGGTATATGTTGATGATATGATGATCAAGTCGGCCACCAGGGAAGGTCACTTTGAGGCTCTAGAGAAGTTCTTTCAGAGGATCAGTAAGTATAACTTGCGATTGGACCCAAAAAGTGCATTTTCGGTGTCACCTCGGGAAAGCTATTAGGACTTATAGTCAGTCAGAGAGGGATTGAAATTGACCTAGATAAGGTCAAGGCCATTAAGGAGATGCCAGTGCCTCAAATAGAAAAGGATGTCAGAAGCTTTTTGGGTAAGTTGCAGTATGTCAGTAAGTTCATCACGAAGCTTACTTCAATTTGTGAGCCGATCTTCAAGTTTCTCAGAAAAGATCAACATGTGGTATGGAATGAAGACTGCAAGAAGGCCTTTGACACCATCAGGGAATACTTGCTGAATCCCCCAGTTCTGATACCACCCCAACCGGTCAAACCATTAATCATGTACCTAGCTATAGAGGATAGTTCCATAGGTGCCATGATGGCTCAAGAGGATGAGTTAAGAGTAGAATTTGCAGTCTATTACCTTAGTAAGAAGTTCCTTTCTTATGAAGTCAAGTATGCAGAAGTAGAAACGATTTGCCTTGCAGTAATCTGGGCCTCTAAGAAGTTGAGACACTATTTCCACTCTTACAAGGTACAAAATTAAAAATGGGGTTTAGAAATTATTGTATTTTTAGTTAAATTTTAAATTTAAAAAAAAAATCGCGAACGTCGACGCGCGGCAGCGCGCCCGTGCTTGCGCGTGGAGCGCTCGGTGCGCACACAGTGACGAGCTGCGGGCATCTGCAAGCGGCGACGAGCTGCGCGCAGCTCCGCACGCGATTGCGGGCGCCGATGCCCGTCGCAAGCGTTGACGGGCGTCGGTAGCCCCGACACCCGATTTTCGCCCCAAATCATTTTTTTTTTTGGCCTAAAAAATCAGCTTTTTATCCATTTTTTTAAAGTTTTAAAGGATTTTTTTATCTTTAAAATTTAAAATAAATAATATCTGATTTTATTAAGTTTTATCCATTTAATTAATATTATTTTCCTATTATCTTCATATAAAAAGAATAAGAGAAAAAATCAAAAGGGGGGATTTTTTTCTAGGGTTTTTCTTCATCTTTTCTCTTGTTCTTCCTCTCAAATTCTCTCAAAATTTTCAGACTTTCCCTACAAAAAAAATAACAAAAAAATTCAGTTCATCTTTTTCTTCTTTTTTTTTTCCAATAGGATTTCTTCTAAACATATATTTAGAATGAGTTTTGTTGGTTGATTTAATTTTGAGACAAATACAACAATTATTTGCTCTCAAAATTCTTTTTTTAACTTTTCATTTGTGTTCAATCAAACTTTTTCCATTGATTTTATTTTGAATCTATTTTTGATAAAAAAAATAACTTTGAGACAAACAAAACAAATGTTTGTTATCAAAATCTATTTTTTTTCATTTGATTTTCTAAAAACAAGTTTTTTTTTTCAAGTATATTTTTCCTTGGAATAAAATTCCAACATTTTTATTATTCAATTCTAATCTTGCAAATCAAGAATAAGGAAATTAATCATCATTTTTACCTTCATCGAATCCGAAACTCTGAGGGTAAATATTTTAGGCCTAATCTTTTATTTCTATTTTTATTATTTTGTTCATATTTAATTTATTAACATGTATATTATTATTATTTTTATTATTTTCATTTATTTATTTATTTGTTCTATTGCTTTTATATTTGTCTCATTTACTATGTTAATATATTATTTTTGTTCATGTAAATATTGATTTTCTTATCATTTCTAACATGTAAATATTGGTTTCTTTTAAATCCTAACATGTAAATATTTTATTTTTTCCTTTGATTTCTCATTATTTTTAACATATAATTAATAAATTCATTTTAATTGATATTTTTACCATGTAAATGTTTTATATTAATTGTAACTATATTGATTAACTATGTCGTTCATTTAATTGCTATCATTATTTTGTTATTCATGTTTTATCATTATTTTATCATTGTCATTTCTATTTATTCATTCATTTATTTATTTTCATTATTGATCATTATTATTATCATGTTCATATTTTTTACATATTAACTCATTAACATGTTTTATTTATTCCAGTTAAATCATTTAATGTATATTTTAATTTATTTTGATTTGTTAACATTTTAATTCAATTATCATTCTTTCACATCACCTTATTTTATTTTAATTTGTCATTCATTTATTATTATTTAATTGATTTAACCACTAACATTATTTTATTTGTGTTTTATTTTTATTTCAAAACTTATTTTCCACTTGGGCATTTTTGCGAGCACATGAGGGGATCCAGAAGGCTTGTTTGGGTTAAATGTTTAATTGCTTTATTTGTAATATTTTATTTATTTTGCCATGTAATTTCCTATAAAATTATTTATTTTATGCACGCTAGAAAGAAAATCGCTAAACATTTTTTTATTAATTAACTTGGAATCTTTCCTAATAAATATGAGACCAATGTCTCAATTTTCTCCATCCAAAATCATCACATCAAAACTATTTCATAATAAATATGAATGCTAGGACCAATGTCCTCATCATTAATGAATATCCCGATTTATGCATGATTCGTATTTTATTTACAATGGAGGTTGTATTCCGTCCCAATTTTTGTTGTGTTTACTTTTATGTGCTTTACTTTGATTATGTTTTATTTACCGCTTTCCTTGAGTGGACAACCTGCGCTTTAATTAGCTGCATTAAAATGAATGAGAAATGGGATGAAACTTTAATTTCAAAGCTCAATTATAAACTTAACCAAGGTATGAATAAATGGGAAGTCCCGGACTCACTCTGGTCTTAGGCTCAATGAGGTTAGAGGACCAAAGCAATGTTTCATTGGGATGGGGCCTCCAAAATATCTCTTGTTGCCTACCAAAAGGCCCAACTCGAATAATCTTAGGCTCCACGGGGTTAGAGGATCATTCCAATGTTCTGTTGGGATGAGGTCTTCAAGATCCCTCTGGCTTGCCCAAAATGGATATAGATGCGCCGTCTTAGGCTCACTGAGGCTAGACGACCTTTCCCAATGTTCTATTGGGTGGCGACTCCAAGAAACCTCCTTGTTGCCCAACGTAGACGCACTTGTAATTCGTTACAAGTTTTAATGAATCTATTTCGAAAGCTCTAAAAGCGGGTCTTCGGGGCACCCCGGGGTTTGGCACGCATCACAGTGGCGACTCCACTGGGGACAATACTCGAGACTTCGCTTCGAATGTGCCTTGGTTAAAATTTACAATTGAGTTTTAATTTAAAAATTTCATCCTTTTTCGAAACTGCATTGCATCTCATTAGAGCCTTAGATCTATGCTAGTTTGGTCCCTCTTTTAGCCCTGGTGCATTCCCGAAGCACGACTCTAGTTCACTCAATGTACGGAAGTGTTAAGGATAATCACTAGCCCAAGCCTCGTACCATCATGGTATATTCAATGGAGACCCGATCAATCGTTACGCTCGTGATGAGCTAGACCCGTTGGCAGGGACCATGCTTGGGTAGCCCTAAAGTAACATCACTTTGACCAAAGCTCATGTAATGACAATAGATACTTCCCCTAGGTGGTATGAACCATAATACCTTGCTTGCTGTATGGACCATTATGTATTGGATAAACCCGAATAATCTGATTGGTCACCTAATCAAAGGCTTTCACGCCCCGATAGGCCCATGTCAACTTATTCAGACTGCCTAAATGCATGATGGTCAAAACCCATGCGTATGCACATTTGCTAAGAGAGGTTATGCTGCCGGTTTTCCACTAAGCACCATGCACGTCCATCGGGCTCCCTATTAGCCCATGGATCAAGCCCACCTAGGACAGAGACAACACGACCTCGTGTGTGGGGGCAATAAGGTTGGAAGGATCTATCTGCTTGCATGTGGTTGTGGATGATGCATTGCATATTCATGTCATTCATACACAAATAAAAATTTTTATTTTCTCCCTATGTATACCATTTTCTTTGCATATAATTATGCACATATCATCTTGTGTATAATTTTTCACATGTCTCACATGTATCATCCTAATCTCTTTTAGCCATTATATACCATTTATTACATAGTACGACCTTGCATTGCATATTATTCATGCATCAATCTAACTCTTTGATTTTCAGCCACTGAGGACCATTTGCTTGGGTGGTTTAGGGATCCCGATAGTTGTTTGAAGAACCATCAAAGTTCAGATTGGCTGATGGAGACCAAGCATCCTTACCAGAGCATCTGAAGGTATCGCAAATGGCTGGCCCTTCATAACAGAATGAAGAGATTCGTGCCCTGATCACCCAAGAGATGGATAGGAGGTTTGAAGAGCTAGAAAAAAGGCTATTAGCTGTAATTAAAGAAAGAATGGATGCCATGGAATTGGTTCTCCAAACTCAGCTTATGGCAATATCTCTTAACCAAGTGAAGTCGGCCATGATCAAGAAGGCTCATACAGCGACGGCTCCAGTACCTCCTTTTCCTTCTGAGACTAGGGACAAGGGGCCACTTGATTCACCAGTTGAGCAAGGAGGAAATAGGAGGTCTACTCTAGAACATGGCATTATGTCCGAAGAGGATGAAGACCATGCAATCATGCGTACTCCAAAAGATGAAAGCTCAGGAGGCCTTGAATATAGTAAGGCAAATGCTAAGCCTATAGAAGTCCCAGCCATTAGAACAACTCAGCCCCACCTCACTATCTCGGGTAGGCCATTATCTTGGCACTTCACCCGTCTCGTTAAGAAAGGCAAGTTACAACCCTTGCCGACCGGGCCTGCCCCAAGTCAAGGACACCCTAGGCATAGGGCAGATTGGTACTACACGTATCATCAGTATTCAGGGCATAGAACAGACTACTGTCATCCTTTGAGAGATCGCATTCAAGAATTGATGCCAGACCCAAAAAAAGAAAAGATTGTAGAAGCACCAACCACGGAAGTAAAGCAAAGGCATTTTTCTAATTTGGGCAGATCTTTGTCCTGGGTCCTCAAGAGGCTGATGAAGGAGGGGATATTACAGCCATTGCCGGCTAGGCCCGCTAGAAGCCAGGGACAGCCCGATCACAAAGGGGATGAGTATTGCACCTTCTACCAGTACACCGGGCATACCATAGATTATTACAAGACCTTAAGACATGCCATTCAAGATCTGATTGATTCCAAGAAGATCTCCGACCCTGAAAAGCGAGAGGGGAAGAATAAGATGGACTAGGTGCTTAAGTGGAAAGGCAGGACGGTTCTTAGGGAGCATAACGGACCATCAACAACTGTGTTGGCAAGAACGAAAGTTGATTAGCTGTTTAGAATGTTCTTTTTATTTTTGAACTATTTAATAATGCATTTTAGTTTCATTGATAAGAAGAATGTTTTTGCCTACTTGTGTTATGTCTCTTATGATTTCACTATGCATAATCATGATCATAACTCATTCATATTTGACATTGATTTAGTTAGTGCTACTCTATTTAATCTCAGAAAATTTGGAAAGTCCAAAGAACATCTTAATAGCATCTAATGTAACTCCTGAAGAGAGATTAAAACTTGAGAGAAATTCAACAAAATATAAAAAAGGTCTTTGCCTGGATATATGAAGACACACTAAGAGTTGATCATGGAATCACTAAGCACATCGTTCAAACACACCACAATCATGAACTGGCCACGCAGAAGCTCAAAAGATTCAAGCTGGAAGGGGTAGAAAAGGTAAAAAAGAGGAATCAGCAAGCAGAAGCGAACCCAAATTTTTTTATCGAAGTTCAATGCCAGTCTTGGTTGGTCAATGTTGTACCAAATCGAGAAGAGGAGTAGTGCGTGTATGGGTAAATTATTAGGATTTGAACAAAGCTTATCCTCGAAAAAAGAGAAAAATAAAATACAAAAAAGAGAGAAAGAAAGAATCAATAAGTAGATTGGAAAACCATCATGGCGGGGCAAGCTTTGTCCAAATCTGGCTCATCTACATGTGCCCGTACTTTGCCATTTTTCTTGACTTCCAAGAAGGACCAAAAGGGTTATATTGACTAACAATGGACATGGGTTGCTTGAGCATAGGAATAGACATCATAGGGGAGGTGCGCCCCACAGCCCCAACGAACAAGGTCATGTCAAAATGGTCTCCCGCACCACGCAGGGTTTAAACGATTTATGGCTAAGGCTAGAAAGTTGCTACAGGGGTATGACATTAAAGGCCACAAGTCTTCCCTAATAGGGCAGGAGAGACTGCTAACAAGAAGATCTTGATCAAGATGGCTCGAAACTACAAGGATTGGGCAGAGAAATGGCCTTTTGCACTTTGAGGCTGGAGAACTACCATCGGAACCTCTACAAGAGTCACCTCCTAGTTATCAATATATAGGGGGCAGAAGCAGTATAGCCAGTTGAAGTAGAGCTCAAATCTTTAAGGATGGTCATGAAAGCCCAAATTTTGGAAGCCGACAGGGCACAGCAACGGCAGCAGCAATTGAACAAGTCAGACAAGGACAGGTCATGGGATTATCGCCACGGTCATATCAGACAACATTCTACTTAATTATTTAGAAAGATGGCCAGAAAGCATCTGGTGAATGAGGCAAGTCCAGGCCAAAGTGAGAGGATCCCCTTATTCTTAAGAAATTGTTATCCAAGACAGCAGAAACAGGTAGCAATGAAGATGACTTCAAGAACCGATCAACGTCGACGAACTCAAGAGGGTCCATGGCTAAAGACTTAAAAATCAAAAGAAGAGAATAAAAGCCCCGCGGGTTAAAAATCGAAAAAAAGGCAGCCTTGCTAAAAATGGGTGCCTCGTCAGGGTGAAAACAAAAAATTAGAGGCTTGAGAGAAAATATCCAATTAAGAAAACCCGAGAGGGCTGATTGGAGATAGGAGTTTGATGCTTACAAGATATACTCTGAGATTAGATGTAGTTTTGCATTTTGAATCAATTTTAGATAATGATCATGTATAGAGAAATCATACTGAAATATACACAATCTTTGCAACTACATGTGTTCATTATTTTCTAGTTCATTTATAAAAAGAGAAATGTTGTTCATTGCTGAATGCATAAAATCTAAATGGTTACACTCTGCTACTGCTCTCACTATTTGGATGTCTGAGTCGATGAGTTCTGCTATCGATTGTGGGACCGAGCACCTACCTCTTGAGTGCATTAGTGGGAGAATAAGCCCTGATAGATGGTATAATAGTCTTCATCGGCAGCTTGCCTAGAGGCCATGATGTATGGAGGTCAAAACCGAAGATAAAGGTCTGTTTTAGAAAGCTAGGGATGCCTCGCTATATCGTTAATCCCTCTGAACTATCGAGCATAATGGGTGGTAATGTAAAAAGCAGCCTCATGAAGCCCTGAAGAACTCGATCCTCATCTGCTACCTCACCCAATCTAGCGACACATTCATCAAGGTAGGCCATGGAATGCAATCGATGCCTAAGGAGAAAATGCCTCAGAGAATAACTGCTGATTACCCTAGGAAGGGTCATTGATAGCAGCTTTAACTTTTCTTATAGCCGTACCTGAAAGGTAAGAGAGTCTAAAAAAAAAGGCCTGTTAGAGATGAAAACCATGACTGGCTCTCTAAGCAAAAGTTAGGCCAAAGGTCAGGGTGAAAACCTGGGAACAGGCAGTCTGTCCTTTAAAAAATGAATGAATAAAAGCTGCTGGAGTGGGTTGGGTCCATTCCAGGAAAAAATTAGGCACAGGGTCTTGTGAAAATCCCAAAAGGGACGCATTTTCCGCTCAAAAAAGCTAGTGTAAAAATCCACAAGGGACGCACTACCTTTAAAATAATGACTTTTGAAGCCTGGAGCGATAAGGCGGCATTACTTCGAATATTAGGTGGATAGTGCATAATGCAGAACTTGATTCAGAGTCTTGTGGGCAAAACGTTCATTTGACCGGGGGGCAAAGATACGTACGGGTCAGTTCTCCTTGAAAAGATTATGTGTCAGAGTCTGTAAAGCCAGGACAACACTTTTTTATATCCCTGGGGGCATCAGACAATGTGAGCAGCCTAGCAGTACCCTCGATGAATCCCTTAACCACCTAGGATGCGGTCTATCCATTTTTGCATATCACATGCATCCCACATGCATAGATCTTTTGCACATCCCCCTGCATATCACGTGCATTCAGTTTTTTACACTTATGGTTGTACACATAATCTTTGTGCATTAATCCTTTGCATGTACTTTCTGTATATAGTTTTGTATGTATATTTCGCACACATAATTCCATACGCACACACAATCTTTTGTATATGTTGTTGTGTACATGACTCAGAAGGAAAGGTTCGAATAGACGTCATGAGCAAGGATGATCCAAAGGATGGATTCAGCTCAACATGATCGGCCACTGTATCCAGCATAAAGTCAGGTGAATATGTACAGAGGTGGAACGCCCAAAAGAACAAGCCTGTCTAGATACACCATGCTAAGGGTAATCTGGAATCACACAAATCTACAGAAAAGAAGATCTTTTGAGAAGCCGAAATATCCATGCATACTTTAGTCGGAGGCAATCAAATGCAGAAGTGGGCCGAGGTACAGTTTCAGCTCTACATCAGCGCTGATCCACGCCAAACCTTCAGATCAAGATGAAGTCCTCACGAGAATGGAACCTCACGGTCTTGCTCCCAAGAAGACATTCAAAAGAGCAAGCCTATCCATATACTCCATGCCGGGGGCAATCAGGTAAGTTTCTCTATCATAAGATGTACGTTGACACACATCACACAAAGCGTACAAAATCCGGATTCAAATGTATGTATATTGCATACACATGATTCCACACACATTCACAATGTTTTGTATATATACATGGCTCAGACGAAGGGTTCAAATAGACCTCATGCTTAAAGATGATCCAAGAGATGAGTTCAGCTTAACATTGTTAGATTCATGCTATGCCGGGAGCCATCAGGTAAGTTTCTCTATCATAAGATGTATGCTCACACACATCACACAAAGTGTACAAAATCCAACTTCAAAATGTACAAAGAATATAAATCCTCAAACACAAACAACAAAAACAAACAAAGCAAAACGAAAAACAAAAATAAGAAGATGTTTTCAAGGCCTTGAAAATCCAACATACTGTAAAAATTCAAATGCATCCAAAGTGTAAAAATTCCAAGAAAGGAAATCCCAAAACAAAAACAATAACAGAAAAATTACCAAAGACAGGAAAATCTATCCGCCTGCGGGCAAACAACCAAAACCTCAAATTCAATTTCCTCTCTAGAGGCCCAAATATAATTTTCCTCTGAGTAGGCTCAAACATATAATTTCCTCTCTGGAGGCTCAAATCTAATTTCCTCTCTGGAGGCTCAAACCTATTTTCCTCTTTAGAGACTCAAAATCAAAGACTCTCAGTGAAATCAAAGTCAGCATCAAAGTCTCTCAATGAGCATCAAAGACTCTCAGTGAAATCAAAGTCTCCCAGTGAGCATCAAAGACTCTCAGTGAGCATCAAAGACTCTCAGTGAAATCAAAGTCTCTCAATGAGCATCAAAGAAACTCAGTGAGCATCAAAGTCTCCGAGTGAGCATCAAAGTCTCCCAGTGAGCATCAAAGTCTCTTAGTAAGCATCAAAGTCTCTCAGTGAGCATCAAAGTCTCTCAGTGAGCATTTAAGCCTCTCAGTGAGCATAGATTTTTAAAGTCTCCCTGCGAGCACAGAGCCCTTTGAGAGGTATGTAGGTCTTTTCAACAAGGATGTTGGAGATGATAGAGGAATCGGTATTTGGGAAAAAACCAACCGTCCTTCAGGGGGCACCCATCTGACATCGGCCCTAACAGGTATGTACTGCCACAGGTAAAGTACCTCTTTTATATACCCTGTGTATTTGCTTTGTCTTTTATTGTAGAAAAAAGGTTCATGATAAGCGAGTCACCATACCGACCTAAGAATGGTCGACAATTGGATATTACACTAGCCAGATGGGGGTTAGCAGATCAGACACTGTACTAGCCAGATGGGGGTTAGCAGATCAGACATTGTACTGACCGATGGTGGTTAGAAGATCAGAATATTGTACTAGCCGGATGGGGGTTAGCAGATCAGATACTGTACTGACCGGATGGGGGTTAGCAGATCAGATATTATACTGACCGGATGGGAGTTAGCAGATCCGATATTGTACTAGCCGGATGGGGGTTAGCAGATAAGATATTGTACTGACTGGATGGTGGTTAGCAGATAAGATATTATACTCATCGGATGGGGGTTAGCAGATCAGAATATTATATTGACCGGATGGTGGTTAGCAGATCAAATATTATACTGATCGAATGGGGGTTAGCAGATCAGATATTGTACTGACCGAATGGTGGTTAGCAGATATTACATTGACCAAATAATGGTTAGCAGATAGGATGTTACACGCCCAAAAGCGGCTACCAAGACAGAACGTTCAATCACATGCGGTAGAACAGATCGCAACCGGGATTGCAGTTAGAGAACACTGCATCTCACAACGAGATTGTAGTTAGAGAACACTGTATCTCACAGACTCCGTACAGGCCGAAACGAGGCTAGCGGATCACCAGCGGTAGAACAAATCGGAAACAGAGGTTGTAGTCAGAGAGTACTGCATCTCATAGACTCTGTCCAGGCCGAGACTAGGCTACCGGATCACCAACGGTAGAACAGATCGCAACAGAGGTTGGAGTTAAAGACACTGCACCTCACACCGTGTAGGCCGAGACGAGGCTAGCGGGACAGACTAGCCACCGTGCAGACCGAGACGAGGTTAGCGGGGCACGAGCAGTAGAACAGATCGCAACAGAGGATGCAGTTAGATGACACTTTACCTCACACTGCGCAGGCCGAGATGAGGCTAGCGGGACAGACCAGCTGCCTTACAAACCGAGATGAGGTTAACAGGGGACATGCGATAGAACCGATCGCAATAGAGGATGTAGTTAGATAACACTTCACCTCACACCGCACAGGTCGAGATGAGGCTAGCGGGACAGACCAGCCGCTGTACAGACTGAGATGAGGTTAGCGGGGGACATGCGATAGAACAGATCGCAACAAAGGATGCAGTTAGACAACACTTCACCTCACACCGTGCGAGCCGAGATGAGGCCAGCGGGACAGATCAACCACCGTACATGCCGAGACGAGGACAGCGGGGCACACGCGATAAAACAAATCGCAATGAGATTCTGGTTAGAGGACACCGCATCTCACAGACGCCGTGCAAGCCGACCGGAGGCGAGCAGGACAATGCGATAGAAAAGATTGCGAATGAGCCACAGTCGAAGAGCACTACGGCTAAGCAGTGACAAGTCGCAACATTCCACACGGCAAAAGGTAAGTGCTGCCTCAGGTACATATCTCTTTCCTTTATTCTCTGAATTTTTGCTCATCTAGGCACTAGTGCACTAGTTTCCCCAAAATTGGGGGCAACTGTAGACACCGGGTCTTAAGACAGCCCAAATCAGAGTTACCCTATGATGATAAGATGTCTTGCCACAGGCAAAAAGGTTGAAAGTTGTGATTTTCTTGTAAAATTTGCATTTTAGAGTGAAAAATTAAAAAAAAATAATAAAAAAATATTTTAAAAATTAAAATTAAAAAATAGGGTTTAGAAATTATTGTATTTTTAGTTAAATTTTAAAAAAAAAATTCGCGAACGTCGACGCTCGGCAGCGCGCACCCGTGCCTGCCTGCGGAGTGCTCGTTGTGCTCGAATGCGGGCGCCGATGCCCGTCGCATGCGCTGACGGGCGTCGGTAGCCCATTTTCGACCCTGATGCCCGATTTTCGCCCCAAATCAATTTTTTTACGAATTTTGGCCTAAAAAATAGTTTTTTATCCATTTTTTTAAAAGTTTTAAAAGATTTTTTCCATCTTTAAAATTTAAAATAGATAATATCTGATTTTATTAAGTTTTATCCCTTTAATTAATATTATTTTCCTATTATCTTCATATAAAAAGAATAAGAGAAAAAATCAAAAGGGGGAGTTTTTTTCTAGGATTTTTCTTCATCTTTTCTCTTCTTCTTCCTCTCAATATCTCTCAAAATTTTCAGACTTTCCCCACCAAAAAAAGAACAAAAAAATTCAGTTCATCTTTTTCTTCTTTTTTTTTTTTCCAATAGGATTTCTTATAAACATATATTTAGAAGTAGTTTTGTTGGTTGATTTAATTTTGAGACAAATACAACAATTATTTGCTCTCAAAATTCTTTTTTTAACTTTTCATTTGTGTTCAATCAAACTTTTTCCATTGATTTTCTTTTGAATCTATTTTTGATGAAAAAATAATTTTGAAACAAATAAAACAATTGTTTGTTATCAAAATCTATTTTTTTCATTTGATTTTCTAAAAACAAGTTTTTTTTTTCAAGCATATTTTTCCTTGGAATAAAATTCCAACATTTTTATTATTTAATTCTAATCTTGCAAATCAAGAATAAGGAAATCAATCATCATTTTTACCTTCATCGAATCCAAAACTCTGAGTATAAACATTCTGGGCCTAATCTTTTATTTTTATTTTTATTATTTTGTTCATATTTAATTTATTAACATGTATATTATTATTATTTTTATTATTTTCATTTATTTATTTATTTGTTCTATTGCTTTTATATTTGTCTCATTTAATATGTTAATATATTATTTTTGTTCATGTAAATATTGATTTTCTTATCATTTCTAACATGTAAATATTGGTTTCTTTTAAATCCTAACATGTAAATAATTTATTTTTTCCTTTGATTTCTCATTATTTTTAACATATAATTAATAAATTCATTTTAATTGATATTTTTACCATGTAAATGTTTTACATTAATTGTGATTATATTGATTAACCATGTCGTTCATTTAATTGCTATCATTATTTTGTTATTCATGTTTTATCATTCTTTTATCATTGTCATTGCTATTTATTCATTCATTTATTTATTTTCATTATTGATCATTATTATTATTATGTTCATATTTTTTACATATTAACTCATTAACATGTTTTATTTATTCCAGTTAAATCATTTAATTCTTTTCTCATTTAATGTATATTTTCATTTATTTTGATTTGTTAACATTTTAATTCAATTATCATTCTTTCACATCACCTTATTTTATTTTAATTTTTCATTCATTTATTATTATTCAATTGATTTAATCACTAACATTATTTTATTTGTGTTTTATTTTTATTTCAAAACTTATTTTCCGCTTGGGCATTTTTACGAGCACACGAGGGGATCCAGAAGGCTCGTTTGGGTTAAATGTTTAATTGCTTTATTTGTAATATTTTATTTATTTGCCTTATTTATTTTGCCATGTAATTTCCTATAAAATTGTTTATTTTAGGCACGCTAGAAAGAAAATCGCTAAATATTATTTTATTAATTAACTTGGAATCTTTCCTAATAAATATGGGACCAATGTCTCAATTTTCTCCATCCAAAATCATCACATCAAAATTCTTTCGTAATAAATATGCATGCGAGGACCAATGTTCTCATCATTAATGAATATCCCGATTTATGCATGATTCGTATTTTATTTACAATGGGGGTTGTATTTCGCCCCTAGTTTTGTTGTGTTTACTTTCATGTTCTTTACTTTGATTATGTTTTATTACCGCTTTCCTTGAGTGGACAATCTGCGCTTTAATTAGCTGCATTAAAATGAATGACAAATGGGATGAAACTTTAATTTCAAAGCTCAATTATAAACTTAACCAAGGTATGAATAAATAGGAAGTCCCGAACTCACTCTGGTCTTAGGCTCAACGAGGTTAGAGGACCATCGCAATGTTTTATTGGGATGGAGCCTCCAAAATATCTCTTGTTGCCCACCAAAAGGCCCAACTCGAACAATCCTAGGCTCCACGGGGTTAGAGGATCATTCCAATGTTCTATTGGGATGAGGTCTCCAAGATCCCTCTGGCTTGTCCAAAATGGATATATATATGCCGTCTTAGGTTCACTGAGGCTAGACGACCTTTTCCAATATTCTATTGGGTGGAGACTCCAAGAAACCTCCTTGTTGCCCAACATAGACGCACTTGTAATTCGTTACAATTTTTAATGAACCTCTCTCGAAAGCTCTAAAAGCGGGTCTTCGGGGCACCTCGGGGTTCGACGCGCGTCACAAAGGCCACTAACAATGGAGCTGAATATGAAGCTTGCACCTTCGGGTTAGGAGCCTTGATAGCCTTGGGGGAAAGAGCGTATAAGTATTTGGAGATTCATCACTAGTGATCAATTAGATTCGTGGTGAATGGGCTGTTAAGGAAGAGCGACTGATACCATATGTAAAGCACTTAAGGGATTTGAGCAGCCAATTTTAGACGTGAACTTTCCACTTTGTCCCGAGGGATGAAAATCAGTTAGCAGATGCGCTCGCAATCTTAATTTCATTATGGGAAAACCCGAAGGGGGTAGTCATGAAACCCGTTTTGATCTCCAGTTCTGAGAAGCCCAGTTTTGAGTCCAATCTGGTCATGGAAATTGAAGTTGTGGATGAGAAGCCATGGTACCACGACATCAAAAATTACTTAGAAAACACCACATTCCCAAAAGAGGCTGCCGAAAAAGACCAGAGACTGATCTGTAAGCTATCCACTCAGTTTATCTGCATAGACGGTGTGTTGTACAAATGACAAGTCGACGGCATTCAACTAAGGTGTCTAGATGAAAAAGAAGCCGAAAGGGTGATAGAGGAAACTCATGCTAGAGTTTATGGGGCCCACATGAATGGTTTAATGCTGGCAAAGAAGATTATGAGACAAGGGTTCTACTGGGTTACTATGGATACAGATTGCTCAAGGTACGTGAAGCAGTGCCAGTTGTGTCAGCAATATGCAAACTTGAGGCATTTGCCAGTCTCGAAACTACACAGTTTGACGTCTCCTTGGCTGTTCGCAGCATAGGGGATAGACATTATAGGAGAGATACACCCTACAGCCTCTAATGGTCATAAGTTCATCATAGTCGCCATCGACTATTTCACTAAGTGGGTAGAGGCTGAGCCATTCAAGAAGGTCGATGCGTGGGATATGGCCAAATTCATCGAAAAGAATCTGATATGCAGATATGGTCTCCCACACCATGTAGTGTCTAATAATGGGGTCCAGTTCATGGCTGAAACAAAGAAGATACTCCAGAAATATGGCATCAAGCATCACAAGTCCTCTCTATATCGCCCACAAGCCAACGGAGTAGTAGAGGCTGCCAATAAGAATATTAAGAAGATTCTAGCCAAGATGGTTTAGAATTACAGGGATTGGGCAGAGAAGTTTCCTTTCGCACTCTGGGGCTATAGAACCACATTCAAAGAATTTATAGGGGGCATGCCATATTCTCTAGTGTATGGAATAGAAGCAATATTGCCAGTCGAAGTAGAGCTTAGGTCTTTAAGGATAGTCATGGAGGCTCAGATTCTAAAAACTGATTGGGTGCAGCAACGGCTGAAGCAATTAAACTTGCTAGATGAGAATAGATTATGGGCCTATTATCACAATCAGATCTATTAGAAGAGACTTGCTCAGTCATTCAAAAGGAAAGTCAGAAGACACCCTATGAAAGAGGGTGATCTGGTTTTCAAGCAAATGAGACTAGATGTACCAGATATACGGTGTAAGTTTAGACCAACATGGGAAGGTCCCTTTGTCCTCAAGAAACTGATGTCCAAGGGGGCAGCAATTCTATCAAATAACGACGGCAATGAGTTCAATGAGCCGGTCAACATCGACAGACTCAAGAGGTTCCATGGCTAAGACATAAAGATCAAAAGAAGAGAATAAAAAGTCTCGCGGGTCAAAAATTGAAAAAGGTGATCTTGCTAAAATTGGGCGCCTCGTTAGGGTGAAAACCAAAAAAAGGCATTCTAGGCAAAAATTAGAGGCTTGAGAGAAAATGACCAATCAAGAAAATCGTGAGGACAGATTGGTAACAGGAGTTGGATGTTATTAGGATCTACCCCGAAAATAAATGTAGTTGTGCACTGTAAATCTATGTTAAATGATGATCATGTATGATAAAATCATATGGAAATGTATAGAATTTTATAAAAGGTATAAAATAGAAATCATTCAAATGTTCATTATCTTCCAGTTCTTTCGTAAAAAGAAAAACATCGTTCATATACATGTAAATCTAAACTAAACTGTACTACTACTCTTACCGGCTAAATGCCTAAGTTGGTGGGTCCTGTTGTCAACTGCAGGGCTAAGCACCCATCTCTTGTAAGCACTAGTGGAAATGGTGGGGCAATCTCTAACAGAAGGTGGGATGGTCTTCACCGGCAGTCTTGCCCAGAGGCTATGATATCTAGACATGAAGGCTGAAGACAGGACACCACCCTGAAAAGCTAAAGGGAGTCTTATGATGTCCTGAGTCACCCCGAACTATCGAGTACAATGGGCAATGATGTAAAACGTAACCTCATGTAGCTCACACACTAGAACACTCCCCGAGGAGCCATCGGTGGTCACAGCAGTAAGATAGAGCCAGGGCCTCATGAAACTGATATCCTCGTCTGCCATCTCGCTAAATCGAGCAATGCCCTCATCGGGAGAGGCAAAAGATTACAGTCACTGTCGAGGTAGGAAATGCCTCAGTGAATACTGGCCAATCACCCTAGGAGGGGGCTCTAACAAAAGCTTCATCTTCTCTTGTAGCCACACCTATAGGTTAAAAAGTTAAAAAAAAAAGCCGCTGGAATGGGTAGGGTCCATTCTAGGAAAAAATAAGGTATAGGGTTATGCAAAAATAAGGACGTATTGCCCGCCAAGACAAGTTAGTGTGAAAACCCACAAGGGGTGCACTACCTTTAAGAACAATGACATACTTGGAGTAATAAGGGACTATCGATGAAAGCAAATGAAGGGTTGGCAATGACAGAGTCCAAGCTTAGACTTTTCTTAGCTAGAATCAGTGGAAATGGGGTCAGCCCACAGTGGATCCCGTCCACTATCCCAAACAGCCTAAAGTCGCCAGTCAGCTCATCGAAAGTCACAGTTAGATATCCGAAAAGGCAAAACAAAAGGACTACGTAGGCCCAATAAATTGATGCGGTAGAAAAGTCCTCTAGTGCCTCGATTAAGGTATTGAGAGCAAAGGTGGTCCCTTGAGGAGCCAGTCTAGTGGCCACTAAAGTAAAAATGCCTAAGGCCAATGCTATGTCCCTTACATGGACGAAGTCGCAAGCCGGGATGCAAGGCAGTGTGCCAAGTGGAAACCTCGCCCCGATAATAGTGGCAAACTCTTCAGGCAGGGGGCATAATTCTTGGTAGGTAAACCTGAATACATGGAAGCGAGTGTCTAGAAGCATACGACGGCTAATAAGAGATTCTGGTCTAATCTAATCCTCAGAAATTTCAGATGGGAATAAGGAGTTAAAAGGGTATTTTCCCATGTTTGGGGGTCATTCAGGACTCGATGCATCTTGTGAAGGGCAGAAGATGACATTTTCTAAAAGTTTTGGAGCGAAAATTAAATATAAATGGAAAAGGAAAAAAGGAAAAGAAGAAAAACCTGAAAAAGAAGCTCTGGTTGAGGTTTGGTGTGTTGAGTGCATGAAATTCGAGGAAAATAAGGGTTATTTAAAGAGAAACACCGACAGACGGTCTGCCCGTCAGTCGGTCTTCCGATGGGGAGCCCGTTGGTCAACCTAGTTGACCCTTGGGAGATCTATCCTCCTGCACATTTCATTCATGTCACGCGCATAAAATATTTTTTTCATATTTTCATTGTCTTTTATTTTATAGTGGAGAAAATTTGACAGAGAAGTGTACCGTGCACAGAAATCGCGAACAAAATGTTCAAGGAGTATTTGTATTTTTAAAAAATTTTGAAAAAAAAGAGGGAGAGAAGAAAGAAAGAAAAAGCGGGAATTTTAAGCGACCGACGGGATGCCTGTCGCTCGATGTCCCGATCGGTCAGCCAAAATTATAAAAGGTGTGCGACTTCAGCTTCCCTTTCCTCCTCTTGCTCTTCTTCTTCTTTCTTTCTCGCGAACCGATGCCCCTACTCGGTTTTTCACCCATTTTTTGCTCATTTTTGATCCATTTAGCGCACCACTTGTGCCAAAATGATCCTCACTTCATTGCGCACGCATAGGACCAATTTTCTTTTAGTTTCTTCAAGTATATTTTCAGTCCACTTCATCGATTATCATGTTAGTTTTACCACAGTTTCTGCTTTTTTTAGTTTATTCTTACTTAATTTTTATTCTAAATGCATGACAAGTTTATACGCTTTAAATGTAGAATAATTTTTGTCCATTTATTTTCTGCATTTTGGGACCTTGTACCATGGCAACTGAAGCACAAATCGATGATAATAAATAATATATAGGATTTAAAAATATGCCCTTGATTGAGAAAATGAATTAGACCAATTTGGAAAATAATTGATATTCATATGAAATAATTACGCCAATAAAATTGTTGTTTGGGGCTTGAGGCCTGTCCCTTTATCTGTATTTTCAAGCAAGGAGGTGGGCACATCCTTACCAAGATGCTGCCCGAATTTTTTTTTTTTAATTTTCTAGGTAGGCACATCCTTGCCAGGATGCTGCCTAATTTTTTTTTGGTGGGCACGTTATAGCCGAATTGCTGCCGAAATTTGCAAAGTTTTCAATCTTTCATTTAGCTTACTTGTGGTTATGTTGTAAAACTGACTTTTATTCTTTTCAGGATGCCTCCACGATGCAACATCCCTCAGGATTAGACCAAGCCTCAGGCTCCCGGGTGGATGAGCGATGAGGCTAGGAGGAAGTTTCAGGCCTTGGCACACGTATAGTTTCGCGCCAGCCGCTTCATCTCTAGGCCATTTCTTCAGAGCATGGGGATGCTTGAGGAGGTCGATGCACTCATAGGGGCGGCAGGGTGGACAAAGTTCCTATGTCCTTTGTTTTAGACGCATCTCGAGGTTATTAGAGAATTCCTAGCCACTCTTCATTACGGGGGATTCCAAAGATCGGACATAGAGGAGGGGGTCATCCAGTTTTGGGTTAGAGGATACCATTATAGCATCACGCGTCAGACTTTCTCACAGGCCATGGGGCTTCCTCACGGAGATGATGTGATGATTCTCTAGAGGGCTATTTGGAGACAGCATTGGGAGGTTATTGCCATGTTAGGGGTACCATATGACCACGATATGGCGAAGAGCATGGTGCTCTCATCTCAGGTGCTCCGATCCATACACAGGGTCCTCTCCAGTTCGTACTTGGGTCGAGCAAGTAAACCGGGGTTAGTAAATGGGGCCGAGATATAGAGTTCGTGGCCGATGATGGCTGGTCAGTGCCTCAATATCGTCCACGAGATAGTGGTTAATCTGGTCAGAGTTGCACAGGGGACAACCCCTATTGTATGGGTCGGCAGGGTGATTACCAGGCTGCTTCTGCACTTGATGGTGGACCCTGGGAGATATATACCCCCACTCCTAGAGGGACTCCATGTGGACGCGGTAGCAGCTCAAATTATTGGCATGATAGCAGAGATACCCGGCCACTCAAAGGAGTACTGACTACTCAATATGGCGGAGACCCGACGGTTGTTTAATCTACCTTCCCTCCAGTCAGAGGAGGATGATCAGGGAGGGCCCTAGGAGGAGCAGCCTCTGTAGTAGCCTCAGTCTCAGCAGTATCAAGCTCGACAACTACCTTCATAGTATCTTCAGCAGGAGGAGAGTCAGCCCCACACGCATTTTAACATGGACATCGAGTTAAGTGTGGACGAAAACTCGCTGAGCACCCCTCCGTCGTAGAGGGCGTAGAGCCTCACTCCACCACCACCGTCAGGGGGTCTAGTGCTCTGAGCTTCGGGAGATTGGGAGGTTTTATCTTTACAGCAGGTCAAGGGATCCAGGGGCATCCATGTCAACAGCTCCTCCACCTCCGCGACCTCCGGCACAGCCAACACCGACTAGCCCATCGCCTCATCCTCAGCCAGCACACCCAGACATCATTATTGCCATGACTATTGCTTTGGGCACTTTTGAGTGAAGGCAAGAGGAGAGGGATCATGTAACACCCCCAACTCCCACACGTAGCATATCGAAGGATGAAGAGCTATAGTGAGCAGAAGGTGCCACCAGACAAGGACACACATGGCAATATAGAAATTAGAATAGTAAAATTTCGAAAATCATAACCTTCAAACATGCACATCCTAAATCTATGTCATGCACACACCATTATTCGCACTAAAGATTATTACAACTTATTACAAATGCTAATAAATAAACTTAATTACATGCCAAAATCAAAAACACTTCCTATGAAATCTAGCGACTCGTTGGCCAAACCTCAGCGGACCGCTGTGCTACTCTGATCTTCTAACCTTCATGAACAAACAACCGTGCTAAGCGATAATGCTTAGTCGGGCTAAACAAATAATGGGCAGCCACTCATAGTGATTGCCGAGGCATACACATACAAATTGATAGGTATATGTATCCAGACATAAGCATAAAGGAAACTGGCTTCAGTTAATGTGATCTCATATCGTTACTTTCTTACAAAGACTTAAACTGTTTTAATATGCAGGTTCATTCATATACCATAACCAGAAACTACTATGTTACATTTTATTTAATCAAATCGTTACTTATTCAAAAATAAACAAAACATTTCATTGTTTAAAACTAAACAAAACACTTTAGTTCTTTGATTTGGTTCGGGCTTGAAATGTTATTCCAAGCTTCCTATGTATCCCTATGGTTAGGGAATCAGAACCATGTAGTTCTACAGAAAAATTTAACACATATGTTGCATAATTAATCCTAACTTATTTTCTAAACCAAATTATCCATATTATGTTTAACCCATTATTATTCTTTACTTACCATTCAGTATAACATCATCATATTCATTATAATCAGTAAATAATGCACACGAATTACTTACCATTATACTTACAGTAATAATCCAGGTTAAGATCCACAAGATAGATAATACATAACATACCTGTATTCTCATATTAAACATATAAATGAATACATTCATAAAGCTCATTCACCAAGTTCTTAACTATAGCAAAATGTATAACAAATATCTCAATAACTCGTGACAAAGATTTCATGTAAACAATCATACTATGAATTTTTGAACAGATTAGTAACATGCAATATCCACATATGAATTCACATACAGTCAGTATACATTCATACACACTTATCAGAATAACATTATCTATTACATTTCTCTTCATTTAACTGACATTTAGGCATCTGAAGATACCACATAGTTCCACATACAAGTCCGTGAAGGATCCATAACACATCAGTGCGTGAAGCACAAGCTTATCATTTCAACAACCACTTTCAAACACTTGATTCACATATCTCTATGTACACTATCACATAACTTATCAATTCATTTAGTTGCCTGCTAAGTCAAAAGGGTGGATAAGGGAGTGAACACATGGCGGTACCTTACGGGTACGAATTGAACTGAATGCATGGCGGTACCTTACGGGTACGAATCGAAAGAAAAATCACATTTTCTCATTCAAAAACATTTTACAGAGGGGATCTTAAACAAGATCCATACACATTGAGGTTTGCGAGGAACCAAACAGGGACCTGATCAAGGTCCAGAACAGAATAGAGGGCTGCAGCTAACAAAACTCTATAGGTATGCCTATCTATCCACGACTCGACTAACGCAGTCTAAATTCCCATATCATTATTAAATTCTTTCACACTTTACGCATATATACCCATTTCATCAAACACTAGAATTTATTCTTTTATGATCACATAGATACATGTATCAATATATATATATATGCCTATCATATGCACTAATTTCATTTATCGTATTCAAACTAGTCATGTGTAGTTTCATAGATTAAGATATTCGCATGAACATATTAAACGTAATCATGTCATTATTCTGTATGCTTTCACTTATTTTTATATCACATGTACCAATGATATTTATCATATGCATATGAACATACTGAACATAACTATATTATTAACATCATGCACTCATATAGACTTAACAAATAAATTACAGTACTTTATGGACAAACAGCCATTAAATAATAATGGTAAACAAAAGTCTCATAATTAAATTACTAACATGCATAGAAACATTTGAATAATTCACAAATTTAAGTACACATTTTAATATATAGAGACATAACACAAGTGAGAAACCATGCAAAGGACAAGATTTTTGAAACATTTTAAGACAGAGAGGTCTGTCGCGCTCACGACGGGTGTCGCGCTCGCGATCGACGAGTCCCAAGAGGTGATCACGAGTCGTGCTCACTGTCATGACTCATGGAGGCAAATCTATCAGAGCATAACAAAAGAATAGAGAAAAGGGGCGGGAGTTGTCACGACTCGTGCTTGCTAGCACGAGTCATGCTTCCCAGCACGAGACGTACTCTCGAACACGAGACGTGCTCCCCCAAGCCGAACGGCTTTCATGCCGAACAAAAACCCCTACCGAGCGAAATCACCAACATGAGATGCCCAGCCGAACGAGCTCCCAGCACGAGACGTGCTTCACAGTATGAGTCGTGCTTGCATGCCATTCCGAGCGGGATCTCACACACTGAACAAATCCTCATGCCGAGCAGTCTCTCACACCGAGCGGAATCCTCATGCCGAGTCATGAAGCTTGACATGACTCGTGCATCCTCCGCTCAAAACTTGGCCGATCGGGAGATGCTGGAATCACTGGGCTCTATCGCGATCGAGACAATATCACACTCATGATAGAGTCACATTTCCAGATCTCCAATGAACTACAGAATTTCTTTCCTTATAACGTAACATCCCTACCCATACGTAGGCGAACCCATCCGCAATGGAGTGAGATACCGTATGAGCAAGTATCAACAAACAGAACGATACGATAACATTCATTTATTCATTGATGCAATAATAATATTCATTACAAACTGTTTTGATATTACCAATTAAATACATCTATCAAAATTACAAAGCGGAAGCTGAAAAAAAGAATAAATACATAGAGAGTTCACTAATACAAAATAATCATAAGACAAAATGCTAAGCCCTAACATCAACCTCTGTGTTGGCTTGACTGGCGGCGACTCTCCCAAACCTAATCACCTCCCGCACCTGTACAGATAGAACACCCGTGCTAAGCGATAATGCTTAGTGGGGAAAACACAACAATAATATGGACGGCCACTCACAGTAGTCGCCAAAGCGAAACGCATACATATGGCATAAGCTGAGAATCATATAATATAATCGTAACTGAATCACATTGATAACAATTGATAATCCATGCTCACATTCATAAACATATACATTCATAAACATATTGCTTCACATACTGATAGCCAGAACCGATCGGATGTTCACAATAGTGGATAATGAGTGAATACAGAGGGATACCCGTAGGTACCATTCGAAAAGCAACATCACATTTTTCTCATTCAAAATATTTTACTAAGGGATCTTAAACAAGATCCTGACACACAGAGGTTCGCGAGGAACCAAACGGGGACTTGATCGAGGTCCAAAACTGAACTGAGGCTACAGCTACTAAGCTCTACTAGGCATGCCTAACTATCCACTAGACTGACTCACGCAGGTCATGCATAAAGTCGGTCATGTATAAGCCAAATCATATTCCAAAACATTGCATATAATTTAACATGAAGAAATCATAGCATTATTCATATAGAAGCATGATAAATAAATCACACTGTAGTAAAAATTCATGCCGAGGAGATAAGAAATTCATTTTAGTCAAAATAGGGCACTTTCGAAAAAATTGGCCGAGCAGAGGCTCACTGTCGCGATCACGACAAGAGTTGTGCTCGCGATAGTGAACAAAGGCCAATTGCAAGAAGAGGGGTGAGGACACGAGTCGTGAAGGATGGACACGACTCGTGTCGATGCTTAATCTAGGCCAGCAAAAGCACGAGTCATGATTGTTCATCACGACTCGTGCTGATGCCAAAGTCCTGTCACGAGTCATGATTGAACAGTACGACTCGTGACTTGACCTCCAGCCCGCATGAATCGCATCTCAGCCACAGCAATTTTTGATCGGATCTCCCATCTCCCGTTCGGCAGCCAAGTATCGCGCGGGCGACCGAGAGCCTATAGCTGAGAGCTGAGGTCCGATCAAAATGGAGAGCAAAACAATCAGGAAGGGGGAGCAGGGGACACGACTTGTTCTTGTATAGCACGACTCGTGTCGACGCTCTCTACACCATGTCACGAGTAGTGATCTTCAACATGTCTCGTGACCTGGCTCCCAGCAAAAGCACGAATCGTGCTTTCCATTTTCTCGATCGGGGCCGAGCATTGTGTACTCTAGCATTTTCGATTTCCACCAAAACCACTGAGATCAACACTAGAGCACACTTGAAGAAAAAAGAGGATGGAGGGATAATGAAAGGAGGAAGAACGGCAAGGGCAGCAAAGATCGCTGCTCTCCTTTCTCTCTCCTTCTATTTATACCCACTTCCTAAACCCCTAGACATATGTCACTCTAATATTGGTGGAACTTGACCACTCACACTCAACTAATATGCAGGACAACATACACAAAACTAATCCCACTAATGCACACACTACTAACATGCATGCACCCACACTCTAACCAAGCCCACAATCATGCATTTAATCCAAAAATACCATAACACATACATAGACACATATGCAAACATGGCTCAAACTAGTAGGGGGAAAACGGGGTGTGACAACTCTCCCCCACTAATAAGAATTTCATCCCCGAAATTCTGACCTGAACTGAACAACTGTGGATACTGATCCTCATAGTCGCCTCTGGTTCCCAAGTCGCTTCCTCGACTCCATGATGCTGCCAAAGAACCTTGACCAGCAGAACTTACTTATTCCTTAACTGCCTCACTTCCCGAGCGATGATGGCTTTCGGTTCTTCATCATAAGAATAATCCGACAAAATCCAAACGTCCTGAACTGACAACACATGCGAAGGATCCGAACGGTACCAACGAAGCATGGAAACATGGAAGACATCATGCATCCTGGCCAACTCCAACGGTAAAGCCAACCTATAGGCTACGGGACAAACTCTCTCTAAGACCTCATAAGGTCCAATGAACCGAGGACTAAGATTACCTTTCTTACCGAACAACAATACTTTTCTCAAAGGTGAAACCTTAAGGAAAACTTTATCCCCGATCTCAAACCGAATATCCTTTCTCTTCAGATTGGCATAGGATCTCTGCCTATCCTTAGCCACCTTCAGATTTCGCTGCACAACTCTGATCTTCTCTACTGTATCCCTAATCATCTCTGGCCCAACGAATGAATGCTCGGTTAACTCTATCCAACAGACTGGAGTCCTACAAGGTCGACCATACAAAGCTTCAAACGGTGACATCCCAATATTGGACTAAAAACTGTTGTTGTAGGCAAACTCCATAAGCCGCACATACTTGTCCCAACTGCCAGAAAAGTCCAAAGCACAAGCCCGAAGCATATTCTCTAGAATCTAAATAACCCGCTTGGACTGACCATCTGTCTGAGGATAAAATGCTGTGCTGAAATTCAACTTGGTACCCAAGGCTCGCTGCAACTCTTTCCAAAACTTAGATGTGAACCTTAGATCCCGGTCGAAAACTATAGACAACGGCACTCTATGCAGTCGGACCATCTCATCCACATAAACACTGGCCAACTTATCCATCGAGTAATCCACTCTGACTGGAAGAAAATGAGCTGACTTCGTAAGCCGATCTACAATCACCCAAACCGAAATATGCTTCCGCTGAGTCATTGGCAAACCCGACACAAAATCCATGGCAATGTCATCCCATTCCACTGAGGAATGGATAAAGGAGTGAGCAATCTCGAAGGGACTTGATGCTCAGCCTTTACCTACTGACAAGTCAAACACCTCGCCACAAATTCCACAATGTCTCTCTTCATTCCGGACCACCAGTAGAACTGCTTCATGTCCCGATACATCTTCTCACTGTCGGGATGCATAGTAAAGACCATAGTGTGTGCCTCACTCAACAGCTTCTTCCTTAACTCATCACTCTCGAGCACACACAAACGATTTCGATACATAAGCACCCCATCCAAAACTGAGAACTCTGACTGCTTACCCGATTGGACCTCTTGCAAAACCCACTGCAATCTCAAATCATACCTCTGAGCATCCACAATTGATTGTCTCAAAGTCAGCTGCACTCTCAATCAGGCGACCAAAGCCCCATCCGAATCAAATCTCCATCCGAACCGTCGCAAAAACAAAGCTGAAACTGACTTTCAACTCAGAGCATCCGCAACCACATTAGCCCTACCCGGATGATAATCCACAATGCAATCATAATCCTTAAATAATTCCAACCATCGGCGTTGTCTCATATTCAATTCCTTCTGTGTGAGGAGGTACTTCAAACTCTTATAATCTGTGAAAATCCTACATTACTCCCCATACAGATAATGTTGCCAAATCTTCAAAGCAAAGATCACAGCTGCTAACTCTAAATCATGCGTCGGATAGTTCTTCTCATGAGGCTTCAACTGACGAGACGCATAAGCAACAACTTTCCCCTCTTGCATTAACACACATTCGAGCCCGACACCTAAAGCGTCACTATAAATTATAAACTCCTTACCCGATCGGGGCTGAGTAAGTACAGGAGCTTCCACTAACAGCCTGTTCAACTTCTTAAAGCATGCCTGACACTTATCCGACCACTCAAATTTGACTCATTCCCTCAACAATCTGGTCATAGGAGCAGCAATGACCGAAAAACCCTTCACAAACCGACAGTAATGCCCAGCCAAACCGAGAAAACTTCTCACCTCTGTGACATTTCTAGGCGTTTTCCAATCCATAATCGCCTCAATCTTAGCTGGATCCACTTGAATACCCTTAGCTGACACAATGTGGCCCAAGAAAGACACCTCTCGAAGCAAAAAATCACACTTGCTAAGCTTCGCAAATAAACGATGCTCCCTTAAAACTTGTAGCACTAACCGAAGATGCTCTGCATGCTCACTCTCATCCTTTGAGTAAACCAAAATGTCATCAATAAACACTACCACAAATCGATTGAGATATGGCCTAAACACTTGGTTCATCAAATCCATAAAAGCCGCAGGTACATTAGTCAAACCGAACGGCATCATAAGGAACTCATAATGACCATATCGCATCCGAAAGGCAATCTTAACCACATCCACATCTTGAACCCGCAACTAATAATAGCCTAATCGGAGATCAATCTTCGAAAAGACACTCGCACCTCTAAGCTAATCAAACAAATCCTCAACTCTAGGCAAGGGATACTTATTCTTCACTGTGACTCTATTAATTTGCCTATAGTTGATACACATCCTCAAAGAGCCATCCTTCTTCTTGATAAACAACACTGGAGCTCCCCATGGAGATATACTGGGTCTAATAAACCCCTTATCCAATAACTCTTGTAGCTAAGTTTTGAGTTCTCTCAACTCTACAGGAGCCATTCGATAAGGTGCTTTCGAAATGGGAGTAGTACCCGGCACTATCTCTATGGATAACTCAACTTCTCTATTAGGAGGCAAACCAGGCAACTCGCTCGGAAACACATCACCAAACTCCCTAACAACTGGGATTTCCTCAATCCTAACCTAATCACGCTTAGAATCCAATACCACTGCTAAGAATGCCTCACAACCTTTCCTCATGAACCTCTTGGCCTGCCTAGCAGAAATCACATTACTCAAGGTACCTAAACCCAAACCTTTAACAATCACTGGAGATTGATCCATATCTTGCAACACAACCACTTTCCTATGACAATCAACCACTGCCCGATGCTTACTAAGCCAATCCATACCCAAGATCAAATTAAACTCCCGAAATGGCAACTTAATCAAATTAGCAGAAAACTCAACACCTTGAATCAGGATAGGACAATTCCTAAACACTCTACTCACATTGACACTATGCCCTAAAGGACTGGTCACAAAAACCTCATAGTCTAACTGGTCAACATCATGCAATCTATCAAATAACTTGTCTATGCACAAATATGAGTGTGTGGAACCAAGGTCAATTAGAGCATAAATCTCAGTGTCAAAGAGTAGGAACTTACCTGCAATCACATATGGAGCATCCTGCTCATCGCGAGCTCTTATAGCATATGCTCTAGCTGGAACTGCCAAGGGGTGATCAACTGACTCTGATGAAGCTCCCTCTCTAGGCCGACCAGCTCGACCTCTACCACAACCCTCACCTAATCTAGGACAGCTAGCCAAAAAGTGATAAGTACTTCCACATTTGAAACAGCCACCTGTGAGCCATTTGCACTCTCCCCTATGTCATCCATTGCAATGAGAGCACACGGGCATTGCCTCAGTCCTATTACCAGAACAACCCCTACTAGAACTCATACTCATAGCAGAACCCTGTCTCCTGCCTCTTAAAGCCGGAGCCAAAGAAGACTCATCCTGCGGGTTCCTAAACCTCTTACCTGAAGATGATGATGATGACGATCCTCCACGAGGGGGATGCCTACTCTGAGCTCTCTCCCTCATAACTGACTCTGATCTCTCGGCCCGCTCTACTGCCTGAACATTATGATAATACCAAATACCAGGAGTACTCATCAAGGAAATCAGCATAGCTCTCAAGGACTCATTCAAACCAGCCTCAAAGTGCCTACATCTGAACTCCTTTGTCAACACACCCTCTGGAGCATACTTCGCGAGCCGATTGAACTCTTTCCCAAATTCTGATACTGATATAGCTCTCTATGTCAAACTCAAGAACTGTGCCCACTATGCATCTTTATAAGCCTGAGTCACATACTTACTGGTGAACTCCCTCTCAAAGAACTCCCAAGTAACAGGGTCAGGAAACTAGGGATGCCTACGGACCAACTTGCACCAATCGTAGGAGGACCCCTACAACAAAGCCACAGTACACTCTACTTGCCTATCAGGAGGGCACCGAATCTCATCAAGAACACGCTCTATCTTCTCAATCCACTTCTCAGTAAACTCGGATTCATCCAGACTAGTCCCATAAAAATCCTTTGCACCAGCTTTCCTCATACTCTCAATAGGGGCTCTCGGAGCTGTCACTCTCTCTAAGACCCAAGCCATATCCTAAGAAATCTTTAACATTGCCTCAAAGGGCATGGCTACGGCCTAGGGGTGTGCAAAGGTCGGTTCGATTCAATAATTGAATCGAACCAAAAAAATCGATAACCGAAATATTTGTATTTAAGAAAACCAAATCGAACCGATTAACATGTAGTAACCAAACTTAAACCGAATCGATATTTTCGGTCGGTTCAGTTCGGTTAACCGAAAATCCAAAATTATAATTAAAAAAAATTATCTCAAAAATTATACAAAATTACAAATTAGAAAACTAAAATAAAAACATCCAAATTGAAAAATGTACATATATAATTTGAGTTCAAGCCCCTTAAATTGATAAAAAAATACAAAAATAATTTTTTTTTGTAAAAATTGGATAAAATAATATATAATATTAAAATTTCGGTCGGTTCGATTTTTCTTCTATTTTTGCCTTTCAAAATCGAACCGAACCGAATTAACTGATTTTCATATAAATCCAAAACCAAAACTAAACCGAATAACCGAACCAAATTAAAAAAATCGATCAGTTTGGTTCGGTTTTTCAGTTTTACCCGAATTTTGCTCACCCCTACTGCGGCCTCAGGCTGAACCCTAGTGTGACGCGCGCCGGATCCCCGCGGCCGCCCGCTCGACCGCCCGCACGTGGGCGATCGGGGCAATTGTGGGTCCGTCAACAGCTTGCGATAAATCGCAAGTGCGTCTATGTTGGGCAACAAGGAGGTTTCATGGAGTCGCCACCCAATAGAACATTGGGAAAGTTTCTCTCGCCTCGGAGAGCCTAAGACTTGCGCATTTTATCCATATTGGGCCATGAGGCCTAGGATTAACGTCTAAATCTCGTGACACAAGGGGTGTCTTGGAGGATAACCTCTAGCCTCTTGAGCCCAAAGACCAGAGCAGGGTTCGGGACTTCTCATTTATTTATACCTTGATTAATATCATAATTAAGTTTTGAATTCATTGTTTCATCAACTTTCCACACAATGCAATTTAAATTAAAGGCGCAATCATTCATATCGAAAGCGGTAAATGTAAGCAAAATCCAAAATAAAGCATTCAAAAATAAATTACAATAACACTAGGAGCGGAATACAACTCCCATTTATAAAAGTGGAATACATGCATAAAACGGGTTATTCATTGATAGTGAGAACATTGGTCCTCGCATGCATATTTATTATGAAACAATTTTTGATGTGATGATTTATTTGGGTATGAAAAACTAGGACATTGGTCCACTTTTATTTAGAAAAAAAATGTCAAGTTAATTAATAGAAATATTTTTGTGATTTTCTTTCTAGCGAGCCTAAATAAAGAATTTTACAAGAAAATTATATGGCAAAATTAAATAAAATGTTACAAACCAAACGAGCCCTTTTGGACCTCCCGATGTGCTCGCAAAAACGCCCAAGCGAAGAATGAGTTTAGACATAAAAGCAAATACAATTAAAACAATGTTAGTGATTAAATCAATTAAATCGATTAAACACACAAAATAATGAATAACAAATTAAAATAAAATAAGATGATATGAAAAGAATGATAATGGAATCAAAATGTTAATAAACTAAAATAAATGAAAAACATGCATTATGTATGACAAATGATTAAATGATGTGAATAAAATAAAATATGACATGTTACTTAATTAATATATGTAAAAATATGAACATGATGAAAAATGATGAAGATAAACGAATCAAAGAATATATAAAGTGATAAAGAAAAGAATAATAGATTAAAACAATTAAAGAATGATGAAAACAATTAACTAAACAATATGATTAATTAAATATGTTCACAAATGATATAAACCATTTTCATGGCAAAAAGATCAATTAAAATGAATTTATTAATTACATGTTAAAAATAATGATGAATTAAAGTGAAATAAATTAATTACATGTTAAAAATTAATAAACAATCAATATTTATGTAAATAAAAATCATATCATGTATAAACAATTAAATAGAACAAATATAAAATCAATACAACAAATGAATAGATTAAAACAATAAATAGATCAATAAAAACAATACAATATACATGAATAAATTAAATGAAATAAAATAGAATAGGAATTGAAATTGAGCCTAGAATATTTACCCTCAGAATATTGGATTTGATGAAGGAAAAGTGATGATTGATTTCTTTGTTTGATGATTCACAATATTAGAGTGAAATATTATGAAAATGTTGGAATTTTATTCCAAGAAACATGAAAATAAAAATGATCAAAAATTCTTTAAGAACAAAGAATTGATACCTTTGCCTAAAGAAATGATTTTGATCAAAAAAAGTTTTATTGATTAAAATAAAGAAAAATTGATTTCAAGAACAATCAATCACTTTGTTCATAACAAAAAAAATGATTGAAGTTTTATTTTAGAAAATCAAATAAAAAATTAGATTTTGATGACAAACAATTATTTTATTTGTCTCAAAATCAATTTTTTATCAAAAAGAGATTCAAAACAAAATCAATGAAAAAGTTTTATTGAACATAAAATAAAAGAAGAAAAAAAAACAATTTTGAGAACAAATAATTATTCTATTTGTCTCAAAAATTAAATCCAACAACAAAACTTCCTCTAAAAATATGTTTAGAAGAAATTAGGTTGGAAAAAAGAATGAAACAATTGATTTTCTTTTTGATTTTTGGTTGGGGAATAAAATCTGGAATTTTTGGTGGAAGAAGAAGATGAAGATGAAGAGAAAAATCTGGTCTAAAAAAATGTGGAGGGAGGAAGAGGAGAGGGGAAGAGGCTCATTTGATTTCATCATAAACTATTTATAGGATAAAATAGGTTGCCCTAATTTAATTAAGGAAAAAACCTATTTTAACCCAAAATAATTTTATTTTTAATGATAAAATCAAGTTTTATTATTTAATTACCTAAAAAAATATTTTAGAATTTAATTTGAAGTCAAAAACCCCAAAAAAATGGGATAAAAAACGGATTTTTGGGTGAAAAAATCGGAAAAAAGGCTGAAAAATAGGATTTTTGGGTAACAGACCCTATACCGACGGCCGGAAGCCCGTCGCCAGAGGGACGCCGCCCGTCGCTATAGAGCGACGGGCACTCACGCGGCGAGGCGCGCGATTCCCGCCCGAGCTTCGCGCGGGAATCGCGCGAAGAGGCGAGCGGTGCGGCGCGCAGCGCGCAACGCTGCGCGTCGCTTTTTAGCGACGCGCAGCATTGGCGACGCCGCGCGTCGCTAAATCGCGCCCAGCGCGCTGGGCGCCTGGGCGTCGGCGTGCTGGGCGCCTGGCGCCTGCGAGCTGGGCGCCCGCGCGCCTGCGCGCTGCCGCAGGCGTGCTGCCGCGCCCGACACTCGCGGTCCGAAAAATTTTTTTATTTTTTTTTATTTTTTTTCTATTTTTTTAAATTTTAAATTGACTAAAAACACCATAATTTTAAGTCCCCATTTTTCAAAATTTATTTTTTAAATATTTTTTTTTTATTATTTTCTAATTTTCACTCTAAAATGCAAATTTGACGAGAAAATCATCACCTTTAACCTTTTAAGCCTGTGAAGGCAATTATCATCATTGGGTAACTTCGATCTAGGCTGACTCAGGACCCGGTGTCTACAGTTGCCCCCAGTTTAGGGGAATCTAGTACACTAGTGTCTAGGTGAGCCTAAACTCAAAGAAGAAAAGGAAAGAGACGCGTACCTGAGTCGGCCGTCTTTCCGCTTGATGGAGTTATGATGATAGCTGTTGCTGTCTTTTGGTTGTAACAGGTAATGCCGTGGTCGTGCTAACCTCTTGTGGGTAGTGCCGCCATCGTGCTAACCTATGTGAATTGGTAGTGCCGTGGTCGTGCTAACCTCTTGTGGGTTGTGCCGCCATCGTGCTAACCGCTGTGAATTTTGGAACTGTGCTCCCCCTGAGAGGTCTTCAGTTCTTTGCCATTTGCCCCCTGAGAGGTATTCAGTTCATTGATTGTTTGCCCCCTGAGAGGTCTTCAGTTAGCTGCTCCCTGAGAAGTCTTCGGTTTATTGATCGTTTGCCCCCTGAGAGGTCTTCGGTTCATTGATTGTTTGCCCCCTGAGAGGTCTTCAGTTCATTGATTGTTTGCCCCCTGAGAGGTCTTCAGTTAGCTGCTCCCTGAGAAGTCTTCGGTTTATTGATCGTTTGCCCCCTGAGAGGTCTTCGGTTCATTGATTGTTTGCCCCCTGAGAGGTCTTCAGTTCATTGATTGGTTGCCCCCTGAGAGGTCTTCGGTTGATTGCCCCCTGAGAGGTCTTCGGTTGATTGCCCCCTGAGAGGTCTTCGGTTTGCTGCTCCCTGAGAAGTCTTTGATTTACTGCTCCCTGAGAAGTCTTTGGATGGTGCTTGGATTGATGATTTGATCGATGTCTGGATCGATGATTGAATTGAGGCTTGAATATATGTTTTGATTGATGTCATCACTCGGCTTTGGCCGGTGTTCGCATCAAATCTCTTTTTCTGCAAAATAGGAAAACTAAAATATGCAGAAATGGTGAGCATGCAAGTGAAATGCATGAGTAATGCAGGAACGCAGGATAAAAATTCATCTATGTGAACTTGAAGATGATAGCCGGGCTAGCTGCGATTTGCGATATAATTGATGCCGTTTGAGTTGCTTTTGAATTTCATGCCCTTTGGGATTGCGAGATTCTCATCCGGTACCTGTAGTCATTAATTGAAGGTAGTGCGTCCCTTGTGGATTTTCACACTAGCTTTTCTTAGTGGGAGATGTGTCCTTTGTGGATTTTCACATAACCCTGTGCCTTATTATTTTTTTTTTTGCCTGGAATGGACCCAACCCAATCCAGCGGCTTTTCTCTTTCTTCTTTTTTTTTGAAGGACAGACTGCCTGTTTTCAGGTTTTCACCCTATCCTTTTGCCTAGTTTTTGCTTAGAGCGCCAGTTACGGTTTTCACTCTAACGGCTCTTCTCTTTTTTTTTTTTTTTTTTTTTTTTTTTTTTTTTTTTTGAAGATTGCTGAAGTTGTTGGCAAGAACCTTCCGGGAGTCTTAGGACATGGTTGCATGAGCTTGATTCTTCACATTTGCTAGCAGGATGAATCGGTTGAAGCACTCGAGCGGTGGACAATAGGCGACTTTGGTCACACAAAGTTAACTGCTCTGACCACATCATTGCATAAATGCATGTGTTTCAATTTGATTTCATTAAGCATGATCATTATTTTGGCATTGATTTTAAAAAATACAAGACTTTAGTTAATCTCGAGATAGATCTTGAAAGCATCAAACTCCTGTTATCAATCGGCCCTCTCGGGTTTTATGATTGAAGATTTTCTCTCAATTTTTTTCTTTTTTGAATGCGAATTCTAGATGCAACTTTGGGGACGAGACTTAACTCGAATGCATGAATGCACTCGTGGCTCCTCGCTTGAAGCTCAAGAAACACCATAAGCCTCTTCTTACTTACCAAACCTCTTTAGAAGGTCATCTCCGCTAATTGGATAAGACTGAACCAAGAATCAAAAGGTCTTACTTGGGTTGTAATGTCAGGCTTAGGTAGATGGCTGTCAAAGGAGGATCAGGTCACTAGAGAAAAATGGCCGCGATATTTTCTTGACTGGTGGATGAACCATTCTCAGCTCAGTTGTACATACAAAGGTATTCTTGAATTTGGGCTCGGTAACATTTCAGCTCCTTGAGATCAGAATAACAATAAAAGGGTAATTATTGAAACTAGTCAATTGGTTACTGTTTTGAGGTCTTTTTTTTTTCTTTTTTTTCAAAGTGTAAACTCGCCCTTACCAAGGCAATTTCGATAGTCCAAAGAAAAATTGTTCAAATGTACATCCATCCTTTTAGAGCGGCCACTCTTCTAAGGGGAAGCCAAAATCATTTTAGGCGAGGGGATAGTTTTAATGTGTGTAACAACAAAATTGGCACGCATTCAGCATACCTTCATAAAGGCTCAACGGGCTAACAAGCGATTGCAGAATAAGGGTAGGAAATGGTCATTTAGAGAGCTGTGCAAAGAAATAGTGCCTAAATCATTTTCTAGGTTCCGTCTTATCCAGGAATCGCTTCGACGGGTAATCAGAAAGGTTCTAGTGCTCTTAGTGAGTTTCCATCCAGTCCCCTAATTGCAACTAGTTTTTCTCTACAGGAGCTACGTTAGATGCTATCAAAATTTTTCTTTGGGTTCCCCAAAGTTTTCGAGATTAGATGCAACCGTATTATTTGAATTAATGCCAAAGTTAATTTGTTATGATCATGCGAAATGAAGTCAATAGAAACATTATACAAATAAGCAAAATTGTTCTCTTTATTACAAACAGAAAATAAAAAGTTCCAAAAATAAAAAGATTCCAGCATCCAAAAGCAATATCACTAGTGGACTGCAAGACACGATCATGTTTACGGTGGAGGGACTGCGTTGTAGCCTGCCTTCTTCTTCTTTTCTCTCTTCTCAGGATCTGTGATCTGATTGGTGTCAATGAGATCCTGGATCTTATTTCTCAGAATACGGCAATAGTCAGTCAAATGGCCGGTGTGCTGGTGGTAAGCACAGTACTGATCAACTCTATGTCCCGGCTGTCCCTGACTCAAGGCTGGCCTAGATGGCAATGGCTGTAACTTGCCTTCTTTCATTAGTTTCTCCAGTACCCAGGATAGAGAGCGGCCTAAGTTGGAGTAGTATCTCTGACCCTGCCCAACTCCAGTAGCTGAGACCTCTGCTGTCCTACCGTTTCTGTTGTTGCTGCCTCCAGCACCTCCAGATTTGAATCCCGACTGGTTCCCATAGCCTTTCCCAGCAAAGTTATTTTGGCTTGCTTTCTTTGCCAGGTAAGCCGCCTCAGCTTCTATAGCAATATCCTTAAGCGACTCCCAGTCCTTGAGCCCCTTAAAACTGAGCAAGTCCCTTAAGTAAGGGCATGAGTTTCTGACAAATAGCCTGATCTGGTCTGCAGTGTCAGGCTTCCTCTTCATCTCCATGACCCTGTTTCTCCATCTTGTAAGGTACTCATGGAATGACTCATCATTCTTCTGCTGTAGAAGCTCGAGGTCTTTTAGGGTGACCTCCATCCTAGTACTGCAGTCGTACTGCTTCATGAATTCTTCGGTCAAAAGGTCCCAATCCTCCTTGGACCTCCTATCCAACCCGTGGTACCAGTCAACTGCCGGGCCCACCAGACTAAGGCAGAAATATTCCACCTTCTGCTTCTTGCTCAGCCCTGTGCCTTTCATGACCAAGGTGTACTGCTTGATGTGGGCTGATGGGTCCGAGGTGCCATCAAACTTCGGAAGCTCGGGCATCTTGAATCTTTGGGGCAGCAGCTCTTCATCCCCCAGATCTCTGTCTTCTGGGTTGATCCCCTTGCCTGCTGACAGCATGCGGGTGATAGCTTCGATCTGTTGTCTCATACCTCTTAAAGCTTCATCCTCTACTCTGGGTGCTCTGGGCCTTGCAGCTTGGTGGACTATCGGCACCACTTCTTCTTCCTCCTCAATTAGGAAATCATCGTTGGGATTGTGAATCCTTTCCCCTCTTGGCTCGATGGGTGCGGCAGCTCTGTGCTCATTGTTGGGTTGGCGAGCAGCAGCTCCAACGAAAGGAGCCTCCCCACCAGCAGGTGGTTCGGCTTGCCCCCGAGGAGGGGCTACAGGTGGATGGGCAATCCTTTCAGCCATGGCACCCATCATGTCTAGCACTCTCCGCTCGAAGTCCTCTAGCCTCCTAGCTAGGTCTTGAGTGGTCAAAACTCCAGGTTCTTCTGCCATTGATGATTCAAGAGAGGATTCACTGATTGATGAGAATGACTCAGAATCCCAGTCAGACACTTGTTCCGGCAACTCAAAGAGCAGATTTGTCCTTATTAACCGACCGTCAGAACCTCTAGTCCACTTAGATGAATCTATGATGGCTGAAAAAATTAGATTGTTAGGATGATGCATGAATGACATATACAATGCATGATTGTGAGCTATGCAACATTTACAATCACATGCAAGCAAGTAGAGCCTTCCAACCTTATTACTCCCACACACGAGGTAATGCGGTCTCTTTCCTAGGTGGGCTTAATCCATGGGTTAGCGGGGAACCCAATGGATGCGTATGGTGCTCGGTGTAAAACCGTCATCCTAACATCTCTTATCTAATGTGCAAGCGGATGGGTTATGATCATTATGTATTTAGGCAGCCCAAACAAGTTGACATGGGCCTATCGGGGCATGAAAGCCTTTGATTAGGTGACCAATCAGATTATTTGGGTTTGTCCAATACAAAATGATCCATATAGCAAGCAAGGTATTAAGGTTCATACCACCTAGGGGAAATATCTATTGCCATTACATGAGCTTTGGTCATGGGTGATGATACTTTAGGGCTACCCAAGCATGATCCCTGCCGACGGGTCTAGCTCATCACGAGCGTAACGACCGATCGGGTCACCATTTAATATACCATTGAGGTACGAGGCTTGGGCTGGTGATTATCCTTAACACTTCCCCAAATTGAGTGAAAATGAGGAGGTGCTTCAGGAACGCACCGGGGCTAAAAGAGGGACCAAACTAGCATAGATCTAAGGCTCTAATGATATGCAATGCAGTTTTGAAAGAAGATGAAATTTTTAAATTAAAACTCAATTATGATTTTTAATCAAGGTACTTTCGAATCGAAGTCTCGAGTATGTCCCCAGCGGAGTCGCCACTGTGACGCGCGCCGGATCCCCGCGGCCGCCCGCTCGACCGCCCGCACGTGGGCGATCGGGGCAATTGTGGGTCCGTCAACAGCTTGCGATAAATCGCAAGTGCGTCTATGTTGGGCAACAAGGAGGTTTCATGGAGTCGCCACCCAATAGAACATTGGGAAAGTTTCTCTCGCCTCGGAGAGCCTAAGACTTGCGCATTTTATCCATATTGGGCCATGAGGCCTAGGATTAACGTCTAAATCTCGTGACACAAGGGGTGTCTTGGAGGATAACCTCTAGCCTCTTGAGCCCAAAGACCAGAGCAGGGTTCGGGACTTCTCATTTATTTATACCTTGATTAATATCATAATTAAGTTTTGAATTCATTGTTTCATCAACTTTCCACACAATGCAATTTAAATTAAAGGCGCAATCATTCATATCGAAAGCGGTAAATGTAAGCAAAATCCAAAATAAAGCATTCAAAAATAAATTACAATAACACTAGGAGCGGAATACAACTCCCATTTATAAAAGTGGAATACATGCATAAAACGGGTTATTCATTGATAGTGAGAACATTGGTCCTCGCATGCATATTTATTATGAAACAATTTTTGATGTGATGATTTATTTGGGTATGAAAAACTAGGACATTGGTCCACTTTTATTTAGAAAAAAAATGTCAAGTTAATTAATAGAAATATTTTTGTGATTTTCTTTCTAGCGAGCCTAAATAAAGAATTTTACAAGAAAATTATATGGCAAAATTAAATAAAATGTTACAAACCAAACGAGCCCTTTTGGACCTCCCGATGTGCTCGCAAAAACGCCCAAGCGAAGAATGAGTTTAGACATAAAAGCAAATACAATTAAAACAATGTTAGTGATTAAATCAATTAAATCGATTAAACACACAAAATAATGAATAACAAATTAAAATAAAATAAGATGATATGAAAAGAATGATAATGGAATCAAAATGTTAATAAACTAAAATAAATGAAAAACATGCATTATGTATGACAAATGATTAAATGATGTGAATAAAATAAAATATGACATGTTACTTAATTAATATATGTAAAAATATGAACATGATGAAAAATGATGAAGATAAACGAATCAAAGAATATATAAAGTGATAAAGAAAAGAATAATAGATTAAAACAATTAAAGAATGATGAAAACAATTAACTAAACAATATGATTAATTAAATATGTTCACAAATGATATAAACCATTTTCATGGCAAAAAGATCAATTAAAATGAATTTATTAATTACATGTTAAAAATAATGATGAATTAAAGTGAAATAAATTAATTACATGTTAAAAATTAATAAACAATCAATATTTATGTAAATAAAAATCATATCATGTATAAACAATTAAATAGAACAAATATAAAATCAATACAACAAATGAATAGATTAAAACAATAAATAGATCAATAAAAACAATACAATATACATGAATAAATTAAATGAAATAAAATAGAATAGGAATTGAAATTGAGCCTAGAATATTTACCCTCAGAATATTGGATTTGATGAAGGAAAAGTGATGATTGATTTCTTTGTTTGATGATTCACAATATTAGAGTGAAATATTATGAAAATGTTGGAATTTTATTCCAAGAAACATGAAAATAAAAATGATCAAAAATTCTTTAAGAACAAAGAATTGATACCTTTGCCTAAAGAAATGATTTTGATCAAAAAAAGTTTTATTGATTAAAATAAAGAAAAATTGATTTCAAGAACAATCAATCACTTTGTTCATAACAAAAAAAATGATTGAAGTTTTATTTTAGAAAATCAAATAAAAAATTAGATTTTGATGACAAACAATTATTTTATTTGTCTCAAAATCAATTTTTTATCAAAAAGAGATTCAAAACAAAATCAATGAAAAAGTTTTATTGAACATAAAATAAAAGAAGAAAAAAAAACAATTTTGAGAACAAATAATTATTCTATTTGTCTCAAAAATTAAATCCAACAACAAAACTTCCTCTAAAAATATGTTTAGAAGAAATTAGGTTGGAAAAAAGAATGAAACAATTGATTTTCTTTTTGATTTTTGGTTGGGGAATAAAATCTGGAATTTTTGGTGGAAGAAGAAGATGAAGATGAAGAGAAAAATCTGGTCTAAAAAAATGTGGAGGGAGGAAGAGGAGAGGGGAAGAGGCTCATTTGATTTCATCATAAACTATTTATAGGATAAAATAGGTTGCCCTAATTTAATTAAGGAAAAAACCTATTTTAACCCAAAATAATTTTATTTTTAATGATAAAATCAAGTTTTATTATTTAATTACCTAAAAAAATATTTTAGAATTTAATTTGAAGTCAAAAACCCCAAAAAAATGGGATAAAAAACGGATTTTTGGGTGAAAAAATCGGAAAAAAGGCTGAAAAATAGGATTTTTGGGTAACAGACCCTATACCGACGGCCGGAAGCCCGTCGCCAGAGGGACGCCGCCCGTCGCTATAGAGCGACGGGCACTCACGCGGCGAGGCGCGCGATTCCCGCCCGAGCTTCGCGCGGGAATCGCGCGAAGAGGCGAGCGGTGCGGCGCGCAGCGCGCAACGCTGCGCGTCGCTTTTTAGCGACGCGCAGCATTGGCGACGCCGCGCGTCGCTAAATCGCGCCCAGCGCGCTGGGCGCCTGGGCGTCGGCGTGCTGGGCGCCTGGCGCCTGCGAGCTGGGCGCCCGCGCGCCTGCGCGCTGCCGCAGGCGTGCTGCCGCGCCCGACACTCGCGGTCCGAAAAATTTTTTTATTTTTTTTTATTTTTTTTCTATTTTTTTAAATTTTAAATTGGCTAAAAACACCATAATTTTAAGTCCCCATTTTTCAAAATTTATTTTTTAAATATTTTTTTTTATTATTTTCTAATTTTCACTCTAAAATGCAAATTTGACGAGAAAATCATCACCTTTAACCTTTTAAGCCTGTGAAGGCAATTATCATCATTGGGTAACTTCGATCTAGGCTGACTCAGGACCCGGTGTCTACACCTAGGTGTTTGAACCGAAATAGACACTGAAAGATCTACTGCTTGAGGATTCACACTCTCAGCGGACCCCTCAAGCGACCCACGAACCGAACCAGAATCCATCTAAAACAAACACAAAAACAACTGCATCAGCCAACACAGTCTTAGACATATATCTATGCACAACAACACACCAAAACGCCTAAACCTAGGCTCTGATACCAAAAACTGTAACACCCCTGACCCATACGTAGGCGAACCCATCCGCAATGGAGTGAGATGTCATATGAGCAAGGGTGTTACCAAACAAAATGATACAATAACATTCATTCATTCATTGATGCAATAATAATATTCATTACAAACTGTTCTGATATTACCAATTAAATACATCTATCAAAATTACAAAGCGAAAGCTGAACAAAAGAATAAATACATGGAGAGTTCACTAATATAAAATAATCATAAGATAAAATGCTAAGCCCTAATATCAACCTCTGTGTTGGCTTGACTGGCGGCGACTCTCCCAAACCTAATCACCTCCTGCACCTGCACGGATAAAACACCCGTGCTAAGCGATAACGCTTAGTGGGGAAAACACAACAATAATATGGACGGCCACTCACAGTAGTCGCCAAAGCGAAATGCATACATATGGCATAAGCTGAGAATCATATAATATAATCATAACTGAATCACAATGATAGCATTTGATAATCCATGCTCACATTCGTATACATATACATTCATAAACATATTGCTTCACATATTAATAGCCAGAACCGATCAGATGTTTACATTTTCTTAATTATAACAAATAGACAATACACCTGCTGACTCACAATAGTGGATAACGAGTGAATACAGAGGGGTACCCGTAGGTACCATTCAAAAAGCAACATCACGTTTTTCTCATTCAAAACATTTTACTGAGGGATATTAAACAAGATCCTGACACACAGAGGTTCGTGAGGAACCAAACGGGGACCTGATCGGGGTCAAAACTGAACTGAGGCTGTAGCTACTGAGCTCTATTAGGCATCCCTAACTATCCACTAGACTGACTCTCCCATGTCATGCATAAAGTAGGTCATGTATAAGCCAAATCATATTCTAAAACATAGCATATAATTTAACATGAAGAAGTCATAGCATTATTCATATTGAAGCATGATAAATAAATCACACAGTTGTAAAAATTCATGCTGAGGAGATAAGAAATTCATTTTAGTCAAAACAGGGCACTTTCAAAAAAACTGGCTGAGCAGAGGCTCGTGACAGTGGCCAAAGGCCAATTACAAGAAGAGGGGTGAGGACACAAGTCGTGAAGGATCGATATGACTCGTGTTGACGCTCAATCCAGGCCAGCAGGAGCACGAGTCGTGATTGTTCATCACGACTCGTGCTGATGCCAAAGTCCTGTTGCGAGTCGTGATTGAACAGCACGACTCGTGACTGGACCTCCAGCCCGCACGAATCGTATCTCAGCCACAATGATTTCCGATCGGCTCTCCCATCTCCCATTCGGCAGCCAAGTATCGCGCGGGCAACCGAGAGCCTATAGCCGAGAGCTGAGGTCCGATCGGAAAGGAGAGCAAAACAATCAGGAAGGCGGAGCAAGGGACATGACTCATTCTTGTACAGCATGACTCGTGTCGACGCTCTCTACACCATGTCATGAGTTGCGCTCTTCAGCACGTCTCGTGACCTGGCTCCAAGCAAAAGCACGAATCTTGCTTTCCATTTTCTCGATCGGGAACTTCCCATCTTTCAAGCGATAGCCGAGCATTGTGTACTCGGGCATTTTCGATCGGAAGATGGTAGTTCGATCGGGACTTGGACGCACTGATTCAGCGATCTAAATCTGCAGAACTCCTGAGTTCAAAAACTTGCCCAAAACTTCAAAAACTAATTTCCAAAATGACTTACCTGAGATTGGCAATTCCCAACACAAACAACAGCACATATGCATATTTTACACATTCATTATACTCAGTTCAAGAATTAATCAAACATCAGTTCCGACAGGAACAAATCCAGAAAATCACAATAACACCAATCCAACTCAAAATGCTCTCATAGTTCAATATTCATGCATATAACTTAAATCAACCAAACTCATCACATTTATTCCAACATGCATCACCTAAATCATCAGATTACCAGCCAAACGTTTAACCACATCAAAACACAGAAAATGCAGAAATTCCCAAACCTGTAAATCCTACACTCTTAGATGCAAGCTCCACTCCCAGATGCCATCTCTTTCCCCTTGGGATCATGAGTAGGCGCTTCTAACCCAGGAACCCAGGAAGAACACACAAACAGACAAAAACTCTAAGTTAAAAATACATTCTAATAGACTAAGAGAAGGAGAAGAAGAAGAAGACTCAACTACTCACCCAAATGAGACTTGAGAGATGATCAATTTCCACCAAAACCACAGAGATCAACACTAGAGCACACTTGAAGAGAAAAGAGAATGGAGGGATAAAGAGAAGAGGAAGAACGGCAAGGGCAACAAAGATGGCTACTCTCCTTTCTCTCTCCTTCTATTTATACCCACTTCCTAAAACCCTAGACACATGTCACTCTAATATTGGTGGAACTTGACCACTCACACTCAACTAATATGCATGACAACATACACAAAACTAATCCCAGTAATGCACACACTACTAACATGCATGCACCCACACTCTAACCAAGCCCACAATCATGTATTTAATCCAAAAATACCATAACACATACACGGACACATATACAAACATGGCTCAAACTAGTAGGGGGAAAATGGGGTGTGACATACAAACTCATACCCAAAAGCTCCTAATCAATTCAAACTTTAACACAACTCAAATGACTCATTCAAAACCTCATAATCAACACGAAACCCATAACGTTCGAACAAATCTAAGCAACCTAAAATCCATAAATTTCCAGAAAATCCAATCAAACACCAAAATCAAAATATGCATCAAAAATAACAAAATCCCTAACCTTAACTCCTTTGCTCCTAATCGATTTCCTTGGTTGATCTTTCTTGTTCCAAAACCCATCAAAAGTCTTTCTCATCCAAAATCCTCAGCAAAACACACAAATTCACAAAACATAAATCTAGGGTTCCAAAAATAACTCAAAGAAATGGAAAGAGGAAATCAAACTTAAACTTACCTCTTCAAACCTAGCTCAAACCTCAAACAAAACACCCATCACCTTGCAACAACTCCAGCCAAAAGAAGATGGATTAAGATAAAACAAGAGGAAGAATAAGAAGAGAAGAGGAAGTAGCGTGAGGAGGAGAGAACGGGAGAACAAGGCAGCTAAAAATGCTGCTCTCTCTTTCTCTCTCCTTGCTATTTATATCCCTCTCTAATTCCTTGCCACATGTCATCTTTCCGTAGGTCAAATTTATATATTTGTGTCCAATTCTCCTTTTAATCCTCCAACTTCTCATATCCTTATGCACGGAGATTTTATAACTTAATAATCCTTTACATAGGCCCACATAAATAAATTTTATTCTTTCAATCATGTCGAATTTTATACTTCACAATTTTACCATTGGCCGCACTTGCCGAAACATTTACTTAAATCCTTAATTTGTCCATTTGGCAATACCTAACCCGTCAAATTACACAACTTTGATCACTACCCTTCCACAATATGCCCAAATCCATCTAGGATACATTTCGGGGTGTGACAATTCTTCCCTCCTAAAAGAATTTCGTCCTCGAAATTCACTTACATCAGAAAAATCAAGAACTATACTCCAATTCACTATCATTTACACTGATAATTTCCGTATCATCATATAACACTTACGTTCTACACTTATAATATATACATTTCACTTATTCCAGAACACTTTTACTTTTAGTACACTTACTTGCTATTGCTTATTCTCATCACTATACTTTCAAACCACTTCCTTTAAATCCGAATAGCTATACAAATCATAACTTTTTCTTCTCACTAACTTATATTCCAATCCATCACATTTATCAGAACCATCATTACCTTAACCACCAATCCAAATCCAAAATATATACACCTCATATATAAACCACTTAATTCACAATATTGGCTACACAATTCCTTAATACTCCATAAACGTCTGTCATACGTACTACTTTCCTTACTAACGATACTCGTATCTTACTCCAAAATCTTTTCACATTCATCGGTATAAGATTCTAAAATACTCTTTCTACTCACTTCTGACTATACATATAGTACTTTTTCCTTGACCATTGCGATGCTCATAATTCACACACTTAATCTCAATATCAAATACTCAACGTACACCCTGTCAGCTTTCTCTCCTTTAAAATGCATATGCAAATATTTCTCACATGTGATCAAAGGGAGGATGATGCAATGAGGATGCAATAGTTCATGTATGCAAAATAATGCAGAAATGCGATTGATACTATGATGATGCACTTTTCCCATCCCCATAGTTCAATATGCTTATTTTCAATTAAATTTTTTGGAGATAGCTAATAGGCATACCAAGCAACACCATAATCCTACAAAATCCACATACTCTTCCATCTCAAAATACTAAGACATCTATTCTTCCAAGGCAACCACATATCAATACACTTCAAAAACTTCTGCAAACCTTCTCTTTAACCACATAGAATCGAAACAAAATTCCTAATAGAATCTCTGATAACTCATCTAACAAACACATTCCAGATTGCATATACACATAACAATTCAAAGCAGGTATATCGTGACCTACCGAGCCAACACTTAACTAAACACTTTATCAAATCGGAAGGTTTCCCTCCCAAAACATATCTAAAGGACAAGGTCGTCCGCTTTGGCCAATGCTAAATTATACAGACACACTTCAAAACACCTAGTTAACCAGAACTGACTAAATCGGAGCTCTGATACCAAATTGTAACACCCCCAACTCCCACATGTAGCATATCAAAGGATGAAGAGCTGCAGTAAGCAAAAGGTGCCACCAGACAAGGACACACATGGCAATGCAGAAATCAGAACAATAAAATTTCTAAAATCATAACCTTCAAACATGCATGTCCTAAATCTATGTTATCCACACAACATTATTCGTACTAAAGATTATTATAACTTATTACAAATGCTAATAAATAAACTTCATTACATGACGAAATCAAAAACACTTCCTATGAAAATCTAGCGACTTGTTGGCAAAACCTCAGCAGACCGCTGTGCTACTCTGATCTCCTAACCTGCACGAACAAATAACCATGCTAAGCGATAATGATTAGTCGGGCTAAATAAATAATAGGCAGCCACTCATAGTGATTGTTGAGGCGTACACATACAAATCGATAGATATATGTATCCAGACATAAGCATAAAGGAAACTAACTTCAGTTAATGTGATCTCATATCGTTACTTTCATACGAAGACTTAAACAGTTTTAATATGTAGGTTCATTCATTTACCATAACCAGAAACTACTATGTTACATTTTATTTAATCAAATCATTACTTGTTCAAAACTAAACAAGACGTTTCATTGTTCCAAACTGAACAAAACACTTTAGTTCTTCGATTTGGTTCGGGCTTGAAATGTTATTCCAAGCTTCCTATGTAACCCTATGGTTGGGGAATCAAAACCACGTAGTTCCACAGAAAACTTTAACACATATGTTCCATAATTAATCCTAACTTATTTCCTAAACCAAGTTATCCATATTATATTTAACACATTATTATTCTTTACTTACCATTCAGTATAACATCATCAAATTCATTACAATCAATAAATAATGCACACGAATTACTTACCATTATACTTACAGTAATAATATAGGCTAAGATCCAAAAGGTAGATAATACATAACATACCTGTATTCTCATATTAAACATATCAACGAATACATTCATAAAGCTCATTCACCAAGTTCTTAACTATAGCCAAATGTATAACAAATATCTCAATAACTCATGACAAAGATTTTATGTAAACAATCATACTCTAAATTTTTGAACAGATTAGTAACATGCAATATCCACATATGAATTCACATACAATCAGTATACATTCATTCACACTTATCAGAATAACATTATCTGTTACATTTCTCTTCATTTAACTGAAATTTAGGTATTCGAAGATACCACACAGTTCCACATACGAGTTCGTGAAGGATCCAGAACACATCAGTGCGTGAAGCAACATCAGTGCATGGCGGTACCTTATGGGTATGAATCGAAAGCAAAATCACCTTTTCTCATTCAAAAACATTTTACAGAGGGGATTTTAAAAAAGATGAGTATACATTGAGGTTCGCGAGGAATCAAACAGGGACCTAATCAGGGTCCAGAATAGAACAGAGGGCTGCAGCTAACAGAACTCTGTAGGCATGCCTATCTATCCATGACTTGACTAACGCAAGCTAAATTCCCATATCATTATTAAATTCTTTCACACTTTACGCATATATACCCATTTCATCAAACACTAGCATTTATTCTTGTATGATCACATAGATATATGTATCAATATATATATATATGCCTATCACATGCACTAATTTCATTTATCGTATTCAAACTAGTCATGTGTAGTTTCATAGATTAAGATATTCGTATGAACATATTAAACGTAATCATGTCATTATTCAGTATGCTTTCACTTATTTTTATATCACATGTAACAATGATATTTATCATGTGCATATGAACATACTGAATATAACTATATTAGTAACATCATGCACTTATATAGACTTAACAAATAAATTACAGTACTTTATGCACAAACAACCATTAAATAATAATGGTAAACAAAAGTCTCATAATTAAATTATTAACATGCATAGAAACATTTGAATAATTCATAGATTTAAGTACTCATTTTAATTTATAGAGACATAACACAAGTGAGAAACCATGCAAAGGAGAAGATTTTAAAAACATTTTAGGACAGAGACGTCTGTCGCGCTCGCGACAGACGAGTCCCAAGAGACGATCACGAGTCGTTCTCACTGTCACGACTCGTGGAGGCAAATCTATCAGAGCATAACAAAATAACAGAGAAAAGGGGCGGGAGTTCTCATGACTCATGCTTGCCAGCACGAGACGTGCTCTTGAACACGAGATGTGCACCCCCAAGCCGAACGGCTTTCATACCGAACGGAAACCCCTGCCGAACGGAATCACCAGCACGAGATATGTTTCTTAGCCAAACGGGCTTCCAGCTAGCATGAGATGTGCTTCACAGCACGAGTCATGCTCCCATGCCATGTCGAACGGGATCTCACACGCCGAATAAATCCTCATGCCGAGCAGGCTCTCATGCTGAGCGAAATCCTCATGCCGAGTCGTGAAGCTTGACATGACTCGTGCATTCCTCTGCTCAAAACTTGGCCGATCGAGAGATGCAGGAATCACTGGGCTCTGTCGCGATCCCGACAGAGTCGCATTTCCAGATCGTCAACGAACTGCAAAATTTCTTTCCTTACAAACTCATACCCAAAAACTCCTAATCAATTCAAACTTTAACACAACTCAAATGACTCATTCAAAACCTCATAATCAACACGAACATTTGAACAAATCTAAGCAACTTAAACTCCATAAATTTCCAGAAAATCCAATCAAACACCAAAATCAGAATATGCATAAAAAATAACAAAATCCCTAACCTTAACTCCTTTGCTCCTAATCGCTTTTCTTGGTTGATCTTTCTTGTTCCAAAACCCATCCAAAGTCTTTCTCATCCAAAATCCTCAGCAAAACACACAAATTCACAAAACATAAATCTAGGGTTCCAAAAACCACTCAAAGAAATGGAAAGAGGAAATCAAACTTAAACTTACCTCTTCAAATCTAACTCAAACCTCAAACAAAACACCATCACCTTGCAACAACTCCAGCTAAAAGAAGATGGATCAAGATAAAACAAGAGGAGGAAGAAGAAGAGAAGAGGAAGTAGCATGAGGAGGAGAGAACGGGAGAACGAGGCAGCTAAAAATGCTGCTCTCTCTTTCTCTCTCCTTGCTATTTATACCCCTCTCTAATTCCTTACCACATGTCATCTTTCCATAGATGTAATTTAGATATTTGTGTCCAATTCTCCTTTTAATCCTCCAACTTCTCATATCCTTATGCATGGAGATTTTATAACTTAATAATCCTTCACATAGGCCCACATAAATAAATTTTATTCTTTTAATCATGTCAAGATTTCATACTTCACAATTTTACCATTAGTCGCACTTGCCGAAATTTTTACTTAAATCCTTGATTTGTCCATTTGGCAATACCTAACCCGTCAAATTACACAACTTTGATAACTACTCATCCATAATATGCCCAAATCCTTCTAGGGTATATTTTGGGGTGTGACAAATCAAGCTCTGCTTGAGTGCCTGGATTGATAGAAGGAGTGAGACCGAATCCTGCTCGAGCGCCTAGACCGGTAGGAGAGGGTGATAGAGGAGTAGGGGAGACTAATTGTGGTGTTGAGATAGGGTTTGAGTGCCTCACAGGAGGCGGTAGCCCAGAGGGTAGATAAGGTTATCCAGATGGTAGATGAGTCCGTCACTGCTCTTAGATTTTGGGTTGAGGTATTAGAGGGTCCTATGCCAACTATATCTGCATCTATTCGGGACCTGAGGGATCAGATTGAGACTAGGTTCACAGGCATTAGATATGCGTCCATATGTTAGGGCTTGGAGAAGTCTCAAGCTACTGTGGGTCTGGGCAGGGTGATTGTTGAGCATTTTTTATATATGCTTATTGATCGCAAGTATACGGTGTACCGCAATAGTACTTAAGATGTCGATCCCACGAGGAACGTTTTTTACACACTATTACTAATCAATTTTAATCTTGTTTACAATGGTAAAATGATGAAAAAGTGATTCTAAACTAATCTAACATGTAAACTAATTAAATTGAGTTTATGAGAATCCAAGAAGATAGAAAAGATTAATGATGCTAAGTATAAAGATGGAATTTGAATTAATTGTTCTTAATGATTTTAGCATTCTTATCTTGTAAGCCAAGTTGAATAAATTTCCTACTTACTCTCTCAATATAAATAGGACTGCCTAAAACATACACATATAAGTCTAATTCCAAACTTTCATTTAAGAACTAGATGATTATACATGCAAATCTTAGGAATAGAACACAACCTATAACAACCATTTCAATATTATGATTTCTCAAACAATATCTTGATGATGAATTTCCAATTAGATGTAAGAATGAATTTATTTCTCAATTAAACTCAAACTTATAATGATCATAAATAATGTACTAATGAGAAATTCTACAAGTAAGAACACTTGAATTAATATGGACAATGAAATATTTGATATTAAGTACTCAAATTTAGAATTTACATCATAAAAGTTACAAAGAAGAATTAAAAGATAAGAATTGAAGAAGGAGATTTCTCAACCCTTTTCAAGTCACCAATTGTAGTCTTCTTCTTTGTATGCTATCTTCTCTTTAACACATAAACTCTACTTAAGAAAAACTAAAGAAAAACTATTCTAACTTACAGAAAATTATTCAAATATTCAATTCTCTTTTTTGTATATCTAAATTACAGTTAGAAATAGCATTTATAATACCAACTCATGCCCCTTCACATGCCCTTCTACAAAGGTTGTAATTGTTGGTGGAAAGGTACAACTCTTAAAGTTAAAATTTGAACTTTAGTGTCTAACGGATCTCTCTGTCGCGATCGCGACGCCTGTCGCGCTCGCGATAGAGCACGCCTTCATTTTCGCTCGCCTTTCCTCGCGTGTGCCTTCTCCGCGTCCTGTCGCGACCTCGCGATGCCTTCCCTTGGTCACGACAGCTTCTCTTCTTCTCTTTTTTTCTCTTCTCTCTTAGTCTTCCCTTAGCGCGTTCTGTCGCGCTCGCGCCGCCTATCGCGCTTGCGACAGAAGCATTTCTGCCTTGGCTCATTTCATTTTTCTTTTCTCCATTTACTCCATATTTTCTCCATTTTCCTCCTACATACAAAACTCAACAAAACACATAAAACATACCTAATTCCAACAAATAAAAACACTTAAAACATTACTTCTAACCACAAAATATAGATTAATTATGAGCTATTTAAGCTCATATCAGTGATCACCGAGACATTGAAGTTTTTCAGGACTTGTGCGCATCCATTCCTAGATGGATACGCTCAGGTCTAGTTTCAGCAAGCCACTCGAGCAGCCCGGCAGCAATCACCGGTGGCACTATCCCCGATTATCATTCATTCTTAGCCATCTACTGGAGCTGGTCCATCAGCCCCTACCAGCCAGCCTCCAGCCTCGAGAGTTGGGCCCTCTACTTCCACAGCTGCACCCACAGACTATTCTCCCTTATAGCATATATTCAATGAGTCTTATATTTTGTTATCTTTTGTACAAAATCCATACTTGTTTTACTAGAGAAATTTTCACTTTATTAAATTTACTTTTATTTTAGTAATGCATATTCTTGCTAGTGCTTCATGTTTGGCTTTGAGAATAATTAATGTATTGAAATAACGCAACAACAGAAACGAACAAAGTAAATAATAGAAAAATGGATAAAAATAAACAATGATAAACAAAGATAATAAAATGATTAAATACGTCAAAAAGGTAAAAGTTCACGCTTTCAAAAGATCCAAATAACGCAATTAGGTAACAAAATCCTTTAAAATTGCAGGCAGAAGAGGCCAAATGACCCACGACACATAAATCAGAAATTGTGCCGACCAGATGGTGGTCCGCCAATCAAAAATCATCTTGACTTGATGGTGGTCAACCAATCAGAAATCATCTTGACCGGATGGTGGTCAACCAGTCAGAAATCATGCTTACCGGGTGGTGGTCGGCCAATCAGAAATCACATTGACCGGACAGTGGTCACCCAATCAGAAATCATGCTGACCGGGGGGTGGTCGACCAATCAGACGGATGGTGGTCAACCAATCAAAAGTCACGTTGACCGGATAGGGGTTAGCCAATCAAAAATCATGTAGAAAGGTAGTCAGCAAATCAAAGATCATGCCTTGCAAATCGGATGGGAGTTAGCAAGAGTATACCGTGTAGGCCCGAAAGTAGCAAGCAAGATGAATGCGGTATATCCAATCACATGCCTTGCAGATCGGATGGGGGTTAGTAAGGAATATGCCGTGCAGGCCCAGAAGTGGTCAGCAAGATAAATTCGGCACAGTAAATGGTTTGTACTACAATACACTACAACTCGACGGTAGCGATCATATGTCATGCAAATCAAATGGAGGTTAGCAGGACACGCCGTGCAGATCAGATGGGGGTCAGCAGAACAATCGCATAGGAGTTGTGGTAGAATACACTACAACTCAATGGAGGTAATTAGATGTCTTGCAGACCAAATAGGGGTTAGCAAAAGCACGCCATACCAGATCGAATGGTGGTCAGCAAAATGATTGCGAATGAGCTACTGTTAGATAACAATACAGCTCAATGGCAACGATCAGATACCTTGCATAGCAGATGGGGGTTAGCAAGTGCATGCCGTGCAGATCGGACGGTGATCAGCAGAACAATCACAATGAAGTCATAATTAGATAACACTACAGCTCAATAGTAGCAATCAGATACCTTGCAGATCGGATGGGGTTAGCAAGGACATCCCGTGCAGGCCGGATGGTGGTCAGCAAATGATTGCGAACGGGTCATAGTAGAGCATGCTACAACTCAGCGGCAACAAACCACAAGTCTCAAGCACAACAAAATGGTAAGGACTGCCTCAGGTACACATTTTTTTCCTTTTCTCTGAATTTTGGCTCATCTAGACACTAGTGCACTAGTTTTCCCAAAATTAGGGACAACTGTAGACACCGAGTCTTGAGCAGTCCAGATCAGAGTTACCAGATGAAGACATCGATTCCCATATTAGGGAAAAGGGATGAGAGTTGTAGATTTTTGCCCTTTGAATTCACAAGGATCAAAGATTTTTGGCAACGGGAGGCTGCTATATGTCAAAAAAGAAGCTTTTGAATTGAAAATTGGCCTTTGTGGTTAACTAACGGGATACCCATCGGTCAAAGAGTGACCCGTCGCTCGCTCTGAATGGTGGTCGTCCCTCGCGCGAGTGACGTCTTTCACTCACGCTTGAGGGACACCCGTCCCTTGAGTGAGCGATGCCCGTCACTCGCTCCAAGGATGCCCATCCCTCACAGGAGTGATGCCCGTCACTCGCGTGGGATGGCCTATCCCTCGTGCACGCGATGTCCATCGCTTGAGCCCGTCCCTCAGGATTGCCCATCACTCAAAATGACTATAGCTGCCCTGGCGATCGATGCCCGTCGGTATACTAAGAGACGCCCGTCGGTCAGCGATCTGCGACGGATCTGAGGGGATTTCACGGGATTTAAGAAATATTTCCAAATATTCTCTTTGATTTCCAAATCTTCTTCAAACGTTTTCAAATATTTGATTTGATTTTCAAATATTCTCTGAGATTTTGCGATTATGACCGGATTTTGCAAATCTCTTTCAAATTCAAATTCAAATTTTAAAACTTTTTGAATTTTCCACCATAATCTATAAATAGGGAGGTAAGGTTTATTATCAAGGGTTAGGAATTTTTATCAAAATATTGGAGTTTTCTTGCTAAAAATTCAGAAAGAGCTTTTTTCTTATTTTCATAAAAAATTCCATCAAATCTTTTCAAATAAAGGTGAATCCGAGAAAACGAAATCAATTCATTTCTACTCGATTTAGCCTTTTTAAAATTCCATATTTGCTACATAAATATCGAGAAGGAAAAATATAATTTTCCTTCCTTGCTTTAATTTGAAAAAATACAATTTTGCGGTAGAAAATTCCCCAAAATTGCACATCGTTGAATAACCCTTATAGAATTCAAGGGCAAAAATCACGTGACATTCGCCTTCAAAAGATAATATTTTGAGGGTAAATATTCTGGATCAGCCTTTAATTCATTCTGTAGTTTCATATTAATTTTTTTTTCTGTCTAATTGCTCAAAAAGGTAATTAATTAATTGTAAAAATTAAGGTTTAATCGAAATTCTTCATTTTTCTAGATCTGGGATGACCGACGGGCTGAGGGTCCATCGAGGGCCACCGATCACCCGAGCGATGGGCTGTCGCGAAACTTCGCCTCTTCCCGTCGGTCAGCCCAAGGACGGCCGTCGCTCGCCCGATGAGGGCCGTCCCTGGGCCTTCCTTCCTCTTTCTCTTTATCTTCTTTTACTTACTTTTTAATTCTTGTTTTTTCCTTATTTTCCATGGTGATTTTTTTATAGCTTCTTCATTTTTATTTGTTTTATCATGCTTATTATTGTTTGATTATTTTACTAACGTGTTATAAATTTTTTTTGTGAGTCTGATTGTTTTTTTTAAGTTTGGGGTATTGAGAAATAGAGATCCCATCGGAACGATTCGGGAACATCGATTGGGTTCATTTCTTTATCCTATTTTCTTTTATTTTAAGTTTCAAATTTATTTATTGTATATTATTTTCTAAACACGTTAATGCAAAAATGGCAACGAGATTTACTCAAAATAAGCGCATTTTTTCCTTGAATAAAATGGGACCAATGTCCTAGTTTCCATCCAATTAAGATAAAAAACTTAACACCATTTTTGTTTACATATTGCATACAAGGAGCAATGTCCTGACCTCTAATGAATACCCCGTTTGTGTATGATTCGCATTTATTTAATATTGGGGCTTGTACTCTGCCCTTAGTTTTGTTATAACTTAATTATGCTCTTATTTACTTTATTTTGATTTTGCTTTATTTATCGCTTTTCCTTACGTGATTGATCTGGGTTTTAAATTCTTGCATCAAAATGTATGAGCAAAGGAATGAAATTTTAAATTCAAAACTCAATTACAACTTAATAAAGGTATGAATAAATGGGTTGGAAAGGGAATCCAAAAATATCTCTTGTTATCCAAAATAGGCTCAAGTTGCATTGTCTTAGGCTCCATGAGGTTAGACAAACCATCCTAATGTTCTATTGGGGTGGAAACTCCAAAATATCTCTGGCTTGCCCAAAATGGACGTATATGCATCGTCTTAGACTTCACGAGATTAGATGAATCTTTCCAATGTTCTATTGGAAGGAGGATTCCAAAATGTCTCTAATTACCAAAAATAGACACACATGCGCTGTTTTAGGCTCAATGAGGCTAGACGACCTTTCCCAATATTTTATTGGGTGGCGACTCCAAAATACCTCCTTGTTGTCCAAAATAGATGCCCTTGTAATTTTTTACAAGTTCCATAAACCTCTCTTGAATACCCCAAAAGTGGGTCTTCGGGGAGCCCGGTTCGGCGTGCATCACACTTTTCCAATGTCCTTTGGGTTTGAATATATTTTAGTGGCAGTAGATTATGTAAGCAAATGGGTAGAAGGAGTTGCCACTAGGACATGTGATGCTAAGGTAGTGCTAGAATTCCTTAGGTGAAATTTATTCACCTAATATGGAATGCCTAAGGCCATAATCCATGATGGTGGCAAGCACTTTGTCAACCATCAATTTACTACCGTACTAAAAAAATTTGGTGTTGGGAACAAGGTCACTACACCATATCATGCTCAAGCTAATGGTCAAGTGGAGGTATCGAACCGAGAACTTAAAGTCATTTTAGAAAAGAAAGTGAATGCATATACGAAAGATTGGTCCCTTATACATCATGAAGCATTGTGGGCATATAGAACAACTTTTAAGATGCATATAGGGATGTCCACTTTTAGGCTCGTGTTTGGTAAGTCCTATCACCTACCGGTTAAATTAGAACACAAAGCTTATTGGGCCACTAAATTTTTAAACTTTGATCTTAATAGTGCCAGGAAATGTAGAGTACTACAGTTGAATGAGTTGGAGGAGTTGCGATTTTGGGCATATGACCTTGTTAAAGGCTACAAGGAGAAGACCAAGAGGTGGCATGACAGTAAGTTGATACCTAAGGACTTTGCTCCTGGAATGAAGGTGTTACTTTATGATAGTCGAATGAGTTAATTCCTTGGGAAGTTGAAATCCAGATAAAAAGGACCCTTTGAAGTTGTAGATGCAAATGAGTTTGGAGTGGTAGCTTTAAGGCATCTAAGAGATTAGAAAGAATTTAAGGTAAATTGCCATCGCTTGAAGCCATACTTCGAATCACGGTTTGAGGTCGCTTAGTGATTACCACCTTGTCTGAACCTTGATTGCCTAAGAAGGTCCAACTGCGGACGTGATAAATGCAGAACTATTTCAAAACTTTAATGTTTTTAGCATATATATTGTCTTTTATAGGTTTCCTATTGTACGTCTTTGTTTAGCAATTTTTTTATTGAAATAGTTAATTTGTCATTAAAAAAAATAAAAAATAAAATAGTGGAAGTTTCGAATTTTGGCATTCTTTAAGAGGTCATGGTGGTAAGGTATCTATTGTCACCATGACCAAATGAGATATTGCATTCTGGATTATATTCTGGTTACCTCATGGTCACAATATATTTGTTGTGACCGTGACTTAGGTCGAGTTTCCATTCTGGATTGTATTCTGGGTATCTCACGGTCACAATATATTGGTTGTGATCATGACATAATTCGAGTTTCCATTCTGGATTGTATTATGAGTATCTCTCAATCACAAAATATTGGTTGTGACCATGACATAATTCGAGTTTCCATTCTGGATTGTATTCTGGGTATCTCATGGTTATAATATATTAGTTGTGACCGTGACATAAGTCGAATTTAGCTTCTGGATAGAGGAAGTGTTTGGTCATGGTTAAAAGTTAACTGTTGCCACCGTGACCAAAAATGTAGTTTACTTCTAGAGCTGAGTTATTGGGACCTCACGGTCACAAGATTTTGTTTGTGACCGTGACCCCCCATGATGTGTTTAAAAACCCAGATTCTTTTCATTTTCCCTTCTCATTGTCATTTTACTTTCTTTCACTATTTGTTCTTCATTTGTCATTTTTGGCTGCATCAACCACACGTCTTCAACAATGGCCCCAAAATGCAACCGCACTGATGCTGCTTCTGTCTCATCTAGTCAATGTATCAAAAGTACCAAATTGGGTACTAGTTGACATGAAAGAAGACTATGCTCACTTCACTAAGTGCAAATACATTTCCCTTTTATATTTGGACATGGCACTGCTTGAAAACTTAGGAATCCGAGGCGAGGTTTAGCGGCTCATTACTGACATTGGATGGGAGCGACTCTTTGTGCATTAAGAGAAGGTTTACCCTAACCTAACAAGGGAATTAGTGGCGATAATGCGCTATAGGATTGGGAAAAATAGTGCCACAGATCCAGGTGCTGTCTCTTTTTATTTGGAGGGCACACTGTATGAGATTTCCTTTGTGAGGTTCTCAGAACTGCTGGATTTTCCACCTCATGCACCAGATTGTTTTGATGATTATGATAAAGATAGTGCTTGGGTGATGATTAAAGACCCTGTTACAGACACTATTTATGTGTCAGGGAAAATAAAGGCTCACCATCGGCATATTTATGCTCTACGAATTTTTCACAGGTTTTTCTCGATGTCAGTAGTGAGCCATGTTGATTCTGTTGGGAAAGTTGGCTTGCCTGAAGCCCTTTTTTTTGGCATGTATGGTTCGAGGATTTAAAATCAATGGTGCTCTACATTTGTGGCACAAATTGGAGGAACTGGAGTGGAATCCAAAGAAAGTAAGGAAAATATCTCTCGGCAGGTGGGTTACCATAATAGCCAAAGGTGTGCATCATCCATTGAGGAGGAATCGAGTATTACCCTCCATTACTTTCATTGATAAGAAGCTATTAAAGAATATGAAAGTGGTGGTCAATGATTAGACAGAAGGTTATGGATATTGCCTGACAAATAAAGAGGAATATTTAGATAAAATTGAGCGTAGTTTAGGTGGATTACCTCATGCTCCAGATCAAGAAGCTATCTCATTAACCTCTCCGTAATACAATTCCTAGGTTGAAAAAATAGATTTCCTTGCAATTACTTAAGCCGATCTTTAATCCCAGCTCAATCAGGTGTTGCTGGACCTCACTATATTAACAGCACATTTTGATGCACATTATCCACCGCCACCACTACCAGAGATTTGAGCCCAGGGATTCCCCTATCTTTTGCTTTCTTTTGTTTTTGTATTTCTGGTTGTTTAACTTTCTGGGGACAACAAGATTTTAAATGTAGGGTAGGGGAGCAAAGCCAATGAATTCTTGTTGATAACTTTTTGTTGAAGAAGAACAACTTCTAAATTTATATGTTCTGTTTTAATTCTAAGTTTTGTGTGCTTTATTTTTTTTAGTAGTTATTTTGTTTACCTTTATTTTAATTGTGCATTGTTTTGTTATTAAAGTTTGCTGTTGTGCTAAGTTAGTGCTATCTCAACACCCTTAGTCTGGTTTGCCTTCTGTTATTCCTGATTCGAATGGTTTCAAACTTTAATTTGTGAATGGATTGTTTAGAGAACCTATTTTAGCAAGAGAGTAGTTGTATGTTTTAACGAGTTTTTATTTTTTGAAATAGTTTTAACTGGTTAATTATCTTGTGATTTCTTATCCATTGTTAACTTTAGGCTGTATTACGAAAAATGTGAAAAAAAATTAAAACTAGTGTGTGAAAGCGCCGGAGTAAAGGAATTTCAGGATAACTAGAACCTTCCTCATCACCCTTCCAAATAATGTAGCAACTCAGGCAGGATTAGGACATGACCCAGGTAGCCTTTCTTTGGTAGTCACTTATAAATGATAGTCATCCCACCTTTATGCATTTTTACCATTGCTAACACCGTTGAGCCAATTTGGTATGTTAAAAGTGTACTATTAGATGAATCTTTTTTTGTTACACTCTTTTATTCACCATATAACCTAAATGCTTTTGCCTCTCCCATTTAAGATTTGGCCACTCTAGGTAGGGTCATAATATGCATCGGGAGTGCTGAAAATGTTTTATACTAAATTGGTCAGAGTGTCAAGAATTAATAAAATTCAAAGTTTGTTGTTAGTGTAATTGAAGAATTTATAATCTTAAAATTCTACCAAAAGGGATTATAAAAGGAGAGATTATTGATGCCCTTCATTTTTCTCATTTAAAAAAACTAAAAAAAATATATTATTATTTAGAATGGAGTTTCTGAGCAAGAAATTTTGAGTTAGAATACATTTCAACGAATAAGTGTGGGGTATCTATCAATCAGGAGGAAGTCTAAAGTTTTGAGCTAGTTAAAGAATAGGAGAGTTATTGTAACACCCCTTACCCATATGTAGTGAACCACATCCTAAAGAGGTGAGTTACCACGGCAGGTAAGGGTTGATACACAAAGACAAGGCATGCACATCATATAAGCAATAACTTAGTCATAAACATATAATAAAATCAGGGTTATAAAATTTCCTTCCAAATTAGTTACATCATCCATTCATCCATTCATCAATTTACAAAAATATGAACATCACTCTAATATACAATATGATAAATCTTTATATAAATATCTGAGTTAAAGTACTACATACTATGTCTCTTAATACAATTCAAAATATTACAACAAAAATTACAAATAAAAAACTTAAGGACCCATACAAAAGTTCATCTTATTGTGTTGGCTATTGAGGCTACAGATTTGTCCTTCCAATATCTCTTACTTTTGTACCTGCATAGACGAAACACCCGTGCTAAGCACCAAGGTTTAATGGGGAAAACATGTAATGAACAACCACTCACAGTGGTCATCAATGCAAAACACATATGCATGTAACTTATGTACATATTATCATAATTCATAACATACAGTAAAACAAATAAAGTAGGAGATATCATGAGTTCATATCACAATTGCCATACATCGAATTATATGCGTCAATTTATGTATTTCCATTTCTTACTTATACACATAATTATACCTGCATATTCAATGTGGTGGATAAACGAGTGAGAACATATAGGTACCCGTAGGTAAAAAAATCAATTTTTTTTCTTTTGAAAAGTACATAGAGATCTTAAGCAAGATCCAAACACATAGGGATTCAAAGGAATCCAAATGCATAGGGACTCAAAGGAATCCAAATGCATAGGGACTTGATCGGAGTCCAGAACGCATAGGGATCTGATCAGCATCCAAAAAATGCATACGCTGCTGCAACAGAACCCTATAGGCATGCCTACCTATCCACAACTTGACTATTGCAGGCTAATTACACATTAATCCTTTTATTCAAATAGCATAGTAATACACATTCAGCACTAACTGAAATTATTATCTTAAACCATCGATAATAATATATGCAATTCAAGCATATCTAATATGAAACTTTACATTTTAGACATCATTTGTTATGTATTAATCATATTATTGTATGATTATGCCAATGCTTAACTCAAACAAAGGCAATTATGTTACAAATCAAAACTGGAAAACAGTGATTACACGGTAGTCATAAACACTCTTACTGCCGTGTAAAATGCTAAAAACTTAACTTTATTAAATAGAAGGCAGTTACACGGCGGTAAGAACAATCCTGACTACCATGTAAAACATGCCACATGGCGATAGGAATAAACTTGACCACTGTGTGAAATACCGAAGTTTCGAACTCTAGCAAATAGAATGCATTTACACGGCAGTAAGAATAAACCTAACCACGGTGTAAAATGCAGGAATTCCACAATTGCCAAATAGAATGCAATCCAACTGCTGTAAGAGAATCCTGACCACCACGTGAAAGGCTGAATTTCCAGAATTCCTGGGCTGAAAGCATTTAAACAGTGGTACAGGGACTCTTACGCACCGTGTAGGCTATCACACGGTGGGCAGGGAAACCCTTACCACCATGTGATCTGCCGGACATACCAATGTCATCAAGCAAAACACGATTACACAGTGGTATGAAATTTCATGACCGTTGTGTAAATCAACAAAAATCTTCATTAACACTAGATCATGCCTTTGTTTTCCGTGGCACAGTTGTGCTTTTCTGGAAAAACTCGGCCATGCTCTGCTTTCCACATTCTAACCCAATTTACATACCACAACTTCAAATTACAATCCAAACACAAATAATACAATCCTATCAACCTCAACATCAAAATAAAAACATCCTAACACATCAATTCAACAATTCCATACAAAATCACAAATTCCCAAACCTTATCTTCCTTTTCTCCTATTAGCTCAATTGGCTGCACTTCCACTAGCTTTCTCCTTTCCTTTGGCATATGTTATTTTCTCCACTACAAATCAAACCAAAAATTAGAATTTGACTCAAAGCCACACTCAAACCCAATTCACGTGAAGGAGAAGAGGAGGAGAAGAAGAAGAAGAAGGAGAACTATTCACTTACCTTCACAACCTTGAATTCACTTAACCAATTGAGGAGTAAGAAGTGGATTGGATGGATTTTTAGAAAAAGGAGGGAGGAGGAGGCTGAGAATGGGAGAGAGAGAGGAGGGACATATTTCTGCTCCCTCTCTCATGCTTTTCACATGGCATTTAAGCCTTGCTTATTCTCTATTTCTCTCTCCAAATCCCTACCATCCAAATATCACCCATCCAATGGTCACTTAAGCAAATTCTACTTCTAGTCCTTCCTTTCTTCTAAATTCATGCATTAACCAATCAATTAATCAATTCCATACATTAACCCAACTAACTTCTCATTTCATGCATTTAAGTCTATAGGGGTTAAATGACAATTTTAACCCTGACTTTTTAATTAATACCAATTATGTCCCAAACATAATTACTTAGTCAATTACACATTTTAGGCCACTCTCATACCCCAATGGTGTTTAAAAGGACTAGGGTACAAGTCGGGGCCTTACAACTCTTCCCTCCTTAAAGGAATTTCATCATCGAAATTCATACCTGAGCTGAACAGTTAAGGGTACTGGGCTTTCATAGCAGACTCAGGTTCCCGTGTTGCTTCTTCCATTCCGTGGTGCTACCACAATACTTTCACCAATGGAATTTGCTTATTCCAAAGTTGTCTAACTTCTTGAGCAAATATGGCTTTAGGTTTTTCATCATAAGAAAAATTCGATTGCACTTGCACTTCTTGCACTAGCAAAACATAGGTCTCATCCGATCGGTACGGAGCATAAATACATGAAACACATCATGTAACTTGGCCAGTTCTAGTGGCAGAGATAACTGATAAGCAACTGGCCCAACTCGTTCTAACACTTTATAAGGACCAATGAACCTTGAACTCAGTTTTAATTTCTTTTCGAATTGAAGCACTTTTCTCGACAGTGACACTTTCAGAAAAACCTTGTCACCCACTCCATATTCAATATCCTTCTGCTTTAAATTTACATAAGACTTCTATCGGTCGCTAATCGCTTTCAAACGTTGCTGAATCAATCTAACTTTCTCTTCAGTGTCTTTTACCAAATCGGAGCCAATTACTGAATGCTCATTCAATTTTGTCCAACACACTGGAGTCCAACACTTTTTGCCATATAGAGCTTTATATGGTGCCATGCCAATACTCATCTCGTGACTATTATTGTATGCAAATTCAATCAAATAAACATATTTATCCTAACTGTCGGGAAAATCCAAAACACAGCCTTTAAGCATATCTTCTAACACTTGGATAACTCTTTTAGATTGACCATCAGTCTGCGGATCGAAGGCTGTACTGAAATTGAGTCAAGTACCTAGTGCGGATTGCAAATCTTTCTAAAACCTTGATGTAAATCTTGGATCCCGATCAGACACAATAGACAAGGAAATTCCACGAAGCCGAACAACCTCATCCACATACAATTCTACCAATCGATCCATCGAATAATTGAGTCAAACTGACATAAAAGGAGCTGATTTGGTAAGCCGATCAACTATTACAGTGTAACACCCCAACACCCCTCGGAAGGAATATCGAGATGTTACACATGCAAAACACATACACTTATGCAAAAACAACTAAAGCGAAAATAATAAAAACATACAAAAGCGAAAGCATTTCAAATTAAAACATAAACTTGTATTGCTAAACTTAATGTATACATATACAAAATCATTACATATCATATCTCAGAATTTCAAGCCTTTCCTTACATATACAAAACACTATACAAGAGTCCTATACAAAAAGTATACTATAAACATTGCAAAAAGAAACTCTTCAACTCTTAGTGGCCAGCAGATGGGGAATCTCACTTAGAAGGGAACCTGCAAACCTACACGAAAACAAAACATCCGTGCTAAGCGATAACGGTTAGTGGGGATGAACAGAAGCAAAGGACTTCCAAAGAAGTCACAACAATTACAATATACATGCATATAAAACACAGGTACTTGCATCAAAATTCAGAAGCTTATCTCATAAGCTTGACAGTAACTTGCTCAAAGTCTAAACAGATACTGAAGCAATAACAATTGCTAACATTCAGAAGTAACATAACATATAATGATACAAATTCACTTATTTCTCACACACACAATACAAATATAGCCTGAGATCATGACGGTGGTGGATATGGGTAACAGAATAGTAACGAGCAGTATCAGAAGATTGAAGTTTAGGTTTTCAGAAGACTGGAGTCTAAAAGCTTTAATACAAAAGGCCAAAGTCTAAATTTTCAGAAGATCGAAGTCTAAAACTGAACCCATATGGGTCGACACGAGCAGCTGCAAAACTCTAGCCCTTAATAAGCATGCTTATCTATCCACTACCTTGACCGATCAGGCTTAACATATCAACTATACACATGAACTCAACATCCAAGTATCCATCCACATTTACATGTCAAATCACTTCGAATAAACTGAATAAATCTCTAAGCATATAGTTCATACATACATATCTTCATTATACATGTGCAAACATACACGAATGCAATGACACACAAAAATAAGCACAAAAGACTCAAGGTTGCAAAACTACATAGTGTCGCGCTTGCGACCCTTGTCGCGCCCTCGATAGAACAGAAACATCACAGCTGTAGAGCCCGCGAACCTCATCGCTCTCATGACAGAATGCCAAAATGGCTTCTGTCTCGCTCGCTACAATGTTCGTGCTCGCGACCAAGCTCAGCATCGCTCGGCCATGCGCGATAGAGCTCAGCAAGGCTGGTGAAGCTTAGCAGGCAAACCTCGCCAAATGCATTCTGTCGCGCTCACGACCCTTGTTGCACCCGCTACAGAATAGAACTATCTGTTCCAAAACTCACATATCACATACTTCCACATGCATACTCACTCCTTATCCAATAACACTCATAAGCATAGTTTCTAAGACTTATCATGCAATATGCCAATAACACTTCAAGGCTCTAAATCTATAATTAACATATAACCATATACCAAATCCAAGCAAGAAACATGTACAACCCATCATGAACACATGCCTCTCAAATACACTACAAAGCATGCACATAACAACCATGCTCTAAAACAGGGTCTAAGATCATCAATATTCAAACTAATAACACATGCATATACACAATTCTAACTCATAACACAACATACATCAAATATGCATAAATCATATACACATGCATAAACTATAGAGCACACGATCCCAATCACAAGGAGCAGCTGAACCACCTCCAACTTAGACCTTATCCTTGCCCTTTTCCCTTCTTCTAGCCTCAACTTCTTGCAATATCCAAATCAAAATAAACTCTTAATCCAAATTCAACCAACCAAACCCAAAAAAAGGGGTAGAAATAGAAAAACAAATCCAAAACACTTACCTCTTAACTTTAATCCTTATCAATACTCTTCAAATAATCCAATTCAAATAGCAGAAATCAATCAAGCCAAACAACCAAGGAGAGAAGAAATGAAGAGAAAAAAACCGTGAGATAGAGAGAGGAAAGAAAGAAGAAATCTACGTGCAAATCAATTGAGGACAGAAATTCCCACTATTCAGGCTTATAATGCATGTCCAAGTCCATGTGGCATCACTACAATAAGCCATATGTCAAGCACATCCTTATGTCCCATTCTCATGCAAAGTTTCCTCTTAAGTCTATGGCAAATGTCTCTCTAAATCCATCTAATCCACTTCTCCTTCAACCAACTTATAATTCCTTTCAATTACATCCTTAACTCCACTAAATCTTATACAAATATATAAATTAACACCATTAATTCTACTAGGGTACGAATTGGGTTGTTATATAAGTAACACCCCTTGGGAGGATATCGAAGCGCCACGCGAACACACACACGCATACATGTACTATAGCGGAAGCAATAATAATAAAAATATATGAATATTTTTGGGCCAAACATATGCTATTAATAAATAATATACACATTACAAAAGTTTTATACTTAATACATAATCATATTCGGTACATGTACAAAACAGTTAACATTTACATATCGATACTATACTTCTCTATATACATAATGATGTTACTCAAAACATCAGAAACTCTATCTTATACAAAAGATCTTAAAAAAGCTCCTAGTGGCCATGACCTGCAAATGCAAACTCTCTAATACCATCCTGTAAACCTACACGGCAAAAACACCCATGCTAAGCAATAACACTTAGTGGGGATAAACAAAAGCAAAAGACTTTGAACGAAGTCACAAATATATCACATACATATCAATAATCATGTCATATACAAATAATCATATACACATCCTTGTAAGAAAATACCATCATGCTTCAACCCATTCATGTGCAAAAATCCAAATATAACAAATAATAGCGATGTCATGTCATACTATGTTCATATTAAAATACAAGTCTCTACTATACCTCTTGTACACAACAAAACATACAGTTGCCTGAGAAACACTACAAAACTTAAAGTAGCCTAAATTCTCATTAATTGTGGATACGGGTACTATATCTGAAATACTGATAAATAATATTAACGGTAGAGACCTAACTCAAAATTGAATACACTAGGTATTTGCTGGTGGACACAATTAAGATCAACGGAGCAGCTGCACTCTGTCCCTTTATAAGCATGCTTATCTATCCACTACTATAACCGTTCAGGCTCGTACTAGAACTCTACAAACTGAATCATATACATTGCATGTACTCTAATGTTCATTCAAAACACTAGACACTATTTATGTATTAACTGAGCAAACCATGTGCATGCATATACCCTATTCATACACTCGCATGTAGTAATATAATATCCACGAATCTTTGCACTACACACTACTAATTAATCAATGAACATTCCATTATACATGTTCATAGACTCCATACATTATGATTCCGTCATACATGATCCATATCACATGCCATGTCATGTTCAATAAGTAAAAAGCATGAATACGTTTAATTCCATTATTAAACTCATATGCCATAGCATTAATTACCTATAATTTCAATTGGCAAACATTCATATACTCATTTCATAAGGTTAGATATGAGTTGGATAAGCTATAGGAACTTGCAATGAAGTTTGGGTGCACTTCAGGAAGAAAAACGCTCAAAATATGCAAAGCAGGGGATGGTCACGGTGGCAACCACTTGGTTGTGATCGTGAGGTCCAAAAATATTCAATTCTGCCTTGTCTTGGCATTGGTCATGGTGCAACCACTCGATTGTGACCGTGACATACCAAAATTAGCAAAAAAGAAGTAAAAACTTCGGACTGCTTCCCTACTCTATTTTGTACAGCCTAAACCAACATATAAAACTCATTTTTAGGCAAAACTCTATTCTTAACAATTGTTCCCTAGGATGTTAACTTTCGTAGGACTAAGATTCAGGTCAATTGGACATCTATAACTTCAGTTATGAGTTAAACAACCTATATTGTTCTAGTAACCCGACCGAAGCAGAGACACTTCGGTTTTGTTCAATTTGCAGGGTCTTAGAGCAAGAATTTGCTCAAGGTCATTTCTGTGACTTTTATAGGAATGGTAGTCATGGTTCTAATGGCTCAATAATCACACAATTTAGGGGTCTAAAACTCTACATATGAAAAAAACATTACATGGAGGTCAGATGAAAAAGAACAGAATTCCCCAAAATCATACCTTTTACACAAAAACTATATGGAAATCACCTAACACCATCCAAACTCATGCAAAATAATCAAATTACATAATCATAAACATATATAAATACATATAGCATAAGAATACTGCAAGCAATCAAAATGAACAAAGTCAAAATCGCACACGATCCCGACCTCTCGGTAGCTCGATCACTGCTCTCTATTCGATTCCAATTTTCTCCTTGCCTTTATCCAACTTCTTATCCACCACTTCAAAAAATCATAAAAAACAATCCAAGAATCAATCCTTTAATTTCACTTTAAATCAAATACTCAAACCAAGTAGAAGAAGAAGACCATCAATAATAAAATCACACCACTTACCTTCATAAGAACCAACTTAACTCTTCTCTCACTCCTTTCAAACCAATCCAAGTAACTGTCTCACTTAAGGAGCAAAGCAAATAAAGAAGAAAAGGAAAATAAATGGCAAGAAAAGGGACATGGCAGAACCAAAGGAAAAAAAAAAGAGAAAGGAATGAGGGCTAAAGCAACCAAAATGAAAAAGAAAGAAAAAGATAGCAAGAGCAGATGGTCAATCCTCATCCAAATCCACTTATCCGTAAATGCCAACCAAACTTCATTAAATACATTAATTTACTCAAACAAAAGTCCCATGCCAAGTGTCATTTCCCTACATTGCCACTTGTCAAAGCTCCTACACACACACCCAAGCTGACACATGTCCGATACACATCACTTAAACCCACAAATACTTTACAAAATATTACAATTCCTAATAGGGTCCGAATCGGGTTGTTATAATCTCTTCCCCTTAAGAAATTTCATCCTCAAAATTTCCCCGCTAATCATTTACTTCCCGACCATCAAAACTGAACTATACGAAAACTTAATAATTCAAAAACTTAACGGAAGGACCTACGGCCTCATTCATATCCTTGCTTGCTTGCAGTACTTGGTTCTCCCTTGATTTAGGACACTTGGCTAGCAAATGATCCTTTCTGCCACACCCAAAGCAGGCTTCCGTGATCTTCCTACACTTGCCCCAGTGTTGCCTCTGACAATGCTGACATTTCGGTATCTCCCGTACTCTCTTGTCTACCTTTGTTTCTATACCCGATGCTTTTCTCTTTTGTCCTCTTTTCTTAACAAAATCCTTAGAAACTCGAGGAGTAGTCTGTAACACCCCGAAATAGCCCTAGAAGAATTATAGAATTTCGGTTCAAAAAAGATTAGATGTTGAGTGTGAGAGTCCTGTCGCGAGCACGACAAGCGTCGCGGGCGCGACAGAACCCTCCCGTGGTATGTCAACTAAATTGAGATTTTCGACACGTGGCATCGTAGGGTGTTGGCACATGGCTGCGTAGGAGTGAGACAAGTGGCAAGAGATATATATGTATTTGATTAAGAGATAATTGAAGGAATTAATAATGTAAGTGGCATTTAATGGGGAGATTTAATGTTGGATAAGGGATTGCAAAACACAGCTGTGCTTTTGAGTGAACACAGCTGTGCTTTTGGCTAATTAATGGATTTGAATATGGATTGACCAACTACCCTCTTCATTCCTCTTCTTCACGTTGGTTTCTTTCTTTCTTTTCCCTTATTTTGCCTTTCTTTCGTTTCTTCTTCTTCTTTGCACTGTTTTGAGTGATTCATTTGGATTGGTTTGAAGAGTTTGGGTAAAGAAATAGATTGGTCTCCTAAGAAGGTAAGTAATGCTACTTAGTTAGTATTGGTCTTCTTCTTCTATCTTATTTTTGTTTTTGATTTAAAGTAAGAGAGAAGAGTAACTTTGGTATTTTGAATGGTTTGTGTATGGAAGCTGCGGACAAGAGGCCCAATAAAGGCAAAGAGAAGGTCGGAGCCGAGTAGAGAGCGCGGTTCAACTCCTAGAGGTAGGGATCGTGTGCGGTTTTTCTTTTACTCGTTTTGATTGCTTGTTGTGATATATGATGTTTGAATATGCATATGTTGTGGTTATATGAGTGTTAAATGAGTTGTACATGTTTTCTAGTTGTGAAGTGTGTTACGGGTAAAATTTTGTTTAGTTGTTCATAGACCTCTTTGTATAGTATTTGTGATAAGTAGAGTTATAGGACTCCAATTGTGTTGATTCCAATTGCATCGGAAAGATAAAATCCGTAGCTAAAAATGTCTAAGAGGGTGCTTGAGCTAATTCTGGCTGTAAGTATCCTTAAAAGCAATTAGAACGTAAGTGACCCTGTTCTGGTGGGTTCACTGGAACAGTATAGAATGTTTGAAACATATTTGGAGTTATAGATGTCCAAATGACCTGAAAAGTGTTCCATTTGAAATATAACATCCTAATGAACAATTCTTATGAAGACCACTTTTCCTAAAAATGTGGTCTAGAGGGTCGTTTTGGCGATACAAGTTTAGGGTAAAAAGTGGTGCTGTGAGGCACCAAAGGCGAGTCTTCTGTCGCGATCGCGACACATGTCACGACCTCGCGACAGAACAACTCATTTTAAGCTTTTTCTTCGTCTTTTTGAGCTCCTAGTTGCCATGGGTCAACCCCTTACCCTTCCCCTTAGCTTAATAGGCATGTTTAGTGTTAGCAAATGACTATAAAGTAGTTATCAACGGGGAAATACATTTGAGTAGGTTTAAGATTGTAATTTAACTAATAAAGTAACAATGTACAACTGTATGAAGGATAGTAAATGGCATCACAAAAAAATGTGTGAACTTGTGAATGCATGTATATGATGACGTGATACAAGAGTTTACACATGCAATTTAAATGTTACATGCTTTTAATTATTGAACATGATTAATAAAGACTGTGTACGAATTAAATGCCTAAGAAGTTGATGAGTGCACTTGAGTTATAATCTATGCTTTGGCATCAGAGTAGCGTATAATTGAGTTGTTTTTGGGCCTGATTACCGTTATAGTGGATAGATAAGTATGCTTATAAAGGGCTATAGTGCAGCTGCTACATGTTGGCCTTAATTGTGCCCAGAGTTCGAATACCTCGTGTATTCCATAGAGTTTGAGTTAATTCTCCACATGTAAGATACTGTAAACAGTATCCAGAGTTACCCGTATCCACCATGAAAAGAATTCAGGCTTATCGTTATTGTACAGTAAATATGAGATGATTAAAAGTATTGTTCTGAATAAATGTCACCGCACATGAGAGTAATGTTTAAATACACGAATATTCTATATAGAAATACATGATTACATATATGTGAACACATGGTGATTGCTATAATTGATTACATACCTTGTACAAGTGTGTGAAAGTTATATGCATGAGATACTTAATTGTGTTATATGAAATGTGTTATTTATGTGGGTGACTTCGGAAAGAAGTCCTTTGTATTATTTTCATCCCCACTAAGCGTTATCGCTTAGCACGGATGTTTGCTTCCGTGTAGGTTACAGGTTTGAATCAGAGAACGTGCATCTGCAGGTCAAGGGCCACTAGGAAGTTTTGCTATATCTGTTTGTATAAATTAGAGGTAGAATTGGTGATGTTTTGAGTAACATCATTATGTAATAAAGAGTATAGTTGTTACCTGTAATCGTTAAATGTATTTGTATATGTAACGTAAATGAACATGTAATAATTATAAAACCTTTTGTATATGTATAGTTTACATGTATAATAAAAGTAATTTTGTCTGGGCCCAACCCATTTCTAATTGTTTATTATTACCGCTTCCGCTAATGCATGTACATGTATACGTAAGTGTCCGCGTAGCGCCCCAATATTCCTTACCGGGGGTATGGGGGTGTTACATAGTCAATCTGTCCAAAATTTGAATAAACCCTTGCACCATTTCTGAATTCTCATACCCTATACCGGGACCACCATCTCGCTGACGCTGCGAAACAGCCTGATCTACTCTAACCGGAATCACACTACCTGTCGTCTCTCCTACGTTCTCACTCGAGTCGGACTCTATCTATACTCTACAAAAAAAACAACATTTGCATTAAGCCACAACCCTAAATAGACTCTGACATCTAGTCTATACTCTATATATCTTATAGACCAGAACCTCTAACCTATACTAACACCCCAATACCCCTTGGTAGGATATCGGAGCGCCACGCGAACACACACACACATACATGTACTATAGCAGAAGCAATAACAATAAAAATATAAGTATATTTTTGGGCCAAACATATGCTATTAATAAATAATATACACATTACAAAAGTTTTATACTTAATACATAATCATCTTCGGTACATGTACAAAACAGTTAACATTTACATATCGATACTATACTTCTCTATATACATAATGATGTTACTCAAAACATCAAAATCTCTATCTTATACAAAAGATCTTAAACAAGCTCCTAGTGGCCATGACCTGTAGATGCAAACTATCTAATACCATCCTGTAAACCTACACGAAAAAAACACCCGTGCTAAGCGATAACACTTAGTGGGGATAAACAGAAGCAAAAGACTTCGAACGAAGTCACAAATATATCACATACATATCAATAGTCATGTCATATACAAATAATCATATACACATCCTTGTAAGCAAATACCATCATGCTTCAACCCATTCATGTGCAAAAATCCAAATATAACAAACAATAGAGATGTCATATCATACTATGTTCATATTCAAATACAAATGTCTACTGTACCTCTTGTACATAACAAAACATACAGTAGCCTGAGAAACACTACAAAGCTTAAAGTAGCCTGAATTCTATTCAATTAATGATACGGGTACTATATCTGAAATACTAATAAACAATATTAACGATAGAGACCTAACTCAAAATTGAATACACTAGGTATTCGCTGGTGGACACAATTAAGATCAACGGAGTAGCTGCACTCTGTCCCTTTATAAGCATACTTATTTATCCACTACTATGACCGTTCAGGCTCGTACTAGAACTCTACAAACTGAATCATATACATTGCATGTACTCTAATGTTCATTCAAAACACTATACACTATTTACGTATTAACTGAGCAAACCATGTGCATGCATATACCCTATGCATAAACTCACATGTAGCAATATAATATCAATAAATCTTTGCACTACACACTACTAATTAATCAATGCACACTCCATTATACATGTTCATAGACTCCATGCATTATGATTCCATTATACATGATCCATATCACATGCCATGTCATGTTTAACAAGTAAAAAGCATGAATACGTTTAATTCCATTATTAAACTCTTATGCCATAGCATTAATTACCTATAATTTCAATTGGCAAACATTCATATTGGATAAGCTACAGGAACTTGCAATGAAGTTTGGGTGCATTTCGGGAAGAAAAACGCTCAAAATATGCAAAGCCGGGGATGGTCACGGTGGCAACCACTTGGGTGTGACCGTGAGGTCCAAAAATATTCAATTTTGCCTTGTCTTGGCATTGGTCATGGTGGCAACCACTTGGTTGTGACCGTGACATACCAAAATTAATAAAACAGAAGCGAAAACTCAGGACTGCTTCCCTACTCTATTTTGTACAGCCTAAACTAACGTCTAAACCGCATTTTTAGGCAAAACTCTCTTCTTAAAAATTATTTCCTAGGATGTTAACTTTCAAATGGGATATGCTTACGGTCAATTGGAGATCTATTACTTCATATATGAGTTAAACAACCTATACTATTCTAGTAACCCGACCCAAGAAGAGACACTTCGGTTTTGATCAATTTTCGGGGTCTTAGATCAAGAATATGCTCATGGTCATTTCTGCGACTTTTATAGCAATGGTAGTCATGGTTCTAATGGCTCAATAATCACTCAATTTAGGGGTCTAAAACTCTACTTATGACAAAAACATTACACGGAGGTCAGATAAAAAAGAGCAAAATTCCCCAAAATCATGCCTTTCACATAAAAACTATATGGAAATCACCTAAAACCATCCAAACTCATGAAAAATGATCAAATTACATAATCATAAACATATATAAATACATATAACATAAGAATACCGTAAGCAATCAAAATGACCAAAGTCAAAATTGCACATGATCCCTACCTCTCGATAGCTCGATCACTGCTCTCTATTCAATTCCGATCTTCTCCTTGCCTTTATCTAACTTCTTGTCCACCACTTCAACAAATCATATAAATCAATCCAAGAATCAATCCTTTAATTTCACTTTAAATCAAATACTTAAACCAAGTAGAAGAAGAAGACCATCAATAACAAAATCACACCACTTACCTTCACAAGAACAAACTTAACTCTTCTCTCACTCCTTTCAAACCAATCCAAGTAACTCTCTCACTTAAGGAGCAAAGTAAATAAAGAAGAAAAGGAAAAGAAATGGCAAGAAAAGGGACACGACAGAACCAACGGAAAAAAAAGGAGAAAGGAATGAATGCTAAAGCAACCAAAATGAAAAAGAAAGAAAAAGATAGGAAGAGCAGATGGTCAATCCTCATCCAAGTCCACTTATCCATAAATGCCAACCAAACTTCATTAAATACATTAATTTACTCAAAATAAAAGTCCCATGCCAAGTGTTATTTCCCTACAATGCCACTTGTCAAAGCTCCTACACACACACACCCAAGCTAACACGTGTTCGATACACATCACTTAAACCCACAAATACTTTACAAAATATTACAATTCCTAATAGGATCCGAATCGGGCTGTTACAATATACCCATACTAATCGTGGTTGTGACGCCCGTTCCCTAATGACAGACTAGCTCAGCTAATCTTGGTTAGAGAAGGCCGCACACACACACAACAAACACATGCTTAACCTGAATAATAAAATTTCATCACATACAATCTTAACTCAAGCATCACATGCCAACTACTTATAGTGTACTCTTCATAGCCACACGCATTGCACACACTTATTTATACTCTTAGGCCAACATTCATAGTTATCAGATTATTACATGCCTTTACATATCCGATACACATTCTGATTATACAAAAGCTTATACAAAAAGGATCCCAAAATATCAACCCAAACCTACACTTTCTAGTTCCTACTGTTGACCGTACAAAATGCGGGGGAGTCCTCCGATCACCTCTCATCCGTACCTGCATGAATTAGAGTAAATCCATGCTAAGCGATAACGCTTAGTGGGAAACTCATATATAACAAATAATTTATCACACATCAGAAACATCATACATTACATACTAGAAGTCATGCCAGAACAATTATTAGCATAGCGTGTACCATTTCAAGCATAGTAATGTTCGTTACTATATTCAGTCAAAGCATCAATCACTTATTCACATATCCACATCACATGCTTTATTATATTACGGTCACTTCCATTTAATATTTGATTAGTCAGTTAGCCTGCAATTCAATGACGCGGATAACGGGTATCGCATTGGTACCACTCAGGTACCAAAATCTCATCGAGATTACACTTACGTATGGGTACCCTCAGGTACCAAAATATCATTCCACTTATAATAAAATCCAGCAAGGATTATTCACATTATTTTCTCATTGTGATTCCCATGTAATCAGACACATTAAACGCATGGGGCTGCAACACTTGACCCTATAGGCATGCCTAACTATCCACTACTTGACTCGCAGGCTTAAGTTGTTAAACAAATTATTCAGTTCACATTGATCACTTTTCACATCACATACGTAGATAGCCCATACCACATTCACTTTACACATTCGCATTAGCACATAGCTAAGCATTACACTTGCATACCCATTATGCTTCCAATTCATTTTTCATAGTTAATATTCACATAATTGATTGCATTCAAGAACCATCACATAGTATGCAAATGTACATTACTTAATACACACATAACACTTACTCATAATGTTCTTCATTCCAGCTTAAAGCCTTACCGTTAGAAAGTCCAAACACATTAGGGTTATATTGCCAAAATAGGGTAGGTCACGGTCACAATGAATTTCATTGTCACCGTGACATGTTGAAGTTCAAAACAGAATGCAAACTGGGGGCAGGTCACGGTCACAATCAATTTCATTGTCACCGTGACATGTTCCCAACTCTCGGCAGAATGCAACTTGAGGGTATGTCACGGTCACAATGAAGTTCATTGTCACCGTGACATATCCATACTTTGCAAAATAGAATGCTCCCTTAGGTACCTCACGGTGACAATGGATTTCATTGTCACCGTGACATACCAAAATCCAATCGGCAGAATTGAACTCAGGCATACCTCACGGTCACAATCAATTCCATTGTCACCGTGACCTATGCAAAAGCACTATAACACAGCTATGTTTTATCACTAGCACAGTTGTGCTTTCCAGTCCAATTCTCCTTCCACATCAAGACTTCAAATCTCACTCTCACTTTTGGCAATCAACCCAAATTCATCAACCACTCACTCAATTAGCACATACCTATTTTTCCCTTCTTGTTTTGGCACTCTTCTTTGGCACAATTTATAATCAATCCCAATTCACACATAGCATACATGCTCTCAAGCAATTCATTCACTAAACACATTACCACATACACATACAGCTCATATCAAAGTCCCTATTGGACCAATACAAATCATACAATCTACACATTTAGGGTTTGTTCCCAAACCTCGTCGCCTTAGCTCCTAATTACGACGAACGCTCGGCTCTCCAACCACAGCTTTCCCTTTATCCTTCTTTACTTCTTCGGCTATCAATACAATACAAATGCTCAAACTCAAGCTCAATCCAGCAATATCCCATCCAAACCAATTCAACTAAGAAGAAAGAGTAGAAGATGAGAATAAGCACACATAACCACTTACCTTTAGGTCTTAACACTTAATTCTTGCTCCAATTAGCTATATGCATAAATCCACTTAAACCACTTGTCACACCCCATTTGCCCCCTAGTAGAATGAGCCTGTCTGTCTGTCTGTCTGTATGTGTAAGCATTCGCATGTGTACAGTATTTCATAAGGGTATTTCAGTAAAATGCATGATTTTGGGGTTTTATTATTGTGTGGGTACATACATGGCATTAGTGTGTGAATTAATTGGGAATTACTTGTGTACACTTGAGCATACCATATTAGGGTGTTATTAGTTGGGAATCATTTGCGTGCATTTGCTTATACCATTGTAGAATACATTTAATTGAGGTTGCATTTAGTGTGTGTGATGTGTTGAGTTAGGGTGTGAGTGATTAAATTCCACCACCAAGAAATTGACATGTGTATTAGGTTAGGGAAATGAATAAAGAAAACAAGTATGAGTGAGGGGAAGATCAATTCACGTTTTTCCCTTTCTAGCTCCATCTTCTTCTTCTTTTCCCTTTCCTAATTGCTACTTGCTGTAGATCAAATTGTGGTAGTGGAAATTAGTTACTCTTGCTTCTAACTTGGTAAGTCACTGCAATTCTCATCTTAGTTTCCCTTTATGTCATTTGCATCTTCTTCCTCGAGTTAGGTTTAACTTAGGGTTTGTTTTGTTGAATGTTCTTATTGAATTTGTGATTAGTTGAAGCTCCTCGCGAACCTAAGGGCAAAGAAGTTGCTGGTCCTAGTGGAGCTAAGTGATAGAGGCCTAGAATTCAGGTTTGGGAATTTATGATTGTGATTTGTGCGATTTTGATGTTTACTGTGAATTCTAGGGTTTATATGCTCTTGAGGAGCTTGAATCAATTAGTCTTGATTTCGTTGTTTAAATGCTAAATTGAGTTGCATGTATATTGATTATGTGAATTGAGATGATTTCTGAGAGGTAAAGACAGGTTTGTATGGGTTAAAATCAAATTGGGATTGAAATTGTTATGCTGAGAATTCTTGAAATTTTAGAAAAGTCGAAGTACTGTTGAATCTGTTGAATCTGTTGAATTTCTTCATGTCGCGTGACTCGCTATGAAGGAAGGCAAGTCACGTCGCGTGACCCTCGGTCACGGCGTGACCTGCCTGCTGAGAATCCAGTCGCGTGACCAGCTGAAGAGCAAGCAAGTCACGCGACGTGATCTTCGGTCACGTCGTGCGACCTGCGAAGAAGAGGTGTTGCGTGATCTGTAAGATCACGCAACGTGATCTGCGAGGGAGAAGCAGCGTCACGTCGCGTGACCCTCGGTCACGCCGTGACCTACATAAGCATTGCGTGACCCGCGAGGATCACGCAACGCGATAGGCGAGAAACAAGCAGGTCACGAGACGTAACCCTAGGTCACGCCGTGACCTGCCCGTTGAGAAGGCCAGTCACGTCTTGTGACCAGCCAACCTCGCCCGATTCTCCGTTCAGCTCATTTTTCCGAAATTTCCTGGTTTTTAACTCAGAACTGAATTTGGTATTTCTTCTGAATGGACTTTAATATTGTACGACGCATGTCTTACTGTTTAATGCTTCGATATGCGTGATAGCATGATTTTTTGATGAATTATATTCTGTATCCTGAAATGTGATCTGTTTGACGCATAACCTGCTAGAGTCGAGTAAGTGGATAGTTAGGCATGCCTAATAGAGTCTTTAGCTGCAGCCCTCAGTTCAGTTTGGACCCCGATCAGGTCCCCGTTTGGTTCCTCGCGAACCCTTCAGTATAGAATCTTGTTTAAGATTCCCTCAGTATATAAATAACATGTTCTGATAAATGATATAATATTTGACTTGTACCTGTGAGGTACCCTCAGTATTCGATTCGTACCCATAAGGTACCCTCAGTACACTCGTTATCCACTGTCTAGAGTCAGCAGGTATTCTTTAAATGTGAATGGAAATGTTCTGATCTGATATGACTTTGAATGGAATATCTGAATGAGTTTAATGATGAAATACATGCTGGATTATTCTATGATGGATATGATTATGAGATACTGAATGTATGACTTTTAAATACGAGTATGTTTATATGGTATATGTAATAACATTGCATTCTGCCATTGTGAATGTGTTATGCCTTGACGACCACTGTGAGTGGCCGTTCATAAGTTATGTGTGTTTCCCCACTAAGCGTTTATCGCTTAGCACGGTGTTTTTACCCGTGCAGGTGCGGAAGGCGTGTTGATTTGGGAGAGTCGCCGTCATCAAGCCAACACAGAAGGGATTAGTGTAGGGCTCAGTTTTGTATCAGTTATTGATTCTTTTTGTATAGAACTCTCTGTATCAGCTTCCGATTTTGTAACTATATTTTGTATATGTAATATTATTTTGTTCAGCTAGTTGATCAGATCATTATTGTAATAGTTTAATTATAGTAATGCATGATCAGCTTTTGCTTTCTGCATGTAAAGTTTTTAATTATTCTGTATTTTTGAATGTATGTTATGAATGGATGTATATTTTGCTTTGCTTTTGTTTGGTGACACCTTGTCTCATACGGCATCTCACTCCTTATCGGATGGGATCGCCTACGTATGGGAAGGGGGTGTTACACCACTCTCATCCTCACTCACGGAAGCAAGAAGAAAGACAAAGTAAAATGCAGAAAAATGAAGAATGAGGCCAACACACACTCACCTCTCACTTCTCTAGGCAAATGCATGCAAAGAAGGAGGTGGCTTACTCTCATGATGCCACACGGATTCCACTCTCAATTTTGCCTCCACTATCCATTTAATCAAGTTATTTTATTCTCTAATCCACACTTACTTAACTTAGTTAATCCACTTCTTACTAATCATGCACAATTCCCTTTTCAACCTCTTAAATTCCTTTAGCCTTTCAATTAAGTCCAATCCTACACACTCAATTACACTTAGACCCCAAATTAAACTAATTGCAACTAGTGTATAAGTCCGGCCATGACAACTCTCCCCTCCTTAAAGAATTTCGTCCTCGAAATTCATACCTGAGTGGAACAGTTGTGGGTGCTGCTCTCGCATAGCCGCTTCTGGTTCCCAAGTTGCTTCTTCAACACCATGATGCTGCCAAAGCACCTTTACAAGTGGTATTTGCTTGTTCCGAAGTTGCCTCACTTCTCTTGCTAAAATCGCTTTCAGTTTCTCATCATAGGTAAAGTCTGGCCGAACCTCCACTTCTTGCACAGTTAGCACATGAGATTCATCCGATCTATACCTCCTAAACATGGACACATGAAACACATCATGAAGCTTGCTTAACGCCGGAGGCAATGCCAAGCGATATGCCACGGAGCCCACTCTTTCCAGAACTTCATATGGTCCAATAAACCTTGGACTCAATTTTCCTTTCTTGCCAAACCTCAGTACCTTCTGCCAAGGAGATATTTTCAGAAACACTTTATCGCCCACACTGAACTCAATGTCCCTTCTCTTCAAACCAGCATACGACTTCTGTCTGTCACTTGCTGCTTTCAACCTTTGCTGCATGATCTTAGCTTTCTCTTCTGTATCCCTCACTAGATCAGGTCCAATAATTCTGCTTTCATTCAATTCGGTCTAGCAAACCGGTGAACGACATTTCCTTCCGTACAAGACTTCATACGGTGCTATACCGATACTGGTCTGATAACTGTTGTTATAAGCAAATTCCATAAGTGGAAGATACTTATCCCAACTCTTAGAGAAATCCAAAACACATGCTCACATCAAATCTTCCAAAACCTGAATAATTTTTTCCGATTGTCCATCAGTTTGTGGATGAAAAGCAGTACTAAAATTCAACTTCGTACCCAAGGCTGCTTGTAAACTCCTCCAAAACTTAGAAATGAATCTGGGATCCCTATCAGAAACAATAGACAAGGGTATCCCATGCAATCGGACAATTTCTCTCACATACAATTTAGCCAAATTTTCCATACAATAATCCATCCGAACTGGTATAAAGTGAGCCAATTTCGAAAACCTGTCCACAATAACCCACACTGCATCTTGTTGTCTTGAGGTCAGAGGCAATCCAGATACCAAATCCATCGTAATATTATCCCATTTCCATTGTGGAATAGGGAGTGGATGCAACATCCCCTGAGGCACTTGATGCTCTGCTTTAACTTGTTGACAGACAAGGCACTTAGACACATATTCCACTACATCCTTCTTCATCCCAGGCCACCAGTACAACGGTTTCATATCTTGATACATCTTATTTCCACCTGGATGCATAGTGAAAATTGTATTATGAGCCTCATGCATCAATCTCTTCTTTAATTCTTTATCACTTGCCACACACATTCTATTCTTATACAGCAGTACCCCGTCTTCATTCACTGAATAGTCAGTCTTATCCATATCACTGACTGACTGCAAAACTTGTTGCGACCTCGCATCATTTCTCTGAGCAACCATTAACTCGTCTTTCAGGACCGGTCTTGCTTTCAACTGTGCCAATAAAGCTCCGTCTGCAAAAAACCTCCACTTATTCCGCTTTAACTGTAATGCTAAAATTGATTTCCTGCTCAAAGCATCCGCCACTACATTAGCTTTTCCCGGGTGATAATCCACAATACAATCATAATCCTTACACAACTCGAGCCATCTTCGCTTTCTCATATTCAATTCCTTCTGTGTAAGCAGATATTTCAAACTCTTATGATCGGTGTAAATTCTACACTTCTCACCATACAGGTAATGTCGCCAAATCTTTAAAGCAAACACTACTGCTGCCAATTCCAAATCATGAGTCGGATAATTTTGTTCGTGCGGCTTCAGTTGCCTTGACGCATAAGCTATCACCTTCCCCTCTTGCATCAATACACAACCCAACCCGACACCTGAAGCATCGGTGAACAACACATACTCTTTACCAGTCATAGGCTGTGTAAGAATCGGTGCTTCTACTAACATCTTCCTCAACTGATCGAAACTCGCTTGACATCTTTCAGACCACTCATATTTCACTCCTTTTCGTAACAATCTTGTCAACGGTGAAGCTATTACTGAAAATCCTTTCACAAACCTTCTGTAATATCCAGCCAACCCTAAGAAATTGCGAACCTCCAGCACATTCTTAGGCGGTTTCCAATTCACAATTGCTTCTATCTTAGTTGGATCTACTTTAATCCCTTCAGATGAGATCACATGACCCAGAAATGACACCTCTTTGAGCCAAAACTCACACTTACTTAATTTGGCATACAGCTGATGCTCCCGCAGGGTCTGAAGTACAATTCTCAAATGCTGCTCGTGCTCCTTCTCATCCCTTGAATAAACCAGAATATCATCAATGAATACCACTACAAATTGGTCCAAATACGGTCTGAACACCCGATTCATCAAATCCATAAACGCAGCAGGCGCATTAGTTAACCCGAACGGCATCACTAGGAATTCATAATGCCCGTACTGAGTTCTAAACGTAGTCTTAGGTGTATCCTCTTTCTTCACTTGCAACTGATAATACCCTGAACGTAAGTCAATTTTTAAGAATACACCAGCTCCTCTTAACTGATCAAACAAGTCTTCAATCCGAGGTAAAGGGTATCGATTCTTTACTGTTACTTTATTCAACTGCCGATAATCAATGCACATTCTCATTGTACCATCTTTCTTTTTAACAAATAACACTGGTGCTCCCCAAGGAGAAATACTAGGTCTAATAAAACCCCTATTCAGTAATTCTTGCAACTGTTCTTTCAATTCCTTCAACTCAGTTGGAGCCATTCTGTATGGTGCCTTAGATACCGGTACTGTTCCTGGCGCCACATCGATCGATAGCTCAACCTCTCTTATCGGTGGTACACCGCTCAATTCTTCAGGAAACACATCAGGAAACTCTCTGACTATCGGTATCTCTTGTATCTTCACATGTTCTCTCTTACTGTCTATCACCAAAGCTAGATAACCTTCACATCCTTTTCTCATACACCGACAGGCTTGCATAGCAGATATCACATTTACAAGAGGATTAGTGCACACTCCTCTCACTGTCGCTCTATTCCCCTTATCATCATAGATTATAACCATCTTCTTCTTGCACTTAACATCCGCATCATATTTAGTTAACCAATCCATACCCAAAATCAAATCAAACTCATCAAACGGTAGTTATATCAAATCCGCTGGGAACACACTACCTTGAACCTCTAATGCACAGTTTCTATACACTCTATTCACATTAACATTACCTCCCAAAGGGCTAGACACGCATATATCAAATTTTAAGCATTCAACTTTAGGCATCTTTTCACATATCTTTTTATCACACACATATGAATGAGTTGAGCCAGGATCAATAAGTGCAAACATTTCCACACCACAGAGTAGAATAATACCTGCTATCACCTCAGGCGCATCCTGATCCTCTCGTGCCCTCATAGCACAAGTCCGCACTGGTGCCGCATCAGGCCTATCCACAATCTCAGAATCAACTGCACCCCTGGACTGGCTACCTCTGCCACGTCCTCTTCCTCTTCCTCTATTAGTAGAAGGCAAATTTGAACCACCCCTTCTCTGCTCTTGTTGATTTCCCGACTTCTCATAAGCATTCGGGCAATTAGCAAGGAAATGCTCAGTGCTTCCACATCTAAAACAAGCACCCGTCACTCTCCAACATTCTCCTCTATGCCTCTTACCACAATGAGGACACTCATGAACCTCACTTCTGTTACCAGATGTTCCTCTTCCCATACCAGATGCTGAGGGAGCGCCACGCTTCTTACCTCTCGCTGCAGAACTGAACCCTAATTCCGCAGGTGGTGCCACAAGAGAATCTCTTGATCTTTTCCCCGTCTGGGAACCACCTCTACTTGCATTCTTCCTTTGTCTCCATTCTCTTTGAGCTCCCAAAGTTCTTTCAACTCTCAAAGCTGCTTGAACAATTCGATAATAACTTACATTCTATTCTGTTGTTAGGGAAATCAGCAATGCCTTAATCTCCTCAATCAACCCGTCCTCAAACTGTTGACATCGCAACACATCAGTCAAAACACCTTTTGGCGCATACTTGCTTAGGCGACAAAATTTTGCTTCATACTCTGCCACCATCATGGTTCTCTGTCTTAAACTCAGAAACTTCTTCCAGTTTGCCTCTCGATGTGCTTTAGTGATATACTTGTTCTTGAATTCCCTTTCAAAGAATTACCAGTTTAATGGTTCAGGAAGCATCGGGTTCTGCAGGACCAGCTTCCACCAATCATATGCAGGGCCTTGGAGTAGTGACTCCACACATTCAACCCACTGGTCAGGAGGACACCGTATCTCCTTAAGAATCCTTTCCACCTTCTCAATCCAGTACTCTGCTTTTTCTGACTCATCTAACCTTGTTCCATGGAATTCCTCCAAACCATGCTTTCTCAAAGATTCTATTGGGGCTCTAGGCGCCATCATACATTCCATCACTCTTGCCATATCTTGTGTCATTTTCATCATAGCTTCCATAGGCCCAAAGGGAATCTCATTCCCGAAACCTACCGATCTAGACTGTCCAAACCCCGTCACCTCAGCTTCACGAGGATTCACACTTTCGGCAGATTCTTCTCCGGTATGCCTTTCAGAATCCATCGTTACTACACAGATTAAACAAGGACTTCCGCATTAGGTTAACAAACTATACACATCTTATCTACCCAACTCCTAGAAAAGACTCAACCTGGGCTCTGATACCACAACTTGTGACGCTCGTTCCCTAATGACAGACTAGCTCAGCTAATCTTGGTTAGAGAAGGCCGCACACACACACAACAAACACATGCTTAACCTGAATAATAAAATTTCATCACATACAATCTTAACTCAAGCATCACATGCCAACTACTTATAGTGCACTCTTTATAACCACACGCATTGCACACACTTATTTATACTCTTAGGCCAACATTCATAGTTATCAGATTATTACATGCCTTTACATATCCGATACACATTCTGATTATACAAAAGCTTATATAAAAAGGATCCCAAAATATCAACCCAAACCTACACTTTCTAGTTCCTACTGTTGACCGTACAAAATGCGGGGGAGTCCTCCGATCACCTCTCGTCCGTTCCTGCACAGATTAGAGTAAATCCATGCTAAGCGATAACGCTTAGTGGGAAACTCATATATAACAAATAATTTATCACACATCAGAAACATCATACATTACATACTAGAAGTCATGCCAGAACAATTATTATCATAGCGTGTACCATTTCAAGCATAGTAATGTTCGTTACTATATTCAGTCAAAGCATAAATCACTTATTCACATATCCACATCACATGCTTTATTATATTACAGTCACTTCCATTTAATATTTGATTAGTCAGTTAGCCTGCAATTCAATGACGCGGATAACGGGTATCGCATTGGTACCACTCAGGTACTAAAATCTCATCGAGATTACACTTACGTATGGGTACCCTCAAGTACCAAAATATCATTCCACTTATAATAAAATCCAGCAAGGATTATTCACATTGTTTTCGCATTGTGATTCCCATGGAATCAGACACATTAAACGCATGGGGCTGCAACACTTGACCCTATAGGCATGCCTAACTATCCACTACTTGACTCGCAGGCTTAAGTTGTTAAACAAATTATTCAGTTCACATTGATCACTTTTCACATCACATACGCAGATAGCCCATACCACATTCACTTTACACATTTGCATTAGCACATAGCTAAGCATTACACTTGCATACCCATTATGCTTCCAATTCATTTTTCATAGTTAATATTCACATAATTGATTGCATTCAAGAACCATCACATAGTATGCAAATGTACATTACTTAATACACACATAACACTTACTCATAATGTTCTTCATTCCAGCTTAAAGCCTTACCGTTAGAAAGTCCAAACACATTAGGGTTATATTGCCAAAATAGGGTAGGTCACGGTCACAATGAATTTCATTGTCACCGTGACATGTTAAAGTTCAAAACAGAATGCAAACTGGGGGCAGGTCACGGTCACAATCAATTTCATTGTCACCGTGACATGTTCCCAACTCTCGGCAGAATGCAACTTGAGGGTATGTCACGGTCACAATGAAGTTCATTGTCACCGTGACATATCCATACTTTGCAAAACAGAATGCTCCCTTAGGTACCTCACGGTCACAATGGATTTTATTGTCACCGTGACATACTAAAATCTAATCGGCAGAATTGAACTCAGGCATACCTCACGGTCACAATCAATTCCATTGTCACCGTGACCTATGCAAAAGCACTATAACACAGCTATGTTTTATCACTAGCACAGCTGTGCTTTCCAGTCCAATTCTCCTTCCACATCAAGACTTCAAAGCTCACTCTCACTTTTGGCAATCAACCCAAATTCATCAACCACTCACTCAATTAGCACATACCTTTTTTTCCCTTCTTGTTTTGGCACTCTTCTTTGGCACAATTTATAATCAATCCCAATTCACACATAGCATACATGCTCTCAAGCAATTCATTCACTAAACACATTACCACATACACATACAGCTCATATCAAAGTCCCTATTGGACCAATACAAATCATACAATCTACACATTTAGGGTTTGTTCCCAAACCTCGTCGCCTTAGCTCCTAATTACGACGAACGCTCGGCTCTCCAACCACAGCTTTCCCTTTATCCTTCTTTACTTCTTCGGCTATCAATACAATACAAATGCTCAAACTCAAGCTCAATCCAGCAATATCCCATCCAAACCAATTCAACTAAGAAGAAAGAGTATAAGATGAGAATAAGCACACATAACCACTTACCTTTAGGTCTTAACACTTAATTCTTGCTCCAATTAGCTATATGCATAAATCCACTTAAACCACTCTCATCCTCACTCACGGAAGCAAGAAGAAAGACAAAGTCAAATGCAGAAAAATGAAGAATGAGGCCAACACACACTTACCTCTCACTTCTCTAGGCAAATGCATGCAAAGAAGGAGGTGGCTTACTCTCATGATGCCACACGGATTCCACTCTCAATTCTGCCTCCACTATCCATTTAATCAAGTTATTTTATTCTCTAATCCACACTTACTTAACTTAGTTAATCCACTTCTCACTAATCATGCACAATTCCCTTTTCAACCTCTTAAATTCCTTTAGCCTTTCAATTAAGTCCAATCCTACACACTCAATTACACTTAGACCCCAAATTAAACTAATTGTAACTAGGGTACAAGTCCGGCCATGACAGTGCTTTCTTTGTGTCATGAGAAGACCTATTATAAAATCCATTGTAACGTTATCCCATTTCCACTGCAAAATTGGCATGGGATGAAGCAAACCCGTAGGAACTTGTAACACCCCATATACCCTAGGAGGTACAGGGTGTGCTACACTGGACTTATAGTTGATCAAGTGACAAGTTCAGTTACTTATCATATTATCTTTTTATCCAAATTTTAACTTAAGTCATTAATTATAATATCACTTAAATTCATGTCACATTTTCTTTTAATAAGAGGACATTATTTTACCAATGCTTTATTAAAGTGCATGCAACTGCCCAATTTGCTATTCATTTGATAAAAATTTTGGTAATATAATAGCTGCATTTCTAACCTAACCCACCTGTACATTTGAAAATTTACACTCCCAAATATTAAATTTTCAACCTGGAGAACCTGTACAACATATCATCCATTCAAACCACAACCCATCATTCATGAGATAAGCTTACATAACTATTTTCAAATAATAATAATCCATACATGCCTTTCTTTTATTTTTCCATTAATCCATTTACATAGCTCTAACGCTCGCAGTGTCTTTTAATTATGTTATCGTAATTTTTACTATTCACTTGGCAAAAAAAATTTTTTGCAACATTTCCTTATAAAATATAGCCTATCTAAAACTTGTGTACTAATTAATTTTCTATGATTTGGTTCGGACTTAAAATATGTATTTTCAAGGTTCCTACATATCCCAAAAATCGAGAATAAGAACCACGTAGTTCTACCTGCTCAACTCCTTAATGTGCTAAAACATGATACTATCACCTACATACATTCACGTTATTATCGGTAAGCATTTCTTATTTTCTTGCAATATTACAGTACATTATTAAGTCGCATATCAATTTTAGCCTGTCAAATATTCATTATATTACCATTCTTCTTAAATGTGGTCGATAACAATATATTTAGACAATTCTCATATAAAGTAAACACAATCATAATAAATGACCATGATAATTATAAACATTTCCCGATATCATACATTATCCTAACATTTTCACAACCCAAATATGGTACTCATATTCAGATATCCATCAAAATCACATAGTAAGTCATACATGTATTATTCTTATTTAAATTTAGTATTTACTTAATTATTTTATTATATGTACTATTATTTCAGGCATTCATTGTAAGGACCCAATTCATACCCTAGTGGTTTTGAGAATAGTTTGGTATTCTTTTTATAGAAGTCTTGTGTGTATTATTGTTGGCCTTAGGATTTATTTACATGTTTTAATGAGTTAGAACGGTTTAATTGTGTTTGATGAGTTTTATTTTGTGGCTTGTGTGGGTTTGGAGAAGAAAAGAAAGATTAGAAGTGGATTTTGCCAAATTCACCACAATTGAGTGACAAGTGGTAGGAGAGAGAAAAGAAGATGGGGATTGACTATAAAAGTTAAGGGAGAGAAAATGTGAGGGAGCATATTTGCCCCTCTCTCACGTTTTCCCTCACGTCTTCTTCTTCTTCTTCCTCCTTGCCCTAGATCATTCTTCTAGCTACTATTATAGTTGTGTTGGTTTGCCAAATTCCATATTTTTTGGTAACTGTCAAGGTTGTTCTTCTTCTCCTCCTTCTTGTTTGGTTGATTTTTATGTATGTGTTTGGGTTTTTAGCTTTTGGTGTTATTGGGTTGATTTGTTCAGAAATTTTAGTGAGAGAACCTAAATGGAAGGAGAAAGTAGGAGGAAGTGCGGGTAATTGATCATTGAGGAGCATAAGAGACAAGGTTTGAAAATTATGTGTATTTGTGTTAATTTTTACACTTGAACTAGCATTTTGAATTTCTGGAAAAATTTGAGAAGTTGAGCATGTTTTCATGCATGATTGAGTTGGGTTTTGACAAGTTTGAGAAGAATTTGAAAGTGATTTTGTGTAGGAAAAGTTAGAGTGATTTTGTGGGTTTCTATTGATTTTTGGTGGGTTTGAAGTTTATTTGGGTATATTGTTTAGTTTTGTTAATTAGTCACTTTTAATTAGTGTAAAACTTTGATTGAATGATTAGAAACTTATTTGAATGCTTTGTGATGTTTGGGTTGAAGTTTTTAGTTGATTGTTTGGAATTTTGAAGGAGTTTGGCGTGAGGAGAGCTGCTGAGCTCGAAAATAGAGCATGAAACACGACTCTATCACAAGCACGACAGAGGGTGCATAGCCGAGCCCCAACTATGGTGCTCCTTGTCATGAGCACGACCTCGATCGTGAGCGTGACAGAGAGATCGGTTGGTAAGCTTTTTCCAAGTGGATCCCATCGCAAGTGCAATGGGAGCCTATCTGCCCTCTATTACTAGTGCGACAGAGTCCTGCTTGCTTTCCCTTGCAAGCGTGGCTGATCATCGCGAGCATGTTTCCTCGTGTAATCTATCTCTGTCGCGAGCAAAACTGGGCGTCACGGGCGCAACGCTCCCCTATTCTTCAACTGTTATTAATTATTGCACTTCGCATGGTTTATCACTTGTAATTCTTATATATTTGAATGTGTGAATTATTATATGTCTCATTTCGTAATTAATAATTGAAGTAATATGTTAGCCTACAAGAGTCAAGTAGTGGATAGATAGGCATGCTTATAGAGTTCTGTTTGCTGCAGCCTATGCGTTCCTTGGACCCTAATCATGTCCCTATGCGTTTGGGTCCTTGCGATCCTCTATGTGTTTGGATCTTATTTAAGATCCCTATGTGTTTTAAAAGAAATAAAGAATAGAAAAGAAATTATTGATTGTACCCTCGGGTACCTATGTGTTCACTCGTTATCCACTCAATTGAGTCTGCAGGCATAATTATGTGTATGATTCTGTCATGAAAAGTATGCAAATTATTGAAATGTATGAGTGATGCTATTATTGATGAATTGAATCTATGATTAAGCTTCTGATGCTTTATTAATATGCATGTCCCATGTGAACGCGAATTGCATTGACGTCCACTGTGAGTGGTCATTTTTCTCTTGTTTTCTCCACTAAGCCATTGGGCTTAGCACGGGTGTTTCATCCGTGCAGGTGTGGAAGCGGTAAGACATTTTGGGAGGATAAATTCGTAGCAACCAAGGCCAACAAAATAGGATGGGATTTTGTTTAGTGATAGGTTTTGTAATTGTATTGATGTAAAGCTTTTGGACAGTGTATTTATGCAACTTTTGTAATATGCTCAGTTATATGTATTTTGTATGACTTGAATTTTTTTTTAAGCAAAGAAAATTTTGTAATGTATCTCAGCTTTGTAAGAATTTTTGTTTATGAATGAAAGAGAAAATTTTTGTTAGCCTGGATTTTATTATTTTGTATATAAATAAGTATGTATGGTTTAACATGTGTTTTATTGAATGTTTTCTGTATGCATCATTTTTGCTTGGTAACAACTTTTGCCTATTCGGTCACTCACTTCTCTACAGAGGGTTAGCTTCCCTACATATAGGTAAGGGGTGTTAAAATTTTATTCGCATCAGTGCATAGGCTTACGCATTTATGGGCGATAGTAGAATAGAGATGTGTTTATAATTGTGTTGGCCTGATGCGGATGTCCTTGAATTTTATAGTTAGGATGGCTTCCGAGTGTGGATCTCTTGAGGGGTCAGTCAAGAGTGCGAATCCCCAAGAGCAAGATCCATCAATCTCTGGTCCTGCTCAGCTAGCAAGGGTACAACCTGAGGCTCTAGCCATGCCTTTTGAGGCTACGCTTAAGATATCTCAGGACATGGCGAGAGTCTTAGAAAGGGTGATGGCGCCAAGAGCTCCGATTGAGAGTATGAGGAAGTCTTGAGCTGAGGATTTTTATGGGACCAGTTTGGACGAATCGGATAAAGTCGAGATGTGGATTGAGAAAGTAAGAAGAGTATTAGAGGAGATATGTTGTCCCCCTGATAGGGAAGTGGAATGTGTTGTGTCACTCTTGAAGGGTTTCGCCTACGATTAGTGGAATTTGGTCCTTAAGCACAGTTACCTGATCCGGTTACTTGGGAGTTTTTCGAGCAAGACTTTCACAACAAGTATGTGACCAAGGCATATAAGGAAGCTAGATGGACTCAGTTTCTGAATCTTAAGCAGAGAGCTCTGACTGTGGCGAACTATGAGAAGGAGTTTAGTAGGCTTAGCAAGTATACATCGTCGGGTATCCTTACTGAAGAGTTCCGTTGTCAGCATTTTGAAGCGGGTTTGAATGAGTCTCTCAAGGCTATGTTGATTTCGTTGATGTCCTCTGAAACTATTAGTTATTATCAGATCATGCAAGCGATAATGCAAGCAGAACACTCTGAGACTATTTTGAGAGAAAGGGCTTAAAAGAGGAATCCCTCTCGTGGAGGCTCATTTTTGGGGAAGAGATTAAGGAATCCTCAAGCCAATTCTCTAGATGAGTCTACCAATAGCCCTGCTAATAGAGGTAGGAGACAAGGATCGTCTCAAGCATCTAGCGTTGGCAGAGGTACTTCTGGTGATAGAGGTGATGTTGTACTGAAATGTGCACATTGTAATAAGTGCCATTGAGGCGAGTGCCATTGGTTGACAAGAGGTTGCTTCATATGCGGTAGCACAGAGCATTTTCTGGCTCATTGCCCAAAGTTAACTGAGAATACACATGAGTAGCAAGAAGTCAGTCGAGTAGGATCTAATGTCCCTCAAGCCAGCCGTGGTAGAGGATGAGGGCAAGGTCGTGGAGGACGGCCTAGAGATAGAGCTTCTTCGAAGATAGTAGATCATCCTCCTATAGCGCCAGCCAGGGTATATGCAATGAGAGCTCAGGATGAGCAAGATGCACCGGAAGTGATTGCTGGTATGTTTTCACTTTTTGACACTGAGTTGCATGCTCTAATAGACCCTGGTTCCACACACTCATATTTGTGTTTTGAAAAGATATGTGCTAATTTGTTTAGTGCGGATCAGTTAGATTATGAGATTTGTGCGACCAGTCCTTTAGGGCATAGTGTTAATGTAAGTAAAGTGTATAAGGATTGTCCCTAGATGGTACAAGGTAGAGAGTTTCTAGTTGATTTAATTAACCTGCCTTTTCATGAATTCAATCTGATTCTGGGTATGGATTGGCTGTGTAAGCACCGAGCGATGATGGATTGTCATAAGGAAATAGTGGTACTTAAAGGTTGTGATCAATCTTCTGTAGTAGTGCAAGGTTTGGATTCTAGTCCCTTGGGTAATGTGATTCTAGCCATGAAAGCTAGACAGTTTATGAGGAAGTGATGTGAGGCCTATTCGGCTTTGGTGTTGGATTCTAGGCAAGACTAGGTTAAGATTTCGGACTTGTAGTATCTGAGTTTGTGGATGTGTTTTCGGAGGAGTTACCAGGGTTACCACTTGAGAGAGAAGTGGAGCTATCCATAGAGATTCTGTCGGGTACTATTCCTATTTCTAAATGTCCTTATCGAATGGCTCCTATGGAATTAAAAGAATTAAAGAAGCAATTATAGGAGCTATTGGACAAGGGCTTTATTAGGCCCAATGTTTCTCTGTGGGGTGCTCCAGTGTTATTTGTCAAGAAAAAAGATGGTACCTTATGCATGTGTATCAACTATCGGTAAATGAACAAGGCTACAGTGAAGAATAAGTACTTGTTGCCAAGGATAGAAGATTTGTTCGATCAGCTGAAAGGAGCTAGAGTTTTCTTCAAGATTGACTTGAGGTCTAGTTATTATCAATTACGGGTAAAGGATGTAGATGTTGCTAAGACTGCTTTTTGGACAAGGTATGGTCATTATGAGTTCTTAGTGATGCCGTTTGGGTTAACAAATGTGCCAGTGGCTTTTATGGATATGATAAATAGGGTATTTTAGCCATACCTTGACCGATTTATTATTGTGTTTATTGATGACATTTTGGTATATTCAAAGGATGAGCGTCAGCATGAAGAACATTTGCGTATTGTGCTTCAGGTTCTGAGAGATCATCAGTTATTTGTGAAGCTCAGCAAGTGTGACTTTTGGCTTAAAGAGGTGTCCTTTTTAGGTCACATTGTTTCCTTGGAAGGTATCCGAGTTGATCCATCAAAAATCGAGGCAATAGTGAATTGGAATCCACCTCGGAATGTGCCTGAAGTGAGAAGTTTTCTGGGATTAGTTGGTTATTATAAGCGGTTTGTTAAGGGATTCTCAGTTACTGCTTCTCCCTTGACCAAATTGCTTCGAAAAGGAACTAAGTTTGAATGGACTGACAGGTGTCAAGCTTGTTTTGACCAGTTGAAGAGAATGTTAGTTGAAGCTCCTATACTTACTCAACCCATTTCGGGTAAGGAGTATACCATGTGCAGTGATGCTTCAGGTATTGATCTTGGGTGTGTTCTGATGCAGGATGGGAAGGTAGTGGCATATGCATCTAGGCAATTTAAGCCTCATGAGCAGAACTAAACTACACATGATTTTGAATTAGCAGCGGCTGTATTTGCTCTCAAGATTTGGCGACATTATCTCTATGGGGAGACTTGTATGATCTTCACTGATCACAAGAGTTTGAAGTATCTCCTTACTCAAAAAGAACTGAATTTAAGACAGTGGAGGTGGTTAGAATTATTTAAAGATTATGATTGTATTATAGACTACCATCCGAGCAAGGCAAATATTGTTGCAGATGCATTAAGTAGGAAGTTGGTTTTGGCTTTAGCATTACAGTGTGGTAAATGGAGAATTGATTCTGATTGAGCTTTGATTGCCCAATTAAAAGCTGGGCCTAATCTAAAGCAGATGATTGTTAATGCTCAAAGAGATGACCCAAAATTACAGCAAGCATTGCAAGTGGTTAAGAATGGAGATGAGAATGATTACTCTATAAGTGATGGGGTGCTTTATTTTAAAAATCGTTTGTGTGTACCAAATGAGAGTGAAGTGAAGAGAAAGCTATTGCATGAGGCTCACACTACGGTTTTTATTATGCATCTTGGAAGTAATAAGATGTACTAGGATTTGAAGCAGTTCTATTGGTGGTCGGGTATGAAAAGGGATGTTGTGGACTTTTTTTCCAAGTGCTTAAGCTGTCAGCAGGTGAAAATCGAGCACCAAGTTCCGTCGGGGTTGCTCAATCATTTGCCTATTCCTCAGTGGAAGTGGGACAATGTTACCATGGATTTTATATCTGCTTTATCCTTGACTCAAAGGAAGCATGATTCCGTATGGGTAATAGTCGATCAGCTTACCAAGTCAACTCATTTCTTACTGGTTCGACTTGATTACCCTATGGATTGATTAGTGGAGATTTATGTGAATGAAGTGGTTCGACTTCATGGAGTTCCTTTGTCGATTGTTTCTGATAGAGATCCCAGGTATATATCAAAGTTTTGGAAAGAATTGCAGTTTGCTTTAGATACTCGATTGAATTTCAGCACGGCTTTTCATCCTTAGACAGACGGTTAGTCAAAAAGGGTTATTAAGATTTTGGAGGATATGCTTCGGGGTTGTGTACTGGACTTCTCTTGGAGTTGGGATAGATATGTTTCTTTGATAGAGTTAGCATATAATAATAGTCATTAGATGAGCATTGATATGTGTAGACACTGGGTCCTGAGGCAGCCCAGACCAAGGTTACCCAGTGATGAAAATAATGCTTGTTCATAAGCGAAAAAGCTAGAAGTGATGATTTCCTTGTCGAAACTCTCCTTCTTAAATAAAAAATTATTTTTTATTTTTTGTGTTTTTGGTAACCTGCGACCGTGCCTTGCAGCACCTGCTGGTAGCACATGCGAGGCACAGCCCCGCGCAGGTGGGTGCACACAGTCTCGTGGAGGCGCATGAATTGCCTGGCGCGCGAGAGGCGGCCTCCTGCGCGATGCGCGAGGTGCACCTCCCAGTGAGGCACGTGAGGTGCAGCCTCGCTGCAAGGCTACACCTCGCACATGGCCTCCCAGCGCGAAGCCCGCACCTTATGCCTGTGAGGCTTAGCCTCCAGCGTGACAGCCACACCTCGTGCATCTCCTACCCCGCTGGGACTCTATTTTTCACTGGATTTTCGTGATTTGAGTTAAAATTTCAATTAAATTCAAATTCTTTTTCGATTTTTAAAATGAATAAAAATTATTTTTAAAGGATAATTTGGATTTTTGAATGGGATTAGGACTCTTAAAACCTAATTTCTGGTGGAGGCGATATAAAAAGAAAAGTCCAACACCAAAAAAAGGGAAGGGGACAGAATGGCAAAATACAGAAAGAATTCTAAAGGAGAAAATCTTGAGAGCTAAAAAGTTTTCTTTTTAAAACATTCTAAAATTGTTCTTGATCCAAAGAAATCAATTCTTCGTGTTTAATATTCAATTCTTATGATCGGATTTTCTAAAAATAAGAATTTAAAATAGTCATTAGGGAAAGAGAGCTTTGATTTCTTTTCTTCTTTTTTCAAGCAATCTATGAAGAAATCATCACGTTCTTCTTTTACAGCCAAGATCAAACCTCTGAGGGTAAATTTTCAGGTTAGAGCCAATCCTCTCTCTCTTTCCTTACTTTTTGTTGATTATTTGTTTTGTCTGTTGTAAATACTGTAAATTGCTATTAATATGTTTGTTGTTGTTTGTTATAATTAACCTAAACTTAGAATAATTTAATCAATTTATTTACATGATGCATGCAACGTAATTTAAATCTATAGCATATTCGGCATTAATGTTACTTTCCATTTGACTTCTGCTTTTGGTCATTAATCCATCCTATTAACTTCCTGCATTATTTTTATCAAACATTATTTCTTCTAACAATCATAAATATGTCTCAATTAGAATTATTTATTTATTTATTTGCTTCATTGAATTGCTTATTTTTATTATACATTTGATTTAATGTTCATGGGCATGCTAGAGAATCAAGAGATTAGGAGCCTTCACAGTTTGGTTTGCATTTTAATTTTTGTATTTCCCTTATTTTATTGTTCTGTATATTTTATGCAAAATGGTATTTAGATGTGTTATTTAAGAGAAACTCATGTTTTTCTACAATAATAACAATTGGGATTTTTGTCAATAAAATAGGACCAACGTCCTGATTTTAGCAAATAAACTTTCACTTTCAAAAGAGAGTTAATTTTCATAAAATAGGCTCCAATTATCCCTATTTTTATAACCTAAAATAACTCTCAGATTTTTAAGTTAACACAAAGGAGCCAATGTTCCTAAAATCTAATAAATGTCCTGATTTGATAAATGTCCGAATTTGTGTATTATGCATTTTATTTTATTCCTTTTTGTGTATTTATTTATTTTGGGCCCTTGTAATTAATTTTGGGGCAATTTTTTTCCTTTATTTATTTATGCCTTTTATTAGGGGATTGTTCTGTCCCATTTTTCACTTGTAATTTATTTAGTGCTTTCTTTACTGCTTTCCAAATATGCTTGAAATGCATTTTAATTTTATTGCATGATCGTGTGAGAAGAGAGATAAAATAATTAACTCTAAAAACTCAGTCATATAACATTAACCAAAGGTATAAATAAAAGTGAGGTCCCGAACTCTCTTTGGTTTTGGCCTCATAAGGTTAGAATTCATTTTTCAATGTTTTATTAGGTGGCGACTCCATGATACCTACATTATGATACCCAATTAACGCCCTCGTAGGTTATTGCCAACAATGGAATGGGGCTGAATCCCTGCCCATTGCGAAGCAACCAGCTTTCACGAGTCTTAATGAACCTCCATTTGCTCTCATGTCCTAAAAGCAGACCTCCGAGAGCGAGCCAAATGCAGAGCGGGGGTTCACGTGTGTCATAGTATGGCACCGTATGAGGCTCTCTACGGCAAAAAATGTAGAACCCCAGTGTTTGGATAGAACTAAGTGAGCACTCAATTTTAGGTCCAAATTTGATTAGAGATATGGAAGAAAAGGTTAGACTGGTTTAGCAAAATTTAAAAGCAGCGAGAGACCAACAAAGATCTTATGCCAATTTGAAACTGAAAGATATTAAGTATGAGGTCGGTGATAAAGTGTTCTTAAAGGTGTCACCTTGGAGGAAAGTTCTCTGGTTTGGTAAAAAGGGAAAGTTAAGTCCAAGGTTTATTGAGCCGTATGAGATTTTACAATGGATTGGACCAGTTGCTTATCGGTTGGCTTTGCCATCAGAGTTACCCAAGTTGCATGATGTGTTCTACGAATCAATGATCTGCAGATATCGATCGAATGAGTCTCATGTATTGTTAGTTCAGGAAGTGCAAGTTTAGCCAAATTTTTAATATAATGAGGAACCTAAGGCTATCTTAGCTCAAGAAGTAAGACAGCTTCAGAACAAGCAGAATCCTTTACTCAAAGTGCTATGGAGATATCACAATTTGGAAGAGGCGACTTGGGAGCCTGAATCTATTATGAGAGCTCAGTATCCTCAATTGTTTGGCTCAGGTGAGAATTTTAAGGATGAAATTCCTTTAAGGAGGGGAGAGTTGTAACGACCCAATTTGTACCCTTGTGGTTTTGAGCATAGTTTGGTATTCTTTTTATAAAAGTCTTGTATGTATTATTATTGGCCTTAGCATTTATTTGCATGTTTTAATAAGTTAGAAGGGTTTAAATGTGTTTGGTGAGTTTTATTTTATGGCTTGTGTGGGTTTGGAGAAGAAAAGAAGGATTAGAAGTGGATTTTGCCAAATTCACCACAATTGAGTGACAAGTGGCAGGAGAGAGAAAAGAAGATGGGGATTGACTATAAAAGTCAAGGGAGAGAAAATGTGAGGTAGTAGATTTGCTCCTCTCTCCCATTTTCCCTCACATCTTCTTCTTCTTCTTCTTTCTCCTCACCCTAGATCATTCTTCTAGTTGTTGTTATAATTGTGTTGGTTTGGCAAATTCTAGATTTTTGGGTAAGTGTCAAGGTTCTTCTTCTTCTCCTCCTCCTTATTTGGTTAATGTTTATGTATGTGTTTGGGTTTTGAGCTTTTGGTGTTATTGGGTTGATTTGTTTAGAAGTTCCAGCTAGAGAACCTAAACAGAAGGAGAAAGTAAGCGAAAGTGCGGGTAATTGATCATTGAGGAGCATAGGAGAAAAGGTTTGGGATTTATGTGTATTTGTGTTAATTTTTACTCTTGAACTAGCATTTTGAATTTCTGGAAAAATTTGAGAAGTTGAGCATGTTTTCATGCATGATTGAGTTGGATTTTCATAAGTTTGAGAAGAATTTGAAAGTGATTTTGTGTAGGAAAAGTTGGAGTGATTTTGTGGGTTTCTATTGATTTTTGGTGGGTTTGAAGTTTGTTTGGGTATATTGTTTAGTTTTGTTAATTAGTCACTTTTAATTAGTGTAGAACTTTGATTGAATGATTAGAAACTTATTTGAATGCTTTGTGATGTTTGGGTTGAATTTTTTGGTTGATTGTTTGGAATTTTGGAGGAGTTTGGTGTGAGGAGAGCTGTTGAACTCAGCAATAGAGCATGAAACATGACTCTGTTGCGAGCGTGACAGAGGGTGCATAGCCGAGCCCCAGCTGAGGCGCTTCCGAGCTTCTGCCAGGCAGATCCTATTGCGAGCGCGATAGGAGCCTACCTACTCGCGACAAAGGCCTACCTACTCACGAAAAAGGCCTTCCTGATTGTCGCTAGCGCGTTTCCTCGTGTAATTTGTCTCTGTCACGAGCACGACTGGGCATCGCGGGTGCAATGCTCCCCTTTTTTTCAAATGTTATTGATTATTGCACTTTGCATGGATAGATAAACATGCCTATAGAGTTCTATTTGCTGTAGCCTATGCATTCCTTCGACCCTGATCAGGTCCCTATGCATTTGGGTCCTCACTATCCTCTATGTGTTTTGATCTTGTTTAAGATCCCTATGTGTTTTGAAAGAAAGAAAGAAAAGAAAAGAAAAGAAAAGAAATTATTGCTTGTACCCTCGGGTACCTATGTGTTCACTCATTATCCACTCCATTGAGTCTGCAGGCATAATTATGTGTATGATTCTGTCATGAAAACTATGCAAATTATTGAAATGTATAAGTGATGCTATTATTGATGAATTGAATATGTGATTAAGCCTCTGATGCTTTATTAATATGCATGTGCCATGTGAATGTGAATTGCATTGATGTCCACTGTGAGTGGTCGTTCATCTCTTGTTTTCCCCACTAAGCCATTGGGCTTAGCACGGGTGTTTCATCTATGCATGTATAGAAGCAATAGGAGATTTTGGGAGGACAAATTCACAGCAACCAAGGCCAACACAATAGGATGGGATTTTGTTTAGTGATAGATTTTGTAATTGTGTTGATGTAAAGCTTTTGGACAGTGTATTTATGCAACTTTTGCAATACGTTCAGTTATATGTATTTTGTATGACTTAAATTTGTATTTAAGCAAAAAAGATTTTGTAATGTATCTCAGCTTTGTAAGAATTTTTGCTTATCAATGAAACAGAAAATTTTTATTAGCCTAGATTCTATTATTTTGTATATAAATAAGTATGTATGGTTTTACATGTGTTTTATTGAATGTTTTCTGTATGCTTCGTTTCTACTTGGTAACAACCTTTGCCTATCGGGTCACTCACTTCTCTACAGAGGGTGAGCTTCCCTACGTATAGGTAAGGGGTGTTACATTCATTTACCATTTCATCCCTTAATTTACACATTTAATTCATACAATATACTATGATTAAGTTATCAAAATGTATTCATTTACATAACACATACTTGTGAACATATGCGCATACATAAGGGTACATCCATCACGCCATTTATTTTGTAAGATCATTTAATAGAATCGATTATTTAAACTAAATTTTTATTTGCCCAAAGTAATCCGAAGGAACACATCGAGAGGATATACGGGACTAGGATTGAAGTGGCCTATCCCTGACACTGCACTTCAATCACTATTTGTAGGTTCTAAATAACCTACATTACAAGTCACCAATAACCAAATGTACTGCCCAATATACCAATCAAATTCTTCCATCCTACACTCTGAATAAATGTTCAAAACACAACGGACACTTCAAAATAAATATTCAATATCCACCCGACACTCCAAAATAAATATTTAATATCCAACCGACACTCCAAATAATATTCAAAAATCCAACCGACCCATGTTTCCTATCGTTTACTAAGGGCATCAATACTCTTTTTACTCGTACTTTAATATCCAAAATATTTTACACATTTATAATTACATAATAAATTTCAAATCGAGATTCCATTTTTGTCTTATGTCACAATAATACAATTCTTTATCATATCAAGGTCTCAAAATCATACACTATCGTGACATTTTTTCAATTCAAATGTCAATCACCTTCACTTTTTACAAAAGCATAAACTAACCAAATCCTAATGTAAAAACAACACATACATTCAACAACATTAGGGAAATATCAACGGTTCAAGCTTCAAATAATTATAATTAAGTTCCTATTTGACATCCTAATCTTCACCTACTACTTAATTTAATCTTTACATAAGTCACTAGCTAATTTACTCTAACTACATTCACATAATTCATATAACTCTTTAGCGTCATTAGTTCAAGAATACATATATAATTATACATATATTATATATATAACCATCATAATCAATTTTGCTATGTTTCATATTATTTAGGTTCTGCCTCGTATCACTCACATTTTCAAATTACCTAAGTACATGCATTAGTATCATTATTACACCTGACCCCTCTTTATAGTTTATTTATTTCTCAACACAAACCTTCCATGAGTATTCATGTCACATTTATTCGTATATTGTAAAACACATAAACTCAATGTATAATTAACCAAAATTTAAACTGAACTTGGCATTCCATACCCTATGTAATTCGACTAACTAATCGTATTCATCAAGGCATTTTGTTTTGAAATGACACATAATTCATTTTACTACTATTCAAACCAATTATCGAGGCTCTAAATTAATCTAAGCATAAATAATACATTTGATCATTTCTAGGCCAAACATAATGAGCATAAATTAAATAACATTATCAAATTACATTCAATAACCAAATTAAATGTTCCGTTAGCTTCAATTTATATTTAATTAAATAAGGCATTTACCACTTTATCGAACTGTAAACAGTTTAAAAAGTCTAATCCTAACATAATGCATATTCTCAATAAAACTTGAGAAAAGTAAGCAATACAAGTTTAATTATCAAATTAAAAGTCCTATTATTATCAAAGTAATTCCAATTACCATAATTAAATCTCTGATAAACAAAGTGTCAATTAATCTAGAGCTCTTACATATATATATAATACCCACAACTTGTAATTGCCCAAATACCGGTCTAGAAATGTCAGTGCATTATTCCAGTGTTACCATGATAATCACAGTGTCAAACAGTGTAGGGAGTGAGTTTGCCAGTGTCAAACTTCAGTGTTAAGTGTGTTAAAAATATAGTGATTTCGGGACGGGTGACACCGGGGAGGCTATACAGTGGACCCGGCTGTCCGGCACCCAAAAACTTTTAATTTCGCAAAAATGATTTGTGGGTCATAAGGAGTCTAGTGGTGAAATCGGAACTGAAAATGAAGCTAAAACAACCTCCGAAAGTCAATCTGAATTTGGCCTCTGGTTCGGTTCAATTTGAATCGGGGTTTGACCGAGACTTTCCCAAGGGGTTATGAGAGGCTTATATGGCACAATAGAATTTTAATGTGTTAAATAATGTAATGGAAGTGATTTCTGTGAATTTTGACAGTTTTAGAGTTGTATTTTACGCAGAGGAAAATTGATTGAATCGGACCGATTTAAGTGAACCAGTGCCCAATGGACTCCGATTGAGCTAAAAATTTGCAGGGAGCCTATTTTTGATGTTTTACAATCAATGGAATTGGTTAGAAGTTAAAATATTGAGGGTAACATATAGATATTTTGAAAAATTGCAAATGAACCGAAAAACAAAAAATTTTATCTAAATCGGTCGGACCACCTCGGTTGGACCGGTTCAGTTCATTAAAGGACTAGATAAAGGGGGAAATGGCTGGATTTCTCTAGAGAAATCCATCCAAAGTGGGCATCTATCCTCCCTTTCAAAACTGTATGGTTTTTCTCACTTCTCTCCTCCATTTTCCTCTCTTCTACTCCAATTTCTTCTCAAATATTAACTCCCTAACTAAATTTCAGCTCCTCTACAATCCTATAACAGTGTTTGGAGTTCATTTGGTGCACTGGAAGTGGGTGAAATCAAGAGATCAAAGGTTAGGGTGAGTTTTTGGGTTTTTGATTCAAGGGTTTACAATTTATTTTATTGGTCACTATAGAGGTTTTTGGGGCTGTAGAACACGTTTTTGATGTTATATTTTACATTTGAGACTTGATTTTTAAGTTATGAGGATGTTTATATTCGGCCCATGTAGGAAATTAAGGTGAGGAGGAGATTTCTCAAGCTAAAGGGAAGGAAAAGCAACCCTAGAGTGCTATAGAGCTTGGAAAAGAGGTTTGTGGTTACTAAATCTACATATTTCCTAATGTTTATGTTGATTTTAGGGTTATGTCTGACGTTAGGTATGTGATAATGATGTGTTTAATTAAATCAAACTTGATATTCATCTTTAGTGGGCTTAATATAGTGTATAAACATGATTAAGTGAAATTAAATCAAAGTGGTATGAAAAGTGTAATAGTGGTCGAATGGTATTCTAAAGAAACCATGATGTTTTAATGGGTTTTAAGGCATGAAATTCATGTTTATAAGATGTTTCACAAGTGTAATGCATGATTGAGTGAAAAGAAGAATTAAAAGAAACCATAATGAATGAGTGAGTGTTATGGCCAAATGGTATAATGTGACTTTAAGTGAATTATATGATGAATATTGCCATATCATGGACATTTGAGGCATGTATAACCTGAAATAAGTGTAATTAAGTGGCTAAGAGAAATTATAGTGCATGGTATAAAAATTTGAATGTTGGGCCGAATAGTATATAAGATTTTACATGTGTATATTTTGATGGTATATGTGATTTAATGGTATAAAGTGACTATATATTGATAAATGAGTGTATGTGCAAAGTGGTAAGTGATGTATGATGAATTTTACTTATTGACATAATGTGATACTTAATGAAATTTTGAGAAAATATTGCCCTTAGTAGTTATCTGGTAGTGAAATCTAGTCCAAGCTATAGATGGCTAGCCATAGGGATTCCACACCGTGGTATGAGTCATGGCGACTCACTATTGATAAGCGAACGAGAGCTTATCACAGTGTACAGTGCAATTCAGTGTATAAAATAGTGCAGTACAGTGAAAATGGTCCTACTGGGATCATTTTATAGTGAAATGGGTCTGTGGGGCCCATGTCCCTTTCATATCCGATCAGTAGATTTTCTACCGGGTCCATACTAGGGGCATAATGGTAAATATGTGTTAAAAATGATTAAAATAGTGAAATTGCTGAAAATGAGTGAAAACAGGACTAAAATGAAATAAAAAGAAAGTTTAGGGGTAAAACGATAATTTTACTAAAAGTTGATAAAAAGTGGTGAAAATAAGTTAAAAGGGTAAGTGGAAGGGTAAAATGGTAATTTTAGTGAAATATAGTGTTAAAATAGTGTAACAGCGAAAGTGTTAAAAATAGGGACTAAAATATAATTTGGCCAAATTGTAAGTTAAAAAGTGGAAAAATGAAGTAAAAAGGGTATAATTGTAATTAATTATGTTAAATAAGGTTAATAGTGTAAAAATGGAATAAATAAGGGCATTTTGGTAATTATGTATAATAGTGAGGACATAAGTGTAATTATGGCAAAAGATGGGTTATAAATGGTATTTGTGTTATTGTGAGGACATAATGGTAATTAATGAAAAGAAAGGACATAATGGTAATCAGTGGAAAAGTTAAGGACATGAATAGAATTTTGTGTAAAGATTAGTGATAAAAATGTAATTAATGGTGAAATAAATAATTAAGTGAGGTAATGAAATAAATAGTGTAATTGAGTGAATAAAAGTGTAATTAAGTGATTAAATTCATAGTTATGTGATTAATTAAGTGATGAATTAAATAAATATAAGATTAATTAAGTGACTTAATAATTGAAATAAATATAAATAACAATAAGTGAGAATAATAAGAATATGCAATCAAAGTATGTTAATTAAATGGAATTACTTACGAAATTTATAGATTGGTAACCACTACTGGACATTCTAATGCTCAGCACGTAGTTGTTTTTTACTACGTGTAGGTACCCTATGGGACTGGAGCAGCGTACCTCAGTATTTTAGTGGAGCAAGCGGACAAAGCAGAAGTCATTCTTATTTTATGTATGTTTTGGAATATGGCATGTAGATATGGGCATGTAATAGTATTATTCATAGTTTCTCTGTGTGGATTTTATTTATGTCTGTGTGATGAAAGGCAGATGGGATTTGTATGAATGTGGATTGATATTATTGTTGTGCCCTTGCCGGGGCTGTGGAGATTTCAATTTACAGGTTTGGGTAGTGCAATTTACAAGCCGTTATACTGTCGAAATTTATACCAAATGAATAGTAATCGAGACAGTTATAGGTCATCGATAACTAAGTAAATGTAAATGTAAATGTTAAAGGGTATATAAAGTGAATAAGTGAATAGAGTGTTAAAGTGTTAATAAACATGAGTGTAGGAAAAAAAAAATTTACCCGTAATTTCATAAGTGAATGGCAGTTAACCGATTATGGTAATCACACGGTATCGCTAAGTCAGCAGTATACGTATTGGGTATAAGGGTGTTATGTAACACCCCGTTTGCCCCCAAGAAGTTGGAGGCATTTGTGCATGTGTGCATTTTATGTGTGAAGGCAAGTGATTATGTGGAGTTAATAACTTAGATTGTGACTTGATTTGGATTATTTATACATTTGATTATGTTTTGGATTGTAAAATGCTGAATTTTGGGTTTGGATGAGTTGATCTTGGTTATTATATGATTTAGTTGGATTTAGAACTAAATAGGTGAGTTTTTAAGTTGATTTTGATTAGTACATGGTTTAATTTTGAAATATGTTAGAATTGATTTTGAGTTATGGGGTTTTCTGGCATTTTTCTGGGCCTGGGTCATTTTACACGGCTGTATGGATTTCCATACCGCCGTGTAAATGCTCTCTGGAATGTTGGTCTGTCGAGCCACACGGCGGTAAGGAATTCCATACCGCCGTGTAAGTGCTCTCTGGGCACTTGAGGGAAGGGAAGCGACACGAGTTGTGTCCCTCATGCACGACTCGTGCTCCTCCGTTTTACACGGCGGTATGGCTTTGCCTTACCCCCGTGTAAAGTGTCTTACATGGCGGTAAGACAATGTCATACCGCCGTGTAAAACGCTACTGCCTGCAGATTTTTTTCAAATGTTCAATTGAGCTTTTCTTGATCCTTTTTCTTCTAATTTTGGTTTTTAACCTTTATTTGCGTATTATTAATTAGTAAATGACATTATTTGGCATTTCAATTTTGTCAAATGATATTTATGGTAAATTGTATTGTAGGTTACATGTTATGCATATCTAAGTTCATGGTTCTCCTGTATAAACAATATGTTATACTTGAATGTGATTTAATGGCTTATACATGACCTGCAAGATTCAGTTTAGTGGATAGTTAGGCATGCCTAAAAGAGTCTTTTTGCTGCAGCCTCTGTACTGTTCTGGACCCTGATCAGGTCCCCGTTTAGTTCCTCAGGAACTTCTACGTGTTCGGATCTTTTTTAAGATCCCTTTGTAAAATATTTTGAAAAGAGAAAATATGATATTGTTTTCTCGATTCGTACCCGTAAGGTACCGCTACGTGTCGATTCGTACCCGTAAGGTACTGCTACGCGTTTACTCATTTTCCACTACTATGAGTCAATAGGTGTTATGATTTGTCTAATATGATTATAAGTATTTGAATCTGAACGACTCTAATTATGAGTATATGAGTTGTTGGCATTTGAATATGTTATTGAACTTTTGAATGGTTATGAATGGAATTCTTTTGTGATTATATCTTATTATATTCAATATGCCATTATCGTATGTGATTTGCCTTGGCAACCATTATGAATGGGCATCCACATATTATTATTTTGTTTCCCCACTAAGCATTATCGCTTAGAGCTGTGTGTTCACCCGTGTAGGTGCGGAAGGTGTTTTGCTTTTGGGAGAGTCGCTGCCAGTCAAGCCAACACAGACGGATTAGTGTTAGGGCTTTATTTTTGTAGGATGATTCTTTTGTAATAGAACTCTCTATTGTATATAGTTTTGTAAGCTTTCGCTATATGTCTCTAACAGTTGTAACTAATTTGTAATATCAGTTTTTGATCAGAACATTATTGTAATGAATGTTATAATATTAATGCATGATCATTCTGATGTTTCCAAAGGTTTTAATGTCCGCGGTATTTTAGTATGTATAATGTGATTGAATGTATGTTTTTGTATTGATCTGTGCGGTGACACCCCTGCTCATACGACATCTCACTCCGATGCAGATAGGTTCGCCTACGTATGGGTAGGGGGTGTTACAGTTTTTTGTATCAGAGCCCCAGGTTTTTCTGGGTGTTGATGTGCATCTATGTGTATATGTCTAGGACTGTGTTGGCTGATGCGGTTGTCCTCTTGTTTATTTTAGATGGCTTCTAATACGGGGTGTGGATCACTTGAGGAGTTCGCCGAGAGTGTGAACTCTTAAGCAGTCGATCCTTCTGTGTCTGTGTTGGCTCAACCTGCTAGGGTGCAACCTGAGGCTGCGGCCATGCCCTTTGAGGTCATGTTGAAGATTTCACAGGACATAGCTAGGGTTATTGAGAGTATGACCGCTCCTAGAGTCCCTACTGAGAATCTGAGGAAGGCCAGTGCAGAGGACTTTTATGGGACCATTTTGGATGAATCAGAATATGTTGAGAAATGGTTAGAGAAGGTAGAGCGGGCTTTAGATGAGATTCGGTGTCCTCAGGAGAGGCGAGTAGAGTGTGTTGTAGCCCTGTTGCAAGGATCCGCCTTTGACTGGTGGAAGTTGGTTCGAAGGCATCCCAAGTTGCCTGACCCAGTCACATGGGAGTTCTTCAATAGGGAATTTACAAGTAAGTATGTGACTCGAGAGTACAAGGATGCCAAGTGGGCACAGTTTCTGAGTTTGAAGCAGAGGGCGATGACGGTTTCAGAGTTTGAGAAGGAGTTTAACAGATTGGCTAAGTAGGCTCCTAAGGGTGTTCTGATTGAAGAGTTCAGATGTAGGCATTTTGAAGCCGATTTGAATGAGTCACTTAGAGCTATGATTATTTATCTGATGAGTACTCCGGGTATTGGGTACTACCAGATTGTACAAGCAGCAGTTCGAGCTAAGAGATCTAAGTCTGTTCTAAGAGAGAGACCTCAGAGGAGGATTCTCCCTCGTGGTGGATCAGGATCGCCAGCATCATCGGGTAAGAGGTCTAGGAACCCGCATGATGAATCTTCTTCAGGCCCTGCTTCGAGAGGCAGGAGGCAAGGTTTTGCTAGGGGTTCTAGTTCTAGCAGAGGTGGTTCTTGGTTGAGGACTGATGTGTTGCTTGAGTGTTCGCATTGTAGTAAGCGCCACTGGGGTGAGTGTAGGTGGCTCACGGGTGGTTGTTTTAGATGTGGTAGCACTGATCACTACCTGGCAAATTGTCCGAGGCATTAGGCTTCTGGTGATCAGCGTGAGGCTAGCAGAGTTGGTTCAAACGCTCTGCAAGCTAGTCGTGGTAGAGGCCGAGGTAGAGGTTGAGGCGGTCGACATAGAGAGGGAGCTCCATCATAGTCAGTTGATCGTCCTTTGACAGTTCCTGCTAGAGCTTATGCCATGAGAGCTCGGGATGAGCAAGATGCCCCGGATGTGATAGCTGGTAAGTTCTTACTCTTTGACACTGAGTTATATGCTCTAATTGATCCTGGCTCCACACTCATATTTGTGCACAAGTATATTGTTTGATAAGATGCATGATGTTGACCAGTTAGATTATGAGGTTTCCTTGACCAATCCTTTAGGGCATATTGTCAATGTGAGTAGAGTGCATAGGAATTATCCCCTTTTGGTTCAGGGTGTTGAGTTTCCTGCTGATTTGATAGAGTTGCCATTTCGGGAGTTTGATATGATTTTGGGTATGGATTGGCTTAGTAATCATCGGGCTGTTGTGGATTATCATAGAAAGGTAGTTGTGCTTCGGGATAGAGATCAGTCTTCAGTAGTGGTTTAAGGTTTGGGTTCGAGTTCTTTGAGTAATGTAATATCTGCCATGCAAGCTAAGCAGTTTATGAGAAAAGGATGTGAGGCATTCTTAGCAGTTATTTTGGATTCGAAGCATGATTAGGTTGAGATTGAGGATATCCCCGTTGTTAAGGAGTTTAGTGATGTGTTTCTGAGTGAATTGCCTGGTTTGCCTCTAGAGAGAGAAGTGGAGTTATCCATAGATATTTTGCCGGGTACTTCGCCCATTTCAAAAGCACCTTATCGGATGGCTCCTGTAGAATTGAGAGAACTCAAAACTCAACTACAAGAGTTATTGGATAAGGGGTTTATTCGACCCAACATATCTCCATGGGGAGACCCGATTTTGTTCGTTAAGAATAAAGATGGTTCTTTAAGGATGCGTATCGACTGTAGGAAAATTAACAAGGTTATAGTGAAGAATAAGTATCCTTTGCCTAGAGTCGAGGATTTGTTTGATCAGCTCAGGGGTGCAGGTGTTTTCTCCAAGATTGACCTTCTGTCGGGTTATTATCAGTTGCGAGTTCAAGATGCGGATGTGGTTAAGACTACATTTCGGACTCGGTATGGCCATTATGAGTTTTTAGTGATGCCATTTGGTTTGACCAATGCACCTGCGGCTTTCATGGATTTGATGAACCGAGTGTTTAGGCCATATCTTGATCGATTTGTAGTCGTGTTCATAGATGACATTTTGGTTTTCTCGAAGGATGAGAGTGAGCATGAGGAGCATCTCTGGTTGGTTTTGCAAGTTTTGAGGGAGCATCGGTTGTTTGCGAAGCTTAGCAAGTGTGACTTTTGGCTTCGGGAAGTGTCTTTCTTGGGGCATATTGTATCAGCTCAAGGCATCCAAGTTGATCCGTCTAAGATTGAGGCGATTGTTAATTGGAAAGCGCCTAGGAATGTTCCGGAAGTGAGAAGCTTTCTTGGATTAGCAGGCTACTACTGTCGGTTTGTGATTCGGTCATAGCGGCTCCTATGACAAGGTTGTTGAGGAAAAGAGTTAGATTTGATTGGTCGGATAAGCGTCAAGCCTGTTTTGAGAAGTTGAAGAGGTTGTTAGTCGAAGCTCCTGTACTTACTCAACCCATCTCGGATAAAGAGTTTGTGATGTACAGCGATGCTTCCGGCGTTGGGCTTAGTTGTGTGTTGATGCAAGAGGGTAAAGTAGTGGCTTATGCTTCCCGTCAGTTAAAGCCACATGAGAGGAATTATCCGACGCACAATTTGGAATTGGCGGTTGTGATCTTTGCTTTGAAGATTTGGCAGTATTATCTGTATGGAGAGAAGTGTAGGATCTTTACGGATCACAAGAGTTTGAAGTACCTCCTCACGCAGAAGGAGTTGAATATGAGGCAGTGACTATGGTTAGAGTTGTTCAAGGACAACGACTGCATTGTGGATTACTATCCTGGAAAAGCCAATGTGGTTGCAGATGCTTTGAGTCGAAAGTCAGTTTTGGCTTTGTTTTTGAGACGGTTCAGATGGAGATTTCATTCAGATGGGGCTTTGGTTGCCCAATTGAGAGTGAAGCCTACCTTGAGACAGTTGATAGTGGATGCTCAGAAGGATAATGTGAGATTGCAATGGACTTTGCTAGAGGTTCAGTAGGGTAAGCAGTCAGAGTTCTCAATTTTGGATGGGGTACTATGTATAGGAATCGTTTGTGTGTGCCTGAGAATGTCGAGTTAAGGAAACAGCTTTTGAGTGAGGCACACGCTACGGTTTTCACTATGCATACCGGTGGTGAGAAAATGTATCGGGACATGAAGCAATTTTATTGGTAGTCTAGCATGAAGAGAGACATTATGGATTATGTGGCCAAGTGTTTGACTTATCAACAGGTAAAGGCTGAGAATCAAGTCCCTTCGAGATTGCTCACTCCTTTGCCCGTCCCTGAGTGGAAATGGGATGACATTGCTATGGATTTTGTGTCGGGTTTGCCGTTGACTCAGAGGAGGCATGACTCGGTTTGGGTGATTATGGATCGGCTTATGAAGTCAGCTCATTTTTTGCCAGTTAGAGTGAATTATTCGATGGATAAGCTAGCCAGTATTTATGTGGATGAGGTAGTCAGATTGCATGGAATGTTGTTGTCTATAGTGTCAAATCGGGATCCAAGGTTCACATCGAAGTTTTGGAAAGAATTGCAAAGAGCTTTGGGTACCAAGTTGAATTTCAGTATGGCATTTCATCCTCAGATAGATGGGCAGTCAGAGAGGGTCATTCAGATTTTGGAGGATATATTGCGGGCTTGTGCTTTGGAATTTTCAGGTAGTTGGGACAGATATGTGTAGCTTATGGAGTTTGCCTACAACAACAGTTATCAGTCGAGCATCGGTATGTCACCGTACGAGGCTTTGTATGGTTGGCCATGTAGAACTCCAGTTTGTTAGATAGAGTTGACCAAGCGTTCCGTTATTGGGCCAGAGTTGGTTAGAGATACTGAGGAGAAGATCAGAGTTGCGCAGCGGAAACTAAAAGTGGCTAAGGATAGACAGAAGTCCTATGCTAACCTGAAGAGGAAAGATATTCGGTTTGAAGTCGGGGACAAGGTTTTCCTTAAGGTTTCACCTTGGAGGAAAGTGTTTTGATTCGGTAAGAAAGGTAAGCTTAGTCCTCGGTTTATTGGAACTTATGAGGTATTAGCGAAGGTTGGTCCGGTAGCCTATAGGTTGGCTCTACCGATGGAGTTGACGAAGTTGCACGATGTATTTCATGTCTCCATGCTTAGTATAGATCAGATCCTTCGCATGTGTTGTCGATTCAAGATGTGCAAGTGCAACCAGATTATTCGTATGATGAGGAACCGAAGGCTATTTTAGCTCGAGAAGTGAGGCAGTTGAGGAATAAGCAAATCCCTTTGGTCAAGGTATTATGGCATTATCATGGTATAGAAGAAGCGACTTGGGAACCAGAGGCGACGATGAGGACTCAGTATCCACAGCTTTTCAGTTCAGGTGCGAATTTTGAGGATGAAATTCCTGTTAGTAGGGGAGAGTTGTAACACCCGGTTTGCCCCTTAGAAGTTGGAGCCATTTGTGCATGTGTGCATTATGTGTGTGAAGGCAAGTGATAAGGGCATTTTGGGTAAAATGCATGTTGGGGATTTTACTAGAGTGTGTGCATGTTCACATGTTGGTAGGGTGTGCATTAGTAAGGATAGCATTGTGTGTGTGTAGTGCATGCTTGTTGGGTATGAATGGTCAATCTCCACTAATGAGGAAATGACACTTGGCTAGGGTAAGGAAAAAGGGGTAATTAGAAGAAAAAAGAGAAGGGACAGCAGACTAGTTTCCTCTTTCCCATTTCTCTATTCTTTCTACTTCTCTTCTTGCTTTTCTCTCCATTTGAGTGCCCTAGCTTGGATCCAAGAGTGTGTTGGTGGGAATTGATCATCTCTTGACCCTCATTTGGTAAGTATTGTTGCATTTTTCATCTTCTTCATATTTTCTTCTTCTTCATTCTTCTCTTCTTAATTTGCTTGTTTGGAGTTTTGATTTGGGTTTGTTGTGTTTGTATGATTTTGGGTATGTTTGTTAGTTGAGCCTCCTCACGATCCCAAGGGAAAGGAGAAGGCTGGTGGAAGTGGTACCAAGTAATTTGGAGCTAAGGAATTTCAGGTTTGGGATTTTGTTGGAAATTATGTGCATGTTGATGATTTTTGTTTCTTGTTGAATTTCTGGAAATTGCCTGGTTATTGAAGTTTATAATGATTTATATGTTATAAGTTTTGATTATGTGGAGTTAATAACTTAGATTGTGACTTGATTTGGATTATTTATACATTTGATTATGTTTTGGATTGTAAAATGCTGAATTTTGGGTTTGGATGAGTTGATCTTGGTTATTGTATGATTTAGTTGGATTTAGAGCTAAATAGGTGAGTTTTTAAGTTGATTTTGATGAGTACATGGTTTAATTTTGAAATATGTTAGAATTGATTTTGAGTTATGGGGTTTTCTGGCATTTTTCTGGGCATGGGTCGTTTTACACGGTTGTATGGATTTCCATACCGCCGTGTAAACGCTCCCTGGTTTGCTGGTCCATTGAGCCACACGACGGTAACGAATTCCATACCGCCGTGTAAGTGCTCTCTAGGCACTTGAGGGAAGGGAAGCTACATAAGTCGTGTCCCTCATGCCCGACTCGTGCTCCTCCATTTTACACAGCGGTATGGCTTTGCCTTACCCCCGTGTAAAGTGTCTTACATGGCTGTAAGACAATGTCATACCGCCGTGTAAAATGCTACTTCCTCCAGATTTTTGTCAAATGTTCAATTGAGCTTTTCTTGATCCTTTTTCTTCTAATTTGGGTTTTCAACCTTTATTTGTGTATTATTAATTAGTAAATGACATTATTTGGCATTTTCAATTTAGTCAAATGATATTTATGGTAAATTGTATCGCAGGTTACATGTTATGCATATCTAAGTTCATGGTTCTCCTGTATAAACAATATGTTATACTTGAATGTGATTTAATGGCTTATGCATGACCTGTAAGAATCAATTTAGTGGATAGTTAGGCATGCCTAAAAGAGTCTTTTTGCTGCAACCTCTGTACTGTTCTGGACCCTGATCAGGTCCCCATTTAGTTCCTCACGAACTTCTACGTGTTCGGATCTTGTTTAAGATCCCTTTGTAAAATATTTTGAAAAGAGAAAATATGATATTGTTTTCCCGATTCGTACCCATAAGGTACCGCTACATGTCGATTCGTACCCGTAAGGTACTGCTACAGGTTTACTCGTTATCCACTACTGTGAGTCAGTAGGTGTTATGATTTGTCTGATATGATTATAAGTATTTAAATCTGAATGACTCTAATTATGAGTATATGAGTTGTTGGCATTTGAATATGTTATTGAACTTTTGAATGGTTATGAATGGAATTCTTTTGTGATTATATCTTATGATATTCAGTATGCAATTATCGTATGTGATTTGCCTTGGTGACCATTGTGAATGGCTGTCCACATATTATGATTTTCTAAGATGGGATTTTGCCAAATTTCGTAGGAGCTACACTCCAAATCGAACTGAAAAAACCTATTTTTTCAGTTTTTATGCAATTTGAGGTGGATGTATATAAGGTGAAGAGAGAGAAAAAGGATGAGGTTTTCTTTTTAGAGAGAGTGAGGTGATTTTTTGGGAAAAAGAACTAATTTTTCTGGAGAGCAAAAATTCCTTCTTTGATTTTCTTGGATTTAGAAAAACATTTGTTGAGGTTAGATTTAACTTGAGGAAGGGAAAATCGATTCCTTTAGCTTGGGTTTCTCATCAAACAACAAAAAGACCATTTTTGAGGTTTAGTAATCTTGAGTTTTTTGAGACAAAAATTTAAGATTTTTGAATCTTTTTGGATCTGATTTTGAATCTTGACGTGGGGAATGGATCAAGATGTCTTGCTTCCAGATGCTAAAAGATCTTGAATCCATTTTTATTATCTCATTTTATTTTCTCATTTTACTTTTCTTGCATTGATGAATTTCCAAAAAAGAAAACGTAAATTACATTTGGATGTTTTATCAGTCTCGATTTTGATTTTCTTCTCAAGAAAGGCAAAGAGGAAATCCAGAACTTCTTTATCTACAGATCAAATATCATTCTAAGGGTAAATATTGAATAGCCATCTCTCTATCTTTTCTTTCTTTCTTCTTCTTTTTTCTTTCTTTCTTATTCCTTTGCTTTGTTTTGCTGTGTTATTTGACTCTGTTCATTGTATATGTTGTGTACATTGTATATGTTATTCCTTTGATCTTATTAACCTATTGATTATGTATTTGTGGTTATTATGAATATATTAGCATGTTAGTTGTAGTATTTTGCATGTTTCGACCTTATTTTGTCATATCTGATGGCATGTTCTTCTTCCTACGTTCACCTCTGTTTTTTCATTTCTTTGAGTCAGTGATTTTGTTTTGCTTGCATTTGGTTGCCGATCGGATTTTGTCTTTGTTTTTTGCTTGAATTATGTTTCCCTGGTCGGACCTTGTATTTCCCGATCGGATAGTGCCGTCGTTCCCCTCTCTCCCGATCGGACGAGTAAGAAAAGGCCCTATTTCCTGATCGTTTTGCATGTCTCGTGTGGCAAGTGCATGAGTCGTGCACGCCTTGCACGACTCGTGCAAGGCATGCACTAGTCGTCCACGCCATGCATGTCTCGTTCACGCCTTGCACGACTCGTGCAAGGCATGCACGACCGACCTCTCTTCCACATTTCTTCTTTGGTTTTTCTTCTTTTCTGTCTTACCCGAGCATCCGATCCTCTGTTATATCCTTTCTCCCGACCGTTCGAACTATTTGAGTGAATATTATTTATTCTGTTTTCAATTTTTTTATGCTTTAATTCATTTTACATATTATTATATATTAATGTTATTGTGATGTTTATTTATTAGAATTTAATTACTTTATTGACTTATTCAATTGATTTTTTTACTAATCCTTACTTAATTATTTGTTCAAATATTATTCTTTTAATTCATTTACTAACATTTTATTTTATTTTTGTTTTGTCGGCTCAAATTTATTTATGTATGCGAGTTGCACTTCGTGCCCGGGTCAGAGTGTCGGAGAATTAGAGATCATCCACGATTATGGTTTGCATCATAATTATTTTATTTTTCATTTTTTTATATTATTTTGTTATGTAAAAATATATGTTTTAATTATCCGCATTATAGAAAGTCGTGTTTTTTTTATAATTAATAATTTGGGACTTTTCTTAATAAATTGGACCAATGTCCTATTTTAGCAAACAAAATCTCACCTTCAAAATGTAGAATTAGTTTTCATAAAATGGGATCACTCATCCCCATTTTTTCCAATCAATACCCTAAAAATAATTCTCCAATTTTCTAATAAATAAAAAGGAACCAATGTTCCTAAAATTTAATGAATAACCCGATTTATGTATGTTGCTGTTACGCGTGTCGAACCCCGAGGCGCCCCGAACTGCCCACTTTTAGGGCCTTCGGGAAGAGGTTCATAAGAACTTGTAAGAAATTACAAGTGCGTCCATTTTGGGCAACAAGGAGGTTTCTTGGAGTCGCCACCCAATAGAACATTGGGAAAGGTCGTCTAGCCTCAGTGAGCCTAAGACAGCACTGCTATGTCCATTATAGGCAAGCCGGAGGTGTCTTGGAGGCTTCCACCCTAATGATAGGATTGTCCTCTAGCCTCATGCTTGGGCAAACCAGAGGTGTCTTGGAGGCATCCACCCTAATAGAACATTATGATGGCCCTCTCGCCTCGTGGCGGACTGTGCAATTTTGAGCCTTTTACGAGACACAAGAGGTGTCTTGGAGGCCCCATCGCAATAAAACATTGAGATGGGCCTCTCGCCTCGTTGAGCCCAAAGATTAGAGAAGGTTCGGGACTTCCTATTTATTCATACCTTGGTTAGGTTTATAGTTGAATTTTGAATTTATCTTTTCCTCCCATTTTTCATTCAATTTAATGCAATTAAACTAAAGCGCAGATTGTCCATTCAGGGAAAGCGATAAATAAATAAAGCATAATTAAGGGTTAATTTCATCCGTGGTAACTAAATTTTTGCGATGTAACGCCTGTGGTCACTAAACTTCAATTTTTTAACGAAAAAATAACCCATCTTTTATTTTGTAACATAAAGGTCATAATGACCGGAATTTGACTAATCCGGCCATCGGCGCGTGAGAGTCATGGTGAGATCCATTGCCACGTAAGATCCATTGCCATGTCAGATACTGACTGGATTCGGGGTTAATTTCATCCGTGGTAACTAAACTTTCGCAATTATAACGTTGTGGTCATTAAACTTTGATTTTGTATTAAAAAAATAACCCATCTTTTATTTTGTAATAAAAAGGTCATAATGATCGGAATTTGCGTAATCTAACCATCGTCGTTTGGGAATCACGGCGACATCCATTGCCATGTAAGAAAAAATGACACGTCAGATGCTGACTGGATCCGATGTAGCATGATTTTTTATATAAAAAAAATTATTATTTTTTACTATCTGCCTCTTTATATTTCTATTTCTATCTATCTTTCTCTATCGCGTTCTCTTCATATCTATCTCACGTAATCACTGACAAGATCATGGTAGCTCATTCTTTTTCTCGTCTCTCACTGTTTAGTCTTCAAAGTATTCTTTACGGTTTTAACCTCGCAACTACAATAAGGGATAACAATTGCCAATCAGCATCCGATGTGGCATTTTTTTCTTACCTGTCAATGGGTCTCACCGTGATTCCCACGTAATGGTGGCTAAATTAAGCAAATTTCTATCATTATAATCTTCTTATTACAAAATAAAAGATGGGTTATTTTTTTGATACAAAATCAAAGTTTAATGACCACAACGTTACAATTGCGAAAATTTAGTTACCACGGATGAAATTAACTCTGAATCCAGTCAGCATATGACGTGGCAATGGATCTCACCGTGACTCTCATGCGCCGGTGGCCGGATTAGTCAAATTCCGGTCATTATGACCTTTTTGTTACAAAATAAAAGATGGGCTATTTTTTAGATACAAATCGAAGTTTAGTGACCACAGGCGTTACATCGCAAAAATCTAGTTACCACAGATGAAATTAACCCCATAATTAAAGTAAAGTGCATGAAAATAAATTATAATAAAACTAGGGGCGGAATACAACCCCCAATGTAAATAAAATACAAATCATACATAAAACGGGATATACATTAAAGATGAGGACATTGGCCCTTGCATGTATGTTTATTATAAAACAATTTTGATGTGACAAGTTTTATTTTGGATGGAGAAAATTGGGACATTGGTCCCATTTTTATTAGGAAAGATTCCAAGTTAAATAATAAAAATATTTTTGTGATTTTCTTTTTAGTGTACCTAAAATAAATAATTTTACATAAAATACACAAATACGACAAATAAATCGAAATAAAAAAATGTGGAATTTAAGTATGCAAACCAAAGTGAGATTCCTAATCCCTCGATCTCGCATCTTCATCCATGAACAGTGCTCAAATAAAAAAGATAAGTGTTATAGCCAAAAAAAAAAAAAAGAAAATTAAGGTTAGTAACTAAATCAAATTGAATAAAATAAAATAAAGTAAAATGGATCAATCAAATTAAATTAAATAAATAAAACTAACAAAAAATATTAATTAAGCCAATCAAGTGAGTAAATCAAATAAATAAAAAGAATAAAAAACATACGAGTGCGAGAAATGGAAGGAAATAAAGATACAAAATTGATTTAATTAAATTAACTATTTACATGTTATCAAGATTAGCATAATATTGTTAAACAGCAAAGAAAATCAAAGAAAATTAATTAATTACAAGTTAAAAATAATGAGGAATCAAAGGAAAATAAATTAATTACATGTTAGAAATAATAAGAAATCAAAGCAAAAATAAATTAATTACATGTTACAAATAATAAGAAATCAAAGCAAAAATATATTAATTACATGTTAGAAAAATAATATATAAACATATTAAATAAGAAATTTAAATAAACAATAGAATAAATAAATAAAAACAATAAAAATATACATGTTAATAAATTAAATATGAACAAAAATAAATAAATAAAATTAAAAATGAGAAATTGAGCCCAGAATGTTTACCCTCAGAGTTCGGATTCGATAAGGGAAAAAAGTCGATTGATTTCCTTGCTTTATTTTTCAATATTAGAGTTCAGATAATGGTGAAAATGTTGGAATTTTATTCCAAGAAAAAGCTTAAAAAATGATCAAAAATTCTTTAAGAACAAAAAATTAATTTCTTTGCCTAAAAATTAATTTTTGTTGATTAAAAAATAAAAATGATCCCAAAAACAAATAATTATTTTGCTTGTCTTAAGAAATAAAACATATGAAAAAAGAAAAATCTTATTTTTAGAAAATCAAATTAAAAAATTAGATTTTGATAACAAACAATTATTTTGTTTGTCTCAAAATTATTTTTTCATCAAAAATAGATTCAAAAATCATTGAAAAAAAGTTTGATTGAAAACAAATAACAAGTTAAAAAAAATGAATTTTGAGAGCAAACAATTATTTTGTTTGTCTCAAAATTGAAATCAATCAATAAAACTACTTCTAAAAAATATTTAGAAGAAATTCTATTGGAAAAAGAACCAAAAAGATGGACTGAATTTTTTAATTCTTTTTGTTGGGGAAAATTTGGAAATTTTAGAGAGAATTTGAGAAGAAAAAGAAGAGAAAACCTCAAAAAAAAACCCCAAGAAAATCCCCCTTCATTTTTCTTTTTCATCTTTTTCTTTTTTTTTTCAAGAAAATAGGAAAAATCAAATTAATTAAAAAATAAGCCTAATTAAATCAGATATTATCTTTTCCAAAATTTAAAAATGGAAAAAATCACTAAAAACCTGAAAAACAGTGACAAGAATTCAAATTTTAGGCCTAAAATCCAGAAAAAACTGATTTCGGGCGATTTGCAGCAAATTTTGGGCACCTGCGGCGGAAAAGGGCAACCGATGCCGGTCGGCGCACGCGACGGGCATCGGCGCTCGCCTATCGCGCGTGGAGCAGCGCGTGCTGCCCGTCGCTCCGCGCCTGCATGCTGCCGTGCTCTGACACTCGCAAAAATGATTTTTTTTTAATTTTAAAATTTAACTAAAATTATGATAATTTCTAAACCCCCTTTTCAAATCTAATTTTCAAAATATTTTTATTATTTTGTTTTCACTCTAAAATGAAAGTTTTACAAAGAAATCACCACTTTTAACCTTTTTGCCTATGACAAGGCATCTTATCATCATTGGGTAACTCTAATCTGGGCTGCCTCAGGACCTGTTGTCTACAGTTGCCCCAAATTTTGGGGAAACTAGTGCACTAGTGCCTAGATGAGCCAAAATTCTGAGGAGAAAGGAAAGAGATGCGTACCTGAGGCAGCCCTTAGTTGCCGTTGAGCTATAGTATTATTCAACTACGACTCATTTGCAATCTTTTCTACCGAATTGTCTTGCTCACCTCCGGTCAGTTTGCATGGCATCTGTGAGATGCGGTGTTCTCTAACCACAATCCCGTTGCGATCTGTTCTGTCGCGTGTGCCCCGCTGTCCTCGTCTCGGCATGCACGGTGGCTGATTTGTCCCGCTGGCCTCATCTCGACCTGAACGGTGTCTGTGGGATGCGGTGTTCTCTAACCACAACCCTATTATGATCTATTCTATCGCGTGTGCCCTGCTGTCCTTGTCTCGGCATGCACGGTGGCTGATTTTTCCCGCTAGCTTCATCTCGACCTGAACGGTGTCTATGGGATGCGGTGTTCTCTAACCACAACCCTATTGTATCTGTTCTATCGCGTGTGCCCCACTGTCCTCATCTCGGCATGCACAGTGGCTGATCTGTCCCGCTGGCCTTATCTAGGCTTGTACGGTGTCTGTGGGATGCGGTATTCTCTAACCACAACCCTATTGCGATCTATTCTATCGCGTGTGCCCCGCTTTCCTCATCTCAGCATGCACGGTGGCTGATCTGTCCCGCTGGCCTCATCTCGGCTTGCAAGGTGTCCGTGGGATGTGGTATTCTCTAACTACAACCCTATTGCGATCTGTTCTATCGCATGTGCCCCGCTGTCCTCATCTCGGCATGCACAATGGCTGATCTGTCCCGCTGGCCTCATCTCGGCTTGCACGGTGTCTGTGGGATGCGGTATTCTCTAACCACAACCCTGTTGCGATCTGTTCTATCGCGTGTACCCCGCTGTCCTCATCTCGGCATGCACGGTGGCTGATCTATCCCGCTGGCCTCATCTCGGCTTGCACGGTGTCTGTGGGATGCGGTATTCTCAAACCACAACCTTGTTGTGGTCTGTTCTATCGCGTGTGCCCTGCTGTCCTTATCTCGGCATGGACGGTGGATGATCTATCCCGCTGGCCTCATCTCTGCTTGCACGGTGTCTGTGGGATGTGGTATTCTCTAACCACAACCCTGTTGCGATCTGTTCTATCGCGTGTGCCCCGCTGTCCTCATCTCGGCATGCACGGTGGCTGATCTATCCTGCTGGCCTAATCCCGGCTTGCACTGTGTCTGTGAGATGTAGTGTTATCTAACCACAATCCCGTTGTGATCTTTTCTATCATTGGTGTCCCGCTGGCCTCATCTCGACTTGCACAGTGTCTGTGAGATGTAGTGTTATCTAACCACAATCCCGTTGCGATCTATTCTATCGCTGGTGTCCCGCTGGCCTCATCCTGGCTTGCATGGTGTTTGTGAGATGCAGTGTTATCTAACCACAATCTCGTTGCGATCTATTCTATCATAGGTGTCCCGCTAGCCTCATCTCGGCTTGCACGGTGTCTGTGAGATGCAGTGTTATCTAACCACAATCTCTATTGCAATCTATTCTGTCGCTGGTGTCCCGTTGGCCTCATCCCAGCTTGCACGATATCTGTGAGATGCAGTGTTCTCTAACTGCAACTCGATTGTGATCTGTTCTACCGCATGTGCTCTGCTGGCCTCGTCTCGGCTTGCGCAGTATCTGTGAGATGCAATGTTCTCTAACTGCAACTTGGTTGCGATCTATTCTACCGCATGTGCTCTGCTGGCCTCGTCTCGGCTCGCACAGTATCTGTGAGATGCAATGTTCTCTAACTGCAACTCGGTTGCAATCTGTTCTACCGCATGTGCTCTGCTGGCCTCATCTTGGCTATTACAATCTCTGATCTGCTAACCACCATCCGGCTAATACGATATTTGATCTGCTAACCAACATCCGGCCAGTACTATCTCTGATCTGCTAACCCCCATTCGGCTAGTACAATGTCTTATTTGCTAACCCCCATCCGGCTAGTATAATATTCCGATCCGCTAACCCCCATCCGGCTAGTACAATGTCTGATCTGCTAACCCCCATCCGGCTAGTACAATATTCTGATCTGCAATCGGCTAGTGCAATATCTGACTGTCGACCATCCTTAGGTCGGCATGGTGGCTCGTTCACCATTTTTTTTGCTGGCGCTTATCCTAAACCTCTTTTTCTCTTTTTTTTCTCTACAAAAAAAGGAAAAGTAAATTTGCAGGGAATATAAAAGAGATGCTTACATGTGGCCGTACATACCTGTTGGGGTCAATGTCAGATGGGTGCCCCCTGAAAGACTGTTGGTTGTTCCCCTAGAGAAGGATTTGTGGAATATGAACATCCTCCCCTTGATTGCCTCGAGTCATTTTCCAGGCTTCCAAAGTGCGGATATCATCTTCTGGCAAAGTTCAGGTATCATCCTCTTAGAGATCCCTTATCAACTGTGACATGCCAAATACATTTTCCTCTATCATCTCCAATCAGAACCTCCTTACTGAAAAGATCTTCATACCTCTCGAGAGGGCTCTATGCTCGCAGGGAGACTTTAAAAATATGTGCTCACTAAGAGGCTTAAATGCTCACTGAGAGTCTTTGATGCTCACTGAGAGACTTTGATTTCGAGCCTCCAGAGAGGAAAATAGGTTTGAGCCTCCTCAGAGGAAAATTATATTCGAGCCTCCAGAGAGGAAATTGTATTTGAGGTTTTGATGCTTGCCTGCAGACGGGTAGATTTCAATGTCTTTTTGGGATTTTCACATTTTGGATGTATTTGAATTTTTACAGTATATTGGATTTTCAAGGCCTTGAAAATATCTTTTTCTTTTAGTTTTGTTATTTTGCTTTGTTTGTTTTTGTTGTTTTTGTGTTTGTTTTTTGAAGAGTTGTATTCTTTGTACATTTGAATTTGGATTTTGCACACTTATTGTGTGATGTGTGTGAACGTACATCTTCTAATAGAGAAACTTACCTGGTTGCTCCCGGCAGGGCATGCGTGAGTAGGCTCGCTCTTTTAAATGTCTTCTTGGGAGTGGGTCCACGAGATTCTATTCTCGTGAGGACTTCATCTTGATCTGATTGTTCGGTGTGGATGAGCGCCGATGTAGAGCTAAAACTGTACCTCGACTCATTTTTGCGTCTGATTACCTCTGACTAAAGTATGTGTGGATAATCCTGCTTCTCAAAGGATCTTATTTTTCATAGATTTGTGTGATTCCGGATTGCCCTTAGCATGGTGTGCCTGGACAGGCTTATTCTTTTCGACGTTCCACCTCTGTACATATTCACCTGACTTTATGCTGGATACAGTGGCCGATAATGTTGAGCTAAATCCGTCCTTTGGATCATCCTTGCTCATGAGGTCTATTCGATCCTTTCCTTCTGAGTCATGTACACAGCAATATATACAAAAGATTTTGTGTTCGTATGGAATTATGTGTGTGAAATATATATACAAAACTATATACAGAAAACACATGCAAAGGATTAATGTACAAAAATTATGTGTACACAACTATACATGTAAAGGATTGAATGCACGTGATATACAAGGGGATATGCAAAAGGATAGACCACATCCCAGGTGGTTAAGGGATTCGTTGAGGATACTACTCGGCTACTCACATTGTCTAATGCTCCCAAGGATCTAGAAAAGCGTTGTCTTGGCTTTACGGACTCTGACCCATAATCTTTTTAAAGAGAATTGACTCATGCGCATCTTTGCCCCCCGGCCAATGGGCATTTTGCCCTTAGGACCCTGAATCAAGTTCTGCATTATGCACTACCTGCCTAAAGAAAATTTATTTGGAGTAATGCCTCCTTATCACTCCAGGCTTCAAAAGTAATTATTTTAAAGGTAGTGCATCCCTTGTGGATTTTCACACTAGCTTTTCTTAGCGGGAAATGCGTCCCTTTAAAGATTTTCACATAACCCTGTGCCTAATTTTTTTCTGGAATGGACCCAACCTATTTCAGCAGCTTTTTTTCATTTTTTGTAGGACAGACTGCCTGTTCCCAGGTTTTTACCCTGCCCTTTTGCCTAACTTTTGCTTAGAGCGCCAATTACGGTTTTTATCTCTAACGGCCCTTTTTTTTTCCTAAGAGGGTATGACTGCAAGAAAAGTCGAAGCTACTGTCAGAGCCCCCTTCTAGAATAATCGGTAGTTATTCACTGAAGCATCTACTCCCTAGGCATCGGCTGCATTCCTTTGAATGTGTCACTAGATTGGGTGAGGTGGCAGATAAGGATCAGGTTCCTTAGGGCTTCATAGGGCTGCTTTTTACATTACCACCCATTGTGCTCGATAGTTCAGAGGGATTACTGATGTAGTGAGGCATCCCTATCTTTCCAAGGTGGACCTTTATCTTCGGCTCTTACCTTCAAACATTACGGCCTCTAGGCGAGCTGTCAGTGAAGACTATTATGCCATCTATCAGGGGCTGTTCTTTCACTCCTACTAATGCATTCAAGAGGTAGGTGCTTAGTCCCGCAAATACTATAACTCATCGACTTAGACATCGAGATGGTGAGAGCAGTAGCAAAGTGTAGCCATTTAGATTTCATGCATTCAGCAATGAACGATATTTCTCTTTTTATAAATGAACTAGAAAATAATGAACACATGTAGTTGCAAAGATTGTGTACATTTCGGTATGATTTCTCTATACATGATCATTATCTAACATCGATTCAAAATGCAAAACTACATCTAATCTCATAGTAGATCTTTTAAGCATCAAACTCCTGTCTCCAATCAGCCCTCTCGAGTTTTCTTAATTGGACATTTTCTCTCGAGCCTCTAATTTTTGCCCAGGGTGCCTTTTTTCGGATTTCACCCTGACGAGGCGCCCATTTTTAGCAAGGCCGCCTTTTTTCGATTTTCGACCCGCGGGGCTTTTAGTCGCTTCTTTTGATTTTTAAGTCTTTAGCCATGGACCTCCTTGAGTCTGTTGATGTTGACCGGTTCTTTGAAGTTATCTCTTCATCGCTGTCTATTGGACACTCTGCTCCCTTAGACAATAACCTCTCATGAACAAATAGGCCTTCCTGCACTGGTTCGAACTTGCCATATTTGTCTGGAACATTTGGACTCATTTGCTTAAGGGCTAAACCTCCCTCCTTCAGTGGATGCTTTCTGACTTTCTTCTCGAATGATCGAGCAGAGTTTTCTCTGATAGACCTGACTGTGGTAGTAATCTCATGACTCGTCCTTGTTCAACGTGTTGAACTGTTGCTGCCATTGTCGCATCCTGTCGACTTCCAAAATCTGGGCTTCTATGACCATCCTTAAAGATTTGAGCTCTACTTTAACTAGCTATACTACTTTTACCCCCTGTATCGAGGAATAAAAAGTGACTCTTGTAGAGGTTCCAATGGCGGTTCTCCAGCTTCAAAGTGCAAAAGGCCATTTCTCTGCCCAATCCTTGTAGTTTTGAACCATCTTGATCAAGATCTTCTTGTTAGCAATCTTTGTTGCCCCATTAGTTTGAGGACAATACAGAGAGGACTTGTGGTCTTTAATGCATATGTCTGGAGCAACTCCCTAGCCTTAACCATAAGGTGTCCTTCTGCCCTTGAACCCTACGTGGCGTGGGAAAATATAGTGACATACTGGATTCTTTTTAATGACGCTATCCATTAGTGGCCATAGGGTGTACCTCCCCTATGATGTCTTTTCCCAAGATCGAGCATCTCGTATCCATTGTAAGTCAATAGAAACCTTTTGGTCCTCCTCGAAAGTCAAGAAGAATGGCAAAGTGCATGTATGTGTAGGTCAACAGGATTTAAACAAAGCTTGCCCCCCATGATGATTTTTCAATTTACATACCGATTCTTTTCCTTCTCTCTTTTTTCCTTTTGTATTTTATTCTTCTTTCTCTTTTTTCATTCTTTGTTCTTTTGTACTTTTTTTGTTCTTTTTTTTTCAAGGATAAGCTTTGTTTAAATCCTAATAGTTTACACATACACGCACTCCTCCTCTTCTCGATTTGGGATAATATCGACCAACTAAGTCTAGCGTTGAACTTCGACAAGAAATTTTGTCTTCGCTTCTGCTCGTTGATTCCTCCTTTTGATCTTTTCCGTCCCTTCCAGCTTCAATCTTCTGAGCTTCTGCATGGCTGGTTCATGATTGTGGTGTGTTCGAATGATGTGCCTAGTGATTCCACGATCAACCCTTAGTGTGTCTTCATATGTCCAGGCAAAGAGCTTTTTTATATTTTGTTGAATTTCTCTCAAGTTTTGATCTCTCTTCAGTAGTTAAATTAGATGTTATCAAGATTTTCTTTGGACCTTCCAAATTTTCTAAGATTAAATAGAGTAGCATCAATCGAATCAATGTCGAATATGAATGAGTTATGATCATGATTATGCATAGTGAAATCATAAGAGACATAACACAAGTAAGCAAAAACGTTCATCTTATTAATGAAGCTAAAATGTCATTATTAAACAGTTCAAAAATAAAAAGAACATTCTAAACAACTAGTCAACTTCCGTTCTTGCCAACACAGCTATTGCAGTCGATGGTCCATTATCATCCCTAAGAACTATCCTGCCTTTCCACTTAGGCACTTAGTCCATCTTATTCTTTCCTTCTCACTTTTCTAGGTCAGAGATCTTCTTGGAATCAATCAGATCTTGAATGGCATGTCTTAAGGCCTTGCAATAATCTGTGGTATGCCTAGTGTGCTGGTGGAAGGTGCAATACTCATCCCCTTTGTGATTGGGCTGTCCCTGGCTTCTAGCGGGCCTAGCCGGCAATGGCTGTAATATCCCCTCATTCATTAGCCTCTTGAGGACCCAAGACAAAGATCTGCCCAAATTAGAAAAATGCCTTTGCTTTACTTCTGTGGTTGGCACTTCTACAATCTTTTCCTTTTTTAGGCCTGGCATCAGTTCTTGAATGCGATCTCTCAAGGGACAACAGTAGTCCGTTCCATGCCCTGAATACTGGTGATACGCACAGTACCAATCTGCTATATGTCTAGGGCGTCCTTGACTTGGGGCAGGCCCTGCCAGCAAGGGTTGTAACTTCCCTTTCTTGATGAGACGGGTGAAGTGCCAAGATAATGGCCTACCCGAAATAGTGAGGTGGGACTAAATTGCTCTAGTGGCTGAGACTTCTGTAACCTTAACATTTGCCTTACTGTTGTTATGGCTTCCTGAGCTTTCATCTTTATGCGTGATTGCAAGGGCCCCATCCTCTTCAGGCACAGTGCTACATTCTAGAGTAGGCTTCCTATTTCCTCCTTGCTCAACTGGTGAATCAAGTGGCCCCTTGCCTCTGGTTTCGAAAGAAAATGGAGGTATTATAGCCGTCGTTGTATGAGCCTTGTCAACTGTGGTCGACTTCACTTGGTCGAGAGCTATTGCTATAAGCTGAGCTTAGAGAACCAGCGCCATGGCATCCATTCTTTCTTTGATCATTGCCAATAGCCTTTTTTCAAGCTCTTCAAACCTTTTATCCATCTCCTCGGCAATCAAGGCACGAGTCTCTTCGGTCTGTTGCGAAGGGCCAGCCATTTCTACTACCTTTAGATGCTCTGGCAAGGATACTAAATCTTTGTCAACCAACCCAAACTCTTATCACTCTTTAGACAACTGTTGGGATCCCCTAACCGTCCAAGAAAATGGTCTACAATGGCTGAAAAGCAAGGCTTAGAATGATGCATGAATAATATGCAATGCATGGTCGTGCTGTGCAACAAATAGTATACAGTGACTAAAAGAGATTACAATGATACATGTGAAACATTTGAAAACCTATACACAGGATGATATGTACATGTAATAATTATATGCAAAGAATAGGATGTATACATAGGGAGGAAATAAAAAATTTTATTTGTGCATGAATGACATGGATATGCAATGCGTCATCCACAACCACATGTAAGCAGATAGACCCTTCCAACCTTATTGCCCCCACACATGAGGTCGTAGTCTCTGTCCTAGGTGGGCTTGGCCCATGGTTTAACAGGGAACCCGATGGGCGCGTATGGTACACAGTGGAAAATCGGCAGCATAACCTCTCCTAACTAATGCACAGGCGCATGAGTTGTGATCATTGTGTATTTAGGCAGTCCGAATAAGTTGACATGGGCCTATCGGGGCATGAAAGCCTTTGATTAGGTGACCAATTGAATTATTTGGGTTTGTCCAATACAAAATGATCCATATAGCAAGCAAGGTATTATGGTTCATACAACCTAGTGGAAGTATCTATTGCCATTACATGAGCTTTGGCCAAGGTGATGATACTTTAGGTCTACCTAAGCATTGTCCCTACCAACGGGTCTAGCTCATCATGAGCATAATTACCGATCAGGTCTCCATTTAATATACCATGATGGTATGAGACTTGGGTTGGTGATTATCCTTAACACTTCCCTACATTTAATGAACATAGGGTCATGCTTTAGGAATGCACCGGGGTTGAACGAGGGACCAAACTAGCATAGATCTAAGGCTCCAATGAGATGCAATGCAGTTTTTAAAAAGGATGAAATTTTTAAATTAAAACTCAATTGTAAATTTTAACCAAGGCACTTTTGAAGCGAAGTCTCGAGTATTGCCCCAGTGTAGTCGCCACTGTGACACGCGCTGAACCCCGGGGCTCCCCGAACTGCCTGCTTTTAGGGCCTTCAGGAAGAGGTTCATAAGAACTTGTAAGAAATTACAAGTGCATCCATTTTGGGCAACAATAAGGTTTCTTGGAGTCGCCACCCAATAAAAAATTAGAAAAGGTCGTCTAGCCTTAGTGAGCCTAAGACAACGCTGTTATGTCCATTATGGGCAAGCCGGAGGTGTCTTGGAGGCTTCCACCCTAATGATAGGATGGTCCTCTAGCCTCACTCTTTGGCAAACCAAATGTGTCTTGGAGGCATCCACCCTAATAGAGCATTAAGATGGCCCTCTCGCCTTGTGGTGCCTAGGACTGTGCAATTTTGAGCCTTTTACGAGATGCAAGAGGTGTCTTGGAGGCCCCATAGCAATAGAACATTAAGATGGCCCTCTCACCTCATTTATCCCAAAGACCAGAGAAGGGTCGGGACTTTCCATTTATTCATACCTTGGTTAGGTTTATAGTTGAGTTTTGAATTTATCGTTTCATCCCATTTCTCATTCAATTTAATGCAGTTAAATTAAAGCGCAGATTATCCATTTAGGGAAAGCGATAAATAAATAAAGCATAATTAAAGTAAAGTGCATGAAAATAAATTACAACAAAAATTAGGGGCGGAATACAACCCCCATTGTAAATAAAATACAAATCATACATAAAACGGGATATACATTAAAGATGAGGACATTGGTCCTCGCATGCATGTTTATTATAAAACAATTTTGATGTGTCAATTTTTATTTTGGATGGAGAAAATTGGGACATTGGTCCCATTTTTATTAGGAAAGATTCCAAGTTAATTAATAAAAATATTTTTGTAATTTTCTTTTTAGCGTGCCTAAAATAAATAATTTTACATAAAATACACAAATACGACAAATAAATCGAAATAAAAAAATGCGGAATTTAAGTATGCAAACCAAAGTGAGATTCCTAATCCCTCGATCTCGCATCTTCATCCATTGACAATGCTCAAATAAAAAAGACAACTATTATAGCCAAAAAAAAATTAAGGTTAGTAACTAAATCAAATTGAATAAAATACAATAAAGTAAAATGGATCAATCAAATTAAATTAAATAAATAAAACTAACAAAAAATATTAATTAAGCCAATCAAGTGAGTAAATCAAATAAATAAAAAGAACAAAAACATACGAGTGCGAGAAATGGAAGGAATTAAAGATACAAAATTGATTTAATTAAATTAACTATTTACATGTTATCAAGATTAGCATAATATTGTTAAATGGCAAAGAAAATCAAAGAAAATTAATTAATTACATGTTAAAAATAATGAGGAATCAAAGCAAAATAAATTAATTACCTGTTAGAAATAATAAGAAATCAAAGCAAAAATAAATTAATTACATGTTAGAAATAATAAGAAATCAAAGCAAAAATAAATTAATTACATATTAGAAAAATAATATATAAATATATTAAATAAGACAAATATACAAACAATAGAATAAATAAATAGAAACAATAAAAATATACATGTTAATAAATTAAATATGAACAAAAATAAATAAATAAATTAAAAATGAAAAATCGAGCCCAGAATGTTTATCCTCAGAGTTCGGATTCGATGGGGGAAAAAAGTCAATTGATTTCTTTACTTTATTTTGCAAGATTAGAGTTGAGATATGGTGAAAATGTTGGAATTTTATTTCAAGAGAAAGCTTAAAAAATGATCAAAAATTCTTTAAGAACAAAGAATTAATTTCTTTGCCTAAAAAATAATTTTTATTGATTAAAAAATAAAAATGATCCCAAGAACAAACAATTATTTTGTTTGTCTTAAGAAACAAAATATATGAAAAAAGAAAAATCTTATTTTTAGAAAATCAATTGAAAAATTAGATTTTGATAACAAACAATTATTTTGTTTGTCTCAAAATTATTTTTTCATCAAAAATAGATTCAAAAATTATTGAAAAAAAGTTTGATTGAAAACAAATAACAAGTGAAAAAATGAATTTTGAGAGCAAACAATTATTTTGTTTGTCTCAAAATTGAAATCAATCAATAAAACTACTTCTAAAAAATATTTAAAAAAAATTCTATTGGAAAAAGAACCAAAAAGATAGACTGAATTTTTTAATTCTTTTTGTTGGGGAAAATCTGGAAATTTTAGAGAGAATTTGAGAGGAAGAAGAAGAGAAAACCTCAAAAAAAACCCCAAGAAAATTCCCCTTCATTTCTCTTTTTCATCTTTTTCTTTTTTTTTCAAGAAAATAGGAAAAATCAAATTAATTAAAGGATAAAGCCTAATTAAATCAGATATTATCTTTTCCAAAATTTAAAAATGGAAAAAACCACTAAAAACCTGAAAAAAAAAAGTATAAGAATTCAAATTTTAGGTATAAAATCCGGAAAAAAAACTGATTTCGGACGATTTGCAGCGGATTTTGGGCACCTGCGGCGAAAAAGGGCAACCAACGCCGGTCAGCGTGCGCAACGGGCATCGGCGCTCGCCTATCACGCGCGCTATGCTACGAGCGTCACTCGCAAGCGAGCGCCCGCGCGCTGCCGCACTCTGACACTCGCAAAAATGATTTTTTTTTTAATTTTAAAATTTAACTAAAAATACCATAATTTCTAAACCCCCTTTTTCAAATCTAATTTTCAAAATATTTTTTATTATTTTTTATTTTTTCACTCAAAAATGCAAGTTTGACAAAGAAATCACCACTTTTAACCTTTTTGCCTGTGACAAGGTATCTTATCATCATTGGGTAACTCTGATCTGGGCTGCCTCAGGACCTGGTGTCTACAGTTGCATTTTAGTTTCTTATATGTGTTTATTTACTCGTTTATTTTAAGCCAATTTTATTTATTTTTATTTTCTTATTTGGGGAATTGTTCTGTCCCATTTTCTTTTGTTTATTTTTTTATTATTCATTTTGGGGGATTGTTCTGCCCCAATTTTTATTTTCATAATTTATTTATTTACTACTTTATTTATCATTTTCCTATGTGAATGAATGCGCTTTAATTTATGGCATTACTGCGTGAGACGAAAGATAGAATTTAAATCTCTTAATAACTCATTTATAAAACTTAAGTCATTAATAAGAGTGAAGTTCCGAACACCTTCTCTGGTTTAGACCAATAGAGGTTAGAGATCTTTTCCAGTTTCTCGTAAACTGGGTGGCGACTCCAAAATACCTCAAAGGTACCTAAAGGCATTGTGAGTTTAGATCCTCCTTTCCAATGTTTTATTGGAAATGAGGCATCCAAGATGACTCATGATACCTAAGATGATAAAAGACGCGAACCAATCTCTCGATCCCTAAAAGCGGGTTCAATGAGGGCCTTGCTGGTTCGGCGTGCGTCACAGTGGCGACTTCGCTGGGGGCTGATCAAAACTTCATTTTAAAAGTGACTTAAGTTATAATTATAATTGAGTTATTAAGAATCAAAAATTCCATTTCTAATCGAAGTTGCATCACATACATTAGAGCCTTAGAATATGTTAGTTGGTCCCCTATCTACCCCGGTGCGTTCCTAAAACACGACCTTACTTTCACTCATTGTAGGGAAGTGTTCGGGATAATCAACAGCCCAAGGCTCGTACCGTCAAATGGTATATCAAATGGAGACCTGATTGGTCGCTATGCTCGTGATGAGCTAGACCCGTTGGCAGGGACCATGCTTGGGTAGACCTAAAGTAACACCACCTTTTTACCAAAGCACATGTAACGGCAATGAATACTCTCCTTAGGTAAAATGTACCATAATATCATGCTTGTTACTTGGGCCATCATATATTGAACAAAATCAATCAAATTAAATAGTCTCCATCAAAGGCTTTCATGCCCCGGTGGACCCATCTTAATTTAGTTGAATTGTTTAAATACATAATGGCTAAACACCCATGCGTATGTATATTAGGCAAGAGTTGTCATTCTGCCGGTTTTTCACCGTGCACTATACGTGTCCAATGGGTTCCCTGTTAACCCTTGGATAAAGCCCACCTAGGAGAGAGACTGCACAACCCCGTGTGTGGGAGAAATAAGGTTGGAAGAATTTATCTTGCTTGCATGTGTCGCACTTTAAGTCATGCATCATCCTAACAGAGATGTGTTTTGCAGCCATCATAGATCCATCCAGGTGGTTTAGAGGTCCCGACAGTCGATTAAGGAAGATTTCACTTTTGGGATTATCAGAGTTGGTTTCAGATCAGAGTTCGGATTCCTTTTTAGAGGGTATTGAGATCTTGTCTTCTGAATCATCAGTTGAAACAAGTATGTCTAAACCAGCAAGTGGTTCTGATGCAACTAGGGCAATGATTACCGAAGAATTAGGGAAGCGAATGGAAGAGTTTGAGGCCAGGATGATGGCAATAATGGGCAACCTTGCCACTACCTTAGCCTCACTTGCCGGGCAACAGGCTACTGCTCCAGCTAGAGAGCAAGATGAGCAAGGGCTAGAGAGGATCCCCCGACTGCGGTCGATCTACCTGCGGTTGAGCCAAGAGCGCCAGCGCCTTTTGAGCAGAGGGAAGGCCCTAAATCTGTGGTTGACTTATGGGATGAGCAAGAGGAACCGACGATAGTGAAGGGAAAATCGCCCAAGCTGGAAGATGCAATGTGGAGGAAAATGGAGGAAAAGTTTGAAGCTATGACAAGGATGTTGAAGGTAGGAAGAGGGATGAATCCCAAGATCGAGAACTAGATAGTGATGATTCTAATACCTCAGAACTTCAAAATGCCTAATATTTCTAAATTCGATGGCACTTTTGATCCCACCACACACATAAAGCAGTACTCGTTGGTGATGAAGAGTACTACTTTAACTAAGAGACGAAAGATTGAGTATTTTTGTCTAAGCTTAACCAGCCCGACGGTGGATTGGTACCATGCGCTAGATCGAAGGATGAAGGAGGATTGGGATTTGTTAATAGAGGAGTTCCTCAAATAATATGATTCTAGTACGAGAATGGAGGTAACTCTGAAGGATTTGGAGCTGTTGCAGCAAAAGTCGGGCGAGTCTTTTCATGATTACCTCACTCGTTGGAGAAACCGGGTTATGGAAATGAAGCGCAAACAAAATACTCAAGATCAGATTCGACTGTTCATCAAAAATGCGAGCCCGTATCTGAGGGATGGATTAAAGATAAAGGGATTGAGAGACTGGGAATCTTTGAAAGACATCACTATTGAGGCTGAGGGAGAGTACCTTCTGAGAAAGGACAATAGTGAAGCTTATGCCAAGAGAGGTTATGCTAATCAGGGAGCAACTAGGCCAGCGAGCTCCAATAGTGGAAATCGAAGTGGGAAGACAGTTGAGGTATCGACAATGGGCATGAGTCAGAGATACTTCTCGAATTTGGGTCATCCTTTATCGTGGGTGTTAAAAAGATTGATGAAAGAGGGGAAGTTGCAGCCCTACCACCTAGGCCAGCTAAGAACCAAGGACAGCCGGGGCATAAAGAGAATGAATATTGTGCTTATCACCAGCATACCAGACATCTAACAGATAATTGTGTAACGCTGAGGCACAAGATTCAAGATCTGATCGACAGTAAACAGATCACTGACCAAGAACAGAGGGAGAGTAAGAAAAAGTCTAACTATAATACTGTGCCACCACCCGTTTTCATGGTTGGGTCAAGTTTACCCGAATGGTATGTCTTGCAGGATTTGTATGGGAATGAATATGTTGCCGTCACTCATCCTGGGGTTGATGAAGAAGGGATGTTCGTAGGGGCGATAGATTGTTGGTCCACTAGCAAGAGTGGCGAAGAAGATGAAGATGAGGAGAAAGAAGAAAAGTTTGTAGACTTATGGGAATCGGATGGAGAAGGGAAAGAAGTAAGGGCTGTGACGAGGAGTGGTAGAGTGGTCCCGGAGGTGGAGAGGTTGCAGGAACCAGCACAAGCACCAGCAGAAAGAGAGCCAGAAGAGAATCAAATAGTAAAGCAGTTGAAGAAGACAACGGCTCATATATCCATATGGGACCTTTTACGACAGCCTCCTTCACACAGACAAAGGTTGGTTGAGGCTTTGAGTGAGTCTACTGTGGCCACCACAATTTCTCCATCCGAATTGCTAGATCTAGTCAAAGGGGGATCAGGAGAGAGAATTGTTTATTCAGATGCTGACCTACCAACTGAGGGCCGAAATCACAACCGGCCGCTGTACATCAAGACACAGATTAATGGTAAGCACACCGCTTATGCCATGGTTGATGACGGATCATCTATAAATGTCTGCCCTTTGATGGCACTTCTTTTGGGTTGGAAGAAATAAAGCTTAGCAAGTCTGATTTGACCATCACAGCCTATGATAATTCTCGATGACAAGCTTCGGGAACCTTTAGAGCACTGGTCAGGACTGGGCCTATGAAATGGAGGCAGAATTTGTGGTTTTGCCTATCCCAACCAATTTCTCAATTCTACTTGGAAGGCCGTGGTTCCATAAATTAGGAGGAGTGCCATCTACCCTACACCAGATGATTAAAATACCACATGAAGGAGAGGTGGTGACTATTAAGGCAACAAGAGAAAACCAGGTGTCTGCTTTGGGGATTTCCAACCAACCATTTAGCGGCTTTCATGTGTCTGTGATAATAGAAGAGCCAAGTTTAGCGGGTACCCCTCGGGTGGTAAATATGATGAAAAAGATGCACTTTCTTCCAGGAGTTGGTCTGGGTAAAAATTCACAAGGGCTGCAATCTCTATCACTACTCAAGGCCAGAAAGATCGAAAAGGTTAGGGGTATAAAGGTGAATGTGGTGAGAAAAAGATGTCAGAAAAGATCCCCCATATTTTGGAAACTTTTGTTCCTGCGTCCTTAGTATGTGCTTATACCAGAGAAGAAGAGCTTCAATGGGTGAATGGAAAGATTGTTCCAGGGTTGGAAATATTTAGTGATGTCTTCGACTGGGATGTTGGGGTAATTAAATCTGCAGAGGATTTATGGGATGAGGAGATTTTGACACAGTGCAGTATTTGCGATAGAGAAAAACCCGAGGAGATCGTTGCTGAGAAGCTATTAACCACCCGGTTGAAGGGGAAAGAGAAGATGGTAGAGCCAGATTTAAAGATTGAAGATCTGAGGATTTCACCAGAGATAGTTAAAAGGCCTTCATCAAGCCAAGAGGCCAAAGCACAGTCTGCTGGAACATCAGCATCAACAGAAGATGAAGACCATAGTCATCTCTGTAGTCTTTTTATGCCAGAACTTTTTTATGAAGACAATGTGAATGTTTCTGATTATAATAATAATATGAAAAACTTTCATTATTTGTGTGGTATTTCTGATGATTTCATTTCTCATGATCATAAACATGATGCATTTATTTTTTATATGAATTCAACTAGCACAACTATGTTTAATCTTGGAACTTTGGAAAACCCAAAGGAAATTTTGATAGCATCAGATATAACTCTTGAGGAGAGAATAAAATTTGAGAGAATTTTAAGAAAATATGAAAAGGTCTATGCCTGGACTTATGAGGACATGCCGGGGATCGATAAAGAGGTCGCCGAACATGCTATTCCAACTTACCCAGAGTCTAAACCTATCAAGCAGAAGCTCAGAAGACTTAGGCTAGAATGGGCACAAAAGGTGAAAGAACAGATCCATAGGCAGATAGAGGCTAAGTTTCTAGTGGAAGTTCAGTACCCGACTTGGTTAGCTAATGTAGTTCCTGTGGCTAAGAAGAATGGAAAGGTCCGCGTATGTGTGGATTATCGGGACTTGAACAAGGCATTTCCGAAGGATGATTTCCCTTTGCCTCACATTGATGTGCTGGTGGATAGTGCAACTGCATGCATAATGTATAGCTTCGTGGATGGTTATGTAGGTTATAATCAGATCCTCAACAAGATAATCGATCGAATTAAGACAGTTTTCATCACAGAATGGGGAACATTTGCCTACCAGGTGATGCCTTTCGGATTAAAGAATGCGGGTGCAACTTATCAGAGAATGGCAACAAGAATCCTGGATGACTTGATTCACAAGGAGGTAGAGGTATATGTAGATGACATGATGATTAAGTCAGCTACTAGAGAAGGCCACTTTGAAGCTCTGGAAAAGTTCTTTCAAAGGATCAGTAAGTACAACCTGCGCCTTAACCCCAAGAAGTGCCTTTTTGGAGTTACCTCAGGTAAGCTATTAGGCCATGTGGTAAGTCAAAGAGGAATAGAAGTAGATCCTGATAAAGTCAGAGCCATTAGAGAGATGCCAGCGCCCTAGAAAGAGAAAGAGGTTAGGAGTTTCCTGGGAAAACTTCAGTACATCAGTCAATTTATTGCCAAGCAAGCCTCAGTATGTGAGCCCATCTTCAAGCTTCTCAGGAAGAACCAACCGGTGGTGTGGAATGATGATTGCCAACTGGCCTTTGATACTATAAAGAACTATCTTTTAAATCCACCTATCTTAAGACCACCATGTCATGCCAAGCCACTAATCCTGTATTTGGCAATAGAAGACAGCTCAGTGGGTGCCATGATGGCCCAAGAGGATGAATTTGGAGTGGAGTTTGCTGTTTATTACCTTAGCAAGAAATTTCTGCCATATGAGGCCAAATATGTTGAAGTGGAATAAATTTGCTTAGCCGTAATATGGGCTTCTAAGAAGTTGCGACACTACTTTCACTATTTCAGCGTGCAAGCAGTTGCTAAGCATAACCCGCGTAAGTACCTTCAACAGGCACCCTCTCTACTAGGAAAGATGGGAAGATGGTTATTACTGTTGCAGGAGTTCGATATTGAATACATTACCAGGAAAACCATTAAAAGAAGAGTTGTAGCTGAATTCTTGGCTAACCACTCAATTGAGGGAGACCAGTTCGAATAGAATTTCCCAGATGAAAATGTTGCGGCCATAACAGTACAAGGGTGGCAGATGTTCTTTAATGGGGCAGTTAACAGAAAGGGGGCAGGAGCAGGGATTATTCTTATAACCTCGGATGGTGAAAAGCTACCATTAGCCAGGAAGTTAAGGTACAAGGCGACCAATAATGAAGCGGAATATGAAGCTTGCATCTTTGGATTGGAAGCATTGCTTGCTCTGGGGGCAAAGACCGCAGAAGTCTTCGGATATTTATCCTTAGTAATTCATCAGATCATAGAGGAAAGGTCAGTCAAGAAACAGAGGCTGTCGCCTTATATGAAGCACTTGAAAATGTTGAGTAGCCAGTTTGAGACCTGTACTTTTCACTTCGTTCCCAGGGATGAAAATCAGTTGGCTGATGCTCTCGCGACACTAGTATCTATGTGGAATAATCCAACGGGGGTTGCTATGAGACCCGTGTTGATCTCTAGTGCGAAAAAGCCTTGTTTTGAAACTGAGCAGATAATGGATGTTGAGGTCAACGATGGGAAACCTTGGTATTATGATATCCAGAATTATTTATAAAAGTCAGTTTTTCCAGAACAAGCCACTGAGAAAGACCAGAGAATGATTAGAAAGTTATCCTCTCAGTTCATCAGTGTGGACGGAACTTTATATAAGAGGCAAACGGATGGTATCCAGTTGAGATGTTTGGCGGAGAAAGAAGCCGAAAAGATTATAGAAGAGATTCATGCCGGTGTTTGTGGAACTCACATGAATGTTCTGGCCTTATCAAAGAAGATCATGCGCCAGGGATTTTATTAGCTCACAATGGATACGGACTATTCAAGGTATGTGAAGCAATGCCAGTTATGCCAGCAGTACGCGAATTTGAGGCATGTGCCAGTTTCAGAGCTACATAATTTGACATCTCCACGGCCATTCGCAGCTTGGGGAATAGACATCATAGGCGAGATACGCCCTGCAGCTTCCAATGGGCACAGATTTATTATAGTCGCCATTGATTACTTCACTAAGTGGGTTGAAGCTGAGTCTTTCAGAAAGGTTGATGCTAGGGACATGGCTAAGTTCATTGAACGAAATTTGATATGCAGATATGGCCTCCCGCACAACATTGTGTCTGATAATGGGGTACAATTCTTAGCAAAAACTAAACAGATGCTCCAGAAGTATGGAATCCAGCATCACAAGTCTTCTCCTTACCGACCTCAAGCAAATGGCGCGGTTGAAGCGACGAACAAGAATGTTAAAAGAATATTTGTAACACCCCAACACATACGTGGGCGAATCCATCCGCAATGGAGTAGGATGCCGTACGAGTAGGTGTGTTACCGAACAGAAACGATACGAAGCGTATATAATTATGAAAGAATTAAAAACTTTTGAGGAGTAAAAATCGGAACATACATATTCATAACCGCGCATATTTTTAAACGAAAACATACACATCTACAATTTTACAATTATACAATAGGAGTCTGAAATATTACATCGTTATCTTTACATATTATTACTTATACATATAACACAGATATACAAAAATTCTAAATTACAAAAGCTAAACGAGATACAAAACTTCTAGCTTCTATGTGGCCGACTCTGCAGATGCGCGACTCGAACAAAAGAAAACCTGCCACCTGCACGGGCAAAAGAGCCCGTGCTAAGCGATAACGCTTAGTGGGGAAAACAAACATAATAATATGGACGGCCATTCACAATGGTCGTCGAGGCAAAATACATTCAAATAGCAATGGAGGATATTCAAAACACATATCTAAACAGACTTGCATAATAAAGGCATTCATTCGGAAACTCACACACATAATCATAAACATATATCAGGAATGGGCCAAAACAGTCATAACTCAAAACACGACACCAGTGTTATCATGCTGAGTCACATACCCAAGAAAATCATCCAAAACACCACACTTCTGCTGCACAACTCTAATACATAGCATATCATGTTGTAAACATTCCCATAACGGAGACGGAAGGCATAATCACATCACTTCACATTCATATCAAGACCATGCAGAAAGTACGATTACATCATATATACTTACCCTCACAACCGATCTGATTCACATGCTTGTACACAATAAAACCATGCTTAACTCATATACATAAATACATCGATCGAATCATTTCAAAGCATTCAGAAACTAATAACAAATCACATGCCAAGTACGGATAATCATGTTAACTGAAAAGTCATGTTTACTAAATACAGATTTACCTTCTGAAGCCCGTGGTCATATTCATATACACATAAACTGATTCTTGCTCATTCAGATATCACATTCTAATGGCTATTTCAAAACAGAATAAAACAAACCATCAAAATACCTGCTGACTCATAATAGTGGATAACGAGTACGAAGGGAAGGACCTCATGAGGAAACACATAGCCCGATCTCTGACCGGGTAACCCTCAGAGGGAACACATAATATAATGTACCATACAGGTACAAGTCGAAAAGCAACATCATCTTTTTCCACATTCCAAAAACATTTCATATAAAAGGGTTCGCAAGGAACCAGTCGTGGGACCTGATCAGGGTCCAAATCGTTCAAAGGGCGCTGCAGCTACAAAGACTCTATTAGGCATACCTAACTATCCACTAGACTGACTCTCGCAGGTCATGCATCATACAAATCATATTTCACATCACATAATTTATATCATTATACGTAATCAGCAATAGGTGAGACATATGAATAAAATCATAAAGTCAGTAATGCATCATACAATTTACACTTAAGCATATCATAATATTCTTAGAGAAATATCATAAATACAGATATGCATAATACATTCAATTATATTAACATACATCAGAACATAGTCAAAGAATACACCTAAAGGCATCACAAATTCGGAACTCAAACATTGAAATCACCGAAGAAAACTCATTCAATTCAACACAACTGTCGCGCTCGCGATCCCTGTCGCGCTCGCTACAGAGACCATAGTCTCTTCGCTGCGCGTGCGCGATGGGCTTCGCGATCGCGGGAAGGAGAGAAGGGCCCGGCTCTGTCGCGCTCGCGATGTTGTCGCGATCGCGACAGAGGATAAGCATTGCTATCGCGGGGTCGCGACAAGTCGCGTGCTCGCGATAGCGCAGGCCAACAATGTGCTCTGTGGCGATCGCGATGGTTGTCGCGCTCGCGACAGAGAGCAGACAAGCTATTGCTATCGCGGGCTCGCGACAGCGTCGCGTGCTCGCGACGGCACAACATCAAAATCATCAGTCTCTGTCGCGCTCGCGACATGGTCGCGATCGCGACAGAGTCATGATTCCGAAAATCTGCAGAATTTTGCAAGATCTTTCCTTCCTCAAACTCATCCATAAACACACAAAACACATTCAAAGGTCTCTTACCTCATCTCCCGCAAGCCACACATCATTAACAACATAAATCCAATATTCGTATCAATAATTTCGATAAAACATGCCACAAATAATATCCATTTATATAATCTATAATGTCAATACTATTTACCATTCATCATTCATACATATGGTACATCATGCTTAGGTTATTCATGAGACTATCACATAATAACACTCATTCATAAACGATCCTTCATAGGATTATATCTATGATTAATTACTAGTTAAATCACCAATTGAAAATGTACCCCTAAGTTTTCCCAACGATAATTACTTGTATAGCCAATTAATTACCCTAAACATGCGTAATAACTGATGGGAAGGATACGGGATTGATCCGGGTCAATCCTAGACTCAAAAATATAGAAGAAAAGACTCAAAACATACTTTTCTGTCGCGAGGTCGCGACCCTTGTCGCGCTCGCGACAGAGGCTCGCTTCAGCTCCCCTAACATACTGCTTTCTACCACCAGTTCGTATCATATAAACCGACCTCTAAACCTCATTTTTAGGAAAAGTGGTCTTCTTAACAAATGTTCTCCTACGTCTTAGCTTTCAAATGAAACAAGTTTCACATCAATTGGATGTATACAACTCCAGATATGGACTCTACAACCCATACTGGTCAAACAACCCGACACAACAGGGACACTACATTTGTAATCAATTTTTCGATGTCTTAAAGCGAGAATTTGTCCAAGGCTATTTCTGAGACATTTAAATTAATGGAATTCATGGTTCTAATAGTTCAATAATCGAATGATTTGGAGTTCTATAACTTCCGAAACAGTGTAATAACCGAAGAAAGGTCCAGTGTATTCTAATCCAGTTTTTCACCCAAAAACCTATTCACATGCAACAATGAGTCATTTGAGCCAACACTCACTACCATCATCACAAATCATCACAATACACTCAAGAAGCTTATATCATACATAAATATATAAAAATTCATATACAGATAAAAGAAAGTTCCCAAACCTGGAAATCAAGCTCAAACAATCCGCTCTTCACTCTTTTACCTTCTCTTTCCTTTCTTCTTTTTCTCAACACCAATTCCTTGCACAACAAACCCAGAAAACTATTCTTAATCCATATCCTAGATCCCACATCAAAAGTAAATCTAGAAGGAAAATAAGATCAAAGCATAAATAACTAAACACTAATCACTTACCTCTTCAATCTTACTTCTTAAGCCCCACCAAATCACTTCTAATTCATTCAAAACCAAAAGATGGAACAAAGAAAGGGAAGATGAGAAAAGAGAATGGAAAATCGGGAAGATGATAGGAAACAAACGTGGACTCCTCTTTTTCTTTCACTTTGTTTTTCTTTTTCACACTAAATGCACACCTACCACAAGCCATGTGTCCTAATCTTATTGGTTCCTTAATCCATCTTTTGACTTGTTCCACCTTGCACCATACTCCATACACACACAAACAATTCTTGAATAAATATCTTCAATACACCAAACACCACTCACACCATATCATTTCTTAGCCCACTCACATCCTACTTCCATACACTTCAAGCACACTCTAACAATTCCTTATAAACCACTTGTCATCATCCTACAAACCCAAGTGTCACAATCTTATCCAATCACTTCCTACATACTATACACATGTTCCACTAGATGATTTCTCACTTAACATCTTATTAATTAATTATTTTCTTTTCACTTTAGTCCTAATTAATCAAACTTTCTCAAGCACAAATTACCGAAATACCCTTCACTTAACTGACTTAGCTTTTCGATTCCGACTAGGCCCGATTTGGGGTGTGACAATATTAGCCAAGATGGTTCAGAGCTATAAAGACTGGGCATAAAAGCTACCTTTTGCACTCTGGGGTTACAGAACCACAGTCAAAACCTCTATGGGAGCAACGCCTTTCTCTCTGGTGTATGGAACTGAAGCAGTTTTGCCAGTTAAAATTGAGCTGAAATCTTTAAGGGTTGTTATGGAGGCTGAGATTCTAGAGACAGAATGGGCATAGCAGCAACTATTGCAATTGAATCTGTTAGATGAAGACAGGTTGCGGGCATATTATCACAATCAGGTTTATCAGAAAAGACTAGCTAGGTCATTTGGCAAGAAGGTAAGAAAGCACCCACTGAAAGAAGGGGATTTGGTCTTTAAGATGATGAGACCAGGAGTACCAGATATACGTGAAAAATTCAGACTAACCTGGGAAGGTCCATTTGTGTTGAAAAAGTTACTGACAAAGGAAGCAGCAATTCTAGCAGACAGTGATGGAAATGAGTTCAAAGAACCGGTCAATGTCGACAGATTAAAAAGATTCCATGGCTAAAGGCTAAATTAAAAAGAAGAGAATAAATACCCGCGGGTCGAAAATCGAAAAAAGGAAGCCTTCCTAAAATTGGGCGCCTTGTCAAGGTTAAAACCGAAAAAAGGCATTCTGGGCAAAAATTAAGGGCCAAGAGAAAATGTTCAATCGAGAAAACCCGAGAGGGCCGATTGATAACAGGAGTTTAATGCTTACAAGATCTATTCTAAGATTAGATATAGTCTTGTGCTTTTGAATTCTTGTCAAAAGAAGATCATGTATGATGAAATCATATAGAACTGTACACAATTTTGCGATGAATGGAAGAATTTTGTTTGCATTTCCATTGGTCTTGTAATTCTGTCTTCAAAGCAATATATCAATAATCCATCTAATGACTATTGTTTGAGAATCCTCCCTTTGAAAAAAAAAGAGAAAAAAGAGAGGCCGTTAGATATGAAAACCATGATTGGCGCTCTAAGCAAAAGTTAGGCCAAGGGACAGGGTGAAAAGCTCAGAACAGGCAGTCTGTTCTATAAAATAAAATAAAATAAAATAAAAGCCGTTGGATTGGGTTCGGTCCATTTCAGGCAAAAAATAAGTCACAGAGTTATGTGAAAGTCCGAAAGGACGCATTTCCCGCTAAGAAAAGCTAGTGTGAAAATCCATAAGGGACGCACTACCTTTAAAATAATGACTTTCGATGCCTGGAGCAATAAGGTGGAATTACTTCAGAGCTAGGGACGTGAGTCAGAACCTCGGGTATATGATCGTCGATGGAGGGAAGATGCACGCATAATGAATCTGTCAGAACAGGTTTTGGGTCAGAGTCCCTGAAGCCAAGATAACACTCTTGTGGTTCCTTAGGGGCATGATGGAGCAGCCAAGCTATATCCCTAATGGACCCTTAACCATCTAAGGCATAGTCCATCCATTTTTACAAACATCTACATCTCATATCATGCATACAATTTCTTGTATATACTTCCATGCACATAGCTTTACAGGAATTATCCAAGAAGACCACATGCAACTCAGAAGAGCAGCTCAAAACAGCAGTTCAGAACAACACCTAGCTCAGAAGAGCAGTTCAGAAGAACACCCAGCTCAAAAGAGCAATCCAAAAGGACACCCAGTTCAAAAGAACACCCCGCTTAGAAGAGCAACCCCGCACTTTGTAAGCCTCGGCTCGGTGCAGTTGAGAAGAACACCCCGCTCAGAAGAGCAGTTCAGAAGAACACCCAGCTCAGAAGAGCAGTTTAAAAAGAACACCTAGCTCAAAAGACAAGTTTAGAAGAACACACAGCTCAGAAGAGCAGTTCAAAAGAACACCCAGCTCAGAAGAGCAGTTCAGAAGAACACCACGCTCATAAGAGCAGTTCAGAAGAACAACTCCCACTCAGAAGAGCAGTTCAGAAGAACAACAACCCTGCTCGGAAGAGCAACCTCGCATTTTGTAAGTCTGTAACAGACTCGGCGCATCACCCAGTTCGAGAAGGACAGCTGCCTCAAGTACGTGTCTTTTTCTCTTTTCTTTGAGTTTTGGCTCACTTAGGCACCCAGGCACTATATTCCCCAAAACTGGGGGCAACTGTAGACACCGGGTCCTGAGCCAATCGAGACCAAAGTTACCCTATGATGAAAATAATACCTGTTCGCAATCTAAATACAGATAGAAGTGATGGTTTTCTCAAAAAATATGTTTTCCATTTTTATTTAAAAAAAAATATAAAATAAAAAAATATTTTTTTGGGGCTCGTTTCCTGGAGGGCCTGGGTTGTGAGGCCCATCTCACTAACGTGAGATGAGGCCTCACGTTAACGAGGCCCCTCTCACTAACGTGAGGGGCAGCTCTCACGTTGGTGAGAGACTGCCTCACGCGCCTCTTTTTCCTCCAGCGTCCTCCCTGTTTCGTTATTTTCGAGATTTTAGTTGAAAAGTGGGGATTATGGTGGATTAAGTGAGAAACAACCTAACCTTTTCTGTTTGATATAAAAAGAAAAGTGAAGAAACAGAAAAGGAGAGACCATTTTTGAGGAAGAGATCATTTTGAGAGGGGATTAAAACATCTTTCATCTTTTCCAAAAAAAAAAGTAAATTACATTTGGAAGTTTTATCAGTCTCGGTTTTGATTTTCTTCTCAAGAAAGGCAAAGAGGAAATCCATAACTTCTTTATCTACATATCAAATATCATTCTAAGGGTAAATGTTGAATAGCCATTTCTCTATCTTTTCTTTCTTTCGTCTTCTTCATTCTTTCTTTCTTTCTTATTCCTTTGCTTTGTTTTGCTGTGCTATTTGACTCTTTTCATTGTATATGTTGTGTATATTGTATATGTTATTCCTTTGATCTTATTAACCTGTTGATTGTGTGTTTGAGGTTATTATGAATATATTAGCATGTTAGTTGTAGTATTTTGCATGTTTCGATCTTATTTTGTCATATCTGATGGCCTGTTCTTCTTCCTCTGTTCACCTCTATTTTTCCATTTCTTTGAGTCAGTGATTTTGTTTTGCTTGCTTTTGGTTGCCGATCAGATTTTGTCTTTGTTTTCTGCTTGAATCATGTTTCTTTGGTCGGACCTTGTATTTCCCGATCGGATAGTGTCGTCGTTCCCCTCTCTCCCGATCGGACGAGTCAGAAAAGGCCCTATTTCCCGATCGTTTTGCACGTCTCGTGCGGCAAATGCATGCGTCGTGCACACCTTGCACGACTCGTGCAAGGAATGCACGAGTCGTGCACGCCATGCACATCTCGTGCAAGCCATGCACGAGTCGTGCATGCCTTGCACGACTCGTGCAAGTAGTGCAAGGCATGCACATTGCACGCACGAGTCGTGCATGCCTTGCACGACTCGTGCAAGGCATGCACGACCGACCTCTCTTCCCCGTTTCTTCTTTGGTTTTTCTTCTTTTCTGTCTTACCCGAGCATCCGATCCTCTATTATATCCTTTCTCCCCACCGTCGGAACTATATGAGTGAATATTATTTATTCTGTTTTCAGTCTTTTTCTATTTTAATTCATTTTATATTATTATATATTAATGTTATTGTAATGTTTATTTATTAGAATTTAATTACTTTACTGACTTACTCAATTGATTTGTTTACTAATCTTTACTTAATTATTTGTTCAAATATTATTCTTTTAATTCATTTACTAACATTTTATTTTATTTTTGTTTTGTCACCTCAAATTTATTTATGTATGCGAGTTGTACTTCGTGCTCGGGTTAGAGTGTCGGAGAATTAGAGACCATCCAAGATTATGCTTTGCATGTTAATTATTTTATTTTTCATTTTTTATATTATTTTGTTATGTAAAAATATATGTTTTAATTATCCGCATTATAGAAAGTCGTGTTTTTTTATAATTAATAATTTGGGACTTTTCTTAATAAATTGGACCAATGTCCTATTTTAGCAAACAAAATCTCACCTTCAAAATGGAGAATTATTTTTCATAAAATGGGATCACTCATCCCGGTTTTTTCCAATCAATACCCTAAAAATAATTCTCTAATTTTCTAATAAATAAGAAGGAACCAATGTTCCTAAAATTTAATGAATAACCCTATTTATGTATGTTGCATTTTAATTTCTTATATGTGTTTATTTACTCGTTTATTTTAAGCCAATTTTATTTATTTATATTTTCTTATTTGGGGGATTGTTCTGTCCCATTTTCTTTTGTTTATTTTTTTATTATTCATTTTGGGGGATTGTTCTGTCCCAATTTTTATTTTCGTAATTTATTTATTTACTGCTTTATTTATCGCTTTCCTATGTGAATGAATGCGCTTTAATTTATGGCATTACCATGTGAGATGAGAGATAGAATTTAGATCTCTTAATAACTCATTTATAAAACTTAAGTCATTAATAAGAGTGAAGTTTCGAACACCTTCTCTGGTTTAGACCAATAGAGGGTAGAGACCTTTCCCAGTTTCTCGTAAACTGGGTGGCGACTCCAAAATACCTCAAAGGTGCCTAAAGGTGTTATGGGTCTAGATCCTCCTTTCCAATGTTCTATTAGAAAGGAGGCATCCAAGATGACTCATGATGCCCAAGATCATAAAAGACATGAACTAATCCCTCGATCCCTAAAAGCAGGTTCAATGAGGGCCTTACTGGTTCGGCGCGTGTCACACCCGGATGGTGAAAAGTTATTGCTAGCTAAGAAGCTGAGATATAAAGCTACTAACAATGAATCCAAGTATGAAGCATGCATTTTCGGTTTAGAGGCTCTTTTGGCCTTGGGGGCAAAGTCTGCAGAGGTTTTTGGAGACTCATCTTTAGTGATCCAACAGATTCGAGGAGAATGGTCCATTAAAGAAGAAAGATTGGTACCACATGTAAAGCACCTCCACATGTTAAGCGGTCGGTTTGAAACTTGCGCTTTCCATTATGTCCCTAGAGATGAGAATTAGTTGGCCGATGCCCTTACAACTCTAGTGTCCATGTGGGATAACTCGGAAGGAATAGTTATGAAACCCGTATTGATCTCAAGTTTGCAAAGGCCTTGCTTTGAACATGAACAGGTGATGGATGTTGAAGTAGCTGACGAAAAACCTTGGTACTATGATGTTCAGAATTACCTAGAGAGGTCAGTATTCCCGGAAGAGGCTTCTAAAAAAGATCGCAGAATGATCAGAAAATTATCTAATCAGTTTCTTAGTGTGGATGGTATAATATACAAGAGACAAGCAGATGGCATTCAATTAAGATGGTGGTAGAGAAAGAAGCTAAAAAGATTGTGGAAGAAATCCATGCTGGTGTTTGCAGGACTCACGTGAATGGCGTATTCTTAGCAAAGAAAATCATACACCAAGCTATTGGATCACTATGGATATAGATTGTTCAAAGTTTGTAAAACAGTGCCAGCTATACCAACGGTATGCAGACTCAAGGCATGTACCAGTGTCAGAATTACATAATTTATCCTCGCCTTGGCCATTTGCAGCTTGGAGGATAGATATCATAGGGAAGATACGCCCTACCGCTTCTAATGGGCACAGGTTCATTATAGTCTCCATCGATTACTTTACCAAATGGGTTAAGGCTGAATCTTTTAAGAAAGTAGATGCCCGAGACATGGCCAGATTTATTGAGTGAAATTTGGTATGTAGGTACGGCCTCCCACATCATATCGTGTCTAATAATGGGGTACAATTTTTAGCTGAAACCAAACGGGTACTGCAGAAGTATGGGATACAGCACTATAAGTCCTCCTCTTGCCGACCTCAAGCTAATGGAGCGGTTGAAGCAGCTAACAAGAATGTCAAGAAAATTTTGGCCAAAATGGTACAGAATTACAAAGACTAGGCGAAAAATTTGCCTTTTGCACTATGGGGCTATAGAACCACCATCAGAACATCAACAGCCACGATGTCGTTTTCTTTAGTATATGGAATGGAGGCAGTTCTGCCAGTTAAAATTGAGCTTAGGTCTCTAAGAGTGGTTATGGAAGCCGAAATTCTAGAAGCATAATGGGTACAACAACGATTACTGCAGTTGAACCTGTTGGATGAGGGTAGGTTGCGAGCTTATTATCACAATGAAGTCTACCAAAAGAGGTTAGCCCGGTCATTTGGTAAGAAGGTTAGGAAACACCCGCTGAAAGAGGGAGACCTAGTCTTCAAGCAGATAAGGCCAGGAGTACCAGACATTCGAGGGAAATTTAGGCCAATATGGGAAGGTCCGTTTGTGCTGAAGAAGTTGTTATCAAAGGGAGCAGCAATTTTAATAGACAGTGATGGGAATGAATTCAAAGAGCCGATCAACGCCGATAGATTAAAGTGGTTCCATGGCTAAAGACCAATAATCAAAAGAAGAGAATAAATGCCCTGTGAGTCGAAAATCGAAAAAAGGCGGCCTTGCTAAAATTGGACTGTAACACCCCAACACCCCTCGGGAGGATATCGGGGCGCCACGCGCACTCTAACGCGTACATATACGTATACTAGCGGAAGCGATAACAAAATGCACTTCAATACCAAATAATTAAATCAAATAACACTTGGGCCCAACATGCATTTTTCACATATTATACATATTACAAAAATTATTGTCGTTTTACTTTACATATTCGTTTCAGTACATATATTACAATAAACTTTACATGTAACAACTATACTCTTTTATCACATAATGATGTTACTCAAAGCATCACAAACTCTATTTCTATCTTATACAAAAAGAGATCAAAACAAAACTCCTAGTGGCCTTGACCCGTAGATGCCCGCTCATTGATCCGAACCTATAAACCTACACGGAAATAAATATCCATGCTAAGCAATAATGCTTAGTGGGGATGAAAAATAATGCAAAGGACTTCTTTCGAAGTCACACACATATCACATGCATCATATATAAACATGCTCAAGTTAAAACATTAATCACATTATCTATTAAGCACACATTCCTAAGCACGTAAACTTTTACTCATTTACAGGTCATGTATACATATTCCCATACTCAAGCAAAGGCATGTACAGAACAAGACTTATACATCAACTCTTGTACATTTCAACACATAAAACAGGACTAGCCTGAAATCCTTTAGTTATGGATACAGGCGCTATATAAATAGAAGACCGAAGTCTCAGAACATGTACTATATCTGTATCTGTATGACCATCTCGGAGGTCGGCCGCTTCGCCCAAATGGGGCGGTCAGTAGCAGCTGCGCGGTAACCCTTTATAAGCATGCTTATCAATACACCGCTATGACTCTTCAGGCTGGACTCAATGACTCAAACAAAATACTTAACACTACCAGGGTCACAATTCACAATACTATCATGTCAATATTTACTAATACAGAACTCTATTATAGTATAAAAAGGAATAAGCAAGCATACACTATGCACTAGAGAGAAAACATGTAAAGCAAGACAGAAGAAAACATTTTTCAGAAGTCAGATGAAAAATGAGCAGAATTTGCCAAAATTAAACTTTATCATCACAACTATATGGTAACCCATCTAACAAAATCAACACACATTTAAATGATCAAGTTATATATTTATAAACATATATACACATATCCTAAGCACCACAAGCAATCAAAATAAACGTCTAACAAATATACTCTAAAAGAGCAGTTGAGCTTAAAGCTCATCAAGCATCTCTCTATTCAAACATGTCTCTATTCAAACATATTTCATGTAAACACATGCAAGAATAATAAAACCACACTCGATCCCAACCTCTAGGAAGCTCAATCTCTGCTCTCTATTCGGTTCCGATCTTCTCCTTCCCTTTATCCAACTTCTTATCCACAGCTTTCATGCACAAATCAACTAATAAAACACTTAACCCAAATTCTTAGCTTTAAATCAAAAATAGAAATATGAAAAGAAAAAGGAGGTCAGATCGGAGAACAAATCCAACTTACCTATAACACACTCTCTTCAAACCCATTCAAGGAAGTCTCTTAAAAACAAACCAAATGAAAAAGAAAAGAACAAAGGGAAGAGCAAGAGAGGGAGCACGGTAGAAGAGCAAAGGAAAAAGGAAAGAAGACCACAAGCCATAAAGCAAGACCAACATGGGAAGAAAAGAAAAGAAAGAAAATGAGTAGATGGTCAATGCTCATCCAAACTTAATTATGCTTATTAATGCCACTTTAATTAAATTCATGTATATCCCTTAACCACTTATTTCTTTTTAATTCACATGTATATCTCTTTTCTTAATAAATACATACATGTATTTTGACAAAACCACATAACATCCCATGCCACATGTCACCCTCCTACAATGCCATATGTCAAAAATCCAAACTCCGAGTCTCTTAAAATCCACTTATGCCTGCATTCCGCTGGAGGGTTCTGTCGCGCTCGCGACAGAACGCTTGCACACAACACCTACTCTTCTTCTCAAGCCACACTTACACCATCAAACTTATAACCTTAAACATTTACAAATTCAGATAACCACATCCCAATACACTTCTAAACTCGTCTTAACCCGATAAAATATCGTCAGATCTTCTAGGGCCAAATCGGGGTGTTACATAGATGCCCTATCAGGGTGAAAACCGAAAAAAGGCACTCTGGGCAAAAATTAAGGGCTGAGAGAAAATATTCAATCATGAAAATCCGAAAGGGCTGATTGATAATAGGAGTTTAACACTCGCTAGATCTATCTTGAGATTAAGTGTAGTTTTGTGTTTTGAATTTTCTGTCAATAAATGATCATGTGTGATGAAATCATATAAAATGTTCATAAATTTGCAATAAAGGACTCAGTTTGCACTTTTCATGGTTATCTAGTTCTTTTATAAAAAGAGAAATACATTGTCTTTTGCAATCTAAAAAACTATTTTTCTACTACATTCATTCAGTCGGATGTTTAAGCCAGCTGATACAGTTGTCGACCACAGGGCCAATCTCTCACTCTTTATACTCCGGCGAGTTAGTAAAATCAGAATCCTCAGACCTCAGAATGGTCGTACTTCAAGGTAGCTGCGCCCAAAGTCCGCAGTAACCTGTAATAAATGCCGAAGATAGGAGTCCACCATGAAAAGCTAGCAGCAGAGTCACAATAGTTTGACGCCTTCCAAACTGGCGAACGCAACGAGCTGTGATACAAAAGGAGGCCCTATAAAGCCCGCACAATGGGACACATTCCGAAGGCTCGTCCTGAGTCACATAGTCAAGGTGTATCCAGGGGCTCATGAGACTAATATCTCCATCTGCCAGTGTAGCTATCCATAAGAAGCCTTCATAGGGAGAGTCAAACCGATATGTCCGCTGTCTGAGGAAAAAATGCACCAGCGAGTATGCATTAATCACCCTAGGAGGGGGTTCAGGAAAAAAAAAGTTAGAGATGAAAATCGTAACTGGCTCTCTAAGCAAAAGTTAGGCCAAAGGGCGGGGTGAAAATATAAAAATAAGCAGTTTGTCCTATAAAAAAAATAAAATGAACAAAAGTCGCTAGATTGGGTTGGGTCTATTCCAAGCAAAAATAAGGCACAGGGTTATGTGAAAATCCCTAATAGGATGCATTTTCCGACAAGAAAAGCTAGTGTGAAAACCCATAAGGGGGCGCACTACTTTCAAAAATAATAACGTAGATTACCTGGAGTAATAAGGGGCTCCTGGTCATGAAAGCAGTAGAATCAGTGCAGAGAGCATCGAAGTCAATGATCATCTCGGCTAGGATAACTGAGAAATATGGTAAATGCCATCAACAATGCTAAGTAGTCAGTAGACGCCGAATGGTTCATCTGAGGTCACCAGCAGGTATCCGGACAAGCAGATCAGTAAAACTACACTATCTTGATAGGTACGCACATTTGAAAAGCCAACGAGTGCATTAAAAAGGGACTCTAGAGAAAATAAATACCCTTTAGGAACTAGTCGAGCAGCCTCTGAAGGTGGTATGCCCAAAACAAAAGCCACATCCCTAAGCTGATATGGTCTATAACTTAGAACACAAGGAAGGGTACCAGGGGAAAATCTCACATCAGTAATGGCAGTGAATTCTTCAGCCAAGGGACACAGTTCCTGGTGGGTAAACCAAAAAACGTGAAATCGGGGATCCCAATAGCTGATGGCAGCCAGTAAAAGGTCTCAGTCTAACTTGACCCTTCTCAGAAATCTCATACTCGAATAAGGGGTTAAAGTGCCAATTTCCTAGGTTTGGGGTTATCCAGTAACCAGTGCAGTTTGCCAACAATGGGCATTGACATATTTAGATAGCTGAACATGAAATAAATCAGTTGGATAAATAAAAAGGGAAAAATAAATTGGAAGGAAAATATGGAAGGAAAGAAAATACCTGATTAAGAATCCTGGCCCAAAGGTATGAAGCAGAAAGTGACATGGAAAGTAAAGAAAAGAAAAGTCAACTCATGTGGCAAAAAGGGAAATCAGTCTGGCCTGTCTTAAAAAATTAGACAACTTTTTCGTGCATTTGTAGACTCATGCATTCCTACTAGCGTAACTTATTTTATTCTTACACATGTATAATTTGTTTGTAGGTAGATGTGCAATAAATGGCTTTAATGGCAAATATTCAAGACAAGACATATATTCAGGGAGTAAAAAAGTAAGTTAAAAAAAAAAGTCGTGGCCGAGGTACGGCCACGTGGCCGCCTCAAGTGGTCGTGGCCGCACCTCGTGTGTGTGACGTGCAGCCTCAAATCAGGCCGCACCTCAGGAGGTATAAATACCTCCTTTTGGCCGCACCTCAGCCCTTCTCTCCTCTCTCAATCTATTGATTTTCTTTGCTTAATTTTTCCTTCGCATTAATTCATTTTTCTTTCATAGCTTTTTCATTTGTGATCCGTTTTGTGCATCGTTTTCACCAAAACGATCTTTGTTCAACTGCCTTCAAGGTGATATAATTTTTTTTGGAATTTTTCTATCCTTTTTGTTGAGTGAATATTTCGCCTTACAGGTTAGTTTTCATTGGTTCCTTCTATTCTATTTCATCAAGTTTTTTATTTTGTTTTGTTTTGTTTTCTTTATCTTTGTTTTGTTTTCGACAGAAAGTAAAACAAAAATAATAATAATAAATAAATAATGAAAAATTCTTACCCTTTTCACTGTCCACAGCAAAGGAAAATAATAAAAATAATGAAAGATGTTTATGTGTTGTAATGCAGTGTAGATTAGGTATTTATGTAAAATTAAAAAAAATTGCTAGGCGCCGCTTTTCTTTTTCCTGTTTATCCAGATTATTAGTGAAAATAATAAGTGCAAATAAGCAATAAATAAATAGTTGTTATTTTGTAAAATTACACCAACTTATTTGTTTGTAATATACAAAATGCATATAGTCTGGTTGTTTGGGACTTGCTGTTTGAATTTATTATTTATATTCAAAGAATTTGGCGCATTTTTCAGTCAAAGTGCTGCCCAATTTTTTTAGAATTTGTAACATGAAAAAAAAGAGTTTAACATGTTAAAATAATTGATAAAATAATGCTGTTAATTTATCTTGCATGAGCTAACTGTCTTTTTTTTAGGATGCCTGACAGCGTAGAGTGCATCCGAGACGTAATGTACCTCCACCTTCGGAAGATATGACAGAGGATCAGAGATATCGATTTGAGATTTTATCTTAGATGAGGATGGTGCCCAGTAGATTTGTGTCTAGGGAGTTTCTTCAGCAAATGGGCATGTGGGAGGAGGTGAGCACCCTGATAGCGTCTGCTGGATGGATGGATTTTTTGAGGTTGGCTTACACGACATACCTAGAGCTCACTAGGGAGTTCCTAGCCACATTGCAGTATAGAGGGTACAGGAGGCCAGACACAGAGCCTGGGTCATATCATTCCGAGTTAGAGGCTATTACCATGAGATGAGCGGCCTGGATTTTTCACAGGCAATGGGCCTCCCGATATAGTGCCGGATAGGACTATCCCTGTGCATTGTTGGTAGCAGATAGTAACACCGGGTGTCCCCTATCGCCATAATTAGGTCAAAGGCACCCTATTGCGATCACAGACTTTGAGATATATCCAGAAGGTGTTGGCCAGCAGTTACCTGGGCCGAGTCGGAAGTACTGGTTCCGTGAATGCCGCGGAGATTTGGAGTCTATGGGCGATGGTAACTGGTAGGCAGATAAACATTGCCCACGAGATCTTATCTGCACTGGTCAGAGCTGGACGGGGGACCACAGGACATATTTGCATTGGAGTGGTGACTAGGTTACTCCTTCACCTGGGACATGACCCCAGTACGTTCGGGCCACACTTGGAGGGAGATATAGCTGTCGACCTTGCTGTAGCTGGGTATATGGGTATGGTGGAGCTGATACACGAGGGATCAGAGCAGTACAGATTACTTAGTGTAGACACCGGGTCCCGAGTCGGTCCAAGATCAGGATTACCCGATGATGAAAATAAAGACTAATTCACGAGCAAGAAAATAGGAATCGATCATCTCTTTGTCAAATTCTTTTACTTTCCTCAAAATCATTTTAAAGTGTTTATTCTTATTCTTATTTTTATTTTTATTTTATTTTTATTTTTATTTTTTTCCATATTTTTGTATTTCATTTTATTATATTTTCTAAAATAAAAAATTAAAAAAAAAAAATTTGGCCGCCTGTTGTGGCATCCGCGTGCGGCAGCACGCTGTTGCGCGCAGATCTCGCTCCATGGGCGAGATTTCTCGCCCCTGTCAGCAAGGTTTCTCGCCCATCGGCGAGAAATCTCGCCGATAGCCTCCCTAAACCCCAAAAATCGAATTTTTTTATTTTTTTAGGTTAAAAAATAATTTTTTTTCTTGTGATTATTTCAGTTTTTATTCAAATTTGACTAATGTTAGTCAAATTGAGTGGAAATTAAAAGTCAAAAAACAACAAAAAATAATTAAAATTAAATAAAAATATTAATTGTCCATATTTCACTTAAGGGATTTGGTTTTGAATTTTGGAGTGTTTTTTGTGAAAATTAAGGAGATGGAATCTTGAAAAAACCTGTTAGGGAGCTAGAGGAGGGCAGAGTTTGATGTTTTTTCGGGAGAATTAGATTTTCATTTGGAGGGGAGAAAAATTGGGATTTTTGGGAGTAAAAAAATTTTCTCTAAGAAAATACATTTTTCTAAGGCACTTAGAGAGAGATATTCTTGAGGGGAGATAGTGCATTTTGCTTGAAAAATAAAGAATTCAATGTTCTTGGAGTTCATCTTTTCTTATTCTTAAAAATTAAAACCACTTTCTTCAATCTTTTTAATTCTCTTCTTTTTTAAATCTACAAGTTTTCTTCTTAAATTCTATTCTAGTTTTTTTCTTATATCAAAAATTTTATTGAACTTGAAAACTTTGAGAAAGGAAAATTAATTCCTTAACTTGATTTTTCTCATCAAACATCAAATACAAAAAAAATCAAATCATTTTTGAGTATTAGTGTTCTTGAGTTTTTTTTTTTTAGATAAGAACTCAAGATTTTCTTGAACATTTTTGAGTTTACTCTTGAATCTTGACAAGGAGAATAGATTGAGATATTTTGCTTCCATAATACTTAATTTTGAGGGTAAAGATTCTTGGATCCATTTTTTTTATCTCATTTCATTTTATTTATGTTAGTTTATTTTATTTTATTTGATTTTATTTTGCATTAATGTATGTATGTTTTTTTTTGGCGTTGAGATTTATTATCTAGCATGAGTTTTCCATCTTTATTTTGTCCTTGGCATGAAAATGGATAAAATACATGATGTTTAGGGGATGAAAAATAGGATTTGCATGATGTTTTCTTTTAGTATTATTTCTTGTGATTTTTTGCATGCTTAAATACTAATCATTTTATGTTGCATGTTTGATTGTCTTATTCTTATTGCATGTTTGATTGTCTTACTCTTGTTTATTCATCTAATTTTATTGGTTGATTATTATTATTATTATTATTATTATTATTATTATTATTATTATTATTATTATTATTATTATTATTATTATTATTATTATTATATATGTTATTAGTATATTATTATTATTATTATTATTATTATTATTATTATTATTATTATTATTATTATTATTATTATTATTATTATTTATTGTTATTATCATCATCTATTATTCTTGTTATTATCATCATCTATTATTGTTATTGTTATTATTTTTATTTTTATTGTTGTTGTGATTGGTATCGTTATTGTCATTATTTTTATTACGGTCATTATATTTTGCATGGTGTTATTTCATGATTTAGCTTTTGTCATTATTATTAATATTACCTTGCATGATTTTTTCTTCTATGTATGATTTTAACATGTTAAATTAGTATGTCCAATTTAATCTATTTTATGTATTCTATTGGTGTGTTAATTTTACACTTGATTTCTTTTATTTTTATTATTAAATAATTTTTGAATTATTGCTAATTTTTTATTGTTGTTTTTTTGGGGGTAAAATATCGTGCTTATTTGTTGGAGCATTTATCATGACCGAACTCCTCGCGACACGTAGGAGTTTACATCACTTGGGTGAGACATTTCCTATCTCTATTTATGTGATTATTTTTGCTAGTAAATAAAATAGTTTATTTTATATGCGTGCTAAAATAAAAAATCACAAAAATATTTTTTACAATTAAATTGAGATTTTTATCAATAAATTGGGACTAATGTCCTAGATTTTAGCCAAAAATGCAAAAACATTGCGGACTAAAACGAAGAGTTGATTTATTAAAAATGGGATCACTCATCCCGATTTTCACTACAAATATCAAAATAACTCTTCGATCCCTTTTTAAGTGAGCATAAAGGAACCAATGTTCCTGAGCCAAATAAATATCTCGATTTATGTATGTCCCCCTTTTTGATTGATTTTGTGTGATTGTTTAAATTTACGTTTATATTTTGTGGGTCCTTGTAATTAATTATTTTTGGGGCAATTTTATTTCATTTGGGGATTGTATTCTATCCCGATTTTCATTTAAATTCAGCTTTTCTTTTTCATTTGGGGATTGTATTTGTCCCAATTTTCCTTTTGTAAATGGCGTGGCTTTGTGTGTTTACCGCTTTATTTACCGCATTATTTATTGTTTTATTTATATTTTTCTTTTATTGCCTCCTCGATGCTTGAAGTGCACTTTAAATAAATTGCATTAAACGCATGAGATGAGACGTGAAATTTTAAAATTTAAAAACTCATTTATAATTAACTAAAGATATGAATAAGTGTGAAGTTCCGAACCACTCTCTGTTTAGACCAATAAGAGGTTAACATTTCCAGATTTCTTATAAATTGGGTGGCGACTCCAAAATACCTCAAAAGTGCCTAAAGGTGTTATGACGATGGATGGTCCTTTTCAATGTTCTATTGTAAAAGGAGGTGCCGAAAATATCTCATAATACCTAAGATCCAAAAGACGCGAACCAATCCCTCAAATCCTAAAAGCGGGTTCAAAGAGGGCCTTTGCTAGGTTCGGCGCGCGTCACAGTGGCGACTCCACTGGGGACTGTTTGTGACTTTGCTCTGAAAATGTCTTGGTTAAAATGTATAATTGGGTTTTTAAAATTAAAAATTTCATCTCCCATCTAAAATTGCATTGCATCCATACTAGAGCATTAGAATTATGCTAGTTTGGTCCCTTTCTTAACCTCGGTGTATTCCTGAAGCACGACCCTATTTGCACTCAATCTAGGGAAGTGTTAAGGATAACCATCAGCCCAAGCCTCGTACCATCATGGTATATTAAATGGTGACCCGATCGGTCGTTATGCTCGTGATGAGCTAGACCCGTTGGCAGGGACCATGCTTGGATAGCCCTAAAGTATCACCACCTTTGACCAAAGCTCATGTAATAACAATAGATACTTCCACTAGGTGAAATGAACCATAATGCAATGCTTGCTATTTGGGCCGTCATATATTGAACAAAATCAATCAAATTAACATGGTCTTCATCAAAGGCTTTTATACCCCGGTGGACCCGTCTTAATTTGGTTGAATTGTTTAAATACATAATGGCCAAACACCCATACATATGTACATTAGACAAGAGGTGTTATGCTGTCGGTTTTCCATCGTACACCATACGTGTCCAATCGGTTCCCTGTTAACCCTTGGATAAAGCCCACCTAGGGAAGAGACTATATTACCTCATGTGTGGGAGAAATAAGGTTCGAAGGATCTATCTGCTTGCATGTGTTTGTCTATGCTGCATCAGCACGACCATGCATTGCATCTCGATCATTCATCATTCTAACAAAGCGAGTTATGCAGCCATCATAGATTCGTCCGGTTGGTCTAGAGATTCTAGTGGGCGGTTGATCAGGAATCCTGTCTTAGGGTTGCCTGGAGGGGTATCAGTTCGGGAGTCAGATACAGAAAGTAGTAAGACTTTATCTTCAGTAGCATCCAGTATGGCTGATCCTTCTAGAGAGTCTGAGGCTACCCGTGCATTGGTTGCTGAGGAAGTGGGTAAGAGATTGGAGGAATTTGAAAATAGAATAATGACAATGATGGGAAATTTGACCACTATGATGACACAGTCTGCGGGATAACCATCAGCTGCTCCCACAATGACACAGCTTGCTGGACAGCCACCAGTTGCTCCTGTAATGGGACAAGAGAGGCAAGATTCAGGCAAAGAAGATCCCCCGGTGATTTTACGCCGACCAGTGGTTGAACCTAGGGGTGCACCCGAGCCAAAAAGGGTTGTAGACCTTGACAATTATTCCTTTGAAGATAACTTGGAGGGCCCAGTCTCAGTAAAGGGCAAGGCACCTAAAGTTGAGGAGGTAATATGGAAGAAGATGGAGGAAAAGTTCGAGGCTATGACAAGGATGCTGACTGTAGGAAGGGGAATAAACCCTGAAGATCGGGAGTTAGACAGTGATAACCGAATCCCCCTGAATTTCAAGATGCCCGATATCCCTAAGTTTGATGGTACTTCTAATCCTACGGCGCACATCAAACAGTATTCATTAGTAATGAAGGGGACAACTCTAACCAGGAAGCAAAAAATTGAGTACTTCTGCTTGAGCCTTACGGGGCCTGTAATTGATTAGTATCATAGGTTAGACAGAAGATTCAAAGAAGATTGGGACTTATTGACTGAAGAATTCTTAAAGCAGTATAATTGCAGTACTAGGATGGGGATCACGCTGAAGGATTTAGAGCTACTGTAGCAAAAGCCTGGTGAATCTTTTCTTTTCACGAGTACCTCACTCGATGAAGAATTGGGTTATGGAAATGAAGCATAAACCGGATACTCCCGACCAGATCTGATTGTTTATCAGGAATGCCAGCCCATATCTAAGGGATGGATTGAAAATGAAAGGGTTGAAAGATTGGGAGTCCTTAAAAGATATTGCCATAGAAGCGGAGAGTGAGTACATGGCAAGGAGGACAAGCAGTGAGGCCTATGCCAGAAAGAGCTACAGTAATCTGGGGGCAAGCAAGTTAGCAAGTTCTAGCAATGGTAACAAAATCATAAGAACGGCCAAGGTTTCAGCTATAGGAGTGAACCAACGGCACTTCTCAAACTTGGGTTGACCTTTATCCTGGGTATTAAAGCGATTGATGAAGGCGGGAAAGCTGCAACTACTACCACCTAAGCCAGCTAGAACCCAAGGACAGTCGGGGCACAGAGACAATGAATATTGTGAATTCCACTAGCACACTGGGCATCTGACAGACAACTGTGCGAGGCTGAGGTACTATATTCAAGATTTTATTGATAGTAAATAGATTTTTGATCCTGAGAAGAGGGAAAAGGAAAAGACGACCGGGTATAATGTTGTTCCTCTACCTGTTTTTATGATAGGTTCAAGCCTGCAGGAAGGGTACGTGTTAAGAGACCTTTATGGTAATGATTATGTGGCTATTATTCGTCCTAAGCAGGGGGTTAGTGAAGAGAAGCCTCGAGTTGGCATGATAAAATATTGGGACTCGACCAGCGAAGGCGAGGATGGAAAAGTTGATGAGCTAGAAGACGTGTGGAATTCCGAGGATGAAGAGAAGGTACAGGAGGTACAAGCTGTGACCCAAAGTGGTAGAGTGATTCCAGAGGTGGAGAGGCCTCAAGATCCAATGCCTGCGCCTGCAGAAAGGGAACCCAAGGAGGATGGGATAATAAGACAGCTGAAGAAGACACCGGCTCAGATATCGGTGTGGGACCTACTGAGATAGTCTCCGAGTCACAGACAAAAGCTAGTGGAAGCCTTGTGCGAATCAACAGTTACTACCACCATTTCACCTACCGAGTTATTGGACATGGTAAAAGGGGGATCTAGAGAGAATGTAGTCTACACCGATGCTGACTTACCAATTGAGGGTCGCAATCACAATCGCCCCCTGTACATCAGAGCCCAAATTAATGGGAAGCATATAGCTTGTGTCATGGTGGATGACGGGTCTTCCATCAACGTACGTCCACTTGTGGCGTTACCTGCCTTTGGGATGAATGAGAGCCTGTTGAGTAAATCTGACCTAATCATTACTGCCTATGATAATTCAAGAAGACAAGCTGCTGGGACTTTCAAGGTACAGGTGAGAACTGGGCCAGTTGAGACGAAAACCGAATTTGTTGTCCTGCCTATCCCAGCCAACTTTGCAGTACTACTAGGGAGGCCCTGGTTTCACAAGCTAGGAGGGGTTCCATCTACCCTCCACCAAATAATCAAAATCCCCTATAAGGGCCAAGTCGTGACAATTAAGGCAGCCAACAATAATCAAGTATCAATCCTCGGGATTTCCAATCAACCCTTTAGTGGGTTCCATGTGGCCGTGGTGGATGAAGAGGATGGTTTAGTGGGGACTCCTCAAGTTGTCAACATGATGAAGAAGATGAACTTCCTCCCGGGGGCCGGTTTGGGCAAGAATTCACAAGGGCCCCAGGCACCTGTCGCCACAAGGGTGCAAAAGGACAGAAGGGGTTTGGGTTACACCACCGAAGCTAAGAAGAACAAACTTGGGAAGAAGCCCGCAGAGATCCCGCACATTTTAGAGAGCTTTGTGCTGGCTGCATCAATATGCGCCTACTGTGGAAAAGCCGAGCCACAATGGATTGGCAGTAAGATCACCCCAGGCTTTGAGATTTTCAGTGATGTTTTTGACTGGTCCAACGGAATGGTTAAAACAGTAGAAGGATTCTGGGATGAAGAGGTCTTCAATTAATTTTTGGCTTGGGATCGAGAATTTCCCGAAGAGATCGTCACTGATAGTCTGCTGGCCACCCGGGTGAAAGGTAAAGGAAAAGTAGAAGATGAGGTGGCGGTGTCAGAATTGAAGAACCTGAAGATTGCAGACGACCAAGACGATGGGCCATCGACCTCAGCGCCGGCAGCAATGAAAGATATTAATGATGGTTTTTCTGATGTACTTTTTATCCCTGAACTATTTGACAATTATGCTTGTAACTCTAAGTTTGTCAATGAGATGAATAACTTTGCTTACTTGTGCGATGTTTCTCATGATTTCATTATGCATGATCACGAACACGAATCATTTATATTTGACATTAACTCAGCTAATACCACCTCATTTAATCTCGGGACTTTGGAAAACCCAAAAGAAATCCTGATAGCATCTGACATAACTCCTGAAGAGAGGGAAAATTTTGAGAGAATATTGAAAAAATATAAAAAAGTCTTTGCCTGGACCTATGAAGACATACCGGGAATTGATCAAGAAGTTACTGAACATGCTATTCCAACTTATCCAGAATGCAAGCTAGTCAAACAAAAGCTCAGAAGGCTCGGACCGGAGTGGGCAGAAAAGGTAAAAGAAGAGGTGTACAAATAGATTGAAGCAAAGTTCCTAATAGAGGTTCAATACCCAACATGGTTGGCTAATGTTGTCCCTGTAGCCAAAAAGGATGGAAAGGTTCGGGTATGTGTTGTCTATCGGGACTTGAATAAAGCATGTCCGAAAGATGACTTTCCTTTACCCCATATTGATGTGCTAGTCGATAGTGCGGCAGCTTACACGATGTACAGTTTTGTGGATGGATATGCGGGATACAACCAAATCCTTAATAAGATCACGGATCGGATTAAGACAGCCTTCATCACCGAGTGGGGTACATTTGCCTACCAGGTTATGCCCTTCGAATTAAAGAATGCAGGAGCAACATACCAAAGAATGGCCACCAAGATCCTATATGACTTGATCCACAAAGAAGTGGAAGTGTATGTCGATGATATGATGATCAAGTCAGCCACTCGAGAGGGGCATTTTGAGGCCTTGGAAAAGTTCTTTCAGAGGATTGACAAGTACAACCTTCACCTTAACCCTAAGAAATGCATCTTTGGAGTAACCTCGGGTAAACTGTTAGGCCATGTGGTGAGTCAAAGGGGAATTGAAGTAGACCCAAATAAGGTTAAAGCAATCAGGGAGATGCCAATGCCTCAGAAGGAAAAAGAAGTCAGGAGTTTTTTAGGCAAATTGTAACATATTAGCAAGTTCATTTCTAAGCTTGCTTCGGTATGCAAACCGATTTTTAAGCTCCTTAGGAAGAATCAACCAGTTAGGTGAAACGATGACTGCCAAAAATCTTTTGATATTATTAAGGAATACCTTCTGCACCCCCCAGTTCTGCGGCCGCCGCAGCCAGCCAGGTCATTAATCCTTTATCTAGCAATAGAAGAGAATTCCGTAGGCGCTATGATAGCCCAAGAAGATGAGTTTGGGGTTGAGTTCGCGGTTTACTACCTTAGTAAGAAATTCCTTCCTTATGAAGCCAAGTATATCGAGGTGGAAAAGATTAGTTTAGCAGTAATCTGGGCTTCAAAGAAACTAAGACACTATTTCCATTCTTACAAGGTGCAAGCGGTTGCAAAACAAAACCCTCTCCGATACCTTCAGGAGGCACCCTCTTTGCTAGGAAAAATGGGAAGATGGTTGTTATTGCTACAAGAGTTTGATGTGGAGTACATCACCAGAAAGACCATTAAGGGTCGGGCAGTTGTAGAGTTCTTAGCTAATAATCCGATCGAAGGTGACCAATTGGAATATGAATTTCCTGATGAGGATGTATCGGCCATCACAATGTAGAAGTGGCAAATGTACTTCGATGGAGCAGTGAATAGTAAGGGAGCTGGAGTAGGAGTAATTTTGGTGACCCCAGAGGGTGAAAAACTCCCCTTAGCTAAGAAGTTAAGATATGGAGCCACCAATAACGAAGCTGAGTATGAAGCCTGCATCTTCGAGTTGGAAGCGCTCTCAGCCGTGGGGGCAAAAGTAGCAAAGGTTTTTGGAGACTCATCCTTGGTGGTCCATCAGGTCAGGGGTGAATGGTCCATCAAGGAAGAACGGTTGCTACCATATGTGGAGTGTTTGAAGGGATTAAGTAGCCAATTTGAAGTCTGCACTTTTAGCTATGTGCCTCGAGATGAGAACCAATTAGCGGATGCCTTGGCCACCCTTGTATCTATATGGGATAACCCAGAAGGAGTAGTTATGAAGCCTGTGCTGGTCTTTAGTTCGGATAAGCCATGCTTTGAAGCTAAGCAGGTGATGGATGTTGATGTCGACGATTAAAAACCTTGGTATTATGATATTCAGAATTACTTAGAAAGGTCGGTTTTCCCAGAAGAAGCCACTGAGAAAGATCAAAGAATGATTAAAAAGCTATCCTCTCAATTCATCAGTGTGGACGGGACATTATCTAAGAGGCAAGTGGATGGTATTCAGTTAAGATGTTTGGCAGAGAAAGAAGCTGGAAGGATTATAGAAGAGGTTCATGCCGGGGTTTGCGAAGCCCACATGAATGGTTTAGCCTTAGCAAAGAAAATCATGCGCCAAGGATTTTATTGGCTTACAATGGACGCTGATTGCTCAAAGTATGTGAAGCAATGCCAGTTGTGCCAGCAATACGCGGACATAAGGCATGTGCCGATTTCAGAACTACACAATTTGACATCTCCATGGCCATTTGCAGCTTGGGGAATAGATATAACAGGAGAGATACATCCTACGGCATCTAATGGGCATAGGTTTATTGTAGTTGGCATTGATTACTTCTCTAAGTGGGTCGAAGCTGAATCTTTTAGAAAGGTGGACGCTAGGGACATGGATAAGTTCATCGAGCGGAATTTGATATGCAGATATGGCCTCCCGCATCACATCGTGTCAGATAATGGGGTACAATTCTTTGCAAAAACTAAGCGGATGCTCCAAAAATATGGAATCCAGCATCACAAGTCTTCTCCCTACCGACCACAGGCTAACGGAGTGGTTGAGGCGGCTAATAAGAATGTCAAAAGAATATTGGCCAAGATGGTACAGACCTATAAAGATTGGGCAGAAAAGCTACCTTTTGCACTCTGGGGCTACAGAACAACTATCAGAACTTCAACAGGAGCTACCCCCTTTTCTTTGGTTTATGGGATAGAAGCAGTTTTACCAGTGGAAATTGAGCTCCAATCGTTAAGGGTGATATCGGAAGTGAAACTGCCAGAGGCAGAATGGGCGCAGCAGCGGTTGCTACAATTGAACTTGCTGGATGAGGATAGAATGCAGGCCTATTATCATAATCAGGTTTATCAAAAGAGATTAGCCCGGTCATTTGGGAAGAAAGTCAAAAAAAATCCCTAAGAGAAGGAGATTTAGTTTTCAAGCAAATGAGGCTAGGGGTTCCGGACTTTCGAGCCAAATTCAGACCGACTTGGGAAGGACCTTTTGTTCTGAAGAAGTTATTATTCAAAGGAGCTGCGATCTTAACAGACAGTGACGGGAATGAATTCAGAGAATCGGTCAATGTGGACAGATTAAAGAGGTTCCATGGCTAAAGACTAAAATAAAAAAAAGAGAATAAATGCCCCATGGGTCGAAAACCAAAAAGAGGCGGCCTTGCTAAAATTGGGTGCCCTGTCAGGGTGAAAACCTAAAAAAAGGCATCCTGTGCAAAAGTTAAGGGCTAAGAGAAAATAGTCAATCATGAAAACCCGAGAGGGCTGATTGATAACAGGAGTTTTGATGCTTTCAAGATCCATCTTGAGATTAGATGTGGTCTTGTATTTTGAGCCTAATGTTAAAGAGTGATCATGTATAATGAAATCACATGGAAACATGTACATGTATGCAATTGTATGCTCAATTCGTGTGATTAATGCCATTATGTTCCCTTCTGAAAAGGTAATACATTATTTTCCATCGGATGCATGCGATTGGCCACTGTTGCTTTTGCCGGCAAAGGGTCTGGCCTCTCAAAAAAAAAGAAAAAATAATCAAAAAAATAAAAAAGAGAAAAAAGAAGAAGGCCGTTAGAGATGAAAACCGTAACTGGCTCTCTAAGCAAAAGTTAGGCCAAAGGGCAGGGTGAAAACCTGGATACGGGCAGTCTGTCCTACAAAAAACAAAAAAAAATGAATAAAGGCCGCTAGGATGGGTTGGGTCCATCCTAGGCAAAACTAAGGCATAAGGTTATGTGAAAATCCCCGAAGGGACGCATTTCCCGCAAAGAAAAGCTAGTGTGAAAACCTACAAGAGGCGCACTACCTTCAAAATAATGACTTTCGATGCATGGAGGGATAAGGTGGCATAAACTCTGATGATTTCACTTAGGACAGGACAAGGCCTAATTCAGGACATGAGTCAAAATTCGGGCCATATACCCATTGACCGGGGGGCAAAGATGTGTACCTGATGATTTACTCTAAGAAGATTATGGGTCAGAATCCCTAAGCCAAGGAGCATCCTAATTAAGATCCTCGAGAATGAAATTGTGCTTCGATACCCAGACCACACGGATGGATTCATCACTCACGTTTTGCATGAGCATGTGCACATTCACACGCATAATTTGCCTTTGGGTATTGATTTTAAATTTTGCAGGAGATATTAGGTAGCGAAGCTTATCTGGAAGAACACCTCAGGAATTCAGGGAGTATGCAGAAGAATTGTATATAAATAAATAATTGTGTAAATCTTTTCTTTTTTTCAGGATGCCTCCATGACGTGCTCCATCTAGAGAACCAGCAGGTGCTCCACCTCCAGCATGGATGGATGCTACACAAAGATGAAAGTTTAAAGCACTGTGTGGTTCATGGTTTCTGTCCAGTAAATTTCTATCCCAAACATTCTTAGAGCAAATGGGCATGTGGGAAGAAGTCAGCATGTTGTTAACAGCTATAGGTTGGACGGATTTCCTTACACCAGCTTTTCTCACCTACCCAGAGGTTACTAGGGAGTTCCTAGCTACGCTTAAGTATGGGGGGCTTTCAAGATCAGACACAGACCCTGAAGCTATATCCTTTCAGGTCCGAGATGCAGAGCATACGATGAGTCGCCAGAGTTTTGCATAGATCATGGGTATTCTGACTGGGGACCAAGTACAGGTACCAGACAGAGTTGTTTGGGCACACCAATGGGAAGTGATCACAGCACCAGGGGCCCATTATGACCGCAATACAGCAAAGAGTACTCTATTAGCCTCACAGGTGTACAGGTATATTCAGAGGGTTTTAGCCAGCAGCTACTTGGGCAGAACTAGTAGTCCTAGTGCCATTAGTACAGCAGAGATTTGGAGTCTATGGGCTATGGCAATGGGGACCTCGCATAAAATTAGTCATGAGATTATGGCCTGCATGGTTAGACAAAGTTGGAGGGCTACGGCATAGATATGCATAGGCAGGGTAGTCACCAGGTTGCTACTGCACTTAGGACACGACCCTGACACGTTTGGCCCACCTGTGGACAGAGACATTTATGTTGACTAGGCCCTTGCCAAATATATGGGCATGGTTGAGCAATTGCCTAGGCAGGCAGGAGAGTATAGGCTCCTTACTATGGCTGAGACTCAGCAAATGTACTGTTTACCTCCACTCACAGCTGCAACGTCATCCGAAGATCGGTTTCAGGGCGAGGAAGAACCTCCACAACCTCAGACAGCTGAGGAATACTATCATCCGCAACCAGTGGAGGAAGAGCTTTCACAACCTCAGACAGATGAGGAGTGCTATCATCCACAATCAGTGACAGATGAGGAATATTATCGTCCACATCCAGAAGAAGAAAGGCCTCACTTGCCGCCAGACTATATGAATATAGACATCAATTTGGATGACTTTGACATTGACCTGAGTGATCTTTTTCACACTTCATTATCGCAGCCAGTTCCTCCAGAAGGTCAGATACACCCTCCTCCTTACATGTTTGCTTCGGAGATGGGTCCTCAGACATATAAGAGGTATCACCCCTATGATCGTCCAGATTCTCCGGGGGCATTTACTTCAGCAGCTCCTCCACCACCACCTAGGCCCGGGATGGAGCAGAGCTAGACGGGTATGGAGATCCTCATCCAAACCATGCAGAAGGAGATTATAGCAACATTGGAGGCCAAGTCCCAGTGCTTTGATGAAAGGCTGATGGCTATGGAACAACGAATGGGTGAGAGACTGATGGCTATAGAGCAGTGCATGGGTGAGAGACTTATGGCTGTAGAGTAGCGCATGAATGAGAGGCTGATAACTACAAAGCAGCATATGGATCAGCGCATGAGTGAAAGACTACAAACCATTGACAAGAGATTGCAATGCATGGGGCGGTTCCTGAAGGAGACGCGACAGCACCAGGACAGATCCGAGGAGCCCACAAGAGCCTCCTACACACCTATGAGCCATAAAGGATCAAGCGATGCACGCCAACCATGATCTTTTTAATCGATGTTCAAGGAGATTTATGATTTTTGATGTAATTTGTATACGAAAATAATATCTGACCTTTGTTGTGCTTTGCATGTTTGGATACCCTTTAAATAAAAAAAAAAAATTCTTTTTTTGAGTTATGGATAATAAAATGACAAAGATGGGAATCGTATGATAAGCCACAAATTGGTAAAGTCATAACAATTGAACCTTCATAGAAGTTAAATAATTGAAATGATCACAATGATACATTGATCTAATCGGAGTTCATTTTGTTCAGGAAGCAACTGAAGTTATGCTAGAGAAAACTTTTCGCATCTTGAGCAGACTCGGCGCATCATCATCCGCACTTTGTAAGTCTAAAGAAGATTCGGTGCAGCTCAGGAGAGCAACCCTCGCGTTTTGTAAGTCTGGAACAGACTCGGCGCATCACCAACCGCACCTTGTAAGTCTGGAGCAGACTCAGGAGAGCAACCCTCGCGTTTTGTAAGTCTGGAGCAGACTCGGCGCAACACTTCTGCACTTTGAATCTTGGTAGCGATTCAGTGCAATCACTTTATAACTTAGTTAACAGCTCGGTGATATCTCAGAACTTTCGCACTTTGAATCTTGGTAGCGATTCGGTGCAAGCACTTTGAATCTTGGTAGCGATTCAGTGCAACCTCAGAACTTTCGCACTTTGAATCTTGATAGCAATTAGGTGCAACCTCGGAACTTTCGCACTTTGAATCTTGGTAGCGATTCGGTGCAAGCACTTTGAATCTTGGTAGCGATTCAGTGCAACCTCAGAACTTTCGCACTTTGAATCTTGGTAGCGATTCAGTGCAACCTCAGAACTTTCGCACTTTGAATCTTGGTAACGATTCGGTGCAAGCACTTTGAATCTTGGTAGCGATTCAGTGCAATCTCAGAACTTTCGCACTTTGAATCTTGGTAGCGATTCGGTGCAAGCACTTTGAATCTTGGTAGCGATTCAGTGCAATCTCAGAACTTTCGCACTTTGAATCTTGGTAGCGATTCAGTGCAACCTCAAAAACTTTCGCACTTTGTAATCTTGGTAGCGATTCGGTGCAACCATACTGTAACCTAGATGGTAGCTAAATTATGTCAAAAGACATCCGCACTTTGTAGTCTTGTCAGCAACTCGGTGCAGCTCGAGAGAGCATTCTTTGCGTTTCGTAAGTTCGGAGCGGACTTGGCGCATCACCATTCAAGGATGGAACCCGGATCTCGCAAGTTCAAAGTAAGTTTGCAGATTCTCATAACAACGGGAAGGACGTCGCCTCAGGTATGGGCTTCTTTCCTCTTTCCTGAATTTTGGCTCAACTAGGCACCTATATGCTAGTTTCCCCAAAATTGGGGGTAACTGTAGACACCGGGTCCTGAGTTGGTCCAAGATCAAAATTACCCGATGATGAAAATAAAAACTAATTCACGAGCAAGAAAATAGGAATCGACCATCTCTTTGTCAAATTCTTTTATTTTCCTCAAAATCCTTTTAAAGTGTTTATTCTTATTTTTATTTTATTTTTATTTTTATTTTTATTTTTATTTTTATTTTTATTTTTTTCATATTTTTGTATTTCGTTTTATTATATTTTCTAAAATAAAAAATTAAAAAAAAAAATTCGGCCGCCGGTTGCGGCAGCCACATGCGGCAACACGCTGCTGCACGCAACTAAGCGCATCAGCGCGCGGCGCTGCGAGCTGGTCTCGCCGACAGCCCCCCTAAACCCCAAAAATCGGATTTTTTTATTTTTTTAGGTTAAAAAATATTTTTTTCTTGCGATTATTTCAGTTTTTATTCAAATTTGACAAATGTTAGTCAAATTGGGTGGAAATTAAAAGTCAAAAAACAACAAAAAATAATTAAAAATATTAATTGTCCATATTTGACTTAAGGGATTTGGTTTTGAATTTTGGAGTGTTTTTTGTGGAAATTAGGGAGATGGAATCTTGCAAAAACCTATTAGGGAGCTGGAGGAGGGCAGAGTTTGAGGTTTTTACGGGAGAATTAGATTTTCATTTTGAGGGGAGAAAAAATTGGGATTTTTGTGAGTAAGAAAATTTTCTCTAAGAAAATACATTTTTCTAAGGCACTTTGAGAGAGATATTCTTGAGGGGAGATATTGCATTTTGCTGGAAAAACAAAGAATTCAATGTTCTTGGAGTTCATCTTTTCTTATTCTTAAAAATTAAAATCACTTTCTTCAATCTCTTTAATTCTCTTCTTTTTTAAATCTACAAGTTTTCTTCTTAAATTCTATTCTAGTTTTTTTCTTATATCAAAAATTTTATTGAATTTGAAAACTTTAAGAAAGGAAAATTAATTTCGTAACTTGAGTTTTCTCATCAAACATCAAATACAAAAAAAATAAAATCATTTTTGAGTATTAGTGTTCTTGAGTTTTTTTTGAGATAAGAACTCAAGATTTTCTTGAACATTTTTGAGTTTACTCTTGAATCTTGACAAGGAGAATAGATTGAGACATCTTGCTTCCATATTACTTAATTTTGAGGGTAAAGATTCTTGGATCCATTTTTTTATCTCATTTCATTTTATTTATGTTAGTTTATTTTATTATATTTGATTTTATTTTACATTAATGCATGTATGTTTTTTTTTGGGGTTGAAATTTATTATTTAGCATGAGTTTTCCATCTTTATTTTGTCCTTGGCATGAAAATGGATAAAATACATGATGTTTAGGGGATGAAAAATAGGATTTGCATGATGTTTTCTTTTAGTATTATTTCTTGTGATTTTTTGCATGCTTGAATACTAATCATTTTATGTTGCATGTTTGATTGTCTTATTGTTATTGCATGTTTGATTGTCTTACTCTTGTTTATTCATCTAATTTTATTGGTTGATTATTATTATTATTATTATTATTATTATTGTTATTATTATTATTGTTATATATGTTATTAGTATATTATTATTATTATTATTATTATTATTATTATTATTATTATTATTATTATTATTATTATTATTATTATTATTATTATCATCATCATCTATTATTCTTATTATTATCATTATTATTATTGTTATTGTTATTATTTTTATTGTTGTTGTGATTTGTATCGTTATTGTCATTATTTTTATTATGGTCATTATATTTTGCATGGTGTTATTTCATGATTTAGTTTTTGTCATTATTATTAATATTACCTTGCATGATTTTTTCTTCTATGTGTGATTTTAATATGTTAAATTAGTATGTCCAATTTAATCTATTTTATGTATTCTATTGGTGTGTTAATTTTACACTTGATTTCTTTTATTTTTATTATTAAATAATTTTGAAATTATTGCTAATTTTTTATTGTTGTTTTTTTTTTTGGGTAAAATATCGTGCTTATTTGTTTGAGCATTTATCATGACCGAACTCCTCGCGACACGTAGGAGTTTACATCACTTGGGTGAGACATTTCCTATCTCTATTTATGTGATTATTTTTTCTAGTAAATAAAATAGTTTATTTTATACGCGTGCTAAAATAAAAAATTACAAAAATATTTTGTACAATTAAATTGGGATTTTTATCAATAAATTGGGACCAATGTCCTAGATTTTAGCTAAAAATGCAAAAAAATTGCGGACTAAAACGAAGAGTTGATTTATTAAAAATGGGATCACTCATCCTGATTTTCACTACAAATATCAAAATAACTTTTCGATCCCTTTTTAAGTGAGCATGAAAGAACCAATGTTCCTGAACCAAATAAATATCCCGATTTATGTATGTCCCCCTTTTTGATTGATTTTGTGTGATTGTTTAAATTTACGTTTATATTTTGTGGGCCCTTGTAATTAATTATTTTTGGGGCAATTTTATTTCATTTGGGGATTGTATTCTGTCCCGATTTTCATTTAAATTCATCTTTTCTTTTTCATTTGGGGATTGTATTTGTCCCAATTTTCCTTTTGTAAATGGCGTGGCTTTGTGTGTTTACCGCTTTATTTATTATTTTATTTATATTTTTCTTTTATTGCCTCCTCGATGCTTGAAGTGCGCTTTAAATAAATTGCATTAAATGCATGAGATGAGACGTGAAATTTTAAAATTTAAAAACTCATTTATAATTAACTAAAGACATGAATAAGTGTGAAGTTCCGAACCACTCTCTGGTTTAGACCAATAAGAGGTTAACATTTCCCGATTTCTTGTAAATTAGGTGGCGACTCCAAAATACCTCAAAAGTGCCTAAAGGTGTTATGACGATGGATGGTCCTTTTCAATGTTCTATTGTGAAAGGAGGTGCCGAAAATATCTCATAATACCTAAGATCCAAAAGACGCAATCCAATCCCTCGAATCCTAAAAGCGGGTTCAAAGAGGGCCTTTGCTAGGTTCGGCGCGCGTCACACTTAGTATGGCAGAGACTAGACTTCTCTGCAATTTGCCTCCACTCTCTGACTTAGCAGGTACTTCAGGGGATGACCACTTACAGCCAGAGGAGGATGAGCCACATATACCACAGGATGGGGATGGTTTGTATGATTTGGACTTCACATGTTTATTCAGCGCTTCCCCTCCACAGTAGATCTTACATGAGAGCAGAGCTCGCACCACTCCTCTACCATAGGGTTCGGATTTCGGCTACTATGCTTCTCAGAGACACTCCCCTTTCAGCCACCTAGGCCATCCGGGGGCATCTTCGTCCACATCTCAACTTTCATCAGAGTTTAGGACAGGGCAGAGCCAGCCTGCTCCAGAGATGTCGTTTAAAGCTATATACCAGGATATGATGTCCGCGATGGCTACCCTGGGTCAGCTCCATGATGAGGACATCCATCTCCTAGGCCAGCGTGTAACAAATGATCTATGCGTACTGACCCAGCGGATAGATGATAGCCTCACCTTATTGGGCCAACAGATAGTCGAGGGGTTTGGAGAGATTGATATGCACTTGGACAGGATAGAAGGGTCTGTGATAGCTTCACAGGCTGTGGCAGCACAGAGGGTTGGTCAGTCCCTCCAGGAGATGGATGAGTCATTGGCCGCTACCCGACACCGGATGGATGTCTTAGAGGAGACTTCTGCAGGATTATCCCAGGGTCTGTGGAGTCTGCGTGAGGATTTGGGGAGAGACCTTCCTGTCATCTAAGAGGACTTGGGGCATCACATTGATGGGTACGCCTCAGCCATATCAGGCATAGCCTCCAGTTTTCAAGAGCTATCCCATACTATTGCGAGTATGGCCAGCCCCTTCTTAGACAGACAGGCGGAGGTCAGATTTCGAGTACTCCATCTGTCATCATCTAGGCCACCACCTAAGGACATCACACATCAGCAGACCCCTCCTCCAGCTCAGCCTAGTGACTTTAATTAGCACATGGATCATCCTCCTATGTAGGGGGCATTTCAGGGAGATATTAGATATTGTCATTTCATGATGTATAAAAATTTCATTTATGTTATAACTTCACATTTGTGTTTATTGTATTTTTACTATTGAATATAATGAACACATCACGCAAAAGTGAAAAACAAAAACAAAATGAAAAATAAAGAGATATATTGATAAATGAAAAATGATGATAACAACTCGATTCATAGACCATCAGGACAGGTTAATGCAACCAATTAAAACATTTCTTTAAACATTTCAGGCACATTACAATAATGTCTAATCGCTATTCAGATAAATGGTTAACTCATTAGCAAGAAAATGACGATTACCACTGCACCACATCAACAGTTTAGATACCGACTCGGCTGGGGCTATACACCTCATAGGTTAAATGCGGCAACGAAGAAGGTTAGACACCGCATCAACATGTTAGATACTGACTCGACTGGGGCTATACACCGCATAGGTTAAATGCCGCCACGAAGGAGGTTAGACACCGCATCAACAGGTTAGATACCGACTCAGCTGGGGCTATACACCGCACAGGTTAAATGCCGCAATGAAGGAGGTTAGACACTACATTAATAGGTTAGATACCGACACGGCTGGGGTTAAACACCGCACATGTTAGATGCCACAACGATAGAGGTTAAACACCACATCAAAGTCAGTTGCAGACCATAATGTCGAAGGATAGACACCGCACAAGTTAGATGCTAAAACTACAAGGGTTAACACGTCGACAAATTGGCGGTGACTACTCGCAATAACTTCATTGAGACAGAAAAGACAACTACCTCAAGTACGTGTCTCTTCCTTTTTTCTTTGAGTTTTGGCTCACTTAGGCACCCATGCACTACGTTTCCCAAAACTGGGGGCAACTGTAGACACCGGGTCCTAAGTCAGCCCAAACCAAAGTTATCCAGTGATGAAAATGATACTTACTCCTAGGCAAAAGGGTTAGAACTGATGATTTCCTTGTCGAAACTTTCTTTTTAAATAAAAAATTATTTTTTATTATTATTTCGGTTTTCGGAGATTTTTTGGTGTCCTGCCATTGTGTGGCCTATGCAGCGCGCGTAGCATGGCACCTCGTGCATGAGGGGTGGTCCCTCTGTACAAGACCGCACCTCTCGTATGTAAGGTGCGAGCCCCTCTTCGTGGGGTGGCCCCCTCTGCGGGAGGTCACACCTCGTGCATGTGAAGTGCGGCCCCCTCTACGCAAGGCCGCACCTCACTCGGACTCTATTTTTTTCGATTTTTTTTATTTTTTCTGGTTTTTGACTTGGAATTAAATTCAAATTTCTTCTTTTCCAATTTTCAAGAGCATAAATTTTATTTTTGAAAAGATAATTAGCCATTTTGAATAGGATTCAAACTCTTAAAAAACCTAATTCCTCACTAGGGATGATATAAAAAGAAAAATATGATAACCAGAGAAAAAAGAGCATGACAACGGCAAAAAAAAAAGGTTCTGAAAATAGAATTTTTGAGAGCAAAAGTTTCTTTGTTTTAATTCTAATTGTTCTTGAGCCAAGGAAGTCAATTCTTTGTGTTTAGGATTCGATTTCTATTATCTGTGTTCTTCCAAAAAAATTAGAGTTTTCAACTTTAAGTTTTTGGGACGGAAAGTTTTGATCCAAGCTTTCTCAAGTTTTGTTTTCAAGTAAATCGACGAGGAAATCTTCTTTTCTTCTTTTGCTACAAACATCAACCTCTGAGGGTAAATTTCTGGACTTGAGCCAATTCCTTTTTCTTTTTCTATATTTTCGTCGTTCATTTGTTTCTCCAGTTGTAAATTGTTGTAGATTGGCATTAGTATATTCTATTGTTGTTTGTACCATTTAACACTAACTTAGCTTAATTAAATTAATTAATTTGCGTGAAGCATGAAATGTAACTTTAATCCGTAAAATGTATAGATTCAATTCTGTTGCCTTTTTATTTGGTTGTGGTTTCTTCTGTTAATTTTCAATCTTATATTTGACTATTATTTCTTCCATAGCAATGTTTTATTCTTGACCATTATTTTATTTTTTGTGATAATATCTAGGCCTTTTGCCCACTGTTTTTTTATCAAATATTATTTTTTCTTTTATTTTTTTATAATTGCAAATATTTTTCCTAATTATTATTATTTATTTATTTCGTTTAATTCTTTATTTCCATTATGTTATATTTTATGCATTTGGTTTGATTTACTAATATCGTTTTTGTTATGTTTCGCTTTTTTGTTTGTCCATCGAATTTCCTTATTTCGCTTTGAGTGAAATTGTAACATCCCTTACCCGTACGTAGTAAACCATACCGTGAACCGGTGGTCTACGGCGATGGTCAAAGGCATTACCGAAGCAAACATGTAAAACTTATAAATCTTTAAGCTGAAATATGAGTTATAAAATTTCTTCCGTTTTCAACAACACATTATTGTTAACCATAAATTCATTACATATTCACATTATAAAGTAAACTTCTTCAAAATTTACTATAGATAGATCTTTTACATAACCAATATCACTTTTAATAAACTTATAATTTAAAATTACAAATCTTGCATACATTCTGAAGACTATATAAATTCTATCCTAAACCTCTTCATGGTTCTTGCATTGGCCTGGACTGCTGCGGAAAACTCTCGAACAATCTGATCAATAGTACCTACATGGATTAAGAGAAAATCCGTGCCAAGCATAAAGATTAGTGGGAAACACAAGTAAATATGGACGACCACTAATAAGGGCCGTCAAACAAGTTCAAAGAAAACCATAATGTAGAAAATATAATTATATCGATTATAACAAATTAGATACTTTCAAGGAGAATATCAAAATAGTCACTTACTTTGCAAATCAACGTCAACAAATCAATTATATAAATACACATCTTTTCACATCTTGTACATGTCACTCTGTGCACTTATTCACTTTCCTTTCGGTTTCCACAATTCATTTCACACATCTTGCCAAGCAGCTGCATTATCATGTAATTTATCCACTCAACAAAGATTACAATAACAAAATACATACTTTCATACAAGTCTTCACATATATTCATCCAATTCATAACTTACTGTTTGATTTTCATACTTTTGTTCATTTAATGCCTGCTAAGTCAAAGGGGTGGATAATGAGTACGCGTAGATACCCGAAGGTATTAACATTGTTCTCATAACACATAGATACTCGAGGGTACCAAAACAATCTTTTTAATTTTGTTCCAAAAACATTTTCTCGTAGATTCGGTACATAGGGATCACGAAGATCCAGTCTGGGGACCTGATCAGGGTCCAAATCATTCGGTAGCTACAGCAACAGTAACTCTATTAGGCATGCCTAACTATCCACGACTCGACTAATGCAGGCTAACACATACTTGTTTCTTTTAATGATGTACATATTATATTTTCATACTTTTCATAAATACATACACTTATTATAGTCATATAACAATCCTACGCGTCATTCATACATAAACTAAAGCAATGGCTTATATGAAATATAACCAACCATAAACTTTAATTACAATCATAATTTAATTTATTAACGGCTTAACAATTTATTTCACATGGTATATCATATCCTAGTTTACACCATATGTCATATGCAAATCACAAGTCCAAACTCATGTTCAAAAGCTCAACAATATGCATTTATAATATAGGGGAGAGTCGTGCTCGCGACCGTAGTCGCGATCGCGACAGAAAACTAAATTGCCTCTGCGACCGTAGTCACGATCGCGACAGAAAACTAAATGGCCTCTGTCGCGCTCACAACAGAGTCAAGCGTTCCACTCTTGTTATTCTTAGTGAAATGAACTTTACATAAAAACACATTTATTCTTATAATGTCCATAACCAATTTTATAAACATTACTTCTTCAACCACATGCGTTAACCTCAAGAATTCCAACACAAGGAACTCGTACTATTCAATTTATTAAGGATTATTTATTACTTAGTCAATCATATAAAACCATTCGGTATTAGATATACGAAATATTTGTTTCAACTTAAATCAAGACATACCTAAACATTCATTTAATTCCATCTTAATATCACATGCAAATTTTGAACTATAGATTATCCTACTTAAGACTTGAATCATTACTAATTCTATAAACTTTTATAAATCAACACATACATATCACATTTATTTTTAACAAGTATCCAGGCGTCTAATAGAATTTAGTTGAAACACTATCTTTTGTGTCTGAATAAGTCTCGATGCTTTGATTCGGACTTGAAAGAATATCCCAAGCTTCCTACGTATCCCAAAGGATTGGGAATCAGAACCCCATAGTTCTATAAGATCAAAGTATAGTTTATAGAATTTCGCTTCCAATTTCTTAACAGAATTTAGATCAGGTTAATGTTGAACGAATCCAAAGATGTTCGACTCATTAGACTTTGAAATACCTTAGCCATTATTCTCATTTACAATATTCCTAAGTGATATCTACTTATTTACTCTTTTACAAACACTAAACATATGACCAATATGTCTCATGAAGTTCCGATGGAGTTCGGGTGTATTCCGGAAGAGAAAACATCATAAAATATACAAACTAGAAGAGGGTAAAGGTAGGCAAGGGTTCCTACCAACCAAAAGGTTCAAAAGAAGGAGAAAAACACTTGTCAAGCAGATTCTGTCGCGCTTGCGACAGAAGCTCGCTTCAGATTCCTCATACAGACTGGTCACAATACTGCTTTTTGCTTCAAACTTCAACTGCCTGAACCAACCTCTAAACCTCATTTTTAGACCAAGTGTGTTCTTAACAAATGATCATTAGGATGTTAGCTTTAATATATAACAAGTCTCATGTCGTTTAGACACCTAAATCATTAGATATGATCAAAATAACCTATACTGCTCCCCTGAACCTGGCCAAAGGAGATACCTCTATTTCCTGACCACTTTTGGGACACTTAGAGATAAAATTACCCAATCTTATTTCTAGTACATTTGTAGTAATATGTCTTAACTTTCAAACGGTACTAGTCTCATATCATTTGGAGTCCTAAAACTCCCAATAAAGCCTAATAACCGAAGAAAGGTCAAGTGCTTCCTAACACAGTTTTCACCCAAAAATCCTATTCACATGCACAACTTAACAATCTAAAGCAACACTCACTACCATCATCATATAACATCATAAAAACAATCAAATAACTCATATAACACATGAACATAGTCAAATTCACATATATAACTAAAGAGTTTCCAAACCTCTATTCATTTGCTCCCTAATTGCTTCAATAGCTATACAACCTTTATTCTTTCATACTCCTTCTTTAGCTCTCTTGTTCCCTCCAAACAAACAACCAAAAGTTTAGAGTTACACATACCCTTACTTATTTTTGAGGAGAAGAGGGGAGGAAGAGAGAAAAGAACTAACCACTTACCTATCTCAACCACATCTTGCATCCTATTATTTGAAGCTTGGACTAAATCCACCTTGGGCTTTAATTTCTGAAGATGGCGTGAGGTAGGAGGAGAAGAGGTTGTTCCTCCCCTTTTTTTCCCGTCCAAGAATGGCCAAAATGTAGTAAAAAGGGCTGAATTAAGGCCATTAAGTCACCCTTATCCCTACATGCCACATGTCACTCTTTGATTGGCCCAATCAAGATTTTTTTGTGTCAAACTTACCTCTTAATCCCTAATATCACTTCTTTTCCTCCAATTGGCATAGCACTTTTCTATTTCATACCTTGGCCCATTGAATTAACTAATCCATTCAATTTAGCCCAATATCATAAAATGACCAAAATACCCTTACACTTAATAAATAAAACCGGTCACGCCTTTTACTACAGTTAATCACTTCCTTCATCCAATTACATATTTTTAACCACCAAATAATTCTTTTCACGTCATTTAGGGCACGATGATATAACTGTCCAATTTATCGAAACTTGTCGAAACTTTCAAATCAATGACGGTTGCATCCTTTTTAACACTTCCGTCCCTAGCTCTAGCATATTCGGTTTCTGTTACACCCTGAACTTACCCTAATCCGACTAGGGTATATTCGGGGTGTTACAGAAATATTCCTGGGCGACCTAGAGAGTCAAGGGATTTGGAAACCTCCGGCTCGATTTGCATTTTTATTTTCTGTATTTTCTTTTATTTTGTTGTTTTATATGTTTTGTGTAAAAATGTATTTTTTTATGAGCTCATTTTAAAGAAATTCATTTTTTTACAATAATAAAATTGAGATTTTTATTAATAAAATAGGACCAATGTCCTACTTTTGCCCAATAAAATATCACTTTCAAAAGGAGAATTAATTTTCAAAAAATGAGATCACTCATCCCGGTTTTCTCAATGAATGCCCAATATAAATCTTCGATTTTTAAGTGTGATGAAGGAACCAATGTTCATACTTCCAAATAATCACCCGATTTATGTATGTTATTTAGTTAATTGACTTTGTTTATTTGATTTTACATTTATCTTGAGGGATTGTATTTTTGTCCCGATTTTCATCTTGTCATTTATTTTAGCTTTTCTTTTAATTTTGAGGGATTGTTTTGTCCCATTTTTTTCACTTGTAATTTTTATCGCTTTCTTTACTGCTTTCCAAAATGCTTGAAATGTGCTTTAATTTTGTTGCATGATCGCGTGAGATGAGAGATGGAATTTCAGTTGTTAAAAACTCATTTATAACTTAACTTAAGGTATTAATAAGAGTGAAGTTCCGAACACTTTCTCTAGTTTAAGACCCTCGAGATTAGATGACCTTTCCCAATTTCTTGTAAATTGGGTGGCAACTCCAAAATACCTCAAAGGTGCCTAAAGGTTTCGTGGGATTAGATGAACTTTCCAATATTCTATTGGGTAAGGAATTCCAAGATATCTCGTGTTACCCAAAATCTAGACGCTAAACCCTTCTCGAACCCTTAAAGCGGGCTGGGTTCGGGCTGTGCATGTTACAGGGAAGAGAAGCCTTCGGAACCTCAAAGTTTTCCAAAAAAAAAAACCAAAATAATAAACTTGATTTCTCACACCCAAATAACATACATTTATCCCTTCTCATATCAAAAACAAGATAAAGATTGAAAAATCATATCAAAGAAATATAAGCCTCAACTCTGAAAACACATATTCATCAAATCATTATTCACGTATTCATCAATGCAATAAAAGTAAAATGAGAAAATAAAATGAGATAAAAAAATGGATACAAGATCCTTTACCCTCAGAGTAGATAGTCTGGAAGCAAGATGTTCTCAATTCGTTCCCCTCATCAAGATTTAAAAATAGACTCAAAAGGATTGAAAAAAAAATCTTAAGTTTTTATCTCAAAAAACTCAAGAACACCAAAACTCAACAATGCTTTTTTGGTTGTTTAATAAGAAACCCAATCTAAGAAAATTGATTTTCTCTTCCTCAAGTTAAATCTAACCTCAACAAACGTTTTTCTTGATCCAAGAAAATCAAAGAAGAAATTTTTACTCTTCAGGAAAAATGGTTCTTTTTTCCAAAGAAAATTCCCCATTTTTTCAAAAACCCCTTTTTCTTTTTCTCTCTCTTCACCTTATATATCCACACCAAATTGCATAAAAACTAAAAAAAATAGGTTCTTTCAGTCCAGTTTGGACTGTAGCTCCTGCAAAGTCCAGCAAAATCCCATCATAGAAAGAGGGACAGCGCTTCAGAAGGAGGGACAGTGACAGAGGCAGCCTACCGAGGGGCACCCAGCACGCAGGGGCGACCTCGCACGTGGCTACCGCATGGCCACCTCGCATGCAGGGGTGGCCTCGCGTGCGCAGGCCACGCCTGAGGGGCGGCCTCGCACGGGGCTACCGCGAGGCCGCCCGTTTGCAGGGGCGACCTCTCGCGAGGCGTGGCCTCGCGCGTGCAGGCTGGGCCTGTAAGGCTGCCACATGGCCGCCTGCGCTCAATAGCGGGAGAGCTTGGTGGCCCCTTGCGAGAGGGGCTGCCGCGTGGCTGCCCGCATGCAAGGGTTGGACTCTCGAGTGCGAGGGGGAGCGCCCCTCGCCCATGGGGCAGGGAGCAGCACCCCTCTCAAGCGCGCGCGGCAGGGGTAGGTCTCCGCCGGAGCGTTCCTCCCCCGACGAGACCGAAGCGTGCACACCCTCTGCATGCAAACCCAAAAAAACCCTTTTTCAAAAATTTTAAAAGCATTTTGAAACAGACGAAATAACTTGACAAGGAGACGATCAATTCCCATTTTCTTCCCTATGAATCGGTCTTTATTTTCATTATTGGGTAATCCTGATCTCAAACCGCCTCGGGACCCAATGTCTACAAGGTGTCATTCAAAAACCCACAAGAGATCATTTATTCAAGTTACTCGTATTGATCACGATATTCCGATCGATGCACTTTAAAGAAATTTACGAAAGACAATTTGCTAGCTTTGAACACAAGTATCCGATTGAAGCGCTTTATATATTAATATCGTTCATTTCAATCCCTAAGTTAAATAATGAAAATGATAATGCTTTCCGATCAGGTTATTAGCTTGACTAAATTCCGAAACAAAAGAAAGCAAAAGACAATAATGATGAACTAGTATTCGGGAATTTTTTTTAAAATTTCCAAGATACAAATGAAATACAAAGGAAACTACCCTATCTAACACTTCAACGCCGATTAGGCTCAGTGTTTCTAAAATGGGGCACCACGATGCTCTAGAAATATCTAGGTTGCTCGCTTTTGCTTCTCTTCACAAAAATGCAACTTCCAGCTTGCAAGAATCTGTAATCTGTAATACTCACTGGGAGGAACTAGAAGCATCCAATTTGCTAGCTTTTGCATCCCCCTGCAAAGAATAGCTTGCCACTCGCTAATGCCTAGAGTATGTTGTCCTTTAGCTCTCTACCCCAAGTCGCCATCTTCCTAATTTCCCCTAGAGGTAAAAGTTGGAAAGTTGAGAGGAAAAAGGGGAAATGGGAAGGGAAACCAAAAAATTGGAGCAAAAACTAATTTAGGAGCAAAGAGCACTCTATTTTAGCTTCCATGACATCTAACGCCAGGAAGCACTCTAAGTAGAGGGTCATACTATCCCCTACCAAGAGAAGATTTCCTTGGATCAGAGGAAAATATTTAATTCATGTTCCTAAAATAGCGAGAAATCAAAAAGAATCAAAATATTTTAAGGTGTTTGAACAACTCCATAACACTACAAAAAAAAAAAAAATTAGCGACGGCAATTTTCGTCACTAATTTATTTTAGCGAAAAAATAACTAACCATCGCAAATAGCTCCGTCGCAAGAAATTTTGCGACTAAAACATAAAACTGACGCTAAAAATAGCGACGGAAAAACAGTCGCTAAAAACAAAAAATTCCATCGCTAAATAACCAATAAAATCAGTTGCCATAAAAATTAAAAATTATTAGCGATGGATAATCCGTCGCTAAAAATATTAAATTTTTTATTATAATTTCCAATTTTTCTTATTATTATTATTATTATTATTATTATTATTATTATTATTATTATTATCACATCCAAAATTTAATTTACATAAATAATAATTATGCAATATTATTAACAATACTATTAATTTAAAAAATATAATATCACGGTAGTACATTAAATTGTACAATATTTAAAAAGCACTTAAAAAAATACTAATTCAAACTAAACAGTGCTACTTAGTATCACCACTAACAAGTTTTTCACAATATTCTATAAAAAAATAAAAATTAAAACAACAGCCTCCTCAATTTTAACTGCAAGAGATAAATATGCTAAGACTAATAACTGCATCATCCAAAGTGGTCCAAAACCAAAATGAGTATGAACCTATTGAGCCAACAATGGCATTAGCATTATTGACCACTAACCAAAGCTCAATAAAAGAATAGCTGAAAGAATTAATTAAATACAACATAAAAAAAACAGAAAAGAAACACTAAATGATGCTTGGCACAAGATTAATCAAAAAGTACGAGAAATCTAATTTAGAATATGCAATTAACAAATCAGCATTGGCTCCAAAAAAAGGGAAAATAGAAAAGAACCCACCAAACTCAATTCAGATTCAGCAAACTTGAGTTTGGGGAAAAAAATTATCCTAACATTAAAAAAGAAAATAAAAGAAAAGAAAACGCACAATGCTAATTCAATCGACACCAGTATAAAATAGGAACACAAGCATAATCAATCACTACTCTATCCAAACCCTAATCCCTGAAATAAATTCCACACCAATAAAAATGAAGTATGTCAAAAACAGTCTCATTAACTACCCCATGGCTATTTTATCAAAAACCCATACTTAATTTAGTATCGCTTAAAGCCAAAATTCCGTATTCAACATCACTGACTCAGATACGAAAGTTGTCCTAATTGTAACTATTGGCATTCTTTAAAATTAGATATATGCTGAAACTGGAAACATGAATCCCAAATCCCAGATAAAGTGTTATTGACTGTCAGTTTTCATCCAAGACAAGTCCACTGATATTAAGTATACAAGTAAAAGCAAAGTTTCAGAAAGCGAAGCCATGAATTTCTAAACAAGCAAATTTAAGGAGAGAAATGAACTCCTCTGATTAGTGAAAATAACTGAGAAAAAAATGCTAGAAAACCCAACAATTGAATTCCTAAGACAGAAAACTACCTAAATTGTGTGAATTACATAACAGTTTCAAAATCATAAAAAAATGAATTACTAACTTAATTTCAGTAACATTGTTTCATAAAATCCTTTTCTAACAAACAACCGAAGCACAATTAATCTAACACAAAATGCAAAAGAAATAACAGAATCGACATAATAGCATATACGTCAAAGAAATGTGAGATATCAAAATTTCAATAAAATAGAAAAGAAATAACCTGATCAGAAAGTAAAGAGCATAAAGGCTCAGTAGCCTTTCAATGATTATTAATAGCCTCATATAACAACAAATATAACATTAATCCTCACATACACCCAGAAGCTTGCATATCAATTTAATTTCAATTTATCCATGCCAAATCATCAACCAACATAATAATCAAATCAATTTAACTAACAGTATAATTTCACAAACTGCAATTTAAATAAAAATAGTCCTTAACAAATTTAATTTATGCCAAAATCATATGGAAAGGTAATTGTGGTAGTCACTTACTGTTTTTTTGCCGTTTTAGTCCTCTTTGCCGGTCATCGGAGGCTCGCCGAAGCTCTGCCGGAGATCCACTGGAAGCACCGCCACTGTCAGAGTGAAGTTCGCGCTGTCGGGACTCTATTGCCGGTGGTCACGCGCCGGTCCGCCGTACCATTTCATTAGAATCTCCGTTGGAATCCTCGGTTCACCTCAATGTCAATCCCTTCATCGCCTGTGAGTGAAGATGATTCATGGACCCCGAGAGCTTCGCCTGACCGCCAGGAGTCCTCCGCTACCATGCGTGTCGCCACCAGTCGCGGTAGGTGGCCAAAAATCACAGATGAAGCTTTGGCTTCCTCTCTCGTGAAGAAAGGGCAGCGACATCAGGAACAGCAGGGTGAACGCAACGATTGATTGACATAGTGGAGGGCATTAGTTCGTCGCCGTCAATCGTCGCTGGTGCTGCCTTTTCGCCGTGCCCCCCCCCCCCCTCCTCTCTCTCTTTCTTTCTCTCTCCCTCCCTTCGGTTTCTGCTCTCCCTTGTTCTCCCCATTTCGTGTCTGCCCTTTCTTTTTCACCCTTCTCTATCTTTCTTAAATTCCCTAGATAATTCACATACACATACATATATTTACTTACTTAATACATATAAATATATTTATCTATTCTTATTATTTACTTGTTTATTCACATATACTTATTTTATATATGTACAATTCATTTGTCCATTTAAATATTTATTCATTTATTTGAGCTAAAATTATCCAAATATTTAATTATAAAATTTTTAAATAAATTTCTACTTTCATGGGTCAAAATTAACCTTTGATTTATTTATTTTAACCTATCGAGTCATTATTCACAACATCATAATTTTTAGGGCATTACAGTATATATATATATATATATATATATATATATATATATATATATATATATATATATATACACATTATTAATATTATAATGGTTAGTAAAATCAATAATCATAATTATAAATTTTTGAAAAAATTAAATTAAAAATAAACAATTTATATAATATAAAAATTTTGTAGCAAGTTTGATAGTCACTTATAGTTTTTTTTTCTGTCATTTTTGGCCTCCCCTTCGTCGGTCACCGGAGACTAATTCATAGAAAACAAAGTGAATCGCTAGTGGTGAAGCACAAGACACCCGAAACCCATCGCCGGTGGTCATGCGTCCAAACATACATATATTAATTTATTTATTTTAATTTAATCATTTAGTCAAAGTTATTAATTCAAAATCCAAAAATAGATCAACACATATTCCTTGACAAATTTCTTTATTAATATTAATTTCAGTTCATCCATATAATATTTTCATTAAATTTTTAAATAATTGAATAATAAAAAATTTATTTTAGACAAATTAAAAATAAAATCCATAATATAAAACGATTACAAGCTAAAAAATAAAATTAAAAATTCATCTTAATCAATGAAAATACTAAAAAAATTATTAAATTTTATTTACAATTGTTTTAATTATATATTTTCAAGATTAAATGTTAATCTTATCGGAATTAGCAAAGGGAATGAATTTTAATATAATTTCATGTGTAAAGCAAAAATATTAAAAATAATTAATAACTATAAGTATGTATGCATACTTTTATTAATATTACAATCAATTTTACAGACGAAATAGAGACGGATTATTCCGTCGCTAAAGTATCACTTCAATTTCTAAAATATTATTTTAATAATTAACAAATTTGAAAATTTTTTAGCGACGGAAAAATCCGTCGCTGTTTTGTCGGTAAAATTGAAATTATGTATTTTCATGGCAAATTTGAAAAACCGTCGCTAATCCATGGCTAATTAGCGATGAAAAAATTTTGTTACTAAATTCCGCCGCAAAAAAAGGCGTCATCCATTGCTGCCAAAAATTAGCAACTATTTCTTTATTTTCGTCGCTATTCCGTCGCTAAAATTGAAAAAAATGGACTTTCACGACTAAATTTGAATTCCGCCGCAAAATTCGTCGCTAATTAGCAACGAAAATTTGTCCGTCGCTAATTTGGGTTTTTTTGTAGTGTAAGGAAAGGCTGCAGGAGAAGGAATAAAAACTCTAAAATTGCCCGCAAGAAAACTACTTATATATAGGACGAAAACTTCTCCTATGAGAGGAGAAAATGAAAAGGCTCGAGCCACGTGACAATTTAGAGAAGTCGAAAAGATAAAACTACGCTAACAAATAACTGCCAAAATAAGCGCGTTAAAAGAAATGTCTGATTTTTCTAAAAACGAAGAGTCACCATTAATATGCATGGATGATGACATGTCGAGTAACCTAAAACATCTGATCTCCAGACAATATGATCCCTTTGAAGGGGGACAAATGATAACACCCATAATTATCATTTGGGCCCAAGACAAGGCCAAATTAGGCCCAAAACCATAAACGCCAGATAAGTAACACAGGAGAAAGCCAACATGCTTACATCATGGCACGTCTAATCAGATTGACAAAGCCTGCTCCCTGTCAATCTAATGGCGCACGCCATCACCTTATCTGTGACGCGCGCCGGATCCCGAGCGCCGCCCTTTCGGACCGCCCGCACGTGGGCGATCGGGGCATTAGCGGGTCCGTTAACAGCTTGCGATGAATCGCAAGTGCGTCTATGTTGAGCAACACGGAGGTTTCATGGAGTCGCCACCCAATAGAACATTGGGAAAGTTTATCTCGCCTCGGAGAGCCTAAGACTGCGCTTTTTATCCATATTGAGCCATGAGGCCTAGGATTAGCGCTAAAGCCTCGTGACTCAAGAAGTATCTTGAAGGATGACCTCTAACCTCTTGAGCCCAAAGACCAGAGCTGGTTCGGGACTTCTCATTTATTTATACCTTGATTAATATTATAATTAAGTTTTGAATTTATTGTTTCATCAACTTTCCACACAATGCAATTTAAAATTAAAGGCGCAATCATTCATATCAAAAGCGGTAAATGTAAGCAAAATCCAAAATAAAGCATTTAAAAACGAATTACAATAACACTAGGAGCGGAATACAACTCCCATTTATAAAAGTGAAATACATGCATAAAACGGGTTATTCATTAATAGTGAGAACATTGGTCCTCGCATGCATCTTTATTATGAAAAAGTTTTGATGTGATGATTTATTTGGGTATGAAAAACTAGGACATTGGTCCCATTTTTATTTAGAAAAATGTCAAGTTAATTAATAGAAATGTTTTTGTGATTTTCTTTCTAGCGAGCCTAAATAAATAATTTTACAAGAAAATTATATGGAAAAATTAAATAAAATATTACAAAAAGAGGAAAATAAACCTATGAACCAAATGAGCCTTTTTGGACCTCCCGATGTGCTCGCAAAAATGCCCAAGCGGAAAATGAGTTTAGACATAAAAACAAAATACAATTAAAACAATGTTAGTGATTCAATCAATTAAACATACAAAATAATGAATAACAAATTAAAATAAAATAAGATGATATGAAAAGAATAATAATGGAATCAAAAATATTAACAAACCAAAATAAAATGAGAAACATGGATTATATGTGATAAATGATTAAATGATGTGATGAAAATAAAATAAAACATGTTAATTAATTAGTACATGTAAAAAATATGCACATGATGAAAATAATGATGATAAGTGAAAAATAATGAATGAATAAATAAACAAATGATAATAAAATCATGTAACGATGAGAAAAATTAGTAAACAAAGGAATGATGAAAATAATGATGATATATAACAAGGTTAATTGATGTGTTCATAATTAATACAAACTATTTACATGGAAAAAAAGATTAATTTAAATTAATTAATTATATGCATGTTAAAAATAATGAGGAATCAAAATAAATTATTTACATGTTAGGAATTAAAAAAAAAACAATATTCACATGAATAAAAATCAAATCATATATATAAACAATTAAATGGAACAAATATAAGATGAATACAACAAATGAATAGATGAAAACAATAAATAAATCAATAAAAACAATAAAATATATATGAATAAATTAAATAAAAATAAAATAAAATAGAAATGGAGCCAAGAATATTTACCCTCAGAGTATTGGATTTGACGAAGGAAAAGTGATGATTTTCCGAAAAATTGCTTGAAATAATAACTTAGCAATAAAATTAATTCTCTTTGTTTATGGAGAAAAACAAAGGAATTGATTTGTATGCTTAAGATTAAAAAGAAATTGATGTCAAAATGATGATTAATTTCTTGTGTTTATGGAGCAAAAACAAAGAAATTAATTGGAATAATTAACAATTGAAAATTAATCTTTCAATTTCAATTAAACCTTATTAATTAAAAAGAGAAAATCTGAAATTTTGAAGAGAAAATAGAAGAGAGGAATTCTGGAAAATTAGGTCTCAAAAATGTGGAGGCTCCCCCTTTTTTTGATTTCATCCTAAACTATTTAAAAGATAGAAAATGTTGCCCTAATTTAATTAAGGAAAACAAACCTAATTTTATTCAAATTCCTTTATTTTTGGGGATAAAATCAAGTTTTATTAATTAATAATCTATAAAAAATATTTTGGAATTTTATTTGAAGTCAAAAACCCTTAATTTTGGGATAAAAACGGATTTTTGGGTGAAAAAAATCGGAAAAAGGCTGAAAAAATGGAAAATAGGGTAACAGACCCTATACCGACGGCCAGGGAGCCGTCGCTAGAGGGACGCCGCCCGTCGCTATAGAGCGACGGGGACTCACGCGGCGAGACGCGGCAACAGGGCGGGCCAGCGCGCGAAATCCGCGCGCTGGCGCTCGCGCACGAGCGCTCCGTGCGGCGCTCAGCGTGCGCGATGCTGCGCGCACCTTTAGCGACGCGCAGCATCGGCGACGCTGAGCGTCGCCGTTGCGCCCGCAGCGCAATGGGCGCCTGCGCGCTGGGCGCCCAGGCGCCTACGAGTTGGGCGCCAGCGCGCCTGCGCGCTGCCGCAGGCGCGCTGCAGCGCCCGACACTCGCGGTCCGAAAATTTTTAAATTTTTTTTAATTTTTTTTTATTTTTTCTATTTTTTTTAAATTATAAATTGACTAAAAACACTATAATTTTAAGCCCCCATTTTTCAAAATTAATTTTTTAAATATTTTTTTATTATTTTTTAATTTTTCACTCAAAAATGCAAATTAGACGAGAAATCCATCACTTTTAACCTTTTAAGCCTGTGAAGGCAATTATCATCATTGGGTAACTTCGATCTAGGCTGACTCAGGACCCGGTGTCTACAGTTGCCCCCAGTTTAGGGGAATCTAGTACACTAGTGTCTATGTGAGCCTAAACTCAAAGAAGAAAAGGAAAGAGACGCGTACCTGAGGCGTCGATCTTCCTGCTTGATGGAATTGTAATGATAGTTGTTGTTGTCTTTTGGTTGTAGCTGGTAATGCTGTGGTCGTGCCAACCTCTTGTGGGTTGTGCCGCCATCGTGCTAACCACTGTGAATTTTGGTAGTGCCGTGGTCGTGCCAACCTCTTGTGGGTAGTGCCGCCATCGTGCTAACCGCTGTGAATTGGTAGTGCCGTGGTCGTGCTAACCTCTTGTGGGTAGTGCCGCCATCGTGCTAACCGCTGTGAATTGGTAGTGCCGTGGTCGTGCTAACCTCTTGTGGGTAGTGCCGCCATCGTGCTAACCGCTGTGAATTGGTAGTGCCGTGGTCGTGCTAACCTCTTATGGGTAGTGCCGCCATCGTGCTAACCGCTGTGAATTGGTAGTGCCGTGGTCGTGCTAACCTCTTGTGGGTAGTGCCGCCATCGTGCTAACCGTTGTGAATTTTGGTACTGTGCTCCTTTAGATGTTTGGACTGGTGTCGTCACTCGGCTTTTGTTGGTGTTCCCCGCCGATTTCTCCTGCAAGATTGTATGCATAGGAATATACAAGAAATCACGTGTGCATGATATGGAATGCAAATGCTTGCAACAATGTATAGACTGTGCCCTAGGTGGTCCATGATTCGCTGAGGTTGTAGCCTTCCTGCTCTACAATGCCCCCTGAAACCTGAGGATCGTCGACAAGTTTTTTTTTTTTTTTTTGAAAGAGACGTCCGGTATATATCCTTGCCCCCCTGGTCAATGATCATTTACCCGGGATTCTGTTTCATGTTCTGTGTTGTATGTTACCTGATTGAAAGAAGATCATCTGAAGTAACGCCGCCTTATCGCTCTAGGCATTGAACGTCATTGTTTTAAAGGTAGTGCGTCCCTTGTGGATTTTCACACTAGCTTTTCTTTGCGGGAAATGCGTCCCTTATGGGATTTTCACACAACCCTTTGCCTAATTTTTGCCTGGAATGGACCCAACCCAATCCAGCGGCTTTTATTTATTTTATATTTATTTTTTTTATAGGGCAGACTGCCTATTTTCAGGTTTTCACCCTGCCCTTTGGCCTAACTTTTGCTTAGAGAGCCAGTTACGGTTTTCATCTCTAACGGCCTTCTTTGTTTTGTTTTTTTTTTTTTTTTTTTTTTTCACCAAAGCTTCTGTTAAGAGCAAATAGCACATATCCAATGAAGGGACTGAGCAATAATCATTAGATGAACAATTGGTATATTTCTTTTTAAGACAGAACTGAAAGATCAATGAAAATGTATTCTTTTATTCATTGCAAAATTGTGTACATTTCTATATGATTTCATCATACATGATTTTCATTTGACAAGAATTCAAAAGCATGTGACTACACCTAATCTCGGAGTGGATTTTGTCAGCCTCAAACTCCTGTTATCAATCGGCCCTCTCGGGTTTTCTCGATTGAACATTTTCTCTTGGCCCTTAATTTTTGCCCAGGATGCCTTTTTTCGGTTTTCACCCTGACAGGGCGCCCAATTTTAGCAGGGCCGCCTTTTTTTTTTCGGTTTTCGACCCGCGGGGCATTTATTCTCTTCTTTTTATTTTTGGTCTTTAGCCATGGAACCTTTTAAGTCTATCGACATTGACCGGGTCCTTGAACTCATTCCCATCGCTGTCTGCTAAAATCGCTGCTCCTTTTGTTAGCAACTTTTTCAAAATGAAAGGTCCTTCCCAGGTTGGTCTGAATTTTCCTCGTATGTCTGGAACTCCCGGCCTCATCATCTTAAAGACCAAGTCCCCCTCCTTCAACGGGTGCTTTCGTACTTTCTTGCCAAATGACCGAGCCAGCCTCTTTTGATAAACTTGGTTGTGGTAATAGGCTCGTAACCTGTCTTCATCCAACAGATTTAGCTGTGACAAACGTTGTTGTGCCCATTCTGCTTCAGGAATCTCGGCTTCCATGACTACCCTTAATGATTTCAGCTCAATTTCAACCGGTAGGACTGCTTCAGTTCCATACACCAGAGAGAATGGTGTTGCCCCCGTAGAGGTTCTGACTGTTGTTCTATAACCCCAAAGTGCGAAGGGTAGCTTTTCTGCCCAATCCTTGTAGTTCTGAACCATCTTGGCTAAAATTCTCTTCACATTCTTATTCGCCGCTTCAACTGCACCATTCGCTTGAGGACGGTAAGGAGAAGACTTATGATGTTGGATCCCATATTTCTGGAGCATCTGTTTAGTCTCTGCTAGGAATTGTACCCCATTATCAGATACAATGTGATGTGGGAGACCATATCTGCATATCAAATTCCGCTCGATGAATTTAGCCATATCCCTTGCATCAACCTTCTTGAAAGATTCAGCCTCAACCCACTTAGTGAAGTAGTCAATGGCAACTATGATGAATCTATGCCCATTAGAAGCAGTATGATGGATTTCGCCTATGATGTCTATTCCCCATACTGCAAATGGCCATGGAGATGTTAAGTTATGTAACTCTGAAACTGGCACATGCCTCAAATTCGCGTGCTGTTGGCATAACTGGCATTGCTTCACAAATTTTGAACAATCTGTATCCATTGTGAGCCAATAAAACCCTTGGCGCATGATCTTCTTTGCTAAGGCTAAGCCATTCATGTGAGCTCCACAAACCCCGGCATGAACTTCTTCCATAACTCTTTTAGCTTCTTTCTCTGCCAGACATCTTAACTGGATACCATCAGCTTGCCTTTTGTATAAAGTGCCATTAACACTGATGAATTGAGTGGATAACTTCCTGATCATTTTTTGGTCCTTCTCAGTGGCTTCCTCTGGAAAGACTGATCTCTCTAAATAATTCTGAATGTCATAATACCATGGATTTCCATCAATGGCCTCAATGTCCATCACCTGTTCAGCTTCAAAGCAAGGTCTTTCCGAACTATAAATCAGCACGGGTTTCATCGCAACTCCTGTTGGGTTGTCCCACATAGACACTAATGTTGCTAGAGCATCAGCTAACTGATTTTCGTCTCTGGGGATGAAGTGGAAAGTGCAAATCTCGAACTGGCTGCTCAACGTTCTCAAGTGCTTTACATAAGGCAACAACCTTTCTTCCTTGACTGACCACTCCCTTCTGATTTGATGAATTACCAAGGAAGAATCTCCAAATACTTCTGCGGTCTCTGCCCCCAGAGCGAGTAATACTTCCAATCCAAAGATGCAAGCTTCATATTCTGCTTCATTATTGGTAGCCTTATACCTCAGCTTCTTAGCCAATGGTAGCCTTTCACCATCTGGGGTCGTAAGAATAACTCCTACGCCTGCCCCCTTATTATTGACTGCTCCATCAAAGAATAACTGCCACCCTTGCACTGCTATGGCCGTGACGTCTTCATCTGGGAAGTTGTATTCAAACTGATCTCCCTCAATAGGATGCTCGGCTAAGAACTCCGCTACAGCTCTTCCCTTAACGGTTTTCTTGGTTATGTACTCAATATCAAATTCCTGCAACAGCAGTAACCATCTTCCCATCTTCCCTAGTAGAGAGGGTGCTTCTTGGAGGTATCTGAGCGGATTATGTTTGGCAACCGTTTGTACCTTGAAGGAATGAAAGTAGTGCCGCAACTTCTTAGAAGCCCAGATAACTGCTAAACAAATCTTTTCCACCTCTACATATTTGGCTTCGTAAGGCAGGAATTTCTTGCTAAGATAATAAACTGCAAACTCCACACCAAAATCGTCCTCTTGAGACATCATAGCACCCACTGAGTTATCTTCCACAGCCAGGTACAGGATTAGTGGTTTGGCATGGCGTGGTGGTCTTAACACCGGAGGATTTAGCAGATAGTCCTTAATGGTGTCAAAGGCCAGTTGACAGTCATCGTTCCATATCACCGGCTGATTCTTCCTAAGAAGCTTGAAAATAGGCTCACACACTGAAGTTAGCTTTGCAATAAATCGGCTGATGTACTGAAGCTTTCCTAAGAAACTTCTGACGTCCTTCTCCTTCTGGGGCACTGGCATCTCTCTTATGGCTTTGACTTTATCGGGATCTACCTCGATTCCCCTCTGGCTTACTACATGGCCTAACAACTTTCCTGATGTAACTCCAAAAAGGCACTTCTTGGGATTGAGGCGCAAATCGTACTTGCTAATTCTTTGAAAGAACTTTTCTAAAGCCTCAAAGTGACCTTCCCTGGTAGCCGACTTAATCATCATGTCATCAACATACACCTCCACTTCTTTGTGGATTAAGTCATTGAGAACCTTGGTCGCCATCCTCTGATAAGTCGCTCCTGCATTTTTCAACCCAAAAGGCATAACTCGGTAGGCATATGTCCCCCACTCGGTGATAAAGGCTGTCTTGATCCGGTCCACTATCTTGTTAAGAATTTGATTGTACCCTGCGTATCCATCCACAAAGCTATACATCATGCAAGCAGCGGCACTATCTACTAGCACGTCAATATGAGGAAGAGGGAAATCATCTTTCGGACAGGCCTTGTTCAGGTCTCGATAGTCAACGCATACTCGAACCTTACCGTCCTTTTTAGCTACAGGAACCACATTAGCTAACCATATTGGGTATTGAACCTCTATCAGGAACTTAGCGTCAATCTGCTTATGGATCTCCTCTTTCACTTTCTGTGCCCACTCTGGCCTAAGCCTCCGAAGCTTTTGCTTGACTGGTTTAAACTCTGGGTAAGTTGGGATGGCATGTTCGGCAACATCTCGATCTATTCCCGGCATATCCTCATAGGTCCAGGCAAAGACTTTTTCATATTTTTTTAATATTCTCTCAAATTTTATTCTCTCTTCAGGAGTTATGTCTGATGCTAGCAAAATTTCCTTTGGACTTTCCAAAGTTCCGAGATTAAATGCAGTTGTGCCAGTTGAATTGATATCAAAAATGAATGCATCATGCTTATGATCATGCGAAATGAAATCATCAGAAACATCACACAAGTAAGCAAAGTTATTCATCTCATTAACATAATCAGAAACATTAACATTGTCCTCAAAGAGTTCTGGTATAAAAAGAGAATCTAAATGATTATCAACTTCAGTCGACGCCGATGCTGCAGCTGACTGTGCTTTGGCTTCTTGATTTGGTGAAATCTTGAGATTTTCAATCTTCGGCTCTGGTTCCACTATCTTTTCCTTCCCTTTGAGCTTAGTGGCTAACATCTTATCAGTGACGATTTCTTCGGGCTCATCCCCGTCCCAGATGCTGCATTGGGTCATAATCTCCTCATCCCAAAAGTTCTCTACAGCTTTAACAACTCCGATTTCCCAATCAAAGACATCATTGAAAATTTCAAAACCCGGGGTAATCTTCCCATCTACCCACTGCGGCTCTTCTTCTCCGGTGTAAGCACAAACCGACGATGATGGCACAAAGCTCTCCGAAATATGGGGAATCTTCCCTGACACTTTCTTCTTACCATACTTTCCTTGGTAGCCTAATCCCTTTCGATCTTTCTGACCATGTGTAGTGATAGCATCCTGCAGTCCTTGTGACTCTTTTCCCAAACCAGCCCCCGGGAGGAAGTGCATCTTTTTCAGCATATTCACCACTTGAGGGCTACCTTCTAAGCTTTGCTCTTCTCCGATCACCGATACATGAAAGCCACTGAATGGCTGATTAGAGATCTCCAAAGCAGACACTTGGTTCTCTCTTGCTGCTTTAATGGTCACTACCTCTCCTTCATGAGGTATCTTAATTATCTGGTGTAAGGTAGATGGCACTCCTCCTAACTTATGGAACCACGGTCTTCCAAGCAGAGCTGAGAAGTTTGCTGGGATCGGTAGAACCACAAAATCCGTTTCTGTCTCAATAGGCCCCGTCTTTACCAAAGCTTTGAAAGTTCCCAATGCTTGCCTCCTAGAATTATCGTAGGCAGTGATGGTCAGGTCAGATTTGCTTAACATACTCTCATCCATCCCGAAGGCCTGAAGCGCTACCAAAGGGCAAACATTTATTGATGACCCGTCATCAACCATGACACAAGCGGTGTGTTTACCATTGATCTGTGCCTTGATGTACAAAGGTCGGTTGTGGCTGCGACCCTCTGTTGGTAGGTCTGCATCGGAAAAAACCAACTTCTCCCCGGATCCCCCCTTTACAAGGTCTAAAAGCTCGGATGGAGAGATTGTAGTTGCTACGGTGGATACACTCAATGCTTCAACTAACTTCTGTCGGTGAGAGGGGGACTGTCTCAAGAGGTCCCAAATAGATATCTGAGCCGTGGTCTTTTTTAGTTGCTTCAATATTGAATTTTCTTCCGGCTCCTTCTCTGCGATTACTTGTGCTGGGTCCTGCTGCTTCTCGGCTTCTGGAATGACCCTCCCACTTCTTGTTACTACTTCTACTCTTTCTTCTTCCTCTGAATCCCACGGATCCGTAAACTCTCCATTTTTCTCATCTTCATCATCTCCACTCTCACTAGTGGACCAACAGTCTATTGCTGCCACGGAAACCCCTTCTCCATCCACTGCAGGGCGAGTAATAGCGACATACTCATTTCCATATAGGTCTTGCATCACATACCATTCTGATAGGCTCGATCCAATCATAAAGACTGGAGGTTGCACTGCATTATAACCGGACTTCTTCTTGCTTTCCCTCTGCTCAGGATCGGTGATCTGCTTGTTGTCAATTAGATCTTGGACCCGATGTCTTAGTGTTATACAATCATCCGTCAAATGCCCGGTATGTTGGTGGAATGCGCAGTATTCATTCTCTTTGTGCTCTGGCTGTCCTTGGGTCTTGGCCGGCCTAGGTGATAGGGGCTGCAGTTTTCCTTCTTTTATTAGCCTCTTCAGTACCCATGATAAAGGCCTACCCAAGTTGGAGAAATACCTCTGATTTACCCCGGTTGCAGACACCTCGGCAGTCTTCCCAACTCTGTTACCACTGCTGGAACTTGCTAGCTTGGCTGTCCCTTGATTGTTGTATCCCTTCCTGGCATAGGACTCGCTGTTTGCCCTCTTGGCTAAATATTCTCCTTCCGCTTCTATGGCAATATCCTTCAGGGATTCCCAGTCTTTCAGTCCCTTCATTTTCAATCCATCTCTCAAGTAGGGGCTGGCATTTCGAATGAACAGCCGGATCTGATCAGAAGTGTCCGGTTTGCGTTTCATCTCCATAACCCGATTTCTCCACCGAGTAAGGTACTCGTGGAAGGACTCCCCAGCCTTCTGTTGTAGCAACTCAAGATCTTTCAAAGTGACCTCCATCCGGGTACTGCAATCGTACTGCTTAAGGAACTCTTCGGTTAGCAAGTCCCAATCCTCCTTGGACCTCCTCTCAAGCCCATGGTACCAATCAATAGCAGCTCCTGTGAGACTCAAGCAGAAATACTCTATCTTTTGCTTTCTTGTTAAGGAAGTTCCCTTCATGACCAGCGAGTATTGCTTGATGTGTGCGGCAGGATCAGAGGTGCCATCAAATTTGGGAATATCCGGCATCTTAAAATTCTGGGGAATCAGGTCATCCCCATCTAGCTCTCGATCTTCCGGGTTCATTCCTTTTCCCACGGTCATCATCCTTGCCATGGCCTCAAATCTCTCTTCCATTTTCCTCCACATTGCCTCATCCAGTTTCGGTGACTTCTCCTTAGCTACTGTATGCTCCTCTAGCTCATCTCCCCCAAACTCAGCTTCAGACCTGGGGCCCTCTCTGCGCTCAATAGGTGCAGGCACTCTTTGCTCAACAACAGGTGGGTCAACCACTGGTTGGTTAACTGTAGCAGGACGCTCTTCTCTTACAACCTCTTGTTCAGCTGGTACTCGGATAGGGGCAGCAGCAGCTTGTTGCCCAGCTATTGTGGTGGCAAGATTGCCCATCATTGCAATCATGCGGGCTTCAAATTCCTCCATTCTCTTTCCTACCTCCTCAGCAATTATTGCTCGGGTTGCATCAGACTCATTAGATGGATTAGCCATGCTTACTTCTATTGATGATTCGAGAGAAAACCCCACACTATTTTCTGAGATCGAATCTGAACTCTGATCCAACACTAACTCTGTTAACCCCAAAAGCGGCGTCCTTCTTAACCGTCCGTCGGGACCTCTAGACCACCCAGGAGAATCTATGATGGCTGAAATGCAAAAATTGTTAAGATGGTGCATGATTAAAATGCAATGCATGCTCGTGCTGATGCAACACAGATAAACACATGCAAGCAGATAGATCCTTCCAACCTTATATCTCCCACACACGTGGTAGTGCGGTCTCTTTCCTAGGTGGTCTTGATCCATGGATTAACGTGGAACCCAATGGACACGTATGGTGCGCGGTGAAAAACCGACAGCATAACACTCATATACTAATGTACAAGCGGATGGATAGTGATCGTCATGTATTTAGACGTTCCACAAATTTTGACATGGCCCTACCGGGGCATGGAAGCCTTTGGCTAGGTTGCCAAGCGAGACATCTGGACTCACCCAATACATGAGGATCCATACAGCAAGCATGGAATTAGGGTTCATATCACCTATGGAAAGTAGCTATGGCCATTATATGAGCTTTGGACAAGGGAGATGTTACTTTAAGGCTACCCAAGCATGATCCCTGCCGACAGGTCTATCTCATCACAAGCATAGCGACCGATCGGGTCATCATTTTGATATACCATTAAGGTACGTGGCTTGGGCTGGTGATTATCCTTAACACTTCCCCAAATTGAGTGAAAATGAGGAGGTGCTTCAGGAACGCACCGGGGCTAAAAGAGGGACCAAACTAGCATAGATCTAAGGCTCTAATGAGATGCAATGCAGTTTTGAAAGAAGATGAAATTTTTAAATTAAAACTCAATTATGATTTTTAATCAAGGTACTTTCGAATCGAAGTCTCGAGTATGTCCCCAGTGGAGTCGCCACTGTGACGCGCGCCGGATCCCGAGCGCCGCCCTTTCGGACCGCCCGCACGTGGGCGATCGGGGCATTAGCGGGTCCGTTAACAGCTTGCGATGAATCGCAAGTGCGTCTATGTTGAGCAACACGGAGGTTTCATGGAGTCGCCACCCAATAGAACATTGGGAAAGTTTCTCTCGCCTCGGAGAGCCTAAGACTGCGCTTTTTATCCATATTGAGCCATGAGGCCTAGGATTAGCGCTAAAGCCTCGTGACTCAAGAAGTATCTTGAAGGATGACCTCTAACCTCTTGAGCCCAAAGACCAGAGCTGGTTCGGGACTTCTCATTTATTTATACCTTGATTAATATTATAATTAAGTTTTGAATTTATTGTTTCATCAACTTTCCACACAATGCAATTTAAAATTAAAGGCGCAATCATTCATATCAAAAGCGGTAAATGTAAGCAAAATCCAAAATAAAGCATTTAAAAACGAATTACAATAACACTAGGAGCGGAATACAACTCCCATTTATAAAAGTGAAATACATGCATAAAACGGGTTATTCATTAATAGTGAGAACATTGGTCCTCGCATGCATCTTTATTATGAAAAAGTTTTGATGTGATGATTTATTTGGGTATGAAAAACTAGGACATTGGTCCCATTTTTATTTAGAAAAATGTCAAGTTAATTAATAGAAATGTTTTTGTGATTTTCTTTCTAGCGAGCCTAAATAAATAATTTTACAAGAAAATTATATGGAAAAATTAAATAAAATATTACAAAAAGAGGAAAATAAACCTATGAACCAAATGAGCCTTTTTGGACCTCCCGATGTGCTCGCAAAAATGCCCAAGCGGAAAATGAGTTTAGACATAAAAACAAAATACAATTAAAACAATGTTAGTGATTCAATCAATTAAACATACAAAATAATGAATAACAAATTAAAATAAAATAAGATGATATGAAAAGAATAATAATGGAATCAAAAATATTAACAAACCAAAATAAAATGAGAAACATGGATTATATGTGATAAATGATTAAATGATGTGATGAAAATAAAATAAAACATGTTAATTAATTAGTACATGTAAAAAATATGCACATGATGAAAATAATGATGATAAGTGAAAAATAATGAATGAATAAATAAACAAATGATAATAAAATCATGTAACGATGAGAAAAATTAGTAAACAAAGGAATGATGAAAATAATGATGATATATAACAAGGTTAATTGATGTGTTCATAATTAATACAAACTATTTACATGGAAAAAAAGATTAATTTAAATTAATTAATTATATGCATGTTAAAAATAATGAGGAATCAAAATAAATTATTTACATGTTAGGAATTAAAAAAAAAACAATATTCACATGAATAAAAATCAAATCATATATATAAACAATTAAATGGAACAAATATAAGATGAATACAACAAATGAATAGATGAAAACAATAAATAAATCAATAAAAACAATAAAATATATATGAATAAATTAAATAAAAATAAAATAAAATAGAAATGGAGCCAAGAATATTTACTCTCAGAGTATTGGATTTGACGAAGGAAAAGTGATGATTTTCCGGAAAATTGCTTGAAATAATAACTTAGCAATAAAATTAATTCTCTTTGTTTATGGAGAAAAACAAAGGAATTGATTTGTATGCTTAAGATTAAAAAGAAATTGATGTCAAAATGATGATTAATTTCTTGTGTTTATGGAGCAAAAACAAAGAAATTAATTGGAATAATTAACAATTGAAAATTAATCTTTCAATTTCAATTAAACCTTATTAATTAAAAAAAGAAAATCTGAAATTTTGAAGAGAAAATAGAAGAGAGGAATTCTGGAAAATTAGGTCTCAAAAATGTGGAGGCTCCCCCTTTTTTTGATTTCATCCTAAACTATTTAAAAGATAGAAAATGTTGCCCTAATTTAATTAAGGAAAACAAACCTAATTTTATTCAAATTCCTTTATTTTTGGGGATAAAATCAAGTTTTATTAATTAATAATCTATAAAAAATATTTTGGAATTTTATTTGAAGTCAAAAACCCTTAATTTTGGGATAAAAACGGATTTTTGGGTGAAAAAAATCGGAAAAAGGCTGAAAAAATGGAAAATAGGGTAACAGACCCTATACCGACGGCCAGGGAGCCGTCGCTAGAGGGACGCCGCCCGTCGCTATAGAGCGACGGGGACTCACGCGGCGAGACGCGGCAACAGGGCGGGCCAGCGCGCGAAATCCGCGCGCTGGCGCTCGCGCACGAGCGCTCCGTGCGGCGCTCAGCGTGCGCGATGCTGCGCGCACCTTTAGCGACGCGCAGCATCGGCGACGCTGAGCGTCGCCGTTGCGCCCACAGCGCAATGGGCGCCTGGGCGCCTGCGCGCTGGGCGCCTGGGCGCCTGCGCGCTGGGCGCCCAGGCGCCTGCGAGTTGGGCGCCAGCGCGCCTGCGCGCTGCCGCGCCCGACACTCGCGGTCCGAAAATTTTTAAATTTTTTTTAATTTTTTTTTATTTTTTCTATTTTTTTTAAATTATAAATTGACTAAAAACACTATAATTTTAAGCCCCCATTTTTCAAAATTAATTTTTTAAATATTTTTTTATTATTTTTTAATTTTTCACTCAAAAATGCAAATTAGACGAGAAATCCATCACTTTTAACCTTTTAAGCCTGTGAAGGCAATTATCATCATTGGGTAACTTCGATCTAGGCTGACTCAGGACCCGGTGTCTACATTATCCCTCTACCCACTTTTTGTCACATCACTACCAATTCGCTCTGGCAATGGAGCAAGCCATTCAGACACCTCTCTCAAGCCTTCATAAATACTAAGAAAATGTAAGACTCAGGTATGAGCAATCTTGAGACATTTCATCTCATCGTCTTTCTCACTCTAATATCCCACTGACTGAAACTTCGGAATGCTAATCCCCTGCACTCCATGGGGCTAGTTCTCATTGTTTTGTAGATCGGGCTTCGCTCGTTACAGATTGGCCTAATCCTACCGTAAATCGACCCTATCTGATTATAAGTTCCGACATTCTAAACCTTATCATTTATTTTTTTCATCTCTTTTTTTTTTTTCATTTCCAGCATCTTCATCCTGTTTAAATTTTTAGTCTTTGAATTAAAAATTATAAATCTTTTTTGTTTAATTCCTTGATTAGTAATGTTTTGAACCAGCTATCCAATAGACCCCTATTTTAGAGAGTGAAATTTGACCATTAATATCAGAACTGAATTTAGAAGCTAATGTGGAACAAAGCGCCTATGACTATCTTTGTGAACATGCGGATAAGGTGAGAAGTTTGCATGGAATGACAAGAGAAAGGAGGAAAAGTTATTTATTGTGGGTTATCTCTTCTAACTATTTTATTTTAGTACTCTGATGGTAGAATTGTTATTTAGTTTGGCAAGTGTTGGATAAATTTTTATTTTATCATGTGTGATGGTAGAATTGTTATTAGGTTCGGCATGTATCTTAACTGTGAACGTCCTTTCAATTTAGTATGGTTGGAATAATGACCTGATTTTTAGCATGGAACATATGATGAATTGATGATTATGGTTTATTTGTTTATTTTTTTTATTATTATAGTTTTCTGATACTTCGTACGTCTGGAACAAAGTATTTATTTAGTTATTTATTCTTAAAACAAAATATTTCAAAGATAATTAAAAAAATATATTTTTTGTAAGTAAAAATTAAAATGAAAAATGAAGAAAAAATAATGTATTCTACATTATCAAAACGATTAATTATTCATATAAATGATTTTTATCGGATAAAAATTGTTAAGGGAGCATTTATGTTATTTTATTGCAAAATTATTTAGTACAATACGATAAAGTAAATAAAAATAGGTTATAAAATTATAGCATAAATTCATAGAAAACTATACAATATATCCAAATATGATTCATTAAAAAAAATCATATACCATTATCCTATACAACTAACATAACAGTATCCATTAATAAACGATAATAAATCAAATAATAAATCATCATCCGAATAGGCTTTTAAGGTTTTGCATGTGATTCCATCATTTGTCTGCTTTTGGCATTGTTATATATCCCTCCAATCACTGCTTTCTTCTCCTTTTTTTTTTATTTTTTTTTTCATAATTAATAATGATATATCCCTAAATTATTATTATTATTATTTTGATAGAGGGGAAAGAGCAGAACCGAGTTTAATTCCCCAAGTACATCAAGACCAAATTTTGTGTTATTTACTATTTGAAGTAGTAAATATATATCAGGATTGTGCATAATCCAACTGAAATCAAAAATCGAACCGAATGTATTTTGATCTATTTAATTTAATTTTTTTAATTTTCGGTTCTGAACCAAAATTTAACTTCATATGTTTTGATTCGATTCTTAAAATTGTAAAACCAAAAAAACCAAACCGATCAAACTATTCAGAATGGTGAGTTTTGCTCTTTATATATATATATATACTTTTCATTGTATCAAAACCGTGAGTTTTGATCTTTCCCCCTTCATCATATCAAAACGGTGAGTTTTGATCTTCCACCTTTTCTTATTGTGAAATCCCTAAATTAGAATTCAAACCAAAACCCTTTCTGCCTTCGACCGTCACCGCCGATCTGAAAGCTGCCGACCTCTGCCTGTTGTCACTGCTGATTTGAAAGCCGCTAACCTCGGCTTGTTGCCACCGCAATTGCCTTTTTTGATTTCTCTATTTTTCTCTCCTCAACCTCATCCATGAATCAGTGTACTAAATTACCAATCACACGTCCTAAAAACTTAAAGTCAGTAACAAAAAATCGCAACAAAGTAACACAAAGCAATAAAGCATGAAAGCAAAGCAACACAAAAACGCAAATAGAAGAATTAAACGAAAATAGAAAGTGGCGAAAGGCGGTGGCAACCTACAATCGCGACCCACGGTGGCAAAAGGCGGCAGCGCTGGGGCAAAACGGGCTTTGGGAATTAGGAATTTTGGGGGAAAACGTGAAAGAGAAAGTGAACCGAGGGAATTAGTTATGGACTTTTTTGTTTATTATATATATATATATATATAGTAAACCGATTGGACCGAATAGAACCGGCCGAAATTATTTCGGTTTATTCGGTTTCGGTCTTAAAAACTTCGGTTTGCTGTTTGGTTATTTTATTTTGCAAAGTTCAGTTCTCGGTTCATTCGGTTTGGTCTAAAATCGAACCGTACCGACCGTTTGGACACTCCATATATATATATATATATATATATAGTAAACCGATTGGACCGAATAGAACTGGCCGAAATTATTTCGGCTTATTCGGTTTCGGTCTTAAAAATTTCGGTTTGCTATTTGGTTATTTTATTTTGCAAAGTTCAGTTCTCGGTTCATTCGGTTTGGTCTAAAATCGAACCGTACCGACCGTTTGTACACTCCATATATATATATATATGTATATATATATTTTCCAATATAAAAGAATTGATGGAAAAATAAATGAAGAAAATAATCGATACATACTTGTTGTAGCGCGGTAAATCTCGTTGCGGAAACGTTACAAGGATCTCCTTTTATTTGGTCACCGGTCTGGCTCTTACCCACTCGGGATAATAGCAGTTAGATCACAATCTAAAAGTCGCTGAAAGATTAACACAAATAAAGTGAGTGGGAACGAGTAGCTTTGCGGCATATATGTTTTCTCGTTACCAAATTATGAGGACTTCACCTCTATTTATAGAGGTCCTAAAGGTTAGAAACTTATCCCTAGTCTAACTCAAAATCTTTTCTGAGATAGGATTTAGTAATTCAATTCAGATTAAATAACTCAATTTAATCTGGATAGAAACTCAATCGTTTATAGAGTCATGGGCGTATCCCAACTCTATCATCTCCCACTCGCACATGACGAAACACATTCCATATATATAATCTTCAGTTATATAGACTAATAGATTGTGTGACCAGCACACCTCGAGAGCACTATTGCTATACACCTGTTAGAGATATATAGCTTCTTGAAAAAGGCGATCCTTTTATTTCACGTATGCCTAACCCTAGACCACCTTCTCACAATCACCGTTTTAACTCATGATCTCATAAAACGTCATTCGTGTTCACTATTATGTTTCTACTCATAGAAACAATAATAGACATGTCGGTGAACCACGAATTCTTATGAATCTAATCAAAAGGTTATCTTCCCCTCTTACTATATGCCATCCATCATGATTCAACTCGATTTTCTAGTTAGATCCGCCAGGCCTAAATTTTTTCCAGAGCTCTTGGAGACTAACCAAGCTAGCCACATTGAACTATACTTCAAGGATAAGTTAAGGGTTCTAAGGGTCGATATATTAACAGGGTCTCACAATAGGGAAAGTTGAGATCAATAGTATTAAATTCCCATACCTTTGGTCACTTAAGCACACACGGTATAAAACATGTGTTATGGTGTTCCTTCCTTTCCTTAAAGGAACGCATGTCACACATTTAAATAATGTGTATATTAAAACACCATACAGAAGCGTAAGACTGCTATGCACCGAAGCACCAAACTTTAGTTCGCTTACTTAAAAACTACTTCTGGCTTTTAAGATAGAACATGGTAGTTACACATAACTATCCATCGGATTCAATACGATCCTTATTTTGGATCTCAATCCAAAGCATACAACCTCATGGATGACTTTATCTTGCACCTTAACAAGACATATCTTGTAATTTCTGCAAGACAGCACTTTCATTTTGAATAGGCTCTCGAGCATACTCATTTGTTCAAAAATTGCCTCATCTTAGTTTTTGCCAACTCATCGACAAAACTAAGGTAAACACCCTTGTGAGTGGGCTACTTCTCTGTCTGACATGCTCAAACTCAAATAATTAACAGTAAATGTTCACATATTAAATATTTACACTCATGTATTGCCAACAATGAACTTTATTATTATTCACAAATAATAATGTTAAGGGATTACAAAAATAAAGTCAATACACATCAAATTCTATGCAAACCCTGAAATCTAATGTGTCTCTCAAACATATCTTTCGTTACAGGTTTAGTCAATGGATCTGCAATCATATCATGCGTAGATATGTACTGTAAGTTCATATCTCCCCGTGTAACTACATCTCTTATATAATGATACTTAATGTCGATATGCTTAGTCCTACTATGAAATTTCGGATCTTTTGTGTAAGCTATCGACGATTGACTGTCACTATAGACTGTCACTCGTTCCTCTGAGGTAGTCACTCTTAAATGGTCCATTAACCGTTTCAGCCAAACCGCCTCTTGTACCGCAGCTGCGGAAGCTACAAATTTAGCTTCCATTGTTAATAAGGCTACACAGGTTTATTTCTTGCTACTCCATGAGATGGCATCCTTGCCAAGCAAGAATATGAAACCTGAAGTGGATTTCCTCTCGTCCACATCTCCAGCCCAATTAGCATAAGTGTATCCTCTCAATTGCAGATCCTCGCCTTAATAACAGAGAGAATAATCCGTTGTACCTATGAGGTATCTAAGTATCCTCTTAACTGCTTTCCAATGTGCTTCGCCGAGGTTAGATTGATATCTACTTGCAATGCCCACTGCATAGCAAATATCAGGTCTTGTGCACAACATTGCATACATAAGACTATCCACGACACTGGCATAAGGAACATTTCTCATACGTTCCACTTCGTCTGGCGTCTTAGGACACATCTCTTTGCTAAGAAACTGATTCTTGGCAATGGAGCAGTCTATGGGTTTGCAGTTCTTCATATTGAATCGTTCAAGGATTTTGTTGATATAAGTCTCTTGAGAAAGGGACAACAACCTTCTCGAACGATCTCTTGAAATCTTAACTCCAAAAATGTAGTTTGTATTACCCATATCCTTCATTTCAAAGTTGGACGATAACCAATCTTTAATTTGATTTACGTACACTTTGTCATTTCCAGCTATTAGTATGTTGTCTACATACAACGTTAAAATGACAAAGTTATTTTTAGAGCTTTTGTTATACACACAATGGTCTTTATCAATCATGTTGAACCCATTCGACATGATTATTTCATGAAATATCAAATACCATTGTCTAGAAGACTGTTTCAGGCCATAGATTGATCTTTTCAATCGGCAAACCTTATGTTCGCTGCCTTTTTCGATGAAACCTATAGGTTGTTGCATATAGATTTCTTCATTCAGTTCTCCATTGAGAAAAGTAGTCTTTACATCCATTTGATGTAGCTCTGGGTCTAAACTCACCACTATGGTAAGAATTAACCTTATAGACGTAAATCTCACAACAGGAGAGAAAGTCTCCTCATAGTCAATCCCTTCCTGTTGTGTAAACCCCTTAGCGACTAGCCGAGCTTTGTATCTTTCGATACTGCCATCAGCTTTTCGCTTCACCTTGAGAATCCATTTATTTCCAATCGGTTTGCATCCTTCGGGTAGATCAACCAGTTCCCAAACACGGTTTGATCTCATAGAAGCCATTTCTTCTTCCATTGCATTGATCCATTTTTCTTTAGCTGGGCATGAGAAGGCCTCTTTTATGTTTTTAGGCTCTTCCTCGTCTTGTGGGGTAATCAAAAGGGCTTCCTTCAAGCCTTCGATCTCAAATTGTCGGCGAGTAACACTTATCCTTTTAGACTTACACAGTTTCGAATCTTGATAAACATGTGTCATATATTCATCGCAATTCGGAATACTCCCACTGGGACCATGTTCCATACTCCCACTGGAGTCAGGAATGCTCCCACTCAAATCAGGGTCTCGAACATCCGGATTATATAGAGGAGGAAGATCTTGACCTTCTCCCTCTAATTCCCTCCCACTCGGATGGAGTGATCCTGACAGTTTATCTTCCTAAGTTTCATAGAAAGTGAAATCTTGATTCACTTCGCCCAACTTTGGAAACTCATTTTCCAAGAATATGACGTCTCGTGATTCAAATTCAGTCACAGAACCATTCTCTTGCTCACCCATGAATACGTATCCTTTTGATACTTCGGAATATCTCACAAAGATACTCCTTTTACCTCTTGGTCCCAATTTACCAAATTTACTTGAGGTATCATAGACGTAAGCAGCACAACCCCAAGGTCGTAGATGGCTTAGGTCAGACTGCCGATCAGTCCACAACTCATAAGGTGTGGATGTGACAAATTTTGAGGGCGCACAGTTTAGAACATATGTGGCAGTTAATAAAGCATCTCCCCAATAAGAGATAGGCAAATTTGTCTCTGCCATTATAGATCTAACCATATCAAAGAGAGTCCTATTTCTCCTTTCCGCAACACCGTTTTGTTGTGGAGTTCTGGGAATGGACAACTGATGTTCAATCCCTTTTTCATCACATAAAGCTTTAAATTCATTCGAAAGATATTCCTGACCTCGGTCAGTTCTTAAAGTTTTGATCTTTTTATCTAATTGATTCTCAATTAAGTTCATAAAAGTCTTGAAGCAACTCAATGCTTCTGACTTGTGAGAAATCGAGTAGACATGACGATATCTTGTATAGTCATCTATAAATGTGATGAAATAGTAGACCCTATGCCTTTCCCTCACATTCATTGGACCACAAACGTCAGAATGAATTAATTGCAATGGAAATTCAGCTCTAGTTCATTTTTCGAACAGTTTTCTCACTAGTTTTCCTTTTAGATAATGCTCACAGGTAGGTAATTTGACCTCATTCAAATCACCTAGTAAACCAGCTTTGGCTAACCGACTCATTCGATTTTTCCCAATATGGTTTAATCTAGCATGCCATAATTTCACATGATTCTCATTATTATGTGAAGTAGAAGAAATTAAAGAAAAATTGTTTTTATTCATAAAGTTAGGATCGATATCCAAAACAATGAAATTGTTCGAAATAAAACCAGAATCATAATAAATATCATCCAAACATAAGCGCACACTGTCATCTTTAAAGTGTAAATCAAAACCAAGTTTTAATAACACAAGAACAGAAACTAGATTCCTACGAATATCTGGAGCATAAAGCACATTATGTAGGAGCAAGGTTCGGCTTTTGCGTAAGACTAATCTACACGCGCCAATCCCTCGAACCGACACTCTTGCGTCATTTTCCACATATATATATTTTGCTCCATTTGGTATTCGCCGGAATTCTACAAAGGCATCTCAATCCTTTGCTACATGGTCCGTTGCTCCTGAATCAACCACCCACAAAGGATGAAATTTAGTTAGTAATACAGAACTAGATACACAAATTTCACTCACTCTTGAGTTAGAATATTGTACCTGATTGGGCACAGTGCAGTCTCTTGCATAGTGTCCTTTCTGTTGGCAGTTAAAACATTTCACGTTTGAAATATTTATCTTTTTCTTGCCTTTGGACCTCTTAGAATTCTGTTCTTTTTTCTGCCTTTTATTTCTCTTGGTAGGTTTCTTATCCCTACTTTTGAAGCTCTTTCTTTTGTTCTGGTTGGAGTTCATTCCACCAGAACGGGACTGTGCTACATGCACTTTGGCATTGACCTTAATCGATGCCAGTCTGTCCTCTTCTAGCTCCAAATGAAGTGCAACATCCTCAAATGTCTTAACACTGTCCATATGAGTCAGTTGTATTTTCATATGCTCTCAACTTTTGGGTAAGGAACGCATGACAGCTTGCACCTGCTGCTCGTCAGTCAACTTATGACCATATTCACTAAGCTCACTCATCATGTTTTCCATCTCCCTGAGATGTTTTTGCATTGAATGATCAACCTTCTTCTGATAAGTATCAAACTTGATCGTCAAAGATCGGAGCTTAGTTAGAGTCACTCCTCCAAACTTCTCCCGCAAAGCGATCCACAGATCCATTGCATTCTGATACTTGCAAAATTGCTTAGTTATATCATCCTCCATAGCACTCAGGAGAATGATACGAGCAGTGAAATTCTTTTTCTTCCATGCCAGATATACATCTCGGTCCCGCCTATGTTGGGCCGTGTTGCCATCCTCAGGTTCAGCCATAACCGAACTCAAAGTTTCGAGAGCCTCTTGCTCCTCTAGCACATACTGGATCTTCATACTCCAGATTTCATAATTGTCGCCATTTAATTTTAAATCTTTATTTAATTCAGCGATAATAGATTTGGAAGCAGATGCCATTTGTATCCTCTGATTCAAATGGAACAAAGTTGCACGTTATTAGTGGGAGATTAGGCAATACATGCAATTTACCATACACCTGAAATAATAACCTAATAAAGTTTTCTATTAGACTCAAATTCGAAAAGGTTACTAAAAGTACCAATTACCTTCTAAGTTCTAATGTCCAACTTTATAGGTTAAGATTTCATGCATAGTAAATCAGAATTATTGGATTATTTAAGTTCTTAAACTTATGAGGGATATTTTATTGGTTTTATTTTATTAAGTCTCTATTTAATAAACATGCAAATATTTTACTCATAAAATATTGCAATTAACATTTTAAAATAAACACATTTATTAAAAAAATTAAATGCCATAAGAAATAAACTCATTCATTCAACCAATAAATAAATCTAATAATCCTCAAATAAGACACACATGTCAAATAATAATAATAATAGGAAACATAAATCCTATAAAATCAAACGCTAACTATAATTGACACTCATGTCAACTACTAAAGAAAACTAGATCTCCTCAAGACCTTTACTGACACAGAGACTGATTCTTTGACCAACTTCATCAGCTCATAAGGGAACTCATAAGTTTGCTAATGAAGCCATGGACGATGCACTTTACGTCCACTTCTTAATTTCATCACAGATGGAATGTTGCTCCTCAACACTCCTCTTTTGGCAACTCTAGCCAAAAAATGGATGATAGATTTCTTATAAACTCTATCTCCTATGTACCAAGTAGTTTCCAAAAGCTCCCTCAGGACTGGATGATATTCAAAAGAGTTAACCAACGCTTTGATTTTATCTCTGTCATCCCTTCCTAAGCTTAAACCTCCTATCCAAATGCACTCCTGCATTTGTTCATGCATAGTTAATATATGACGCACTATAGTATCAATATCATCAGCTCGAATGTTCCTCCGCATTCTCATTTTACTTAGTGAACGCACTCTTGCATTTTTTAAAGCAATCCCATGCGGGATTTTAGGAATCATAGGTGTCCTTATCATCATTTTTGAAACACATTACAGAACTTTAAATGGTTAATACACTCATGTATAAACACATATAATTGAAACACATTTCAATCAACAAATAAGGACATAAAATCATATAAAAAAATTTTCAAAATATTTTAAAATTAGAAAACACATTTTCCTTAATTATTTTATAATATTTATTTCAAAAAATAAAGAAAAATATTTTATGGTCATCAAAAATTTTTGAAAAGTAGACCAATAAATCAGAAATATTTTGAAAAATATTTTTGCAAAAAAATAGAGCTGATTTGGAGGCCGAAGAAGTACCCACACGCCGACGAGAGGGAAGGGGACGCGCTCACGCGCTCGTACGTGCGACTTCCCCTGGTCGGACACATGTCAACACCACAGTGTTACACGTGTCCGACTGTTACGGGTCCACGTGGTGCCCACGTGGCACCATGTGGACATGTGGTTGCCACGTGGCAATGACGTGGCTTGACATGTGGCGGACACTAATTGGTACACGTGTACACTCATGACACGTCATCATGACATGTGGCAGGCCTCGGCCTTGCCACGTGTTGACCACCGATTGGTCCACGTTGCGCACAGTGGACACGTTGGATCCACGTGGCATGACCGCGGTCTGCCATGTGGCTCATAACTATTGGGCCACGTGTCAAGGATGCGTCACTCCTTGACACGTGTTCGCGTGCGTGTGGGCCACCGCCCACGCGCACGCGCCCAACGTGTGGTAGCGCCTGCAAGCCACGCGCCACCTTCCCGGCTGAGTTAGGGTTCCGGATTTCGGCCGTCTGGGGGGGTTTTCGGGGTTTGTGAACACAATAGTGAGGTCAAAATAAAAAATCCCAATTTCTAGAGTAGCGTTTCGAATATTCAATTTTATCCCTCGGGTTTCGGTGTACACATACACGAAATTGAGCCAAAATATACACGCATATATATTTATTTACACAAAAAAATAAATTTTGTTGCGTTTCATGCTTCCTAGATCTACAAATTTTACTCATAAAATTTTAAATCAATTTTAAGCCACATATCAGGACGCAAAAAATGAGGGCTCTGATACCAATGATGGAAAAATAAATGAAAAAAATAATCGATACATACATGTTGTAGCGTGGTAAATCTTGTTGCGGAAGCGTTACAAGGATCTCATTTTATTTGGTCAACGGTCTGGCTCTTACCCACTCGAGATAATAGCAGTTAGATCACAATTTAGAAGTCACTGAAAGATTAACACAAATAAAGTGAGTGGGAATGAGCAGTCTTGCAGCGTATACGTTTTCTCATTACCAAATTAAGAGGATCTCACCTCTATTTATAGAGGTCGTAAAAGGTAGAGACTTATCCCTATTCTTTTTGAAATAAAATTTGGTAATTCAATTCAGATTAAATAACTCAATTTAATCTAAATAAAAACTCAATCGTTTATAAAGTTATGGGCGTATCACAACTCTATCAAGAATCACAAAAAGAATTTAAACATGCAATACATATGAATGAAAGTTGTGCGCTACTTGTATTAAATTAGAGATATATTCTATGCCGGTTTTATTCAATATTATTTTATATTTCATGCTTCAGGAATATAAAATGAAGTCTCTATGTGATTGTATTTTAATAATTATAAAATAAATAAATAATAACTTATCATAGGATAACACTCTAGCTTGCTAATCACCATAATCAAAACCATAATAACATCTATATACAAATAAGGGAACATGTCTTTATCCTATGGATTCCAACAATATCCCACTCTACTCTCTAGTTGATGGCTTTTTTTTTTCTTTTCTTCTATAATAGATATATGTTAATATTATTATATAGGCGCATTAATTAAAGTGAAATTAATACGAAATGGCCCATTTGACTGAAGTGCCTTATCCACCATATCTTTTGTTATCTACTTAATTAGGATAAAATATCATTACGCAAAAGGGCATCTCCCTATTATAAAAATGAAAATTATGCATAATTGAGAGTTATGCATCTTTAATTGGAAAGGCTCAATTATAGGTGGATATTGCGTATCCGAACACTTTTTTTTTCCTTAACTCCAGTTGCTTTTGTTTTTTTTTTTTTTAAAAAAAAATTGATTTTAAAATTTTTTAATGTAAATTAAATTTCCATTAATTAAACAAAATATATCATTACGCAAAGGGCATCTCCCTATTATAAAAATGAAAATTATGCATAATTGAGAGTTATGCATCTTTAATTGGAAAGGCTCAATTATAGGTGGATATTGCGTATCCGAATACATTTTTTTTTCTTAACTCCAGTTGCTTTATGTTTTTTTATTTTAAAAAACACTACAAGAAATCTGAGAAATAGAGACGGAAAATAGAGACGGAATTCCGTCTCTAATTGAAAATAGAGACGGAAATTTTCCGTCTCTATTTCGTCGGTCTCTAAAAATTAGAGACCAAAATGTTCCGTCTCTATTTTTAGAGACGGAAGGGTCGTTTCCGTCTCTAAAAATAGAGACGAAATAGTGCTTTCCGTCTCTATTTTTAGAGACGGAATGAGCGTTTCGGTCTCTAAAAATAGAGACGGAAAGAACGATTCCGTCTCTATTTTTAGAGACGGAAATTCAATTCCGTCTCTAAAAATAGAGACGGAATAAGTTTTTCCGTCTCTATTTTTAGAGACGGAAAATGAATTCCGTCTCTATTTTTTTTAGAATTTTTTTTAATATATTAAAATAAATAATATTAAATTTAAATATTCCTTAATTTTATATAATGAATTTTTGTCTCTAATTTATTGATTTTTTTTATATATTAAAAATAAATAATATTAAATTTAAATTATTCTTAATTTTATATAATGAAAAAAATTAAATAAACAATAAATAAATATGAAAATATTGTATTATTTAATGTATTAATATATAAAAAGTGTAGTGAGATTACAAATAAAAAAAAGATAAAAATTCTAAAAATAATAACTAAGATGGAGGAGAATGCGGACGACCAGCAGACGGTACTTGCGGTGCTAACAGGTAATCTACGGCTAATGAAATCCTCCAGCATATTGATACGGTCCATTAGTACGCCGACCGTACCGCGTAGCTCAATGACCTCATTAGTACGCCGACCGTCTCCAACTTCTGTCCATATTACTCATTAATATTAAGCTGTTTAGAAAAAATCATGAGGTCGAAGTTAGTATTTAATTTGAACTCAATTCTCCAGCCTACTATTTCGCTTTAATCCCTAATTAGTTTTACATAATGATTCATTTCCCTAAATTAAAATCATAAATATTTTGTAAAAAAACGGACAGAGTTCCCCCTATATGGGTCCCTATCCCCCTGTCAAACATTAGCAATTTTAACACTTCGGTAAAATATCAACCAATCGCAACTTCACAACAAACTCATTGTAATAATATACTAATAACAACAATAGCTATAAAATGCATTAAACATAAAATAATAATATTAACAATAATGAATAATAATAATAATAATAATAATAATAACATAGACAATTAATAATAATAATAATGACAAATAATATCACAATAATAATAATAACATTAAAATGATGGCATCAAACACAATAATAATCAACAATAACTAAATATGTACAAAAATAATAATAAACATAACAGCAATCACAATAAACATAATAACAATAATACAAACTAATATTAATTAATAATAATTAGAAAAACAGAATAATAAATAATAATAATAATAATAATAATAATGATAATAATAATAATAATAATAATAACAGTAATATTAAAAACAGAATAATAATAATAATAATAATAATAATAATAATAATAATAATAATAATAAATAATATAATAATAAGATTAATAATAATAATAATAATAATAATAATAATAAATATAAAAATGGAAGGAAAAGAGGAGGACTTACCGGAGTTTCGCCGGAGGCTCGCCGTAGCCGCTGTGGCCGACACCTCCACAGCCGCGGGATAGATCGTCGCCACGGGAGTCCTCCGCCGGTGTCCACACGCCGGAACGTCAACTGAGCTGGCCGGAATTCGCGTCGGAGCGTCATGGTTTCTCCCCGTCGATTGCCTCTTGCCAGAGAGTGGGGGAGAGCGGTGGGTGCCGGCCAGTTCGTCCGGCTGCCAGGAACCTGGCGACGCCGTGGCTGGCCGGCGGAGGGCCCGCCTCCCTCCTCTCTCTTTTCCTCTTTTTCTCTTCTCTCCGGCGTCTCTGCGTTTCCCTTGGCTGTTGGTCCTTCTCCTCTCTTCTTCTTTCTATTTCCCTCTTATTTCTTACTTTGTTTTTCTTTTGATTTTTGGTCCTCTTTTTGTTCTTGCTCTGTGTCTTCTCTTTCTCTTTTTATTTCTTCTTTTGATTTCCTTTTTCTTTTGCCCAGCCGAGCTCTCTCCTTCTATGTCCCTCTCTTGCTCTTTCATTTACTTTCTTCTTTTTCCTTGATTTTCTGGGTTTCCTCTGGCTCTCCTCTTTCTTTCTTTTTTCTCTCTATTTTTCCCTTGGTTTTTCCTGTGTTTTCTTCTCTTTTTTATTTTCTTTTCCTTGGTTCCCCTTGTGTTCTTCAGCCGAGAGAGCCCCCTTTTAATTTCCTATCTCTTTCTTTTTATATCCAAGATTAGGGTTTGGCCCAATATCCCTAAAATAGAGACCGCAAATATTACTCCGTCTCTAAATAGAGACCGAAAACTTTCCGTCTCTATTTAGAGACGGAAAAATATTTCGGTCTCTAAATTTAGAGACGGAAATTGCTTTCCGTCTCTAAATTTAGAGACCGAAATATTTTTCCGTCTCTAAATAGAGACGGAATTGTTTCGGTCTCTATTTAGAGACGGAAATATATTTTTCGTCTCTATTTAGAGACGGAATAATTTTTCCATCTCTATTTAGAGACGGAAAAAATTTTCGTCTCTATTTTCGGTCTCAAATTTTGGAGGGAATCGATCCCGCCATAAATAGAGACGAAAAATTTTCAGAGACGGAAAATTATTTTCGTCTCTATTTAGAGACGGAAAACTGATTTCCGTCTCTATTTTCCAGTTTTCTTGTAGTGAAAATTGACTTTAAATTTTTTTTAATGTAAATTAAATTTCCATTAATTAAACAAAATATAAATATGCAACATACAAATAAAATTTTAAAAATATACAAAATGCATAAAATTAGAGAAATTATTATATTTGAACTTGTTCGGCTATAGCATTGAATAGTGGTAATATATGCCGCTAGCAATATAATTTTGAGCAGGAAACTTCTAAAACTTAGCCACTTTTTCTTTTTTTAATTCAATTTTATTTTTTATTTTTTTTTCATCTAAGTTTGGAACTACCGTTTGTGATAATACTACGTGTACGTTTAAAAAAAATTACATGTCAAAAATTTTAAAATTTTAGTTTTAGCGCTCCCAAATTCAGGAATAGTAAAAATCATTTGAACCCATGAGAATTAGCATCTTTTAATTTCTTCTCTCAAGAAAAATTTTCTAGTACCGCCATTAACTTCCATGAGTCCATATACGGATAGCAATCTCGTTTCTCTTTTTCTCCTCTTAGTATTAGATTTAAGTTTGGAACTGCCATAAGTGGTGATACTACCTATATATTTTTTTAAAAAAATACATGTCAAAAATTTTAGTTTAGCCTCCAAAATTCAGGCCTAATAAATCATTTAGCCCCTGAATATTAACCTCTTTTAATTTCTTCTTCAAAGAAAATTTTTTTAGCACCATCGATCCTTGACTTTCATTAGTCCATCTATGAATAACAGCCCTATTTCTCTCTCTCTCTTCTCTTAGTTTATATTTGTATTTTAATTTTTTTTGTGTGCTTTCTTTATTGTTTTACAAATCTCTCTATTAGAATTTTCAAATAGGTAAAGTTATGTACTTATATTTATTGTTTGTTTGTTTTATATTTTGTTTTCATGAGTTTAGTTTTAAACTTAAATTATAGAAATTTTGTAAATAAGATATTTGAGTTTAAAGTATTTTACAATGAATTTTTATATGTTGAAAAAAAAAATGAAAAGTTGGGATGTGATCTAGTGCGTGCACGCATATAATGTGCATATGTCTGGATTCACACGATCTAATTGTTCAAATATGCATGCACTGGATTACTACTCTGAAAATAGGATTATTTCTTATTTGGGCTTTAATTTGAAACAATTAATTGAAGAAAATGAATTGAAATTTTCTTGAAAAGTGAGAGCAACCAAAGTCTAATTAATTATGATTGTGGTAACCCCACTTCATATATAAATCGTATAAATAATCAGGCCATTAATAAAATATCAAGGTAGTGGTAATCCCACTTCAATAAAATATATATTTTTTTTAAATCAAGACATAAGTTCCATACACATCAATGTATAATGGAAATATGAAGTTAAAAGTAATTTAATCATAAGAAAATTATTATTCTGCGTATGTTAAAGATTCCCACAACACAATTGGTTTATCTTCATGCCAACGTGAGCAAATTAAGAACTTAATGGATAAGAAAGTTTATGAAAAAAATTCTTTTTTTCTCAAATTATTCTCTCACATTTTCCTCAATTTAGTTGATCTTTATTTTGATTCTTTATATTAAATTAAGCAACTTTGATTTATATTATCATCTCTTAATAGTCATTTAACACATGAATAATAAAACTTACAAAACAATTTACAATGTCATTATTAATAATTAAATCAAATGGTCTTAATGGATTAGTTGAAAATTGATGAAATAAGAGTGATGAAAAATGTTTGAATCTCAACTATAGTTAATAAAGATTAATTAATTAGTTGCATTCAAAAAATAATTACTCCGTCCTATAATTTTTGTCCATCTTTCATTTAATTTGTCTCAAAATATAATCTACTTTCCTTTTTTATATTATGATTAACATATAAATTGTTTATTATACTCATATTTAATATATTTTATTAATTGCAATTTAAATTTTTTATATTTTGTTAAAAAAATATTATTTTTATAATTTTAATAATAATTAATTACTAATTCTATATTTAGATGAATATAATAGAAAAGTTATAGAAAAAATGTTCATTAAACATAATACCTGTTACCTACATTGTCTTAATATATATATGAATGGAAAAAGAGTTGGACAAAAATTATAAGAAGAAAATATTAATTAATTAATTAATTAAGATATAATATAAAAAGATTAGTGACAGCTCTATAATTATGAGGTTGTTAATAAATATTATATTTATAAATGGAATCCGATAGAGGCAAATTAATTAAGAAATAAGAGAAGCTTTAAGTAACCTATGAAAATAAAGAGAGATAACTTTGAGTAACTAAACCATGTATAATTAAATATGAATGATTCATATAAGTGGGATTTGGTTAGGATTTGTTAAAGTCTCACTAAGTTCTTGTTAATCATGTTAATGATTCTATCCAACTAGCAATTAAGAAATCAAACAAGGAAATAATAATAAAAAATGAAGACAAATAGAAAGGTGAAGTTTTCATTGGAGAGAGATTATGGAGATTTATAATGATGTGCGATGCGGACGTATATGATAATAATCCAAACTGTCCTTGGCGTGTACGTTGAGTAGTGGAAGCTCACGATGACATGGGACGCACAAAAATTCTTCACCATAGTGTGGTGGGACCTATTCTTTATTTTTTTTTTTTAAGCTGATATGTCGCATCGGATATACCGCATAGTTAGATGATTTTACATTAATCAGTTCAAAATATTACACGTTTTTTTTTTTTAAAAAAAAAAGAAAAAAAAAAAACAAATATCATTTTAATTAAACCAAATCAACAACAATAAAAGAAATGGAAAAGTAATGAACATGATTCTAGACTGGCATGAGAAATAGTTGCCTCTGTTAAGGAATGAGCGATTATGTTTGCTCGTCTCTTGAACCGACTAAAAGATATATCATCTCTACTATTTAGAAATTCCTTACAATTCAAAATAATAATATTCAACTCAGACCAATCGGCATCGGGAGATTTAAATGCAAAAAAGATCAAATGCACATTATGCTTAACACAACTAGGGCCAGTAAATTTGGAACAAACCCAAGCAAAAGCCTCATAGACAGTCAGGGCTTAACCATGGTAGCAAATGCCATACAATAAAGGCTGTTGGATAAAGCAGACATGAATTCACCATCAGCTCCTCTAGCTCCTCTAACAACAGCATTTAGGAAAGAAAAATGGCATCAACGTTGCATTTCCAGTGACCAATGGGATGGCGTTGCCAAGAAGAAACACCGATAGCATGAGATGAAAACAAGCTAACAACGTTAAATATCAACAAGTTAGCACTGCGCCAATTCTGCAGAAACTCAAAGGCTTGGACAGAATTTCTTTAAGCAATAAAGAAAAATTCCACCATAACAACCAGTTCCCAGCATTCAATAATTGTCACTAAATCATGCAAAAAGTAGTCGCCAAATCTTGTTGAAAACAATTAAGCATAATAGATAAGAAAACCGAAAGAGACTTTATCACTTGGAAGCATAAAATCTAATAGATCCCAGCCCACATGAGCAATTGGAAAATGAAACAACACATGCAATAAGTTCTCACCAGCTCCACAAACGTGGAAACAATTCTCCAAACTAATACACTTTTCAATCAACAGAGTTTTAATAGGAAGAAAATCGTGTAATGCCCACGAAATAAAAATCTTCACTTTTGAAAGAATTCTCAAATCCACAAAACTACGCTAGCTATCAGTGATCAAATTTGCAAAAGAATTAAGAACACCAATTGAAGCCACTTTTCAACTTATACGAACTGTATAAGGCCCCCTCTGATCAAAATGCCAAACCCACTTGTCTTGTTTCAAACCGAGCTCATGCATCACATACATAACAAAAATTAAACGCTCCATTCATGGACGTGTCAAAAGAATTGAAAAACCTAGCTAAAAGTTTAAGAACAATTACCAGGTTATTATTTGAATAATTGAAAATGTCTCACTGGGTTGTTGTAAACCATCAATGTCCAATCTTTGGGCACCTTTGAGGTAGCCACACCAGTATACGATTGAAGAATGTCTCACGTCATACAATCATTGAATTGATTTAGGGACAAGTAAAATCATTTAGAGAGAATAGAAGAAAACACATTTTTTTGGTGGCTTGTGATTCTAAATCACATAGAGAATAATGGCTTGCTTAAACTAATTATATCACAAGGTTTAGGGTTTGGTTAATTAACACGGGCCGAGTTCACATATTTGCCAAGTTCGTGAATTCAGCATTTTCAATAGGAGTTTAACAATTCCAACACTCGTTGAAAGATTCCAATGGCTATTGAATATCTTGAATGAGCATTGGTTCTAACTATTTCCAAACCTGTTGGATAAAAGTATCCAACGCACGTTCAAGTTGATGAACGGCCATTGGTTCTTGCTTCCAACGCCTATTCATTAACATGAATGGCCGTTGCACTAGGTAGGTTCCAATTACAAACTTTTTCTAATTTACATTTAAACCCCATAACTTTTATGGTGTTTAAATCTCAGCCCCAAAATATTTTCTCTAACTTAATAAGTTCCTCAACATCACATGTCTAACTTACTCATTGCATTTTTACCTCAAATAATATTCTATTATGAGTGTGTGGCCCTATGGGTTTTTGTGCATGTTGGTAGTATAAGATGTATCTGCAAACTCTAATTTGCAAGATTTAAACTATTTAAATCATTTTTATTAATCATCATTGATATTATCGTATATCTATATACAAGTCATTAGAGGCTACTAGTCAAATATCACGACAATCCAAATGATAGAAAAAGTCAATGGTTTTGACTTTTTCCTTCCATGTCTAGTTACCATGCAATACATCCTTTCACCACGCTTATATCTCGCTCATGAATTGAGTATGGACTTGTGTTAATTCATTTACAAACTTATCGTATTCTTATATTTATGTCTTTATTCCAAAAATGCCCTTGAGAATTTCATTTACCTTGCATTTTACTTTGTCTAAAGATTCATGGATAAAAACTATATGAATATTATAAGATAAAACTCCCTATAACATTTGGGGTGGTGAATCTTCTATCAATCACTCAACTACCTCCAGATAATTCATCTTACACCCAATCACCGAGTTATGTATACCCTTTCAAGGAGTAATAGCATAAGAGTCAAAATATAGGACTCGCTACCTGAGATAATCTTAGTGATCTCAAGTTCGAGAATAGTTGCATAATTAAAATGATGAGATACTTCACTGATATGGATGAGTATCCATGTGAAGTCTCATGGAAGATCTCTAATGTACTTATGTGACACGTTGCCGAACCCTTTAATTGTACAACATGGTTCTCGAGTACCAACTTTTAAGGTTTGAGACCGGATGAAAAGGTTTAATAACTTGTGAAGGTCGTTTACTTAGCAATAGAGGAAGGCCCATATCCAATTTTGCCAATCCTTGACTCTTAAAAGGACTAGACTAGTATTTCAGGATTCTCCCATTCCACTGTTAGTTATTGACCAACGAGGGCGTCTGTTGGGCACCGCAAGGCAGGTCTTAATAGGAATTACCCCCCAATAAAACATTGAGAAATTAGTTCCAACCTTATGAGGCCAAATCCAGAGAAAATTCGAGACCTCATTCTTATTTATACATTTGATTAGTGTTATAAAAATAATTTTCAAGATTAATTATTTTATCTCTCTTCTCATGCGAGTTATCATGCTAAAAAAAGTAAATGTGCACTTATTCACGTTGAAAAGCGTTAAAAACATGCTATAATGAAAGCAATAAAGCATGGCATAGAAAAGCAGTAGAATTGCAAAATGGAAAAGAATTTAAAGATAAAATCATACACAAATCAAAAAATTTATCGAGTATCATTTTGGATGGAAACATTCGTTCTTGCATGCAATTAAGAAAAGCGATTTTATTATGTTCACTTTGAGAAAACTGGGATGAATGAACCTATTTATTATGAAAAATATATATCAACTTATGTACAAAAATCATTTACAATTTAAGAAAAAATTTATAACTTGTATGTGATTTTGTGTTACAAAAATAGTATATTGGTCCTGATTTATTGAAAAAAGTCCCAATTAATTAATAGAAATAATTTTACCGTGATTTTCATGTTAAGCGTGTAAAAATCTTTATTATTACAGGCCTTGCAAGAAATAAAAGAAAATTAAAGAATAATAATACAGGCCCGAATAGGTGAATAGTAAATAAAATAAATTCTATCCTCTTCTCCTCACCCCTGTTTCGCCTAGCTCAGGGACGAGTTGTGTTCCTTGCAGTCGTGATCACAACAGGAAATAATATTGGTTATTGATGAATTAACTTAAATAAAATGATGAACAGTTAATTGAATCAAATAAATTGGATAAATAATTGATTTGATTTAATAAAAATAAAATAAACAAAATAGATAAAATACATGATGCAGTCCGAAAGTTATGTAGCAAGTAATTACACGCGTATGCGAAAGTAAGTAAAAATAAAGGTACATAAATTAAATTGAATAAATTAAATTAAGTTGCAGAAATGAATAAATGATAACAAAAGAAAAGAAATTAACAAAATTAATAAATAGAAGAAAATAATAATAATAATAATAATAATAATAATAATAATAATAATAATAATAATAATAATAATAATAATAATAATAATAATTTATTATTATTATTATTATTATTATTATTATTATTATTATTATTATTATTATTATTATTATTATCATGATAGTGATGATAAATATAGTAGTAATATAATAATATATATATATATATATATATATATATATATATATATAATAATAATAATAATAATAATAATAATAATAAGAATAATATTTGATGAGAATTAGATAAATAAATAAACTTAACAGATGAACAAATAAATAAAAGAATAAAGTGTAAATAATGGGTGTGTATGTAAAAAGGATGAAAGATGACCATAATCATGCAAAAACAAATAAAGAAATGCCAAAAGGCAGAGGAGGGAAGGAGATGGAGCGCGTTCCAATTTTTGAATGATGCCATGGCTGCTCCTCCTTCCAATCCTCAAGTCCCAAAATCACTCATTTTATGCATGATTCATGTCAGATATCGTCAAAAACACTTATTTATACACAATAAAAATGATTTAAATGACAAATAAATAAAATCACAAAACATGGATTTTAGAGAGAGAAAAATAAATTTCATTTTGTTGTTTTTAGCTCTTTTAATTCATGAAAATTATCACAAACATCAAAGAAACAAAAGAAAAATGAAATAAATGATTATTACACAATATTATGCACAAAAACTCAAAATCAAACAAATCAACAGATTATACTAAAAATAGGGGTATTTATAAATTAAAACACAATTTTTACATTGTTTTAAAGGTTCAAGTTTTTTATATTACCTTCAGTTTTGTGAGCTCAATATCAAGAGAATCTTGCACATAAGTTTTTTATCGGTTCTTAGTTTCTTTCTTTTGTTCTTTCGGCTCTTTCTTACTCTTTGTTCTTTTTCTTTTTCTCGCTCCAAAGAGCTCTCTCCCGTTTCTCTCTAGGTGAATCACCCATTTATCCCTAGAAAACATCATGAGCATTAAATGCTCAAAGATAAAAGTTTGAAAATTTAAAAAAAAAGCAGAAAAAAATATGAACTTAATTTTTATCCTCTGTTTTCTTGTTTTAAGAAATTTAGAAAACTAGGGAAATAAAATCGAGGAAAAAAATGGGCAAAAATGACCATTTTTGGGCATTTATAGGTGAGTCGTGGTCTGGGCCGGGACTCAGCTCTTTTTTTTTTTTAATTTAAGAGGAATTTTCAAACTCCGAGAATTTTGAGAGGATTTGGATAAAAAAACCTTTTTCAAACCCCCACTCAAAGAGAGCCATAATGCTTTTGTTCTCTTGTCTATTTTTGAGTAAACATTATCCTTATTAAGTAACCCTGACAAAAGCCATCTCAGAACTCAGTGTCTATAGTTGACTCTAATTTTGGGTAAGCTAGTACACTAGTGTCTAGGTAAGTCAAAGTTTAGAGTAGCGAAGTAGAGATGCATACATGAGGTGGCTGTCTCCTTATTGTGGCAGTTGTGCTAGTAGAGCGATCCGTTCTAGCTTGTTGATGTGAACCGCTTGCTCAAGTGGTGATCTCCTTATTGGTGGTGGTTTTTGATGGTGCCCTGTCAGAAGGCTTGGACGCCTCTTAAGAAAGCTTGAATGCCTTGTAAAAAGGGCTTTGGCGAAGGAATAATTGATGCTAGTTTATCAATGTGTTGGATTATTCAATTATATGGTTGATGCCAGCTTGTCGGCATGTTGGACTAAAGTGGATTATGTGGTTAATGCCAGCTTGTCTGCATGCGTGACCCATTATTGTGCTACGAAGAGACTTTGAATGCCTCACAAAGAGGACTTAATGCTCCGAAAAGACTAAAAATGCCTTGAAAAAGGACTTGATGCTCTGAAGAGACTTGAAATGCCTTAAAAAAAGACTTGATGCTCCAAAAAGACTTGGAATGCCTTGAAAAATGACTTGATGCTCCGAAGAGATTTAGAATCCTTGAAAAAGGACTTGATGCTCTGAAGAGACTTGGAATTCTTTGAAAAAAGGACTTAGGTGGAGCATGATTAATTAATACTAACTTATCGGCATGTTAAATCACGATTGGAAATGATATGAGTGTGATTGATTAACGCCAACTTGTCGGCATATTAAATCACGAATGGAAAGGTTTTTTATCACCTGTGGAAAGGTTTTTTTAGTACATATAGAAAGGCTTTTTAGTACCTGTAGAAAGGTTTTTTTTTATCACCTATAGAAAGGCGCTTTATCACCTGTAGAAAGTCTTTTTAGTACCTGTAGAAAGGCTTTTTGTTGCTTGTTGAAAGGCTTTTCGGTCACATGTAAAAAGGATTTTAATCACCTCTAGAAAGGATTTTAGTCACCTATAAAAAGGATTTTAATCACCT